>JADMNL010000023.1:122192500-124592500 GCA_016271365.2 Neoceratodus forsteri | reverse complement strand
TACCCTTTTGTTCTGTTGCTTTTATTCCTTCCCTTATGTAAGAGCTACTCCTCCTTCTCTTTTACCCTCCTGTCCCTCCTGTAGATAGTGTGTCCTGGTATGTTTTCGTCCCAGTCATGGTTTTGTGTGTACCATGTTTCTGTGACTGCCATGATATCCAGATGTTCCCTCCTTCAAGGCCACTAATTCAGGAAGCTTGTTACCCAGACTACGGCATTGGTACTTATTGCTCCATTTTTGATGGCTTTACCTTCTGTTGCAGCATCCCTCACTGACCTTTCTACCTCGGTCTTTTCTCATTTAGTACCCTGTTTTTGTAGGGAGGCTGGGATTTTCCTGCTGCTTATCAGTGCCTCCCTGTGACTAGTTTAAAAGCTTGCCAATGAAGCATTTAAACTGATTGCTCAAAAAGACTTGTTCCTAGCTTCAATACAGTACTTCAATACAGTCATGGAATGTTCTTTGATTAACACTGTGACAGAGATAAAAAAAACAGGCAGGAGGTTCTGAAGCAAGTTTTTTATTGGGGGGGCACTGCAGAAGACTCAATGGGACACAAAGGTCAAAGTGCAGCAGACAGACTTACAGCTCTAAGAAGGGGCACAGCACTCAGGGTAGACAGCAAAATCACAGTACCTTAAAACCTCTCACAAAACTTAAATCAACTCTTATGAAATTTCTACATCAGACTAAACATTACTTAAAGTGAGAAATCAAGAATATGTCAAGCAGAGGTCACTCCTAGGATTAATATCTTGGCAGCAGTTCCTAGATGACTTCTGGATTGCTGCACACAGAGTGAAAACACAGACAAACAGTGATAAGTGATATTCCTCTAGGGGTAGATGCAAAATTCAGGTTCCATCCAACCCTTGCTGGAGGTGAGTGTCAGGCAGCTTCTCTTTGTTCTGCTAACCAAACTGCACAGTACAGTTTGTTTGAGGAGAGAGCCAAAAGGGCAGAGTTGTCCCAGGTGAGATAAGGTGAGAGGACAAAATTAAATAACAGGCTTGGAGGAGAGCACTGAGAAAACAAAACAGAAATTAACAGTTTGGGAGGGGATGACAATTAAACAGAAATAGTTTAAAAAGGAAGTCCGGAAGCAAGTTTGGGGATGGGAGACACTGCAGTATGCTCAACAGGAGAGAGCAGAGCATCAATACAGTCATGGAAGGGGTTCTGATTAACACTGGGGCACAGAGCAGAAAAAAGAACAGGCAGGGAGGTTCTGAAGCAAGTTTTTTGGGCTACACTGCAGCAGCCTCAATGCGGACAATGAGAAAAGGGCAGCCCATAGACTTACTGATCTAAGAGAAGAGACACAGTGCTCAGGACAGATAGCAAAATCACAGTATCTTAAGACCTCTCTCAAAGCTTAAATCAACTCTTAAGAAATCTCTACATCAGACTAAACCATTTAGTGAAGTGAAATCAAGAACATATCAAGCAGAGGTCAGTCAAGCATTAATTTCTTGGAAGCAGTTCATAGAAGACTTCTGATTGGCACAAAAGGCTGAGAAACACAGGTAAAGAGGCAAGTGATATTCTCCAGGGATAGATGCAAAATTCTGGGTTCAACCCATACCTTGCTTGGAGTGTGTGAGTCAGGGCAGCTTCTTTTGTTCACCCAACACCAAACTGTAGAATGCAGTTTGTTTGAGAGGAGATCCCTAGGCCACTGTTGTCCCTGGTGGAGATAAGGTGAAAGGACAAAATTATATAGCAGGCTTGAAGGGAGGACAGTCAGAAAACAAAGAGAAAGTAACAGTTTGGGAGGGGCTGAGCATTAAACATTAATAGTTTAAGCAGGGAAGTCACAAAGCAAGTTGGGGTCAGGAGGACACTGCAGAATGCTCAACAGGAGAGCACCACGCCAATCACAGTCATGGAAAGCTGGAGAAAAGAACAGGCGGACGGAGTTCTGAAGCAAGTTTTTGTGGAGGGTAGGGTCAATGAAATAGCCACCAATGGGACATCTGAGGCTCAAGGTGCAGCCACAGACTTACAGCTCTAGAGAAGAGGCACAGTGCTCAGGGCAGATAGCAAAATCAGGTATCTTAAGACTCTCTCAAACTTAAATTAACTCATAAGAAATGTCTACATCATGCTAAACAGTTCTTAAAGTGAGAAATCAAGAATAATGTCAAGCAGTGGTCAGTCCTAGGATTAATTTCTTGGCAGCAGTTCCTAGAAGACTTCTGGATTGCTGTACAAAGTATGAGAAACACAGCCAAACAGAGACAAGTGATATTCCTCCAGGGTAGGTGCCAAAATTCAGGGTTCCAACCCATATCTTGTTGGAGGGTGAGTGTCAGGCAGCTTCTCTTTGTTCTGCTTACCAAACTGCAGAATGCAGTTTGTTGGACAGAGAAGAACCTGAAAGGCAATGTTGTCCCCTGGTGAGATAAGGTGAGAGGACGAAATTAAACAGGCAGGCTTTGAGGGAGGGCAGTCAGAAAATAAAAGAAATTAATAGTTTGGGAAGAGCTGAGAATTAAACAGAAATAGTTTTAGCATTGAAGTCCTGAAGCGAGTTGGGGGGTCAGGAGGACACTGCAGTATGCTCAACAGGAGAAACACAGCTGACTAATTGATCGTGGAAGGGTTCTGATTACTTAGAATCAGAGTTGAAAAAAAAGAACCCGGCAGAGAGGTTCACAAGGCAATTTTTTGGGTGGAAGGACACGGAAGCAGACTCAATGGGACATTGAGATCAAGGGTGAAGCCCACAGACTTACAGCTCTAAGAGAAGGCACAGCACTCAGGGCAGATAACAAACCACAGTACCTTAAGACCACTCTCAAAACTTAAATCAACTGTTAAGAAATCTGTACATCTGACTAAACATTACTCAAGTGAGAAATCAGGAACGTGTCAAGCTAGAGGTCAGTCCTGTATTAATTTCTTTGCAGCAGATTCCTAGAAGTCATCTGGATTGCTGCGCAGTGTGAGAAACACACAGTGAAACAGGGGCAAGATATTCCTCCAGGGTAGAAGCCAAAATTCAGGCTTCCAACTGCACTCTTGCTTGAGTGTGAGCATCAGGTGCTTTTTTCTTCGAAATTTGCTCACCAAACTGCAGAATGGAGATAGTTTGAGAGGAGAGAGCCCAATGGGAAGATTTGTCCCTGGTGAAATAAGGTGATTGGACAAAATTAAATAGCAGGTTTGAGGAGGGCAGTCAGAAAACAAAAGTGAAATTAACAGTTTGGGAGGCTGAGACTTAAACAGAAATAGTTTAGCAGGGAAGTCCTGAAGTGAGTTGGGAGTTAGGGAGACCCCAGTATGCTATAAAGAAGAGTGCAGTAACTTCAATACAGTCGTGGATGGGGCTCTCGATTAATAGGGCACAGAGCTGAAAAAAAAACAGTCAGGGAGGTTCTGAAGCAAGTTTTATTTGGGAGGGAACTGCAGCAGCCTCCAATGAAACAATGAGGTCAAGGGTGCAGCCACAGACAGCAGCTCTAAGAAGGGCACAACGCCCAGGGCAGATAGCAAAATCACCAGCTTAAGACCTCTCTCAAAGCTTAAATCAACTGTTAAGAACTCAGTACATCAGACTAAACATTACTTAAAGTGAGAAATCAAGAACATGTCAGGCAGAGGTCAGTCCTAGCATTAATTTCTTGGAAGCAGTTCATAGAAGACTTCTGGATTGCAGCACAAAAGTCGTGAAACACAGGTAAAGAGGGCAGTGATATTCCTCCAGGGGTAGATGCAAATACTGGGTTCCAACCCATACCTTGATTGGAGGGTGAGCTCAGGGCAGCTTCTCTCTTGTTCTGTTTACCAAACTGTAGAATGCAGTTGTTTGAGAGAGAGAAGACCAAAAGAGCAGAGTTGTCCCTGGTGAGATTAGGTGAGATGTTGAAATTAAATAGCAGGCTTGGAAGGAGGGGTGAGAAAAAGAAAAATTAACAGTTTGGGAGGGGCTGAGAATTAAAAAAGAAATAGTTGAAATATGGAAGTCCTGAAGCATGTTGGGGTTGGGGAGGATACTGCGGTATATTGAAGAGGAGAGGCAGTAGCATTAATACAGTTGCTGGAAGGGGTTCTGATTAACACTGGGGCACAGAGCTGAAAAAAAAAAACATGCAAGGAGGTTCTGAAGCAAGTTTTTTGAGGGGAAGGGCACAGCAGACTCAATGGGACACCGAGGTCAATGGTGCAGCCCACAGCCTTATAGCCCTGAGAGAAGGGCACAGCGCTCCAGGGCAGATATCAAAACTCACTGTACCATAAGACGCCTCTTCAAAACTTTCAAATCAACTTCCTTAAGAAATCTGTACATCAGACTAAACATTACTTAAAGTGAGAAATCAAGAACATGTCAAGCAGAGGTCAGTCCTAGCATTAATTTCTTGGCAGCAGTTCCTAGAAGACTTCTGGATTGCTGCACTAAGTGTGAGAAACACATGCAAACAGGGGCAAAGGATATTCCTTCAATGGTAGATGCCAAAATTCACAGTTCCAACCCATACCTTGCTTGGAGGGATAGCATGGGGCACTTCTCTTAGTTCTGTTATCAAACTGCACAGTGCAGTTTGTTTGAAGAGAGAGAGAGAGAGAGAGAGCTCGAAGGGCAGAGTTGTACCCTCAGGTGAGATAAGGTCAGAGGACAAAATTAAATGGCAGGCTTGGAGGGTACGGTCAGAAACAAAAGAGAAATTAACAGTTTGGGAGGGCTGGGAATTAAACAGAAATAGTTTAAAAAGAAGCCTGAATCAAGTTGGGTGTCGGGAGGATGCTGCAGTATGCTCAACAGGAGAGACACTAGCATCAATGCAGTCATGGAAGGTGTTCTGATTAACACTGGGCAAAGAGCTGAAAAAGAAGAACAGGCAGGAGGTTCTGAAGCAAGATTTTTGAGGGGCACTGCAGCAGCCTCAGTGGGACACTGAGGTCAAAGGTGCAACCCAAAGACTTACAGCTCTAAGAGAAGGGGCACAGTGCTGTGGTCAGATTGCAAATGACAAGTACCTTAAGACCTCTCTCAAAACTTAAAATTAACTCTTAAGAAATCTCTACATCATACTAAACATTACTTAAAGTGAGAAATCAAAAACATGTCAAGCAGAAGTCAGTCCTAGGATTAATTTCTTGGCAGCAGTTTCTTGAAGACTTCTGGATTGCTGTGCAAAGTGTAGAGAAACACAGGCAAAGAGGGGCAAGTAATACTCCAGGGGTAGATGACAGCATTCAGGGTTCCTACCTGTACCTTGCTTGGAGGGTGAGCGTCGGTCAGCTTCTCTTTTGTTCTGTTTACAAATGGCAGAATGTAGTTTGTTGGAGAGGAAAGAGTCCGAATGGGCTGTGTTGTCCCCTGGTGAGATAAGGTGAGAGGACAAAGTTAAATTGAAGGGCTTGAGGAGAGTAGTCAGAAAATAAAGAGAAATTAACAGTTTGGGAAGGGCTGACAATTAGACAGAAATAGTTAAAACACAGAAGTCCTGAAGCACATTGGGGGTTGGAGAACACAGCGGTATACTCAACAGTTGTGAGCAGTAGCTTCAATGAAGTCATGGAAGGGCTCTGATTAACACTGGTGCACAGAGCTGAAAAAAAAAAGAACAGGCAGGGAGGTTCTGAAGCAAGTTTTTCTGAGGGGGAAGGGCACAGCAGCAGACTCAATGGGAGAGCGAGGTCATGGGTGCAGCCCACAGACTCTACAGCTCTAAGAAAGAGCCACAGTCATCAGGAAGATAGCAAAATCAATGTACCTTAAGACATCTCTCAAAGTTTCAATCAGCTTTTAAGAAATCTCTATACCAAACTAAACATTACTAAAAAGTGAGAAACAAGAACATGTCAAGCTGAAGTCAGTCCTAGGATTAATTTCTTGGCAGCAGTTCCTAGAAGACTTTGGGATTACTGTACAAGTGAGAAACACAAGCAAACAGGTGCAAGTGATATTCCTCCAGGGGTAGATGCAAAATTCAGGGTTCCAACCTGTACCTTGCTTGGAGGGTGAGTGTCAGGCAGATTCTCTTTGTTCTGCTTTACTAGACTGCACAGTGCAGTTTGTTTGAGAGGAGAGCCTGAAAGCAGAGGAGTTGTCCCTGGTGAGATAAGATGATTGGGCAAAATAAAATAGCAGGATTAGAGGAGGGCAGTCAGAAACAAATGAGAAATTAACAATTTGGGAAGGGCTGAGAATTAAACTGAAATAGTTTTAGCATTGAAGTCCTGAAGCGAGTTGGGGTCGGGAGGACACAGCAGTATACTATAAAGAAAGCGCGCAGTAGCCTCACACAGTCATGGAAGGGGCTCTGATTAAGATGGGGCACGGAGCTGAAAAAAAAGAGAACCAGCAGGAGGTTGTGAAGCAAGGTTTTTTGGGTTGGCACTGCAGCAAGCAATGGGACAACGAGGTCAAGGTGCAGCCCACAGACTTGCAACTCTAAGAGAAGGGACACAGTGCTCAGGGAAGATAGCAAAATCACTGTACTTTAAGACCTCTCTCAAAGCTTAAGTCAACTCTTAAGAAATCTATACATCAGACTAAACATTATTTACAGTGAAATCAAGAACATGTCAAGCAGAGGTCAGTCTGGCATTAATTTCTTTGGACCAGTTCCTGGAAGACAACTGGATTGGTGCATAAAGTGTGAGAACACACATGCAAACAGGGCAAGGGATATCCTCTCAGGGTAGATGACAGAATTCAGGGTTCCAACCCGTACTTGCTTGAGGGTCAACATTAGCATCTTCTCTTTGTTCTCTTACCAAACTGCAGAATGCAGTTTGATGGAGAGGATTGAGCCTGAAAGGTTAGTGTTGTCCTCTTGTGAGATAAGGTGACAGGATGAAATTAAATAGCAGGCTCTCAGGGAGGGAAGTCAAGAAAACAAAAGAAATGAATAGTTTGGGAGGGGCTGAGAATTAACGAAATAGTTAAAACATGGATACCTGAAGCATGTTGGAGTTGGGGAGGACACTGCGGGTATAACCAATAGGAGAGAGCAGTAGCTTCAATACAAAGTCATGGAAGGGCTCTGATTAACACTGGGGCACAGAGCTGAAAAAAAGAACAGACAGGCAGGTTGTGGCGCAAGTTTCTTTGGGTGGAAGGACACGACAGCAGACTCAATGGGACACTGAGGTCAAGGTGAAGCCCACAGACTTACAGCTCTAGAGAAGGGCAGAGCACTCAGGGCAGATAGCAAAATCACAGTACCTTAAGACCTCTCTCAAAACTTAAATTAACTCTTAAGAAATCTCTACATCAGACTAAACATTACTTACAGTGAGAATCAAGAACATGTCAAGCAGAGGTCAGTCCTAAAATTGATTTCTTGGCAGCAGTTCTAGAAGACTGCTGGATGGCTGCACAAAGTGTGAGAAACACAGGTAAACAGGGGCAAGTGATATTCCTCTAGGGTAGAAGCCATATTCTAGGTTCCAACCTGCACTTTGCTTGGAGTGTGAGCGCCAGGCAGCTTCTTTTGTTCTGTTTTGTCAAACTGCAGAATGCAGTTTGTTTGAGAGGAGACAGTATGATAGGGGAGAGTTGTCCCCTGGTGAGATAAGGTGATTGGACGAAATTAAATAGCAGGTTTTGAGGAGGGCAGTCAGAAAACAAATGAGAAATTAACAGTTTAGGAGGAGCTGAGACTTAAAAAGCAGCTTTATCAGTGAAGTCCTGAAGCGAGTTGGGAGTTCAGTGGACACAGCAGTATGCTGTAAAGAAGAGTGCATAAGCTTCTATATAGTCATGGATGGGGCTCTGATTAACACTGGGGCACAGAGCTGAAAAAAAAGCGGTCAGGGAGGTTCTGAAGCAAGTTTTGGGGCCACTGCAGCTGCCCAATGGGACAATGAGGTGAATTGTGCACCTATACTTACAGCTCTAGAGAAGGGGCACAACGCCTGGGCAGATAGCAAAATCACTGTACCTTAAGACCCTCTCAAGCTTAAATCAACTCTAAAGAAATCTGTACATCAGACTAAACATTAGTAAAGTGAGAAATCAAGAACATGTCAAGCAGAGGTCAGTCCTAGCATAATTTCCTGGCAGCAATTCCTAGAGGACTTCAGAATTGCAACACAGAGTGTGAAAAACACAGGTAAACAGAGGCAAGTGAAATTCCTCCAGGTTAGATGTCGAGATTCTGGGTTCAACCCATTACCTTGCTTGGAGGAAGGCGTTGGGCAGCTTTCTTTTGTTCTGCCTTACAAACAGGAGATCAGTTTGTTTCAGAGGATAGAACCTGGAAGAGCAGAGTTGTCCCCTGACGAGATAAGGAGAGAGGGCAGAATTAAAAGAAGGCTTGGAGGAGGGCAGGTCAGAGAAACAAAGAAAATTAACATTTTGGGAGGGCTAAGAATTAAACAGAAATAGTTTAAACAGGGAAGTTCTGCAGCAAGTTGGGAGTTGGGAGGACACTGCAGTATGCTCAACAGAGAAGCAGTAGCATCAATACAGTCATTGAAGGGTTCCTGATTAACACTGGGGCACAGAGCTGAAAAAAAAGAACAAGCAGGGAGGTTCTGAAGCAAGTTTTTGAGGGAGGGAATGGCAGCAGACTCAATGAGACACCAAGGTCAATGGTGCAGCCCACAGACTTATAGCCCTGAGAGAAGGGCTCACACTCAGGGCGATAGCAAAACCACAGTACCATAAGACATCTCTCAAAACTTAAATCAACTCTTAAGAAATCTGTACATCAGACTAAACATTACTTAAGTGTGAAATCAAGAACATGTCAAGCAGAGGTCAGTCCTAGCATTAATTTTGGCAGCAGTTCTAGAAGACTTCTGGATTGCTGCAGTAAGTGTGAAACACATGCAAACAGGTGCAAAGGATATTCCTTCAATAGTAGATGCCAAATTCACAGTTTCCAACCCATACCTTGCTTGGAGGATAGCATGAGGCACCTTCTCTTAGTTCTGTAACAAACCGCACAGTGCAGTTTGTTTGAGAGAGAGAGAGAGAGAAAGAGAGAGAGAGCCTGAAAGGGCAGAGTTATACCCTGGTGAGATAAGGTGAGAGGACAAAATTAAATGGCAGGCTTGGAGGGGAGTGCAGTCAGAAAACAAAGAAATTATCATTTTGGGAGGGGCTGAGAATTAAACAGAAATAGTTAAAAAAGAAGGCCTGAATCAGAGTTGGGTGTCGGGAGAACACTGCAGTATGCTCAACAGGAGAGAGTAATAGCAATACAGTCATGGAAGGTGTTCTGATTAACACTGGGCAAAGAGCTGAAAAAGAAGAACAGGCAGGGAGGTTCTGAAGCAAGATTTTTGGGGGGCACTGCAGCAGCCTCAGTGGTACACTGAGGTCAAGGGTGCAGCCAAGACTCCTAGCTCTAGAGAAAGGGGCACAGTGCTCTGGTCAGATAGCAAAATGACAGTACCTAGAGACCTCTCACAAACTTAAATTAACTCTTAAGAAATCTCTACATCATACTAAACATTACTTAAAGTGAAATCAAAACATGTCAAGCAGGGTCAGTCCTAGGATTAATTTCTTGGCAGCAGTTCCTTGAAGACTTCTGGATTGCTGTGCAAAGTGTAGAAACACAGGCAAGAGGGGCAAGTGATATTCCTCCAGGGTAGATGACAACATTCAGGGTTCCAACCTGTACCTTGCTTGGAGGGTGAGTGTCGGTCAGCTTCTCTTTGTTCTGCTTACCAAATGGCAGAATGTGGTTTGTTGGAGGAAAGAGTCCGATTGGCTGTGTTGTCCCTGGTGAGATAAGGTGAGAGGACAAAGTTAAATTGAAGGCTTGGAGGGAGAGTAGTCAGAAAATGAAGAGAATTAACAATTTGGGAAGGGCTGACAATTAGACAGAAATAGTTAAAACACAGAAGTCCTGAAACACGTTGGGGTTGGGAGAACACAGCGGTATGCTCAACAGTTGTGAGCAGTAGCTTCAATACAATGTCATGGAAGGGCTCTGATTAACTGGTGCTACAGAGCTGAAAGAAAAAAGAACAGGCAGGGGTTCTGAAGCAAGTTTTTCTGTGTGGGAAGAGGCACAGCAGCAGACTCAATGGGAGATCGAGGTCATGGGTGCAGTCCATATACTTACAGCTCTAAGAAAAGGCCACAGTCATCACTAAGATAGCAAAATCAATGTACCTTAAGACATCTCTCAAAGCTTCAATCAGCTTTTAAGAAATCTCTATACCAGACTAAACATTACTAAAAGTGAGAAACAAGAACATGTCAAGCTGAGGTCAGTCCTAGGATTAATTTCTTGGCAGCAGTTCCTAGAAGACTTTGAGATTACTGTACAAGTGTGAGAAACACAAGCAAACAGGTGCAAGTGATATTCCTCCAGGGTAGATGCCAAAATTCAGGGTTCCAACCTGTACCCTTGCTTGGAGGGTGAGTGTCAGGCAGATTCTCTTTGTTCTGCTTACTAGACTGCACAGTGCAGTTTGTTTGAGGTAGAAGCCTGAAAGCGGAGAGTTGTCCCTGGTGAGATAAGATGATTGGGCAAAATAAAATAGCAGGATTAGAGTGGAGGCAGTCAGAAAACAAATGAGAAATTAACAATTTGGGAGGGGCTGAGAATTAAACAGAAATAGTTTTAGCATTGAAGTCCTGAAGCGAGTTGGGGGTCGGGAGGACACAGCAGTATACTATAAAGAAAGTGCAGTAGCCTCAATACAGTCATGGAAGGGGCTCTGATTAAGATGGGCACAGAGCTGAAAAAAAAAAAGAACCGCCAGGGAGTTGTGAAGCGAAGATTTTTTTGGGTTGGCACTGCAGCAAGCATTAATGGACAACAAGGTCAAGGGTGCAGCCCACAGACTTGCAACCTAAGAGAAGGTACAGTGCTCAGGGCAGATAGCAAAATCACTGTACTTTAAGACCTCTCTCAAAGCTTAAATCAACTCTTAAGAAATCTATACATCAGACTAAACATTACTTACAGTGAAAATCAAGAACATGTCAAGCAGAGGTCAGTCCTGGCATTAATTTCTTTGGAGCAGTTCCTAGAAGATATCTGGATTGGTGCACAAAGTGTGAAGAAACACATGCAAACATGGGCAAGATATATCCTCTAGGAGTGAGATGACAGATTCAGGGTTCCAACCCGTACCTTGCTTGAGTGTCAACATTGGGCATCTTAAGCTGTTCTTGCTTACCAAACTGCAGAAAGCAGTTTGATGGAGAGGATTGAGCCTGAAGGTTAGTGTTGTCCCTTGTGAGATAAGGTGACAGGATGAAATTAAATAGCAGGCTCATGGAGGAGGAAGTCAGAAAACAAAAGAAATGAATAGTTTGGGAGAGGCTGAGAATTAAAGCAGAAATGGTTAAACATGGAAGTCCTGAAGCATGTTGGGGTTGGGAGGACACTGCGTATAACCAACAGGAGAGAGCAGTAGTCAATACAGTCGTGGAAGGGGCTCTGATTAACACTGGGGCACAGAGCTGAAAAAAAGAACAGACAGGCAGGTTCTGAAGCAAGTTTTCTTTAGGGTGGAGGGGCATGGCGGCAGTCTCAATGGGACATTGAGATCAAGGGTGAAGCCCACAGACTTACAGCTCTAAGAGAAGAGGGCAGAGCGCTCAGGGAGATAGCAAAACCACAGTACCTTAAGACCCTCTCAAAACTTATATCTACTCTAAGAAATCTGTACATCAGACTAAACATTACCTGAAGTGAGAAATCAAAACGTGTCAAGCAGAGGTCAGTCCTGGCATTAATTTCTTTGAAGCAGTTCCTAGAAGACATCTGGATTGCTGCACAAAGTGTGAGAAACACAGGTAAACAGGGGCGAGTAATATTCCTCAGGGGTAGGTGCCAAAATTCAGGGTTCCAACCTGTACCTTGTTGGAGGTGAGTATCAATCAACTTCTCTTTGTTTTGCTTACCAAACTGCAGAATGTAGTTTGTTGGAGAGGAGAGTCTGAATGGGCTGTGTTGTCCCCTGGTGAGATAAGTGGGAGGACTAAGTTAAATAGAAGGCTTGGAGGGAGGGCAGTCAGAAAAACAGAAGAGAAAGTAACAGTTTGGGAAGGGCTGAGAATTAGACAGAAATAGTTAAAACACAGAAGTCCTGAAGCACATTGGGGGTTGGGAGGACACTCGGTATGCTCAACAGTTGTGAGCAGTAGCTTCAATACAGTCGTGGAAGTGGATCTGATTAACACTGGGGCACAGAGCTGAAAAAAAAAGAACAGACAAGGAGGTTCTGAATCAAATTTTTTGGGGGAAGGGGGACAGCAGTCAAAATGGGACACCGAGGTCAGGGTGCAGCCCACAGACTTACAGCTCTGGAGAAGGGGCACAGAGCTCAAGGCAGATAGCAAAACCAAAGTACCTTAAGACTCTCTCAAAACTTACATCAACTCTTAAGAAATCTGCACATCGGACTAAACATTACTTAAAGTGAGAAACCAAGAACATATCAAGCAGAGGTCAGTCCTAGGAATAATTTCTGGCAGCAGTTCCTAGAAGACATCTGGATTGCTGCACAAAGTGTGAAACACAGGCAAACAGGGCAAGTGATAGTCCCTGGGGAAGATGCAAAATTCAGGGTTCCAACCCATACCTTGCTTGGAGTGTGAGTGTCAGTCAGCTTCTCTTTGTTCTGCTACCTAGACTGCTGGCGCAGTTTGTTTGAGAGGAGAGCCGAAATGGGAGAGTTGTCCCTGGTGAGATAAGGTGAGAGAATGAAATTAAATAGCAGGGTTGGAGGGAGGCAGTCAGAAAACAAAGAGATATTAACAATTTCTGAGGGGCTGAGAATTAAACAGAAATAGTTTTAGCATTGAAGTCATGAGGCGAGTTGGAGGTTGGGGAGGTTACAGCAGTGCTATAAAGAAGGTGCAGTAGCTTCAATACAGTTGTGGAAGGGTTCTGATTAACACTGGGGTACACAGCCAAAAAAAAAGAACAGTCAGGAGATTCTGTAGCAATTTTTTGGGGGGCACTGCAGCAGCCTCCAATGGGACAAGAGGTCAGGGTGCTACCCACAGACTTAAAATTCTAAGAGAGGGGCACAGTGATCAGGCAGATAGCAAAATCACTGTACCTTAAGACCTCTGTCAATGCTTAAATCAGCTCTTAATAAATCTCTACATCAGACTAAACATTACTTAAAGTGAGAAATCAAGAACATGTCAAACAGAGGTCAGTCAGAGGATTAATTTCTTGACAGCAGTTCCTAGAAGACTTCTGGATTCCTGTACAAAGTGTAGAAACACAGGCAAACAGGTACAGTAATATTCCTCCAGGGGTAGATGCCAAATTCAGAGGTTCCAACCCTGCCTTGCTGGAGGGTGAGCATCGAGCACCTTCTCATTGTTCTGCTTACCGAACTGCAGAGTGCAGTTTGTTGGAGAAGAGAGCCAGCAAACAAGCAGTGTTGTCCACTGGTGAGATAAGGTGGGAGGATGAAATTAAATAGAAGGCTTGGAGGAGAGCAGTCAGAAAATGAAAGAGAAATTAACAGTTTGGGAGGGGCTAAGAATTAAACAGAAATAGTTAAAACACGGAAGTCCTGAAGCATGTTGGGTGTTGGGAAGACACTGTGGAATGCTCAACAGGAGAGGCAGTAGCTTCAGTACAGTCATGGAAGGGGCTCTGATTAACACTCGGCACCGAGCTGAAAAAAAGAATAGACAGGAGGTTCAGAAGCAAGTTTTTGGGGAATGGGAAGGCAGCAGACTCAATGGGACACCATGGTTAAGGGTACAGCCCAAAGACTTACAGCTCTAAAGAAGGGGCACAGTGCTCAGGGCAGATACAAAACCACAGTACCATAAGACATCTCTCAAAACTTAAATCAACTCTTAAGAAATCTGTACATCAGACTAAAAATTACTTAAAGTGAGAAATCAAAAGCATGTCAAGCAGAGGTCAGTCCTAGCATTAATTTCCTGGAAGCAGTTCCTAGAAGACTTCTGGATTGCTGCACAAAGTGTAAGAAACACAGGCAAACAGTGGCAAGTGATATTCCTCCAGGGGCAGATGCAAAAATTCAGGGTTTCAAACTGTACCTGGCTTGGAGGGTGAGAATTGGTAGCTTCTTTGTTCTGCTTGCCGAACTTCAGAATGCAGTTTGTTTGAAAGGAGAGAGCTTGAAAGGGCAGAGTTGTCCCTGATGAGATAAGGTGAAAGGATGAAATTAAACAGCAGTCTTGGAGGAGGGCAGTCAGAAAACAAAGAGAAATTGACAGTTTGCAGGGGCTGAGAATTAAACAGAAATAGTTTAAGCAGGGAAGGCTTGAAGCAAGTTGGGGTTGGGGAGGACACTGCAGCAGGCTTAACAGACAGAGCAGTTGCTTCAGTACAGTCATGGAAGGGCTCTGATTAACACTGGGGCACAGTGATGAAAGGAAAAAGAACAGGCAGGGAGGTTCTGTAGCAAGCTTTTTGGGGGCAATTCAGCAGTCTCAATGGGACACTGAGGTCAATGGTGCAGCCCACAGACTTACAGCTCTAAGAGAAGGGCACAGCATTCAGGGCAGATATCAAAATCACAGTACCTTAAGACCTCTCTCAAAACTTAAATCAACTCTTAAGAAATCTCTACATCAGACTAAACATTACTTAAAGTGAGAAATCAAGAACATGTCAAAGAGAGGTGAGTCTAGCATTAGTTTCTTGGCTGCAGTTCCTAGAAGACTTCTGGATTGCTCCACAAAGTGTGAGAAGCACAGGAAACAGGGGCAAGTGATATACCTCCATGGGTAGATGCCACAATTCAGGGTTCTAAACCATACCTGGCTTGGAGCTTGAGCATCGTGCAGATTCTCTTTGTTCTGCTTACCAAACTGCAGAATGCAGTTTTTGAGAAGGAGGAGCCGAGTTTCAGAGTTGTCCCCTGATGAGATAACGTGAGAGGACAAAATTAAAAGTAGGCATGGAGGAAGGAATTCCCAAAACAAAAGAGAAATGAACAGTTTGGGAGGGCTGAGAATTGAACAGAAATAGTTTAAGCAGGGAAGTCCTGAAGCAAGTTGGAGGTTGGGGAGGACACTGCAGTATGCTCAACAGGAGAGAGAAGCAGCTTCAATACAGTCATGGAAGGGTCTATGATTAACACAGGGGCACGGGGTTGAAAAAATAAAAGAACAGGCGGGGGAGGTTCTGAAGCAAGTTTTTGGGGGTACTGCAGCTGCCTCAATGGGACACTGAGGTCAAGTGTACAGCCCACAGACTTACAGCTCTAAGAGAATGGACGCAGCACTCAGGGCTGATAGCTATATCATAGAACCTTAAGACTTCTCTCAAAACTTAAATCAACTCTTAAGAAATCTCTACATCAGACTAAACATTACTTACAGTGAGAAATCAAGAGCATGTCAAGCAGAGTGCAGTCCTAGCATAAATTTCTTGGCAGCAGTTCCTAGAAGACTTCTGGATTGCTGCACAAAGGGTGAAAATCTCAGGCAAACAGGGGCAAGTGATATTCCTCCAGGGGTAGATGCCAAAATTCAGTGGTTGCAACCCACCTTGCTTGGAAGGTGAACACTGGGCTGCCTCTCTTTGTTGTGCTTATCAAACTGCAGAATGCAGTTTGTTTGAAGGAGAGAGCCTGAAGTTTCAGCGTTGACCCTGGTGAGATAAGGGAGAGGACGAAATTAAATAGCAGGCTTATAGGGAAGGGCAATCCGAAACAAAAGTGAAATTAACAGTTTGTAAGGGCTGAGAACTGAACAGAAATAGTTTAAGCAGGGAAGTCCTGAAGCAAGTTGGGGTTGAGGAGGACACTGCAGTATGCCCATCAGGAGAGAGCAGTAGCTTCAGTACAGTCATGGAAGGGCTCTGATTAACACTGGGGCACAGAGCTGAAAAAAAAGAACAGGTAGGAGGTTATGAAACATAGTTTTTGGGAGGCACTGCAGCAGCCTCAATGGGACACCGGTTCAAGGTGCAGTCCAAAGACTTACAGCTCTAAACAAGGGGTAAAGCACTCAGGGCACAACAGAAAATCACAGTACCTTAAGACATCTCTAAAACTTAAATCAACTCTTAAGAAATCTGTACATCAGACTAAACATTACTTAAAGTGAGAAATCAAGAGCATGTCAAGCAGAGGTCAGTCCTAGCATTAATTTCCTGGCAGCAGTTCCCAGAAGACTCTGGATAGCTGCACAAAGTGTGAGAAACTCAGGCAAACAGGGACAAGTTATAATTCTTCATGGTAGAAGCCAAAATTCAGGGTTCAAACCCGTACCTTGCTTGTGGGTGAGCATTGGGCTGCCTTTCATTGTTCTGCTTACCAAACTGCAGAATGCATTTTGTTTAAGAGGAGAGACCTGAATGGGCAGAGTTGTATCTTGGCGAGATAAGGTGAGAGGATGAAATTAAATAGCAGGATTGGAGAGGAGGGCAGTCAGAAAACAAAAGACAAATTGACAGTTTGGGAGGGACTGAGAATTAAACATAAATAGTTTAAGCAGGTAAGCCCTGAAGCAAGTTGGGGGTTAGGAGGACACTGCAGTATGCTCAACAGGAGAGAGCAGTAGCTTCAATACTGTCATGGAAGGGGCTCTGATTAACACTGGGGCACAGAGCTAAAAAAGAACAGGCAGCGAGGTTCTGAACCAAGTTTTTGGGGAGGCACTGTAGCTGGATCAATGGGACACCAAGGTCAAGGGTGCAGCCCACAGACTTACAGCTCTAAGAGAAGGGCACAGCGTTCAGGGCAGATATCAAAATCACAGTACCTTAAGACCTCTCTCAAACTTAAATCAATGCTTAAGAAATCTCTACATCAGACTAAACATTACTTAAAGTGAGAAATCAAGAACATGTCAAAGAGAGTTGAGTCCTAGCATTAATTTCTTGGCTGCAGTTCCTAGAAGACTTCTGGATTGCTGCACAAAGTCTGAGAAACACAGACAAACAGGGGCAAGCGATATTCTTCCATGGGTAGATGCAAAATTCAGGGTTCTAATACGTACATGCCTAGGGGCTTGGCGTCGGTCAGCTTCTCTTTGTTCTTCTTACCAAACTGCAGAATGCAGTTTGTTTGAGAGGAGAGAGCCCAAAGTTTCAGAGTTGTCCCTGGAGAGATAAGGTGAGAGGACGAAATTAAATAGCAGGCTTGGAGGGCAGGACAGTCAGAAAACAAAGAGAAATTAACTGTTTGGGAGGGGCTGAGTATTAAAGAGAAATAGTTTAAGCAGGGAAGGACTCTGATTAACACTGGGGCACAGAGCTGAAAAAAAGAAAGAACAGGCAGGAGGTTCTGAGGCTAAAGTTTCTTTTTTGGGCGCCACTGAGGCAGCCTCAATGGGACACCGAAGTTCATGGTGCAGTCCAAAGACTTGCAGCTCTTAGAAAAGGGGCAAGCACTCAGGACAGATAGAAAAATCACAGTACCTTAAGACCTCTCTCAAAACTTAAATTAACTCATAAGAAATCTCTACATCAGACTAAACATTACTTAAAGTGAGAATTAACAACATGACATGCAGAGGTCAGTCCTAGCAATAATTATTATGGCAACAGTTCCTAGAAGACTTCTGAATTGCTGCACAAAGTGTGAGAAACTCTGGCAAACAGGGGGCGAGTGATACTACTGCAGGGTATATGTCAAAATGCAGGGTTCCAGCCAGTACCTTGCTTTGAAGGTGAACATCGGGCTGCTTCTCTTTCTTACACTTACCAAACTGCAGAATGCAGTTTGTTTTAGAGGAGACCTGAATGGGCAGAGTTGTCTCCTGATGATTTAAGGTGAATGGATGAAATTAAATTGCAGTCTTGCAGGGAGGCAGTCAGATAACAAGAGAAAATTGACAGTTTGGGGAGGCTGAGAATTAAACAGAAATGCTTTAATCAGGAAGGCCTGAAGCAAGTTGGGGGTTGGGAGGACACTGCATGTATTCTCAACAGGAGAGAGCAGTAGCTTATGCACAGTCATGGAAGGGCTCTGTTTAACATTGGGGCACAAAGCTGAAAAAAAGGGAAGAGGCAGGAGGTTATGAAACATGTTTTTGGGTTGGCACTGCAGCAGACTCAACAGGACACGAGTTCAAGGGTGCAGTCCACAGGCAGTAGAGCTCTAAAAAGTGGCTGGCACCGCTCAGGGCAGATAGCAAAATCACAGTACCGTAAGACCTCTCTCAAAACTTAAACCAACTCGTAAGAAATCTTTACATCAGACTAAACATTACTTAAAGTGAGAAATCAAGAACATGACAAACATTGGTCAGTCCTAGCATTAATTTATTGGCAGCAGTTCCTAGAAGACTTCTGGGTTGCTGCACAAAGTGTGAGAAACACAGACAAACAGGGGCAAGTGATATTCCTCTGGGGTAGATGCCAAAATTCAGGGTTCCAACCCTTACCTTGCCTGGAGGGTGAGTGTCAGACAGCTTCTGTTTGTTCTGCTTACCAAACTGCAGAATGCAGTTTATTTGAGAGGAGACAGCCCGAAAGGGCAGAGTTGTCCCTGATGTGATAAGGTGAAAGGATGAAATTAAATAGCAGTCTTGCAGGGAGGGCAGTCAGAAAACAAAAGAAAAATTGACAGTTTGGGAGGGCTGAGAATTAAATAGAAATAGTTTAAGCAGGAAGGCCTGAAGCAAGTTGGGAGTTGTAGCTTCAATACAGTCATGGATAGGGCACTGATTAAAACTGAGGAACAGAGTTGAAAAAAGAACAGGCTGGAAGGTGTGAAGGAAGTTTCTTTGGGGGCACTGCAGCAGTCTCAATGGGACACCGAGGTTCAGGGTGCAGCTCACTGACTTACAGCTCTAAGAGAGGGGCACAGCACTCACTACTGATAGCAAAATCACAGTACCTTAAGACCTCTCTCAAAACTTAAATCAGTTCTTATGAAATCTGTACATCAGACTAAACATTAGAGTGAGAAATCAAGAGCATGTCAAGCAGAGGTCAGTCCTAGCATTAATTTCCTGGCATGAGTTTCTAGAAGACTTCTGGATAGTTGCACAAAGTGTGAGAAACTCAGGAAAACAGGGGCAAGTGATATTCCTTCAGGGTAGATTCCAAAACTCAAAAACAGGCAGGAAGGTTCTGAAACAAGTTTCTTTTGAGGCGTCACTGAGGCAGCCTCAGTGGGACACCAAGTTCAAGGGTGCCATCCACAGACTTGCAGCTCTTAGAAAAGGGGCAAAGCACTCAGGGCAGATAGAAAATCACAGTACCTTAAGACCTCTCAAAACTTAAATAAACTCTTTAAAAATCTCTACATCAGACTAAACATTACTTAAAGTGAGAAATCAAGAACATGTTAAAGAGAGGTGAGTCCTAGCATTAATTTCTTGGCTGCAGTTCCTAAGACTTCTGGATTGCTGCACAAAGTGTGAGAAACATAGGCAAACAGGGGCAAGTGATATTCCTCCAGAGGTAGATGCAAAATTCAGGGTTCCAATCAGTACCTTCCTTGGAGCTAGATGTCGGGCAGCTGCTCTTTGTTCTGCTTACCAAACTGCAGAATGCAGTTGGTTTGAGAGGAGAGAGCCCAGAAGGTCAGAGTTGTCTCCTGCTGAGATAAGGTGAGAGGGTGAAATTAAATAGCATTCTTGGAGTGAAGGGCACTCAGAAAACAAAAGAGAAATTAGCAGTTTGGGAGGGACTGAGAATTAAACAGAAATAGTTTAAGCAGGGAAGTCCTGAAGCAAGTTGGGGGTTGGGGCAGACACTGCAGTATGCTCAACAGGAGAGACAGTAGGTTCAATAAAATCGTGCATTGGGCTCTGATTAACACTAGGGCACAGAGCTGAAAAAAAACAGGCAAGGATGTTCTGAAGCAAGTTTTTTTTTGGGTGGAGGCACTGCAGCAAGCTCAATGGGACACCGAGGTCAAGGGTGCAGCCCCAGACTTACTGATCTAGGAGAAGGGCACAGTGCTCAGGGCAGATAGCAACATCACAATACTTTAAGACCCTCTCAAAGCATAAATAAACTGTTAAGAAATCTCTTCATCAAACTAAACATTACTTAAAGTGAGAAATCAAGAACATGTGAAGCAGAGGTGAGTCCTAGCATTCATTTCTTAGCAGCAGTTCCTAGAAGACTTCTGGATTGCTGCAGAAGGTGTGATAAACAAAGGTAAACAGAGGCAAGTGATATTCCTCCAGGTGTAGATGATAAAATTCAGGGTTCCAACCTATACCTTGCTTGGAAGGTGGAGCGTCAGGCAGCTTCTCTTTGTTCTGCTTACCATACTGCAGAATGCAGTTTGTTTGAGAGGAGAGAGCCGAAGTTCAGAGTTGTCCCTGGTGAGATAAGGAAAGAGGATGAAATTAAATAGGAGGCTTGGAGCAAGGGCAGTCAGAAAACAAAAGAGAAATTAACTGTTTGGGGAGGCTGAGAATTAAACAGAAATAGTTTAAGCAGAGAAGATCAGAAGCAAGTTGGGGGTTGGGGAGGACACTGCAGTATGCTCAACAGGAGAGGAGAAGCTTCAATACAGTTGTGGAAGAGGCTCTGATTAACACTGGGCCAGAGCTAAAAAGAAACAGGCAGGGAGATTATGAAGCATGTTTTTTTGGGGGCACCCAGCAGCCTCAACAGGACACCGAGGTCAAGGGTGCAGTCCACAGACATACAGCTCTAAGAGAAAGACACTGCACTCAGGGCAGATAGTTAAATCACAGAACCTTAAGAGCTCTCTCAAAACTTAAATAAACTCTCAAGAAATCTCTACATCAGACTAAACATTACTTAAAGTGAGAAATCATGAACATGTAAAGCAGGGGTCAGTCATAGCATTAATTTCTTGGCAGCATTTCTTAGAAGACTTCTGGTTTGCTTCTCAAAGTGTGAGAAACTCTGGCAAACAGGGGCAAGTGATATTCCTCCAAGTACATGCCAAAATTCGGGGTTCCAAGCCGTACCTTGCTTTGAGGGTGAGAATAGGACTGCCTCTCTTTGTTCTGCTAAATAAACTGCAGAATACAGCTGTTGGAGAGAGAGCACCTTAATGGGCAGAGTTGTCTCCTGGTGAGATAAGGTGAGAGCACAAAATTAAACAGCAGGCTTGGAGTGGAGGGAGGGCAGTCGAAAACAAAGAAATTAACACTTTGGGAGGGACTGAGAATTAAACAGAAATAGTTTAAGCAGGGAAGTCCTGAAGCAAGTTGGGGGTGGGGCGGACACTGCAGTATGCAAGAGCAGAGAGCAGTAGCTTCAATACAGCATGGAAGGGCTCTGACTAACAGTGGGCACAGAGCTGAAAAAGAACAGGCAGGAAGGTTATGAGGCATGTTTTTTTTTGGCAGGGCACTGCAGCAGCCTGAATGGGACACTGAGGTCAAGGGTGCAGCCCACAGACTTACAGCTCTAAGGGAAGGGGCATAGCACTTAGGGTGGATAGCAAAATCACAGTACCTGCAGACCTCTCTCAAAACTTAAATCAACTCTGAATAAATCTCTACATCAGACTAAACATTACTTAAAGTGAGAAATCAAGAACATGTCATGCAGATGTCCATCCTTGCAGTCCTTTCTTGGCAGCAGTTCCTACAAGACTTCTGGATTGCTGCACAATGTGAGAAAACTCAGGCAAACAGGGGCAAGTGATATTCGTCAGGGGTATTTGCTAAAATTCAGGGTTCCAACCCTTACTTTGCATGGAGGGTGAGCATTGAGCTGCGTCTCTTTGATCTGCTTACTAAATGGCAAAATGCAGTTTCTTTGAGAGGAGAGCCTGAAAGGAAGAGTTGTCCATGGGTGAGATAAGGTGAGTGGATGAAATTAAATGGCAGGCTTGGAGGGAGGGCAGTCAAAAACAAAGAAATTAACAGTTTGAGAGGGCTGAGAATTAAACAGAAATAGTTTAAGCAGGAAGTTCTGAAGCAAGTTGGGGTTGGGTAGGACACTGCTGTATGCTCAAGAGAGAGAGCAGTAGCTTCAATACAGTCATGGAAGGGCCCTGAATAACACTGGGGCACAGAGCTGACAAAAAAAAAAACAGGCAGAGAGGTTGTGAAGCAAGTTTTTTTTTGGGGGCATTGCAGCAGCCTCAATGGGACACCAAGTTCAAGGGTGAAGCCCACAGACTTACAACTCTATGAGAATGGGCACAGTGCTCAGGGTAGATAGCAAAATCACAGTACCTTGAGACCTCTCTCAAAACTTAAATCAAGTCATGGAAGGGCTCGGGGTAACACTGGGGCACAGAGCTGAAAAAAAAGAACAGTCAGGGAGGTTCTGAAGCAAGTTTTTTTTGTGGGGGCAATGCAGCAGCCTCAAAGGGACACCTTGTTTAAGGGTGCAGCACCCAGACTTACAGCTCTGAGAGAAGGAGCACAGTGCTCAAGGTAGATAGCAAAATCACAATACCTTAAGACCTCTCTCAAAACTTAAATAAACTCTTAAGAAATCTTGACATCAGACTAAACATTACTTAAAGTGAGAAATCAAGAACATGTAAAGCAGAGCTCAGTGCTAGCATTAATTTCTTAGCAGCATTTCCTAGAAGACTTCTGGATTGCTTGCACAAAGTGTGAGAAACTCAGGCAAACAGGGGCAAGTGATATTCCTCCATGGGTAGATGCCAGAATTCAGGGTTCAAACTGTACCTTGCTTGGATGGTGAGCACGGGCTGCCTATCTTTGTTCTGCTAACCAAACTGCAGAATGCAGTTTGTTGGAGAGTAGAGAGCCTGAATGGGCATAATTGTCCCCGGTGAGATAAGGTGAGAGGACAAAATTAAATAGCAGGCTTGGAGTGGATTGCAGTCACAAAACAAAAGAGAAATTAACAATTTGGGAGGGCTGAGAATTAAACAGAAATAGTTTAATCAGTGAAGTCCTGAAGCAAGTTTGGTGATGGGAGGACACTGCAGTATGCTCAACAGGAGAGAGCAGTATCTTCAATACAGTCATGGAAGGGCCCTGAATAACACTGGGGCACAGAGCTGACAATAAAAAAGAACAGGCAGAGAGGTTGTGAAGCAAGTTTTGTTTTTGGGGGGCATTGCCAGCCTCAATGGACACCAGGTTCAAGGTGCAGCCCACAGACTTACAACTCTATGAGAATGGGCACAGTGCTCAGGGTAGATAGAAAATCACAGTACCTTGAGACCTCTCTCAAAACTTATATCAAGTCATGGGAGGGCCAAGGGGTAACACTGGGGCACAGAGCTGAAAAAAGAACAGTGAGGGAGGTTCTGAAGCAAGTTTATTTTTGTGGGGGCAATGCAGGAGCCTCAATGGGACACCTTGTTTAAGGGTGCAGCACCCAGACTTACAGCTCTGAGAGAAGGAGCACAGTGCTCAAGGTAGATAGCAAAATCACAGTACCTTAAGACCTCTCTCAAAACTTAAATCAACTCTTAAGAAATCTTGAAATCAGACTAAACATTACTTAAAGTGAGAAATCAAGAACATGTAAGACAGAGCTCAGTGCTAGCATTAATTTCTTGGCAGCATTTCCTAGAAGACTTCTGGATTGCTTGCACAAGTGTGAGAAACTCAGGAGAAAACAGGGCAGTGATATTCCTCCATGGGTAGATGCAAAATTCAGGGTTCGAAACTGTACCTTGCTTGGATGGTGAGCACGGCTGCCTCTCTTTGTTCTGCTAACCAAACTGCAGAATGCAGTTTGTTGGAGAGGAGAGCCTGAATGGGCATAGTTGTCCCCTGGTGAGATAAGGTGAGAGGACGAAATTAAATAGCAGGCTTGGAGCGGATTGCAGTCACAAAACAAAAGAAAATTAACAGTTTGGGAGGGGCTGAGAATTAAACAGAAATAGTTTAATCAGTGAAGTCCTGAAGCAAGTTTGGTGATGGGGAGGACACTGCAGTATGCTCAACAGGAGAGAGCAGTATCTTCAGTACAGTCATGGAAGGGATCTGGTTAACACTGGGGCACAGAGATAAAAAGAACAGGCAGGGATGGTGTGAAGCACATTTCCTGGGGGCACTGCAGCTGGCTGAATTGGACACCGTGGTCAAGGGTGCAGGCCACAGACTTACAGCTCTGAGAGACTGGGCACAGTGCTCACAGAAGATAGCAAAATCACAGTACCTTAAGACCTCTCTCAAAACTTAAATCAACTCTTAAGAAATCTCTACATCAGACTAGACATTACTTAAAGTGAGAATCCAGAACATGTCAAGCAGATGTCTGTGCAAGCATTAATTTCTTGGCAGCAGTTCTTAGAAGACTTCTGGAATGTTGCACAAAGTGTGAGAAACTCAGGCAAACAGGGCAGGTGATATTCCTCAAAGGGTATATGCCAAATTCAGGTTCCAACCCATACCTTGCTTGGAGGGTGAACATCGGGCTGCATCTCTTTGTTCTGCTTACTAAACAGCAGAATGCAGTTTGGTTGAGAGGAGAGAGCCTGAAAGGGAAGAGTTGTCCCCTGGTGAGATAAGGTGAGAGGACAAAATTAAATAGCAGGCTTGGAGGGAGGGCAGTCAAAATAAAAATAAAATCAACAGTTTGGGAGGGGCTGAGAATTACACAGAAATAGTTTAAGCAGGCAAGTCCTGAAGCAAGTTGGGGGTTGGAGAGGGACGCTGCAGTAAGCTCAACAGGAGAGATCAGTTGCTTCAGTACAGTCATGGAAGGAGCTCTGATTAACACTGGGGCACAGAGCTGAAAAAAAACAACAGGCAGGGAGGTTATGAAACATATATTTTGGGAGGCACTGCAGCAGCCTCAAGGGGACACCGATTTCAGGGGTGCAGCCCACATACTTACAGCTCTAGAAGAGAGGCACAGTGCTCAGGGCAGATTGCAAAATCACAGTATCTTGAGACTTCTCTCAAAACTTAAATAAACTCTTAAGAATTCTCTACATCATACTAAACATTACTTAAAGTGAGAAATCAAGAACATGTCAAGCAGAGGTCAGTCCTAGCATTAATTTCTGGACAGCAGTTCCTAGAAGACTTCTGGATTGCTGCACAAAGTGTAAGAACACAGGCAAACTGGGGTAAATTATATTCCTCCAGGGGTAGATGCCAAAATTCAGGGTTACAACTTGTACCTTGCTTGAGGGTGAGCATCGGGCAGCTTCTCTTTGTTCTGCTTACCAAACGGCAGAATGCAGTTTGTTTGAGAGGACAGAGCCCGAAGGGCAGAGATGTCCCCTGTGAGATAAGGTGAGATGGTGAAATTAAATATAAGGCTTGCAGGGAGGTCAGTCAGAAAGCAAATGAGAAATTAACAGTTTGGGAGAGACTGAGAATTAAACAGAAATAGTTTAAGCAGGGAAGTCCTGAAGCAAGTTGGGGGTTGGAGGACACTGCAGTATGCTCAACAGGAGAGAGCACTAGCTTCAATAAAATCATGGAAGGGGCTCAGGGTAACACTTTGACACATACTAAAAAAAAAAGAACAGGCAGGAGGTTCTGAAGCAAGTTTTTTTTCAGGAGGGGTTCTGCAGCAGCCTCAATGGAACACTGCGGGTCAAGGGTGCAAGCCACAGTCTTACATCTCAAAGAAAGGGCAAAGCTCTCTTGGGAGATAGCAAAATCACAGTACCTTAAGGCCTCTCTAAAACTTAAATCAACTCTGAAGAAATCTCTACATCAGACTAAACATTACTTAAAGTGAGAAATCAAGAACATGTCAAGCAGAGGTCAGTCCTAGCATTAATTTATTGGCAGCAGTTCACAGAAGACTTCTGGATTGCTGCACAAAGTGTGATAAATACAGGCAAACAGGGTCAGTGATAGTATTCCAGGGGTAGATGTCAAATTCAGGGTTCCAACCCATAACTTGCTTGCAGTATGAGCTTCAGGCAGCTTTCTTTGTTCTGCTTACCAAACTGCAGAATGCAGCTTGTTTGAGA
The DNA here is from genome assembly GCA_016271365.2 of Neoceratodus forsteri. NCBI lineage: Eukaryota > Metazoa > Chordata > Ceratodontiformes > Ceratodontidae > Neoceratodus > Neoceratodus forsteri. The sequence continues at coordinate 124,566,808 of JADMNL010000023.1, read as the reverse complement.
GGAAAGAGCCCGAAAGAGCAGAGTTGTCCCCAGATGAAATGAGGTGAAAAGATGAAATTAAATAGCAGTCTTGGAGAAGAGGGCAGTGAGAATACAAAGAGAAATTTACAGTTTGGGAGGGGCTGAGAATTAAACAGAAATAGTTTAAGCAGGAAGTCCAGAAGCAAGTTGGGGTTGAAGAGGACACTGCAGTATGCTCAACAGGACACAGCAGTAGCTTCAATACAGTCATGGAAGGTGCTGTGATTTACACTGGGGCACAGATTTGAAAAGAATAACAGGCAGGTAGGTTATGAAGCAAGATTTTTGGGGCACTGCAGTAGCCTCAATGGGACATCGAGGTCAAGGCAGGCAGCCCACAGACTTACAGCTCTAAGAGAAGGGACACAGTGCTCAGGGCAGATAGCAAAATCATAGTACATGAAGATCTCTCTAAAACTGAAATCTACTCTGAAGAAATCTCTACATCAGACTAAACATTACTTGAAATGAGAAATCAAGAACATATCAAGCAGATGTCTGTTCTAGCATTAATTTCTCTTATAGTTCCTAGAAGACTTCTGGATTGCTTGCACAAAGTGTGAGAAACTCAGGCAAACAGGGGCAAGTGATATTCCTCCATGGGTAGATGCCAAAATTCAGGGTTCCAAACAGTACCTTGCTTGGATGGTGAGCACCGGGCTGCCTCTCTTTGTTCTGCTAACCAAACTGCAGAATGCAGTTTGTTGGAGAGGAGAGCCTGAATGGGCATAGTTGTCCCCTGGTGAGATAAGGTGAGAGGACGAAATTAAATAGCAGGCTTGGAGCGGATTGCAGTCACAAAACAAAGAGAAATTAACAGTTTGGGAGGGGCTGAGAATTAAACAGAAATAGTTTAATCAGTGAAGTCCTGAAGCAAGTTTAGTGATGGGAGGACACTGCAGTATGCTCAACAGGAGAGAGCAGTAGCTTCAATACAGTCATGGAAGGGCTCTGGTTAACACTGGGGCACAGAGATAAAAAAGAACAGGCAGGGAGGTGTGAAGCACATTTTCTGGGGGCACTGCAGCTGGCTGAATAGGACACCATGGTCAAGGGTGCAGACCACAGACTTACAGCTCTAAGAGACTGGGCACAGTGCTCACAGAAGATAGCAAAATCACAGTACCTTAAGACCTCTCTCAAAACTTAAATCAACTCTTAAGAAATCTCAACATCAGACTAAACATTACTTAAAGTGAGAATCCAGAACATGTCAAGCAGATGTCTGTGTTAGCATTAATTTCTTGGCAGCAGTTCCTAGAAGACTTCTGGAATGTTGCACAAAATGTGAGAAACTCAGGCAAACAGGGGCAGGTGATATTCCTCGAAGGGTATATGCCGAAATTCAGGGTTCCAACCCGTACCTTGCTTGGAGTGAACATCGGGCTGTTTCTCTTTGTTCTGCTTACTAAACATCAGAATGCAGATTGTTTGAGAGAAGACAGCCTGAAAGGGAAAAGTAGTCCCTGGTAAGATAAGGTGAGAGGACAAATTAAATAGCAGGCTTGGAGGGGATGGCAGTCAAAAATAAAAATAAAATCAACAGTTTGGGAGGGCTGAGAATTACACAGAAATAGTTTAAGCAGGCAAGTCCTGAAGCAAGTTGGGGGTTGGGGAGGACGCTGCAGTATGCTCAACAGGAGAGATCAGTAGCTTCAGTACAGTCATGGAAGGGATCTGATTAACACTGGGGCATAGAGCTGTAAAAAGAAAGAGGCAGGGAGGTTATGAAACATATATTTTGGGAGGCACTGCAGCAGCCTCAAGGGACACCGATTTCAGGGTGCAGCCCACATACTTACAGCTCTAAGAGAAGGGCACAGTGCTCAGGGCAGATAGCAAAATCACAGTTTCTTGAGACCTCTCTCAAAACTTAAATAAACTCTTAAGAATTCTCTGCATCAGACTAAACATTACTTAAAGTGAGAAATCAAGAATATGTGAAGCAGAGGTTAGTCATAACATTAATTTCTTGGCAGGAGTTCCTAGAAGACTTCTGGATTGCTGCAAAAAGTGTGATAAGCAAAAGGAAACAGAGGCAAGTGATATTCTTCTAGGTGTAGATGATAAATTCAGGGTTCCAACCAGTACCTTGCTTGGAAGGTGAGCGTCAGGCAGCTTCTCTTTGTTCTGCTTACCATACTCAGAATGCAGTTTGCTTTAGAGGAGAGAGCCCGAAAGTTCAGAGTTGTCCCTGGTGAGATAAGGAGTGAGGATGAAATTAAATAGGAGGCTTGGAGCAAGGGCAGTCAGAAACAAAAGAGAAATTAACTGTTTTGGGGAGGCTGAGAATTAAACAGAAATAGTTTAAGCAGGGAAGATCTGAAGCAAGTTGGGGGTTGGGGAGGACACAGCAGTATGCTCAACAGGAGAGGGAGAAACTTCAAAACAGTTGTAGAAGAGGCTCTGATTAACACTGGGCCACAGAGCTAAAAAAAAAAAAACAGGCAGGAGATTATGAAGCATGTTTTTGGGGGCACTAGCAGCCTCAACAGGACACTGAGGTCAAGGGTACAATCCACAGATGCACAACTCTAAGAGAAAAGACAAAGCACTCAGGGCAGATAGTTAAATCACAGAACCTTAAGAGCTCTCTCAAATCTTAAATAAACTCTAAGAAATCTCAACATCAGACTAAACATTACTTAAAGTGAGAAATCATGAACATGTAAAGCAGGGGTCAGTCCTAGCATTAATTTCTTGACAGCAGTTCCTAGAAGACTTCTGAAATGTTGCACAAAGTGTGAGAAACTCAGGCAAACAGGGGCAGGTGATATTCCTCCAAGGGTATATGCCAAAATTCAGGGTTCCAACCGGTACCTTGCTTGGAGGGTGAACATCGGGCTGCATGTCTTTGTTCTGCTTACTAAACAGCAGAATGCAGTTTGTTTGAGAGAAGAGAGCCTGAAAGGAAGAGTTGTCCCTGGTGAGATGAGGTGATAGGACAAAATTAAATAGCAGGCTTGGAGGGAGGGCAGTCAAAATAAAAAGAAAATCAACAGTTTGGGAGGGGCTGAGAATTACACAGAAATAGTTTCAGCAGGCAAGTCCTAAAGCAAGTTGGGGTTGGGGAGGATGCTGCAGTATGCTCCACAGGAGAGATCAGTAGCTTCAGTACAGTCATGGAAGGATCTGATTAACACTGGGGCACAGAGCTGTAAAAAAGAACAGGCAGGAGGTTATGAAACATATATTTTGGGAGGCACTGCAGCAGCCTCAAGGGACACTGATTTCAGGGGTGCAGCCCACATCTTACAGCTCTAAGAGAAGGAGCACAGTGCTCAGGGCAGATAGCAAAATCACAGTATCTTAAGACCTCTCTCAAAACTTAAATAAACTCTTAAGAATTCTCTACATCATACTAAACATTACTTAAAGTGAGAAATCAAGAACATGTCAAGCAGAGGTCAGTCCTAGCATTAATTTCTGATAGCAGTTCCTAGAAGACTTCTGGATTGCTGCACAAAGTGTAAGAAACACAGGCAAACTGGGGTAAATTATATTCCTCCAGGGGTAGATGCCAAAATTCAGGGTTACAACTTGTACCTTGCTTGGAGGGTGAGCGTCGGGCAGCTTCTCTTTGTTCTGCTTACCAAACAGCAGAATGCAGTTTGTTTGAGAGGACAGAGCCGAAAGGGCAGAGATGTCCCCTTGAGATAAGGTGAGATGGTGAAATTAAATATGAGGCTTGCAGGGAGGTCAGTCAGAAAGCAAATGAGAAATTAACAGTTTGGGAGACTGAGAATTAAACAGAAATCGTTTAAGCAGGAAGTCCTGAAGCAAGTTAGGGGTTGGGAGGACACTGCATTATGCTCAACAGGAGAGATCACTAGCTTCAATAAAATCATGGAAGGGCTCAGGGTAACACTGTGACACATACCTGAAAAAAAAAGAACAGGCAGGGAGGTTCTGAAGCAAGTTTTTTGGGGTTCTGCAGCAGCCTCAATGGAACAATGAGGTCAAGGTTAGGGCCACAGACTTACATCTCAAAGAAAAGGGGCAAAGCTCTCATGGGAGTTAGTAAAATCACAGTACCTTAAGGCCTCTCTCAAACTTAAATCAACTCTGAAGAAATCTCTACATCAGACTAAACATTACTTAAAGTGAGAAATCAAGAACATGTCAAGCTGAGGTCAGTCCTAGCATTAATTTATTGGCAGCAGTTCACGGAAGACTCCTGGATTGCTGCACAAAGTTTGAGAAATACAGGCAAACAGGGGCAGGTGATAGTATTCCAGGAGTAGATGTCAAAATTCAGGGTTCCAACCCATAACTTGCTTGCAGTATGAGCTTGACAGCTTTTCTTTGTTCTGTACAAACTGCAGAATGCAGCTTGTTTGATGAAAGAGCCGAAAGGGCAGCTTGTCCCTGATGAAATGAGTGAAAGGATGAAATTAAATAGCAGTCTTGGAGGAGAGGGCAGAGAAAACAAAAGAGAAATTAACGGTTTGGGAGGGGCTGAAATTAAACAGAAATAGTTTAAGCAGGGAAGTCCAGAAGCAAGTTGGGGTTGGGGAGGACACAGCAGTATACGCAACAGGAGAGAGCAGTACCTTGAATACAATTGTGGAAGGGCTCAGATTAACAGTGGGGCACAGAACTGATAAAAAAGAACAGGCAGGGAGGTTATTAAGCAAGATTTTTGGGGGCACTGCAGTAGCCTCAAAGGGACATCGAGGTCAAGGGTGCAGCCCACAGACTTACAGCTCTAAGAGAAGGGACACAGTGCTCAGGGCAGATTGCAAAATCACAGTACCTGAAGATCTCTCTCAAAACTGAAATCTACTCTGAAGAAATCTCTACATCAGACTAAACATTACTTAAAATGAGAAATCAAGAACATATCAAGCAGATGTCTGTCCTAGCATTAATTTCTTCACAGCAGTTTCTAGAAGGCTTCTGGATTGTTCCACAAAGTGTAAAACTCAGACAAACAGGGCAAGTGATATTCTTCCATGGGTATATGCAAAATTCAGTGTCCCAATCTGAACCTTGCTTGGAGGGTGAGTATTGGGCTGTGCCTCTTTGTTCTGCTAACCAAACTGCAGAATGCATTTTGTTGGAGAGAGAGAGCCTGAATGGGCATAATTGTAGCCCTGGTGAGATAAGGTGAGAGGCAGAAATTAAATAGCAGGCTTGGAGCGGATTGCAGTCACAAAACAAAAAGAAATTAACAGTTTGGGAGGGGCTGAGAATTAAACAGAAATAGTTTACAGGAAGTTCTGAAGCAAGTTGAGTTGGGTTGGACACTGCTGTATGCTCAAGAGGAGAGAGCAGTAAGCTTCAATACAGTCATGGAAGGGCCTGAATAACACTGGGGCACAGAGCTGACAAAAAAAAGAACAGGCAGAGAGGTTGTGAAGCAAGTTTTGTTTTTGGGGGCATTGCAGCAGCCTCAATGGGACACCAAGTTCAGGGTGCAGCCACAGACCCACAACTCTAAGAGAATGGGCACAGTGCTCAGGGTAGATAGCAAAATCACAGTACTTGAGACCTCTCTAAAACGTAAATCAAGTCATGGAAGGGGCTCGGGGTAACACTGAGCAAAAGAAAAAAAAAAGAAAGTCAGGGATGTTCTGAAGCAAGTTTTTGGGGGCAATGCTGCAGCCTCAATGGGACACCTTGTTTAAGGGTGCAGCATACAGACTTACAGCTCTGAGAGAAGAAGCACAGTGCTCAAGGTAGATAGCAAAATCACAGTACGTTATGACATCTCTCAAAACTTAAATCAACTCTTAAGAAATCTTGACATCAGACTAAACATTACTTAAAGTCAGAAATCAAGAACATGTAAAGCAGAGCTCAGTGCTAGCATTAATTTCTTGGCAGCATTTCCTAGAAGACTTCTGGATTGCTTGCACAAAGTGTGAGAAACTCAGGCAAACAGGGGCAAGTGATATTCCTCCATGGGTGGCAGGGTGTAGCCAGACATTTTAGTTTTGTACACCAAGCTGCCCTTTACTACTTGTGCCCTCTCGGTCTGCCCCTTTACTACCCCAGACCACTGTTGTCTTTACTGCCTGCCACAAACACTTTTCCATGCCCTGCCCACCCTCCACTGCTTTTCCATGCCCCGCCCCTGCTCCACATCATTTGCAGCATCTCTGTACGACAATGTAAAGATGAAATGCACTCAGTCAGACCAAGACTGGCTTTTAGTTACAATTTCTCAATTGTGTCAAGCCTCTGTACCACGACAAGGTAGCCAGTCCCACAGAGGACCATTCACACTCTGATTTGGGAGTCAGATCCACTTTACTGAACATTTACCCACTTTGCATTCCTCACAACTCACTGCAGTAAAGCCTGACACACCCACCCACACCAGACACACTTATTGCCTTACAAACAGACACAGCAGGGTCATCTTTTAGAAAAGCGCCTGTCCTGGCATGGGTCAAAGTCCTTCAACAATTGTTCCACATCAATTCCATATCCCTGTGGATGTGCAGCAGAGCTAATCCTGTGAGACGACTCCCCAATTGTGCTTCTCAGCCATGTCTTCAACCGTCGCAATGTACTAAAGACCTCTCTGCAGTTGCTACACTTACTGGCATGGTTGCCAAGATGGATAATGCAGCATTGATGTTCGGATACAGTGCTGAGTTTAGGTGCTGCAATGTTGTAATTAGAGATTCTGGCCTCTCTTTCACTGGAACATTCACCCACTTTGCACGCCATCTTACAAGCTCCATCCTAAATTCTGCCATGCTGCCCAAATCCACCTTGTATGCATTATAGAGCTCCAACACTTGCTCCTCATGCATTAGCAAATGTAACTTTGTGGGACAAGGTACTGAGCAAGGAAGCGAGGCGACACTCAATAAGCTGCTCTTGTAGCTCAGAAATGACATGATCCAGAAATGGATAAAGATGTTGAGCCTGTAATATTCCTTAGGGCTAGTGGCACTGATGTTGCTGCGTTGCGTTTGTCTTCCACAGGTGCGGGAACAGATTCCTCAGTGCACACTGAGGCTGCCAGTGACATGATGTCTGTGTACAGTTCCCAAAATGAGTTTCAGAGGACTCCTCATGCCCCTCAATACTTCCCACAAAGTAGTAGCCTCCTCGGACGCTTGAATGAGGTCTATGTCCACTCGTTGTAAATAAAGGTGCAAGGGTTTTGTCAAGGCCATAATGTGATCAACACAGCTCAGGGTCACGATAAAATCAAATTTGGTGATGGAATAAAGAAACCGTTCAGCATCATCCTCAAATTCTGACATCTTCTCAGTGTGCTACAAACCACCAAGTATTCTCCTTAAACCTTGACAAACAGTCAGCCTGGCTCATCCATCTTGTGTTGCCTGCTGCAGGAATACTTTGATGTGATCTGCGGGTCATCATAATCGTTGGGATGTTGCAAATTCCTTCAGTTCTGTAAGGAAAATATTATTCCGTTTGGCGGATGCCTTTAATGAGGCAATAATTTTTTTGTAGTGTCAAACATGTTTGATACTTGCCTCATGGAGCAGGAGGAACAATTGCAGTATTGAGGCTGTGGGCTTTGCAGACTGTATATAAGGCTTCTGGCACAACAGCCTTAATGTTTGCTTGGACCCCATTAAATCTACCACTCATATTACTGCCCTTGTCATATCCTTGCCCTCTCATCATGTTGACGCAATGCCCCAGGCAGACAGGCGTCGCATAAAGAGATCGGCCAGTCCTCGACCTGTGTTGTCGAAGCCTTCCGTGAACTCTACAAAATCTTCACGTGTCTCAGTGTCGCCTATGGTGTTGTGGTGGACGTAGCGTAACGCATAAGGATATCTGTTCCTTGGTTGATACATCAGTTGTACCATCTGCAATTAGGCTGAACCATTTAGCTTGTTTGACTTTTGTAAGATTTTTCGCTGCAGTTGCAGGCCCATAAGCTGGATCAGCTCATTCTGGATTTGAGGAGATGTGTAGACTGCATTTCTGGGAGCTAGTCTCAGGTGATCTTGTAATTTTGGTCCAGTTCTGCTGTGTACTGTAATAGTTCCTGGAAGTTTCCTCCATCTGCATATTTTCTCGCAGGGCAATGTTGTTTCTTCCATAGAACAAGATTATTTTCACAATCCTGCATAGGAAGCGGTTGGTCTGCTGGGACACCTTTGTATTTTGGTCAGTTAGAGACTGGTAGGCAGTCACCAGCTTGCCATCACAGACAGAAAGAAAACCATCTGTTTTAGCAGTGGCATTCAAGTGTTCTTTACATTTGCTGTGCCTCTCAAGGGTTTTCTTGCTGTTTGACCAGTCCCTCATTGGCGTGGATATCAACACAGTGCCACTTGTGGTACTAAACACAAAACAATGGGCACAAAACACACCATCTAAAGACTTTGAATATCTTGCAAATGTGTATGTTTGCAGGTATTGTGGATTGAATCTCCTTAGCGTTGATTGGCAATTTCAGAACCCATTAGCCGGAAGGAAACTGAAATCAGATGGTGGTTGCCACTGCATTCAAGGATGCATTTCTTCTGTGCATCAGTTAGGTGGCCACGATCCAAACAGCCAAGGTCTTCAGTGTCTGGCTGGTTCAACTCCAACTCTCCAACAAGAGCAGGTATCTGCACATCTGTCAGTGGCACAATGTCGGCCTCAACAGGCTCCATCACAGAGTGCAGGTCAGCCTCACCACGTTCTTGGGATGCAGGTTGTGAGGTCTGGGATTCGTGGTGGCTTCGGTTTCAGTGGCAGATGCATTTGGAATCTGCACAGGTTCTTGTGTTAAGTCTTCCTGCATCTGTGGTGTAGCTGCATTGTTACCACTAAAACAATAAGTAAATACATTTGTAAACTGACACTAGATATTTGTTTACACACAAGTGGATGAATCGGTACCATCAAAAAGCTTACCCTGCAGTGGATGTGGGTCGGATGATGAAGGACTGCATCAGCCGAGACATTTGTGCATTTTCTTCCATTCTAGCCCGTTTGGCCTTTCGCACCTGGGACCCAGATGGCTGCTTTCTTAATGGACTCCATTGTTCTGTGTAGCACACTTTCCCCAGACACCACTGCAGCTTATGCCCCTTGTACCCAACCTGCAGATGGCACCTTAAAATAGAAATTAGAATTAGAATGTGCCATTTTGCAATTGAAAACTGCTTCCCTGTACAGATAGAGTTGACAGGGCCATCCAAAGTAGAATAAAGGAACGGAAACAATACCAGGGCTGTGATTTCAAGTAGCATAAAGAAATTACTGTTTAAATCCGAGAACACCTAGACAGCTCAGGCCAGTGCAAGCAACTGCTCTGTAACAGAGCACACAGCTCCGCAGTCTGTTAGAGACCAACTACTTCCTTCCACATGGATGGTTACTGCAGGATCACAACTGTGTTTTCCTAATGGGACAGCTACTGCCTGCACTCTGATGTGCAACAGCTGTATTATTCACTCTAGCACTATGACCGCATGTCCTCAGCACTCGAGTCACCCCTGTCGCTGAACATTCGACTAGATCTCAGAGTCCAGACTTGTCTGTGCAGCAGCAGCATTGCACAGCGTCTCCCCTGCACCTGCTTTATACCCTTGAGGCACTTTAATGCTGACCACAATGTTGAAGACATGGCTGAGAAGCACAACTGGGGAGTCACGTCTCACAGGATTAGCTCCGGTTAGGGTCACATCCTTTATATACCGATGATGCAGTCTTGTTTACCAGTGATACAGACCATAGGTTCTTGAATCCAGGCTACAGAGTAATTTCATAGTCATAGAAAGATGGTTCCATATGCACAAGTTAATTATGAATTACAAGACTAACTATGCCATTTTCCTGCTTCCTGATAGGCTCAGAACTTACCTCTTGCATCAACTAACTGGCTCCAATCCAAAGGTACTCATGTACCAAACATGTTACTGTCCAAAAGCTTAGGTAAAGGCCCTTGGAGTGCAAAACTTATTACCTCTGCTATCAACTGTCATTGCATCAGAAGCTGTACAAGCCAGATTTTTAATGTACACTGCTGTCGCACCTCTGGGACAAAGGTTCTTTGCCTACCATGACTGCTATGGGTTGCAGTATAGCACAGAGGTTGGAGGAACAAGGTGTGAATGAACTTGGCACATTCAGCAGACCAGAGTTTGATTCTCACAGCAGAAGTAGTATTGCCTGAATGGCATGTGGATGTATTACTACGCTGGTGCACTCGAATCCTAAGACAGTCCCCTAAAGTAAAAATATGCCACAATATTTATACCTTGAGTAGAGCAAGGAGGTAAAACCACCTCAGGAGGTGGTCGAATGTGAATACAGCACAGGGCTTCAAACAGGCATGGGATAGGCACAAGGAGCAATACAGATGAGTATGAAAAGATAGGCCATTGACAGTAAGGGATTGTGGCACATATCATAAGGTAGAAAAAATGGGGTCCTTATCTGCCATCAACGTCTGTTTCTGTGTTGTCATCTGGGGCACGAGATGATGGACCATGTTTCCCATTTTCTCCCTTTCCTCCTCTTCCCCATTTATGGATGCACATTGCTCCAGATCCTGGAGAGATGGACAGCAGTATGTGGCCATCCACGCCATCAAGTGTTTCTCCACCTGCCTCCCTCCAGGAGCAGCTCATGGAGTGGTGTGAGCTATTCCTCCTCCAGAGAGGAGATAGTCTGCGAGTCACTCTGATACCTCCCCAGTCATCTCCCTCCAGTTCTCTGGGGTGCAATGTGTGAAACCGGTCACCAGCTTGCCGAAGCAGGTGCCTCACTGCTCGGTGCCACAGCTTATGGTTTTAAAGGGCCGCACCTCCATTTTCATTTTCAGACACTAGGGTGTTGAATCCCAGTGTCATACACTGTTCTCATGTATTCAGAAACTAGGTACCCAATCCATTGTCTTTTTTGTTTGTCTGTCTACCGCTTGCAATTTGAAACACCACTACCCCACCTTCATGGGCCGCCACCACCAGTCGGGAGGGGAGAGGGTGCGCTACACAGATTACAAGCAGCAAAATACCCTCAGTGACAAAACGAGCTGCAATGTAGCTACGGAAGCAAACTAGGCAGACAACTAGGCTTAACGTCAGCAGCAGCACAGATGAAGGAGCACACAATAGGCAGCAAGTTCAGGCAGCAAACAACGTTTCATGCAATAAGCGCATACAGATTACAATGTCACATACAGCCGCTTGCAGCAAAACTGAATAATTCAATTCACAGCAACCTATATTGCTTCCTATTCCTTCCATTAAAAATGTACACCTCCATATATTTTCCTAATAATGTATATGCCCTTCTTAGAACAGAAACTAAAACAAATCGTACTACTTACAAATCATTGTGTTGTTTCTCCATACCTCCTTAACAATTCACACACCGTCACTAGCTTCGTTTACGCAGCTGTGGTGGACCTGACCAGAATTTGTTCTCTCTAGTGACTGCAACCTTCTTCCTCTCTCCTCCTCCCTCCCTCCCACGACTGCAACCTCCCATACAACTGCAATGTTACCTGTCTTTGTTTTACATCCGTTATGTACTCCATTATAAATCCTGAATGTCGGTTTCTTTTTCAAATTTTGTAAATCTACGAAATATGCATACTATATCATTTCTGTTTCATTTATGGTTCCTCTGTGACATGTCGTACTCCTTCTTGCCTGTGGTGCCACACCCGGTCGTGCCTGAAAAGGGCGCCATGCCAGTGCACTGACCTGGTCAACAAATTTACAAAATAACTTAACAAAATACTGTAGGCCAGTTCTAACCCATCACATAAAAGCCCAACTACACAACAACAAGTCAGCAGTATATGGGAAAAGGGGATGCAATGATCCCGTGGTCATCTGTTAAAGTATTGTAAAATAAAATTAAAAATCCCACTCTGATCAGTGCCATTGATTCTTTAATTCCACTGAACACCAACACCTGGACAGCACCAGAAACAGGTAGAAGGGACCTCTGGTTAACTTCTCATCTGAAGGCTGGCACTCCATGACTGTGAGCACCCACTCCCTCATATTGAAAGATGCAGCAGATCAACAAGTACAGATTCCAATACAGAGACAAGGAGTTTGAGCAGAGGACACTGGGGTTGGTGGAAGCAACAGACAGCATCCCTCATGGCTAGAGTGTGTTAGGAAGATCACATTTACTAGCCGCTTATACACACCATCTCTGTTTGTTGCTCCCTGTATCCAGTCTGTTACCTGCAGTTGTACACCAAACTTTGTGTGGTGTCCCCAACAACCTGTATACACAACCTTGTTTGCTGCCTCTTCTCCAGCTGTACATATGACACTGTTTCAGAGCCTCCAGCTGTATACATAACCTTGTCTCCCAGCACACACACACACACACACACACACACACACACACACCCATCCACCACAAGAGCAGCAAATGCAGTAGGAAAAATTACAACCAGGCTACAAATGAATCTGACAAAGAACAATTAGAGTTTAACATTTCTAAAAGGACAGTTACTCTGAGGAGAACATAGATTTTATTCAAGGGCTTGCCTTTCTGTCTACATACTAAAATAAAATAATCTGAATTGCAGTTAGATCTGAACCGTTTTTTTAGAAAGATATATTTTACACCACAAACCAACCAGAAGAAAAGGAAAGAGCAAGATGTTAACATTTATAAAATTATAAAATCCACATTTTACCCTAAAACAAACACCACATAACACTGAGATTACATTTCAGTGGTCAATCAAGATATTTATGAAATGGCTAGTAAAGTTAGAAGATTCTGATTAGTAGTAGCCATGAGTTAGAAGTGACTAATGCATGGGAATAAGTCACTACTGTCCAGCTGGGACTGATCTGGGTGACAACCACCTTAGAACTTTCACAACTCAAATGGCAGCCATTTATTTGTGCTAGCCACAGTAACCAAAATGAAAAGCTATGGAAGCAACCTCCGTTTTCACACAGGACAGAAAAACATTTCCTTTAATTCCTGCAGCACACAAAAGTCACACACACACACACACAACAAAATTGATACATATCAAAATCTTTTCCCATCTATCTGTTCACTCACTCTCCTTAACGGCGATTCACAGCTGCCCACTAGTTCCTTTCTTTATCATTACATCCTCCTCATTTACTTACTAAATAAATTCAAGATGCAGTATTCTTTTACAAAAAACAGCTAGCCATAATATCCACTCCCAACCCACTTGCAGTTCTCTCCTCAACAGCTAGCTGGCTCTCCTCCTCAAAAGCTGAGCACTACTTTCCTCCCTTAGCTCTTTAACTTTACCCATTTTATTTTATTTCATTTTTTAAACATACTAGCCTCATTCATACCTAAACTGAAAAGCTATGAAGTAGCACTCAATTTCACACAGTACACAAATGTCTTTTAATTCCTGCCGCACATGACAGACAGACACACACACCAACAAAATTGATGAATCTCAGAATCTCTCCCTGTCCATCCACTTGCTGTCCTCAATGGCCAATCTGCCAGCCCACTCACTAGTTTCTTTCTTTAGCCTCACTTTTACATCCTTCTCATTTACTTACTAAATAAATTTAAGATGCAGCATTCCTTTAAAAATGCAGCTAGCCTTAATCTCTGCTCCCCCTCCTTTCAAGTCTGCTGCTGGCTCTCTCCTCAATGGTTGATCATTACTTTCCTCCTATAGCTCTTCTAGCTTTACTCATTTTTATCTTCTTTTTTTTTCAAACATGCCCCACATTCTTATCTAACTGCTTTTGTGATTCTCACATACTTCTAGAGTTTCCCAGATATATAGAAATCAGTTCTAGCATCTCACACACACACACACACACACACACACCACACACACCCATCACCACAAGAGCAGCAGTGTCACACTACATTAACCAACTGAGTGAAAACATACCTGGAACAGATATTTTTAGCCCACAGACTCAGGTGCTGCTGGTGTCCAAAGTCCTCTTTTGCTACTAGAATAGCACAGGGCACAGCACAGCACTGACAACCAGACTACAGGAGCTGAGCAGCAGTGGCAACGAAATGCATATGCACCGTTTAAGGGGGAGGGTCAGGCGAACTACATTATCAGAGCCGGGCAGCGGCTCCTACAATCCTCTCTCTATCTCCTCTACAAACAGAAGTACAGGTAAGGTAAAGGGTAACGCTCCGTCGGTCGATTCGGCTTACTACAGCAGTCTGCAAGTCGGCAACGACACTCGGCAGCAAGTAGTGTTCTCCAGAGTCAGACGCCCGCCCAAATCCACAACATGACTCGCTTTCAGGAGGCTCACAGGGGAATTTAAAGCCGCCTGGCCTGCTCCTTACTAGACCGCCTCCTTACAAGCGGTAGCGGACCTGATTGAGGACAAGCACATGTCTCAATCAGGTCCGCTTGAAGTTAGGTAGGCGTGCGTCATCTGAGACCGACCCCTTTTACTCCCTACAGCTCCGACACTGTTGGCTGTGGGCCCCGGAAAGCACGCCAAAATGAGGAATTGAAATTAAAATGCACGCCGTCGCCGGTCAAGCTTCTGCCACCGCACTGGTCTACAGCACTTGGTATGCCAGGCATATCGTAGCTACGCCTTAGATGGGTGGATGCCAAAATCCAGGGTTCAAAACTGTACCTTGCTTGGATGGTGAACACCAGGCTGCCTCTCTTATTCTGCTAACCAAACTGCAGAATGCAGTTTGAATGGAGAGGAGAGGAGCCTGAATGGGCATAGTTGTCCACCTGGTAAGATAAGGTGAGAGGACGAAATTAAATAGCAGGCTTAGGCGGATTGCAGTCACAAAACAAAGAATAACAGTTTAGGAGGCTGAGAATTAAACAGAAATAGTTTAATCAGTAAGTCCAAACCAAGTTGGGTGATGGGAGAGGCACTCAGTATACTCAAGGAAGCAGTATCTTCAATACAATCATGGAGGGATCAGGTTAACACAGAACAGAGTAAAAGAACAAGCCGCAGTGCAGACACTTTTCTAGAGGCACAGCTGGCTGAATAGGACACGTGGTCAGGTGCAGGCCACAGACACAGCTCCAAAGAGACTAGGCACAGTGCTCTCAGAAGATAGCAAATACAGTACCTTAAGTCCTCTCTCAAGCGTAATCAACTCTTAAAAATCTCTACATCAACTAAACATTACTTAGTGAGACAGAACATGTCAAGGATGTCTGTAGCATTAATTTCTTAGCAGCAGTTCTAGAAGACTTCTGGATGTTGCACAAAATATGAAACTCAGGCAAACAGGGTGATGATATTCCTCAAAGGGCAATGCAAAATTCAGGGTTCCAACCCATGCTTGGAAGTGAACACCGGGCACATCTCTTTCTCTTACTAAACAGCAGAATGCAGTTTATTTAAGAGGAGAGCCAGAAATTGAAGGTTGTCCCTGGTGAGAAGGTGGAAGACAAAATTAAATGAGCTTGGAGGAGGGCAGTCAAAAATAAAATAAATCAACAGTTTGGGAGGCTGAAATTACACAGAAATAGTTTAAACAGGCAAGTCCTGGGCAAGTTGGAGTTGGGAGGACGCTACAGTAACTCAACAGAACAGATCAGTAGCTTCAGTACCCATGGAAGGGCTCTGATTAACACTGAGGCACAGGCTGAAAAAAAAAACAGGAAGAGGTTCTAAAACATATATTTTAGGGCCTACCGCAGCCTCAAGGGACACAGATTTCAGGGTGCAGCCACATACTTAGCCTTAAAGGGCACAGTGCTCGGGCAGATGCAAAATCACAGTATCTTGGGACTACCTCAAAACTTAAATAAACTCTTAAAATTCTCTAGATAACATTACTTAGTGAGAGAAATAAGAACATCTCAAAAGCAAGTCCTGACATTAACCTTGGACAGTTCCTAGAAGACTTCTGATTGCTGCACAATTATAAAACACAGGCAAACTGAAGAATAAATTATATTCCTCCAGGGTACAAAAATTCAGGTTACAACTTACCTTGGAGGGTGAGCATGAACGCTTCTCTGTTCTGCCAAATGGCAGAATGCAGACTGTTTTGAAGACAGAACTGAAAGAACAGAGATGTCACCAGCGAGATAAGGTGAGATGGTAAATTAAATGAGGCTTGCAGGAAGTCAGTCAGAAAGCAAATAGAAATTAACAGTTTAGGAGAGACTGAAAATTAAACAGAAATTGTTTAAACAGGAAGTCCTGAAGCAAGTTAGGGTTGAGACACTGCAGTATGCTCAACAGGGCACTAGCTAATAAAATCATGGAAGGGCTCAGAGTACTTTGACACATACCTGAAAAAACAGGCAGGAGGCTCTGAAGCATATTTTATTGAGAACTGCAGTAGCCAAAGGACCCCTAGGTGCAGCTTACAGACTTAGCTAAGAATGGACCAGCCTCAGGGCAGATAGCTAAATCTCAGAACCTTAAGACTCTCAAAACTTAATGAACGCTGTAGAAAACTCTGTATCAGGAAAAAGCCTTACTTAAAGTGAGAAATCAAAAAGTCAAGCAGAGGTCAGTTCTAGCATTAATTTCTTACAGAGTTCTTGAAGACTTCTGGATTGCTATCAAAGTGTAAAGCACAGGCAAACAGAGGCAAGTGATATTGCTCAGGTAGATACCAAATTAGGAGTTCAACTCGTACCTTGCTTGGAAGGTGGCGTGGTCAGCTTCTCTTTGTTCACTCCAAACTGCAGAATACAGTTTGTTGAGAAAAGTGAACCCAAAGGAATGTTGTTCCCAGATGAGATAGTGAAAGGATGAAATTAAATACATGATCTTGGAGGAGGCAGTCAGAAATAAAAGAAATTAACAGTTTGGAGGCCTGATATTAAACAAAACAGTTTAAGCAGGGAAAGGCCAAACAAGTTAGTAGTTAGGAGGACACTGCAGTATACTCATCAGGACAGCAGTAGCTTAATACAATCATGGAAGGTGCTCTGATTAACTCTAGAACAGAGTTGAAAAAAAAGACAGGCAGGGAGGTTCTAAACAAGGTTTTTTAAGGGTACACCAGTAACCTCAATGGGACATAGTCAGAACAGCCCAAACTACAGATAAGAGAAAGACAGCACTCAATACGATTGCTAAATCACAGAACCGTAAGAGCTCTCTCAAAGATAAATCAACGGGTAAGAAATCTCTATCAGACTAAAATTACATAAGTGAAATCGAACATGGCAAAAGGTGAGTCACAATAACTCTAGCAGCAGTTCTAGAACTGGATTGCTGCACAATGTGAAAAAAGGCAAACAGAGGCAAGTGATATTCTTCAGGGTATATGCCAAATTCAAGGTTCAACCTGTACTTTGTTTTGAAGGTGGCGTAAGACAGCTTCTACTGTCTACCAAACTACAGAATGCAATTGGTTTGAGAGGAAGGCAGGAGTCAAATTGTCTCCTGCTGAGATAAGTTGAGGGAAAACAAAACAACATTCTTGGGAGGCAGTGAAAACAAAGAAAAATTAACAGATTAGGAGGACGAAATTAAACAGAAATAGTTTAAGCAGGAAGTCCTGAAACAACCGGATTGGGAGAACACGGTATGCTCAACAGGAAAGGCAGTAGGTTCAATAAAGTCATGCAAGGGCTCCCATTAACACTAGGGCCAGAGCTGAAAAAAAACAGGCAGGGATATTCTAACAGCGAGGTGGGCACTGCAACAACTCAAGGGACACCGAATAAGCAGCAGCCCAGACTACTGCTCTAGAAGGGCGTGTTCAGGGCAGCAGCAAATCACAGTACCTTGAGACCTCTCAAACCTTAAATCAACTCTTAGAAATCTCTACATCAGACAAAACATTATAAAGAGAGAAATCAGAATATCCAAGCTGGTGGGTCCTAGTGAATTTATTAGCATCAGTTAGATTTGAAACTTCTGGTTGCTGCACAAGGTGAGAAACTAAAGCAGACGGTGCAATGATATTCCATCAGCCATAGATGCAAAATTCAAGTTCAACCAACCCTTGCTTGGAAGGTGAGCATCATGCAACTTCTCTTTGTTCTGTTTACCATACTGCAGAATGCAGATTGTTTGAAAGGAAGCCTAATATTCAGGTTGTCCTAGTAGATAAGCAGAGATGAAATTAAAAGTGGCTTGGAGAGGCAGTCATAAAAGAAATGAGAAATTAACTGTTTAGGAGGGGCTGAGAATAAACAGAATAGTTAATCGAAGTCCAAAAGAAGTTCAGGGGTTGGGAGGACCTCCAGTATGCACAACAGGAGAGAGCAGTAAACCAATACGTCGTGGAAGGCACTCTGATTAACAGGGGGGCAGAGGCTGAGAACAGGCAGGAGGTTATAAGCATGTATTTTTGAGAGACACGACAGAGCCTCAATTGGAGACTGAGGTCAAGGGTAGCCCACAGACTTACAGCTCTAAGGAAGCAGCACTTAGGGCAGATGCAAATTCAGTACTACAGACCTCTCCAAAACTAAAAGCGCTGAATAAATCTACATCAGACTAAACATTACTTAAAGTGAAATCAAAACATACAAACAGATGTCATCCTAGCATTACTTTCTTGCAGCAGTTCCTGAGACTAGGACTGCACAATGTGTGAGAAACTCAGCAAACAGGAAAGTGATATTCCTAGAATATTTCAAAATTCAGGTTCTAACCAGCACTTTCCATGGAGGTGAGCACTGCGCAAATCTCTCTGTTCTGCTTACTAAACGGGAATAAGTTTCTTTGAGAGAGAACCTGAGGAAGGCTGACCTGATAGATAAGGTAGTGGATGATTAAATGGCAGGCTTGGAGGCAGTCAAAAACAAAGAGAAATTGACAGTTTGAGAGGGCAGAGAATTAACAAATAGTTTAAGCAGAGAATCCTGAAACAAGTTGGGGTTGGGTGGACACTGCTGAATGCTCAACAGGAAGCGGTAGCTTCAATACAGTCATGGAGGATCCCGAGAACTGGTCAGAGCGGAAAAAAAAACAGGCATAAGGCTGTGATAGTTTGTTTTGAGGTGGCATTGCAGCAGCCTCAATGGGACACCAAGTTCAAAGGCAGCCAACAGACACAACTCTATGAGAATGGCAACATGCTCGGGGGATAGCAAAGCACAGTACCTGAGACCTCTTTCAAACTTAAATCAAGTTGTGGAAGGGCAGGATAACCTAGGACACAGGCTGAAAAAGAACAGTCAGGGAGGTTCTGAAGCAAGTTTTTTTTTTGTTGGGGGGGCAATACAGCAGCCTCAATGGGACACCTTGTTTAAGGTGCAGCACCCAGACTACAGCTCTGGAGGCACAGTGCTCAGGTGATAGCAAAATCACTGCCTTAAGACCACTCTCAAAACCAATCAACACTTAAGAAATCTAGATCAGACTGACATTACATAAAATGGAAATCAGAACATGTTAAACAGATGTCTGTGCTGAGATAATTTCTTGGCAGCATTTCCTAGAGAACTGGAATGCTGCACAAACAAAGAAACTCAGACAAACAGAAGCAAGTATATTCCTCAAGGTAGTTGCAGTAGGGTTCCAAACTGCACCTTGCTTGGATGGTGAGCACGAATGGTCTCTCTTTGGTCTGTAAACTGCAGAATGCAGTTTGTTCAAGAAAAGGAGAGCCTAATAAAACATTTGTCCTCCTGGTGAGATAAGTGAGAGGACGAAATTAAATAGCAGGCTTGGAGCAATTTCAGTCACAAAATGAAGAAATTAACAGTTTGGGAGGGCTGAAATTAAACAAAATAATTTATCAGTGAAGTCCTGAAGCAAGTTGGGATAGGAGGACACTGATATGCTCAACAGGAGAAGCAGTAGCTTCAATAATCATGGAAGGGACTCTGGCTAACACTAGAAACATAGCTAAAAAAGAACAGGCAGGGAGGTCTGAGCATGTTTTCTGGGGGCACAGCAGCTGGCACAATAGGACACCATAGTCAAGGTGCAGACCACGGACTAAGCTCTAAGAGACTGGGCACAGTGCTCAGAAGATAACAAAATCACAGTACCTTGGACCTCTCTCAAACTTAAATCAACTTAAGAAATCTCTACATCAACTAAACATTACTTAGTGAGAAATCCAGAACATGTTTAAGGAGATGTCTGTACTAAATTAATTTAGGCGTTCCTAGAAGACTTGAATACCGCAAAAGTGTAGAAACTCAGGCAAACAGGGCAGAATATTTCTCAAGGGTATACAAAATTCAGGGTTCAACCCATACCTTGCTTGGAGATGAACATGGGGCATCTCTTTGTTCTATATAAACCAACGAATACAGTTTCTTTGAAGGGAGAGAGCCTGAAAGGGAAGTTATCCCTAGTGAGATAAAATGAGAGGACAAAATTAAATAGCAGGCTTGGAGGGGGCAGTCAAAATAAAGGGGCTGAGTACACAGAAATAGTTTGCGATCCTGAAGCAATTTAGGGTTGGGAGATGCTGCAGTATATGAACAGAGAGATCAGTAGCATCAGTAGAGTCATGGAAGAACTCTGATTAACACTGGGGCACAGGCTGAAAAAAACAGGTAGAGGTTCTAAACAAGTTTTGTTTTGGGGGCACTGCAGCAGCCTCAAGGGACCCGATTTCAGGTTCAACATATACTTGAGCTCTAAGAGAAGACCCACAGATATCAGAACAGATAGCAAAATCACAGTATCATGAGACCTCTCAAAACTTAAAAAATAAAAAGAAATCTACATCAGACTAACACTACATAAAGTGAGAAATCAAGAACATGTCAAGAAGGTCAGTCCTAGCATTAATTTCTTGACAGAAGACCAGAACACTTCTGCAGCTGCACAAAGTGTAAGAAACACAGGTAAACTAGGGTAAGTTATATTCCTTCAGGGGTGGCAAAAGTCAGGTTACAACTCGTTCATGGAGGGGTGAGGATCAGACAGCTACTCTTTGTTCTGCATACAAAGTGAGATAAGTTTGTTTGAAGGACAGAGCCGAAAAGGCAAGTTATCCCTTGAATAAAGGGATGGTGAAATTAAATGTGAGGATTGCAGGGGGTCAGTCAAGCGAAGTACAGATTGGGAGACGAAATTAGAAATCGTTTAACAGGAGTCCTGAATCAAGTTGGGGTTGGGAGGACACGGTATGCTCAACAGGAGAGAGCAGTAGCCAATAAAATCATTGAAGGGCTCAGGCTACTGACATGAACTGAAAAAAAACAGGCAGGAGGTCTGAAAAGTTTTTTAGGAGGGGTACCGCAAGCCTCAAGAGACACTGAGGTCAAGGGTGCAGGCCACAGACTTACAGCTCAAAAAGGTTACCCAAGATTGGGAGACAGATAGCAAAATCACAATACCTTAGGCTTCTCTCAAAACAATCAACTCTGAAGAACCTCACATCAAGCTAAACATTACGTAAAATCAAAACAAGAACTGTCAAGCAGAGGTCAGTCTAGCATTAATTATTGCCAGCAGTTCATGGGGAAAACTACGGTTCACAAAATAATAAAATACAGGCAAACAGGGCAGGTAATAGTATTCCAGGGTAGATGTAAATTCAGGGTTCAACCCTTACCTTACTTACAGTATGAGTTGAGCAGCTTTCTTTGTTCTGCACAAACTGCAGAATCAGGGTTGTTTGAAGGAAAGAGCCGAAAGGCAGGTATGATGAAATGGGTAAAGATGAAATTAAATAGCAGTCTTGGGGGCTAGTAGAAAACAAAGAAATTAACAGTTTAGGAGGCAGTGTAAAGAAATAGTTTAAACAGGAAGTCAGAAGCTAGTTAGGGTTGGGGAGGATACTGCAGTATAACAACAGGAGAGCAATGGCCAGATACAATTGTGGAAGGGCTCAGATTAACAGTGGGCTGAGGCTGAAAAAAGACAGGCAGGGGTTTGAAGCAAGATTTTAGAGGCACTGCAGCAGCCTACTGAGACTGAGGTCAGGTACAGCAAGATTTACACTAGAGAAGGAACACAGTGTTCAGGGCAGATAGCAAAATCACAGTACCTGAAGATCTCTCTCAAAACAGATCAGCTCTGAAGAAATCTACATCAGACTAAACGTACCCAAAATGAAATCAAAACATATCAAGGATGTCCGTCCTAGTAATTTCTTGGAGCAGTTCAAAGACTTCTGGATTGCTGCACAAAGTATAAAATTCTCAGGCAACAGAATATTCATCCAGGGTACCAAAATTCAATATCCAATCAGTACTTATTGGAGGTGAGCAGCCAGGCTGTATCGCTGTTTAACACTAAATAGCAAATGCAGTTTGTTTGAAAGGAGACAGCCTGAAAGGAAGAGTTGACCCTGGTGAGATAAGGTGAGTGGATGAAATTAAATGAGCTTGGAGGAGGCAGTCAAAAACAAATGAAATTAACAGTTTAGGATGGTAAAATTCAAAGTTTATCAGGAAGTCCTGAAGCAAGTTAGGAGGACACAAAGGAGAGCAGTAGCTTCAATACAATCATGGAAGACCCTCTTAATAACACTAGGGCCAGAGCTGAAAAAGAAGACAGGTGAGAGGTTTAAGAAAGTTTTGTTTTTTGGGCGGCACAGCCACCAATAGGACACCGATTTCAAGGGTGCATCCCAGACTTACAGCTCAAAGAAGGCCAGTATAGGGCAGATGGAAATCCACAGTACCTTGACCTCTCACAAACTAAATCAACTCAAAATCTCTCGTCAGACTAAACATTATAAAGTGAAATCAAGAACATGTCAAGCAGAGGTCAGTCTTAGCATTAATTTCTTGCAGCAGTTCTAGAAGCTTCTGGATAGCTGCACAAAGTGTGAAGACAGGAAAGCAGGGCAAGTAATATTCCTAAAGGGATAGTACAGAAATCAGGTCCAACTCATACATTGATTACAGAACATCAGGTAACCTCCTTGCTAAACTGCAGAATAAATTTGTTGGAGGAGAGCCGGAAGGTCAGGTTGTCCCTGCTGAGATAGGTGAGAGGAAAAATTAAATAGCATTCTTGTAGGGAGGGCAGTCGGAAAACAAAGAAGTCAACAGTTTAGGAGGGACTGAGATTAAACAGAAATAGTTTAAGCAGAAGTCCTGAAAGACTTGGGAGTTAGGAGTACACTGCAGTATACTCAGCAGGAGAACAATGGGATAAGGTATACAGGGCTCTGATTAATGTAGCACAAATGAAAAAAAAAGAACAGGCAAGGATGATCTGAGCAAGTTTTTTTTTTAATTGGGGCACTACCCCAGGCTCAATGGACACGAAGTCAAGCGTGCATCCACAGACTTACTGCTCTAAGAAAAACAACACACTGCTCAGGACAGATAACAAATTCACAGTACTAAGACCTCTCAAAACTTAAAAACCCTTAGAAATCTCTGCATCAGACTAAACATTATAGAAATCAGAACATGTAGCAGAGGTGAGTCCGTATTAATTTCTTGGCAGCTGTTCCTGAGACTTCTAGGTTGCCATAAAGTGTAAATAAACAAAAGGCAAACAGAAATAGTAAATTCCCAGGTGAGATTCCAAAATTCAGGGTCCAACATACCTTGCTTGAAGGTGAAGTCGGGCAACCTACTGTTCTGCCTGCAAACTGCAGATGCAGTTTGTTTAGAAGAAAGCCAGACAGAGTTGTCCCTGGTGAGATAAGGAGAGGATGAATAAAATGGGAGGCTTGGGCAAGTGTAGTCAGAAAACAAAAGAAAATAAACTGTTTTGGGGGCAGAGAATTAAACAGAAATAGTTTAACATGGAAGATCTAAAAAGAAGTTAGATGAGGGAGACACTGCAGTATACTCAACAGGAGAGAGCAGTAGATTCAATGCAGTCATGGTAAGGAGCTCTGATTAACACTGGGGTACAGTGTTGAAAAAAAGAACAGGCCGGAGGTTTCTAAACCAAGTTTTTTAGAGGCACTGCAGTGGCCTCAAGGACACTGAGGTCAGGGTGCAGCTCACACAAACACAGCTGTAAGAGAATGGAGATAGCACTCAGGGCAGATGCAATCTCAGAACCCTGAACCTCTCAACAAACTTAAATCAGCTCTTTAGAAATCTTTATATCAGGCTAACATTACCAAAAGTGAGAAATCAAACACACGTCAAGCAGAGGTCAGTCTAACATTAATTTCTTGACAGCAGTTCTTAGAACCTTTAGTTGCTGCACAAAAGTGTAAAAACACAGGTAAACAGGGCAAGTGATATTGCTCAAGTGATGCAAATTCAGGTTCAACTCATACCACTTGGAAAAGTGAGCATGAGCAGCTTCTCTTTGTTCTGCATACCAAGCAGGGATAAAGTTTGTTTGAGAGGCGAAAGGGCGTGTGACCTAGATGAGGATAAGTGAAAGGATGAAATTAAAAGCAGTCTTGGAGAAGGCCTGAAAACAAAGAAAATTAACAATTTGAGAGGACCACAGAATTAAATAGAAATAGTTTAAACAGGAAGACTGAAGAAGTTGAAGGGGAGGACACTGATGATCATCAGGACGGCAGCAATACAGTCATAGAAGATGATTAACACTGAACTGAAGTTGAAAAAGAACAGGCAGGAGTTTCAGAAGCAAGTTTTTTCTGGGAGGTACTACAGTAGCCTCAATGGGACACTGTGGTCAAGGTACAACACAGACTTTCAGATCTGGAGAAGGGACAGCACTCAATACGTGCTGAATCACAGAACCTTAGACCTCCCAAAACATAAATCAACTGGTAAGAAATCTCTATAAGACTAAAAATTACTTAAAGTGAGAAATCAAGAACACAGCAGCAAGCAGAGGTGAGTCATGGCGTAACCTATAGCAGCAGTTCCTAGAAGACTGGATTGCTGCACAACGTGTGAAACAAAGGCAAACAGAGCAAGTGATATTCTTCAGAATGCAAAATTCAGAGTTCCAATACCTTATTTGAAGGTGAGGTCAGGCAGCTTCTGTTTCTCTTCAAACTGCAGAATACAGGTGGTTTAAAAGGAAAAGCCGGAAGGTCAGATTTGTCCGCTGCTGAGATAAGGTGAGAGGAAGAATTAAATAGCATTCAGGTGAGGCAGTCAAACAAATAAAATGAACAGTTTAGGAGGGACGAGAATTAAACAGAAATAGTTTAACCAGGAAGTCACAAACAACACAGGTTAGGAGGACACTGCAGTATGCTCAACAGGAGAAGGCAGTAGGTTCAATAGAGTCATGCAAGGGCTCTGATTAACACTGGAACACAGAGCTGAAAAAACAGGCAGGATGTTCTAAACTGGTTTTTTGGATGAAACACTACAGCAAATCAATAGGACCGAGGTCAAGGGTGCAACCCATCACTGCTCTAAGAAGGCACAGTGCTCCGGCAGATCGCAACATCACAGTACTAAGACCACCCTCAAAACATAAATAAACTCTGAAATCTCTTATCAGCTAAACATTACCAAAGTGAAATCAAGAACATGTGAAGCAGAGTGAGTCCTAGCATTAATTTCTTGGCAGGTTCTAGAACTTCTGGATTACTGCAGAAGTGTGATAAACAAACAAACAGAGAGCAACAATATTCCTCCAGGTATAGATGATAAATTCAGGGTTCCAACCTGTATCTTGCTTGGAAGGTGAGTGTCAGGCACTTCTCTGAAGTTCTCCTCACAAACTTCAGAATGCAGTTTGTTTGGGAGGAGAGAGAGCCATAAGGGCATAGTTGTCCCTGATGAGATATGGTGAAGGATGAAATTATAGCAGTCTTGGAGGGGAGGCGGTCAGAAAACAAAATGAAATTAACAGTTTGGGAGTGTCTGAGAATTAAAACAGATATAGTTTAAGCAGGGAGGCCTAAAGCAATTGGGGTTTGGGAGGACACTGCATTATGATCAACAGGGGAGGCAATGAAGCTTCAATACAGTCATGGAACATTGGTTAACAATGGGGCAAAAGCTGAAAAAAAGAACAGGCAGGAGGATCTGAAGCAAGTTTTTTCGGGGCACTGCAGTAGCCTCAATGGGACACTGAGGGTGAAGGGTGCAGCCAACAGACTTACAGCTGTAAGAGAAGGACACAGCACTGTGGCAGATAGTTAAATCCAGAACATAACACCTCCTCAAAACAAATCATCTTTTAGAATCTCTACATCAGATTAAACATTGTAGAAAGTGAAATCAAAGAGCACAACAAGCTGGACGTCAGTCTTTGCATTGATTCCTGGCAGCAGTTCCGGAAAGGTTTCTGGATTGCTGCACAAAGTGTAAAAACACAGGCAAAACAGGGGCAAGTGATATTCCTCCGGGAGTAGATGCCAAAATTCAGGGTTCCAGGTCATTCCATGCTTGGATGGTGAGCCGGGTAGCTTCTCTTTAGCTTTTACTTACCAAACGTGCAATGGGTGTTTTGTTTGAGAGGAGAGAGCCCGAAAGGGCAGTTGTTCCCTGGTGAAATAAGGTAGAAGATACAGATTAAATATCAGGCTTGGAGGGAGGGTAGTCAGAAAGAAAAGAGAAATTAACAGTTTAGGAGGGACTGAGAATTAAACAGAAATCGTTTAAGTAGGAAAGTTCGAAGCAAAACTTGGGAGTTATTAGAGACTCTGTAGTATCACTCAACAGAGAGCAGTAAGTTCAATAAAGTTGAGCAATGGGCTCTGATTAACACTGGGCACAAGAGCTGAAAAAAAGCATGACAGGCAGAGATGTTCTGAAGCAAGTTTTGTTTTGTGGAGCAATGCAGCAACCTCAATGGGACACCGAGGTCAAGGGTGCAGCCCACAGACTTACAGCTCCAAGAGAAGGAGCACAGTGCTCAGGGCAGATTGCAAAATATCGCCCCTTAAGACCTCTCTAAAACTTAAATCAAGTCTTGAAATCTCTCAATTAGACTAAACATTACTTAAAGTGAGAAATCAAGAACACATCAAGCAGAGGTGAGTCCTAGCATTCATTTCAAGGCAGCAGATCCTAGAAGACTTCTGGATTGCTGCACAAAATGTAACAAACAAATTCTAACAGGGCAGTGATATTCTTCAGCGGTAGATGCAGAAATTCAGGGTTCCAACCTGTACCTGTGGAAGGTGAGCGTCGGGCAGCTTCTCTCAGGTCTGCATACAAACTGCAGAAAGCAGTTTGTTTGAGAGGAGAGCCCAAAAAGTTCAGAGTTGTCCCTTGGAGAGATAAGGATAGAGGATGAAATTAAATAGGAGTCTTGGGCATGGGCAGTCAGATAACAGAAGAAAATTAACTGTTTTGGGGGCTGAGAATTAAACGAAATATTTTCAAGCAGGAAGATCTGAAGCAAGTTGGGGGTTGGGAGCACTGCAGTATGCTCAACAGGAGAGAGCAGTAGCTTCAATACAGTCATGGAAGGTGCTCCGATTAACACTAGGGGCACAGAGCTGAAAAAAAGAACAGGCAGGGAGGAGGAGGTTCTGAACCAAGTCTTTTTTGGAGAGGAACTGCAGTGGCCTCACAGGGACACTGAGGTCAAGGGTGCAGCTCACAGACTTACAGCTGTGAGAAGGACCACAGCACTCAGGGTAGATAAGAACCATCTCAGAACCTTAAGACCTTTCTCAGAACTTAAATCAACTCTTTAGGAAATCTCTATATCAGAGCTAAACATTACTTAAAGTGAGAAATCAAGAGCACTTCAAGCAGAGTCAGTCCTAGCATTAATTTCTTGACAGCAGTTCTTAGAAGACTTCTGGATTGCTGCACAAAGTGTAAAAAACACAAGCAAACAGGGGCAAGTGATATTCCTCCAGTGGTAGATGCCAAAATTCAGGGCTCCATCTCGCAATCTTGCTTGAGGGTGAGTGTCGAGCAGCCTCTCTTGTCTCTACTTACCAAACTTCAGAATGCATTTTGTTTGAGAGGAGACAGCCCAAAAAGGCAGAGTTGTCTCCTGGTGAGATAAGGTGAGAGGTAAAATAAACTGCACTCTTGGAGGGATCGCAGTCAGAAACAAAAGAGAAATTAACTGTTTTGGGGACCTGAGAGTTAAACACAAATAGTTTAAGCAGAGAAGTCTTGAAGCAAGTTTGGGGTTGGGCAGGAAACTGCAGTATGCTCAACAGGTAGAGAAAACTTCCAATACAGTCATGGAAGGGCTCTGATTAACACTGGGGCTGGAGCTGAAAGAAAAGAACAGGCAGGAGGAGTATAAAGCATGTTTTTGTGGGGCACTGCAGCAGCCTCAACATACACTGAGGACAAGGGTGCAGTCTACAGACATACAACTTGAAGAAAGGGGCAAAGCGCTCAGGGCATATAGCAAAATCACAGTACCTTAAGACCTCTCTTAAAACTTAAATGAACTCTAAGAAATTTCTACATTAGACTAAACATTACTTAAAGTGAGAAATCAAGAGAGGTGTCAAGCAGAGGTGAGTCCTAGCATTAATTTATTTACAGCAGTTCCTAGAAGACTTCTGGATTGCTACACATAGTGTGAGAAACACAGGCAAACAGGAGCAGGTGATATTATTCCAGGGGTAGATACCAAGATTCACTGTTCCAACCGTTACCTTACTTGGAGGGTGAGCGTTGGGCAGCTTCTCCTTCTGCTATCAAACTGCAGAATGCAAGTTTGTTTGGGAGGAGAGAGGCCAGAAGGGGCACAGCTTTCGGTTCCCCTGATGAGACACAATGGTGAAAGGATGAAATTAAATAGCAGTCTGAGGGGAGGGCAGTCAGAAAACAAAAGAGAAATTAACAGTCTGGGAGTGTCTGAGAATTAAACAGAATATAGTTTATACAGGAAGGCCTGAAGCAATTTGGGGTTTGGGAGGACACTGCATTATGCTCAACAGGAGAGAGCAGTAGCTTCAATACAGTCATGGAACACTGGTTAACACTGGGGCAAAGAGCTGAAAAAAAAAGAACAGGCAGGGAGGATCTGAAGCAAGTTTTTGAGGGGCACTGCAGTAGCCTCAATGGGACACTGAGGTGAAGGGTGCAGCCAACAGACTTACAGCTGTAAGAGAAGGACACAGCACTCAGGGCAGATAGTTAAATCACAGAACCAACACCTCCTCAAAACTTAAATCATCTCTTTAGAAATCTCTACATCAGATTAACATTACTTAAAGTGAGAAATCAAGAGCACAACAAGCAGAGGCCAGTCCTTTGCATTGATTTCCTGGCAGCAGTTCCGTGAAGGCTTCTGGATTGCTGCACAAAGTGTAAGAAACACAGGCAAACAGGGGCAAGTGATATTCCTCCAGGGTAGATGCCAAATTCAGGGTTCCAGGTCATTCCATGCTTGGATGGTGAGCGCCGGGTAGCTTCTCTTGTTTTACTTACCAAACGGCAGGAATGCAGTTTGTTTGAGAAGAGAGAGCCTGAAAGAGGCAGAGTTGTTCCTGGTGAAATAAGGTGAGAAGATGCAATTAAATATCAGGTTGGAGGGAGGGCAGTCAGAAAGCAAAAGAGAAATTAACAGTTTAGGAGGGACTGAGGAATTAAACAGAAATCGTTTAAGTAGGGAAGTTCTGAAGCAACTGGGAGTTGTTGAGGACTCATGGTATGCTCAACAGGAGAGAGTAGTAGGTTCAATAAAGTTGAGCAATGGGCTCTGATTAACACTGGGGCACATAAGCTGAAAAAAAAAAAGACAGGCAGAGATGTTCTAGAATAAGTTTTGTTTTTGTGGAGGCAATGCAGCAGCCTCAATGGGACACCAAGGTCAAGGGTGCAGCCACAGACTTACAGCTCTAAGAGAAGGGGCACAGTGCTCAGGGCAGATAGCAAATCACAGCTCCTTAAGACCTCTCTCAAAACTTAAATCAAGTCTTAAGAAATCTCAGACTAAACATTACTTAAAGTGAGAAATCAGGAACACATCAAGCAGAGGTGAGTCCTAGCCATAATTTCATGCCAGCAGATCCTAGAAGACTTCTGGATTACGCACAAAGTGTGTGAAACAAAGGCTAACAGGGGCAAGTGATATTCTTCAAGGGGTAGATGCCAAATACAGGGTTCCAACCTGTACCTTGCTTGGAAGGTGAGCGTCGGGCAGCTTCTCTTGTTCTGCATACCAAACTGCAGAATGCAGTCTGTTTGAGAGGAGAGAGCCCGAAAGGGCAGTGTTGTTCCTGATAAGATAAAGTAAAGCATGAAATTAAATAGCAGTCTTGGAGGAGGGCAGTCAGAAAACAGAAGAGAAATTAACAGTTTGGGAGGGTCTGAAATTAAACAGAAATAGTTTAAGCAGGAAGGGCTGAAGCAAGTTGGGGGTTGGGAGGACACTGCAGTATGCTCAACAGGACACAGCAGTAGCTTCAACACAGTCATGGAAGGTGCTGTGATTTACACTGGGGCACAGAGTTGAAAAAGAATCAGCAGGCAGGTAGGACCTGAAGCAAGTTTTTTTTCTGGGGGTACTGCAATAGCCTCAATAGGACACTGAGATCAGTGGTGCAACAAACAGACTTTACAGATGTAAGAGAAGGGACACAGCACTCAATGCAAATTGCTAAATCACAGAACCTTAAGACCTCTCTCAAAACATAAATCAACTTGCAAGAAATCTCTATATCAGACTAAACAATACTTAAAGTGAGAAATCAAGAACATGGCAAGCAAAGGTGAGTTCTGGCATTAATCTCTTGGCAGCAGTTCCTAGAAGACTTCTGGATTGCTGCAGAACATGTGAGAAACAAAAGACAAACAGAGGCAAATTATATTATTCCAGAGGCAGATGCTAAAATTCAGGGTTCCAACCTGTACCTTGTTTGAAAGGTGAGCGTCGGGCAGCTTCTCTTTGTTCTGCTGACCAAACTGCAGAATGCATTTTGTTTGAGAGGAGAGAGCCCAGAAGGTCAGAGTTGTCCCCTGCTGAGATAAGGTGGAGATGACAAAATTAAATGGCATTCTAGGAGGGAGGGGCAGTCAGAATACAAAAGAGAAATTAACAGTTTGAGAGGGACTGAGAATTAAATAGAAATAGTTTAAGTAGGAAGTCCCACAACTTGGGAGTTGGGCAGGACACTGCAGTATGCCAACAGGAGAAAGCAGTAGGTTCATAATAATGTCATGCAAGGAGCACTGATTAACACTGGGGCTGGAGCTGAAAAAAAGGAATACGAGGATGTTCTCAAGCAGGTTTTTTTTGGTGGGGCACTGCAGCAGGCTCAATGGGACACTGAAGTCAAGGTGCAGCCACAGACTTACTGCTCTAAGAGAAAGGGCACAGTGCTTAGGGCACATAGCATAATCACAGTACTTTAAGGCCTCTCTCAAAACTTAAATCAACTCTTAAGAATCTCTACATCAGACTAAACATTACTTAAAGTGAGAAATCAAGGACAAGTGGAAGCAGTGGTGAGTCCTAGCATTAATTTCTTGGCAGCAGTTCCTAGAAGACTTCTGGTTTGCTGCACAAAGTATGAGAAACAAAAAGGCAAACAGAGGAAGTGATATTCCTCCAGGGGTAGATGCTAAATTTCAGGGTTCCAACCTGTACCTTGCTTGGAAGGTAAGCATCTGGCAGCTTCTCTTTTATGCTTACCAAACTGCAGGATGCAGTTTGTTTGAGAGAGAGACGAAAGTTCAGAGTTGTCCCTGGTGAGATAAAGAGAGAGGATGAAATTAAATAGGAGGCTTGTAGCAAGGGCAGTGAGAAAACAAAAGAGAAATTAACTGTTTCTGGGGCTGAAAATTAAACAGAAATATTTTTAAGTAGGGAAGACCCGAAGCAAGTTGGGGTTGGGTAGGACACTGCTGTATGCTCAAGAGGAGAGAGCATTAGCTTCAATACAGTCATGGAAAGGGCTCTGATTAACACTGGGGCACAGAGCTGAAAAGAATAAGAACAGGCAGGGAGGATATGAAGCATGCTTTTTTTGTGGGGCACTGCAGCAGCCTCAACATACGCCGAGAGGACAAGGGTAGTCCACAGACAACTTGAAGAAAAGGGGCAAAGCGTCAGGGCATATAGCAAAATCACAGTACCTTAAGACCTCTCTTAAAACTTAAATGAACTCTAAGAAATTTCTACATTAGACTAAACATTAATTAAAGTGAGAAATCAAGAAGGTGTCAAGCAGAGGTGAGTCCTAGCATTAATTTATTTACAGCAGTTCCTAGAAGACTTCTGGATTGCTACACATAGTGTGAGAAACACAGGCAAACAGGAGCAGGTGATATTATTCCAGGGTAGATACCAAGATTCACTGTTCCAACCGTTACCTTACTTGAGGGTGAGCATCGGGCAGCTTCTCTTTGTTCTGTTTATCAAACTGCAGAATGCAGTTTGTTTGGGAGGAGAGAGGCGTAAGGGCATAGTTGTCCCCTGATGAGATATGGTGAAAGGATGAAATTAAATAGCAGTCTTGGAGGAGGGCAGTCAGAAAACAAAAGAGAAATTAACAGTTTGGGAGTGTCTGAGAATTAAACAGATATAGTTTATGCAGGGAAGGCCTGAAGCAATTTGGGGTTTGGGAGGACACTGCATTATGCTCAACAGGGAGAGAGCAGTAGCTTCAATACAGTCATGGAACACTGGTTAACACTGGGGCAAAGAGCTGAAAAAAAAAGAACAGGCAGGGAGGATCTGAAGCAAGTTTTTGAGGGCACTGCAGTAGCCTCAATGGGACACTGAGGTGAAGGGTGCAGCCAACAGACTTACAGCTGTAAGAGAAGGACACAGCACTCAAGGCAGATAGTTAAACCACAGAACCTTAACAGCTCCCTCAAAACTTAAATCATCTCTTTAGAAATCTCTACATCAGATTACACATTACTTAAAGTGAGAAATCAAGAGCACAACAAGCAGAGGTCAGTCTTTGTATTGATTTCCTGGCAGCAGTTCCGTGAAGCCTTCTGGATTGCTGCACAAAGTGTAAGAAACACAGGCAAACAGGGGCAAGTGGATATTCCTCCAGGGTAGATGCCAAAATTCAGGTTCCAGGTCATTCCATGCTTGGATGGTGAGCGCCGGGTATCTTCTCTTTGTTTTAGTTACCAAACGTCAGAATGCAGTTTGTTTGAGAGGAGAGAGCTGAAAGGGCAGAGTTGTTCCCTGGTGAAACAAGGTGAGAAGATGCAATTAAATATCAGGTTGGAGGGGAGGGCAGTTAGAAAGCAAAAGAGAAATTAACAGTTTGGGAGGGACTGAGAATTAAACAGAAATCGTTTAAGTAGGGAAGTTCTGAAGCAACTTGGGAGTTGTTAAGGACTCCAGTATGCTCAACAGGAGAGAGCAGTAGGTTCAATAAAGTTGGGAAATGGGCTCTGATTAACACTGGGGCAGAGAGCTGAAAAAAATGGACAGGCAGAGATGTTCTGAAGGAAGTTTTGTTTTTGTGAAGGCAATGTAGCAGCCTCAATGGGACACCGAGGTCAAGGGTGCAGCCCACAGACTTCCAGCTCTAAGAGAAGGGGCACAGTGCTCAGGGCAGATAGCAAATCACAGCCCCTTAAGACCTCTCAAAACTTAAATCAAGTCTTAAGAAGTCTCTACATCAGACTAAACATTACTTAAAATGAGAAATCAAGAACATGTCAAGCAGAGGTGAGTCCTAGCATTAATTTCATGGCTGCAGTTCCTAGAAGACTTCTGGATTGCTGCACAAAGTGTGAGAAACAAAAGGCTAACAGGGGCAAGTGACATTCTTCAAGGGGTAGATGCTGAAATTCAGGGTTCCAACCTGTATCTTGCTTGGAAGGTGAGCGTCGGGCAGCTTCTCTTTGTTCTGCATACCAAACTGCAGAATGCAGTTTGTTTGAGAGAGAGAGCCCGAAAGGGCAGTGTTGTTCCCTGATGAGATAAAGTGAAAGCATGAAATTAAATAGCAGTCTTGGAGGGAGGGCAGTCAGAAAACAGAAGAGAAATTAACAGTTTGGGAGGGTCTGAAAATTAAACAGAAATAGTTTAAGCAGGAAGGCTGAAAAGTTGGGGTTGGGGAGGACACTGCAGTATGCTCAACAGGACACAGCAGTAGCTTCAATACAGTCATAGAAGGTGCTCTGATTTACACTGGTGCACAGAGTTGAAAAAGAATAATAGGCAGGGAGGTTCTGAAGCAGGTTTTTCAGGGGTACTGCAGTAGCCTCAATGGGACACTGTGGTCAAGTGTACAGCCCACAGACTTTCAGATGTAAGAGAAGGACATAGCACTCAATGCAGATTGCTAAATCACAGAACCTTAAGACCTCTCTAAACATAAATCAACTGGTAAGAAATCTCTATATAAGACTAAAAATTACTTAAAGTGAGAAATCAAGAACATGGCGAGCAGAGGTGAGTCGTGGCATTAACTTTGGCAGCAGTTCCTAGAAGACTTCTGGATTGCTGCACAACATATGAGAAAAAGGCAAACAGAAGCAAGTGATATTCTTCCAGGGGTAGATGCAAAATTCAGGTTCCAACCTGTACCTTATTTTGAAGGTGAGGGTTGGGCAGCTTCTCTTTGTTCTGCTTACCAAACTGCAGAATGCAATTGGTTTGAGAGGAGAGAACCCAGAAGGTCAGATTTGTCCCCTGCTGAGATAAGGTGAGAGAAAAAATTAAATAGCATTCTTGGAGGAGGGCAGTCAGAAAACAGAAGTTAAATTAACAGTTTGGAAGGGTTTGAAAATTAAACAGAAATAATTTAAGCAGGAAGGGCTGAAGCAAGTTGTGGGTTGTGGAGGACACTGCAGTATGCTCAATAGGAGAGAGCAGTAGCTTCAATACAGTCATGGAAGGTGCTCTGATTTACACTGGTGCACAGAGTTGAAAAAGAATAACAGGCAGGTAGGTTCTGAAGCAAGTATTTTTCTGGGGGTACTGCAGTAACCTCAATAGGACACTGAGGTCAATGGTGCAGCAAACAGACTTACAGCTGTAAGAGAAGGACACAGCACTCAAAGCAGGTTGCTAAATCACAGAACCAAGACCTTTCTCAAAACATAAATCAACTGGTAAGAAATCTTATATTAGACTAAACAATACATAAAGTGAGAAATCAAGAACATGGCAAGCAGTGGTTAGTCCTGGCATTAACTTCTTGGCAGCAGTTCCTAGAAGACTCTGGATTGCTGCACAAGATTTGAGAAACAAAGGCAAACAGAGGGCAAATTATATTCTTCCAGGGTAGATGCCAAATTCAGGGTTCCAACCTGTACCTTGTTTGGAAGGTGAGTTGGGCAGCTTCTCTGTGTTCTGCTTACCAAACTGCAGAATGCATTTTGTTTGAGAGAGAGAGCCGGAAGCTCAGAGTTGTCCCTGGTGAGATAAGGAGAGGACAAAATTAAATAGCATTCTTGGAGGTGAGGGCAGTCAGAAAACAAAAGAAATTAACAGTTTGGGAGGGACTGAGAATTAAACAGAAATAGTTAAGCAGGGAAGTCCTGAAGCAACTTGGGAGTTGGGCAGGACACAGTAGTATGCTCAACAGGAGAAAGCAGTAGGTTCAATAAAGTCATGCAAGGGGTTCTGATTAACACTGGGCGCAGAGATGAATAAAAGAACAGGCAGGGATGTTCTGAAGCAAGTTTTTTCAGGTGGGGCACTGCAGAAGGCTCAATGGGACACTGAGGTCAAGGGTGCAGCCCACAGACTTGCTGCTCTAAGAGAAAGGGCACAGTGCTCAGGGCAGATAGCAAAATCACAGTGCTTTAAGGCCTATCTCAAAACTTAAATCAACTCTTAAGAAATCTCTACATCAGACTAAACATTAGTTAAAGTGAGAAATCAAGAACATGTGAAGCAGAGGTGAGTCCTAGCATTAATTTCTTGGCAGCAGTTCCTAGAAGACTTCTGGATTGCTGCACAAAGTGTGAGAAACAAGGCAAACAGAGGCAAGTGATATTCTCCAGGGTAGATGCCAAATTCAGGGTTCCAACCTTTACCTGGTTGGAAGGTGAAGCGCCGGGCAGCTTCTTTTTGTTATACTTACCAAACTGCAGGATGCAGTTTGTTTGAGAGGAGAGCTGAAAGTTCAGAGTTGTCCCTGGTGAGATAAGGAGAGAGGATGAAATTAAATTGAGGCATGGAGCGAGGGCAGTGAGAAACAAAAGAGAAATTAACTGTTTCTGGGGCTGAGAATTAAACAGAAATATTTTAAGTAGGGAAGACCTGAAGCAAGTTGGCAGTTGGGGAGGACACTGCAGTATGCTCAACAGGAGAGAGCAGTAGCTTCAATAGTCATGGTAGGGTTCTGATTAACACTGGGGCACAGAGCTGAAAAAAGAACAGGCAGGGATGTTCTGAACCAAGTTTTCATTTGGGGAACTGCAGTGGCCTCAAAGGACACTGAGGTCAAGGGTGCAGCTCACAGACTTACAGCTGTAAGAGAAGGGACACAGCACTCAGGGCAGATAGCTAAATCTAAGAACCTTAAGTCCTCTCTCAAAACTTAAATCAACTCTTTAGAAATCTCTATATCAGGCTAAACATTACTTAAAGTGAGAAATCAAGACACGTCAAGCAGAGGTCAGTCCTGGCATTTATTTCTTGGCAGCAGTTCCTAGAAGCCTTCTAGATTGCTGTACAAAGTGTAAGAAACACAGGCAAACAGGGGCAAGTGATATTCCTCCAGGGTAGATGCCATAATTCAGGTTAAAACTCATACTTGTTTGGAAGGTGAGCATCGGGCAGCTTCTCTTTTATAAGCTTACCAAACTGCAGGATGCAGTTTGTTTGAGAGAGAGAGCCAGAAAGGGCAGAGTTGTCCCTGGAGAGATAACGTGAGAGGACAAAATTAAATAGCAGGCTCAGAGGGAGGCAGTCAGAAATATAAAGAGAAATTAACTGTTTGGGAGGGCTGAGAATTTAACAGAAATAGTTTCAGGAGGGAAGTCCTGAAGCAGGTTGAGGGTTTGGGAGGACACTGCAGTATGTTGAACAGGAGACAGCAGTAGCTTCAAAACAGACATGGAAGGGTCTCTGATCAACATTGGGGCACAGAGCTGAAAAAAAAGAACAAGCAGAGAGGTTCTGAAACAAGTTTTTTGGGGTGGCACTCTGCAGCCTCAATGGGACACTGAGTTCAAGGGTGCAGCCCCAAGTCTTACACCTCTAAGAGAAGGGCACAGTGCTCAGGGCAGATAGCAGAATCACAAGACCTTAAGACCTCTCTCAAAACATAAATCAAACTCTTAAGAAATCTTTACATCCAACTAAACATTACTTAAATGAGAAATCATGAACATATCAAGCAGAGGTGAGTCTTAGCATTAATTTCTTGCAGCAGTTCCTAGAAGATTTCTGGATTGTTGCACAAAGTGTGAGAAAGAAATTCAAACAGGGCAAGTCATATTCCTCCGGGGTAGGTGCCAAAATTCAGGGTTCCAACCTATACCTTGTCTGGAAGGTGAGCATCTGGGAGCTTCTCTTTGTTTTGCTTTCCAAACTGCAGAACACTGTTTGAGAGGAGAGATCCTGAAAGTTCAGAGTTGTCCCTGGTGAGATAAGGAGAGAGATGAAATTAAACCAGAGGCTTGGATTGGAGGGCAGTCAGAAAATAAAAGAGAAATTAACTGATTGGGAGGGGCTGAGAATTAAACAAAAACAGTTTAAGCAGGGAAGTCTTGAAGCAAGTTGGGACTTGGGAGGACACTGCAGTATGCTCTACAGGAGAGAGCAGTAGCTTCAATACAGTCATGCAAGGGTTCTGATTAACACTGGGGCAAGAGATAAAAAAAGGACAGGCAGGGGTGTTCTGAAGCAAGTTTTTTTTCAGGTGGGGGCACTGCAGAAGGCTCAATGGGACACTGAGGTCAAGGGTGCAGCCCACAGACTTGCTTCTGTAAGACAAAGGTCAAAGTGCTCAGGGCAGATAGCAAAATCACAGTACTGTAAGGCCTCTCTCAAAATTTAAATGAACTCTTAAGAAATCTCTACATCAGACTAAACATTAGTTAAAGTGAGAAATCAAGAACATGTGAAGCAGAGGTGAGTCCTAGCATTAATTTCTTAGCAGCAGTTCCTAGAAGACTTCTGGATTGCTGCACAATGTGTGAAACAAAGGCAAACAGAGGCAAGTGATATTCCTCCAGGGGTAGATGCCAAAATTCAGGGTTCCAACCTGTACCTTGCTTGAAGGTGAGCATCAGGCAGCTTCTCTTCGTTATTTACCAAACTGCATGATGCAGTTTGTTTGAGAGAAGAGCCGAAAGTTCAGAGTTGTCCTCTGGTGAGATAAGAGAGAGGATGAAATTAAATAGGAGGCTTGGAACGAGGGCAGTGAGAAAACAAAAGAGAAATTAACTGTTTGGGGGCTGAGAATTAAACAGAAATAGTTTAAGTAGGGAAGACCTGAAACAAGTTGGGGTTGGGGAGGACACTGCAGTATGCTCAACAGGGAGAGCAGTAGCTTCAATACAGTCATGGTAGGGGCTCTGATTAACACTGGGGCTAGAGCTGAAAAAAGAACAGGCATGGATGTTCTGAAGCAAGATTTTTGTTGGGGGCACTGCAGTGGCCTCAATGGGACACTGAGGTCAAGGGTGCAGCTCACAGACTTACAGCTTTAAGAGAAGGGACACAGCACTCAGGACAGTTAGCTAAATCACAGAACTTTAAGTCCTCTCAAAACTTAAATCAACTCTTTAGAAATCTCTATATCAGGCTAAACATTACTTAAAGTGTGAATTCAAGAGCATGTCAAGCAGAGGTCAGTCCTGGCATTTATTTTTGGCAGCAGTTCCTAGAAGCCTTCTGGATTGCTGTACAAAGTGTAAAAAACACAGGCAAACAGGGGCAGTGATATTCCACCAGGGGTAGATGCCAAAATTCAGGGTTAAAACTCATACCTTGCTTGGAAGGTGAACATCGGTAGCTTCTTTATAAGCTTACCAAACTGCAGGATGCAGTTTGTTTGAGAGCAGAGAGCCGGAAAGGGCAGAGTTGTCCCCTGGTGAGATAAGGTGAGAGGACGAAATTAAATAGCAGGCTCAGAGTGGAGGGCAGTCAGAAAACAAAAAGAAATTAGCTGTTTGGGAGGGGCTGAGAATTTAACAGAAATAGTTTAAGGAGGAAGTCCTGAAGCAGGTTGGGGTTTTGGAGGACACTGCAGTATGCTGAACAGGAGAGCTGTAGCTTCAATACAGTCATGGAAGGGGCTCTGATTAACACTGGGGCACAGAGCTGAAAAAAAAGAACAGGCAGAGAGGTTCTGAAAGTAGTTTTTTGGGGGTGGCACTGCTGCAGTCTCAATGGGACACTGAGTTCAAGGGTGCAGCTGCCAGTCTTACAGCTCTAAGAGAAGGACACTGTGCTCAGGGCAGATAGTAGAATCACAAGACCTTAAGACCTCTCTCAAAATGTAAATCAACTCTAAGAAATCTTTACATCAACTAAACATTACTTAAAATGAGAAGTCATGAACATATCAAGCAGAGGTGAGTCTTAGTATTAATCTCTTGCAGCAGTTCCCAGAAGATTTCTGGATTGCTGCACAAAGTGTGAGAAAGAAATTCAAACAGGGCAGTCATATTTCTCCGGGGTAGGTGCCAAAATTCAGGGTTCCAACCTATACCTTGTCTGGAAGGTGGCGTCTGGGAGCTTCTCTTTGTTCTTTACCAAACTGCAGAACACAGTTTGTTTGAGAGGAGAGATCCTGAAAGTTCAGAGTTGTCCCTGGTGAGACAGGAGAGAGGATGAAATTAAACCAGAGGCTTGGATTGGAGGGCAGTCAGAAAATAAAAGAGAAATTAACTGATTGGGAGGGGCTGAGAATTAAACAGAAACAGTTTAAGCATGGAAGTCTTGAAGCAAGTTGGGACTTGGGAGGACACTGCAGTATGCGCTACGGAGAGAGCAGTAGCTTCAGTACAGTCATGCAAGGGTTCTGATTAACACTGGGTGCAGAGATGAAAAAAAGAACAGGCAGGGATGTTCTGAAGCAAGTTTTTTTTCAGGTAGGGGCACTGCAGAAGGCTCAATGGGACACTGAGGTCAAGGGTGCAGCCCACAGACTTGCTGCTGTAAGACAAAGGGCAAAGTGCTCAGTGCAGATAGCAAAATCACAGTACTTTAAGGCCTTTCTCAAAACTTAAATCAACTCTTAAGAAATCTCTACATCAGACTAAACTTTAGTTAAAGTGAGAAATCAAGAACATGTGAAGCAGAGGTGAGTCCTAGCATTAATTTCTTGGCAGCAGCTCCTAGAAGACTTCTGGATTGCTGCACAAAGTGTGAGAAACAAAGGCAAACAGAGGCAAGTGATATTCCTCCAGGGTAGATGCCAAAATTCAGGTTCCAACCTGTACCTTGCTTGAAGGTGAGCATCAGGCAGCTTCTCTTTGTTATGCTTACCAAACTGCAGGATGCAGTTTGTTTGAGGAGAGAGCCGAAAGTTCAGAGTTGTCCTCTGGTGAGATAAGGAGAGAGGATGAAATTAAATAGGAGGCTTGGAGTGAGGGCAGTGAGAAAACAAAAGAGAAATTAACTGTTTGGGGGCTGAGAATTAAACAGAAATAGTTTAAGTAGGAAGACCTGAAGCAAGTTGGGGGTTGGGGAGGACACTGCAGTATGCTCAACAGGAGAGAGCAATAGCTTCAATACAGTCATGGTAGGGGCTCTGATTAACACTGGGGCACAGAGCTGAAAAAAGAACAGGCATGGAGATTCTGAAGCAAGATTTTTGTTGGGGTGAACTGCAGTGGCCTCAATGGGACACTGAGGTCAAGGGTGCAGCTCACAGACTTACTGCTGTAAGAGAAGGACACAGCACTCAGGGCAGATAGCTAAATCACAGAACTTTAAGTCCTCTCTCAAACTTAAATCAACTCTTTAGAAATCTCTATATCAGGCTAAACATTACTTAAAGTGAGAAATCAAGAGCACGTCAAGCAGAGGTCAGTCCTGGCATTTATTTCTTGGCAGCAGTTCCTAGAAGCCTTCTGGATAGCTGTACAAAGTGTAAGAACACAGACAAACAGGGGCAAGTTATTATCCACCAGGGGTAGATGCCAAAATTCAGGGTTAAAACTCATACCTTGCTTGGAAGGTGAGCATCGGACAGATTCTCTTTTATACTTACCAAACTGCAGGATGCAGTTTGTTTGAGAGGAGAGTGCCCGAAGGGCAGAGTTGTCCCCTGGTGAGATAAGGTGAGAGGACAAAATTAAATAGCAGGCTCAGACGGAGGGCAGTCAGAAAACAAAAGAGAAATTAACTGTTTGGGAGGGCTGAGAATTTAACAGAAATAGTTTAAGGAGGGAAGTCCTGAAGCAGGTTGGGGTTTGGAGGACACTGCAGTATGCTGAACAGGAGAGAGCAGTAGCTTCAATACAGTCATGGAAGGGACTCTGATTAACACTGGGACACAGAGCTGAAAAAAAAAGAACAAGCAGAGAGGTTCTGAAACAAGTTTTTTGGGGTGGCACTGCTGCA
The DNA here is from genome assembly GCA_016271365.2 of Neoceratodus forsteri. Lineage (NCBI taxonomy): Eukaryota > Metazoa > Chordata > Ceratodontiformes > Ceratodontidae > Neoceratodus > Neoceratodus forsteri. Next base: position 124,525,736 of record JADMNL010000023.1, on the reverse strand, counting down.
GCCTCAATGGGACACTGAGTTCAAGGGTGCAGCCCCAGTCTTACAGCTCTAAAGAGAAGGGCACAGTGTTCAGGCAGATAGCAGAATCACAAGACCTTAAGACCTCTCTCTAAATGTAAATCAACTCTTAAGAAATTTTTACATCCAACTAAACATTACTTAAAATGAGAGTCATGAACATATCAAGCTGAGGTGAGTCTTAGCATTAATTTCTTGCAGCAGTTCCTAGAAGATTTCTGGATTACTGCACAAAGTGCGAAAACAAATTCAAACAGGGCAAGTCATATTCCTCCGGGGTAGGTGCCAAAATTTAGGTTCCAACCTATACCTTGTCTGGAAGGTGAGCATCTGGGAGCTTCTGTTTGTTCTGCTTACCAAACTGCATAACGCAGTTTGTTTGAGAGGAGAGATCCTGAAAGTTCAGAGTTGTCCCCGTGAGATAAGGAGAGAGGATGAAATTAAACCATCGGTTTGGATTGGAGGGCAGTCAGAAAATAAAAGAGAAATTAACTGATTGGGAGGGGCTGAGAATTAAACAGAAACAGTTTAAGCAGGAAGTCTTGAAGTAAGTTGGGGCTTGGGAGAACACTGCAGTATGCTCTACAGGAGAGAGCAGTAGCTTCAATACAGTCATGAAAGGGGCTCTGATTAACACTGGGGCACAGAGTTATAAAAATAAGAACAGGCAGGAAGTTATGAAGCATGTTTTTGGGGGTGTACTGCAGCAGCCTCAATGGGTCACCAAGTCAAGGGTGCAGTCGACAGATTACAGCTCAAGAAAAGGGGCAAAGCACTCAGGGCAGATAGCAAAATCACAGTACCTTAAGATCTCTCTCAAAACTTAAATCAACTCTGAAGAAATCACTACATCAGACTAAACATTACTTAAAGTGAGAAATCAAGAACATGTCAAGCAGAGGTCAGTCCTAGCATTAATTTCTTGGCAGCAGTTCCTGAAGTCTTCTGGATTGCTGCACAAAGTGTGAGAAACACAGGCAAACAGGGGCAGGTGATATTCTCCAGGGTAGATGCTAAAATTCAGGGTTCCAACCCTATCTTGCTTGGAGGGTGAGCATCGGGGAGTTCTCTTTGTTCTGCTACTAAACTTTAGAATGCAATTTGTTTGAGAGAGAGAGCCTTAGGGCAGAGATGTCCCCTGCTGAGATAAGGTGAGAGGAGGAAATTAAATAGCATTCTTGGAGTGGACTGCTGTTGGAAAACAAAGAGAAATTAACAGTTTGGGAGGGACTGAGAATTAAACAGAAATAGTTTAAGCAGGGAAGTCCTGAAGCAAGTTAGGGGTTGGGGGGACACTGCAGTATGCTCAACAGGAGGAGCTGTAGGTTCAATAAAGTCATGCAAGGGCTCTGATTAACACTGGGGCATAGAGCTGAAAAAGAAGAGGCAGAGAAACATAGAAACATAGACTTTATTGGCAGATAAGGACCGCTTGGCCCATCTAGTATGCCCATTGCCCTACCTACAGGATAGGCCACAGATCCTAGTTAACCAACAGCCTATTTCTTCCTACCCCCACAAGAATTGCCTTCTGCCTGTCCCATGCATTCCTGAATTCTCTCAGTTTTAAACCCCACAACCTCCTCAGGAAGCCTGTTCCATGCATCCACTACCCTCTCTGTGAAATAGTACTTTCTCACATTGCCCCTGAACCGCCCCCTCTATCTTTTAAATTGTGTCCCTGTTCTTAACGTCTCTTTTTCTGAAAGATGATACCTCTTGGACTTTGTTGATTCCACTGAGGTACTTCAAAGTTTCTATACTGTCCCCCTCTCCTTCTTTCCTCAAGGGTATACATATTAAGCTCCTTTAGTCTCTCCTCATACAGCTTCTCTTGCAGACCCTGCACCATTTTAGTTGCCCTGCTCGAACTGCCTCTATCCTGCCTATATCCTTGCGGAGATGGGTTCTCCAGAACTGGACGCAGTACTTAGATGGGGTCTCACCAACTGTCTGTACAGAGGGATAACAACTTCCTGTTTTCTGCTGCTGATGCCTCTCCCTATGCATCCCAGTATACCCCAGCCTTCCCTACTACCTTCTCATTGTCTGCTAACCTTAAGGCCATCTGATATGATATCCCCAGGTCCCTTTCCTTTTTGTTGTTGTTACTACCTCCTCCCATTGTGTATTCTTCCCTGGGTTCTTTTTCCCAGGTGCATTATTTGTACTTCTTTGCATTGAATCCTAGCTGCCATACTTCTGACCATTCCTCCAACCTTGCCAAGTCCCTTCTCATCCTTTCCATGCCTCCTTGTGTATCAACCCTGTTACAGATCTTTGTGTCATCTGCAAAGAGTCATACTTTTCCTTCCAGTCCTCAGCAATGTCACTTATGAAGACATTAAAAAGGACTGGACCCAATACTGAACCCCTGCGGTACCCCACTAGTAACTCCTCTTTCTTCAGAGTGGACCCCATTTACAATTATCTTCTGTGTCCTGTTGTTCAGCCAATGTTTTATCAGGCTACCACCCTGGGACCCATTCCCAGGCTGGTTAACGTGACTACTAATCTTTGTGTGGGACTGTGTCAAATGCCTCGCTAAAGTCTAGGTAGGCCATGTCCACTGCCCCTCCCTGGTCTACGACTTTTGGTCACCCAGTCAAAGAAATCAGTTAGATTCGGCTGACATGACCTTCCTGGCCAGACCCCATGCTGCCTTGGGTCCTGTACCCCACTGGCCTCTAGGTATTCAACTATTCTTTCCTCAGAAGTGACTCCATCACTTTCCCTACCACAGAGGTCAAACTGACAGGTCCATAGTTTCTTGCCTCTGTCTTGGTCCCACTTTTGTGAAGGGAATCATCCACCTTCCTCCAGTCCTCAAGGTACCACACCATCCTCCCATGATTTATTAAAAGAGTAGCCAGTGGTTTCACTAGTTCCCCTTAATTCTTTTTAAAATTCTGGGGTGAATTCCATCAGGCCCCACTGCTTTGTCCAACGACAGTTTTAAGAGTTCTTGCAGAACCCTTTCTTCTGTGAAAGGATTGGGATCGACCTCCGATCAAGACTGCTTCTGTTAATTGGATTAGGTTCTGAAGAAGGTTTTGTTTTTGGGGAGCACTGCAGAAGCCTCAATGGGACACCAAGTTCAAGGGTACAGCCCACAGATGTACAGCTCTAAGAGAAGGAGTACAGTGCTCAGGGAAGAAAGCAAAATTGCAGCACCTAAGACCTCTCTCAAAACTTAAATAAACTCTTAAGAAATCTCCACATCAGAATAAACATTACTTAAAGTGAGAAATAAAGAACATGTCAAGCAGAGGTGAGTCCTAGCATTAAATTCTTGGCAGCAGTTCTTAGGAGGCTTCTGGATTGTTGCACAAAGTGTGAGAAACACAGTCAAACAGGGCAAGTGATATTCCTCCAGGTAGATGCCAAAATTCAGGGTTCCAACCTGTATCTTGCATGGAAGGTGAGCATCAGGCAGCTTCTCTTTGTTCTGCTTATCAATCTGCAGAATGCAGTTTGTTTGAGAGGAGAGTGCCGAAGGGCAGAGTTGTCCCTCCTGAGATAAGATGAGATAATGAAATTAAATAGCAGGCTTGGAGGGGGGCAGTCAGAAAACTAAAGAGAAATTAACAGTTTAGGAGGGCTGGGAAACAGAATTTGTTTAAGTAGTGAAGTTTTGAAGCAAGTCGGGGTTATTGAGGACAGTGCAGTATGCATAACAGGATAGAGCAGTAGCGTCAATACATTCATGGATGGGGCTATGATTAACTCTGGGTGAGATAGCTGTAAAAAAACGAACAGGCTAGGAGGTTCTGAAGCAAGTTTTTTAGGGGGCACTGCAGCAGCCTCAATGGGACACCAAAGTCAAGGGTGCAGTCCACAGCGCCACAGCTCTAAGAAGAGGGGCACAGCCAGGGCAGATAGCAAAATCGCAGTACCTTAAGTTTTCCTCTCAAAACTTAAATCAACTCTTGAGAAATCTCTACATCACACTAAACATTACCTAAAGTGAGGAATCTAGAACATGTCAAGCAGAGGTCAGTTCTAGCATTAATTTCTTGGCAGCAGTTCCTAGAAGACTTCTGAATAGCTGCACAAAGTGTGAGAAACACAGGCAAACAGGGGCAAGTGATGTTCCTCCAGGGTAGATGCCAAAATTCAGGGTTATTACTTACCTGGTATTACTTGTTATGAAAGACAGAAAAGTCCAGAGCCCATCGAGACTGTTCCCCACACTATGTGGGACATTATTTATCTATTATCCCTCAACCAATCATCTAATTTGTTTTTAAAGACAGTGGCACTAGTTGCCTCTACCAATTCTCGTGGCAAGGTGTTCCATACAATGGATGCTCTTATTGGAAAAAGTTTCCCTTTGCTGGTTTAATAAGTTTTTACTTCAAGCTGTTAATTATGCAGTCTCGAAATTGTCTCCTTTTGGAGAGTGTTAGACCACATTTTTCCATTAGATCTGGTGAATTTATTAAATTAAAAACCATAAGCATATCACCTCTTAATCTTCTAGTTTGAGGAGAGAAGAGACCAGTAGCTTTTAATCTGTTCTGATAATCCAAGGTTGTTAATCTTGGAATCATTCTAGTTACTCTCCTTTGAACCTGTTCAAGAATTGCTATGACTTTTTTTGGTTTGGATCCAGAAAGGGAGCCATAGTCTAGATACGGTCTAATGTATGCCCTATACAATGGAATAAGGCATTGTTCAGTGTGATTAACAAAGTGCATTTTAATTGCCTCAAAAGTCTGTTGGTCATGCAAGCAGTTCTAACATAGTGATCATTTGATGTAAGTTTATTATTAACATATATCCCTAAATCTTTTCTACAATTTGATGAGTAAGTGGTAGTCTGTTTTTATAATATATGTTTTTTGGATTATTTACACAGAAATGCACTACTAAACATTTGTCTTGATTAAACTGCATATGATTTTCATTTGCCCAAAGTGTTAATTTTCCAAATCCTTCTTTAATGCAGAAATATTTTCTTGATTATTAACCTTGCCCCCAATTTAGTATTGTCTGCAAATTTAACCATGAAGTTATTTGGCCCTGTTTGTAAATCACTGATAAAGAGATTAAACAACGTTGGTCCCAAGACCGACCCCTGTGGTACACCACTTGTCACATTACCTGAATCAGATAATATATCATTAATTCTGGCTCTCTGAGAATGATTTGTCAACAGTTTAAAGTCCAGTTGACAATATCAGGTGACAAACCTAGATTGTGCATTTTAGTATTGAGTTTTCATGTGAGACTTTATCGAAAGCTCTACTAAAGTCCAAAAGAATTACATCAGTAGGGATACCCACATCTAGTAGAGTACTTATATTATTGTAAAAGATATCAGATTGGTGGTGCAGGAATACTTGGGAGTAAACCCATGCTGATTTGAATCATAAATTCCTAATTTTTACAATCTTGATCTATTACAGACTTCATTACTGCTCCATTAATTTACCAGCCACTGAAGTCTGGCTAATTGGATGGTAATTTTCCACAGAACCTCTATTGCCTTTTTAAATATGGGAGTAACTATTGCTGAGCGCCTATCATTTGGTACAATGCTTCCTTGTAAGGATTTGTTGAAGATAATTGACAAAGGTATAGAAATATTTATAGAGGTTTCAATCAGAAACCATGGATGAATACTGTCTGGGCCCGGACTAGTATTTCTTTTAGTTTTTGATAGCATGTATGTCAATTGGATAGAACCTATGATAATCTACGTGGTGAACTTTAAATATACTAATAGGTGATTTTGAGAAAGACAGAACAAAACTACTGATTAAAGAGATTTGAGGTTTCTATATCAGATAGAGACGAGCCATTGGTTATAATGGCACCAATGGTCCTTGATACACCTTTTTTACTATTTATATAGGAGAAAAGAGATTTGTGACAGTCTTTGTGTGAGCTAGTTTAAATTCTAGCTTATTTTTTGCCAATTTAATAGAATTTTTTACATTTTTCACAGATAGTCCGTATGTATGTAATAGAGTAGTTTTAAATGGAACAGAACTATTCTTAAGTTTCCTAAAAGTTGAATTTTTATTTTAATCTGATTTTTAATTGTCTTGTTGAACCAAGGGGGATTTTTCCTTTATTATTAAATTTCCTCTTAGATGGAATAATGGTATTTTCCAAATAATGTACAATGTTTTAAAAAGTCCCAAGCTTGTTGTGTTGTACAATTAAGAAGATTAGATTCCCAGTTTATGTTTTGTAAGTATTAACTTGATTTTAGAAAAAATGTGCTTTATTATAACTTTTGTACAGTATAACTTCCTTTGTGTAGTTTTAAACTGTTGAATTTCAAAAGAATAGATGAATGATCACTGGTCCCAAGTGGATCCCAAATTTGTAAATTGCTAATTTGTTGCTGTATGTTAGTAAATAATAGATCCAAAATATTAGGACCTTGAGTGAGTTCAGTAACAAGTTGTTGCAATCCAGTACTAACTACCACATCTATTAGTCCTTTCTCCGGCATAGGACTGTCCTGAGAATGAGTCCCAGTTAATATGAGGGAGGTTAAAGTCACCAAATATTACAGTATCTTGAGATTTTGAAAATGTGTAATTTCTTTAAACATATCAGTTGTGTAATCTGAATTTGCAGAGGAGGTTGATAGATGTTACCAATAGTTATATAGGACTGCTCCTTCAATAAGATCTTAACCCATATACTTTACAAAGGAAAGGAGAACACACTTCAAAGAAGGAATATCATTTCATATGTACATAAAACTCCACTGCCTTGCTATCTAATCTGTTTTTATGATATAACTATGAATTTCTCTGGACCAAATTGAGGATACGTCCCACCAAGTTTCAGTTACTCCCACCACACCTATATTTAAAGTTTTACATTTGGCTTGAGTTCTGCTAATTTGAGTTGGTTTAAAGATCTTGCATTCAAAGCTAGGAATTTACATTTAGTTGTAATAATATTTTGGTAAGTATTCAGAGACTTGGGAATAGACCCATCCTCCCCATTGTCTTTAGTTTAAACAATGATTTATGATTTTAGTGATACTTTTCCCCATAAGTGTACTACCCCTATGACTGAGATGTAAACCGTCCCAGCAAAACAAGGAAGAACGATCTGAAAATGATTCCCAGTGGGCAATACAGGGTATATCCTGCTTAAAACACCACTTTCTCAGCCATTCATTTGGGGCTTTGATTTTCTGTGTCATGTGTAGATGTTGCTTCCAGGACAGGTAGAATTTCAGATATACATACACAGCATCCCCTATCAAGTAACAGGTTACATAACGCCAACATAGTACTGTTGTAACTGATTAAATGGGTGTTGTTTATATCATTAACAGCAGCATGTATGATAACCAGTGGATTTTCCCCACATTTTGTAAAATTTTAGGCATCATGGAGGTAATGTCAGATACCCTGGCCCCACAGAAGCTAGAACAAGTGTGGTTGCTCTTGTCACTAATGCATACTGCCCTGTCAATGTGCTTAATGATTGAATATCCCAGGACTAACACTTGTTTTGAGATAGTAGGTACAAGTATCAGAAACAGGTGATTGTTTAACACACTCTTGAGCGATTAACTTAATGGGTATTGATTTGGTAGCTTGACACTTACTAGGACAAATATTCATGGGCATTAACTCCTGATTGAAAAGTGTTTTTAAACCATTATTATCAACAGAGGCCTAGAAATGCTATCTAAATGTGAAGGAAATTGTTCATTAGAATGAAGTTGTTCATCCATAAGATCAATGTAACTTTCCAGTTCCCTAATATCAGTAGAAACTGGTTTAATATTAAGCAGAAATGCTGTCTCTGCTTCAAGAGTAGTAATCAGATGGCAATTAGCACATACATACTCGCTCCCATACTTTCCTCACTATACATCAAACATTGCATACACTTACTAAGTTTTTTCCATTATTAAAGGTGTATATTTACTAAGTAGAGATATGCTAAAATTATCTTATCCAAGTTTGTCTAATGGCAGCAGTTTTAGTGTGCCCAGCGGACACAGCAGAAACGCGCAAGCGTCACGAGTCCTCTGCCCACGTGCCCCATGCATGCTCGCCCCACTCACTAGAGGGCAGGTTTTAAGTTGAAAACTGGAAATAAGCATCAGCTCACTTCGGTTTTGCACCAAGTAAAATAACAATATTCACTTAAATTCAGCAAGATTCTGTGAGTTGAATGTTTACAAGCCCTTAAAAGGGCAAGAGAACCACCAGGCAACAGTGCTTTTAACAGAGAGATTTTGTTTTGGGTAGGAGGTATACTAGCCTACTAGCTAGTCCTCCAGGTTCCCACTATGCTCTGCTTTTCACTGAAGAGTCATTTACAAGCAAATGGTACCACACAATACAGCAACAGTTAAAACAAATATATTAATGGTATATCAAAGTATATTGGTGCACTGCACTACTCAACCTCTCACCAGAGGTTTGCTATATCAGTAGCAATGCCACTATTAAACGCCCGCTCGCTAGAGGGCAGGTTTTAAGCTGAAAACCGGAAGTAAGCATCCGCTCACTTCTGGTTTCAGCGAAGTAAAATAACAATATTTACTTAAATTCAGCAAGATTCTGTGAGTTGAAGCTTTACAAGCCCTTAAAAGGGCAAGAGAACCACCAGGCAACAGTGCTTTTAACAGAGAGATGTTGTTTTGGGGTAGGAGGTATACTAACCTATTGCTAGTCCTCCAGCTTTCCACAATGCCCTGCTATTCACTGAAGTGTCAGTTACAAGCAAATGGTACCACACAGGGTTGACAAAACCAATGTTTCTCTATGATCCTTCCTTCCTACTGCCAAACAGGAAGTTCCTGTTGACAGTCAACTCCAGTGGCTATAAATGTAAAACTGGCTTAGGGTGGGTGGGTTAGGGGTGGGATGGAGGGCAATTAGTAAGAAAAAGGCTAGCAACAGGAAGTTGTAATTTGAGTCACCTGCTTTTATATTGTCTAAGCCACACACCCAATTAAGCTCTCTCCTCCTACTGGTTTAGCAAAATAAGTTGATACAGTACTCTTCACAGCACAGAACACACACTGACTTTCTTTCTTTTCTTTCTTTTTTAAACCTAAATAAGACCCTTCTACTTCTAATAAAGTATCTGCTTAATCTCAAAGACCCTGGCTCCTGCTTGTATATAAGGTTCCCACTCATTGCCTTGCTTGGAGGGTGAGGTTGGGCAGCTTCTGTTTGTTTTGCTTACCAAAGTGCAGAATGTGGTTTGTTTGAGAGGAGAGCCGAAGGGCAGAGTTATCCCTGGTGAGGTAGGTGAGGCGAAATTAAATAGCAGGCTTGGAAGGGAGGGCAGTCAGAAAACAAAAGGTAAATTAACAGTCATGCTGGTCAGAATTAAACAGAAATGGTTTAAACAAGGAAGTCCTGACAAGCAGATGAGGGTTGGGAGGACACTGCAGTATGCTCAAAGGAGAGAGCAATAGCTTCAATACAGTCGTGGAAGTGGCTCTGATTAACACTGTGGCACAGAGCTGAAAAAAAAGAACAGGCAGGGTGGATCTGAAGCAAGTTTTTTTGGGTGAGGGCTGTGCAGCAGCCTCAATGGGACACCAACATGAAGGGTGCAGGACTTAAGGTACTGTAATTTTGCTATCTTCCTTGAGCACTGTGCCTTCCCTTAGAGCTGTAACTATGTGGGCTGCATCCTTGACCTTGGTGTCCCATTAAGGCTGCTGCAGTGCCCACCCCTAAATAAACTTGCTTCTGAACCTCCCTACATGTTCTGTTTTTTCTGCTCTGTGATCCAGTGTAAATCAGAGCCCCTTCCACGACTGTATTGAAGCTGCTGCTCTCTACTGTTGAGCATACAGCAGTGTCCTCCCCAACTCCCTCTTGCTTCAGGACTTCCCTGCTTAAACTATTTCTGTTTAATTCTCAGCCCCTGAAAACTGTTAATTTCTCTTTGTTTTCTTACTGCCCTCCCTCCAAGCATGTTGTTTAATTTCATCCTGTCACCTTATTTCACCAGGGGACAACTCTGCTCATTCAGGCTTTCTCCTCTCAAGCAAACTGCATTCTGCATTTTGGTAGGCAGAACAAAGAGCAGCTGCCCGACGCCACCCTCCAAGCAAGGAACGGATTGGAACCCTAAATTTTGGCATCTACTCCTTCAGGAAAATCCCTTGCCCCTGTTTGCCTGAGTTTTTCACACTTTTGCACCAATCCAGAAGTCTTCTAGGAGCTTCTGGAAAGAAATTAATGCTAGGACTCACCTCTGCTTACCATGTTCTTGATTTATCACTTTAAGTAATGTTTAGTCTGATGTAGAGATTTTTAAGAGTTCATTTAAGTTTTGAGAGAGGTCATAAGGCACTGTGATTTTCCTATCTGCCCTAGTGCTGGCAGGCAGAAGGTGGTGGTAAATGGAATCAATCTTGGGGGGTGAGCAGGGGTACCACAGGCTTCAGCACTTAGGCCAGTCCTGTTCAATATCTTCATTAGCAACATTGCGGAAGGGCTGGAAGGAAAGGTCTGCCTGTTTGCAGATGACACAAGACCTGCAACAGAGTGGATACTCCAGAAGGGGTGGAAAGAATGAGGAGGGACCTGGGGAAGTTGGAAAATGGTCTGACATGTGGAAACTGAGGTTTAATTCTAAAAGTGTGCCAGCCTAGTGGTGCTGAGGGTTGAGGCACTGAATGCCACACGGTGACCTGGATTCTGAACAGACTCAGGTCAGCAAGGATTGGACGGGGTGGGGTGGTGGTTTGTGGATTGAGCATCCCAGGACTGCTCTCCTCCTCCTCCAGGGAAGGGGATGGTGGTGTGGATTGAGCATCACGAGGACTGCTCTCCTCCTCCTCCTCCTCCTCCAGGGAGGTGGGAGGACACCATGCATGTGCTGGCTCTAGTGGTGGCTGGGGGGTAGAGAGAGAGTCGCGAGCAAATAAGAGTCTGCATGGCAAAAGCCAAATCCTCTGGCATATGAAGGTCTGGATGCGGTGCTATACTGGTCGCTTCCTGGAGCTCTCTGGGCCCAACCTTTGGTCTTCCATGATTGGGGACGTGAAGTGGCCTAGAGAGAGGTAAGGTGAGGAGGTGTAGCTCGGGCATGGCGTCTGGTGCAGGAGCCGCTAGCCAAGACCCAACATGGGTACCATAGAGAACAACCCAGCCGAGGAGGAGGTGGAAAAACAAACAAACAAACAAAAAATTCCAAGAAGTGCAAAATTATGCAGCTTGGACAAGGGAACTCCAGGGAGAGTTACAGAATGGGGAGAATTACTAGATGACCACCAAGAAAGAAAGGGACCTAGGAGTCATCATTTGAACCAGCTTCCACCAAGCTAAGCACACCCCTGGACCACTTCTCAACCTTCCCAACTTGCATTCCAACAGCCAGCCACCATCCCTGCAGTTGGGCCCAAACCCCAAGACCACCTTTCCCACTCACGGAACAGTCCACACCCCCAGCTCAATACCCTTCCAGGAGCTGGACCACTGCCTCAGACCAGACACCCAGCTAACAAATCTCACTGCAGCTGTAACATCATCCCCTGCACCACCATTACTGCAGAATTACCACCCTGCCTACCTCCAAACCAACCTCTGATAAATTTCCTGTAGCAGGAATCTTTTCCTACTGCCTCACTGGAGCCAGACCAAACTTCTAGCAACCAGATGACCACCCTCCTAAGAGACAGATTCCAAACAGACCACCCTTCAATCAATAGCCAGCACACCCCACTCAAGCACCCCATCCTCCAGACCAGCCATCTCCACCAGTTGACTACCCTTCCTTGAACTAGACAACCCTTGCTGCCAATGGAAATGCATCTAAAACCCCACACCCTTGAATGGATATGCTGTGTGCTCCTCTGCCATGATCTGCAGTTCCAGAGGGCTGATGAGTGCAAAATGAGCATAAAATGCTGCTTTGGTACTGTGATTTAATTAAATGCTTACACTGGTTGTTGGCACCAGAGCCTATTAATGCTATCACAGACAAGAAATAATTTATGGTCTGAAAAAGTTTATGGGATGAAAGCTTTTAATTCCATGCGTCTTCCTTTCAGGTCTCATTTAGTGTGTACTCCACCCAAGGTCTACCCCCATGTTCTGCTGGTGTTCATACTTTCTCACAGAGATGGACTGAACATTCTGTTCCTCCTCCACTCCCATTTTTTCTTCATATTGAAGGGACCTTATACCACTCTAATGAAGTGTCTCTTCCAGAGCATATGCTTCATCAATGCTGAAACACCACAGTCCATTTGCAACATTCTGCCATGATCCCAACTGAATCAGTAGAAGTACACCCGCTTAACTTTAAGTTGCTCTCACCACACCCGTCTCTCTCTCAGGTTAGGATTAGCACTGAAGGCTGATCTGGGATACAAACACAGCATTTTACCTCCTCACAGCTTCAACAAACTTCAGCTGACTGTACTGTAGGCCTAATATTCAAAGCACATTGCAAAGGCAGCACAAAGGTTTGCCCTGCACCTAAAACCATGGGGCTATATTCAGTCAGATAGCGATATGCATCCCCCATTTCCTCTTCCCTGTTATTCCTGTGCCCCTCCATTACATTCTGTTTGTGTCAGCACGCTCTTGCAGTCCCCCAATCCGAGCCCCATTACTTGGTTGTTTCTCACACTGCCTCCTGGTCACTGCACACCACCCTCTATCTTACAGATTCCTCAGCAAAGTGAACCTGTTGGAGGGTTTTATCTCCCTGCTCAAAGTGCCTTCTGAAATGTCTCCTGCCCTCCCTTCCCTCCATTTTGACTGGACTCATTTCCTCTTCTGCCCCTCCACACTATCCATGGTCCCCAATCCTCCCCGCTCTTAGTGTACTGCCTTGGTCCACTTCCTGCCCAGTCAGTCTACTGGATCCAAAACCATGCCTCCCCTCTGCCCAACCAGCACCTCTCCCATTCCCAAAACCCACCTCAGCCATTCTGTTTCCACCTTATGTTGCACAAGTTGTCTACAGACTACACACACCCTGTATTCCACATTGTTCCCATGAAGATGGCCATACCACATCCATTACATCTGCCTATCCTCCCCTTAATGACTGCAATTTCCATCTACAATCAGGTCCACCCCCAATTCAGTGTTTCCCCATGCCCGTTCGGTAGGCAAATGGTGGTCTAGATCAAATCAAATCAAATCATCTTTATTTATATACCACCATCAAGGTATTTATGTAAGGACAATGAGTGCCCACCTCTTCCTGTCTCAGATGATTAAGTCGAGGCCTGTCAGATGGCACCCTATATAGCAGGATAACCCTGTGGAGGGTGAAGGAGGCGTGTTCTCCACATTCTCCAAAAACAAATCAGGCCCAAAAACAGGATTCCCCAATCTGCCACCCATTCCCTAATCAGCCAGCCAGTGGAACTCCTAGATGGCTGTGTTCTCCTTTCTTGCAGGCTGCACCTCTCCTAGAAAAATCCCAGGAGCCCAAAACAACAGAGCTTTCTCCCAATTTAGCCCAGAAACACCTTAGTCGCTATGCCACAGTACCATCAGGTACAACCAATGCAGGGCAAATAATACACAAGCATTCCCCACAGAAACCTAATTACCAGCGCTGCATATTTTAACAAAAATAATGGATCGTCCCAACCTCGGTCCCGCGATATCTCCCATTGTCCTTTGCAAGTCTGCGAATAGAACCCATGCCTCCGCCTGATGTACCATGCAATCCCTGCTATTCCTTTCCTTTTTAGTGTGATAGATGCAAGGCTGGACACTTGCAGACACACAAACAGTGTGGTCTGAAACAGCCACATTGGCTCCTACATGTTGCTTTACTGGCCCTGTGTCCGAACTGCAGCGACTGGAAAAAAGACCCCAACCCCTTACTACAGAAACAATCAGGCCCACATAACAGGAGTCCCACGATCTTGTACCCCAAGCCAGACAATGTAACTCCCCTACAGTTGTGTTACCCTCAAGCAGGCTACAGTCCTCTAGAAAAATCGCCACAAGAACCCACAAGGAACGTTCTCCCATTTAGGCCCAAAAGCACCTTGGTTGCTGTACATTCACCCGGTGTCCAGTGATTCCTGCCATCCGTTCTCTGTAAGCCTGCCAGAAGGAACACAGGCCTCCACCTGATGCACCATGCAATCCCTCGACCCACGCTATTCCACCTGGACCCTCTCCTCCTGTGGTGGCACCGTGGTTAACTAACGTGTCTCCCAAGAGTACCGGAGTTCCAGTTTTCCTCCGGTGCATGAATTATTCTCCAGCAGTCTTCATCAATGACTAGCCCCAAAAGACTGTTACACAAAACAATGGCACGGAGCTTTGGACAGGAAGGAACCAGTTCACAGCACACAGCACTTACGAGCAGCAGTTTTACTGCTGACCCGCTCAAAGCTATTAAAATGGAGCAAAATAAATGACTCAAGAATAAACAATTAAACCACTCAGATTACATTAAATATTTTTTGTAAACTTATTTTTAACAAAGTAACTCTTAACCAGACAGTCTTCTCTGCTGAAACCACTGAGTACCAGAAATACACAACACATGCGCCATCTACTGGCTAACTGGTGGTACTGCTGTCAGCATTGTCAGATATTTTCTTTAACCTGATTTCTCGTCCAATTTAGGAAATAATGTGCAGTATCGATGGCTACCACTGTACCACCCTGTGGGGTATGAAGGCAAGAAACCCTAGAGGAGGGTTCCACCCCAGAGGTGCCACAGAATGATTCCTTGGCTTAAGGTACCTTTAGGAAGGAGCCCCAAAAGAGTGTCAAACAGCACATATGAGGTGCTGAACACTTATGAGAATTGAAAAGACCTGTACGTAGGCTCAGTTGATGGCAAGAGCAGTAGCTTGTGTAGAGTAGGCAGGAGACAACGCATGAATAGTAACCTGTTTGTAGGACTGAATATGAGACGCGGAGACGTGGCTTCCCTAAGGAGACAGGGAACAGCTATGAGGGAGAAAGAGAGGGAACAGCTACAAGGTAGACAGGGAACAGCTATGGGGCCACCATCTGACTCCATCCAACAGCAGAAACCTGACTACATGATCTAGGAATATTACTAAACCTATCTAGGTATTATGACCATCGGCATGGAGGAGAGGGAAAACACCCTTTGAGGAGGAAACCTCTGGGGATCAAGGCCTAGGTTGCCTTCCCTCCAGGCTTCAGGACATTTTAGTTTAGTGACAGCTCTGCTACTGTAATTTAGTAGACCAGTCCAGAGGGTTCTAATTTTGGGGAACACTCTAGCTCTGTCCCTCTAATGGGAATGCTGTGAAGGGTTTAGAGCGATCTATGCAATGTGGGTCACTCAGTACCAACCTCCAGGGTGGAAGGAAGAGAATAACAACCATCGAGACACTCAGGCGGTCTAGCAATCTAAAATCTAAGAACAAAATGGGTGAACCAGAGGTGGTTGTAGGAGAACAGCTAAAGGGTGCCTCCGAACCTGCTCAGGCAGCTAAAGGTGCTCTTCCTGAGAGAGCCCACTCTCACTGCTGAAATCTTAAATGCTACATCTAGAGGTGCCCTGGGTATGGTTGATGACTAGGTCCACCAGGCGAGGACATTCCACTATGAGCCAGATGAGAAGGACCCGCCCCAAGCTTCGCATGCTCAAGATGCGGACTTCATGGGTGCAGAGAGAGACTGTCTGCCACAGGGCTAGCCTGAGTCCTGGAAGTAATTGATGCAGTTGGCATGTCTCCAAAATGTAGAGAGAGCGTGAGTCGTAATGTAGCAGGTGACCCACATGTGGGTCTTGTTTGGATGTTCGATGACAATGGAGACACCTTCACGTGGTCAAACTAAGCAATGGAGACCCTCACGTGGGTCTAATGAAGGTTGATAGCATTTTGCAACCACAGGAATGCATATCAACCAGGACCATTAAGAAGCCAAATTAGGAGTAAATTGAATGTTATGAGGAGAGAAACAGTAAGGCTGGGCGAAGTCTGCCAACAGTTAGGTAGAAGGGGCTGTGAAGCCAGTACAGTAAGAGGTAAGTTCGAGATGAATAGACATGATATACTGATTGTGATAATATGATCAAGGGCTGCATCAATCTGAAGTAGGAGGCTGCGTGAAAGCCATGAAGGTATCTGGAGCAGTAGTGAAAAGCCAGGTGAGCCAGCGGCTGAAATAATATACAAAACATAGAAAGCTGCTCCTGCTACTCAAAGCCACAATGCCCGCTGTGACATTGCAGTCCCCCCATAGGAAAAACAGCACAGCCACAAACTAGGCATCATAACATCAAGCAGCTAAATACATATTAAGATAAAATAATTGATGCAATGCCAGCAGCTGTAGCCGGGCTAACAAGTCATATAGGATTATAATTGGTTAAATGCCAGCAGCCAAAACACTGAATAAAATAGATAAATAAATACCAGCAGCTGAAGCAGGTTTAAATTAATGAATGTATATAGGTCCAACACGTAGGACTAGGACAACGGAACAGATAACATTAGAGACATGCGATGGTAGGGATAAAACCCCAGAGAACTGAGGCAAGCAGGAACCAAGTGGAAAGAAGTCACAGTGTTGGTCATTTCTGGTGTCATTTTAAGGTGGAGGGTAGATGAGACTGAGGTGCTAAGTAGGTGGTCACCCAAGCAGTGAACAAAGAAGACCACAGCTCCGGACGAAGTGCACATGACCTCAACCAGGACCGAGGGCAAAGATGCAACAAGAGCAAGAGTTCAAGGATGCAGCCAAACAACAGCCGCTGGCGGGCGGCAGCAAGCTGGGGAGGTGGGAATGTGGCACCAACCTGGAAGAGAGATAGGAGACAGCCCAGAGCTGAGCCTTGGAGGCAGGTAGTGGTGGGGAGCGGAACAGAGGCCAGCAGGAGAAAACTCCAGAGACGGATGGACGGGACAGGGTGAGGAGGGGCACAAGACTAGTAGAGATAGGAGGACAGCTGTGGGACAAGCGGCAGAAGGAGAAAATGACAGAGTGGGGAGGGGGGAAGACAGTAGCCGGGAGGAGAGAGAGAGAGAGGGAGGGGCAGAAAGAGCACACGCATGGCCGTGGAGCAACAAACAAAACCAAAGAGGGGTAGGGCAGCCAGACGCAGGCACAATGGGTACAGGGGATGACAAGAGAAAGAGAAGGAACAGGGAAATGAAGAGTGAGAGAGGAATGAGGAAAACAGAGAGACACACTTGGGGTGAGACACAACAGAAACAATGGACACGGAGTAGCCAACAAACCCTCTAGCTGCAGTGAAAAACAATCAAGGGAGGAGTGAGGAGGAGTGGCCCTTTTATGGCTTGAGCAGGGTGTGATTAGTTGCTCTGCTCCATTGAACTACAGTCATATACCTCCCAAGAAGAATACAGGTTACAAATTTTGGGAGGGAGCAGAATTTAGGAGGGGTGCCGTGGAACAAGATTCTGGTGAGTCTGTGGGTGTCAAATTTGACAGCTAGTTGGCTAACAACATTTGGAGGGCTTGCAGGGTTCAAACTTCAGAAATAAGCTGGGTATCAATTCTGAGAGGAGGGATACATACATTTCTGGAGGGTCTAAATTTTGAAGGCATGGGGAGAAGTTGGATGAAACTGCAGAGGGTATGTTACAGGTTTTATGTTTACATTTCAGGGTTACATTCAGGGTTAAACAGCTGATTTAAATGACTTATGGCTATGAATAGGGCTCTATTTGTTTCACAGTAAAAACTGGCAAATTTCACAGCACTTCCACAGGAAAAAATAGTAATTTCATGGCCTTGCGGTCTATTTATTTATTGGTTTGGACTAACACCTTTGAACCAAAGGCTCTTTTACATAGGTTCCACGTCAAAACAGTGAGGGACAGGGTAAGGGTAAACAAAATGCGTGGGTTAAACAAACAGTGTAAACATACAGTACAAGCAATAGACAGCTCAACTATTGTAAATAAGCTTTTTATTTCTGTGTAATTGTACATGCTTTATTGATCTGCAGACCTAGACCTCCTTTTGTTATCCAGTCTCTACTTCTCTGTGCCTAATTGTTCACTGTCCCTACAAATACTTCTATTACTGCTGGATATGCACTTTGCTGAAACTTCCAATGTCCACCTTGCTGGCTCTCTCTGGGGCCGGGTGTGGCAAATCAGTCCTTATGGATCAGCCCACCTACCCAGTTAGCAAAGACATACATACATACATAAATAAATACACAGAATGCAACAAGTTACAAGTTAGTTTCTTTTAGTAGAGTGTTGCACAAGTATATATCCATCGGTGCAGACTGTGGCCTTGTCTAGCAGAGTGCTATGCAGGAGCAAGTGGCAGGGGGTTTAGGCCCGATATGAGTGAGTGGCCAGCGGGAGGTGGGAAGTGAGCACAGCATGGATGTTTTGTTGAGAGAAGGGTGGGGAGGAGTGGTAGAGAAAAGAAGGTAGGAAGGGGTAGAAGGAGCAGGGCATAGAGGAGTTTAACCAGGCAGGAGAAGTGGGAATAAACAGGTGAATAGGGGTGGCAGGTGTAGTAGATAGGTGTGGAGGAGGATAGTGAGGAAGGTGAGAGTAAGGGGAGATCTGGGGTAGGTGTGGTGGGGATGTTGGGTGGCAGGGGAGGAGCAGGGAGGATAATCGTGGAGGGACTTTGGACTAAGTATAACAGTCACAGGAGGCTCTGGCAATGAGGTAGCCATGGAGTTTTTGTTTGAAAGGGCCAAGTGTGGCAGCACCAGTAACCTCTCTGGGCAAGGATTTAAACCATTTTGGTGCTCTGAAAGCAAAGACCTCTGTCCTTGAGATATACAACACGGGGGACTTGTAGGGAAGAGTTGTCAGAACTTCTGGTATGGCAGTTATTACAAGAGGGATGAGAGATGATTCACTCCAGGGGCAGCAGTCCAGTGAGGCCTTCTTCACAACAAGACTGGTATGGTAGAAAACACATCCATGCAGTTGCAGCCATTTAGCCTGTTCATAGAGATCACAGGTGTCGTCAAGAGGCAACCCAACAAGAAGCCAGCAGGCCTTATTTAAGGCTATAGATAATCTCCTTAGTGCAGTGTCAGTTGCTGCGCCATAGGTCACCACCCATAATCTATTACAGAGACTATGGAACTTTGGATAGCTATCTTGAGGGCTTAGTCAGTAAGGCAGTGTTTATTTTTGTAGAGGAGATCAATCCGGGTATTCACTGTTTTGCAACAAGGTCTATATGGTTATTGAAGGACAGGGTATTTATTAAATTTGAAAATGCAGCCTTCTCACACCATATGGACCCATTCCTTGCCTGCTTCAATGCCCAGTGACTCCTGAGTTTGTGCCTACCCATTTCCTTACCCCAGAACATACTGCCACATCAGACAGTTCTGCGAGTTTACCAGTACTGGCAACAGCAGACAAAACAAAGCAGCAACATGCACATCAAGCCAGGTTCAGATTAGCATTACTTAAATTTGAAGCATTTTGCAGCAGCATTAGGAAGCATCCACGGCTCACAAATGCAGGAGGTAGTCAGTGAGAGATGTTGCCTGCTAGTCTCTGCCTGTGCGTGGCAGCATTTCTGCTCCTTCTTGATTCTCTCCTCACTCTCAAAACCTTCTTATAAGTGAAAACAAACAGTGGGAGTAAGATCTGGATAGAGGATGAGTCAGTATTGAGATAGCGGATGTATGTATGGGCAGGGGCGGTAGGCAGAATATGCAAAGGTCAGTTTTTAAAGCAATTGTACATTGTACAAAGCTCGAGTCTATGTGAAACAAGTCAGGACAATTGACAATTGGTGATTTTCATGGGGAACTACTGATTTCACGGCATTGGGCCAATTTCATGGAAATTGTGAAATCTGTGATCCTATGAAAAAAGAGAACCTTAGCTATGAATAGTATAATAGATTTATGACATATCATGCCTCTCAAGTATCGGATTTGCCCATTTCTTGAAACTGTCCTGCTGCCCCACCAGCACCTGTCATTGTCCTGGATTTGATTGACAGTGATGGTGCTGACATCAGTGGTCCCTTTAAATGTCGCGACTGGCTAGAACGGGAGTGAGCAATGCAATGACCAGAGACTGGCAATAAAGTTTGGTCCTGTTGGTCGTTCTAAGTCCACTCACCTCCTCTCTCACTCATCTCAACCAATGAAGAAACTAAGGGAGCGGCTTGAATTTGGCTGATTGAAGTGCACCACATACACTACTGCATGGCCCACATGATGCACAGGCTGAGAGTGTGGAGGAGTGTGAGCATGGTTGCTGATTGGAAGACTTGAGCAATTTGCATAAAAAACCCTAACCAAAGGAGGAGGAGGAGGATTATTTTGTGCAGTGGAGACTGGAGTTGATTTTGTGACCTCTGCCAGGTGCCAGTGCTGAGCTAGTATCAGTCCTCCCGCTGTTGCCCTGTCAGATTCCTTCTTTTGTGGCGCCGCACCAGAGGAGCTGAGCCCCAGAGAGTCACAGTCCCATCCTGCCCCGAACTGGTCAGAAAACATTGCAAGCTCACCAGACAGCATAAGCAGCAGGCAGCAGTGGCGTGACTGGAGTGGAGGGACGGACGAAACGAGGGGAGTTGGTTGCCACTTGCTTGCCAGTGCCACAGGGCTGCCAGTTGCCACCAGACAGAATCACTCAGATCACCGTAGCTCAACTCTACTCAGTAGTGCTGACAGACCGAGTGCCACTCACTCTGCTGTGAGATAGGTCAAATGTACTTGTTTACTGTGTAGCCAGTTGTGGGGGCTCTCTGCACTGCAAGTCTTCTGCAAGCATCCAGCGTTTGAAAGCATGAGAGGATGGAGACAAGGGGAGTGAGGGGAGCCTGTTCTTAGTGCCCTGACTTGTTAGCAACTTAACTTGGCTCTGGCTGACTGGCTGCTAGCTACTGCTAATGATGCCCCTTGCCCCAGTTGTCATGGGCAGCTCTGCTGCTCGCTGCTTCAGGCAGTGATCATTCATAGCCCTTCCAGTTGAATCACTGACAGTCTCCTCCTCCTCCTCACATTATACCCCAGGGTCAGGGATGTCATCAGAGATCTCAGCTCTGCCATGGTGAGTGCTGGGTCACAAACAGCTCTGTCAGGAATGGATGTCACACACAACTCTGCGGGAGTCCTCTCTCCTGTCCAAAAGTAGTTGGAGCCTGGACTTGGAGGATCAGAGGGCAGAGGCAGAGCTTGGATGATGACTGCCCAGTCTGCTGCCTGCACTTGTGGGCTGAGCTGAGCAATGTGCAGTGAAAGTACTCAAATTCTGATGTCCCTCATGGTGTCTCTCATTTCAGGTGTGGTGTTCCTCGTTGTCCCTCATTTCAAGGGTTGGTGTACCTTATTTCAGAGTCGGAGGTTGAGAGATATGGACAGGCAGTATAGTGCAGTGGGTTAAGGCTCTGAACTCAGATCTGGAGACCTGGGTTTGAATCCCACAGCTGCCTAGGTGCATACTGGGTGATCCTGAACAAGTCACTTAACTTTTTGTGCTCCCAGGTCACATCTGAAAACAAGCTTTGGCTTAGTGTGTTACTCCTGGTTAAACAATCTTCCCTTCCCTACTGTAATGTGGTGAGCAGTAATACATGCAGTGATGCCCTGAAGAATGCACTTTGAACATTCTGCAGTAGAACAAGGATATACTGTAAATACATAGTACAATTATAATGCAAACATCAATTAAAAACATGGCAACAACTGCAATAGAAGCACATATGGCCTATCTAACAATACAGTAAATATAAAACAAAAGTGAACGTTTTGTCCCCTGTAAGTAATGGCATTCAGGAACTCCTAAGGCCAAACACTCTTCAGGCAACGGTGGGTAGACATTGTACTATAGTCAGCACTTGGCAGATATTGTGCTACAGCAAATGCTGGGAAGAAACTGTACTACAGCAGAGTTGGGCATTTTGTACTCAACATCAGGGCACTGCAGACATAGTGAGACACTTCATATTCAATCACAGGCACTTTGAAATCCCCTGAATTTTCAGTTATTAGCCCTACCTCCTCGAGAAGTGTAGGCTAAGCACTTTGAAAAACAGCATTATAGAATTTTGCCCATTGGACATTCCATTTTGGAGAATCACATAGCTTCTCAGTCCCAGTGCCTGACGAGGCACATACCCAAGAAACAGTTGTGTAACCCACAGAGCCTCTTCTTTTACTCATGACCACAGGAAAACTAGTGGTTCATCCTTTTCCCTAGTGGGGCATATATGAAGGAACAGCCTCATTACTTCATTTTTAGTTGGATGTCTCATACCTCATGGAGAATCTGATCTAGAGGACAGAGAGGTGCAGGCGATGCACTTCCTCTGGGGTACTCCCTGAAAACTCTTCACTCTGACTCTTCTCTCACTGGAGACTGCAGGCTGGCTTACACTGCTCCAGCAAGCCTGTCTCACCAATCACCAGTACAGATGTCTCATGACACATGACATGGGAAGTCCAAAATTAACCATATGCTGTGGGGAAAGCATAGAAAAATATTTCGAGAACTCAAGGAGGTGACAAAGTTGCACACTCCCTTTCTTTAAATCCTTGCTGTTCCCAAACAAGGCTTAGGACAATACTGCTAGCCCACCCATGTGTCCCTACAAAGAAGTGTAATCAGTTCTTCCTCTACCCATGGCTGGCATGAGCAGGAATATCAAGAGGCAAGTTTAGTTACAGGTACATTATTGGCAAGCCCAGCGGGTAGGCTAGAACACTACAGATGATACCAGCAGAAAGAACCATTCTACAAGGGTATATTAGAAATCATGCATTGAAGGTTTTAACTGACTGATGTAGAGTTCAACCGTGTGTTCCTCACCCAAGGCATACACAAACCACTATAGAGGCTACCATCTCTCACCCATACCAAACACGGCAAAATGATAGTATACATTAGGTTACAGTTGCAGCAATAAAATGGTCTGATATTTCCAGATAGTTTACAATATTTCCAAAGAGATACTTTATGTTGGTGGTACAGTAGTAATGCAGACAGGTAGGCAGGCAGGGAATTTTCTGGAGATATCACAGACATTTCAGGAACTATCTGACCCTGCCAGTTGCTGCAACTGAAAGGATTCATCATTTCACTTTCAATTAGATCAGAACACTCACCAGGCCTGCATCTTGAGGCCACAGCTCCGCAATGGAAAGAACATGTGAATACCATAGACATGCAAGGACCCCATTCTGGCACATATATGGGAAAACAACATGTAACAAATAGTGTGCAGCACAAGTAAGTTTAAAAGAACCTCTGTCCTTATCTTCCAGCATTGCAAATCAGCAGCTTTTTTAATAACAAACTGGAAGTAGGGAAAAGGCCCTGATTTCCAATCTAAGGAAAATACAGTATCTTTCATGCTTCAGGATCGGACTGTCTTTTGCAATTACAGTGCCATATGTTGCAGGCATTGTTTAGGGAAAACACAGCAAATAATAAAAGTCCCACTGTAGTTTGAGACACCTCACCATCTGATGTCTATGGACCTCTAGAATACCTGGTCTCGCTGGCGCCTCCGTCCTCTTCAAAATGCTGGCCACACAGCTGATCTTCTGTGTTTGTACTACTCCTGGTCTGTGGCTGGGGACCCAGTTTAAAGAACAACACAAAGGTGGTACTCCCTCCTTAGGTGCAGGCAGCAGAGCTCTACTGTCTTGATCAAGAGTCCTTGGCTGGTCACTGTCTCTCCAATGTAGAAGTGGATATAGAAATAGATTTAATTTGAGAACTTCATTCCAACCTCCCAACAGGGCAACAACTGAAGCAATGTTGCCCTTATGGAGCAACAGAAAAGACAAGGGCTCTGGTTTGGATACTTTAGCTCCGGCTGGTGCAACCACAGGAATGGAGTATGCTCTAGGATTGACCTCTAGGGTAGAAATTATGACTGCCTCTTTAAAGTGCTACATTATACTTCAGTCCCTTAACATGCTGGGCACCGTGACATTGCTTCAGGGAGATAGACTGGGGCTACCTGTGTGCCCAGCCTTGAAATCTCTGATACAGCACAACCTCATGAAGCCATTTTGCACAGAGGGCAGCCACATAGTCCCATAGGGACCCTAGCAAATAAGGCTGTTTTGTAATTCAATTCAGCTTCCACTTTTTCCTGGATGATCTGCTCCCCTTCTCTCAGCTATGAATGCTTTCTATTCCCTGTTCAGCAGTGTCCAGATCACCTTGTTCTGGCCCTGCATTTGTAATGAATTGGACAGAACCCATATCTTGGCACCTGTATAGCCATTAATAGCAGATACCCCTAGAGGTTCTCCTTGGCCAGCCTAGGAGGATATTCCTGAGGCTTTAGCCACTGCTAACTTGCTGTAGGACTGGATCTTTTGCAGTTCACGATAACAAGGCCTGGACTTCAAGGACTCCTAACATGTACCTGTAGAAGGAGCAGTATTACTTTAACTCGATACATCCTCTTTGAGATGAACATCCAGTTGCCAGTAAAATAAGTTACATGTTTTTATAATATTAGTTTATGGTATTTGTAAATACACAATAATAAGAATTAATTCATTTACATACGGTGTCTTGTGTACATAGCAATACAGAATTCTACCTACATACTATATACTGGAGAATTGAAAAGTAAGCGTTCATTTAATTTTGTGGTCCAAGGCTATGCGACTTCTTAGCTGCAATGTGACAGGGAGATCCTGCCACTCTTGAGGACTGACCTTTTCTTAAATCTGTTGCAACAGTGCTTCTGTTTCTTAGCTTAATAAATCCTTTACAACTTATAGTCCATAAGGTTGGCCACCTCTGGGCACCCCCTACCCTTTCTTGACTATGCTATAGTGTCCTCTTTAATTTTCCTTTTCCTCTCATGTCCTCGAACAGGGAGGTTATTGTAGTGACCTCTGAGCTTATGTAAAACAACAGGCTGTGTTCCTTATTGTTGGATTTAGTATGTAATGGCACTATGTCATAAAATACTTTAATGTATATACCTTATGTGTATAACACCTGTAAATGTTGAAAATACTATGGCACTAGGTGTTTTTGATAAAGGTAAAAGTTACTAGGTGACTGGATGATAAACATTAAGTTAGTTGTGCTATTTAAAATGCATGTCAATTGCTGTAAACCGAACAGGTCTGAAATTTCATGGTGATCTGCATACATCCTGACCTTTACATTATGGAAGTATATGTGATGTTGTGTTTCTTTGAAACTTGGCTTATTGTCAATGTCCTTTGGGGTAACTCTTGTTTCAGTGCTTCTGCTCTGAGGTTCTTTGTCTTTATTTTTTTTGAGACCCCACTACCCAAGCAAACAGGGCCCGCATGGGAGGCTGAACCTCAACTGATAAATTAAATCAGTGAGTCAGTAGGTGCTGACAAGTGCAGAGGAAGGACATACATAGTCTGTTGCTGCAAACTGATGATTGAAGAAGGAATATGCCATTGCTGAAGGTTATCCTTTGTATTTTGAATAAACATCACACAGAGATTGTGTGTTGAAACTGAGGTTCGGTGTCTGGTCCATCTGTTATCCCACAATCCTTCCACAGACTTGGTGTCAGAAGTGGGAAAATTTGCTGGCAGTGTCTGGACTGGCTGAAGAGGGATGTTTTCTGGTGGATATTGCCCAGATATCCCAGGTTGACTGATGCACCAGGGTTGCCAGAGGAGAAACCCGGAGAAGAAAGTCCATGAAGTTCTGACCAGAACCATGGCTGACAGATGGACAGAAGTTGCTGCCTGGCCTAGACCTGGGAGCTTGGAGGAAGGCCAAGCTTGAAGATGACAATGAAGAGATGCCAAGGGATGAGGAACTACTTGAGTCAAGGCAGACTGGCTATGCAGAGAGGCAGAACAATGGTACCAGGTGCTCGAGAGATCTCTGCCAGAGAGTTTGGAAAAGGAATCAGAGGATGATTTTTCATGGGCTCAGCTGGAGGAGGACCCCCTGACTGAGCAGGATATTCCTTTGTTGCCTGTGTTCCCAAGATGTTACTTGTTGGAAGTCAGAGATGCAAGTATAAAGCAACCCCCAGTGCACCTAAAACTGAGAGGGCTGCTACCCTGCCTGTGTAGCTAGTGAACAGGTTGAGGGTCCTGGGAATTATTAACCCATCTGGGTGCTCATAATCCAACTGTGAAAGGTTTCATATCCTCTCCATCCACAATTCGAACAGTGTCAATAAACAGTGTCCTGCCTCTTTCCATTGGTTGTATTTGTCTTGAAACATTCTGTTCTTGACATACTTGCTTGCACCAAGATGCACATGTTTCATTGCCTCTTCCCAAATCCAGGATTTCCTGCTTTTCTCAATCTCCTCCCAGACTCTCCGAAGAAAGGTAGGAAATGATTCTTCATGATTTCATTCGCTTTCCTATGAACCAGTCTTTCCTCTTTACTAGCTTTGGTCAACTTGCTACCTCTGGCCTGGCTTGGGGTGGCCAGTCCTGGTTCTGCCAGCCTCATACTCAATGCGATATAAAATGGATCTCTAATTCTTTCTGGTTGGGACAGAGCTGCAGAGTCACCACTTTCTTCCATGAGTTCCTCTAAGCCAGGAACTGGAAGCTGTGAACCCACACATTCTTCTTCAGGCCACATAGGTTCCCCTCTTCTTCTTTCTCACTGAGAATCTGTGCCCAGGAGTGAGCAGTCATCCTCACTCCTGAGACTATCCACTCCTCTGGGTGAAGAGGTTGAAACCTCCCATTCAAAGGCCTCCCTTGTCTCGTCTTCACGTATGAGATTTGGGCTAGGCCCTCTCTCCAGAGTCTACTGATGCTCTTCCCAAAATATTTCTCTGTGACTCAGACTCTGAAACATCAGCACATTGTTCTGTCTGTAAATCTGCACCCTCTTGCTTGTGCCACACTCTGAGGGGCCTTCTCCAACAGGCTCCACCTGGTGCTATGTGCTGCCAACTGCAGATTCTTGAATTTGTGTCCATATGAGAGCCAAATGAATCTTGGGTGCTTTAAACAAACCATATTTCTCTAGGCACCCAGAACAGTGAGGTACCATGAAGACGGCCCTTCCAGCATTTAAGCACATCACACATACTCGCACTGGATATCCAGGAATCGCCACATGAGGAGGCAGTCATCCCCCATAGTAACATCTCTCAATGTCCTTAGCTTGTTAACTTCTACTACTATCACAGCCTGGGCATGATCCGTGTAGCGGACTGGTCCTGAAGCCATAAATGCAGAGAAAAACAAACAACGCTCACTGTTATTGCAAGTCCCACATCACTAGAAACTTTCAAAATGGCTCCTCTGCTGCTGTGTTTACATACTACCCCACCCTGTAATGGCGGCAGCACTCCTATGCATCAACATTCTGTAAATGGATCAAGCCACTGAGCATCAATTTACACACTCTACTAAAAATTTGCTCAAACTGCACAAACTTGCACTGTTCTTCTTCCTGGCACATTTATATGATTTACCACAGACTTTTTACTTGCTGAAGACATCGCTCTAGCTTACAGTCCCTTAAAGCCTCAGTATTTCTTAGCACAGGATTGCCTGTATTTCTTGCTGCATATCTCATACAACTCACAGTCTCACATGGCTCTGAAAATTATACTGTTGTTGAACCTATCATTATGCTTACAGTTTGTTGCTCAGAATTCTTGCTTTTAGTTGGTTAAACTGGCACAGTCTGTCTTTGCAAAGCGATTACACTGCTACACACAGATTCAGCTGGCTTTTGGTGAAATCATACAATTTGAGCTATTTCATTTAGATGGTACTCACTGTTATCAGTAGCTGTTGCGATGGAAAAATGGCCTGCAGCCAGTCTTGGAGAGCATCTGGAAGGAAGTGGGTTGGCAGTCCTGCCGATTGTCCCTCTGAACACCACACTCACAGTCCAGTCGATCGCGATGCAGGTTGAGCTCGAATTTGAACAGAAAAGTCATTTTTTAACTTTGCAGGGCTTTCAGTCACTGCGACACTCCTCCTAACAAGCCAGTTTGCACACTCCACTCACTCTCCTCTCAGAATGCTGTGCAGTCACTCTAGAGCTGGCTTGAGGTGGGCGGGACTGATTGCAGTCTCACCAATCACTCGACGCCATGCAAATGAGCCTCTTTCCTCAAATGCTCTTCTCCTCACGGCAATCGTCAAGCAGGCAAAATTTAAACTGCAAACCACACTTTTTTAACTGACTCCATAGCGGGAGCCCATTTTAACCATTTTCAGGCCCATTAAGCACAACAAGTCTCTCAGTCCACACAGAAAGCATTTCCAATGTCTAGGGCACAATTTTCCTTTTGCTGCCCACAGTTTTCCATACTTTTTCAGTCACAACAATACTTTTAAAAGCTGGCAAAGGCTGTAATTTGATGCAGGACAAGGCATACACACTGGGCTTTAAAGCTCCTTGGTAAACAGTTGGCACTATCACAACAGCATATAGACAGCAGCACACAGTGGCACATTTAGTTTACATTGCTTCAGCTTTTTGGGCTAGCCACTGCCGAGATAGCCAAAATGCTAGCCACCATCCAAGCAACCTTTCTTGTTCCTTCTCCCAAATTTCAACAGAATCCCAGTGATGCCTCCATGATGCAACCCCAGTGTGCCTAAAACTGAGAGGGCTACTACCCTGCCTGTGTAGCTAGTGAACAGGTTGGCGGTCCTGGGTCCTATGATGCTGTGCCTCAATTTTTATCAGTTGAAACTTGGGGAGAAAGGTGTCACTCAACATGGTGACTAGGTTTGATTACTCTGCACTGGGGCCCTAAATAGTTCTGGACACAGGAAGCAATAACTGTAATGTCCAATACCAGAAGTTGGGATTCTAAAGTGTGGCTTTTATTTACATCCAACAGAATAACAAAGCATAGATGGACCCCATGGGGCTACACTCCTGGTAATGCAGATTTATGGAGATCAGAACACATTATCTTTACACTGAAACCCTCAGGTTTTGAAACACTCTGGGCATTCGGCCTAACTCAACTCTTTTCAGTTTCCCTGGCTTGGCTCCCTTGCCAGCCTTCTGGACTACCTTCCTTCTATGGCCCAGCTCTCATGCCAGCCCTTTGGACACTTTCCATATAGAATGGAACATTTCTCGGTGGCTCCTAAATCACCACTGAGCACTTCTGGATCCATCAGGGAATCTTCTTCATCAATCCCACATCTGGGTACTTTCCTTAGGCACTGACCAAGTACCTGAGAAAGTAACAGGTGTCTGAAACAAATCCATAGAGGTGAATTTGGTTACTAGTGATGGGGGTCTCCATCTTTCACTCCCATAATTCATACCCAGCCATTTCTTTGGACTTTAACACCTCATCCTTAAAAACACTTTACTGTGTAGATTCTCTTTAAATGTATGTCACATTTAATCTACTATTCTTCCATCCCACTTGTGCTGAACTTGAAACATACTTTATTAGTGGCTGTGTCCATTGCTCTAGAACCCCACAGAGTTAAGCAGTCCAATTCCCACAACTTTCAAACTGTACTTGGCTGTCTTTTCCTGACCCCACAGTAACAGTCACTTAACTTCATCTTGTCTCAGGTGAAAACACATTGGCCCTTTATCAGAGCAGACTCACCCCTTGGTTGGAGGTGCCCCACAGACATTTTGTATTCTTCAAAGAAATCCATCAAAACTTCTGGTGCCTCAGCAAAAACTTAGATTTAGGCAGCTTCTTCTTCCCCTAGCCAGACCAGGGGATTGCCCTGGAAGTAGGTTGAATCCTTCCCCATCCCCACAGGGATGGGGCCCTGAACCACTGGAAGCAGTTTCTACCACTTCACTTGGCTCTTCTTGTGTTCCTCTTCAGGTGAGAATACACACCTCTAACAAAAATATAGCTCTTTGTCAGGGCTGGGGGCTATGAGGGCCTGCAGCTGCAGCACACCTCCTCCCTCTTCAACACTCTACTACAGACTACTACTGAACTGACTTCAAATCCCCAACATTCTATCCTAACTTCCCTAGCTGCAACATTCCAGTGTGGCTTATGCAGCTGCAACAGTTCTAAAATGATGTCATTCCTCAGTCTCAGCTGAGACTGAAAACAAGAGTGAGACAGTGTGAAATCCATTTAACTGGAGTTTCACCAGCTGCCTTCCTGCCTGCCACTAGGTCTAACTGGGATTCTTGTAACCCCGGTTAACAGGAGGGTTACATAGAACTTAAATGAGACCCCAGGTAAGACTGTGCCTAGTGATATTGTGCTGGGGTTAAAGACTTCAAGCAAGCAAGAAGAAGCCTATGAGACTGAAGGACTTTTTCTTGTACTGATAACAGCTGAATCTATTAACAGTATTGACAGGGGTATACTGCAGGCTAAAGATGCTAAAGTTACCAAACTGTATCATTAGTCTCTGTTGAGAAATGTGTGAATGCCTCAGGGTAAAAAATTATGATATCCGCTATGTTGATGATGGAATGCTTATCATTAATAGGGACCCTGAGACAGAGCTTCTGAAGATGAGTAGGTGGAAGCTTCATCCCTTCCTGGGACAGGAAGGTGGTAAGCAGTCTGAAACATATGCTTGCCTCTTAAGGTGGGATATGTGACAGGAGATCCTGCCACTCTTGAGGACCAAACTTTTCTTAAATCTGTTGCAACAATTATTCTATTTCTTAGCCTAATAAATCCTTTACAACTTCTAGTCCATAAAGTTGGCCACCTATTGGCACCACTCCCTTTCTTGACTATGCTATAGTGTCCTCTTTAATTTTCCTTTTCCCTCTTAGGTCCTTCTACAAGGAAGTTATTGTGGTGACCTCCGAGCTGATGTAAAACAACAGGCTGTGTTCCTCGTTGTTGAATTTAGTATGCAATGACACTATGTCATAAAATATATTAATGTATGTATCTTTGTGTATAAAACCTATAAATGTTGAAAATACCATGGTACTAGATGTTTTGATAAAGGTAAAAAGTTACTAAGGGACTGTATGATAAAAATTAACTTAGTTGTGCTATTTAAAATGCATGTAACTTGCTGTAAACTGAACAAGTCTAGAATTTCATGGTGATTTGCATTTATCCATGATGCTTTGCATTATGGAAGTATAATAATGATGTTGTGTTTCTTTGAAACTTGGCTTATTGTCAATGCCCTTTGTGGTAACCCTTGTTTCGGTGTTTCTGCACTGAGGTTCTTTGTCTTTTACATGTTTTTGTTTTTATTTGCACCCCACTACCCAAGCAAACAGGGCCCACATAGGGAGGCTGATCCTCAACTGATAAGTTAGATAAGTACAGTAGATCAATGAGTCAGTAGGTGATGACAAGTGCAGAGGAAGGACATACATTGTCTGTTGCTGCAAACTGATGTATTGAAGAAGAAATATGCCATTGCTGAAGGTTATCTGCTGTATTTTGAATAAACATCACACAGAGATTGTGTGTTGAAACTGAAGTTTGGTGTCTGGTCCATCTGCTATTCCACAACTCCTCCACATGAAGTTAAAGTTCACTGTCTTGCACTTCTGCATAATGAGTCTGACACAGATAACTAACTTAACTGTTCAATTAATTTAGTGGGTCTCTTTCTACAGTGAACCTAGCAAGACTTTTTACAGTGAAATAAATCAGTTCTACAGTAGTATATGGTAGTATATATTGAAACAATAAGAACATAAACAAAGCACTAGAATAAGTCCACTTAAGGGAGAGAAATCCAACAAATGAAGAAAACTCAGAAATTATGCATACAATAAAAATCTTTTCCTATGCTGAGCATTAATTTAACAAGAGCATTAGATGCAATATGAGTTCACTTACAGGCATTATTTTAATATAATTGAATCATGGAATCCACTGAAACAAACAAACAAACAAAACAAAAAACAACCATGCATACAGGATATCTCTTCCTCCTTGAATGGTACTCTCTGTTTGGTTCTATTTATATTTAAATATCTAGTTGCCAAGTATCAAACATTTGTCATTGTAAATTATATTACTGCACTTCTCTTTACTTGGTATTACTTGGTATGAAAGAACAGAAGGCCAGAGCCCATCGAGACTGTTCCCCACACTATGTGGGATATTATTTATCTATTATCCCTCAACCAATCATCTAATTTGTTTTTAAAGACAGCGGCACTAGTTGCCTCTACCAATTCTCGTGGCAAGGTGTTCCATACAATAGATGCTCTTATTGGAAAAAGTTTCCCTTTTGTTGGTTTTATAAGTTTTTACTTCAAGCTGTTTATTATGCAGTCTCGGAACATGTCTCCTTTTGGAAGTGCTAGACCACATTTTTCCATTAGATCTGGTGAATTTATTACATTAAAACCATAAGCATATCACCTCTTAATCTTCTAGTTTGAAGAGAGAAGAGACCAGTAGCTTTTAATCTGTTCTGATAATCCAAGTTTGTCAATCTTGGAATCATTCTAGTTACTCTCCTTTGGACCTGTTCAAGAATTGTTATGACTTTTCTTTTTGGTTTGGATTCCAGAAAGGGAGCCATAGTCTAGATACGGTCTAATGTATGCCCTATACAATGGAATAAGGCATTGTTCAGTGCGATTAACAAAGTCGTTTTATTTGCCTCAAAAGTCTGTTGGTCATGCAAGCAGTTCTAACACAATGATCATTTGATGTAAGTTTATTATTAACATATATCCTAAATCTTTTTCACAATTTGATGAGTGAAGTGGTAGTCCGTTTATATAATATATCGTTTTAGATTATTTACACGAAATGCACTACTAAACATTTGTCTTGATTAAACTGCTTATGATTTTCATTTGCCCAAAGTGTTAATTTTTCCAAATACTTCATTAATGCAGAAATATTTTCTTGATTATTAACCTTGCCCCCGATTTAGTATCGTCTGCAAATTTAACCATGAAGTTATTTGGTCCTGTTTGTAAATCACTGATAAAGAGCTTAAACAATGTTGGTCCCAAGACCGACCCCTGTGAGTACACCACTTAGTCACACTACCCGAATCAGACAAGATATCATTAATTCTGACTCTCTGAGAATGATTTGTCAACCAGTTTAAAGTCCAGTTGACAATGTCAGGTGACAAACCTAGACAGTGCATTTTAGTAATGAGTTTTTCATGTAAGACTTTATTGAAAGCTCTACTAAAGTCAAAAGAATTACATCAGTAGGGATACCCACATCTAGTAGAGTACTTATATTATAGTAAAAATATAGATTGGTGGTGCAGGAATACTTGGGAGTAAACCCATGCTGATTTGAATCACAAATTCTAATTTTTACAATCTTGATCTATTAGAGACTTCATTACTCATTCCATTAATTTACCATCCACTGAGGTCAGCCTAATTGGATGATAATTTTTACAGAACCTCTATTGCCTTTTTAAATATGGGAGTAACTATTGCTGAATGCCAATCATTTGGTACAATGCTTTCTTGTAAGGATTTGTTGAAGATAATTGTCAAAGGTGTAGAAATATTTATAGAGGTTTCGATCAAAAACCATGGATGAATACTGTCTGGGCCGGACTAGTATTTTTTAGTTTTTGATAGCCTGTATAATGTCAGTTGGATAGAACCTATGATAATCTACGTGGTGAACTTTAAATGTACTAATAGGTGATTTTTGAGAGACATAACAAAAGTACTTATTAAAGATATTTGAGGTTTCTATATCAGATAGAGAAGAGCCATTGGTTATAATTGGACCAATGGTCCTTGGTACACCTTTTTACTATTTATATAGGAGAAAAGAGATTTGTGACAGTCTTTTGTGTGAGCTAGTTTAAATACTAGCTTATTTTCTGCCAATGTAATAGAATTTTTTAAGTTTTCACAGATAGTCTGTATTTATGTAATAGGGTTGTTTTAAATGGAACAGAACTATTCTTAAGTTTACTAAAAGTTTAATTTTTATTTTAATCTGATTTGTAATTGTCTTGTTGAACCAAGGGAATTTTTCCTTTGTTATTATATTTCCTCTTAGATGGAATAAAGATTTTCCAAATAATGTACAATGTTTTAAAAAGTCCCAAGCTTATTGTTGTTGTACAATTAAGCAGATTAGATTAGGGATTTAAATGTTGATTGGGAAATATAGATGCCAATCATAGTCTAATTGATATAGCTACTACATTGCATTTGGTGCAACTGATAAAAGATGTTACTAGGTTAAATGCAGTAAATCCCAGTAATTCAACTATGTTAGATCTTATTTTTACTACAAATCCAGAAACGTTTATAAAGAGTGGGGTGTTACCAGACTCAATGTCAGATCATCAGATAATTTTCTGTATTAGAAATCAGAAATCTAGAAAGACATCTAAGAATGTTGTACAAATTAGAGTCTTTAAACAGTTTGATTATGTTCAATTTATGCAGGAATTAGAAAATTATAACTGGGAGAGACTAGAACTAATTCCCAGTGTGGGGATGCATGGGATATGTTTCAAAAGGATTTAATACAAATTTGCAATAAACATGCTCCTATAAAAACTAGGTTGATAAAATCAAACAAAGCACCATGGTATGATTCAGGTTTGTTTAAAATTAAAAGAGCTAGAGAGAAGGCATGGAAACAAGCTAAATTAGCAAAGAGAGACCAGGACTGGCATAAATAGGCAATTAAGAAATTTGTATACAAAGGAAATTAGAAAGGCTAGATTGGCCTATTGTAACAAAAATTGTCTAAAGAAATGATGGAAAACTCAAGAGTATTTTGGAACACAATAAATAAGATGCATAAGGGACTTAGCTTGGGATATCCTAATCATTTCCTGATTAATGGTAATAAGATGGATTTGGGAAACAAAGGTGGTTAATGAGTTTAATACCTTTTTACAAATATAGGTATTAATGAATTACAATTGGGTGGAGGAGATGTAAATCAGGTTCTACAGAGAATTTCCCAGGTAAATGATACAGATAGAGTTTATGTACAATCTGGTATACAAGCTGAGTTTAAGTTTACTTCTGTTACTAGAGGAGATGTTAGGGATTTATTATTTCAAATTAATACTAATAAAGCAGAAGGTATGGATGGTATCCCTAATATCTTATTAAAGTATGCAGCCCTATTATTGATTTACCCTTAGCAAACGTATTTAATTTGTCTCTTCTCTCTGCTGAGTTACCTCAAACTTGGAAGACTGTCAAGATTGTGCCAATTTATAAGACAGGATCTAGGTTATTATTAGAAAATTATAGACCAATTTCTCTTTTACCAACAATTTCTAAAATGTTGAGAAAATAGTTACAAAACAATTACAGGCATATCTGAAAGATAATGAAATCCTTAACAGTTATCAATCGACTTTGGACCGAACATGGAACAAACACTGCCCT
This sequence comes from Neoceratodus forsteri, assembly GCA_016271365.2. Taxonomy (NCBI): domain Eukaryota; kingdom Metazoa; phylum Chordata; order Ceratodontiformes; family Ceratodontidae; genus Neoceratodus; species Neoceratodus forsteri. Next base: position 124,490,569 of record JADMNL010000023.1, on the reverse strand, counting down.
TATAAAGGTCACAGGAGATATAATGGAGAGCATGGACAGGGGGATGCCAGTGGGAGCAAGTTTTGTTGACCTTTCTAAGGCCTTTGACACGCTGGACCATGGCATCCTCCTGTCCAGACTAAAAACCTGTGGTATGTCTGAGTCGGTTATAAATTGGTTTTGAAATTATCTTGACTCAAGATTGCAGCAAGTGACTATTAGAGAGTGGTCATCTGATTTGAAATTGATTGTGTCAGGAGTCCCACAAGGATCCATTTTGGGTCCTATACTATATAATTTATGTATGAATGATTTGGGGTTTGAACAACCAAAGCTACAATACCATCTTTATGCTGATGATACAGTTGTATATTTTGCTGATTCATCAGTGAGAACTATTCAAATAGTATTACAGCAGGCTTTTGATCAGTTACAGGAATTTTGCTTAGATCTAAATTGGTTTGAATGAAAATAAATCTCAGGTAATGGTGTTTCATAGGGGTTACTGGTCTAAAACTGAATATGAGGGATTACAAATTAAAACATTTTCAGGAAGAATCTTGCAACAAGTTGTTAGTTATAAATATCTGGGGTGTATTTAGATACAAAATTTAAATGGGACAGTCATATAGATAGTACCTTGACTAAAGTTGGTAAGTGCTTGGGGTCATTATATAGAGTAAGAAATAGTATGTCTTTGGAAATTAGAAAATTAGTTATAACTGTTGTTGTACTACCCATATTGGAGTATGGTAATTTGATATATATGGAGTGCGTCTAAAGAGCAACTATATAAGCTTGATGTTATGTACAATAAATTAATTAGATTTATACTGGGAGCTGCAAAGAGGGCACATAGAGTAGATATGTATAAAGAATTAGACTGGCATACTTTGTCTCAAATGCAGGCTCTTAGTACAATTATGTTAATGTTAAAATGTATCTCAGGAAAAGTCCCTAAATATATGGCTGAGTCCATTAAAATTAAAACGACCTATTGAGGGTCTGCTCTGCTAATTACTTGGACTGTGCAGTCCCAAGTCATAGAATAGCTTGGGGGATAAGCATTTTTTAATATCGGACCTTCTATATGGAATAAATTGCCTGGGAAGCTTAGACCCTTTGAGGGAAATTTCCAGTTGTACCAAATTAAACAATGGCTTATCGAAAATATTAGTTATGATGGAAATAGTTTGAATCTTAGGATGGTAGATTGTAACTTGTATTAAATGTATACTGTGAATTAATTATTGTTTTTGTATGTTCTTCTTGTCCTAGTTTGTTTTATGATTTGGAATTGTGTTATATTTATTGATGTATAATTATAGTGTATATGTGTTTTCCTTCATTATATATTGTTAACTTATAAGAGTAACTGGAAATGACACCTGGATCTCACTGTAAAGGAGCTTGACTCAGTGGAGATATCCTTATTCATTTTTGTATGAATAAAATTTTTACCTACTACTACTACTATAGTTTATGTTTTGTAAGTGTTCATTGATTTAGAAAAATGTGCTTTATTATAATTTTTACACAGTATAACTTCCTTTGTGTAGTTTAAACTGTTGAATTTCAAAAAGAATAGATGAATGATCACTGGTCCCAAGTGGATCCCAAATTTGTAAATTGCTAATTTGTTTGTCTATGTTAGTAAATAATAGATCCAAAATATTAGGACCTCGAGTGGGTTCAGTAACAAGTTGTTGTAATCCAGTACTAACTACCACATCTATTAGTCCTTTCTCGGCATAGGACTGTCCTGAGAATAGTACCAGTTAATGTGAGGGAGGTTAAAGTCACCAAATATTACAGTATCTTGAGACTCTGAAAATGTGCAATTTCTTTAAACATATCAGTTGGGTAATCTGAATTTACAGATGGAAGTCGATAGATGTTACCAATAGTTATATAGGACTGCTCCTTCAATAAGATTTTAACACATATACTTTCCAAAGAAAGGAGAACACACTTCAAAGAAGGAATATCATTTCGTATGTACATAAAACTCCACCGCCTTATCTTATCTGTTTTATGATATAACATAACCTGGAATTTTCTGGACCAAATTGAGGATCGTCACCAAGCTTCAGATTACTCCACCACACCTATATTTAAAGTTTTACATTTGGCTTTGAGTTCTGCTAATTTGAGTTGGTTTAAAGATCTTGCATTCAAAGCTAGGAATTTACATTTAGTTGTAATAATAATTTGGTAAGTATTCAGAGACTTGGGAATAGACCCATTCTCCCCATTGTTTTTAGTTTAAACTATGATTTATGAATTTAGTGATACTTTTCCCCATAAATGTACTGCCCCTACGACTGAGATGTAAACCGTCCCAGCAAAACAAGGAGGAGCGATCTGAAAATGATTCCCAGTGGGTAATACAGGGTATATCCTGCTTAAAACACCACTTTCTCAGCCATTCATTTGGGCTTTGATTTTCTGCATCATGGTAGATGCTGCTCTCAGGACAGGTAGAATTTCAAATATACATACACAGCATCCCTATCAAGTAACAGGTTATATAGCATACACATAGTCCTGTTGTAACTGATTAAATGGGGTGTTGTTTATATCGTTAACACCGGCATGTATGATAACCAGTGGATTTTCCCCACATTTTGTAAAATTTTAAGCATCATGGAGTAATGTCAGATACCTGGACCCATGGAAGCTAGAACAAGTGGTTGCTCTTTCACTTTTGCATATCGCCTGTCAATGTAGCAATGATTGAATCTCCCAGGACTAACACTTGTTATGAGACAGTAGGGATACAAGAATCAGAAACAGGTGATTATTTAACACACTCTGGAGCGATTAACTTAATAGGTATTGATTTGGTAGCTTGAGACTTACTAGGACAAATATTCATGGGCATTAACTCCTGATTGAAAAGTGTTTTTAAACCATTATTATCAACAGAGGGTAATGCACAGGATAAATCATGTAACACTTCATTATTTGATGCAGTCACTTGCTCAAACCTATTATGAGTTTCATTAGGGGCACTATTATGTATTTGACCACCCCTCCTTTTTTAAGAGGCTTTGTGACAATGGACCAGTCATCATTATCATGAGAAGAGGCGGATAATCATCCACCTTATAAGAGGGCAGAGGCAACAGGTATACTAGTACTAGTCGTTACAGTTGTCTCATCAGGAGCATAGAAATGCTACCTAAATGTGAAGGAAATTGTTCATTAGAATGAAGTTGTTCATCCATAAGATCAATGTAACTTTCCAATTCCCTAATAACAGTAGAAACTGGTTTAATATTAAGCAGAAACGCTATCTCTGCTTCAAGAATAGTAATCAGATGGCAATTAGCACATACATACTTTCCCTCACTATACATCAAATATTGCATACATGTGCTAAGTTCTTTTCCATTATTAAAGGTGTATATTTACTAAGTAGAGGATATGCTAAAATGATCTTATCCAAGTTTGTCTAATGCCAGCAGTTTCAGCATGCCCAGCAGACACAACAGACACACACAAACGTGCGTGTCTCTGTCTGTGACCCAGCCTTACACTCACTAAGAGGCAGGTTTTAAGCCGAAAACCGGAAGTAAGCATCTGTTCACTTCTGGTTTCAGTGCAAAGTAAAAATAACAATATTTACTTAAATTCAGCAAGATTCTGTGAGTTGAAGGTTTACAAGCCCTTAAAAGGGCAAGAAGAACCACCAGGCAAAAGTGCTTTTAACAGAGATGTTGTTTTAGGGTGGGAGGTATACTAGCCTATTGCTAGTCCTCCAGGTTCCATGATATGCCTATTCACTGAAGAGTCAGTTACAAGCAAATGGTACCACACAATACAGCAACAGTTAAAACAAATATATTAATGGCATATCAAAGTATATTGGTGCACTGCACTACTCCACCTCTCACCAGAGGTTCGCATATCAGTAGCAATGCCACTATTAAACACCCTACTTGCTAGAGGGCAGGTTTAAGCGAAAACCGGAAGTAAGCATCCGTTCACTTCTGGTTTCAGTGTGATAAAAATAACAATGTTTACTTAAATTCAGCAAGATTCTGTGAGTTGAAGGTTTACAAGCCCTTAAAAGGGCAAGAACCACCAGGCAATAGTGCTGTTAACAGAGAGATGTTTTTGGGGTAGGAGGTATACTAAGCCTATTGCTAGTCCTCAGGTTCCCCAATACTCTGCTATTCACTGAAGAGTCAGTTACAAGCAAATGGTACCACACAGGGTTGACAAAACCAATGTTTCTCTATGATCATTCCCTTCCTACTGCCAAACAGGAAGTTACTATTGACAGTCAAATCCAGTGGCTATAAAGTAGAACTGGCTTAGGGTGGGTGGGATGGAGGGCAATTAGTAAGAAAAGGCTAGCAACAGGAAGTTGTAACTTGAGTCACCTACTTTTATAGTATCTAAGCCACCCCAATTAAGCTCTCTCTCCTCCTACTGGTTTAGCAAAGTAAGTTGATAAAGTACCCATCACAGCACAGAACACACACTGACTTTCTTTCTTTTTAACCTAAATAAGTTCCTTCTACATCTAATAAAAGTATCTGTCTGCTTAATTTCAACAGACCCTGACTCCTGCTGAGACATGCTGTAAGTGATAAATTAATAAGAAAATGTAGCTTCTTTTAGTTAACGCTTTCTGCTCTACAAGCAAGGCTAGCAACAGGAAGTTGTAATTTAAGTCACCTGCTTTCATAGTGTCTAAGCCACACCCCAATTAAGCTCTCTCTCTCCTCCTACTGGTTTAGCAAAGTAAGTTGATACAGTACCCTTCATAGCATAGAACACACACTGACTTTCTTTTCTTTCTTTTTAACCCTAAATAAGACCCCTTCTACTTCTAATAAAGTATCTGTCTGCTTAATCTCAACAGACCCTGACTCCTGCTGAGATATAAGTGTTAAATTAATAAGACAATGTAGCTTCTTTTAGTTAGCTGCTTTCTGCTCTACAAGCAAGGCTTTTATATCTAACTGGTTCAGTCTACCGAATATACTTCAAATTATTGTGTCTCTAATTCTCTGAGCTTTAACTGCAAGCAAAAAGAAAATGGAAAGAAGAAGTAATAAAAGGAAAAGAAACAAGTGAGAAGAAAAAAAACAATTTATGAATTTCCATTCTGAGTCACTACAGATTCCATTTTAATTCATGCTACTCAGTCCTGTTTCGTAGATCTATTTTAAGTCCGTATCAGATGTAACCTAGGATTAGATCCTTTGGAGTTTTGGCTCGATACATTTCCTATCATGGATTTTAGAGCAGTTTGTAACACTTGGACTACATGAAGGCTTTCTTTTCAATAGTGCTTTCTGATCTTGAATCATGTGAGCTGGTATTGAAGAACCATTCACAGCATCAAGGCTTGATTTTAGAGGGTACTTTTTAAAGTTGATTTTGAAACAGTTATATCAATAGTTTCAGACTCTGAATCAGAGTTTTCTAAGTCACTATTCATGGCTACTTTCTTCTTTATAAAAGTGCATTAAAATTCTTTGAGTTTGTCAGAATCAAAGAAGGTGTACCATTTTCATAAGCATCCTTAAATAAATTACATGTGCCCTTTTAAAAAGACTGCACGGTCACAAATTAAGTAAATATAAGGGACTGATATTGAAAAGGTTCATCGTGCTAACACAGGGTTGCATTAGCATACCTAACCGACCCATATTCAGAAGCCCTATGAGTGCCTGCAAACCCAGCAGTGCCAACCTCTAGGCCTCCGCTGCTCATCCTTGTTTTTCCTCTTGCTGTCTGCTGCCTCATTTCCTGCTCCTCAGTCTGTGCTCTTTTGCTCTACCTTACACCTCTGTTTCGGGGTGGGGCCTCCCGTGTTGCTGCCTGCATGGCTCTGTACTGCGCATCTTGCCTGGGCTTCTCGCACCATCTGCCTTCACCCATCATTCCTCCTATTGTGTTCTGGGGAGGCTTCTGCAGGCTGTGTGGCTTTCTCCATCCTACTCTCTCATTCTTTGGGGGTCTCCCCTGGTCTACCTGCTTGGGCTGTGCCCTATCAATTGAGCTGCTCATGTCTCTGCCCTTCTGCTCTTGGGGGCCAGGGCCTGCCTGCGATATTCCTTTGCCTGTGCTGCACCCACTTGCCATATTGTTTTTTGGGGAGTTCTTCTTCCTGCTGCTTTCCTTTTCTATTTACATATTTCTTGCCCACCTAATCTCCCTGTGGCTTCTGTCCCCTCCCCCACTTCTCCACTCTCTTTCTGGGAGCCATTCCCATTCCATTCTGGGCTTGCTGCCCCTCCTTCCCTTTAGGGGTTTCCTGCCCTACCACTTACCTGCCCTGTCCACCTTTCTTATGTTAAAGAACTCTTGGCATGGAGTCACTCCAATCCCTCTGTCAGTCTGCCTTCATCTTGACCCTCATTATTCCCATGCCGACTTCTCCATTCTTCGTTTCTACCATCATGCCTAGCTTTCTTCCTGGTACCCTGTGCCTCAACCATGAGGCTGCAGCTTTTGCCCAGCCCTCCTGCTTCCTCTCTAGCGACCCTCTTCCTCGTCCCTCTGCCTTTGGCACCTTCCTACATCCTTCTTTTTGGGCTCTCCATTCCTAGCCATCACCACCTGCCCTGCTGCATTCTAGTTTACTTGATCTCATGGCCTTTTGCATCACTTTGCTTCTGGCTTTCTACCATCTCTTCCTCTCACCCTGATACCTCTATTTTTCCAGCCTTCATCGTATCAGCCTTCTCCTAACCCTGCAGTTTGGCTCGTATCATCCTCTTGTCTCTCTGTCTGATTCCATTCATCTTATACCTCATCGTTCCTGTACAGATCATTCCTCCTGCCCTTCAAGGTTTTCACTCCATAATCATATATCATCCATTTCATACCTCACCTTACCGTACCAATCATCAAGGCTTCATTCTATTACCATACATCATCCATTTCATATCTCACCTTCACCGTACCAACCTTTCAGGCTTCCTTTCATCATACATTACATCATCCATTTCATTCCTCACCTTAAACTGATCAGGTCTTCAAGGCTTTCAATCCACCATCATCTATTGTTCATTCGTTCTTAACTATTCTGTCCTCCTGCACCAATTTCCCCCACTATCGTAGGCTCTGAGGCTTCATCAGCTGTCCTCATCTCTACCCTTTGCATTCTTTGTTCCCATTTTGCAGTCCATACCAACCCTCAGCTTCCTCCATCAGAGAACCCCATATGTTCATCTCAATTCTCCACTTATCCATTTCCAACTTTGTAGCTCTATCTCACTACTCCTGTTACTTCGTATCTCCCCATCAGCTGAGGCTTCACCGGCCATTCTCTTTTCTTCCTTCACACAGTTTGACCCTCACTAATTTGGCTTTTCAATGGACCCAGTTGACATGGACTCCATGGCTACTAACCACATCCAGCCTCCTCCTGACCCATTTCATTCACATCGACTACTCAAGTTCACCTCAATCGGTCTCATGCTACCTTGACTCAACCTGCTCCCCACTCAGACACATGCCTTCCATATCCATTGCTCCATGGCTCAGAGCTAGCCTGTAGCCAACGGTCTTGCTCTGCACCCACGAAGTCCACATTTAGAGCATGTGAAGCTCAGGCAGGATCCTTCTCCCTGGCCCATAGTGAGAATGTCTTCGCTCAGGTGGACCTTCAGTTGTCCCTTGTCTCAATGACACCTCTGGATGCAGAATTTGCAGCTTCAATCTGTGAGGGGTGGCTCTCTTCATCGTGGCCTTGGCTACCAAGCAGGTTCAGAGGCACCCTCTATGCTATTCTTCATTGGACCACCTCTGGTTCACCTGGTCTGCTTTGAGGCTCGTGTATCCTGGCTGAGTGCCTCAACAATCTTTTCTTTCTCCTCCTTTGTTTTTGGGGTATCTAGTTGCAGAGATGTCATTAGCAACCCTCAACAGCATTTCTGTTAGAAGGAAAGAGCAAGAGCTTCATCTAAATTGGAAATATTTTCCTCTTCCCTCAATATTGACTCTAAATTGCAGTAGCTGAGCCATCACTAACAAAATGTCCTTCAGCCTGGAGAGAAGGCAAACTAGGCCTTGGATCTCCTGAGGTTTCCCTCCTCAAGGGGTTTTCCTCTCCTCCATGCCAATAGTCATAATATTAGACAGGGTCAGTGCTTTCATAGGTTCCGAGTTAAGTTCCGCTGTTGGATGGAGTCGGATGGTGGCCTGTTCTCTCTCTCCTTAGGAAGTTAGCCCTTCAGCATCTTGTCAGCTTTCATTTCGTTCATCATCCTTGTCATATCTCATTCTTCTCCTGTCCTTCCCATCTGTGTCTGTCACCTTAATTTCCAGTCTCAATATATTCTGAAGTCCTCCTCTTTGATGGTGACACCCTTTCGGGTATTCTTTTGGGCTTCTTCCTACACTACCTTTAGCCAAGGGAATTGTTCCTCGGCACCTATAGGAGTGGAATTGCAGGCTATGCCTGCTGTTCCATGGGCAGAGCAACAAACCACTCCCCATCAGGCCTTTAAAGGCCGCTCCTCCTAGTTAGTTTAGGATTTGTTTCTTTCATTGCCCCACCATCCACCCCATCTCCTCCAGCAACACATCTCTCTTTCCCATGGGCTTCTTCCTAAGCTGCCTTTAGCCAAGGGAAGCATTCCCATGGCATCTAAGGTGGAACCCTTCACTAGGGTTCCTCACTGTCATACCCCTACAGGGTGGTATATCCCACAGATAGAGAGGTGAACAGCCACAATGTTGCTAAGTCACACAAGCATTCATCATACCAGTTGCATAAGCACAGTGAAACATAAGAAGGCAGAGTTCCTGTCCAAGGAAATTGCTGCAGGGAGGAAGAGACCAGCTCTGCTCTTTTGGACTGTACATAGGCTACTTCATTCTCCCTGTCTGCAGCTGAAAAGAGCAGTTTCAGTCACCCAGTATGAGGAGTTTGCTCAGTTCTTCTCTGACAGAGTGTCCTCCGTTAGGAGCGGGATCTCTTCAGTGTGCCCCACAGTGGTGGGTCTTCTGCAGTCAGAGGCACTCCTATTATCTGGGGTGACTTTAGGCCAGTGAGGTGGCAGAGGTCATTGAGGTAATCTCAAAGCTGCGCTCACCTTCTGTGAACTGAACCTGGGACTGACTAGTCTCTTAATGGGATGTATTGAGAGCGTTGGTTCATTGTTCACTGAGATTGTCCGGTGTTCACTTTCAGGGAGTCTTTTCTTGATGCATTGAAAGAGGCATTGGTGAAGCCCTCCAGAAGAAACTATCACTGAACTCTGACATCTTGGTGAATTATCGATCAATCTCAACATCCCATTTTTGGGGAAGGTTGTCGAGAAAGTGGTAGCTCTGCAGCTCGAGGCACACCTTGCAGACTATGACATCTATGAGCCATTCTAGTCTGGTTTTCAGTCAAGGCATAGCACCAAAACTGTGTTAGACCAGGTGCAAAATTACCTCCTCAGGGCTAGAGATGGGAGACCAGTCAATTCTCATTCTCCTCGATCTTTCTTTAGCGTTTGACACTGTGGACACATAGTGCTACTGGGTCAACTTAGGAGCTCTGTAGACTCACCAGTACTGCCAACAAATAGTTTGAGTCCATACACAGGGCAGGATGCAACAGACAGTGATGGGCAAGTTCTTCTCCTGCCCAAAGCCCCTGCCTTGTGGAGTTCCCCAGGGATCGATCTTGTCACCTATGTCATTTGCAGTGTACATGCATCCCTGGGTGAGATTATTAGATGTTACAGCTTGGGTTTTCACTGCTATGCAGATGATACCCAGCTGTATATGTCTTGCACCCAGGATGAGTGCAATAGAGGTGCTAAACAAATGTCTGGCCGAGATCCAAGACTGGATGTCCTCTAACTGGCTGAGACTTAACCCTGACAAGATGGAGGTACTAGTGATTGAGTTTGGTCACTGGTGTGATGTGATTGCGCTAGATTGGGAATGGGGTTGTTTCTGGGCCCCACTCAGTTGCTAGCATTCACTAAGGTGAAAAATCTGGGTGTCATCCTTGACGACGGACTGACACTTGAGGCTCAGGTGTCATCCATCATCTGGAGTGTTTTTTTTTTTTAAACTTTATTTAAATAATTTTATCATTTGCATGGTAGAAAATATAGCATACAGTAAACAGACCATAAAGGCATACATTTCCAGGAAAGAAATCCCTTAATCAAAGGATATATTTGCATTTACCATATTGAGGTACATCATTGGAGGGATCTCCATAATTTATTACTAAATAAAATCCAAATGTGCTGCGATTATGAGTCCAACAGCAACATGGCTATGTCAAAAATTGAAGGATTCTCCAGCAATACCAGTTCAAAAATACGTGTCCCATAAGGGACCAGTGGCATCATGTGTGTCCCTAAAGTAATTTTAGTCTCTTAATAACTTCAAGCAGCAGAAAAACTGGAGACAAAGTTGACAGTCTTTGCTCCTTTACTATCTCTATTCTTCCAGTATATTTAACCATAAATTCAACCCCTAAATCAAACAACTGCTCCATAGGAGGTCCCAAACAAGAAACTTAAAAGGAGCAGTTAACAATATATGTGTCGACTCCAATAGTTGGGCCCTAAATCATTAAACCTTAGTTAGCTCACACTGAAAAACTGTTTCAAATACAAAAATCAACTGCAAATAATTATACATCTCAGTTGTAAGAGAAACAAGATTTGTGATATTAATGTCCCAGTTAGTTTCATTGTAGAAAAGCAGATCAGCTGAAACAACAACTAAGCCGACTGAACAGAGGGCAAACATAAGAGTGGCAGTCTGTTAACAAAGGTTCACTGCTTCAAGTGTCCCCTAAGACCTCGAGCTGGTACTCTCCTCTAATAAAGCTTTAGCTTCGACCTTCCTTCAAGCTGCCCACCTACCAGCTTCCACAAGATCGGAGAAGATATAGACCTTACCCTGGTGGCTTTTGCTTTTCCTTCTGTTGTGCTGTGGAGACATTAAGCTTAACCCTGACCCTGCTAAAGCTCTTGCTTCCCATTGACCTAGCAAAACTAAAAGGAATGCACTTTATGCTTATGAACATATGCAGCCTTTTAAAAAGCTTACATTGATTCAGCAGGGTTTTAAATAATTGATTAGCAGTTTTTTCTTGGGACATTGCTAACTGTGGAGAAGTATTTATATAGGTTTTCTGGAAGTGCTATGCTTGTTAAACACAGTGAGGCAAGTGCTATGCATTTTCACAATGTTTTAGCACTTTTATGAGCAAAGCGCTAATCAATTTTTGAGTTAAATAAAACCCTGTTCAGGCCTGGGTCAATCATACCACACCAGATGTTTTGGTGAGTTCTGAATCATGGCTCAGACCTCTATGCCTGACAGGGAAATTAACCACCCAGACTATTCATTATTTAGAGCTGACAGGCTCACTAGGGGCGGAGGGTGGCCATCTATGTTAAGGATAACTACTCGGTTACATGCCTAGAATCATTATCCATTGCAAACCAATTTGAATGCCTACACTAAAGCTTAAGATATCCTCCTCCACTGCACTTTTGTGTCATAGGATGCTACAGACCCCATTCTTCTGGCTCTCAAATCTCACCCATCTAACTTTTGTCATGGGGCATGGCTCCTTGAAACAGTTATCCTTGGGGACCTTAACCTTGATTGGATGTCTAAGGCCACTGCACCATTTAAGGAGTTCTGTGACACCCATGAACTGATGCAATTGATTGGTGAGCCAACACACCCCAATAAAAAGAACCCTGCTAATAGTACGCTACTTGATGTCATTTTAGTAAGTAAACGCACCTGTTCTCCCATGCAGGAATCTTTTCTCTGATGTTAGTGACCATAGTATCATCACCGGCATAAGATCGGTTCAGAACCCACTATCCTCGTCAAGGTTCTCCACTAAGAGGTCCAGATGTAACTTTGATCAGTCTGCCTATCTTGATGAGCTAAAATACTTGTTGCGTTGGCAGGATTTTTACCAAGCTAAAATGGTTCATTTGGCTTATGAGATTTTTTCTGAAATTGTAACTGGGGCTTTAAATAAGTACACCCCTCTTGTAAAAGTTAGGATAAGGAGCAGAACCTGTTGCTGGTTCTCTTCAGAACTCAAAACAGCACCGCTGGACAGGGACAAGCTATGGAAAGTAGCACAAACTACTAAGGCACTGATGGATTGGTGCCATTTCAGGAAAGCCAGGAATGCATGCACCAAGATGATAAGAGATGTTAAGGCCTCCTTCTATCATTCAGAATTGACTCTGCTGCCAGAAGCTCCTCTAAATTCTGAAGTCCATTAAGTATATGTCTGGACATACCCTGGGAACTCCCTGCTTGCAAAGAGTACCTCTGGCAGTGTCACCATCTGCGATAAAATGGAGATCCTGGATGCCTTTAACAACCACTTTGCTACCACAGGTCTTGCATTCAACAACTCTCCTGCATGTTTTTATGCTCCCAGTTGGGTGCAACACTTTGAACCGCTTCTAACCAACTCAGTCTTTTCTCTTTAGCCTACTTCATTGAGAGAAGTAGAAGAACTCTTATTACAGTTGGATACCAAAAAGTGTGGGTGCAGACTCCCTAGACCCATACTTCCTAAACGTTGCCTACCATGCTTTAGCTGTACCAATTACTCACCTATTCAATCTCTCACTGTCTCATGGAACCCTCTCACCCTTATGGAAACAGCTCATGTTATCCCCTATTCAAATCAGGGACCCTGTGATCTTCATAACTACAGACCAATTTCTTTACTCACTATACTGTCTAAACTATTGGAAAAAATGTAAGCAAGCAGCTGAGAACTTATGTGGAAACTATAAATCTAAACCCAATGCAATCTGGCTTTAGAGCACAGCATAGCACTATTACAGCCCTTGCCAAAGTGACCAGTGATTGGCAGCATGATCTGGAAAATTGAAACTTCATCTATGCAGTGTTCTTAGACTTGAGCAAGGCCTTCAACACTGTCGATCATGGTCTGCTCCTCTCCTCCTGAGTGCGATCGGTCTGGACTCACTATCCCTGCATTGGTTTGCTGACTACCTCTCTGACCAGTGGCAGCAAGTTAAAGCAGAAGGTGAATTTCTCCCTTAAACCTCTCTGCAAAGGGGATCCCCCAGGGATCAATTCTTGGTCTGCTACTGTTTGCAATCTACATAAACAACATTGACAATAACATAACTAAGGCCACTATCCATCTGTTCACAGATGACATGGTTCTCTATCTAAGTCATCCTCGCCTGAAGCGGCCTGTGGAGATCTACAATCTGAATTCAATCTACTTCAGAGCCAATTTCTAAACAAACAGCTCCTATTAAACGCAAAAAAAATAAGGCTATGCTATTTTCTCCACTCTCCATGATGCAAACCCAGCCAGTGCTGGCTCTGTTCCACAGATCACCACAATCCCAGGAGAAAAGCTAGAATTTGTCAACAAAGTCAAGTACTTGGGAGTGTGGCTCAACCACAGACTTTCCTTTATGGACCACATTTAAGATCTTCTAAAGAACTAAGGCAGAAGCTTGGACTCTTTTCAGGATTAATAACTTCCTTACTAGCTATGCCAAGCGCGGCTGGTACAAATAACATTTCTCTCATTAGTAGATTATACTGACTTTCTTTATAGTCACTGCCCTGTCTCTTATCTTGCTAAATTGGATACGTTGTATCATAGGGCTCTGAGATTCATTACTGGACTACCTTTTTCCACCCATCATTGTGCTCTTTATCTGCCATGGGTGGCCTCCTTCAGTACAGGAGAAACAGAAATGCTATACTCTGGACATTCAGAGCTATTATCAAGAAACTTCCCTATATATCATAGGTATCATAGGTAAGTACAGAGCAAAGAAGACTTTCGTCCATTGTGCTTGCTTTTGACTCTAGTTATGGTAGATCCCTATTTTGTTCGCTATACAATGTTTGTCCAGTTTCCTCTTGAACTCAAGCATGGTCTTACTAGCAACCACCTCCTCAGGCAAGTTGTTCCACACTGGAATGACTCTAACACTAAACCAGTGTTTTCTTTTTATTGTCTTAAAATGTTGCCCTTCAACTGCCATGAGTGTGTCCTAGTGTCATAATGCTGATCCCTTAGTGTAAGTCCCAGTTTATCCCTTAGGTTGATGTCTTTAAGTGAACTATACACCATACACATGTCTCCTCTCAAACGTCTATACTCCAGTGTGAACATCCCCAAATCCTTTAATCTGTCCTCATAATCTAGGTCCCTAACATCTGCTACCAACCCAGTTGCCCTTCTCTGAACCCTCTCCAATCTCTTGACATCTAACCTAAACCCTGGTGACCAGAACTGGGCACAATACTCCAACTGTGGCCTCACCAGGGCACCAAACAGAGTACAATCTCCTCCCTCTTCTTACTCTTAATATGCTTCTTAATATTGATAAGAATACCACCAGCGGTCTTTATAACCTGACTACAGTGCTGATGGAACTTGAGATCATTTGTCACTTTAACACCCAGATCTCTTTCTTCAACTACCTTTCCCAGTATATGTCCATTTAGAACATAATCAGCTTTTATGTTATTTTTCCCAAAGTGCATAACTGCACATTTATTGGTGTTAAAGATAATTCATAATCCTTAGCCCATCTTTCCATTTTAAATAAGGCTTTCTGCAGCTTCATTACATCATCACTATTTTTGATACTAGTACCAATCCTAGTGTCATCTGCAAATTTGGTTTCCCAAACATCCCTCCTCCAGTCAGTGAGTGTGTTATATATATATATATATATATATATATATATATTAAACAAACAAGGCCCCAGTACCGATCCCTGGGGAACTCCACTTTCCACTCCCAACCAATCAGAATATACACCCTTTAAACAAACCCTCTGCTTTCTATCACTCAGCCATGCTTTTACCCAAGATGTAATATACCCAGGTATTTTGTGTTCTATTAAAGCATCCACCAATTCCCATGTGGGACCTTATCGAATGCTTTGGAAAAATTCAAAAGGCCCTACTCACATGCTCATAAAACTCTAGGAGATTCGTCTGACATGATAAACCCTTCTTAAAGCCATGTTGTGCATCATCACAGTCCCTGCTAATTTCAAGAACTCCACTATTTGGTCCTTAATAATAGTTTCCAATATTTTCCCCAGACAGTGGTCAAACTCACAGGTCTGTAGTTACTCAGTTCCTGTTTTGACCCCATTTTATGGATAGGAACGACATTTGCTTTATGCCATACCTCATCACCTCCCTCTATCCAGTGATGTTTGAAACAATGCCATTATGGGTTCTGCCAATACTGTTGCCAGTTCCCTAAGAACTCTAGGATGGATCCCATCTGGTCCCTGAGACTTATTTGGGTCTAGGTGCTTCAATATACCCTCAATATCTCCTTTATTCAAAATAATTTTATAACCAGTATTATACAGATGGTCCCTAGTACTTTCGATTTATTATTAAAGACTGATGAAAATAAGTATTGAAATGCCCTGCCATAGCCTGGTTACACTCAACTAACTCCCCAGCCTGGTCCTTAAAGGGCCCACAGTAGTTTTACCCCTTTTATTATTAATATAAGTTCAGGGTTTTATTTAACTATAAAAATTGATTAGCGTTTTGTTTATAAAGTGCTAAAACATTGTGAAAATGCATAGCACTTGCCTCACTGTGTTTAACAAACATAACACTTCTAGAAAACCTATATAAATACTTTCTGTACAGTTAGCATTGTCCCAAGAAAAAAACTGCTAATCAATTATTTAAAACCCTGAAGTGTAGAAAGATTTATGATTATCTTTAAGTCTTGTAACCAAATTTAACTCATATTTCCGAGTTCCCTGTTTAATAGCTTTTAATTATCTTTGATTGTCTTCTGCTATGTGAGCTTGGGAACTATGCTATGACAAGCTACTCCTTTATTTACTTAAGGTACCTAAGCTAAAAACTGCAGCTTTGGGAGAATGGCTATAAGTTCTGCGCTGCCGTCCTATGAAACAAAATACAAAAATCGCTAAAAGCTCAGTTCTCCGGTCAGTCTATCCTCCTTCAAGACATTGTATGACCATTCTGTCAAGGAAATTTGCAACTACTTTCCCTAATCCTAAACTTCCCGCATTATGGCGGGTTGTGATAGCATTGTCCCTCCACTACACCTGGCCTTGTGGCCTCTCTGTCACATTCTCTAATCTCTAATTGTGCTCCCTGCCCTTCTGTCATGCATTATCCCAAGGCCTTAACCTTCCTTGTCTATCCCTACCACTCTGCCTGTCCCCATCTCGCCTAGACAGCACACTCTCCCTTCTTCCCTGTTACTCTGTTTGTTCTTTCCTCTCTTAACTCATGTCTGTCCTGTATCTTATAGCGCTGTATGTAATACACCATTACCTATCAGTTGTTCTCTTTAGTACATCCAGCTTCTGTACTAGACACATCATACACTATGAAGAATTTGAACCACTGCTCGAACTGTTCTCCACTTATGACCTTGTTTAACTATTGGTCATCTGTTTTGTATAATATTTATGAGATGTTATGTTGCGACTGTTATTATATTGTATATCCTGTGTACCTGTGCTACCAGGTACATCTTGTAAATGAGCTTTGCTCAATGGTGATTGCCTGGATAAATAAAGATTTGATTGATTGATTGAAATCGTAGTATGGGGTACTCAGTTTCCTGTAATGATCGTTGAATGCCATCATACTTTTTCCATCTTTGCCTCACGGCGTCACTAATATCAGGAAAGATATAGACTTGCCGATCATCCTGCATAAGTGGGCCTGCTCAGCAGGCATACTATAAGTTCTGGTCTCTGATTCCGACTTCTGCCATCACCACCATCAAAGTTCTGGGCTCCTCCGAGTTTTGTGATCGGCATCTTGGAGTAATCTGATAAACTTTCTGAATGTCCAGCACTCTCTCTGCTCCTTCCAGTAGCAATTTCTCTGACAGCCAGTCCTATACATACAACACTGGGTGGTCCCCTCACAGCCTTCCAGTAACCGATAATCCATATATTCATGGATCGGGTTTGATTTTCAAGCGCTTATAATCTTGCATGCAAGTGCTGGCTCTCCTTGACCATTAAGACTGTAGTGCTCATTGAGGTGTCCATTTGCTTACAGACCTCATTCATTTCACCTTTCAATCCATCCATGGTGGTCTCAGGACCAGCACCTGGCTGTTAAAATCACCCACTTTCTGTGTCAGATCTGAAATGGAGGAAATTAGTCTCTGGAGTTTCAGTCCCAGAAATGCCATAGTCTCAGTAGAACTGGACTCGGCTCCAGCCTGTGCAACTGTGTCAGGCCTTGAAGCTCCACTGGTCCCTAGCCTTTGTCTGCTCCACTAGTCATTTTATCCTTCCTGGGATTACCCACTTTCGATAAACTGAAGTAGCTCTTTCTACTGGTGTCGACAAAAAAACTTCAAGACTCTTAAAAGGGAAAATTAGATAGTTTTTTGTAGAGATGTGCAGAGCTGTAGAAATCTGCTGCTGTCCAGCTTGGGCTCCACAGTGCCCCCTGTCTGAAGTGTTTTTACCATTTAAGAAATGTCACCCAGATTAAAGCCTCAATTCTGCCTAGTGACCTGCCTTCACTGGTATATGCTTTTTGTTATTCAAGGCTAGACTACTGTAATGCTCTATACTTTGGGGTCAGTGGGGAATTCTCTGTCGACTGCAGCTGGTGCACAACACAGTGGCCAGGATGCTGATGGGCCTTCAAGGACCTGCCATGTGACCCCTGTCCTGTGTGACCTGCACTGGCTGCCAGTGAGGTGGAGGATTGCCTTCAAGGTAGGCTTGCTCACCTATAAGACCCTATATGCTTTGGGTTCTGGTTACATGAGTGACCTCCTGGCCTCTGTCCACCCTGTGTGCTCACTTCACTCCTCCACGGAAGGCCTTCTAGTGATTTCTAGGGCCAGGCTGAGCATTTGAGATGGTTGGCCTGGCCCTGTGGAACTCATTACTAAGATGTTTGAGGAGGCTCCATCAATGGAGGCTTTCAAGTGGGGTCTAAAGGCCCATCTATTTATAGAAGCATTTAGTAACCAGCTATAGTTTATTTTACTCTCACACTCTTATTTTACTAATATTTATTATTGAATCACATTGCTCTGTTGATGTTGTATATGTCTTTGTATTTTCTTGTTATGAAATAAACACTTATTTACTGCAGCTGCCCACCACAAACTCCTGTTTGAGCACTGTAACCTTCCTGGTGGTCTAATGTGATATCTCCATCACTCCTCTGTATGTATGCCCTGGTGGTCTAGTGTGACCCTCCTCCCTCCCAGTTGCCCATTTCCAAATAGTAACTGTGCCCTAGTGGTTTAGTGTGGCCCCCCACACCCTGATCACCTGCTTCAAAATAGTAATTATGCCCTGGTGTCCAATGGTTCCCTCCTCCCCATCACCCATTTCAAAATAATAAATATGCACTGGTGTCCAGTGGTTCTCCCTGCCTTCCCAATCAACTGTTTACAAAGTACAACAAAGCACTGGAGGTCCAGTGCCCCCACCCAACCTGCCAGCTTTCATCCCACTTCCCCACACCACCCTTACCCTGGTGGCCAATGATCCCCTCCAAGTGTGATACAGCAACTGGCACAGTCCTTCTCTTACATCTGCATATATATGCTGTCAGCGATCACGATACGGTATTTATACTGTACGCAAGCTCACTGACAGCTTATATGGTGGCCACCGCAGAGGTGAGAGGAAGGCTGTGCTGGTCACCATATCGAGCTTGGAGGATCACTGATCACTGGGTAGGCAGGTACAAGGCACTGGGGTGTGAGTGGATGGGTCAGGTGGGAGCACTGGACCACCAATGCTTCATTGTACTTTTGTAAACAGGTGACTGGGGAGGCAGGGGGAACTCACTGGACATCAGGGCATAGTTACTATTTTGAAATGGGTGATGGGATTGGGGGAACAACTGGACACAAGGGCATAGTTATTATTTTGAAACAGGTGATCGGGAGTGGGGGTTCACACTAGACCACCAGAGATCATAGTTACTGTTCGGAGACAGGCAATCATGGGGAGGGGTCACACTAGACCACTAGTGTAATGTGCCTATAGCTCAGAGGAGGATCAGAGGTGGACAGTATCACTGACCACCAGGGCTTACTTTACTGTGTTAAGGGCGCTAGGGGCTGCTGCACTCCATGCAAAAAGAACTCATAATGGGCATGGAAAGTAAAGCTCCAAACTAGATACTTGTCCTAAATTTAGGTTTAAATTAATTTCAGTAAACAAGATCTCTAGGAAATAAAAAACTTAAAATCAGAAAATCTTTTGGTCCAGATGGCATTGAGCCTAGATTTCTAAAGGACGCAGTAGATTTTATATCTCCAACATTAACAAATCTGTTTAACTGAAGTTTAAGGGAAGGTGTGTACCCACTCTGTGAAAGATTGCTAAAATAACATCAATACATAAAGGAGGGCCTACTTCTGATCCATCAAATTACAGACTAATTGCTTTGCTCTCTGTGATATCCAAGATATTTGAAAGATTAGTTCAGCGGCAGTTAAAGGAATATTTTGATAAATATAAACTACTATCTAATTATCTTTTTCCCAAACAATTTTAATTGTATCATAATATAAATATGAACATAAACATACAGTATGTTTTCCAAATAATGCAACAAAACAGAATAGCTTGACAAATGTATGATGTACATCACTAAACTTCAACATATATTGTTACAGGGTAATATAAGAACAAGCTAAATAAGCACAATAATGTAACTACATAAATTAACAGACCATTGCAAGATGAGCAAGTAAATTGATATGTATATATAAAGAGATAGGAAACTAGAACAAAAAAAGGAGGGAGAAATATATACCAGTATTATGTATACAGTAACATATGCAGTTTGGAGGTAACACTGTCATATTATGCAGAATTTAACCACAAAATGGGTCTCAGGCTGCATCATATTTATGAACACTTTTGTTGTTACAATAACTTATAAATTCATTAATAGCAACCTTAGACAATGCTTTAATCCATTCATGCAAATCAGGAGGTTCTTTGTCTTTCCAATGCATAAGATTAATCTTTTAAAACATATGGATGCCACCATAAGCCATCTTTTTTCCCGATATCGATAGAGATTCTATTATTGTTAAATCTTCTGATATAAATAGTCCTGGATCAAAAGGAAAGTTAACTTGGAGGATTTTTACAAGCTTCCAAATTGCCACCAGGCTAGAATAAGGAGGGACAATCCCAAATCATATGAAAAATATTCGCCCCCAGAACCACATCTCCAACACTTACTATCTTTGGATGCACCCATCTTATGCAATTTCTCAGGACTACAGTACCAGTCTTGCAACAGTTTAAATTGAATCAAACACCCTTGCAAATCTAAGCTAGACTTGTATGCATTATGCCACAAAAGTTCCCATGAATCTTCAGGGATAAGGTGTCCTAGGTTTTTTCCCATGTTTACTTGGCTGTAACAGTTAGATCAGGACTGCCCTTTATTAGGATTCAGTATAATTTCCTAGCCCCTCCTTTACAATTGGCAATTGTGTTTAAAGTCTCAAACTTCATAGATATTGGGATACCTAGATTAGTACCTATGATAGTCTTTAAAGCATCTCTTATCTATAAAAGGAATAGAACTGCGTATATGGTAATCTGTATACTGTATCTCTTTCAATTCCATAAATGATCGAAGAATACCTGTATGAGGATTGATTATATCCCCAATAAACATATACCTTTCTTTTCCCAAACTGGATTAACTAGAACCTTACCACTACATTTAAGGTTTGTATTTCTCCATAATGGGCGAATTGTAAAGGTATTGAATCAGAGGCCAAATGTTTAGCAAACTAGGATATGGAATTGGCAAACTTTTAAAAATGGATGGGATCCCACTGAGGATGGAATTATTCCTAAAATCATATGGTGTAGCAAATGAGGGAAAATACTGGACTGTTCATATTTAACCCATATGGGGGTATGACTGTTAGGAAGGAACCATTGACAGGTTTGTCTAAACAGAAAAGCTTGCTAGTATTTTTAAAATCAGGGAGGCCCATACCCCTTGCTGCCAAAGTGTCCCTTAAGTTTAGCCAAACTAAGCTTTGCTTTTCTACCTTCCCATGGGAATGACCTAAATAAAGAATCAATTTTTTAAACCACAACGGACGGATGTACATAAGTATCATATTCAGAAAGTACAATATTTTGGGTGCCAACATCATTTTCAGAGTATTCACTTTGCCCCATAAGGACAAATTAAGTTTGGCCCATTTTTTATGTTCAACTCCATATCCTGTAATATAGGCTTCATATTTAAGGTTACTAAACTATCTAATTTACGTAGGATCAGGACCCCCAAATAAGTAATGCACTCTCCTGCCATTTAAGATTGTTTTCTGACATATGATTCTAAGAGATTCCTTCTTCCCTTTTAAGGGAAGCACTTCTGACTTTGACCAATTAATGGACACAGACTAGACAACACCCTGAACTCTTCAAGGAGTTCCATAGTATGCTTAAGTGAACTACGAGGGTTAGATAAGGTGAGAAGTAAATCATCGGCATAAGCAATAACTTTATATTCCATTTTTCCAAACTTCACCCCATAATATCATTATTTTGTCGAGTTAAACATAACAATGGCTCCTGGCTAGAATGAACAAGAGAGGAGAGAGTGGACAACCCTGTCTTGTTCTTCTTTCCAGAGAGAATTTTTCAGAGAGAAATCTTTTAGTGCAAATTCTCACAGTAGGTTCTTGGTACATTATTGCTACCCTTGAGATAAAAACTATCCCCCAACCCAAAGCCTTTTAACACACTATATACTGTAAGTATTCCCACTCAATTGAATCAAACGCTTTATGAGCATCCAATGACAATAGTACTGACTCATCCTATTTTTAGTAGCCATCCATATCATGGACAAAACTCTTCTAATATTTTCAAAGCCCACCCTCCCTTTAATAAAACCAACCTGATCTTTATGTATATGATAGACTAGAACTTTCTGTAGCCTATTTGCCAGAATTTTAGCCCAGATTTTATAGTCAGTGTTCAAGAGGGATATCGGATGATAGCTAGCAGGGTCGAGGAATCTTTACCTTTTTCAGTAAAACTGTTATAATTGCTTCAGACATTGTTTGAGGTAATCCTTTATTATCTTCTGATTCAGCAATAACTTTCTGAAGCATCGTTGCAACCTCATCTCTCAGAATTGCATATATCTCAGCTGGCAGACCATCAGACCTGTGAGTCTTAGCTTTAGGCAAGTTAGCTATTGCCTCTTTAATCTCTAAAACTAAAATATCTTTATCTAGGACTTGCTGTTCTGACTCTGAGATTTTCGGCATTTAGTCTTTGATAAAAATGTCCAATCAAGTCTAGGTTAATGTTGCCTCTACTCCTATACAAATCTTTATAAAAGTCCAAAAGACATTGTTGATCTCTTTAACATTAGTTAAGGTATTTCTAAATGTATCCATAATACTTGATATGTTGTTCCCGTTTGGATCTTCTTCAACCTGTAGGCCAATAATCTGCCAGCCTTCTCCCATTATTCCCAATAGTTCTGTTGTGTTCTAAACAATGCATATTCAGCTTTCCCCATATGGATTTTGTAAATGTCATACCTCAAAAGTATTATCTTCCTCAAAAGGTTCATGCTATCTCCCTTATGTATTTTATGAGCCCTTTCTAGTCCCTTTAACTCTTCCTCTTGTTGAGCTAATCATTTTTCCTCTCTTTTTCCTGAAGGATGTGTAACTTAAAATCCTGCCCCTAATGTAAGCTTTATATGCCTCCCATACCATGGTGTGAGATGTTCCTCATTGTTATTTGTTTCAAAAATTGTTTAGTTTCTTTAATGATCCAAGGCTTAAAATTCTTATTATTAAGAAGAGTACAATTAAATTTCAATTAAAGGTCTTAATGGCATTAGGGTCCAGATTTAAATTGACTGAAACAGGAGCATGATCTGAGATGACAATTGTGCTGATGTCAGATTTCATCATGTCATTAAGTAGGTCATTAGACAATAGGATCATGTCAATCCTACTATAAGTGCCATGCCTATTAGAAAAAAAGGAAAAATCTTTCTTATCTCATCAGCCAAGCACCAGATAGGCCCAAATCCTTCATTCTATCCCTTATGACTCTATAGTTCTAATGTCTGATTTATTACTACCTGGATCACTTCTATCTGTCCAGTGGTCAAGGACCACATTAAAGTCCCCTCCCACCATAAGATTTTATTAAAATTGTGCTCAGCACATCAAAAATTCAGTAAAAATGCACCAGATTCCCCATTAGAAGCATATATATTGCATATGGTGATCTCTACACCATCTAATAAATCTTCTAAAATTTACCATCTACCATTAGGGCCCACTCTATGGGATAAAGTGGTAAAGTTAAATGTTTTCCTAATCAATATAGCCAATCCTTTTTGCTTTACTAACTGAATTATGAAAAGCATTCCCCACCCAAGATCTTTGCAATTTAACAGCCTCTTCCCCAATAAAAGAGTTTCCTGCAATAGGACACATCAGCACTAAGCTTGTGGAGATAAGTAAGTATCTTTTTCCTTTTAATAGGTGTTCCTAATTCCTTTACATTCCAATAAATACATTTAATAGTAACTTTATTGTCATTCATTGAATGATGTGAGGCTCATAACAATATTTATCAGATAATTTTAGTAGTCCCAGCATATGAGAAACATTCCCAATGACATAACACCTCCTGACCCCTAAACCTATTATTAAGAATAACCACACAAATTATATGGACATTTGTAAACCCTGCAGTTTAAAACCTTGCTCACTGCATTTAATAATGGCAAATGCACTTATAACAGAACATGCAAGCCTATACATTCCTAAATAAAATAATTCAAATTTGTAATCATACCCACTTTTCCTAAGAGACTGAAATGTGGCTCAAAGTGCCCTAACTTACTATTATTTAAAAGTAATCAGTCAATAAAATTAAAATTACAAAAATAGAGTAATTTTTTATTGAACTGTAATCTAAAAAACTACCTATAACTTCTAGCACAATCATATTAAACTATAAGGTGGGACTAGAAGGCCCACAAATCAACATGACAATAATTAAACTATAGCATACAAAGAAATTCAAAACACAGTTCCACTTAAATCTGCAATCCATATTAGCCGGAAACTCCAATGGCCTTGGTCACAAATTCCAGTCACAGGATGAAGTAGGTAAGGAAAAAGAATATACTTTCTACCTAGTGTGATGGTCTAGAGGTGCTCTGTTAGATGCTCTACTCTAAAGGTGGTGAAAAGAGATGAGCGAGGCACCAAGGTCCGAATTATGTGGATAGGATAACAGTTACTCAGACAAGGAGAGGCAGGAGTCAACTTAGTGCTTCAATGCTTGCAGGGTGTTTATTTTGTACCAAGGGTAGAGAGACACAGTCACAAGAGGGAGGAGGGGTTACCGAGAACAATAGGGCAATAAGCAGAGAAATACTTTTATCTACTATACTAAGATTATTACCACAAGAATAGACTATAGGCCTACTGCCACTCTTATTCTGACACTATTCTATACTTCTATACTCTTAGATGAGGATCAGGTGACATAAGCTACTCAGAACTGTATTAGGGTAATTAGCATCACACATTTCCATAAGAGTCCAGATATTACAAGAGTCCAGAGATCCAGCATCTTCATGTGCACCATCGTTCTTCATTGATAGCTACAAGGTAAGTAAAACAGAATTGTAGAACCCTAATCACAATTCCCAGCAAGGACCTAGTTAAGCCACTGGGGTGGTGAGAGGTTTAGTAAACAGACCATATATTCTTTGGAAAAGCCCTCTCTCCAAGGCTGCGGAATGTAGAACCAGAGCAACTGGTTCCTGAGAGATAACACCTGAAAACAAACGGTTCCTCGGCCAAAACCCACTTCCAGGGTTGCAAGGACAAAGATAGATTAAGATCTGTGTGGCGATGAATCCAGTGGAGGACTACCACGACCTGACTGATGCTGCAGCACTCCAAGGGCCAGCTGAACTCGGAAGGAACTCTGACAGGACCAGGAACCATAAGAATCTGAAGAGATGATGGTTGGCTCTGCAATCCTAGGATCAGGAGCTAACACAAAACAAAAGCAGCGGATGCCTCCCATACTGGGCTTTGGCGGACTGGACTTTCGGCAAGCGACCAGGAGGGTGCAGACTAGGTTCTCAGGATGAGCTCACTCTTCTGTAGAGGCGACCAACTTTGGGACATCTGGAACAGGAACCATACGGAATGACAGGCACGGCTGTCGTGGCAGCGTTTGCTGTGGATGTACTTTCAAGCTGTGAAAAACAAGAAATGGCGGTACGACTTGTATGACTGGCAACGGACTGACTTCAGTGGACGACACAGACAGACATGATGAGCTGATGGATGATCTCCCAGGAGTGAAGAATGCTGAGAGGATGTCTTCTTCTGAATAGAGACTGATTCTGAGTATGTGGTGTTACAGACCACACTATGAGAGTGCAGTGTGGTAGAAGATTGAGACTGTCTTCATACAGTAGAAACCATATAACTGAAAATGCCCAAAGAACTGTGGAATGATACAATAATTTGCTGGGGGAGGCAAATTATAACTTGGAGTACCTCTTACTGATGAGGGCCAATGTCCAGGTGCTTAGAGCAATAGTTCAGGTACTTAGGGCAATAGTTCAGGTACTTAGAGCAATAGTTCAGGTACTTAGAGCAATAGTTCAGGTACTTAGGACAATAATTTAGGTACTTAGGGCAATAGTTCAGGTACTTAGGACAATAGTTCAGGTACTTAGGGCAATAGTTCAGCATAAGCAGTACAGTAATTACAGTAGTTTCACAGTATAGGCAAATCGAGCACTCTTAAATGAACCCCTGTTTCTAAATGTAGGGTCTTCTGGAATAGGATCTCTTTCTGGACGTCCAGGCTGGAGCCTCCCTATAGTACCACTAGGCTGGCTTGTCCTATTCCGCTAGGCTGGGGCCTCCCTTTAGTACCACTAGGCTGGCTTGCCCTATTCCGCTAGACCGGGGCATCCCTTTAGTACCACTAGGCTGGCTTGCCCTATTCCACTAGGCCGGAGCCTCCCTTTAGTACCACTAGGCTGCCTTGCCCTATTCCACTATGCTGGGGCCTCCCTTTTATACCAAGTGCTGCTACCTAGGGCCTAATGCCCTACTTTTACCTTAGGCCTGACGCCCCTACGTTATCTTGGGCCTGGTGCTCCACTTACTATTGGGCCTGGTGCCCCTCTTTATAATGGGCCTGGTGTCCCACATAATACTGGGCCTGGTGTCCCTCTTTATACTGGGCCTGGTGCCCCACATTACATTGGGCCTGGTGCCCTCTTAATTCTGGGCCTTGTGCCCCTCAATACTGGGCCTAGTGCCCTACTTTACTTTTGGGCTGACTTGCCTTTTAAAACTGTGTGACCCCTTTAAATCTGCAGGCTCCCTGAGCTTGCTGTCATTTAGTTGCCAATCTCCACCCCAAATCCCGCCCTCACATGAATATTCATAAGGCCGCTAAGCTGGCCTTGCTTTTCGACCCCTCCTATGGCATCACTAACCCGCCTCCTAATGAATAATATTAAGGGTCCTAGCGACCTGATGTCCCTGCGGCGCCGCCCACCTTTCTATGCACCTACTGTCCGCTTTCACAACAAACAGAGTCTCCCCTTTTACAGGCGGTCAGCACTCTTCTTCGTGCTGCCGACTCACCACTCCGCTGTCTTCTGGGGCTGCTGTGTGGTAGGAGAGGGAGGGATGCTGGCAGTGGGAGGAAAGTTTCAGGCAGCTGGAGGATGACTGGGGCCTCAGACAGCCGACAGGAACTCAGCGATGCGGCACTTCTCTGCCACCAGCGTGGGACTGAGAATTAAACTTTATAATGCAAGGGGCAAATAAAAATAAACGAAGGGAGGCTTACAAGCCCAAAACCTGATAAACAGCTGATCGCTTTTCTTCTGGTGCCCGATGGCACCGTGGACACAAACCAATGCTGAGCAGGAGTCTTCAGGCAGGGAGGCAGCACAGGACCACAGCAAGCCCAGAGGATGGCTTCAACTTGAGTAAGCCCTGAACTGTCCCTTGACTTCTGTCCTGTCTCTGCCACTGCCCAGGATCAACTGACTAACAGAAAAAATATTTTTAAACTTGAACCTGCCTGGGTTCTAGATTGGCTTGAGTGGAATGCTGTGCATGAGCCACTCAGCACAGCATTCCATTCAGGCCATTGTGAAATCTATTGCTTTTAAATGTTTTTGACCATACTGTAAGTGCACAGGGCACTTTTCTACTATTATTTTATAGTTTACCATTATAAGGAGGTGAATCTTTTTATTTTCAGGGCCCCTTAGCATAGTACCGCTGCCTACACCTACAGCAGGTACCCTGAGCACCTGAGAACCCTAATTTATTTATTTATTTTCAACTTTCTGGGATGCCCCAACTTTGGGGCATTGCATATCGGGCCACCTAAAATACATTCCCCATGTATTCCCTTAACACTTTATAAAATTTATCATCTTAACAACCTCTAAAATCTTACTTAACACTCTATGAAGTCTTACGTTAATAAAATACTCTTAAAATCTCTAAAATATTCTTAAAACATCTACTATACTGTAAATTTTTGAAGTTTTACCAAGGGACATTACTTGGATTAGATCTGCCTGTTGTACCAAGGTACAAGTTGAGAAGCTTCTGTGATATACCTTCTAGGAGGGATACCATGCTCAATCTTTGAGATCTGCGGGTTGGAAATCAACAGGTTCTTGAACAATCGCTTTCCTTCCAGGAAATCCAGTATTTCTGGAGCTATCACTGGTACACAATCTGAATGGTCAAGGGAATGCATATATGAAATCGAGTCCAAGGTTCTGTACACCAACTGGTTGGTGATTCTAGTTCCACATTTTGTCTTTTGTGGACTCCTGCCTCTCTTTTGGCGTAGGGACTGTCCTGTTCTTTAACGATCACAGTGTCTCTGAATGTGCAAGCTTTTAGGAGATTGCGATGAACAATCTTGGTACCATGTCCAAATTCCTGTGGGATCTTGTATACCCGGTAGTTCAGGAGAAGGTATCTCGATAATATAATAAGGTTCTGATTCCCACTTTGAAGACAGTTTGCTGCATTTTGGGTCTTCTTCAACATTACTCTTTCTCAGACAAGTAAAGATGTAGCTTTGGCCTTGATATCATAGTTTGCTTTCTGCTTTTGCCATGCTTGCTCCATGTGTCTACCAACAATTCTTCCAGCTTCCTGCAAACATTGATTATGTTCTTGGACCCAATTTGTCACTGGCTTCTTTATTTAGTTTCTTCTTGTGGCACTTCCAGCACTAAGTCCATTGGAAGTCTTCCATGTCAGTCCAAACATTAAATAATGAGGGGTATAACCCAGAGCAATTAATCATATTATTATAAAGATACGTGAGTTCGGAAGTAAAGCTGGCCAGAAGGGACATTTATATTCTGGTAGAGCTCTAACATTTCTAGGAGAATCTGGTTTTGTTCTTTCACAAAGTCCATTACCTTGGGGTGGTAAGCAGTGGTTTTTACTTCATGGCTTCCATACTGAGCGAAAGTTCATGAAAGAGTTGAGATTCAAAAAGACGTCCTTGATCCGTGAGGATTTTTGTAGGATATCTGTAAGGTCATACAAAACATCTCATAAAGGTTTCGCAGTAGTTCGAGCAGATAGATCTTTTACTGCACTTGCAACCACGAACTTGGAAAAGTGATCCACCATAGTGAGGATATAAATGTGTCCATTTGTGCTAGGGTCTAACTTCAAATGATCAAGTCCAACTAGTTCCAATGGTGCTTTACTGACTATTGGATGGAGAGGAGCTCTCTGATTCACCTTTTCCTTGCACTTTAAGTTACATGCTGGACATTCCTCACACCATTTTATTATATCGTTTTGCATTCCTATCCAATAAAATCTCCTTCTGATGATAGCTTCAGTTTTCTTGTGACCAAAATGTCCTGAATTATCATGGTACGCCTGCAACACTACGGAAGCATCTGGTCTTAGGAGCCATGATCTGAGTTACTTCTGTGTGTGTGGTAGGATCTCTACTTTTCTTAACCAGATGATAATCCTCTATGGTCAAATGAGTTCTGTGTCTCCAAAGTTTCATCACTTCTGTGTTCAACTTCTTTCTTTCTCTTTGGGTCATGCATTTCTGTTGAGCAACTAGAGCTTTTACTTGGTGAACTATAGGGTCTTGGCTTTGTAGTTTTACCCATAGATTCTTTTTGATTCGCAATCATGTCATCCACTTCTGGTTGATCTTCCACTTTAAACTCGGGAGCAATTTGACAACAGGCCTGTACAATCTCAGCTGGTACCTGCAGAAAAGGTGGCATTTCTATATTTTCCAGCAGGGTATCATCTATTTCTGATTCTCCCTGTCCAGGCATCCGGGACAAGGCGTCAGCATTCGCATTAGCTTTATCAGAGCAAAACTTTAGGAGAATTGATAATTCGTGAGTGAGAGGCCCACCTTTGCTCGAGGGCTTTAGCTTTGCAGTATTCAAGTGTGCAAAGGATTATTGTCCGTGAAAACCATGAAAGGGTGGCAGCTAAATATTTGAAATTTTGCGGTGATAGCCCAGACTAGTGCTAAAAATTCCAGTTTGAAAGAGCTATAGCGGGCGTCGTTCCACTCGGACCTCTTAATCCTCTGCTTGCGTGAGGCTATTACTCTTTCCACACCATTCTGTTCTTGTGCAGTACCGCACCAATCCTTTGTTGCTG
The DNA here is from genome assembly GCA_016271365.2 of Neoceratodus forsteri. NCBI lineage: Eukaryota > Metazoa > Chordata > Ceratodontiformes > Ceratodontidae > Neoceratodus > Neoceratodus forsteri. The sequence continues at coordinate 124,460,841 of JADMNL010000023.1, read as the reverse complement.
GCATCGGTATACAACAGAAAAGGTTTTCATAATCTGGATACGCCAATATAGGAGCCTCAGTTAGTATCTTTTCAATTGATCAAGGTCTCTTGTTGCTCAGTACCCCATGTAACCAGGCGATTCTTTGGGACTCTACCCTCTGCTGATCCTCTCAAAAGTTTGTGTAAAGGCACAGCAATTTTGGAGAAGTTCGTAATAAATTTACAATAATATCCAACAAATCCCAAAATTTTCGGACCTCTCTAATGGTAGTAGGGACAGGCCATTTCTTTACTGCTTGATTTTCTCTGGTCTGGCATCACTCCCTCCACGAGAGACTATATGTCCCAGATAACTCACTTTAGTCTGGAACAGGTGACATTTAGAGGGTTTTATTGTCAGACCGTATTGGATCAACTTTTGGAACACTTCATTCAGGTAACTAAATGATCTTTGTGAGTTTTGAATATACAATGATATCATCTAAATATAACAACAGGGCATCGAAATTCTGGCTTCCAAGACAATGTTCCACCAGCCTTTGAAAAGTTCCTGGTGCATTACACAATCCAAACGGCATGCTGGTGAATTCAAAGAGATCCATAGGGGTAATAAAGGCTGTTTTCTCTTGATCCTTGGATGCCATAGGAACTTGCCAGTATCCGCTGGTTAAATCTAGAGTGGAGAATATGGCTGCTGATTGAAGGGCCATGATAGAATCTTCTATCCTAGGCAAAGGATACACATCCTTATGGGTGATGGCATTTAATTTGCGGTAATCCACAAGAATCAAATCTTACCATCCTTCTTCTTTACCAGAACAATTGCGCTGCCCAAGGGCTGTGACTTTCTTTATCACATTAGCCTCTTTTATTTCTTTAAGCATTTCTTTGACTTGCTGGTACATGGCTGGTGGAATAGACCTAAATCGTTCTCTGATAGGCGGATGTCCATGGGTATTGATGTGACGTTGTACCACGAGCTAACCTAAAATCTAAGGGTGTTGGCTAAAAGCTTCCCTTCAGTGTAAAACCACTTTCAAAACATCAGCTCTTTGCTTCATGCTGGTCTTTGGATTGCCTACTTTAATCTCCTTGGTCCATTCTGGTCTCTGGTCACTTTCCATTCCATCTGCAGGCACTTTCTCTATTTCTTCCCAGCTCGACAATGTCCTGTAAACACACCATGTGGATCTGAGCAACCGGCTGGTTCCAGTACAGCTATACATCATGAGTCCCGTAATTTAGCACTCGGACTGGTATCCTACTCTGATCACCGTGGTTACACTCCGAGCTACTATTATTGACTCTTCCTTGTTCATTGGGTAAGGTTCCACTTGGCGTCATAATCTTGACCCCTCAGGCCCACCTTTGCTTTGCACCACAGAGTGGTTTCGGTGCCTAGCTTCAAGGTTACTGGTCTAGCATCCGCACTCTTACTTTACCAATTTCACCTCAGCATTAGCGAATCGTTGATGGCATTGCAAGTTGTAGATAGTTTGTTGCAGGGCATGTTTCTCCACTCGAGGTACATGTTTGGCTTGCTGCTGGAGGATGCTCACTAATTCACCGAAGCAATTTTGTAGAACGTTCATCCCTAGAATTAGTGGTGGCAGTTGATCACTCTCAGTGTTGCTCACAATGATGCCTGTGTTGCATTGAGCGTTCTTTCCTAGCTGTACATCGGCTTCTAGATAGCCTAAATATGGTACTTCATCACCGTTGCTCGCTATCAACTTTACCCATGATCTAGGAGGTGGCTTCAGATCATTAGGTGTCCAGTATCTTGAACTCTCATCCTTGCAATGTGGTAACCTGCGATCCGATTGTCTAATAATGCCATAAGCTCGATGCCATCGACCTTGACCTGGTATCATTGAGCTACACCAACAAAACATGACTGCTCTAGTGGGATTGCTGGACCTGATCGGCTGCTCTTCGAGGGTCGGTCCTCATCCCTAAGAATTCCTGTTTAAATTTAGGGTGTTGTTTACTAGCTGACCACATCTCCTTTCTACATGGCCACTAACACCACACAGGCAACATATGGGCCTTCCTTGGCTATCAAACTGATCTGTGGAGCATCTCCTTCACTCCTTCTCGAGTGGTTCATTTGGTCATGCTTCCTTTCTTTCCCTGATGGAACAAATCTTTCCTCATTCTTCCAACCAGCTTTCCAACTCTGCATTTCCTTATACATCTCTGCCATCTGGTTGGTTAGTGTAGCAATCTGCTCAGTCAGCTCTGAGTGCTGTCGGCGCCAGTCTGTACAGAACAGATCGGTGTCTGTATCCTTGGTTCATGCATCTGCTCATGTTCTGAATCCGGCTCGGTAGGCAACAGCTTCTCCTCGGTTCTCGCCTTTGTAGGGACATTTCCTCTGGCGGAGTCTTGATTGCCAAGAATGGTCTTCTTTCCATCCTCTTGTAGTGTGGGTCAGCCATCAGTTCCCATAGAGGTTGCCATTTGGGGTATGCCGAGCCTCCTCTCTGGAATGTCCTGAACCAAATATTCAAATGGTTTTCTCTTTAAAATCCAGAAAGTCAACTTCAGGGTTTTGTAAATGCAGCATGCATAGTTCTCTCTTCAGGGCCTCACTTTGCACTCCTTCAACAAATTTTTCAACGAGTACTCGATCTACATCTCGGACCTCTGCTGCGTCTCCTCTCTCTATCGCTTCGTAACAGCTCATGCAAACTCAGTGCAAATTCTCTCAGGGTCTCTTGAGACTTCTGGGTACACTAAAGAACTTCATTTTGAGGTCAGACATGGTCCTAGCATCGAAGATCTGCTATAGCCTCTGGAGTATCTGGTCTGCTGTGGCTTTTGTTCCACTTGGCATGACTGGACTTCATGGTGGGCAGCTCCTTTAGTTGCCCGATTAAAATTTCAACCTTCTGTTGCTCGGGATCTGATACAGCCAAAACATGGCCTGCATCTTTGAACAGAATTCCCCAGGTTGCTGGTTCCGTCCCCATCTTTCTCTCCGAAAACTGTGGAAGCCATGGCGCTCTGAAATATCTGGCATGGTTAGTGGAGATGGTGGGATATTCCTCTAGGTCCATCTTGGTCTCCTCCAGCCGACTCTCTATCTCCCCAGACAATCCACTACTACGCCTGGCTCCATCTGTGCTTCTTACTAAGCCACTCCAACTTTGGACTCCTCTGATAAATAATTATCTCTACCCTGCTTGCTGCACCAAAATTTGCTTATATGATGGTCTAGAGGTGCTCTGTTTGATGCTCTACTCTAAAGGTGGTGAAAAGAGATGAGCGGGCACCAAGGTCTGAATTATGTGGATAGGATAACTGTTACCCAGACAAGGAGAGGCAGGAGTCAGCTTAGTGTTCAAGCACCGTAGGGCATTTATTTTGTACCAAGGGTAGAGAGACACAGTCACAAGAGGGAGGAGGGTTGCCCAAGAACAATAGGGTAATAAGCAGAGAAATACTTTTATCTACTATACTAAGATTATTACCACAAGAATAGACTATAGGCCTACTGCCACTCTTATTCTGACACTATTCTATACTTCTATACTCTTAGATGAGGATCGGATGACATAAGCTACTCAGAACTGTATTAGGGTAATTAGCTTCACACATTTCCATAAGAGTCCAGATATTACAAGAGTCCAGAGATCCGGCATCTTCATGTACACCGTCATTCTTTTTGGTAGCTACAAGGGAAGTAAAACAGAACTGTAGAACCCTAATCACAATTCCCAGCAAGGACCTAGTTAAGGCCACTGGGGTGGTGAGAGGTTTGGTAAACAGACCATATATTCTTCGGCAAAAGCCCACTCTCCAAGGCTGCCGGAATGTAGAACCAGAGCAACTGGTTCCTGAGATAACACACTGAAAACAAAGGGTTCCTCGGCCAAACTCACTTCCAGGGTTGCCAAGGACGAAGATAGATCAAGATCTGCATGGCGATGAATCCAATGGAGGACTACCACAACCTGACTGATGCTGCGGCACTCCAAGGGCCAGCTGAACTCAGAAGGAACTCTGACAGGACCAGGAACCATAAGAATCTGAAGAGATGATGGTTGACTCTGCAATCCTAGGATCAGGAACTAACACAAAACAAAGACGGCGGATGCATCCGTACTGGGCTTCGCGGACTCGACTTTCGGTGAACGACCAGGAGGCGCAGACTAGGTTCTCCACGATGAGCTCACTCTTCTGTAGGGCGACCAACTTTGGGACATCTGGAACAGGAACCATACGAAACGACACTGGCATGGCTGTCGTGGACGCATTTCGCAGACGACTTTCAAGCTGTGAAAACAAGAAACTGCGGTACGGCTTGTATGATTGGTGACGGATCTGACTTCAGCCGATTACACAGACGGACATGATGAGCTGATGGATGATCTCCCAGGAGTGAAGAATGCTGAGAGGACATCTTCTTCTGAGTAGAGACTGATTCTGAGTACGTGGTGTTACAGACCACACTATGAGAGTGCAGTGTGATAGAAGATTGAGACTGTCTTCATACAGTAGTAACCATATAACTGAAAAATGCCCAAAGAACTGTGGAATGATACAATAATTTGCTGGTGGAGGGCAAATTATAACTTGAGAGTACCTCTTACTGATGAGGGCCAATGTCCAGGTGCTTAGAGCAATAGTTCAGGTACTTAGGACAATAGTTCAGGTACTTAGGGCAATAGTTCAGGTACTTAGGACAATAGTTCAGGTACTTAGGGCAATAGTTCAGCATAAGCAGTACAGTAATTACAGTAGTTTCACAGTATAGGCAAATCAAACACTCTTAAATGAACCCTGTTTCTAAACATAGGGTCTTCTGGAATAGGATCTCTTTCTGGACATCTAGGCTGGGGCCTCCTTTAGTACCACTAGGCTGGCTTGCCCTATTCCACTAGGCCGGGGCCTCCCTATAGTACCACTAGGCTGGCTTGCCTATTCTCCCTATAGTACTACTAGGCTGGCTTGCCCTATTCCACTAGGCCGGGGCCTCCCTTTAGTACCACTAGGCTGGCTTGCCCTATTCTGCCAGGGGGGCCTCCCTTTAGTACCACTAGGCTGGCTTGTCCTATTCCACTAGGCCGGGCCTCCCTTTAGTACCACTAGGCTGGCTTGCCCTATTCCGCTAGGCCGGGCATCCCTTTAGTACCACTAGGCTGGCTTGCCCTATTCTGCTAGGCTGGGGCCTCCCTTTATACTAAGCTTTACCTCGGCTCCATGCTCCTACTTTACCTCGGTCCTGATGCCCACGTTATCTTAGCCTGGTGGCCTACTTACTATTGGGCCTGGTGCCCTCTTTATAATGGGCCTGGTGTCCCACATAAAACTGGGCCTGGTGCCCCTTTATATTGGGACTGGTGCCCCACGTTACAATGGGCCCGTGCCCTCTTAATTCTGGGCCTAGTGCCCTCTAAATACTGGGCCTGGTGCCTACTTTACTTTTTAGGCCTGACTTGGCCTTTAAAGCACCATTGGCCCCTTTAAATCTGCAGGCTCCCTAGCCTGCTGTCATTAGTTGCCAATCTCCCCCAAATCCCATCCCTACCTGAATATTCATAAGGCCGCTATGCTGGCCTTGCTTTTCGGCCCCTCCTATGGGCGTCGCTAACCCGCCTCCTAATGAATAATAAAATTAAGGGTCCAGCGACCCGATGCCCTAAGACACTGGCCACCTTTCTATGCGCCTACTGCTTTCACAACAAACAGAGTCTCCTTCTTTTACAGGCGTGTCAGCACTCTTTCTTGTGCTGTTGCCGAGTCACCACTCCAATTGCCTTTCTGGGGCTGCTGTGTGGTAGGGAGGCGGAGGGATGCTGGCAGTGGGAGGAAAGTTTCAGGCAGCTGGAGGGATGACTGGGGCCTCAGACGGCCGACAGGAACTCGGCGATGCGGGCGCTTCTCTGCCGCTGTTGTGGGACCGAGAATTAAACTTTACAATGCAAGGGGGCTAAAATAAATAAATGAAGGGCCTACAAGCCCAAAACCGCAGTAAATGGCCGATCACTTTTCTTCTGGTGCCCGATGGCACTGCGGACCGCAAACCAATGCTGAGCAGGGAGTCTTTAGGCAGGGGAGGCAGCACAGGACCACAGCAAGCCCAGAGGGACGGCTTCAACTTGAGGTAAGCCCTGAACTGTCCCTTGACTTCTGTGTCCTGTCTCTCTACCACTGCCCAGGATCAAGTGACTAACAGAAAAATATTTTTAAACTTGAACCTGCCTGGGTTCTAGATTGGCTGGAGTGGTATGCTTTGCACGAGCCACTCAGCACAGCATTCCATCCAGGCCATTGTGACATCTATTGCTTTTAAATCTGTTTTTGACTATACTGTAAGTGCACAGGGCACTTTTCTACTATTATTTTACAGTTTCCCATTATAAGGAGGTGAATCTTTTATTTTCAGGGGCCCTTAGCATAGTACCCTGCTGCTTACACCTACAGCAGGTACCCTGAGCACCTGTGAACCCCTAATTTATTTATTTATTTTCAACTTTTTGGGATGCCCCAACTTTGGGGCATTACACTAGGCAAATGTAGCATTGTAAAAGAATGTCACCCTTGACAACCAGTACACATACAGCATGCTAACAGACAATATCCCATATGCCTTCATACATAATATATCAGACAAAACAGGAAGGTGAGAACAATGGGATTGATGCAAGAAGCAAAAGGGGTTAGGAGAAAAAGTTTCAATGGCAAATAAGAAAAGTAAGTTTTAGAATGAAAAAGGGAGGGGGTATCCAAGGATAAACCTTGTCTGATATACTTTCTTGTACCATCCCAAACATATCACACATTGTTGAAAGATCTACTATTCCAATAAGAAAAGAGAGGGTATTAGTATTATGTCAATTAAGACCACCATAGTAACCAAAGCACCAAGCAATTCATTAGGCTGCCCTAACAACAACTCGATTCACCAGGAGTTATATAAAACATCTGAAGCCATCGCATAAAGCACTCCAAACGTTACGTGGTCAAGCTAATACTCATAACTCTTTCCTTGCTTACCATCAGTATCAGCATATAAAAGAAATAAACCATCATGTATCTTCTTTTATTTTATATTTTGTTAATCATTTTATTATTAAGTCCCAAGAATCACAAAGCCAGAGAAGAGTAGAGAAAGAGATACAAATAAGCAGGAAGAAGAAAAAGGGGAAGAAGAGGAGGAATAGAGACATGGAAGGAATAAATGTTAGAAGGGCTTAACAAACAGGACAGGACATAAGACTGTAGCATTTAAAACCAGTATTGTATGATACAAGTTCAAAGGTTATCATTAGCCACTTGGTACATATTGTGACCACCCAAAAAAAAAAGAAAAGGTGACATAAATACTTATTCATAAACATCTTGTCACTACCCAGTGACATATTTTATATATGTCTGCTAGGTTATGTAAATGTAACTTCATGGCAAATGCCAAATGCATATGAAATATTGACCAAAACCATGCTCCATGACTCTAAAACCTCAAAACAGAGCTCACAAGCAGCTGTTCCAGAACATTGTTGTAAAGTAAATAGAGTGAATACAGTCAAGTAAGCAGCTTGCCCTCTTCTGTGCGATACCATCTTCAGATACATGCACATTAAGCACAGTGCTAAAAGGTGGAATCTGTTAGGAGCCAACCCCTAGGAAATAGACTGACACTAGGAAACCCCAAATAAAACAGAGAGTTCAGCCCTATTATTGTCGATCGACGCCTGAGATACAGCTGTGCCATCTGGGATATGCATCGCACAATGATGAAAGCCAGCATCTGATTGGACTTCATCAGCACTACTGTTTATTGGTTGATACTTTTCTGTTCCTTCATTCTCCAGAAGCAAATCCATGTTTTCAGCCAAACAAGCAAAGTGGTTGTTGTGTAGCTCAACAGCAGAAATGTTGCTCTTTCCAGCAGAACCTTTTGGAGTGAACATAGTAGATTTTGCACGCCTCTGGTGAGGCCTTTACACTTTGACTAATGGTTTGTCAGCCTTCTTTGGGAGAGCTCAGAGAGCTTAGACTAAGTTTAGGGCTGTCTGTCAGCTAAGAATGTTGTTTTGTCCTATAATCCATTGGAGTCTCTGGACGCCAGCTCACGGTCTGTCAGTTGTAGAATGTTGGGCATTTTCAAAATTATGTACACCATTTTGCTTGGATTTAATCTTGTTATATATGAACTCCCAGGCAGCCTCGGTGTTTTGAAACTGTGTGTTCCCCATTAAAAGTCACAAGCAGGGTAGTGGGATAATTTATTCTGTAGGGATGTTCATTTGTTTAAAACCTCCAGTTTCGGAGTAAGCTTTTCTTTGAGTGACCACCTCCGATGAATAATCTTGAAAAGAGAAATATGACTGTCATTCCAAATATACAGCTTTTCTCCCTTGCCAGCCTGAGTATGTTCTCTTTGACAGAAAATCATAAGAAATATGCAACAATTGGTCTGGGGGGATGGTTGGCTTAGGGGCCAGGGACCTATGTGCCCTTTCAGTTTCCAAGGGATAACCCCAGCTATGTTGAAGAGCATTAGGTATAACTTTCTGTAAAAATGTAGTCATATTCAGACCCCTCCAAACCTTCGGGGACCCCTACAATCCTAAAATTGTTTCTCCAATCCTATTTTCCAAATCATCCACCTTTTGCCACAGTAGCTTGAATTGTTGATGTATAAAGTCAGATTCATCTTCGACTTTAAAACAGATCCTCTACTGCTGCCACCCTTCCTTCAGCTTTGGTAATTATATCATTAAACTTGTCAGAATTCAGCTTAATGATGTCTACAACATCTTTAGTCCAGCAAAATCCTGCTTTATTTCAAATTGGCTTAGAATAATATTCTGTAACATGGCACACATATTACCTATAAAAGGGCTACATGAGTCCATAACATTAGGTAGTGCCCCCCAATATATCAGTCGCTGGGCCAGCTGACTTCAGTGCCATCATCTCAGCGCCCATTCTAGTAGTCTGACAGTTCAGCTTCAAAAACTCACTGTGAGGCTTTAAATTGTTCCAGATGTTTTTGAGATGAAATTAACTCTGGATGTTCCAGCAATATTCCACTATCAGTTGCTGTACTGTATACTCATTGTCTCAAGGATTAGACAGGATTTTAACTGGATTAGTACTCCATTTTACTCCTGGTTGTAACTAAGTGGCCATCACTGTAGGTGACTAGCGTAACCCCTACTGTCTAATTATCAGTTAGGCTTTTTGGGGATATTCCATGGACACTGCACTCACCGACCTCGGTCAATATATTGGCCTCTTCTCTAAAGGCAACCAGGCAGTGGGCACAATGTTCATGAATTTATCAAGAGCTTTTGACACCATCATCCATGGTATTATGAGGGAAAGACTTTGGATATAGGTATATCAGTTGAAGCCACTAAATGGTTTGAGGCATACTTAAATGATCAAAAACAATTTGTAGCAATTGGAAATAAACATTCAGATATACAACCAGGGTGGTGAGGGCGTTCCCAAAGGGTCCAGTTTGGGCCCAACATTATTTCTGATTTATGTCAACAAATTAATTGATGTTACTTCAACCACAAAGACATGTCTCTATGCAGATGATACAGTAAAGGTGGCTACTGACTCTTCCATAGCTGGAATGAGTCAAAAGTTACAGTCTGATTTTTATCACATGTGTCAATGGTTTGAGGACTCTAGATTAGTTCTGAATAGCAATTGTTGCTTTCACAAGATCAGTACTAAAAACGAATGTTCCCTAAGTGTTGAAATCAAAACACTGATGAGTGAGATACTTGAACAAGTAGATGAATACAAATACCTGGAGGTTTAGATAAACCAGCATCTAAATTTTGATTCACATATCTCAAAGTTGATAACAAATTTGAATAGAAAATTGGGGTCTTTAGAAGGTCAAGTCATTGTACCAACATGGCAATGTGTAAGAACATTGTAAATCAACTACTTATTCCTATGATGGATTACGGTAGCCTACATATACAGTTTGACAAATAAAACTTAACTTAATAAATTAGATGTACTATTTAACAGAATGGCACGTTTTGTCCTCAGGTGTGATTATAAAACCTACTAATGTTTAATGTATCAGAAATTAAATTGGCTCCCATTAGAACAGAAGTAAAAACAATTTGGGTAAATCAAATGTATAAAATAACAAGGAACTCTAGACCTTCTTACTCCAGCATAAAATGTGGATTTGGATGACCACAATAAATTTGAGCTATTATGCAACTTAGATGGTGAGGAAGGGGCATTTGGTAATGAAGGTAACGCAAATGAGGCTGGAGGGAGGAGCTGGCAACCCAGAGGGTCAGGGACCAGGAAAGAAAATGCTAGAAATAGTTCCAGTGGGGAAGAGGGAGTTTAAATGTTAAGCAGAAGGGTAGAGACATCATATAGTATGCATGGGGTTGAGGCACAATTGGTGAGAAACTGGAAGAAATGAATGCAAGGGAGGGAGTCCCTCATGGAAGATGGACTGTACCAGAGAAGGGCCCTAGGACACACAGGGTGGAACAGGAGTCAGGAGTATTAATATGAGGGGTGAGGAAGACGGTGGGAGAAGGGTTTGATCATGGCCAGAGAGTAAGGCGTGGACAAAAGAGGGATAAAGGGATACCAAATTGAGGGATCTGAGGTTAGTGGGCATAAAAAGTGTGGTGGGAAGGGAGACAAGGGTTCTCTCATAAGGAGGCAGGAAGACACCCAGAGGAAGGTGATAACAGATAAAGGGGAGGGGTTGGGTTGGGAGCACAATACGGAGGTAATCAAAGGATGAAGGGCCATTAAGGTACTCCTGCTGGGGACTCCATGATTGGGGAATGACTGGGAGGGACAGGGGTGGCAAACCCCACCAGGTTAAGGTAGTGGATAGCTCTGGTCTGATGGTGCACAGGGCAAGGTTCCTGGTGTACGAGCTGGCAAAAGGGTGTGGAGGACACCGATTTCTGTGCATCTGGAGACAAATGATAGAGGGAAATAGTGTACTGAAATCCAGGAAGGTTCCGAGAGCTGGCCAGAGTTTGTTGGGATAATGTATGCAACATTTTCTCAAAAATATTGTCAGTACCAAAGACCTCTGAAGAGAACAAAATGAAGATCACGGTGGTAAATGACTGGCTTAGAAAGTGGGTGGAAGAAAGGGGTTGGGGTATTGGGGACTGGGGGAGTTTGGGAGGATAAGGGACTGTACGCTAGGGATAGGCTTCACCTTGCTCCGGTAGGGAAGGAAGTCTTAAAACAGGGGATGGCGGACTACATTCAAGCTAGGTGGGGTTAAACCTGTGGGGAGGGGTAAATGGTGGGGATGACTGGATGTTCTTATCTCTCGAGGAAGGGTCAGCTTTCAGCCCTGGGGGGGCCAGGCAAAAGACTAGAGAAGTTGATACCGTAGGGTGAGGAAGGAGGATGAATGCATATGGTATCTGGGGGTAGTAGGCAAATGGGGGCAGGGACACGGGTTGGGAGGTGGTGTTAGTAAATGCCAGGTGCCTGGGAAATAAGTTGCCAGAGTTCCATGCCATGCTGTTTGAAGGAGGGGTAGATGTGGTAGCGGTCACGGAAACCTGGGCCAACCCTAACCACGATCGGGACCTTAATGTGAGGGGAACACAGTGCTTAGGAAGGACAGAAAGGAGGGTGGGGGAGGAGTGGCTATGTTCATTAGAGACAGCATAGAAATCTCTAGGGTGGAAGAGGCAGAGGGAAACTTGGAGGCCTTTGGGGCCACCATGTGAACCCCGCACGGGGAAAGATCAAGCTGTGAGTGGTATATAGGCCCCAGGGATGGGGATGTTCTGGAGGATTGTCTGCTGGATAACATTAAGGGCTAGTGTGGACCAAAAGAGGAGGGAGTGGTGTTGATAAGAAACCTAAATATGCCAGCTACTGACTGAGGAACCATGACTTCCCGGTGGCAAAAAGCAGAGGTTGCTGGATGGCTTCCAGGATGTGTTCTTCACTCAGCACATGTTGGAGCTTACAGAGATGGGCATTTCCTGGATGTGGTTCTTGTGGATGGGGATCTGGTAAGGGATCTGGAAGTAGAGGATCCTCTGGCAGGGAGTGACCATGATATACTGTCTGGTTTCGAATAAATTTCGGGGCAGGGAGGATAGTTCTAGGACATTGGCTGTGGACTTTGGGGGTGGATTTTAGGTGCATGGGAGAGACTCTCAAGGAGAATTTGAAGGGATTACACCAAGGACGGATGTTGAAAGGAGATGGGAGGTCATAAAACGGGACTTCAGGAGGCAGTTAGGATCTGTGCAAAGGTGAAGCATAAGGGGCAAGGTCATGCAAACCATGCTGGTGGTCCAGGGAGGTTCAGGAGGCAGTAAGGAGAAGAAGGCTGCCTATGGAGGATACAAAAAAATGAGAGGGAAAGGAGAAGGAAACTTACTGTCTTGTATCCAGACAAGTCACCTAGATAGTGAGGGGGCAAAGGCCAGAAAAGAGCAGTGGCTGGTACAGGGGATATGGGGTGGGAAAAGGGATTCTTCAGGTATATTTGGGGAGCAGAAAACCATGGGCCAGATCAGCAGATTGAGAACAGAAGGGGGTGGGTGGAGGAGGCGAGGGACCAGCTGGAGGTATTAAATGAGTACTTTGTCTCCGTGTTCACTAGGGAGGGATGGTAAACTTACAAAGCGAGCTGATGGAGTTAGAAGGGCAGGCAGTAGGATCAGCAGAGCAACAGATAAGGAAAAGGCAGGTGTGAGAGTTACCCCAGGGTTTCACATCATGATGAATCAGCCAATGGGGGAGGGACAGATGATGCTATCCCATTGGCTGGGTGTGAAAGCCCTTAAGGAAAATGTCCATGTCCGAGTAGGCGCACCTCCGTGTGAAGTGGGGCCTGATTGGCAGATGTAAAAATGATAATAAATTTGCCATTACTGATTATTATTATATTTAGATTCATATCTGGTTGATCTTGAGCCCTCCTGTCGGCATTTAAGTTTGAACACCCTCCCATCATGCCCACAAGCACCTGTGGCTGTCCCTGTGATGACATGGCGGACAGGGAGCAGCCTGGGTGTCTCCATAGACTTGCCACAGTCCAGGATAGCTCTGTTTGGGCCGTGTACCTCTTGAGACATCTGGAGACCAGATACAGACAGCCAGTGTGCCTGTTAGTCTGTACCTGGTCTTGGTATTGCAAGGACACTGATAGAATCTAACTGGAGCTATCTGAAGGTACTGCAATACAGCTTATATGTATTGCAGTAGCTTCAGATAGCTCCGGTTTGATTCTATCGGTGTCTGCAACACTCGAGACCAGGTAACATACTAAAAGGCACACTAGCTATCTTATCTGTATCTGGTCTCTGCATGTCTCGGAGGCACATGGGCTCCAAACCAGAGCTATTTCACTATTCTGGACTATGGCAAGTCTATGGAGACACTCGGCTGCCCCCGCCTGCCACGTCATCACAGGGGCAGCCATGGTGCTTGGGGCTCGACAGGAGGGTGTTCAAACTTAAAATGCCAGCAGGAAGGATGCAAGATCAACCAGATATGAATCTAAATATAATAATAATCAGTAAGATTGGCAAATTTGTTATCATTTTTCCATCTGCTAATCAGGCCCCAGTTCACACGGAGGTGGGGCCCGCTGAGACATGGACGTTTCCATATAGGCCCTAATAAAGGAAAACTCTCCAGGCCGGATGGCATACATTCGAGAGTTCTATGGAAGTTGGTGGATGTCCTGGCTGCACCTCTGGCAGAGCTCTTCAACATGTTGATTGAGACAAGGTGGGTACCTAGAGGATTGGAGGAGGCACATGTTGTGCCAATCCATAAAGAGGATCAAGGCAAGTGCCAGTAACTATAGACCCGTCAGTTTGACATTGATGGTGGGTAAAATAATGGAGAGTATTCTGGAGGAACATTTGGGGCATTCTTGGAGGAGATGGGATACCTGGATAGTCATCAACATGAGTCTGTGCCAGGTAGATCATGTCAAACTAACCTTGTGGAGTTCTATGAATGGGCAACATTGGAACTAGACAGGGAAAAGCCTGTGGATGTACTGTTCTTGGACTTCAGCAAGGCATTTGATTTGATCCACACAATGGCCTACTGGAGAAACTGAGGAGATGGGGCAGGCCCATTGATGGTCAGATGGATAGAAACTGGCTGGCTGGGTGCACTCAGAGAGTAGTGGTCAGCGGGGAGATCTCAACTTTAAGAGGGTCGTGGTGGAGTACCACAAGGCTCGGTCCTGGGCCAATCCTGTTTAATGCCTACATCTTGATATCAGGGAGGGTATAGGGTGTGAAATGAGTCTTTTGTGGATGACTTCAAGCTGGGTGCAGTGGTTGAGGGGAAGAGGGAGGTTGGCCTGCAAAGGGACCTGAAGACCCTGGATAGGTGGGCGCACCAGAAATTACATTGTAACTCATAAGTGCAAGGTGTTACATCTTGGTGGGGAACCCCAAACACGAGAACACTCTGGGAGGGAGGAGTTGGATGCCCGGCAGGGGAAAAAGACCTGGGGTCCTGGTGGAAGTAAGTATGAATAACTCTCAGCAGTGCAGGAGGCGGCAGTCAAGGCAAACAAGATGTTGGGGCTGCATCACAAGGGCAGCACCTCAAGGTGGGAAATGATTCTGCTGCTGTACAATGAACTGGTTAGACCACACCTTGAGTACTATGTGCAGTACTGGAGACCACATTTGAGGAAGGACATCCAGCTCCTGGAAAGGGTTCAGAGGAGGGCTACCAAAATAATCTGGGGTCTAGGGGAATTGATGTATGAGGAAAGACTAGAGGCTCAGCCTTTTCTCACTGGAGGATAGGAGGGACAGGGGTTATGACTGGGGTCTTCAAGTGCCTCAAGGGTATCAATAGGGTAAATCAGGAGGGATCTTTAGGCTAAAGGAGAGTGGTATCACCAGAGGGTATAGTTTGGAGCTGGAAGGTGGAAGGATGAGGGAAAAAGGAGGAGGAGAAGGTATTTCACTGAGAGGGTGGTGGAACCATGAAGCGCTGCCTGGTGTACTGGTTCTGGCTTCTACGGTGGAGGATTCAAGAGAGGGTGGGATAGGTACAAAAAGCGGATGTAGCAGAGGTTGGCCTGCCCAGAGGGGTTGGAATGGAGGTCAGGAGAAACAGAAATATAATATGGGGATGCTTCAGTACCCACCTGAGGTT
The DNA here is from genome assembly GCA_016271365.2 of Neoceratodus forsteri. NCBI lineage: Eukaryota > Metazoa > Chordata > Ceratodontiformes > Ceratodontidae > Neoceratodus > Neoceratodus forsteri. Next base: position 124,445,719 of record JADMNL010000023.1, on the reverse strand, counting down.
CTGAGGCACGAGCAGACTCGATAGACCGAAGGCCTAATCTACTGGCAAATAGTATGTTAGTATGTTAATTGAGAAACTTAATAGAGTGGAGCATAAACACAACCTATGAAATAAATCCTCTAGGGAACTGGGAGTAGCAAGAATTAGGAACAAATCTGGAGAAATGACATTCCATTTGATGCACTAACTGTTTGGGCTAATGTTAGTGACCAAACAGAATCTGTTAAATCAGTAAGAGCATCAACACTAAATTAAAGAAGGAACTGTCTTACAGATATATGTGCAATGGTTGAAATATTATACTTCTGACTACACATTATAGCAAAATTAGTTATTTGTTTACAATTTAGTCAGTTCTATTGAATGTACTTTTGGACTGTTGTTAACTATATATTTAAGTACTGTGTGTTGACTGTATGTTTATTTTTACGCTAACCTGTACCAGAAAATTGAAACAGGACCACCTTGAAAATAGGACTTCGGTCCTAAAGGTGTGACAAGTCAATAAATGTGCCAACTTTGTATTTTATCCTGTATAAAATAATGATTTTATTACTACTACTACTACTTAGCACCTTGCATGCCCAATTAATTAATTTGCATGTTCAGGCAAATGTAACACACAGGGAGTTTGGTGCTATCCCATTTCAGGCAGTGGTGTTCCCTATGGGCACATGCAGCCCAGGTCCATGTTGGGGCAGTGCAGTTGCACTTGTTACTGTGCTGACACAGCCTGATATTCAATCAGATAGTGCAGCTTGCTATCCGACTGAATATAGCAGCAGCGGGTCTGGTGCAGGCACAAGCACAGTGCAGACGTTATCTTGTGCATTTATTTGAATATCTGGCCCAAGATAATTAATAATTTATACAATGTACAAGATACACAGACAACAAATGGGAAAATACAGAACACACTAGGGAAATCAAAATACATCAGTAATAAATTATAGACTACTGTATGCAGAGACTGAAAAAGACTAAACAGAACTAAATTCTAAATTCCTCTTACACGCTCAAGTTTCTTGACAAGGTCTTTGCACTCAGTTTCACTCTCTAGATAGGAATTGAGACAGGCCCTTTTGGTTGCAGGAACTGGCTGCTGTAACAAAACATCCTTTCTGCTCCTAAATGAACTTCAAGTAACCAAACATTTCAGGATATGGGGCTTTGCTTTCTTACAAGTCCATAGCTTGTTTTGTGTTGTTTATTTAAAATCCAGAAAAGTCCATGGGACAAACACTTGTTTACAAGGGTGACCCGATCAAATGAACAAGTATACAATATACATAAACAAAGAGAAACATAATCAACAAACTAAATTAATAAACAGTTAAGCAATCACAAACATTAGTAACATTAAGATGTTTCTTTAAAGCTGATTTGAAGACAGATAATGTAATAATATAACCTTTGCTCAGTCTATTTCCTAGGTCCTTCCCCTTTTACAGAACAGGTCACATGGTATGACCCTACTGAATTCCTCTAGAGGAAGCAGACCCTCACTTATGAGAACTTCCTTCCTTTGTGGAAGCTTCTGTAAAGTCACTTACCTTAAAGCTGTTTGATCTTTAGATCATAAACAGTTAGACTCTACATTTCATTAAGCTAGTCATAAAGCTGGCTAGTCTCTTGTTTGGAGTATTCATGTCTGGGACCCCTTTGTTGAAAATGCATTGCTGACATTCTTATTAAGAACTTTAGGACTAATCATGGCGTGATTGGGCTATCAAGCCACACCCAGCTACAGGAGATATGGAATATTCAATTTGAACAATATGGTTTCCTTAATGCAAGTTAACAACAACGTGGATGTAATGCATGCTGTAACTCGGTTAAGGCAGGCACATGCATCCTGCAAAGTCATTTTTGACTTTACACAGCCACCAAATATTAAATTAAGACATAACTCTGTCCCGAGGGAGGTAGTTATTAAAATGCTGCCCTTTTCATGTTCGCTTGCAAAGTATGCAAACTTATTGGTATTGGTCTGAACTGTGAGAGGGCTTTTAGAGGTGCGCCTCCTCCTTCACATATCACAGCTTCAAGAATACCAGATCTCCTCACTAATTTTGCCCACTCTCCCTTGCTCCTTCTTTTGTCTTTGAAGTCCTTGTCCAATCACAAGGCTGGAAATTACAAGCTGCAAGGTTTTCTTTTGTTGTTCCTAATTCTTGCTTGATACCTGTCTTGTGCTTTTGGTTCTACTCGGCACTGTGACAGGTTAACCGTCGGGCAGCTTCTTGGGGAACACACACAAAGAGAACACTCTAGACACCAGCTTAAAGTAAATGAAAATTATTTTACTTTTGGTAACATGCAAAACAAAGAGCTTGTATTCAGCTTTACAAAAATGTTCTTGCGATTCTGTCTCTGGTTGTCTCTCCATAACAGAAAGCAAAACTTCCTTTTCCCCTTGTTCCCCTAGCCCTTTATGGGGCTCAGGTGTTGCATATTAACCCCTGCCCCTGAAGAATAGCTAACAAGAAAAGCTTTCAGTGCAGTAAAGGGCCTTAAAACACTAACTTTAAAGCAAGAGGTGTTTGGTACAAATCCTCCCAGATTCCGTGTCAAAACCTGTGTTACCTGTGTTGCAGGGTGAAAGGCGCATGATGGACATACACTCCATCCTAGGCACTGTCAGCTTTTAGTATTTATTTTTGGTCCTATGAGACCAGATTGCTTGTCAAAGACTATATGCTTGCTGTCTGTATCTAGGCTTCCTGTTTTCATTATTCATATAAGTTTGTTGTTATTTTCAACCAACATGTGATTTTACTTTGCCCAAACATCTTACCTCATTGCTCATCTGAAGTTCTTCTCTGCACATTCCTGAGGACAAGAAAACACACATCTGAGCAAGGTGGCCTCAAAATTATGTGAACTCAGTACATGCACAAGTTATGTATGTTGAAAGCATTCTGAGAGAAACATATGGCCTGAAAGTAGGCTTTGTCCTGAGCGTGGAAATGTGTTTTACATTGAAAACGAGTAGGAACACTTACAAGCTATTATTTTGAAAATCGTAACTGTGACCTGAGCAAGCCCATCAACCCCAACACTCTGAGAATTTGGGATATGGGACTTACCCAACATAAGAGACCAGAAACAAATGGTTTGATAACCTTTTATTGGACCAACAAAGATGTTACAAAAAACAAAGTGCCTAAGCTTTCTGATCAACCAAGTGCTCAGAAGCTTCCGAAGAAGGACTTGGCTGGTCCGAAGCTTAGGCACTTTGTTCTTTTTGTAACATCTGTGTTGGTCCAATAAAAGGTATCAAACCATTTGCTTCTGAAGCTTTCTTATAAGGACCAATATGGCAACTAAACTAAATCTGTATGCCAACATAAGAGAAACACACATAATTTGTTTTAAACGTATTATTTATGTGCTCCCTTTCATCTTCCAGCACAGTCTCCTTTGGAAAACACAAGGTGCCAGACCCCTGTCACACATGACCACAACTGTCATCTCTTTCTAGCAGTGGATCTCTCCCCGATGCAGGGGGATGGGAGGGAGGCAATCCTTGAGTCTCTTGTTGCATCAGCAGCATTGTGGGAGGCAGTGGTGTATGCAGATATACTAGGAACTGTCATTCACTGCTGATGGGGTCATTTTCCTTCCATTTGTCCTAGCCTCCGGGACATCTCCTTCCCATCATATCTATGTTATGCTTCCATCTGTGGTCAAGCAGATGGCAACTCTCAGGAGAGTCACTGTCTCTCCCTGGAGGAGGGCTTCCTATGGGACACTTGATAAACTGCCCCTGCCAGCCCCAATGACACAGGCTTATTTCCAAACCTGAGGGGCACCAGCGAAGTGAGTGGTAGCTCTACCACTGTGCCAACAGGCTGGCACACTCAGACAAATTTAATCATGTCTTGGGACCTGTGGCACTTAGATAACAAAAGCCTTGATTTTGTTTCAAGTAAATAAAAATACATTGAAAGCTTTTATCTGATTACAGAGCACAGCTGATTGGACCCTGATGTTTGCACCTTAATGGAACTAACAGCAGTCTGCAACCTAGACTGAGATTACCTTAGTGGCAAATGTAGCAGTATAAGGAATGCAAGCGTGCAGTAATCTCACTTTGAAACATACCTGTTAAATGCATGTAATCAAAAGTTTCAATTTTGTATACACATGCAGTGTTAAAAATCCATTTAAGCACATAATGCATCCCGTTTGAATGCATACTGTAGGTTACAGAGCTTTCAAAGGTACTTCCAGCAGCTGAACAGAGCTACTCATAGTCTGTTGTGACACTGATCTGACTGTGCTGTAACCCGATTCCTTGCCAAGTGATTGCTAGGTGATTAGTATTGACTAGTGCTGATTGCTGCTAGGTGATCCGTGTTGACTAGTGCTGATTGCTGCTAGGTGATTAGTATTGACTAGTGCTGATTGCTGCTAGGTGATCAGTGTTGACTAGTGCTGATTGCTGCTAGGTGATTAGTGTTGACTAGTGTTGATTGCTGCTAGGTGATTAGTATTGACTGGTGCTGATTGCTACTAGGTGATCAGTGTTGACTAGTGTTGATTGCTGCTAGGTGATTAGTATTGACTGGTGCTGATTGCTGCTAGGTGATCAGTGTTGACTAGTGCTGATTGCTGCTAGGTGATTAGTATTGACTAGTGTTAATTGCTGCTAGGTGATTAGTGTTGACTAGTGTTGATTGCTGCTGGTGATTGGTGTTGACTAGTGTTGATTGCTGCTGGGTGATTGGTGTTGACTAGTGCTGATTGCTGCTGGGTGATCAGTGTTGACTAGTGTTGATTGCTGCTGGGTGATTAGTGTTGACTAGTGTTGATTGCTGCTGGGTGATTAGAGTTGACTAGTGTTGATTGCTGCTAGGTGATTAGTGTTGACTAGTGTTGATTGCTGCTGCTATTTAAAGCACAAGTGTTAATGCCACACTATCACCTGCAATCACCTACAATGGTGTTTCTCTCTGCTCCTGTGTTTCCGGCTCATCATAGTGTACTCCCTTCTGCTGTTCCTGTTTCTCTGGTCTCTCCTATTATAAAACAAATCAACGTCTACCCCTTCTGCCTCACCTTCTTCTCCTGTATCTGCCGCAAAGAAACAGGAACTCACCTATACTGAGAAGGTACCCATGCTGGAAAAGTTTGCAGTTCCTGGGTCTTACAGACTGTAGTTGCTCAGTGCTGGGGATTTCTCAATCACAAGTAAGCAGGCTTCAAAAATAAGCGATTTTGTCAGATTTTCATAGCAGCTTTAATATGGTTCATAAAAGAAAATGGAAGGCAAGGATACCTCCATCGATGAGGCTTTATTATGTAGGTTTGAAAATGATCACTGCTCAGACATGCTTGCCTCTGATCCACTAATGCATGCCAAAGCTAAGAAGTTAGCTGAGGCATTGGGAAACTCACATTCAAACCCAGCAACAGGTAGTTGTGCCACTATAAACAGAGGCATAATATAGTCTTTAAGCATGTCCATGGTACAAAATGAACTTGAATAATGCAGAGGCTGATGGCTGGGCTCAGGCGGTGCTGCCATGGCTTCTTTCTGACTTCCACTCAAAGACATCTACAATGCTGATGGACAAGATGGGCTTTTATTTCAGGGCCAGCTCTGAAGAAAGAATACATATTTTGAGATATATGCTAAAAACATTATTGTAATATTATTACTCCTTTGCTCAGAAAATATTGAAGTAAACCCAGATCCCATCTCCTCGTTAACATTTCTGTCAGATTTTGGCTTGACAACTGGTCTAAAAATTATGTTAGTCAACGTGTGCAGCCTCCCAAAAAATGAGATAATGTGAAAACCTGGGTATCCCACACTAACCCGATGTCTTGGTAGTTACAGAAACATAGACTTTGATGGCAGATAAGGACTGCTTGGCCCACCTAGTCTGCCCATTTCGCTACTTATTAGATAAACTACAGATCCTAGTTAACCAGCAGCCTACTTCTTCCTACCCCCACAGAATTGCCTTATGTCTGTCCCATGCATTCTTGAATTCCCCACTGTTTTTGACTCCACAACCTCCTCAGGAAGGCTGTTCCATGCATCCACAACCCTCTTCATGAAAAAATACATCCTCACATTACCTCTGAGCTGTCCCCTCTATCTTCAAATTGTGCCCCTTTGTTCTTGCATCTCTTTTTTGAAAGATGCTACCCTCTTGGACTTTGTTGCTCCCTTGAGGTACCTGAAAGTTTCTATCATGTTCCCCTCTCCCTCCTTTCCTCGAGGGTATACATATTAAGCTCCTTTAGTCTCTCTTTGCATGTCTTTTGGTGCAGACCCTGCACCATTTTGAATTGCCCTCCTCTGGATGTATATAAATCTTTACCCAGTTGATGGATTCCTTTTTGTTTTAACATTTAATGGGTTTATTCAAGGCTTGCAATTTCCCTCTAGTTGGTCTGGCAGTGTCTTATTTCCAATTTTCAAAAGGAAGATCCTAATAATCCAAGATGTATAGGCCCATTAGCCTCATTGAGGAGTCCCAGAAATTGGATAGACTATTGGATTGGGCTAAGGAGAATTCTGTGCTGAATGAGGCACACAATGGCTTTTGGAAGAATCGATCTACAGTACAGCATTGTTATATGTTACAACACCTAGTCTGAAACACACTAAAATAAGGAAAACTAGGCTGTACTGCTGTTTTGTAGACTTCTCCAGGGCCTTTGATAGTATCAGTGAAAAATTATCTGGGACAAGCTTGAGACTTTGAATCTGGAGAACTCATTGCTTGATATTCTTATCAGACTACATGAAGAAACCTGGGCAAGAATTCAGTATAATCAGTATGGGCATTTGACTGATACATTTTATACACACGTGAGAGTTAGGCAGGGTTGTATCCTAGCACCCACCTTGTTTAACATTTATATTAATACAATTCTGGACCAGATTACAAATCCAAGACTTTCATGCCCCAAAAATAAATGAAAATAGAATTGATAGCTTGGCTTATGCAGATGAGTTGGTGTTGCTCTCAACCCCAGACTCAGGCCTCAAGAGGAAAGTGGTTCTTTTGAATCCTTATGTAAACAAAGGAAATTCAAAATTAACTTAAGCAAAACAAATATTGTGGTCTTTACTAACCTTTAGATCATCTGATATGACTAACCCCAGTCTCTTTCCATTTTGTTGTTGTTACTACCTCCCCTCCCCATTGTGTACTCTTCCCCTGGGTTTTGTTTCCAGGTGCATTACTGCACTTTTTGCATTGAATCTAAGCTACCATACTTGACCATTCCTCCACCCTTGCCAAGTCCCTTCTTATCCTTTCCACTCCCCTTTTGTGTATCAACCCTGTTGCAGATCTTTGTGTCGTCTGCGAAGAGCATACTTTTCCTTCCAGTCCCCTGTAATGTCACTTATAAAGACATTAAAAGGACTGGATCCAGTATGAACCTCAGGTATCCCACTAGTAACCCCTTTTCTTTGCAGTGGACTCCATTTACTATTACCTTTTGTCTCATGTTGTCCAGCCAATGTTTTACCACTACCACTCTGGACCCAGTCCCAGGCTGACTAATTGTCTATTAATCTTTTGTATGGGACTGTGTCAAATGCTTTGCTAAAGTCTAGGAAGGCCATGTCCACAGCCCCTCCCTGGTCTACCATTTTAGTCACCCAGTCAAAGAAATTGATTAGATTATCTAACATGACCGTCCTCAGCCAGAATCCATGCTACCTTGGGTCCTATGCCCCACTGGCCTCTAGGTACTCAACAGTTCTTTCCTTCAAGTGATTCCATCATTTTCCTACTACTGAGGTCAAACTGACAGGTCTGTAGTTTCCTGCCTTTGTCTTACTCCCACTTGTGAAGAGGAATCACATCTATCCTCCTCCAGTCCTCAGGTACCACACCATACTCCCGTGATTTGTTAAAAAGGGTAGTCAGTGGTGTTACTAGCTCTCCCTTAGTTATTTTAGAATTCTAGGTGAATCCATCAGGCCCCATTGCTTTGTCCTCCTTCGGTTTTAGGAGTTCCTTCAGAACCCTTTCTACTGTGAAAGGACTGGTATCAACCTCTATCCAGAGTGCTTCTATTGATTGGATTAGGTACCCCCTTTGTAGGAATACTGAGCGGAAGTATTCGTTCAGTATCCCTACTTTTCACTGTCCTTCTGCCCACCTACCATCCCCTTTATTAAGTCTCACTATCCTCCCTTTGTCTTTTCTTTGCCCCTAATGTACCTATAAAAGGTTTCAACCCCTTCTTAACTGAGTTGGCTATCTTTTCCTCGGTTTGGGCCTTTGCTATTCAGACTACCTGCCCCACTTCCTTCTGCTTTAACTGGTACAGTTCTCATTCCTGCTCCTTCTGTGTTTCCTCATACTTCCTGAATGCTATATTTTTCCTCCTAACCTTCCCCGCCACCTCTTTTGAGAACCATAGTGTTTTTCTTTCATTTTAATGTGTTTATTTGCTTCACAAAGGTTTGTTGTCTCTGTGATGGCAGTTTTGATGTTTCCCATTGTTGCTCCATCCTTCTTCTTGTCTGTTTGCTGGTGCTCTTCTGAGGCACTCTCCCATTTGACAAAGTCAGCCCTCCTAAAGTCCAGTATCCTCACTTTTGTGTAAGCTTGACTCTAGCCTGAGTTTATAATGAACCACACTGTTTAGTGATCATTTGTTCCCAAATAGCTACCCACTTCTAGATCTGAGATCCTCTCTGTCCCCGTTTGAGAGTACCAGGTCTAAGATTGCTCCTCCTGAGTGGGTTCCAAAACTAGATGTCTGAGGCATGCCCCTATAGGCATCGAGAATGACCCTGCTCTTGGATGTGGCTGCAGCAAAGGTGCTCCAGTTAACATCTGGCATGTTCAGATCCCCATCAACAATATCTCCTCTTTGTCTGCCATCTTAAGGATGCCTTCTATCATTTCCTTGTCCATTTCCTCCCTTTGAGATGGGGACTGTATAAAACCCTGTGTGGATTGTGGTGCCATTTCCAGTCTCCAGGATGACCCACAGTGCCTCCTCTCCTCCCTGTTTACCCTTTTGTTCCATTGCTTTGATCCCTTCCCTTACATAGAGCTACTCCTCCTCTTCTCCTACCCTCCCTGTTCCTCCTGTAGATTGTGTGCCCTGGTATGTTGACATCCCAGTCGTGGTTCTCAGTGTACTGTGTTTCTGTGACTGCCATGATATCCAGGCATCCCTCTTCCATCAAGGCCACCAGTTCAGGGAGCTTGTTACCTAGACTACAGGCATTGGTACTCATTACCCTCCATTTTATGTCCTTACCACTTTTGCCCCATCCCTGTCCTTTCTGCCTTTTTCCATTTACCCTGCCCTTCTCCTATTTTCTCTATCTTGGTGTTTACCTCACTGACTACCCTGATTTTTTAGGTGGAGCTAAGTTCCTGCTCCTTTCAGTGCCTCCCCATTGGCTATTTAAATGTTTGCCAATGAAGCATTTAAACCTATCACTTAGGATTATTGTTCCCCTCCTGGACAGATGGAGACCATCATGCCAGTATGAGCCTGCATCCTCCAGGTGGATCCCCAGTCCCCAGTGAAGCCAAAACCCTGAGATCTGCACCAGGTTTTCAACCATTGATTGAATCCCATGGTGCAGAGCACCTAGATCTCACCCATGCCACAGACAGACAGCACCTCCGAGAAGGTTACCATGCATGCTACTTGTCTAAGGCCCCTCCTCAACACCACAAATTCCTCCTGTATTGCTCTGATCCCTTTCCCAGCCAGATCATTTGTTCAGGTGGACAATGACATCAGCTCCTCCCCATGCAGCTGCTTCCTGATCCTGAGAATTTTCTCTCAGTCCCTCTAAGCCATGGTGCCAGGCAGACACCTTGCTCTCCCTCCCTCCCCAGTTCTACCCTCCTAACAATGGAGTCCCCCACCAGGAGTTGTTTCCTTGCCCTGTGGAGTCCCATGCCACCCTCCGCTGGGTCTCCTTTGTGGAGGTTCCTGGTATCCTCCTTGGTCTCCACTGTGGTGCCACCATAGAGGAACCACACTCTGCCAGAACAGCATACGAATTGTGGAAAGGTACAACTGGAGGGATGCGCCTGTTCCACCACTTTCACCCTCCCTGAACCCACTGTGGTTCCACCGCCCTCTTTCTTGGCAACCTCTGAGGCAGCGGAGGTGGCCCTGGTGGTCTCTGGGTGGGAGAGGAGGTCCCCTGAATCCTGGCCAACTCAGCCTGGAGATGACAACCTCCTTCATCAGCCCAGAGATGCCTGCAGATGGGTCAACATCGTATCCTCCAGAACATGTCCTCTGTGCCCTTTAGCTCATGATCTTCCTGTTCTGAGACAAGAAGTTCCTATATTTCTCAGTAGTCTCCTTACTTGCTCAGAGTCAGACCTCCAGCAGCTAGGGGTATGGGCTGCTACTCTTGCCCTTTTAGGATGGTGAGTCTTTGGTGGCTCTGTGATCACTCACTTCCTGATCCTGTTCCTGTTGTCAGTCAAATCCTGTGCTTATAAAGTAGAACTGCCTTTGGGTGGGGGTGGAGGAGAGGGAGGAAGGAGGGCAATATAACCTCAATAGAGAAGTTTAGTTATACCAGCAGCTTCTTCCTTCTGGTGCTCTGCCTTTTCTGGCAGAAATTATCTGGGCAGTGTGTAAATCTGGTTTTAACCTGGTTTCTTCTAGCTAAGCCACTCCCCTACTTTGCAAATCTTTTCACATAGTTAATTTCACAGATAACAATTCCTTCAGCATCTGTGACAAGCAACTAGATAACTTCACAGATTACAGATAACAGATACACAGATAACAATTCACTTCAACTAACTCTGACAAACACACTAACTTGTTTTTTACCCAAAATTGAAAGTCCCAGTACAATAGTTCTAGTTCTTAGCCCCAGTAGAGAAGTTTTGTTATACCAGCAGCTCCTTCCTCCTGGTGCTCTGCTTGTTCTCTGGCAGAAGCTATCTAGGGCAGTGTTTAAATCTAGTTTTAACCTACTCCTTCTAGCTAAGCCACTCCCTTACTTTGCAAATCTTTCTACACTTAGTTAATTTCACAGATAACAATTCTCTTCAGCTACCTGTGACAAGCATCTAGATAACTACACAGATAACACAGATAATAGATACACAGATAACAATTCACTTCAACTAACTCTGACAAACAAATTGAAGGTCCCAGTACAAGAGTTTTAGTTCTTAGTCCCAGTAGAGAAGTTAAGTTATACCAGCAGCTCCTTCCTTCTGGTGCTCTGTTTGTTACAACTTTGGAGAAACAGTTCTATAAGCTTGCTGCCTGTGAATACCTAGACTGTGAGGTCCCTAGATGACATCATCAGCAGCTCTTCACTGAAAGAGGCTTTTTGAAAGATAGTGAAACTAGGTTACAAAATGGCTAATAACTTTAAAATGAAGTAACATAGAAATCTAGTTTTTGGAATTAGATTTATTGGGGGTAAGCTTATTCTGATTCTGCAATGTAGCACTTTTGGTGTCAGTGGGTCTTTAAGAGGTATACTGTACAGTAATAGCTTTACTGCACCCATTCACCTGACATACTTTTCCCAATCCACTGCTGTGCTACTAGCGATCCAGTGCAATGCCACAATACAAAGTATAGAGGATCAGTTTAGTGCATAGTCTGCATAAACACATTCTACTATTTGGTCCCTTTGGTATACATTTAAGTGGAATACTCTCTACAGTAAGTAAAGGGTTAGCACATTTAATTTACAGATCACTAGAGGCCATGGGTGAGAAAGGGCAAGGAAGTGAAGTGCAGATATAAGGTGAATAACGAATGTCATGGAGTTGGTGTATTGAAATAATCAGCTTTATTATGAGTCTGCTAATTTCCACCTAGGAAACAGTAGCACTTCAAAATTTCCAACAGGTACTGAAATGTATTCTACATTGATTTTACCAGGTAGTGTCCTATTGAGACCGTGACCTCTTTTGTAAGGATAGCGTGGACATGTGGCTGCAGGAGTGCAACGTTTTCAGCATTATTCACAAATATTATAGTATTTACAATGCAACAAATGCCATACATTCATTTGAAATATGCATCACTGAGCTGCTGGATATGGCCCCATTAGATGCAATACCTCATTTTCTTGGGGGGCTTGGTACAAGTAGGGTACAAAATGTTAACGCTGCAGGACAATACAGAAAGTATATAAATACAGAGCATGGTCGAAGACACACATACAGTACATATTGAGACAAAAGGAGAATCATAACTGTCTTGACACATAATAATGACCTTGCACTGTGTATGTTCCTGTGATTATTCATCACTGTAAAAACTCAATAAAAATCAAAATTAAAAAATAATTATCTTGATCCAGTGGCAGAGGAGACAGAATGGTTGTCTCTTGTGAGTATACTAGGTTCCACTGGACCTCAGTGTAGAATGGAGTAAGAATGATAAACTGCCTTGGGGAAGGGGTGGGGCTAGGTTAGTGATGTTACCACAACATCTCCATGGGTCCTTGTGCTGTCCCAGTAACAGCATTCAGAAAGTGGGAAGGTTATAGTATAGTTGAGACTGGTTGCTTGTTCCAGTCATTTGGGTCTAGAAAGACAAAGTGCATCTGCTGGGCCTTCCATTAAGACACTTCATAGCTAGGTGCCTCCATAGATTTTATGGAATAAGGTGTAGGAGCTGGGGAGAAGAGGGTTTGAGGTAAGTGTGGAGGAGTCTCAGGTGTGAAGGCCGTTGTGGAGATAACGCTTGTATGCTACATTAAGGTGCAGTTTGGTGTACATGATGCTTATTAAAGCAGACAAAATTCAGAATCAGGCCTTTTGTTATTTAAGTTCAAGTGATTTCTTAGGTAGTTCATTATTAGGATTCTGAAGCTGTTCAGTGAGAGTGAGCTGGTCAGCTTCAGGTCTTTCTGAATCTTTCTTCAGGAACAAGGAGCCAAAGTTCAAAACCTTCTGCCGTTAGGTGCTGAAAGCATCATGCTTCTCGGAGCTGTCCAGCAGAGCTGTGAAACTCACTCTAATGTTGTGTTGCCTGGAGTGCTGCAGAGAACTGAACTGAAAAGAAGACAAAGAGAATCATAAAAAGGCAAATGAATGAACTCAGGGAAGGAAACAAGGAGATTACTGTAATTCTAGAATAAAAAAAACAAGGGAGAAGAAACAAGACACTGTGGGCTGAAACCTCTCCAGAATGTGTCACTATTTGGACTTCTTTTCTTAATTCCTGTTTTCAGTCCTTCCATCCCTGGTCTCAGCAGGATCCCCACAGCCCCATCACTGACCCATCTCATTGAGTATAAGCTAACCACCACTTGCACAGAGCCATGTCTGGCGGGTGGCTCATCATGTAGATTCATGCGGTGCCAGTTAGGATGCTGAGTGAGCTCAGGGCATTTTCCTAGTTTTTCTTCCTGGGGTTGGCATGCAATATGGTCAGGCATGTGGGCATTGATACCCCTGCATACTATGTCAGGTGGCTCACCCTGCCCACTGCTCCTGTATGCTGCCACCTGACCTCTGCCAGATGGCAATCAGGTGTCAGGAGTCAGGACCCCCACCCAAGGGGAGAGCTGTCCATGGGATGCTCAATCCTCCTCATCTAACCAGCCCAGTGACCATAGTTCTTTCTGCTACTTTGTGAACTATTAAAGCAGCAGTACATGATAGTAGTGAACATTCGACCCATAATGTTTTATCTTTTTTAAGATTGGCCCTTATCTCCTGACTTGTATGATACCCTTTTTCCCTCATTTTCAGTCTGCTTTAGCACTCTGTTGACATTTGAAATAATAAAGGGCACTTCTTTTAATATGTCTTCTCAGACCAGATTTTCATCAGTATTCTCAGCTGATGTTGTACACATGTTGTCCCATAAGATTGGGAGCAGTGTCTACTGCATGCTAGTTTATTACAGTCACATAAGTGATCTTAAACAGAGAGCAGTGGAAAATCTAGTTCAAGCCGTATTAAAGGAGCATTCCTTTTAATATTTCAACAGTAAAAGTGGCAAAGCAAACTCAAAATGGGGAAAGGATATCATACAAGTAAGGAGACAAGGAGCAATCTAAAATGGAATGGAAATGGACTAGAAAAGTATAGTTCAGAATTTTCACTGATATCATGTACTCCTGCTTTAAATAAAATCACATCAGAAGCACCCTTGGCATTTGGCGCTCACTTGTTTCATATTTATCTAGGGATGACTGAACGTTTTAATTGCAACAATGGCAAGCTGAACATCTTAACTGCACTGACACAGTGGGACAAGTATCTAAAAGGATGAAAAGGATGACCACATTTGGGTTTCTGTACATTATAGTATAGTAGCCAAAGGATATTATTCTGTGCAAAATCTTTGTATGGAGCACTGATCTGCAGGGGCATGCCAACAGGCACACCAAGGCCAGGAATACACTCAAAGCTGATCTACTTTAAACCTTTAAATACATAGAAAGGAATAAACAAGATGGGTACAGAGGGGCTGTTCCAGTAAGGAGGGAGGCCACCAGGGGCCATGATATGAGACTGGGCGAGGAAGGTTCAGGAGGGAGATGAGGAGACACTTTTTACAGAGAGGTGGTGGCTGGGTGGAATCGCGTTACCTGCTGAAGTGGTATGCAGTAGAACAGTGGACTGCTTCAAAGAGGATGGGACAGGACAAGGAGGATTAATGAAGGGAAGGGTGGAAGGAGGGGCAGCTGCAGATATGGGGGTGCTAGCTGAATATCTGAGCAGACTTGATAGACCTCTAGGCCTTTATCTGCTGGCAAATTCTCGTATGTTCGTATGTACTGCTGTCTCATACAATAGTTATCAAACCCATGGGCCAGGCCTGCCTGAAAGTCAGACCCAGGAAACGTGATCTGCTCTCCTCTTCCATTTTTAACTGTCCTGCATTCTCATGGACCTAGTTGTTAAAAAATAATAGAGTTCCTTATAATTTTCCAGGGTACAAAAATATATATTTTGTGAGGATCTCTAAACATCGTTTAGCTAAATTTAATTTTAACTCCTGCTAGTTTAATTTTCTCTACTGCAGCAGAGAAACATAGAAACATAGACTTTGATGGCAGATAAGGACCACTTGGCCCACCCAGTCTGCCCATTTCCTTCCTATTGGATAAGCTGCAGATTCTAGGTTAACCAACAGCCTACTTCCTGCAAACCCCCTACTACAATTTCCTTATGTCTGTCCCATGCATGTTTGAATTCCCCACTGTTTCAGACCCAATAACCTCCCAGGAAGGCGGTTCCATGCATCCACCACTCTCTCCGTGGAAAAAATTTCCTCACATTAACCCTGAGCCGTCCCCTCTCTGTCTTTAAATTGTTCCCTTGTTCTTACGCATCTCTTTTCTGAAAGATGCTACCCTCTGGACTTTGTTGATTCCCTTGAGGTACTTAAAGTTTCTATCATGTCCCCGTCCCTTCTTTCATCAAGGGTATACATATTAAGCTCTGTCAGTCTCTCTTCATATGGCTTCTGATGCAGACCCTGCACCATTTTAGTTGCCCTCCTCTGGACTGCTTCCATTCTGTCTATGTCCTTGTGTAGATGGGGTCTCCAAAACTGCACACAGTATTCCAGATGGGGTCTCACCAACTGTCTGTACAGAGGGATAACCACTTCCCACTTTTTCTACTTGTGATGCCCAGTCCTATGCATCCCAGTATCCCCCCTGGCTCTCCTTACTGACTTCTCACATTGCTTACCCACCTTTTAGGTCATCTGATATAATACCCCAAGTCCCTTTCCATTTTTGTTGTTGTTAGTACCTCCCTGCTATGTTACTCTTCTCCTGGTTTTTGTTTCCCAGGTGCATTACTCACTTCTTTGCATTGAATCTAAGTTGCCATATGTCTGACCATTTCTCCAACCTTGCCAAGTTCCTTCTCATCCTTTCTACCCCGTGTATCAACTCTGTTACCGATCTTTGTGTCATCTGCAAAGAGGCATACCTTTCCTCCAGACCCACTGCAATGTCACCTATAAAGATGTTAAAGGACTGGACCCAGTACTGAGCCCTGGTACTCACTAGTAGCCTTTCTTGAGATATGTATTCATTCCTATTACCTTCTGTGTCCTGTTGTGAAGCAGTTTGCTCCAGGCTACCACCCTGAGGAAATATAGGTTGCTGCTCTGCCTGCATTGGGTTAATTTAGATTACAAGGCTTTACTGGTGAAGTACCAACCATACAAAATGTGCAGAGGAGAACATTAAAGAGCAGCGAGATTCAGAATCCACAGGAAGACCAAGAGATACTCAGAACAGTTTCTTCTCTTACTTGACTAGAAACTGGATCGCATCAAAATACTTCTCTAAAGATGCAGTTATTATTTTGCTAAGGTATTGTATTTTACTTAATTTAAAGTTTAATAAATTAGATAAGTTTGCTGAGTCCAGTACAAGTGTTAACAAGAACACCCCAAATATAATAATTACAGATCTCAAGAGTGCCCCCAACCAATCCTGTGCTTCCTTCAGTCCGTGTGATATATTCTTATTACCTTCAGAGTACCTCACATGCTTAGCCACTGTAACAAACTTCTCACTGACTGCTTGTGCAGTCAGCATTTAAATTTAAAAGTTTTTTTATTAATAAAGTTAATGATCTGTAATAATCTTATGGGTCCATTTGGAAGACCTCTTATGGATCTAAGAATGTCACCTTTCATGTTCTTAGGACCATAGAACTTCCCCAGTCAATTCACAATCCTGTGGTCCTAAGAATGTACAAGGTGACATTCATATCCATGAGAGGCCTCCAACTAGACCCATAAAAGTATACCATGAATGAACTAATAAATACCAGGTTACAAACAGCATAAGAAAGGACCTAACAATTACATATATCTTTTAAACAGTCTGTCATAACTTACATGAAGTAGCTTAGACTGGTGCAGTTTTGTAAATTTGGATCAAAAGTGATTCAAGATGCTAAGGCAACAAAAGAAACAAAGCTTTCCCATGTCAGAAGACCCATGGGGAAATCATGATTGGGAATATCTCTAAACTATAATTTTGAGGCTGGACTGAAATTTCCTTACAAACTGAAGTGCAGTAAGAATGTGAATAGATATAGATTGGCATATACCGATATAGGACTATTCTTCTACCCAAAGGAAGCCAATTCAATTAATTTAGCATAAAACAATGGTGTGTAGAAAATGTACAATTCAATTGAATCTTATTTTCCTGTTATACAGTTTAGGCGAGGTGCCAAGACACTGGTTGGTGCTTGCTGGTCTATAACTCCCCATAATCTTAAATAGGAGTATAGCTTGCTTCAGATGTCTGACTGCCCCTAATACCTGTCACAAACCCACTCCTGAAGGTCAGGTCCACTGAGCTCACAGGGTCCACCCTAAAGTGCAATCCGTGAGAGGGAGGGGAAAACAGGGAAACCCTCTTTAGTTCCTCTATAGTGCTCGCTGGCTTCACAACTAAACAGTCACCATGAAGTCCCAGGGTCCCTCTTTACTCTGGATCAGGATACAATACCAGTCTTGAGTCTTGCAGCCAAATGAGAACCCCTTCTTGGTTTTTTTACATAGAGGGGATGATCCACGTCATTGCAACCTCTTTGGGAGTAGCGTTGTAACCCTGATTCTGCCTTCTCCCAAAGGGTATGCAATAACTGGGTTCAAATCCCTACAGACTCTTCCTTGAGACTTTCGTATCCCTATCTTTATCCAGATTTTTCCCTGTACAGACCCTTGTTCGATTTGATAGCTTATGGTGACACCCCTTTGCAATAACAGTTTAATCATACATTATTATTAAACATCCTACAACCACACACACACACAAAATATGAAAAATCTTGCTGTAGTAGATTTCATGAAAACAAATGTTTTACTAAAATACTTAATTAAGAATCATACAGTTACAACTAAAAGATGCACTAATTTGGTCACAGAATGAGAAATAAAAGTGGAAAATATACATGAAAAACACACTATAACTGTTATCTAAAGTCTACCTTAAGTTCATAATAAGTTAAAGTCAAGAGAAAGTAAATGAAAGATTAAATTTCCTTTGTACTGGCAGTCTTGCTTCTGGTCTGTCAGGAGAAGAGTGTCCCTTGTTGATGCTCATAAAAAAAAAAAAAAAAAAATGGCGCAAGCCCCTGTTTCAAGCTCTTTAAATGATAATGTGTCAAAATCCCTGGTCTAGTCATAATTTTAGGCCAATAGATGTCACTCTTGCTCTTTCCCTACAATTGTCTTATTAAGCTTCTGACATTACAACTTCCTGGCACATACAATACTCATGAACATGACTTCAAAGTTAAACCTTTCATGTCTCAGTATAACACCCTGTAAGCTAATTCACAGTGTCCTGTCAAGAATGGCTATTTCCCAGAATTCTGTTTAACAGCATCCTGGGCTTTGAACTTACAGGGATAGCTTCTCTCCATATCCTTAAGTGTTATTACCTTAGCTTCCCTCAATTAAGCCAGAAGGCATTTCACTCCTAGAAGTGTAATTTCAGGCTTCCTGCTACTAAAAGCCTGTCCTTCACCAGATTACAGAAATATCAGCCATTTTAAAGAAAAACAATCCTTTCTCTTCATATTGGCATTTAAACATACACAGAAATCACATAACACACAACATCATATATTTGTACATATGGCTGGCAGGGGCATAGCCCGTCCATCCCTCCCTCCCTCTAAGACTGAAGTTGTGGGACTCCATCCCTATGCCTGGTATGATTTTCACAAATTCTGTTACTGTTCTAACTGGTGAGATAGGCTGTCTGCATTGGCACTGTTGATCCGGCCTTGTGGTAATTGTCATGTTGTAGGCCTGTAGGCAATACTCTATCTTAAGAGACAACCATTTGTCTTACCCATCTGATTCAACCACACCAGGGGTTGTGATCAGTTTGTACCTAAAGCATCTCCCATAAAGGTATGGCTCTAATTTCTTCAGGGCCTACACCAGCACAAGGCATTCCTTTTCAACTGTGGAATATGCCTGCTTCCGGAGATAACCTCTGCTAAGGTACACTATTGGGTGATCCTTTCCCTGATTAGATGTCTGGCTGAGGGTTATTCCTGTCCCCACATCTGAGGCATCTGTCTGGACTACAAATTGCTCAGAGTAATCTGGACTAGCCAACACAGGGCACTGCACAGTGCCTCCTTTAATCATGCAAAGGCACATTCACAGGCTGGCTCCCAGTCTCCCTTTCTGGGGCTTTCTTTTTAGCAGGCCAGATAGGGAGTTGCCAGGGTACTGTAATTTAGTACAAACATTCGATAGTACCCTGTGGTCCTAGGAAGCTCCTTACCTGCTTCTGGGTTTCTGGCATAAGCCACATCTCTATGGCCTCAATCTTTGCATTATGAGGGCAAAGCTATCCCCACCTACTACATTGCCTAGGTATGCCACCTCAGCCATAGCCACCTGGCACTTTTCAGCCTTGACAGTGAGTTCTACCCTCGTAACCTGCCCAACATTTCCTTCAGGTGGGACAGTTGTTCCTTCCAGCTGGTACTGAAGATGGCAATATCATCCAGATAAGTCACCATGTACTCTTCAGTATCATGTAACACCTACTTGAGCAACCTTAAAATGTGGTTGGGTCATTCTTCATTCCAAATGACATTACCAGAATTTGAATAACCCTATTGGAGTGATGAAGGCCAATCTCTCCTAGCTCTGCAGTTAACTCCACCTTCCAATACCCTTTTGTCAAGTCAATGGTGGTAAGGTATGTTGCCTCCCCAACTTGTCCAGTAGTTCATCTGTCCATGGCATTGGGTAGGCATCGAACTCGTGACTGTGTAGAGTCCATGATAGTCACACAGAAGTGAGTAGAGCCATCCGGCTTGGGAACGAGGACCATAGGTGAGGCCCAGGGACTCTGGGATTTCTGGATTATCCTAAATCCAGCATTTCTGCCACCTTGACCCTAATGTCCTTTAGGAAAGCCTCAGACAGCTGGTAGGCTGTCCACTGGATGGGTGCTTGTGTTCCTGTATCTACATCATTTGTCACTAAGGGTTACATCCCGGCTTGGCCATAAACAAAGGGCAAAGTCCTCAAAACCTCCCTCACTTCTTGGGACTGTTGTGGGGTCAACTGGGGTGACAGCTTGATTGTTTCCATGGAGGACTCCTACTTACTTTCCTGTAGCAAATCCAGTAGGGGTCTCATTTATCCATCCGCCCCTCCACAGGACTGCACACTGCAAATATGGCTTCATCATGTTGACATGGTACATCCTATGACTATGTCTCCTGTCAGGCAATTCCACAATATAATTTATACTTGTTGGACTACCTTGTACAGTCCTGCCCTTGGACAGCAGCTTGTCCTTTCAGACTGGGATTTGGACCATGACTTCCTGATCTGTACTGTACATGTGAGCTCTGGCTCCATGATCATACCAGACTTTTGTTTTTGTTGGGCAGCTGATGATTGTTTTGGGCCACCCATAGCTCCTTGAGCTTCTCCATAAACCTAAGGACATACTCCATGATGAGGTTCCCTGGGTGGCATGCTTGTCCTTCAGTCTCCCTGGATCAAGTCTAGGGGCTCACACACCACATACATATAAGAGCTCAGGGGAGAACCCTGTCGACACTTGGCCACCTCTCCATATGTGAACAACAGGTGGGGAAGGTATTTCTCCCAGTCCATCCCATGCAGTTCAGCAAACACTTGGAGCATTGATTTTGGGTACCATTAAACCTTTCCGCATGCTCATTGCTTGTGGGTGAAAAGATGTTGTGTGTCTCTGCACCACCCCACTTCTCCACAAACACTTCATCAGGTCTGACATGGAGGTATCCTTGAACAGTGATAACCTCCTGCAGAAACAGGAGAAAATCCTTAGCAAGACTTCTGCCACTTTGTCTGTCCTAAGTGAGCAGAGGAAACTGCTCTGGGTATTGGGTGGCATAATCGACCACCGTCAGAATAAACATCTTCCCGGAGGAGCTTGGGTACTCAAAGGTCCCACAATATCCATTCCTACCATCTTGAATGGCCTCCACAATTGGCAAGGGAACTAGGCAGTTTTGTTTACTACCTGCCTTCCTATTTGTTGGCACCGGTGACAAGACCTGTAATATTCCTTCACCTGCTGGGTGAAGTTGGGCCATAGAAATTCTGGGCTGATTGCTGCATGGTAAGCATGATTCCTAGATGTCCTGACATGGGGATGTCATGAGTGACCTTGAGCAATTGCTCACGATATCCCTGGGGAATGACAAGCTGCCTGTCCATCACCCCCTCTGTCCTCATGTCCTGAGTATACAACAATCTATTGTCCCAAAATATCCTATGTCTCACATCACCTCCTGTGTCCCATCAGACTCTACACAAGCCCTCAGCATCTCAAAACTGGGATCAGTTCTCTGAGCAGTTGCAAAATCTTCACATTTTCCAAACCATGTGACATGTCCCCTCAGTTTCTAAACTGGGGTTCATAACTCTAGTGTCAGGGCATTTAGGGTCACTGCCATCCCTAACCTTCTGACCATTTGTTACTCCTCCATCCCTCCTCAGAGTAACCTTCAGTAGCTTTTTGTGAACTGCTACTTGGGAATTCCTACTTCCTTTCACTACTCTCCATTTCAGGAGACATAGGCTGGGAACTAGCCTCCTATTTTTTGCACAGGTGATTCTATGGGGTTCAAGGAACTACAATTGGTCTTTGCCATCTGACTGCGGTAACCACACACCACTCCTTCTAGAGGTTGTTCCCATAATCACATCCAGGGTGAGGTTTTCTGCCACTGCCACTTTTTGCACCATTTCTTCTGTCTCACCTCAGTCCAAGAGAACTCTAGCAGGTGGCAGAGTTTTCTCCTCCCCAGTGAATCCTTCACTGTCACAAACTGATTAGGTATAAGCTGTTCAGGCCAACCAAATTCCATTTACTAAGGTAGAGACACCCCCATGTCCCTTAACCTATGGGTCTGCACCCCATTTACAGTAACCAGTTGCATGTGCTCCCTAATGTTTACAGGCATGCTTTCAGGAAGCACAAACAACCCAACTCTTTTCGAGCAACACTTTGTCTGCTCTGTGCCTTTTAGGATACTGGCTGTTTACAAACCAACAGTCATCATTTCTTTTATCTGAGAAATCCTTTTTGTAACCTGGGGCTTCCTTTCTGTGGAGGCAGTGAGGTTTTAGCTGCCCTGAAGGTCGCTTTTCCTTTATGCTCTGCCACACCACTACTTCCTTTCAGAGCAGGCCTGCTCCTGGCATAGCAATCTGAGAGTTCAGCAGTTTACTGTGCTGTTTTGGATCTTGGTCCTCTAGCCAGGTTTTCAACTCTGCTGGACAAGCCTAAAAGAACTGCTCTAGCAACATAACAGCCTCCATTTTTCCACAGAATTTGCTTAACTTCCTCTCACCAACATTTCAAAACTGACATTGCTTTGTGGTGAGTTCCTCATAGCTCATGTCAGGCTGCTTCTGAGCTAATAGAAGTTAATGCTGTATGCTTCAGGAGTTAACTCATACTTTTTAAGCAAAGCAGTTTTAATTTTTCGCATAATTGCTACTGTCTAATTGTTCATTTGGCCTATGCCTTCGCCTTTTCAGCAAGCAGCAGGGATAGTTGAAAGCTCCAGGACTCCTGTGTATTTTGGCCTGGATGCCAACCTTTTCAAACAAATTAAAAATGCATCCATATCCTCCCTTCTTTAAATTTAGCTATTAAGTTTGAATTTAACTTACACCCCAGCCCTGAGTTTCAATTTCAACCCTGTCACTTACCTCCTCTGGCGCTTGTCATTGGAGTCCTAGCTTCTCCAGTTCAATCCCTCTGGCACTCTTTTTCCTCTCTTTCAGCCTCTTTCTGAAGCCATTTTCCTTTTCCTCTGCCTCTCTCCAATGCTGGTTTCTTTCTCCTGCATCTCCACTTCAAACCTCTTCTGCTCAAACTCTCTCTGCTGCTGGGCTTCAAACTTTCTCTACTTGAATTCCAGCTCAATTTCCTCAACTCCAGCTGCAGCCTGATTCCTTCCACCTCCAGCCCTGTGGTGACCTTCCCCTGCTGCTGTGGCTCTGGGTTCCTTCTGGTCTTGATGTCCTCCTCCCTGGGACTGGACAGTGCAATGGACCCTGGCACACCCATCCCCAGGCTCTGGTCCTTTTCAGTCACTGGCTGTGATTCGAGGATCTGGGCAGCTGCTAGCTCATTGACTGCCACAAGAGCCTCCCTGAGGTTCTTTTGGTTCATCCCTCGTACTGGACCCCTCTTACCTGACACAACTGCCTTAGGTGTTCTGAAGTGCATTCATTATAGTTAGAAGCCACCTTCTTCCCTAACTATTACTACACTAGCTTACATCAAAAAAGAAACAGGTGGGAACTTATACTGTAACCAAATTATTTTTTCAAATCTCTGCCTTGATTGTGTGTAGATAGTTTTCAAGTTTATCAGTTTGATACACTGACCTTGAATCAACTGTTATGCCTGTGCCACCAATATTTCTCAAATCTCCTGCTACCAGATCTTCGGATCACACTGCTGCACACCAGATCTGTCACAAACCCACTCCTGAGGGTCAGGCCCACTGAGCTCACAGGGCCCACCCTAAGTGCAATACCATGAGAGAGGAAACAGGAGATACCTTCTTTGAGTCCTCTATAGTGCTCACTGGCTTCACAACTGAACACTCATCACAAAGTCCCAGGGTCCCTCTTTACTCTTGATCAGGGTACAATACCAGTCTTGAATCTTGTAGCCAAATGAGAACCCTTCTCAGTTTGTTACACAAAGGGGAAGATGCAGGCATTACAACCTCTTTCAGGGTAGTGCTGTAACCCTGATTCTGCCTTATTTCATGGGCATGCAATAACTGGGTTCAAATCCTACAGATTCTTCCTTGAGACTTTCATATTCTCCCTATTTTTATCCAGATTTTCCTGTACATACCCTTGTTCAATTTGGTAGCTTATGGTGACACCCTTTGCAATTACAGTTTAGTCACAGATTATTAGTAAACGTACCACAATCATTCAGACAATATGAATAATCTCACTTGGGCAAATTTCTTAAAAACAAATGTTTTACTAAAATAATAAAGTATCATATAGTTACAACTAAAGATGCACTAATTTGGTCACAGAATAACAGAAATAAAAGTGGAAATATACATGACAAATGCACTATGGATGTGTGTGTATTGTGTGCTGGTGAGCACACTACAGTGAAGACGTGTCTTGTTGGCTCTCCACACCAGGAGTTTAATTTCTTGCTTTTTGGGGAAAAAGTTTGTATTTCAGTTTGGATTTGAGTTGAACTGAAACTACAGGTCAAGCAGAGTTGAGTGATATAAGATTGCAAAATGGGGCATACAAATAAGGAACTTCAGGCACTACAAAAGAACAATTGAATGTCTTTTGTTATTGATTTTGTTAAAATGTAATAAATAAAAATTAAAAAACACACTATAACTGTTATCTAAAGTCTACCTTAAGATCGTAGTAAATTGAAGTCCAGTAAAAGTAAATGAAAGATTCAGTTTCCTTTGCACTGGCAGTCTTGCTTCTGGTATATCAGGAGAAGAGTGTCCTCAGTAGATGCTCAGCCCCCAAAAAGAATGAGAGAGACCCTTTTCCAAGCTCTTTAAATAGTGTGTCAAAATCCTTGGTCTAGTCATAACTTTTATGCCAATAGATGTCACTCTTGTGGTTTCTCCACAATTGTCTTATTAAGGTTCTACATTACAACTTCCTGGCACATACAATACTCACGAACATGACTTCAGAATTAAAACTGTGATGTCTCAGTATAACACCCAGTAAGCTAATTCTACAGCGTCCTGTCAAGAATAGCTATTTCCCAAGATCCTGTTTAACAACATCCTGGGCTTTGAACTTTACAACAGGGGATAGCTTCTCTCCATTCCCTTAAGAGTGTTATTACCTTGGCTTCCTCAATTAACCCAGAGGCATTTCCACTCCTAAAATGTAATTTCAGGCTTACTGCTACTAAGAGCCTGTCCTTCCCATGTTACATGAATATCAGCCATTTCAAAGAAAAGCAGTCCATTTTCTTCATATTGGCATTTAAACATACACAGAAATCACATAAAACACAACGTCATATATTTGTACATATGGCTGGCAGAGGCATAGCTCATCACAATGCCCTGAACAGTGTTTGTCTCTAGCCAAATGCCCTAAGAAGACACTCACCTTATTAATGTACTCTTAATATGTATCCCAAAGTTCAATAAAGCATCAAATATAATGTTATGATTCTTAAGTCTTGGCACCACTCTTAAGAGGGTTACCTACATATGAAATACTGTAGAGAAAGAAGTGGACTGATGCTGTAGAGCATGTGCTACCCAAATCACATACTCTTGAATGTCTTAGTCTTTAAAAACAGCATATTTGTCAGAGGCAGACACCAGCAAGGGGATCAGAACTTCCACAAGTGGTGGTAGTGATGGGACCCCATTCTTGTTGTGGCTTCTGGTTGTAACATTGTGGAGGTGCAGTTGGCTGTGGGGTGACCTCCTGGCCTCCTGCAAGTGTGTGTCCATGAGTGGGCTGGGTAAAAACCACGAAAACCTACCTGCCCACTGCCACTCTGCTGATGGCCTCTGCATGCTTCCCCATCTACCTGACTCTCTGTGATGCCATGCTTACTCTTTCAACTGCAACTTACAGTCACATGCCACTTTTTATGTGTAGTACAGCTTTAATAAATGTTAGACAGTACAGCTTTAAGAAATGTACTTCCTGTGAGCCTGTGAATCTTCCTGTGTATTAAGAACAGTTTTCCCTTGTATCTGTGCTGAACAGAAGTAAACAGAGAAGGCCTAGATTTCTGTGTGATGTTTTCTTTCTACCAAGACCTTGATGTGTTTAAGGTACTTATTTTCGCAGCCAAATACAACAAACTGGTGACAAGGACTGTGGAAATTTTCATAGCTCCAGCTTACTGAATTACACCATTTTCTGACTTTCTGCACTGGAGCAAGTAAGCAATTTGGAACTGTACAGTATTATGGCAATTTCAGTCAGCTTTGAGATTTTTACAGGAATGAACTGGGATACATGGTTCAGACGGTTTGATCAGTGGTTATTACTTAATTCTGCCATACAATCAGCAAATGATCAGCGACAAGGTGAGCTTATTCAAGCTGCTTTTGTGCTTTCTTGGGAGTGAAACCTTCAAACTTTTATGCAGTCTGTGTGCACGGACCAGATGGAGAATTTGTCATATTAAGAGCTAAAGGCTAAATTGAATGCACAATACAGTTTAACAACTTTCCCAAGACCTGAACATTATAAATTCTACAGCTACCAGCGAAACCAGGTCGAGTCATTACAATCTTATTTGGCTGAGATCAAAGCTTAGCTCTCACATGTGAGTGGAGCAGGGAGCATCTTGAATCTGATTTAGCTGATAAGTTTGTTATGGGGTTGAATAATGAACATCATATTCAGCAATTACTTTCTGTAAGTGTCAGAGTCTGCTGATGAACTTTACAGTTGGCATAAATGTATGAGGCTGCAGAAAATAAAGCACATGCTAAGATGAACACTAAAAATGGGGTACAAGTAGCTGCAGAAAACCCAAACTTAAAACAGCTCAAACCTAAGTCTAAGCCACTGTTTTCAAAGAAACATTCAAACACTCCACACAAACTGCATGACAGTACAAATATGCATCATGTGGGTCATCTCAGCATAGCAGGGACAAGTGCTAATTCAGAGAAGTTCAGTGTCATACATGTAAACATCACAGGCATATTGCTAAGGTTTGCAGGTGTAGAAGAACTGTGGTGGTCAGTTTGGAGAGCACAGACAGTGCAGTGGTTCCTATTGCACCACAAAGATGTTCCTCCTTTCTATGTGTTACTTCAGTTGCCACAACTGAGGCATCAGTTGCATTTAATGGCTGACTCTGCTTCCCAGTTACTTTTATTAACCAACAAACATGGTCTGATCTGGATAAGCCAACATCGTCTCCTTGTAATAAGTTGCTGCATGCATTTGAAAGGCAACCAATTCAGCCACTGGGTTCGTTTACTACTTTGGTACACAGGACTGATTTTCCTGTTACACCTTTAACTTTTCTGGTTTCAAAAAGAGGTGTCAACATTTTCAGCAGAGATGCTCAGTTTCTTCCAAACATTCATATTGATCCTGCAGATTTTGACCTACTTGCTGCTGTCCAGGTACCAAAGCAGTAACCCACCCAAGCTTGAGAGATTTTGAGCATGTATCCAGAGTTGTGGAAAGGCCTGGGATGTTGCACAACAGCTGAAACCAAGCTAGTTACTAAGCCTAATGCAGACCTTGAGTTTTGTAAACCACAGAAACTTCTTTTGCCTTAAAACTTGTGGTTGGGGCAGAATTGGACAGACTGGAAAAAGCGGGTGTGCTGGAAAGGTTTCAAGTTCAGATTGGGCCACTCCAATTGTCATGATATCTAAATCAAATTGTAAGGTTTGGATGTGTGGAGAGTTTAAGGTGACACTTAATCCAGTACTTTATTTATTTTATTCTAGGATTCTAAGTACTTAGCACAAATGTATTTCCTTTACTCTTACCAGAGGAACTTTTCACAGACTGAACAGTGGTGTGGGGTTCTCTAAACTGAACCTCACTAATGCATACCTTCAAGTGGAGTTGCCAGGTGTTGCTTGTTATTTGGATGACATCATTGTCATAGGCAAAACAAAAGCAGAACATTTACTCAACTTACAAAAGACTTTAGAGAGACTGCAACAGAGTGGATTCAGACTCAGGAGAGAAAATGCCAACTTTGTCAACCAAGAGTCACGTACTTAGGTCACACTATTGACAAAGATGGAATTCATCTGAATGATGAAAAGGTGAAGCCATTGTGCACATGCCTGAGCCACAGAATGTTTCAGAGTTGTGCTTACTCTTGGGTATGGTGCGCTACTATAACTGTTTCACATCTGGCTTAGCCACTAAATGTGCTATCCTGAAAGAACTGTTACATAAGGGTACTCCGTGGAAGTGGACCAAGGACCACAGTAAGGCAGTTCAAGCCACCAAGCTCTCTCTAACCGATGCGAATAATTTAACTCATCATGACCCTAACTTACCTATCACATTGGCCTGTGATGCTAGTTCTGTGGGTATAGGAGCTGTCCTTTTCCATAGAGATCCAGAAGGAGTGGTGAAGCCAATAGCACATGCTTCACACAAACTCAGTGCAGCTGAAAGGAATTATGCCCAGATTCAGAAAGAGGCATTAGTGATTGTGTTTGAGTCCAGAAATTTCACCAATACTTGATAGGTCTCAAGTTTCACCTGAAGATGGATCACAAGCCACTAGTGACAATTTTCAATCCAGAAAAGGAATTCCAGAGACAGCCGCTAGCAGACTTCAAAGATGGGCATTAATTTTGTCTGCCTATAAATTCAAGGTTACATATCAACCAACGGACCAGCATGGAAATGCGGATGCTTTGTTGAGATTACCAATATCCAGAAAATGGAGTTCGATATGGGACTTAAAGAGGAGCCATTAGTATGCCAGGTGGGGCCAGATAGTTTTCAGTACAATTCAAAGATATGGAGGACTCTACTGTTGTGTGTGCAATGGAGCTACAACAGTTAGATCAGCTTCCAGTACTAGCCAAGTTATGTGTAGTGCAGCTTTAAGAAATGTTAGACAGGATAGCTTTAAGAAATGTACTTCCTTTGAGCCTGTGAGTCTTCCTGTGTGTGTGTGTGTTGAGAACAGTTTTCCCTTGTATCTGTGCTGAATGGAATTAAACAGGGAAGGCTTAGATTTCTGTGTGATGTTTTCTTTCTACCAAGACCCAATGTGTTTAAGGCCACAAAAATTTTAGGCCACAAAATACACCACCACTCTCTGTTCTCTCTGGTGCCAGCAAGGGAGGGATCCAGGATGGGCTAGCCTCAAGGCGCGGGGACATGGGTACCCTGGGGAATCAGCTGGCATGTGTTAGTGGCCAGGGAGAGTCCAGTGGGCAGAAGAAGTCACACTAAGGGGACCTGTATGATGACAGCACCTGGGGATAACCAGTGAAAGGAGGTAAAATGAATAGCAGCCCACCCCCAAAAAAAGAACAGCATTCTCTGAAAACCAAGAATAGGCTATATTAAAGTCCTCTTGGGAGAGTTTGTTTATATCACCTGTCAGCATAAAACAAGACAGTATTTTCTGCATTTAGTGAAACAAAACACTTTGTCAATAAGGACACTAACTGAAAAGTGTGAAGTTCTCAAATGGCCCCTGTGAGACACTCATGGCCATGGAAGAGATACAGACTGCTACCTCCCAGCCAAATAAGAACCAACCCATTCCACAACATTTTTGAAAACCATGAGGGTGAGATACTCTTATAATATTGTGTGATTAATCACATCCACCACTTTAGGGAGGTCTGTTAAGGCTGAAATACAACTAACTGCCCTTATCTAGAGCCAGTTGTAATAAATGTAATAAATGACTAGGTGGGCCATAGGCCTTATCTCCGACACTGTCTATGTATCTATGTATCTATGTAAATCATGAAACTCAACTAAAGTTATCAGTGTGGAATGTAGTGGGTGAAAACCTGATTGAAATGTGATAAAATACTACGAGTAATTAAAATGGACGTACTCTGTATATGGACCACCTTTTCCAATAATTTGAAAATGAAAGGCAAAAGTGAGCTAGGATGATAATTGTGTACCATGTTTTTTTCTCTCATACTTTTTTTTTTTTTATTTACTCCCCTTCCCTGGAGCCACGGCATACACCTGCATGGGCGCACACATGCCAGGATCCAATGGCCCTTCCGCCTCCCCAGACTTGCGGCACCACTCCTGACCACCTGCGCACCCACTGGACCTCCACCCAGTGGGAATGGGACTCATGGTGGAGCAGGCATCCACCCTATGAAAGGGCAAGCCACAGCTCGATCCTGTTCCAACCCTCCCCAAGCTGGCACCCCAGTGGCCGGTCATTCCCTAACCGGGTTACCGTGTGGTGTGAGAGGTAAGGTATCAGTGCCTCAGCCCTCTGTGCCACTGGGCCAACTCTCTACTATGTTTTTTATCACCACTTTCAAACAATGGGACCACTCTGGCATTTTTCAAGCAGAAAAAAATCCTGGATGAGAGCAATAGGTTAAACATAAAAGTTAGGGTTTATACCATGATGTCAGTGTCAACCATTAAGGAAAAAAAATTATCCAGGTTATCTAGACCCTTACCTGTGCTTACCATACCCGTATAATTTGCTTAAAATAAAATGTGCTCAGGAGGTATGATGGCCAAGTCAGTGTTGCATCACACTCCCAGGCTGGTGGCCCTTGTTTTTGAGTGGACTATGGGAGATGGCTAGGTGGTCTATAGTGGACCCCACCATCCTACCCCATCCAGCACTGGCCAACCACCCCGATCCCTCATTACTGCCCTGATCCTGCTAACAGCACAGCCCTCTGCTCATTACCACAACCAGCTACAGAATGCACTACCAAGGGAGAGAGTACTGTATACAGTACACATTTCTTGATAGCACATTCTGCGGCTGGCTGTGAGTATTGATTAGAGGCTGTGCGTGATCAGGGCAGTAACAGGGGAGCGGAGTGGTTGGCCAATGCTGGACAGGCTGGGAGGGTGGGGTCCACTATACCACCAGGCCTATTATCGATGGTTTTGGGGTGAGATTGGGGATAGAGGAGTTGCTATAGGACTGGGGCACTTCTGATATTATACTTGGGGACAGCGTGGAGCATTGGGGGCACTACACCTCTTATGTACACATTGGGGATCGGGCGGCACTAAACTAGCAGGGGAGCTATATACTTACAGCACCATCTCACTTTCATAGACACAAGGTTCACTTTCATGCACTGCAATGGCACTCCGCCGGTGCCACATCATGGCGACTCATCCCAGCTGTGCCTCGACACCCCACAGCCTCCTCCAATGCCCTTTGTCCCAGGGCTACTCCTTGGATGTTTTCTTCAACCCCCCAACATCCTAGCCCTGTAGTGTTGCGCCAGTGGGGATAGATGCCTGAGCCAATTTCCCCAGATCGCTTAAGTGTTTGGCCACCTTGTGACCTGCGCCAAACCAGAGGAGTTTGGTGCAGGGACCCTGGTGCACCCTGAGTTTGCTGCAACCCTTAGAGTGATGCAACTGTGTCACTCTAAGGGGTCCTTTAAAATGGGGCCCATTGTGTTCAGCCCATAAGATAGGACTTGAATCAGTTCACGGTATGGCAGGAGAGACTGCCAGAGAATAGTTTGGATATAAGAAGAAGATGGGACAGGGACTCAAAAACCTTGGCTAGGTCAATGAATATAACAGCTGTGATGAGGCCACAATCCATGCATTGAGAATTTTGCCAGTGACACGAATGAGGAAAGTGATGGTGAAGTGATTTTTTCTGAAACCTTACTGAAACAAAGAGAGGGCCGGAGGAGTTAAAAGTCATAGAGTCTAGAGAAACAAGGGACTCCTGCAGTTCAGCCAGGGAGGAGAAAAGATATAGGCATGTAATTCCAGTTGTAGAGGTATCACCCCTTTATGAAGGGTAACACCCTGGCAACTTTCCATGCCTGAGGAATGATACTAAGATTGAAGAAAGGTTTCAGTAGGTGGGAGAGAAGAAGAGCTATAGCATGGGAAGATCTGGAGAACACGGGGTCTAGGCTATCCAGGGTTGAAGAGGGAATGAAGGGCCTGCCAGAGTTTAGAGGGGAGTTGAGGTTCTGTTGTAGAGTCAATTTAAAGTATTGGACTTTTATGGTTTGTATTGCCTTAGAACAGGCATTTCTGAGGGTCCTATAGAGAGATGGCAGTCAGAGGGAAGGAGGAGGATTTGTATCTTATCCAGGCAAGATAATGAGATTTAAAGAGCTGAATGATGTCTTCAGAGATTAAGGGTGGTGGGAGCATCGGACTCTGCACCTTCTGGGTGGGACATGAGTCTTCCATGCTTTGCTTAGAAAGTAGCAGAATAGGAAGAGGCAGAGTCAATGTCAGGAGCAGAATACTGTATACTAGAGACCAGTCAGAGGAGGAAAGATCACGGAGGGGCCTTGGTGTTTAGCGTTTTGAATGAGCTAAGCCAATGGTAGTTGGATGGGGCATGGGGCATGAATAGCATACGAACACAGTAGGCCATGTAATGATCACTAAAGAAATCTGGGAGCTTGCTTGCATCAGTAATGCAGTGGAGTGGGAGGAGAGCACCCAGTCCAGGAGAGAGTGTTTTTGGAGAGGAATTGGGCCTAGTGGGCTTGTTGATTAGCTGGTGGAGGTTTAGGATTCAATCTTTTCAGTGAAGGGCTTAAAGGTGGGAAGGACCAGTTAAGGCTGAAGTCTCTGAGAATGATAAGCTCACTGGAGGAGGCTAGGGAGACAAGGATGAGATGATTTCACAAGGGAGGGGGAGAGATTTTGGAGAGGCATATACCACCGCTGCAAAGATGGGGAGGGAGGAGGGAACTTTATATTAATTAGAAGGGGCTTTTGTGTGGAGGGATGGATTCACATGAAGAGACAGAGCAGGATAGGCTCTGCAGGCATAGATGGTTACGGCCATTGCCTCTTTGCCATGGTCTTGGCAAAAGGGGAAATCAGGAGGGATAATTGGAATCAGGAACCCTGGATGACAGCCAGGTTTTGGAAACAAAGAGAAGGTCGGGGAATACTGGATGACACAGATTTTAAGGGCATCTAACTTTGGGACTTGATTGCAGTTCTTCATCGATATGGCAGCATGAAGAGAAGCTCCCCACTGCCTACAAAACACCTCACAAACACCAGAAAACCTCTACATGAATGTTATTCTATAAAGCAGGCGAGGTATAGCAATGGCTAAGCTAAAAGGCAGAGCAAATAAATATTTAATACTAGACCATGAAGAGCTAAATTTGAACCCGAGCGATGGACTCAGGCCTCGATACAATCGCAGCTTGAAGAACACACAGTTATGCCAAAACAACTAAAGATAAAAACGAAAAGAAAACAACAATGATGGAATAGAAACTAGACTTGATACTCACAGAACTTCAAGACATAAAAGCGGAGTTCCATTCTTTAAAGAAAGTCAAGCAGTTTTACATTCTGACTTAAACACATTAGAAACAAAAGTTAGGGCATTGAGTCAACCTCAGAGACTCAGACTCTAATTGCAACATGTTGCTGAGACTCTAAACAAAGTTATCCAAGTCTGCCAAGTAACTGCCACCGTCAGGAGGATGGAGAATCGGCAGATAAGACAGAATCTGCAAATATATGCCTTCCCAGAAAATAGCGAGGGCCCAAATATGACATAATTCATTGAGATGGTCCTTCAGATAGCCCTATCACTCAAAGCAGACTTCCCATTGAAATCGAAGCAGGCTCATCAGGCGCTGGGGTCTAAGCCTGCCAACCCCAGTGCTCATCCCCATTCGACAATTGTTAGGTTCCTCCACTACGTAGAAACATAGACTTTGATGGTAGATAAGGGCCGTTGCCCCACCTAGTCTGCCCATTTCCCTACCTAGAGGATAAGCTGCAGATCCTATTTAACCAACAGCCTATTTCTTCCTACCCCCACAAAATTGCCTTATGTCTGTCCCATGCATTCTTGAATTCTCCCACAGTTTTAGACCCCACAACCTCCTCAGAAAGGCTGTTCCATGCATCCACCACCCTCTCTGTGAAAGAATATTTCCTCACATTGCCCCTGAACCATCTCCCTCTATCTTCAAATTGTGTCCCCTTGTTCTTGCACATCTCTTTTCTGAAAGATGCTACCCTCTTGGACTTTGTTGATTCCACTGAGGTACTTAAATGTTTCTATCATGTCCCCCCTCCTCCTCCTTTCCTCAAGGGTATACATATTAAGCTCCTTAGTCTCTCCTCATATGGCTTCTCTAGACCCTGCACTATTTTAGTTGCCCTCCTCTGAACTGCCTTCATCCTGTCTATGTCCTTGCAGAGATGGGGTCTCCAGAACTGGACGCAGTACTCCAGATGGGGTCTCACCAACTGTCTGTACAGGGGATAACAACTTCCTGTTTTCTGCTGGTGTTACCTCTCCCTATACATCCCAGTATCCCCCAGCCCTCCCTACCGCCTTCCCATTGCTTGCCAACCTTAAGGTCATCTGATATGATTACCCCAGATCCCTTTCCATTTTTGTTGTTGTTACTTCCTCCCCCATTGTGTAATCTTCCCTGGGTTTTGTTTCCCAGGTGCATTACTTGCACTTCTTTGCATTGAATCCAAGCTGCCATACTTTGACCATTCCTTCATCCTTGCCAAGTCCCTTCTCATCCTTTCCACGCCTCCTGTGTATCAACCTTGTTGCAGATCTTTGTGTCATCAGCAAAGAGGCATACTTTTCTTTCTAGTCCTCTGCAATGCCACTTATAAAGACATTAAAAAGGACCAGACCCAGTACTGAACCCTACGGTACCCCACTAGTAACCCCTCTTTCTTCAGAGTGGACTCCATTTACAATTACCTTCTGTGTCCTGTTGTTCAGCCAATGTTTTACCCAGGCTACCACCCTGGGACCCACTCCCAGGCTGATAAATTTGACTACTAATCTTTTGTGTGGGACTGTGTCAAATGCCTTACAAAGTCTAGGTAGGCCATGTCCACTGCCCCTCCCTGGTCTACTACTTTGGTCACGCAGTCAAAGAAATAAATTAGATTCGTCTGATATGACCTTCCCACTGTGAACCCATGCTGCCTTGGGTCCTGTGCCCCACGGGCCTCTAGGTACTTAATTCTTTCCTTCAGAAGTGATTCCATCACTTTCCTACCACAGAGGTCAAACTGACAGGTCTGTATTTTCCTGCCTCTGTCTTGGTCCCACTTTTGTGAAGGGAATCACATCCACCTTTTCCAGTCCTCAGATACCACACCATCCTCCATGATTTGTTAAAAGTGTAGTCAGTGATGTCACTAGTTCTCTGCTTAATTCTTTTAGAATTCTGGGGTGAATTCCATCTGGCTGCATTGCTTTGTCCACCTTCAGTTTTAGGAGTAGTTCTTTCAGAACTCTTTCTTCTGTGAAAGGACCTGGATCGACCCCTCTCCAGAGTGCTTCTGTTAATTGGATTAGGCACCTCCCCACTTCCTCTTTTGTGAATACTGAACAGAAGTATTCATTCAGTATCCCTGCTTTTCATTGTCACTCTCTGTCCACCCACCATCCATTCTATTCAGCCTCACTATCCCTCCCTTTGTCTTTCTCGCCCTGATATACCTATAAAAGGTTTTATCCCCTTCTTAACTGAGTTAGCTATCTTTTCCTCAGTTTGTGCCTTTGGTATTCTGACTACCCTCCCAGCTTCCTTCTGCCTTAACTGGTACAGTTCTCTGTCCTGCTCCTTCTGTGTTTCCTTATACTTCTGAAATGCTATATTTTGCTCCCTAACCTTCACCGCCACCTCTTTGAGAACCATAGTGGCTTTTTCTTTTGTTTTGATTTGTTTATTTGCTTCACACAAAGGCTTGTTGCCTCTGTGATGGCAGTTTTGATATTTCCCCATTGTTGCTCCACCCTCCTTCTAGCCTGTTTGCTAGTGCTTTTCTAAGGCACTCTCCCATCTTGCCAAAGTCAGCCCTCCTGAAGTCCAGAACCCTCACTTTTGTATGGCTTGACTCTGTAGCTGAGTTTATCATGAACCACACTGTTTGATGGTCACTTGTTCCCAAATAGCTACCCACTTCTATATCTGAGATCCTCTCACTGTCCCCATTTGAGAGTACTAGGTCTAAGATTGCTCCTCATGAGTAGGTTCCAAACTAGCTGTTTGAGGCATGCCACCTGAAAGGCATCAAGAATGGCCCTGCTTTTGGATGTGCTGCCACAAAGGTGCTCCAGTTAACATCTGGCATATTAAGGTCCCCCATCAACAGTATCTCCCTTTCTCTGCCATCCTAAGTATGCCTTCTATCATATCCTTGTCCATTCCTCTCCCTGACATGGGGTCTATATAAACCCTGTATGGATTGTGGTGCCATTTCCAGTCTCTAAGGTGACCCACATTTATCCTCTCCTCCCTGTTTACTCATTTGTTCAGTTGCTTCTATTCCTTCCCTTACATAGAGAGCTACTCCCCTTCTGCCGTCCTGTCTCTCCTGTAGGTTGTGAACCCTGGTATGTTAACATCACAGTCACGGTTCTCTGTGTACCATGTTTCTGTGATTCCTACAATATCCAGGCATCCTTCTTCCATCAAGGCCACCAGTTCAGGAGCTTGTTGCCCAGACTACGGGTGTTGGTACTCATTACCTTCCATTTCTTGATGACCTTACCCCTTTTGCCCCATCCCTGTCCTTATTGCATTTGTTGTTTTTCCATTACCCCTGCGCGTCTCCCTATCGACATCTCTATGTTGGTGTCTACCTCACTTAGTACCATAATATTTTGAGGGGGCTAGGATTCTCTGCTCCTTTCAGTGCCTCCCCTTGGCTAATTTAAATGCTTGTCAATGAAGTATTTAAACCTATCACCTAGGATCCTGGTTCCCTCCTGGAAAGATACAGACCATCATGCCAGTATAGGTCTATATCCCTCAAGTGGACCCCAGTCCCCAATAAAGTCAAATTCTTGAGCTCTGCACCAGTTTTTCAACCACTGATTGAATCCCATGGTGTGGAGCACCTAGTCTCACCCATGCCATAGACAGGCAGCACCTCTGAGAAGGTTCACGTGTGTGCTATTTGTCTAAGGCTCCTCCCCATCTCCACAAATGTTTCTTGCACTGCTCTGATCCCTTTCTTAGCCAGGTCATTGGTTCCTAGGTGGACAATGACATCCAGCTCCCTCCCTGTGCAGCTGCTCCTGCAATCCTGAGGATTTGCTCCCTGTCCCTCAAGCCATGGCGCCAAGCAGGCACCTTACCTCTCTCCTTCCTCCCCAGTTCTACCTTCCTAACAATGGAGTCCCCACCAGGAGTAGTTTCCTTCCCATGTGGAGTCCCATGCCACCCTCCTCTGGGTCTCCTTTGTGGAGGTTCCCAGCATCTTCCTTGGTTTCCACTGTGGATGCCTCCATAGAGGAACCACACTTTTCCAGAATGGCATAGAAATTGTGGAGAGGTACAACTGGAGGGATGCGCCTCTGCTCCACCACCTCACCTCTCTGAGCCCACAGTGGTCCAACCACTCCTCTTTCTTGGCAACCTCTGAGGCAACGGCAGTGACCCTGGTGGTCCCTGGTGGGAGAGGAGGTCCCACAAATCCTGGCTAACTCAGCCTGGAGGTGAGCAACCACCTCCTCAGCCCAGGGAGATGTCTGCAGATGGGACAACACTGCATCCTCCAGAACATCTCCGGGAATACTGCTGCTCCACAGCCACTGCACTGCACCACTCCCATCATGTCTTTTTCTGCCCTCAACTGTTATTTGGAATACTTGCTCTTTCCTCTATTTGTTTATTTCTTTTTCTTCTCTCCTACTTACCTACCTGCCTCCCTACTGCCTCTGAACCCTTTTAGCTCCTGATCTTCCTGTTCTGAGACAAGAAGTTCCTGTATTCCTCAGTAGTCTCCTTACTTGCTCAGAGTCAGAGCTCCAGCAGCTGGGGGATGGAGAGCTACTCTTGCCCTTCTAGGATGGTGAGTCTTTGGTGGCCTCTGATCACTCTTCCTGCTCCCAAACAGGAAGTTCCTGTTGTCAGTTAAATCCTGTGCCTATAAAAGTAGAATTGGTTTAGGATGGGGGTGGAGGTGAGGAAGGAGGGCAATATAGTCCCAGTAGAGAAGTTTCTAGTTATACCAGTAGCTCCTTCCTCCTGGTGTACTGTCTGTTCTCTGGCAGAAGCTATCTAGGGCAGTGTTTATATCTGATCTTAACCTGGCTCCTTCTAGCTAGCTCACTCCCCTACTTTGCAAGTCTTTCTACACTTTGTTAATTTCACAGATAACAATTCCTTCTGACACCTGTGACAAGCACCTAGATAAGTACACAGGTAACACAGATAACAGATAACAATTTACTTCAACTACCTCTGACAAACATACCAACTCCTTTTTTTACCTTAATTGAAGGTCCCAGTACAAGAGATCTAGTTCTTAGTCACAGTAGAGAAGTTTTAGTTAAACCAGTAGCTCCTTCCTCCTAGTGTTCTGTCTGTTCTCTCGCAAAAAGGATGCATCCTAAAACAAGCATGGTTGGGGAAAAGTTTACTATGTGCAAACTAGAATATTCTTAGATAATGACTATGCCCTCGTGACTATGCGAAATGTCGAGAATATATTCCTCCATTTCTAGCTCTGAGATATTAAAGCTAAAGTTCGAACTCCCTACTGGCCCGCCTGACTGTTCAATTTCCAACTGACAGCAGACATATGAGTTGGTGGGAAATGCACTTGAAGACCTGAACAGAAGAGGAGTTCTGGTACCTACAAACTCCCTTTACCACAGCATCAATGGACCCAGTGAAGAGACAGCCGACTGCAGTCCCAGGACCGCAGATTGCAGCAATCAACACTGCACGTCCCACAGAAGATGATGTCTAGCCCTACTTCAGAGGACATCTAATCTAAGAACTAGACAAATTGAAGGCATGCAGTGAGTAGCTTGGTGCACTGAACTGCATTGGTGGCATTGGTGGTGCTCCCTGGGAGGGGAGTCCTGGGATGGTCTTGACCTGGCTGTCTCCTGCTGCTCAGCCCTCTGCCTTGAGGCTTCCCACAGGGGACTGTGGGCTGGGAGGTATGATGATTTCTCCAGGGATCTGCAACCCGTTCCTCCACAAACGGGTTGGCATAGGAATAGGTCTGTCCGGGATTTGGGCCTTCTATACAGCCAGTGATTTACCCTCCCTGACCTTGCCTTCACTTAAAGCGGCCTAATACTAATTCGTCAGCAGAGGATGCAATGAGGCTGGATGAGGGTTTGGGAGGAGTTAGCTTACTGCAAGAGGATATGTGGGGTGACAAGCTCCTAAGAGGGCTGGCTGTGCAAGTCCACCGTTAATTATGGCTCCCAACTAAACCTAGCCTGAAATGTAGTTGTGGGCACCTCCTGAATCAGCCTGACACATTTTGAATTTGCCCCAGATAATAGGTGGTATGATGAGGTCATCTGGGTGGGGAGCAGATTGGAGGATGAACCAGTGGACTGGATCAAAACTTTAAAGAAAAAATGGACTAAAATGGATTTTTTAAAGGAAGAAAGAAGGGGAAAATAAATATAACTCAAACTTTAGCGATTATTGTCATAATAAAATTAATATAGACAAAATAGCTCAATGACAAGATATTGGTATGAGAGGATGGGTGGGTGGGAGATCTGGGGACTTGTTCCTGATGCCTGGCACTGGCCCTGGGAGTGGGGGAGGTGGAGACAGGCTAGGTGCGGTGGACCTGTCGAGTCCTCCCTGGCTCGGCTGAGTGCCACATATGTGTCACCAACATAACTCTAATCAGGACTGTGATGGAAAGAAGAGACACCTGAAGTTTAAAACATCTCTGAAAGAGCTATAGTCACTATGCAGAGCACACAGTGGTATCTACTAAAACAGCGATGGAAAGTTGGGAAACATAGAACTAATGGACCCTTTAAATGGGGGTTTGGAGAACAAGGACTTAAAGCAAACAGACCTAGTGATCTAGGGTTATTCTGGTAAATTACTCATGAAGAGTGGGCTGCAACTAGTACTGAAAACAAGGAACTTGGGACTGATGAGAGACTCTTTCAATTTAGTAGATGTTTAAGTACATCGAGATTTAATTTAAGGGACAGTACATCTTGGACTTAATCCAGAGAGTAACAAGAAAGATAATGCATAAGCCTGCAGCTTGAGCCCATTATCACAGGGTTGTTCAAAAGGCAGGTAGTGGGGAGCAGGTGGACAAAGCCCAATCGGTGTAGAAGCACATTTAAATTACCTAACATTCCCCATTGATTCTCTTTTTTCTTTTTATTGTTTTGTTTAAGCAATTAATCACCTATGGGAGGACTTAATTAGCTTATTGCTATGCCTTTTCCTGCTGCAGAGGAGGTGGGGAGTAACGGCAGGAAAGGCTTGTCCAGATAATTTCTTTGGTCCATCCCTGACCTTAGGAGGTTTTCCCTTGGGAGCCAATCCTATTTTGAGTTTGCCATCCCCAACTGGCAGCTTATGATTATGCTGTCCTAGATGGAAGCGGAAATGACCATCTGGTGGAAGTCTGATCTTGTATTATAGTTGGGCTCTGAAGATGGGAGATTATGATACCTCCTATTCAGAGACCTTTTGTTACATTATATAGACTCCAGAGTTAAGGGGTCCACGAGTTCAAAGTTATGGATTAGTTGAACCTCAGGTGAAGGAGGACAGATTCAACCTGGCTGAGGGGAATTTGTTGGTGGTCACAAGAGCCCTGTTGGTTAGTCAGACCACAAACTATAGTTTTAAACTAGGTAAATGGAGCAATTGCTATAACTGCTATTACAGACAGGATTCCTCTTATTCACTATTTTTGTACTTGATCCTATGACCAAAAATGAACTTATTCATGGTCTCTCAAAATGTCAATGGTCCAAGTAACCTAAGTGAAGAGAAATAAAATTATTTCACAGTTACAAAATGTCACCCACAGCTGATTTTACTCCAGGAGACACATTTGATAGCAATCGAGCATCAAAATTGGTTAAACTAGGAATGTCTTTGGTTTTCTTCAGTGCGCATCATTCAGGGAGAAGGCCGGGATAGCCATATTAATACCAAAGAACTCTACTTTAAGGTTATGGATTCTTGCGAGATAGGGAGGGCTGCTTGGTGATGGTCTGGGGTACCTGGCAAGGCAGGGTGTACACTATAGCCAATATGTACATCCCCAGGGCACGGATGCCTCATCCCACCAGCTCATGTTTAATAAGATAATAGACTTTCAACAGAGAGTGCTTTTGCTAGGAGGAGACCTGAATTTATTAATGGATGCAGGCAGAGATAGTTCCAACCTAGGGTACCAAGGACCACTGCAGGGCAGAAACACGGAAGGAGACTTCTTAAGAACTGGGACTGGTAGACACCTGGTGATATCTATATCCTACAAGTCACCGGTACACTTACTATTTGGGAGTCCACCACACCTATTCTTTCCTAGATTATTTCTTTATAACAGGAACATTTAGATTTAATAAACAATATCTGGGTAGACCCTATTTTACTCTCTGATCACACCCTATAATTATTGAATTAGTCACAACAGAAGAACAGGTTATATGGTAGTGGCGCTTTATCAACACCCTGCTAAGGGATCCTCAATTACTTAAAAACTCAAATACCAGATCCATGAGATAGTTCAAGAAAATTCAACATTATATATAACTACAGGAGTACTTTGGGACATGGTGAAAGACATCCTGAGGGTGAACTCATTAGTTATGCACCATATAAAAAGCAACAACAAAATAAAGAACAAAACAACTGGAGCAAGAATTCAAGTTCTTGCAACAAGCCCATATGCAGGGTGATAATTTCTATTATCGCAGATAGAGAAGGTGAAAGATCGATTGCAAAGTATTTTAATCATATAAAAAGGAGCAGGCACTTATGTATTTAAAGCAAAGATGCTACGAGGGAGCTCTAGGCCACCAAATTGTTGTGTTCAGGCTAAGACAGTGACAGCAGACATCAACAATTACTAAAATTACTAAGCTCAAACATCCTGCAACCCAAGTAATATTCAACAAAATAAGGAAATCCTGAAGGGCTTTAAAAATTATTATGAGAACCTATACACATGTGGAGTGGAGCTGACTGCAGATAAGTATGATAAATATTTTCTAGATACTGGTTTGACACAAATAAATGATGAACATAAGCAGTTGCTCCTTAAACTGGTTTTGCAGCAGGAGGTGATTTTGAGCATCAAATTGGCAAAACTGAGGAAAGAGCCGGGACCCGATGGGTACACGGCCAAATTTTATAAGATATTTCAAAAAGTTAAATCCCTTGCTGAGTAATATATTTAGAGATGTTCACTCTGGAGACACTCTGCTTCCTCGAGTTGGCAATATGCCAACATCTTGGCAATTTTAAAACCAGACTAGGACCCTATGCGATGTGATTTCAGTCCTGAACCAGGATTATAAATTATTTGCATCACTCTTAGCACAACGGCTTGACACAATACTCTCAAATATCATACAAAAAGACCAGGCTGGATTTATATCTCAGAGGCACACCACTGATAATGTAAAACACACACTTTATATATTAGAAAGAATACAGGCAGAAATGGTCCTTATGTTGCTCCTAGGAATGGTCACGCAAAGGCTTTGACCATGTCCAATATACTTTGAGAAACTTGTTTTGCAATAGAATTCGGAACCTCATTAAAACTATATATTCCTCTCCTGCCATGATAACGGTGAATGGCACTTATTCAGACCATTTCCTCCTATTT
This sequence comes from Neoceratodus forsteri, assembly GCA_016271365.2. Classification (NCBI taxonomy): domain Eukaryota; kingdom Metazoa; phylum Chordata; order Ceratodontiformes; family Ceratodontidae; genus Neoceratodus; species Neoceratodus forsteri. Next base: position 124,403,422 of record JADMNL010000023.1, on the reverse strand, counting down.
AGAGGGACAAGACAAGGGTGTCCTCTCCATTATTATTTGCCCTATACACTGATCCGATAGCCCAAGTCATAAGGGAGAACTCAAATATTAAAAGAAGTAAAATACCTCAGCGTGTAACATTAAGAGGCATTTTATGCCAATGATTTATTGATTTACATGGTGGACCCTGAAACTTCTCTTCCTGAATTATATACAGTCTTAGGCAATGTAGAAGAACTATCAGGCTATAAATTAAACATGACCAAGACGGAGGTCTTTGCTTCGGATACAACCCACAACCAGATACCAGGACCACTTATCCATTTAAATGGCAGTGCAAATCTCTTAGATATATGGAAATAATTATACCCAAGAACCTGAGCACTTTATATGCATCTAGCTATAACCCACAAACTGAAGCAATTAAAAGATTTAGATAAATGGGTACATTTACTCCTCCTTAGCTCAGCGAATAGACTATATCAGGATGAATATCCTACCATGATTTTTATTTTATTTCAGAACATTCCATTACTTTACACCAATCGAATTTTGGAAATGGAATAAATTGATTACAAAATGTATATGGGCAGGAGGTAGATCATGGAAAGCATTTGCCTTACTGCAATTACCGGAGGAGAGGGGGGATTGGTCCTTCCAAGTTTAGAAAGATATTGTCAAGCAGTAAGTAGCACATGCTCTTACCAGGTTATCAAAGCAGATGGACCAACACTGGAAAGAATTGGAACTGGGTGATGACTTCAATGCAATTTACTCAGCTCTTTCAGTAATTTGACTAGTAGGACGGACAGAGGTGGAGAAATCACTCCACATATACTAAACTTATAGTAAAGACCTGGCGATCAAGGATGGGATCCCCAGAGACAAAGGTGATGACCAGACATCTGGGGACTTTGGCTGGAGACCCACATTTTCTACAGGCCAGATTAGACCATACATTTAGGATGTGGCAAGAAGGGCACTGACTTATGGTTACTTAGTTCTCTATGGGGGTGCTTCCAGTCATTTCAAATGCTACAACAGCCATACCAACTAAGACAACAGGATTATTTTAGATACCTGCAAGCTAGACACTATTTTGACCAACAGTTTGGACTGCACTGGTCCTTGCAGAGGCACATCCATTGGTCCAGGTGGTTGTATCAGCATTAGAAGGGGATGTGCTGAAATATATCATTTCTACAATCTATAGGACTATGAGATGGAGATCAGAACTGCTATAGAGAAAATACAGTGTGAGGTGGAGGGAGGATTTGGATATAGATTTTCAGACATAGACTGGGAAGGAGCTACTTATCTAAACACAAGTTAACAACCTCGGGACATGGAAAAAGTATGGATGGAAGTGCATAGTTAGATATTTTAGAACTCCTCAGATAACAGGGAAATATGATTTACTACATGGTACGAAATGCTGGAGAGGTGTGGGGGCAACAGAAACATAGAAACATAGACTTTGATGGCAGATAAGGACCGCTTGGCCCACCTAGTCTGCCCATTTCCTACCTACTGAATAAGCTGCAGATCCTAGTTAACCAACAGTCTATTTCTTCCTATCCCACAAGAATTGCCTTATATCTGTCCCATGCATTCTTGAATTCCCCACTGTTTTTGACCCCACGACCTCCTCAGGAAGGCCATTCCATACATCCACTACCTCTCTGTGAAAAATACTTCCTCACATTGCCCCTGAGCCCCCTCCGCCATCTTCAAATTGTGTCCCTTTCTTCTTGCACATCTCTTTTCTAAAAGATGCTACCATCTTGGACTTTATTGAGTCCCTTGAAGTACTAAACGTTTCTATCATGTCCCACCTCTCCTCCTTTCCTCAAGGGTAAACATATTAAGCTCCTCTAGTCACTCCTTTGTATGGCTTCTCTTGTAGACCCTGCACCATTTTAGTTGCCGTCCTCTGGATTGCCTCCATCCTGTCTATGTCCTTGTGGAGATGGGCTCTCCAGAACTGGATGCAGTACTCCAGATGGGGTCTCACCAACTGTCTGTACATAGGGATAACAACTTCCTGTTTTCTATTGGCGATGCCTCTCTATACATCCCAGTATCCCCCAGCCATCCCTACTACCTTCTCATTGCTTGCTAACCTTTAGGTCATCTGATTTGATTACACCCAGGTCCCTTTCCATTTCTGTTGTTGTTACTACCCCCATTGTGTACTCTTCCTCTGGGCTTTTGTTTCCCAGGTGCATTACTTTGCACTTCTTTGCATTAAATCTAAGCTGCCATACTTCTGACTATTCCTCCAACCTTGCCAAGTCCTTCTCATCCTTTCCAGATCCCTTGTGTATCAACCCTTGGGTTGTGTGCATGTAACTGTTTTTCTTCTTTTAAGGTCCCCAACAATAGCTGCAATGCTGACCACCCAGGGCAATGCTTCAGGCTAGCCTGCACGACATACTGGATACCAGGGTTGTTAGACTGTCTAATTGGGTCTTAAAGTGCATGCCAGACAATGCTCCCCTAAATAAATCTGATTGTCTTTTTCACATTTAACCTGGCTAGTGTGCATATTATTAGTTGGGTTACAGTGGTAGATTGTATTGTTGTATTGCTGGTCTTATTTTCCGGGGTCTCCAGGGCAGGTGTAGCAGATCCTGCCCTGGTGGTTAGTGAAAGGGGTGTGAGCACATTAGTATTACTGTCTGCTGATTATGAATGTGCCATTGTGTTATTTTTAAGGCCACTAGAAGGGTTGGTGGGTGGATTTAGCATCCCAGTGGACTATATCAGAGCAGTTGAGCTACCCCAGTACCATTCCTCTGGGTGGAGGCACCCGATCACAGAACCCAGACCCTCAACCTGTCCATTGCCATACAGGCATGAGTAGTAACCCTTAGAATAGCGCCCCCTAGGGTTACAAAAGGTTCAATATGGCTTGTTTTTCATCAGCATTATTTGTTATTTTGAACATTCATTATTTAGAATCAGTTTCCTTGTGTTTAAATGACTTACAGTAGCATGCAGAAATCACTCCCTGACCTTATAGAGGTAATATATGCACTAAAACAGCTGGAAATACTGTTGCCAACCTTATTGGGGCTATATTAAAAGAGCACACCTTTAATTATTATTTCAGCTATAAAACAAGCATTTGTCAATGCTGAATTGTGAGGTGTGGGATTAAGGAGGAGTACAACCAGTGGAAGGTTCAACTTAAAGTTAGATTTTATTTCTGACAAATACACTTCAAAGAAAACAAATGCGGACTTGTATGACAAAACAACAAAATAGAACAGAGCATAATAAGAAGGTTTACATATCTAAACACTAGAAATGAGCTAGTGCTGTTACACTGAGGACAGAACACCTCTGCTCCTCACCGAACTATCTAACTGAATGAGAAAGAGGTCTCCTTATGCACCTGTGCATCATGTGGAGCAACAGGCTCCTCCCATTACTACATTTCAAAATACAAATTAGAGGATACAAGCACTTTTGTTGTATATGCAAATTACAGTCCTTCGCTAACAACATTTAGAGTCAATATGCCATAATCATACACAATAATAATATGCAGGAAAAGTAAAGAAAGAAAAGCTTCCAGACACAGCTCCGCCCCAGTGTCTGTCACATAAAATGAAAGAAAGCATGCCGGCCAGTGTCATGCGGATCAGTTCCGGCTGCAAGAATGGTACCGGGATCCTTCAGAGCATGCGCAGAAAAAGTGACTCCAGACTGAAATACGCCTCCTGTGAATGTGCTGCAGATCAGTACCTGCCTACTAGTTTGTCAAAAGCACCATTTTACACACCACACAGGAAAGCACCCATGAAGTCAACTCCTATGACACCACATGAATAATCCCTATAACGAAATGAAATAAGAGGCAGTTTGTACAAAAGTAATTTGCCACAACAGAGATAGTTATTCAGCTTTCAGGCTGTAAAATGATTTACTGACTCCTGACATATTTTGTTGTAATTAATGAAACCTCACTATACTAATACAGCTCTAATGAGCTGACAGTAACATGGTGAAGAGATTTATTATAAATAAAAATATTTCTTAAAGAGCAAGCAGTCCGTCATTTTATGTGTTCAATCTATCAGAAGGAAAATAGTAATCATCAACTTCAACCCTCATGATACACAGCTTCACCATTGCTGTCATCTCAAATGATTTATGTTTATTATTTAATTGAGTTTAAGTAATGTCTGTGTAAATGGTGTTTCTACCCAGTCAGAAGGTGCTGTGAATCAATACTGTCAAGCACAAGTTCATTCTTTTTTAATAGCTCATCCTCAATCCACTTCGACTCTTATCACCCTTTTGCAGTGGTCTGTGACAGATGTGCAGTTTGTTGAGAATGGTGGTCTCCCTTTGGGAGCAGCTGGGATGGCTTCAAGCTGCAGGAATGAAGAAATGGTGTTCTAGTGGTGTGTGGGGGTTAGCAACAGACTGGTCAGGGAGGTTTGTATGGGGAATCTAGCTGTACAAAGGGTCATCGGTTAGGAGAAGGGTTATCGGTTGGGGTAGTGCAGATTTTGGTCTATAGTAGGCAAGGAAGGGTGCTTCGGTTTGGGAGAGAGTGGTCATCTGCAATGATTTATAGCTAAAGGAAGGAATGGTAGTATAATTGCTAGAATGGTGGTTGGAAGGGGCGTTCTACTGTGCATGTTGGGGGTTAGAGCGAAAGGTATGTTGGCAGGAAGAGTGTTATGGGGTAGAATCCAACTGTACATAGGGTTGTCAATTGTGGGAGTGCAGGTTCGGGTGATGTAGTGGGCCAGGAAAGGTCATCAGTTTGGTAGAGAGTGATTGGGGGGTTCCAGCTATGTGGAAAGTGGTTGGCATGGTATGGGTGGCTGGTCTGTGGGTTGAATGTGTGGTATGGACTTAGTGGCATCCAGTTGCAGAGAGGGTCCTGGGACTGTGGTGTTGTCCAAGAGGAGTGAGCAGTTTTCTATGGGCCAGTTTGGGTGAAAAAAGATGGTCCAGTTGCGGGATGGTAGAGATGTGTGCTTCTGGCTGGTCAGTAGGCATTGAATTGCCTGTGGGATTGGTCACGTGGGTGTAGAGGCTGGTACAGGGGCTAGGGTGAGTAAGCTCGGGTGGGAGCTCAGCTTGGGGGCAGGGTTTGATCCATACACAGGACTGGGAAAGGTAGTACCGTGTCCTGGTTCTTGTTACCCTGTATCCTGAGTAACAAGATCCCGGACCTAATGGACTTGATGAAGGAGAGACCTGGCTATTGTTTGTTTTTGTTAATTTTCTCTTTATGCTCCCCTACTCACAGTACCCTACTCCCTTCAGGAGACACCTATGGCCTTCTTAGTCCCTGCTCTATTACCTTACCGAATGATCCATCCCCATCTAGCCGTGGCTATACCCCAGGCAGGTACAAGGTGGGGCCTTACACCCCAAAGTCTTCTTTGTTTCATCCGGACGCCATCGCCGGGCAGGTAGGGGGCATTGGGGATCGGGGCCTGATGCCCCATCTACCTGGGAGTGCCATGGGTAATTTTCTGGTGTTCCAGGCATGATGTGCACCCTGACATCAAGGCTCTAAGCACTGACATCCATCATGCCACCTCCTTGGTAGTGGCTTGGGCTTGCTGGCCTCGGGTCTCCACCCTAGGTCAGACAAGTGCCAAGCCCTGGTTCCTCCCTCCCCAGAGAGAGGGAGCTGTCCCTGGGATGCTCAAGCCTCTTCCCTCCAGCGGCCCTCCAGCTACCAGGTTCATTCCCGAACTGGTCACTGGCATTGTAGCGGAAATTCAACAGCTGTGCGGTGGGCCAAGACCTGTATATTGTGGCAGTCACAGAATCGTGGTACTCTAGAAGCCATGACTGGATATTAATATACTGAGTTACACAGTCTATAGGAAAAATAAAAAGCTGACAAAGGAAGTGTTGCTGGTAGAAGACCTAAATATACCAGATGTTGACTGAACACCTATGTTGCAGCCACATCCAGGAGCAAATACATCCTGGATGCTCTTGGGGGCATGCCACAGGCAGGTAGTGGTGGAAACCACCAAGGATGGGTTGATATTGGACCTTGTGCTCACAAATGGGGACAAAAAATGGATGTATCAGGAGGCAGTCAGCTATGGTCCAGTGTAAGCCATACAGTATGGTTCTAGGTAAACACTATCGAAGAGTCAACCACCAAGTTCCCCAATGTAGGCACCATAAAATGACAGTAAGGATCATGCCCCTACCTATTTTCCCGACAATTAAATAAAGTAAAGCCCATCCCTCCCCAAATCAGTTCACCGGTGTTGGCAACATAAAAATCAGTAATTCCACCATGTTCAGTATTCATCTGAAATATGTCCCATGCCCCTCCTTCCATGATTCCAAAGGTACCAGCCCTAATAATACCATCTGGCGATCAGCTCAGCCCACCTCACACTTCTGGCGGTTGGTCGCTGATGGACTAGTCAATGATCTTACTGTAATATAGCGGACCAAGAAGGCAGTAAGACATCACCAGTGGAGATACTTGTCACATGTACAGTTTAAGAGAGCGAGTTGGGATTACCTGGTGATTTATGCTTGGTATGGAATGTCCAAAGACCATCCAATTCCCCACAGCTGCACTTATGATAGGGAGAGAGAGACAATCAAGACCATTTCGGCCTGTCTGAGAGGGCTACTCTAATAACTGAAGGAAACAGAAAGGAGTGCACTTTAGTTGAAAAGTACAACCATGGGTAGGAAACTCAAACAGGCAAATAATTTCTCTTGATCTAATGGACCCGTCTTTCTGAGTTCTGTGGCAGGAAAGAGAGTCATCTGTCAGGTAATGTTTTAGTCTACCATAGTATGATGTCTATCATCTGGGAGAGTCCCAAACATATAACTGTTTGAGTTTCCTTAGATATACAGTAGTACCACGCTGTAAGAACCTGTTTTGAGCTCATGGAAGCTTAGAATGTTGAGTGAGAAGTTCGGGAGGGAGGGTGTTGTCACAGCTCTGGAGACGCATCCTCTAAGGCTTAGAGTCTAAGCCAGGTTGGGAAAAAATTATATAAAAATGGGTAAAGAGATGTTGGTTATCGGGTGGAGGTGGAAGCAGAGTGGGTTGAAACAATTAGATGATATTAGCTACAATTATAAGAAAGGAAGCTGGTGGCCCAATACCTGCTTTGATTTTCTTCCAGTGGCTGCCTTCTGGTTTCAATTTAATAACAGGCAGAGACAAAAGGGCATTTATTGTAAAAATGCCTCATATAGCCATATGGAAAGCACTATCCTGAATGTATCAGGTCTTACAGTGGGGGCACATACATGGGCAGGTACATCTTGGCAATTACAATTGGTGATGCAGGGCATAGTTTAGTCCATTGATGCATACAGACTGATTTACACTATAACAGAAAATCAGTATCCAAACTTTCTAGACATTTTTCTGATATGTAGTAAGCCATAGGACCGCGGCTTGGCCTAAGTTGGGAAAACCTAGTGAAACTAGGGCTGAACAGAATCTGGATGCATCAGCTCAAGAAGGGAGCAGACGTAAGGTACTCAATTCAATATATTAAAATGCATTTTTTTAAATTTCTGTTTATTGTTTTGGACTGAGGAAGGGCCAAGCACCATGCACCTGGGGACCAGAACCATGCGCATGGGGAGAGTGGGGAGTAACCAGTACACTGCAAGTGGGGGTAGAGGAGGTGCAATTAACCCAACACTGGAGTGGGGACCAGTAAACACTACTTGGGGATGATGAGAAACCTGTGGGGGACCAATCACTTCTCTAATGGGGAGGGCCAGTGCCCTGCATCAGGAGGACCATTTCCCAGTGCACCTGGGGTTGAGTTACAGACACCTACACACCTGAGGTGGGGCAGTACCTGTCACCTGGGGGCTATTACCAGTACATCCATGTACATAGCTCCAGGTGTCCAGGGTGTGGTCTGGGTCTGGTGTGGTATGCAGGGTTTCCTTCTTTCCTTAGATCGTCATTTCCAGCTCGCTACACAACCCCTGATGTGGTGTCACACTGGGACATGCGCGGAAGGCAGGTGTGGCCTGCAGATCTGCAGTGTGCATGGCAAGCCACTCATTGCCTGCACTACCACTGATCTTCCAGGAGGTGGCAGTCAATGGCTGAGAGCTGACCTGGGCAAGACCAAGCTTATCCGTATGTGTAGGAACACAAGAACATCTGAAGAAGGTCATTTGGTCTATCAAGTCTGCTCGTATTTCATGGTCCACACCTTGCGCTACTGTCCCTCCTCCCCACTCCTCCCATCCTCCCTCCCCATGATCCTTACTTCCCCATGTCTATCCCAGCCTCTTAAAGCTTCCAACTGTCTTCAACGAGATAACCTCTTCAGCATTGCATTCCAAGTGTCCACCACCCTCTCTGTGAAGAAGTGCTTCCTGACCTCCTTCTGAACCTCCCACCCTCCAGCTTAAGACTGTGCCCCTCGTATTATGGTTGGCACTCATCTTAAAGAGACTCCAGAAAGGACAGGGGGAGGAAGGGGGTTAGTGCAACACTGTTAGTCAAAAAATTTCATAGGTATTGGAGGGGTGGATGGTAGTGGGAAGCGTGGAGGCAATTTGGGTCATCCTGCAGATGCAGGGTGGTAAAATAAAGGTCGGTGGTATACAGACCCCTAACCGCACTGGCAGAGGCTCTAGAAGAGAGTTTGGTGGCAAATGTTGAGGGCCACTGTAGATTGGGGAAGGGAAGGGTAGTGTATGGGGACCTCAACATGCTAGGAACGTACTGGGGGACTATGACTCCCAGTGGCCAAGGAGCAGAGGTTGCTGGATGTCTTCTAGGATGCATTCCTGACCAAGCAGGTGAGTGAGCCAGTAGGGAGGCCAGGACACTGGATGTAGTCCTGGCAGACAGTGACCAGATTAAGGACCTGGAGAGAGGGATCTGTTGGCAATGAATGATCATGCCACAGTCTGGTTCTTCCTGGACCGGGGAGGAGAAAAGCCGCATGAAGATGGTAGTAACTGACTTCAGAAAGATGGGAAGGATCCTTAAGGATCATTTGGACAGGATAAGGCCTGACATGGAAGCTGACAGCTGGTGGGAGATCATTAGAGGGGAGTACAGGAGGCTAATAGATCCTATGCAAGAGAAAGGTGAAAATTTGGTAAGGCCAGAAAACCCTGTTGGTGGACCCGGAGGTTCAGAAGGTGGTGAGGACAAGAAGATGGCTTATAGGCACTAGGTCTAGTAGCCCTTTCTCCTCCACACCATGCCCACTGTTTCATTAATATCCCTTGGTGTTTATTGGACCCTCCCTCTACCTGCAACCATTGCTGTTTCAATAATATTACCAGATGTCCAGTGGTCAATCCACCCACCCGGTCACCTGCCTGATACACAGACATATGAACATACGAACATACAAAATTTGCCAGCAGATAAAGGCCTAGAGGTCTATCAAGTCTGCTTTGAATGTGCAGCTAGCACCCCTTATTCTGCAGCTGCCCTCCCTTCCACCTTCCCTTCATTAACCCTCCTTGTCCTGTCTCATCCTCATTTGAAGCAGTCCACTGTTCTACTGCATACCACTTCAGCAAGTAACGCATTCCACCAGCCACCACCCTCTCTATAAAAAGTGTCTCCTCATCTCCTCCTGAACCTTCCTCGCTCCAGTCTCATATCATGGCCCTGGTGGCCCTCCCTCCTTACTTTGAACAGCCCTCTGTACCAGTCTTGTTTATTCCTTTCATGTATTTAAGGTTTCAATCATGTCACCCTATCTCCTCTCCTCCAGTGAGTACATGTTCAACTGCTTCAACCTCCTCTCGTATGATAAGTCCCGAGCCCTTGATCATCTTTTGTCGCCTGCACTGCACCCCTCCAGTAACTTAATGTCACTCTTCAGATACGGATGCCAGTACTGCACACAGTACTCAGGTGTGGTCTAACTAATGACCTATACAGTGGCAGAATCACCTCCTCCCTCCTCGAGGATATACCCTTGCAATACAACCCAGCATTTTGTTGGCCTTTGCAGCTGCCTTCCTACATTGTGCCGAGTTGTTCTTTGACCCAATAATGAGCACACCCAGATCCTTCTCCTTCTCTGTCTGGCTAGCTGCACTCCCCTAGCTGGTAACTCCTCCTTGGGTTCTTCATCCCAAAATGCAGCACCCTGCACTTTTGGCATTAAAAGCCAGTTGTCAGTGTCTGACCGGGTTTCCAAGCTTTGCCAGATCATCCTGCAACCCCTGCCATCCCTAGGTCATCTACACATTACTACCTTGGTATCATCAGCAAACAGACCGATCTTGCTCTTCATGTCCCATGATATCTGCAATGAATATCCCAAACAACACTAGTCCCAACACCCAGCCCTGTGGAACACTGCTCGTCACTGCCCCGGGTGTGAGCTCCCACCCACCACCACCTCTGTTGCTTCCCTGCAGCCAGTTTCCTACCCATCTCACCAGCTTTGCACCACTCCTGTGCCTACTAACTTCCTCCTTCCCAGCCTTCCATGTGGCACTGAGTCGAATGCCTTACTGAAGTCCAGATACAGGACATCCACTGCATGGCCCCTGTCCAGTTGCCTAGTTACCCAGTCATAGAACTCGACCAGGTTGATTTGGTGGGATCTGCCACATATGAAGCCATGCTGTCTATTGTCCTGTAGTCCTTGGCCTCTAGGAGGCCACCAGCCTCTCCTCTCAGGATAGTCTCCATTAGCTTACCCACGATGGATGTGGAGGTCACTGGTCTGTAGTTTCCCGGTTCATCCTTGGGGCCACTCTTGTGGAGGGGCACCACATGAGTCATCCTCCAGTCCTGAGTCACACCCTGAATGTAGTGAGGCATTAAATAGGTCTGACAGGGTCCTGCAAGGACCTCTACCAGCTCCTTCGGTACCCTGGGGTGGATGCCATCTGGGCCTGGTGCCTTGTCCACCCTCAGTGCCTTCAAACCCTCTCGAACTCTGCCCTCCATGATTTCCCCATCTGTCACCACTTCCTACCCTGCTTCTGCCATTTCTCCCACCTTGGTGTCACCCCCCTCTTGTCTTTAGTAAATACTCAGCAGAAGTACTCATTTAGTGCTTCCACCATGGCACCTGCTTCCACCAACCCCTCCTTCCTAATCCTTACTATGTGGTCCTTACAGCTCCTTTTCTCCCTGATGTACTTAAAGAAGTCCTTCTCCCCTTCTTAATGCCTTGTGCCAGCCTGAGTTCCATAGATGCTTTGGCTCCCTTACTGCCCTTGTCACCTCCTTCGATTCTGTCAAGTACTCCTCCTGTCCTCCCCTTCCCTGTTTCTTGTACTTCCTAAAGGCAGCTCTTTTTCTCCTTATCTTTCCATGACCTCCTTGCTCAACCAGATCAGTTTCTTAGCCCTAGCCTTCTTGCTCTGGGCTTTGCAGCAGGTTTTGGTTGCCTCCACTATCCCCAGCTTTATGAGCTCCCACCTCTGGTTAGTGTCCATACTAGATTGAATTCTGGCCAGGTACCCTTTACCACTTCCCCATCCTCCCAAAGTCGGCCCTCCTGAATTCCAGCACTATTGTGCCAGATTCCACTCCTTCCTTGCCCATATCCAATGTGAGCCATACTGAGTGGTGGTCACTCCTGACAGCTGTTCCTCCACTGTAAGTTCTCTCACAAAGTCCCCATTTGCCAGCACAAGGTCAAGGGTATTCCCTAACCTGGTTGGTTCACTGACCATTTGCAGCAGGAAGCTGTCCTGGAAGGCATCCAGCAGTACCTGCTCCCTTCTGTTCCTGGTTGTTGGGGTGCTCCAGTCCACTCCTGGCATGTTGAAGTCCCCACAATCACCACACACTCACCTTCTCGCAGGTTCTCCTGATCTGTCCCGCTAGTTCCCTGTTTAACTCCTCCGTCTGTTACCCTGGTGTCAAATGTATCCCACCCGTCCCAATCCTCTGTACAATTATGTAACGCTGTTCCTGGTGTGTGTGGATCTCCCATCCCGTAATGTAGTGCCGAAACACCATGTTTTCCCCTATCCTGGGCCAGTGACCAGCCCAGTCCTTCACTATCCATCATAGCCTGACACTGACTGAGTTGTACAATAAAGGAATAATGCACTCAGGGTGTGTGTCGTGCTGGGATAACATCATGCCTGGGGTGATTAGGCATGGGCTGCAGGCCGAGTGAGACTAATCACCCCAGAAGTGACGCTTATCCCAGCATGACACACACCCTGGAGTGCATTATTCCTATTATACAATGTGCTTGTTGTTATATATACAATAAAAAATAATTTTAAAGAATGTTTTATTAGTGTGAAAAAATATTCTTGTTTTTAAGAGGAGATGCAAAAAGAGGTGCCTATATCCATAAAATCATCTACATTGGTTCACAGTGCTGAGACTAGACTCATGATGTTATGCTGTATAACATCACGGTCAACCAGACTGACAATCAAAGTCCAGGAAATTTTGTTGCCATTGTATAATCAGCTATTACAGTATGCTTACTGACAGTTCAGTCGGTACCCTGCAGCACCCTCCTCTCTTCTTGGTCAGTTCCTGACCTGTACGCACCACTCAGAATTCATTCCTGGCTACTCCTCTTAAGGCAAGATAGAGCCAGCAGGAGGAGTTGTGGCCAGTGCACATTCCTACCTCCTCCATTCTCTGCAGTTTACTCTTCCCAACCCAGCGACCCGTGATGCTTTAGCAGTTCATGTGTCCCTTCCATTTACTCTCCCTATCTTTGTGGCGGTATCTACTGCTGTCCTACCATCCAGCCATCTATTATTCTTGACCTCCTAACTTCCATCATTTCTCTCTCTTGCTCTGTGGAGCTTTACATCCTCCCTTCCCAAAGGTGGTGACCCTTCCTCCTCTGGTAGCCACCACCCTATCTCTTCTTCATCTAGCTAAACTTCAAGAGCACCTAGTCCTCTCGAGCTTACCTCACTCCCTACTTCACCCTTCCCAGTCTAGTTTCAGGAAAAATCACCCACTGCCACTTCCCTACTTCGCTCACTGACTCTATCCCTACAGGGATGGTCAATGGCCAACACCTCAGCCATTTTGGTCGACCTGGCTAAGGCCTTCAACACTGACTCCACTCCCTTTCCTAGACTCCTCTCAACAGCTGATCTATCTCCTCAGCCACAAACTCGTCATAAGGCCAACATCACTTGTAGAACACAATCAGTCAAAATTTCTGATGCCATTTCCCTCCCTCCCCATCCGATTAGAACTGGTGTCTCACAGGGCTCAGTGTTAGGGCCCTTATTATTCTCCATCTTTCTAAATGACCTTCCATCCGTCTGCTCACCCTCGACCATACATGTACACTGATGATACGGTCCTGTATACATCTGTCTCAACCTGTCAGTACCATCCAACTTGCAGCATGACTTTGACAAAGTTCATCTCTGGTTTGCTAACCATCAACTTTTCTTAATGCAAGAAGACTGTGTCCATGACCTTTGGCACAAGGCTGAGACTCTCTAGGCTTCCTTCCTGCCACTTTCTCTCACCCTTCAGTGGAACTCTACTTAGGACATATCCTCCTTCAGGTACTTGGGTGTTTGGCTGAGACTGACACCTAAACTTCTCTGGACATATCGACGCCATCCAGAAAAAGTATGTCCCAAGCTTTGTGCCCTGTTCAAGAACCGTAGTTGCATCCCTCCTACGGAAAACCCCTGCCCTGTCAAAAACTCTGGCACGGCACCATACACAAAAATGGAATGTAAAGAATGCAAATTTATTTAGAAAATTTTCAAACGTGTGGAAGAGGCCATACTACACTTGAGCGAGGAAGGAGCGATACAGCTGGAAACATAGGATAGCGGCATATATTGAGGAAGCTGGGAATTTAAATTAGGAGTGGGTGATGACAAGTGGACAAGAGATATGCAGAACCACAGGTTGGGAAGCAATGAGATTATCCCACCCCAAAGTGACATAAACAAAAGGCAAGTACAACTGGTGATGCTCACGAAAGGATAGCAGGATGGGTCACCCTTAATGATATGGGCCTTGTGAGAAAACTGCAGACCTACAGGCATTCATGGCACATGGGCTTTAATACAATGATTTGGAACCTGCCTATACCAGGGTACAGGTTATTTTGTATGGATAGGGTGTTGGGAAAGGAAGAGGTGTGGCACTATATGTGAGGGAAGGACTAAATTGTGTAAGGAATGTGGGGGAGGGTGGCACAGAGGCACCTTTGATGCAAATCTATGATTCCAGAATAGGACTCTCAGAATGGGAGTGTTATACAGGCTGCCCCCAGACGGAGGAGTTAGACAGGGAACTAGAAGGACAGAGCAGAAGGTCATGAGAGAAGGATAGTATGGTGATTGTGGGAGGCTGTAACATGACATGAATGGACTGGAGTACCACAACAACCAGCATCAGAATAGATCAGGTACTGCTGGATGATGCATTCTAGGAAAGCTTCCTGATGCAAATGGTCGGTGAACAAACCAGGTTAGGTAATATCCTTGACCTTGTGCTGGCAAATGGGGAGTTTGTGAGGGAACGACGGTGAAAGAACTGTTGTCAGAGAGTGACCACCACCATCATAGATACATAGATACATTGACAGTGTTGGCAGATAAGGCCTATGGCCCACCCAGTCTGCCCATTTAAGTTTGTAAGTTCAGTTTATGTTTTCCAGGGAAGTCTGTTGCCCTCACCCTGACCTCCAGAATTCCTTTATGTCTATCCCATGCATTCTTAAATCCCGTGATTGTTTCAGCCCCACCACTTCCTCTGGCAGGGTGTTCCACTTGTCCACCACCTGTTCTGTGAAGAAATTCTTCCTCATGTTTCCTCTGAATCATCCTCCTCCAACTTCATCCCATGCCCTCTAGTCCTGGAACATCTTTTCGCTTAAAATAGTGCATTCCTGCACCCTGTTCCTCCTGTAAGATACTTGTATGTCTCTATCATATCCCCTCTCCCTCCTTCCTCCAGTGAGTACATGTTCAGTGCCTTCAACCTGTCCTCACAGGACTTGTGATGCAATCCATGCACCATCTTTGTTGCCCTCCTCTGAACCTTCTCTACCCTGTCTATGTCCTTACGTAGGTAAGGTCTCCAGAACTGCACAGTGTACTCCAGGTGCGGCCTCACTAGTGTCTTGTATAGTGGAATTATGACCTCCCTTTTCCTGCTGGTGATGCCCTGCCTATGCATCCCAGCATCCTATTTGCTTTACCTGCTGCCTTGTCACACTGTTTCCCTGCCTTGAGGTCATCAGAGATGATAACTCCAAGATCCCTTTCCTGCTTGGTGCATGCTATATCCTCACCCCAACTGATATATTGTGCCAGGGTTTTGTGCCCCATATGCATTATCTTGCACTTCCTTGCATTGAATTTCAACTGCCAAACCCTGACCATTCTTCAAGTTTCTGCAGGTCCCTTCTCATTCTGTCTACACCCTCTGGTGTGTCTACTCTGTTACAGAGCTTTGTGTCATCAGCAAACAGTGAAATTCTGCCTTCTAGGTCCTGCATAGTAATGTCACTGATGAAGATACTGAATAGTACCGGTCCCAGCACTGATCCCTGTGGTACCCACTGGTCACTCTTCCCTCTGTGGAGTGACAGCCATTTACCACCACCCTCTGTGTCCTGCTGCCCAGCCAGTTACCTACCCACCGTACTACTGTCCTGCCTACACCCATATTCCCCAGTTTGTGCAATAGTCTTCTATGTGGCACAGTGTCAAAGGCCTTGCTGAAGTCCAGATAGACCATGTCCACTGCCTTCCCTGATCCACCTCCTAGTCACCCAGTCAAAAATTCAATGAGGTTGGTCTGACATGACCTTCCCTGGTGAAACCATGCTGCCTTGGGTCCTGTAATCCATTGACAACCAGATGTTCCACCAATCTCTCCTTCAGTAGCGCTTCCATGATCTTCCCCACTACCGAGGTGAGGCTGACTGGTCTGTAGTTCCCTGCTTCCTCTTTGTTCCCACTTTTGTATAAGGGGACTACATCTGCTATCCTCCAGTCTTTGGGTACCTCCCTGTTTCTAGTGATCGGCTAAACAGGATAGCAAAGGTTCAGCCACCACCTCTCTTAGTTCTTTAAGGACCCTGGGGTGCACCCCATCTGGCCCATTGCTTTATCAACTCTTATTACTTCCAGTTCCTTCAGGACCCTTTCTGTAAAGGGACTTGTGTCCATTTCTGCACCATTCTCACCCTTGTACTCCATTCAGACCCATTACCCTCCTCTTCCTCAGTAAAGACTGATCATCAGAAATATCATGTCTCACATTGGTTGTGATCAAGGACGGTGGAATCTGGCGCAGGGTGATGGACTTATTATATGGGTCTTCAAATATGTAAAGGGATAAACAGGGCGGAGCCAAAGAGATGTTCAGACTAAAGAAAGGTGGTACAATTAGGGATAACTGGAAGCTGGAGGGGGAATTACAGAAGAGGACGAAGGAACACTACTTCACTGAGAGGTGGTGGGGCCATGGAATGATGCCTGGGAGCATAGTAGAGGAGGGCACATTGAAGGGCTTCAAGAGGGGTAAGACAGGTGCAAGGGTAAACTGAAGCTGAAGATGACCCTCTCTGGGATTGTGGGGGTGGAAGAGTGAGCACCAAATGAGGGACTGGCTACCGAGCAGACACGACAGACCATCAGGCCTATTCGACTGGTTTTAGTATGTTAGTATGTCCTAGCGGGGCCTTTGACGAACCTATTCAATGCCTGACTTGATTCAGGGTATATACATCAGGATTGGAGGATGGTCACATGGTTCCTTTCCCATAACAGTGCCACAAGGATGATCGGGGTGCAGTCAGATAGACTCACATCCATTGTGGGTTAACTGATGGAGCCGATCCTGACGGAGGTCAGTGTTTCACAGATTCATAGAAGTGTGATGATAGAGAGGACCAACAAGGCCCACTGAGTCTGCCCATTTGTCCACCTATCTGCTTGGACCCCACACCCCCCAATTTTTAACACTCCCTGTGGTTGTCCCATGCCCTTTTGAATCTCTCCACTGTTTCTTCTCTGACAACCGCCTCCAGGAGTCTATTCCCTTTGACACTCTCTCTGTGAAATAGTATTTCCTAATGTTACCCTGAACTGCCCCCCACCTGCAGGCCATGCCCCTCGTCCTCTGATTGCCCTTCATCTGAAGATGCTTTCCACTGGCACCCTGTTTATACCCTTAAGGTATTTGAAGGTCTCAATCATGTTACCTCTCCTTTCTCTGTTCAGGGAGTACATGTTCATATCTCTCAACCTTTCTTCATAGGATAGGTGGCTCAACCTTTTACCATCTTTGTCGCTCTCCTCTGAACCTGCTCCAACCTCCCACATCCTTTCTGAGGTATGGTCTTCCAGAACTGGACTCCGTGCTCCAACTGGTCTAACCAGATGGGTGTACAAGGGTACTATGACCTCCTATTTCTGATGATCCCTTCAAATGCATCCAGCATTCAACTCCCCTAGCCACTGCCCTCCCACTGCATTTCACCTTCAGGTCCCCAGATATAGTGCCTAGGCCCTTTCTTGTTCCGTTACCTCAGATCTCTGCTCCCCGCAGTACCCCTGCCCTCTGATTCCTGTAGCCAAGATGCAGGATTCTACACTTTTCTGTATTGAATGCAAGCTGCCTCCTCTTTGACCATGCCTCAAGCCTCCCTAAATCTCTCTGCATTTTTACCCCTTCTTGCGTGTCCACCCTATGGCAGATTTTGATATAGTCATCAAACAGTCTCCACCTCCTCAAGACCCTCCACAATGTCCCCTACAAATATATTGAACAGTAGGGGCCCAGCACTGATCCTGAGGACCCGCTTGTGATCTTGCCCTCTCGGATGCCACCCATTTATAATGACCCTCTGCCTCCTGTCCCCAGCCAGTTTCCCATCCATTTAACTGCCCTCTGCCCCAGCCCTGACATTTTATACAGCAGTCTCCGCTGGGGCACAAGAGTCAACGCCTTCTTGAAATCCAAATAAGCCACATCTACTGCCCTCCCTGATCCAGTTCCTTGGTGACCCTGTCAAAAAACTATCAAATTTGTTTGACAGGATCTTCCCTGGTAAAACCATGTTGCCTTGGATTCATCAGGCCACTTTCCTCCAGGTAGCTGGTGATCCTGCCTTTTATTAGTTTCTCCATGAGCTTGCCTATCACTGATGTCAAGCTCACGGGCCTGTATTCCACTTCCTCCCTCCCCCATGTAGTGGGATGACATTTGCCTGCCTCAGTCTTCCGGCACCACCCCAGTCTCCAGGGACTGATTGAAGAGTGCAGTCAATGGTACTGCCAATATCTCCTTTAGTTCCAAAACACCCTTTGGTGCATCCTATCTGGCCCAATTGCCTTGTCCACCTTCATGCAGCCTAGTTCCCTAAATGTTCCTCCATGAGGAAAGGCCTCATCTCCTCTCCCCCTCCCGCCATTTCTTTTCCTGTTCTGCTGCCTTCATCTTCTTCCTCCTTATTGAACACTGAGCAAAAATAGTTGTTTAGCAGGTCCGTTTTCTCTCTGTCCTGCTGTAGCATCTCCCGTTTGTTTTTAACTGGAGTATTCCCTGAGTAGTCTTCCTCTTTTCACTTACGTGCAGAAGAAAGTCTTATCCTCCTTTTGACCCGTCTAGCTATCCCTCCTCTGTCTGTGCCTCTTCCATCCTTAACTCTACCCTGGCTTCTTTCTGGCTCATAAGTATTTTCCCAGTCCACTTCCACTTGTGTTTCTTGAACTTCTTGAAAGGCTTTCCTTTTGTCTTTACCTTTTCTTGCTTTCTAGTATACAGAGGTTTCCCTCCTCCTCTTATTTTTACTTTCTCTTGGCACAGATGTCAGGTAAGCTACAATAGCTTCTTTTATCCTCCCCACATTGCCTCCACCTCTGTCAAATCCTCCACCCCTTCCAAGCCCTCTCCACTAATTCCCCATTTTCCCAAAGTTTGCCCTCTTGAAATCCAGCACCTTTAACCTAGGACCGGTGAACCTCTGCAGTGTTCCTTACTCTAACCCTGACCATGCTGTGGTCACTTGTGCCAGATGTTCCCCACCGATACAGCTCCTACCCTATCCCCATTTGTCAGGACTGGATCAAGAGTAGCTCCTGCCCTGGTTGGCTTCCTGACCAGTTGATTTAGGAGGACCAGTTGCAGAAGTCCAATATTTCCCTGTTGCTGGTTGAAGCAGCCGAAGGTGCACCAATCTATGTTCCTTAGTTCAGGTCCCCATCAGCACCCTTCCCCTTGCGCCATTCTCACAAAACTCATCAGTCATGCTTCTATCCGCAGTCCACACTGTGCTGAGGACCTGAAACCACCCCATATGCACTGTCTCCCCTTCCCACAACAATGAGACCTAGAGTCCTTGGCCTCTCCCCACTAACCCTGCAATTCTGATGCCTTGATACTCTCCTTTACGTGAGGTGCAACCCCCCTTTCCACCCTGTCCCCTGAACAATTTGTATCCTGGTGTCTCCATTTCCCATCCCTGTTCCTGGTGGTACCATGTTTTCCATTACCCCACAATGTCAAGTCCCTCCTCAACCATTTTTGCTGCTAGATCTGGGATCTTTCTACTCAGACTTGTGTTTGGCCATGATTCCCACCTCTCCCTTTTCTTCTGTCCTATAATTCTCTCTGTGTGGGTGCGTTTTCTACAGGGCTTCCCCTGCTCCTCCCCTTGTTTGGTTTAAATGGCAGTGCCTGTCAACATAATCATCCAGTTTGCATTTGAGCACTGCTTTTGCCTCCCCATTTAGGTGCAGCCTATCTGGGGCATATAGCTCTTGTCGCTCCATGTTGAACCCCAATCTCCTATTACACCATATCCCTTCTGGGCACACCAACCTGCAAGCCAACTACTGAACTCCTCTATGCTTTGCCTTACCTCCTTGCTGGCCCTTGGTACTGGCAGCACCTCAGAGAAGGACAGGATTTAAAGTCCAGCTGCTGCAGGACCTAGCCAGTGCCATAAACTGCTTGCACCTCCATCACACTGCCCTTACAGGTTGTTTGTGCCCTAGGTGGAAGTTCAGATGGGTTTCCCATCTATTTCCTCCCCTCAAAGGGGATCAATATCACTTTGGCTGCCATCATTACCTGGCAGGCACTCCCTGCCATATTTTATCCCTTCTCTCCCTTCTCCCCATGTAACTCCTTTTATAATAGAGTCCCCACTATTAAGACTCTATTCCTTTTCTCCTGGGTGCCCCTCACTGCTGCTGTTCTTCTCCTCTTTCCCAATTTTTCCCCATCCTCCTTTACCATGCTATCTCCTCCCAAAACTGCCTAAGCCGTCCTCCCTCCATCGTCCACCTGCTCAAATCCTCTGGCCCTTTCTGGTTCTCTGGTTCCTTTGTGCAGCCTTTTCCTCTTCTGTATTGTTACATCCCTCTTCCTATCCTGCTGATCTCCTGACCCAAACCTGGTTTTCTGGCTTTCTGTGGTGCTACCTGCCCTTGTGCCTTGCTCCATTTGATCACCCCCAAAGCTTCTGGGCCATGCTCCATTTCCTTCCTGCCGAGGTCCCTGTCCCAGCATCCCTGCTTCCTGCCTGGCTTGTCTCCCACAGTTTCCTCCTCTCCTGTCTTTGCTGTTCCTGCACAGACGTCCATGTCCCACTCTTGAGCTCAATCTGTGCCTTCTTGCGGGTCCTGATCAGGGGCCTGCTACCCTTGGAAGGGTTCAGTACTGTCCCTCTCTCCCGGGTCTCCTTGGCCTCCCGCCCTGTTTATGGTCACTCACATTCTGGACTCCTCCTGCCAGGATGACCCAGTTCCCCAGAGTACCTCCATTTCCTCTCCTTGTGCCTGAAGTTTCAGCACCGGTGTATTTTGTAGGCAACCCCATGCCCCTCCTTTCCACTCCCTAGCTGTCTCTGAATTCCTTCCACTTCCTCCCTGAGCTTTGCCAGCTGGTGGCACTTTGGGCAACCCCAGATTTCAAAGCCCAGTCTGGTAACATAGAAACATAGAAGTTGGCAGATAGGGACTGCAAGGTCTGTCCAGTCTGCCCATTTCTTTTTCTACCTTATAAATGTGCCATTAGGCCTTTACTCTGTCAATGGCCTATCTACTCATACTCATCTGTATTGCTTCCTTATGCCTATCTCATGCCTGTTTGAAGCCCTGCACTGTATTCATCTCCACCACTTCCAGAGGTAGGCCATTCCATGCATCCACCACCTTTCTGTGAAAAAGAACTTCATCACTTCGCCTTAATTTGCCTCCCTCTAATCTCATGCTGTGTCCTCTTGTCCTGCTATTTTTCTTATATTGAAACATGTTAGACTCTTTCACCTTGTTAATGCCCTTTGGGTGTTTGAATGTTTCAATCATATCACTCTCTCCTCCTTTGCTCTAGGGTATACATATTGAGCTCTGTTAATCCGTCCTCATATCTTTTCTGATGCAGTCCCTGCACCATTTTGGTTGCCCTTCTCTGGACTGCTTCAATTTGATTAATGTCCTTGTGAAGGTGTGGTCTCCAGTACTGCAAGCTGTACTCCAGATGGGGCCTAACCAGTGTCTTGTAAAGAGGGATTATAACCTCCCTCTTCCAACTTGTGATACCCCTACTAATACACCTAACATCCCCCTAGCCTTACCTACTGCTTTTGCTTGGATGAGTTCAGGTCGCCGGTGATGATGATGCTGCCCTGTGACTGCCAGCAACTCCCTCCCAGCCTATAGGTGACTTCAAGGTTTCTCTTCTCTAGGTGTATGATCTTGCACTTCTTTGCATTAAACCCCAGTTGCCACTCTTCCAACCATTTTGCTAGTTTATCCAGATCTCTTTTCATTCTGCCCACCCCATCTGGATCATCTACTCTGTTGCCAATCTTGGAGTCATCTGCAAACAGACACACCTTACCCTCCAGTCCATCTGCAATGTCACTAATGAAGATATTGAAGAGGACTTGCCCCAGGACTGATCCTGAGTACCCCACTTGTGACTTACATCCCTTCTGACTGTATACTGTTTACCAACACTCTGTTTTGTGCCCATCGACCAGTTTGCCACCCAGTTGACCAACTTCTGACCCACCCTGAGCCTACCAGCTTATTAATCAATTTTCTATGTGGAACAGTACCCAGCTTTGCTGAAGTCAGGTAGGCGACATCAACTGCCCCCCTTGGTCCACCACTTTGGTTTACTCAGTCATAGAAATCTATGAGATTAGTTTGACAGGACCTTCCTTTGTAAACCCATGCTGTCTTGGATCCTGTGCTTCTATGGTTCAGGTGTTGCACTATCCTTTCATTAAGTACCTCCATAATCTTGCCCACTACTGAGGTAAGACTGACTGTAGTTCCCTGCCTTCTCCTGCTGCCACTCTTGTGGAGCAGGATCCTCAACCTTATCCAGTCTTCTGTGACCTCTCATGTGCTCAGAGACTCACTAAACAGTTCTGATAATGGCTCTGCTAGTTCCACCCTTAACTCCTTTAGTACCCTGGGATGTATGCCATCAGGTCCCATTGCCTTGTCCACTCTGGGCTTATCGAGCTCTTGTAGGATCTTTCTTTTGTGAAGGGACTCATGCTCACCTTCCTCCCCCCTGTGTCCGTGTTGCTGAGCTGTGGGCCCTGCCCTCCCTTCTCTTCAGTAAATACTGAGCAGAAGTATCTATTTAGGATAGATGCTTTTACATGGTCCTCCTCCTCACATGCCCCTTATCACCTTTGATCTTAGCACACCCTCTGGACTTTCTCCTGTCACTAATGTATCTATAGAAAGTCTTGTCACCTTCTTTACTGTCTGTGCTAAGTGTTTCCTCGGTTTGGGCCTTTGCATGCCTTACTGCCTTCCCTCCTTCCCTTAGAGAAATGATTGGTATGCCTCCCTATCTTCATCCCTTCGTTCCTTATATTTCCTGAAGGCCAAGCCTTTTGGCTCTGACCTTTTCTGCTACTGTTTTGAGAACCAAAGTGGTTTCCTTCTTCTTTTGCACTTCCTTTTCTCTCTAACACAATGGGATGTTGCTTCAAGTATTGCATCCTTAATGCTTGTCCACTTTGCCTGTACCCCTCACCTGTATTTCTTTTTGCCAGGGCTAGCTTAACTCTGTTGGCCATCTTATCAAAGTCAGCTCCTCTGAAGTCCCTATTTTGCCTTGGAATCGATGATTTGGTTGGTAGTGGCCAACTGAACCATATCCTGCGATGGTCACTGGCCCCAGGTGACCTTCTATCTGGAGTTCTATGATCCTTTCCCTGTTAGTCAGTACTATATCTAGGATAGCCCTGTCTCCTGTGGGTTGTTGTACCAGTTGTTTGAGGCCCTCCTCCTGCAGGAATCCACCATGTGTCTAGTTCTGGCAGATGTTCCTGCTGGTATTGACCAATCTGTATCTGGCATGTTGAAGTCTCCCATTATCAGAACTTCCCTTTAGCTGTCATGTTTTGTATATCTTCTAACAGTAATGTGTCTATGTCCTCCCCTGGTCTGGAGGCCTGTAGATAACCACAGTTCTTATGGCTGTCCCATTTCCTGTTTCCAGGGTGACCCACAGTTTGTCTGGCTCCTTATGTGTAGTTTGAATTTCTGTAGCTTTAATATTTTCATTGACATGCAGGGCCAATCCACCCCCCT
This sequence comes from Neoceratodus forsteri, assembly GCA_016271365.2. NCBI lineage: Eukaryota > Metazoa > Chordata > Ceratodontiformes > Ceratodontidae > Neoceratodus > Neoceratodus forsteri. Next base: position 124,379,914 of record JADMNL010000023.1, on the reverse strand, counting down.
TCACACCTCGGTCTCTTCTGAACAGTACATAGCCAGTACTGAAGTCTCCCAAGTGTGGTTACTGGTAAACACATCTCGTTAGTGCTATTATGTCCAGTTTAGCCTCAGTCATTATTGCCTGCAGGTCTGGGATCTTGTTTCCCAGTCTGTGAACATTCGTGTGCATGATTTTCCATTGGCCAGATTTTGGTGTATTAGTTGTTGGGTGAGGTCTGGCATTTCCCTGTACATCGTATGGAGGGCTGGACCTTTTCCTTACCTGGTGATGCAAATGAACTGCAAACATGCTGAACTCCTGTTTGACCACTAGCTGAGGGAGGAGGTAGTTCTTTCCATTCGATGTATGGGTGCTGCACCCTCTCCCCATTGCCAGTTTAAATATTCTGCAAAGACATCAAACTTCTGCCCCAATGCACTGACTCCCTCCTTAGTCAGATGCAGTCCATCAAATTTAAGGAACTTTCACTCCCAAAACTGTTGCCAGTTCCTACAAATTTGTGTCCTTTTCTGGCACCAGCCATTGAGCCACATGTTTAGCTCCCCAATAGCCCCTTCTCTGACCTTCTGTCCATCTGACCCTCTCCCAGACTGGCAGGATCTCAGAGAAGTACCATGGCTGCCCCACACCCTGTGCACCCAACCACCCTCCCAAAGATGCCAGCTCTAGTGACTTGAGGTCCTTCCATCCTATCATGCACCTTTGGTCAGCCCACCACTTCTCTTTCAGTACCACTTATCTAGCAATTTCACACATATAATATGTACTTTCCCTTTCTTCCAGCCTTCACCAACAAGGTTCCCGAATGATCCGTGCTTCGGTGCACTCACCCTGATCAGGACTACCCTAGTTTTGCCTGTACTCTTAGTTACAGTGCCCAAACCAAAGATTTACACCACAGCAGCCACTGAGCCTTCACCAGTGATGATCTGCACCACAGCAGCCACACACCCTGTCAGAGCTGCCTAGCAACATGTACACTTGCTTGATCAGATCAATATTCTTTAAAATCCTTTAAGTCAGGCCATTCCTCCCCCCTTGGCTCCACCCACCATCCATTTAATAGAGGTCAGGGTCGGGGTGGGTGGTGTGAGAAGAAATTACAGCTCCTCCTGTGTCTGATGAAGAGAATGCAGCTGGGCCTGTCCTTTAAAGCCCAGCTGCGAGTCAAATCTTCACGCCTGGCTCCTGATTTGCTGCCTGCTTTTCCCATTGTACCCCTGGCCTGCTGTTGACTATAGCCACCAGGAAAGCCCACTTCTCTGCCTCTCCTGCTGCTGATGCAGTACTGTCTCCTCCCACCTCCGGCGCTCTACTCTGCCCAAGCCCTGACCTGCCTTAGTCTGAGCCGCGGGATCGCCTGCTCGGCGTCACTCTGTTTTTCTTCACCCGCTCCAATGGGTAATTACAGCTCCTCCTCTGTTACTTCTGGAAGCCAGTGGACTGCAGTATAGTAGATGGCATTTGAATTGTCGATGGCCGATCCTGCCAGACCAACCTGGTAGTACTATGAATAAGTATCTAGACTACTGAACATGGGCCATATGGTGGATGTCCTGTACCTAGACATCATGAAGGTATTTGAGTCAGTGCCACATGGAATACTGAAGTAATCTCCCCACACACACAATTTTCATGGCCAGTTTAAAGTCATACTCCTTCACCTGCAAGATATGCTTCCAGCTGTATTTCTTTATTTTATTTATCTATTTGTATTTCAGATGACACCTTTCAGGGGTCAAAATTAAGTTTGCAGCCACTAGCCAGCAGGGCTAGTGACTGGGAAAATCCACTGCCCACAGACATTTCCACTGGCCCAGCTTGTGTACATACTGAAGTATTACCTTCTCCAGTACAAGCCGCGGGGAGCTAGTTAAATGAAAATCTTACTAGCCTGATACAAAACCTACCAGCATTTGGCTAGCAGGCCAGAGCCAATTTTGACCCCTGCCTTTGAACTGGGGGATCGTTCACAAATGTTCGATGTCAAGGCAATAATGACAGTAAGATACAAAACATAGCATGATCATTACACAAGTTTGCTTAATAGGAAGTAGCGATATGGAAACCTATCTCATTCTTTCACACGAGGAGATACTGACATAAAACCCACCATCCCCATATATCAACATTACCTACCCTGTACATTATAGTGGTCAATTTCCTATCTCACTCTTTCCCAAAGAGTTCCTAACATACCCCAAAAAACCATAACATTATCTCATTGTTAACTGCCCCTGTGTATCATTCCTGATCAGTTTCTCCATCTCACTCCTGCTGTAGGACATTCTATAACGTTAATTTTCTAGCCAACATGTTCAATGTATGCAGCAGAGTATACTAGCCATTGCAACTACAGCTGCCATGTATTAAAACAAAGTATGCATAAATATTCTAAATAACTGCACTGGATTAATGCCATGTTTCACAGAATCTTTACCCCAGATAGGACCCATAAGTACTTGAACCACAATTTCTACCAAAGTCTTTATGCAGTGCTCAAAGAAAACCCTCTCACCCAGTGAATACCATCTCAATGCAAATTCTTCCTGGGTCAGAAAGTTTCCTTGCAGGAAAATATTACAGGTCTTCAATCAGAATGGTACTACAACACTATTAACCACTCAATTTTCAAGCCACCAGACCCGCATGTACAGCGCCACACACCTTGATTTCCAGACCTTCTTCTGAAACAAGCCCAACTTGAATCCAAAACTACGGTTTCCACAAACATGCGATCCAGTCTTCCAGAACCCTTCATCTTCTTCTTTATTACCCAACCATGCAATTATCAAAGCGCGGAATTAATATAGTAGACAGAACCAAACTGGCACATTAGCCATGCGGTTTTGGGTCCCAATGATTTTTCAGAAACTTGCGCTTTGCGTGAGTTAAAGAGACACGCATGCACATTGCCACCCAGAACTGGCATGATACCGGCTCTGTAGAGCAAGGCATTGAGGAGTGAGCTGTCCTGAAGACTTTTTAATGGTTCTGCACGCAAAGGTAATACCAATTGAACTATATCTCGACAGTAGCTATACTTTGTAAAGACTGTATAAACGTTTAGTATACTGCACAGACATTAGAAATTTAAACAGTTCCTGAAGTCCTCTGTCTGTAACAGCTACATTTGAAACTTCCAAAGTTACGGTGAAAAAGGGCGGCTCCCATTGTTGCATTCTACAAACAGTTCTAAGATTAATAAATGCCTTTTACTTGTATACATAAACATTACCCGATCAGAGGAAACACATGTCATGTATACAAGAGGTCAGGAGGTCATGGAAATATAAAAGCGAATTCCAGTTTACACACAGTACACAAACTGCAAGTTGAGCTGGCATTGCAAGTGATAAGCAAGGAGACAGTTCATACTGCTAGCGAGGACAACCCAAAGTTATTTTTCATTTATGATTCAGACATGGCACTATACTATTACCCTCTAACTAACTATATATATAAAAAAAAAAACAAAAAAATCATGGCTATTTAGCGCAGCTTATTGGAGACTCCGGAAAACATAAGGTTTCCATTTTTTACTATAGCGCTACTCCATGCAGTTCTACAGGTACTTTATCTCCTGACTTTTCTTTTCAGAGTCCAAGTTCACTATAGGCTTTCTTCGTCAGAAGAAAATGGAAGAAATTAGCTTCTCCACCAGAGATAAACAAAAAGCAGAAATGCAGGGATAGAGAGGAACACAATATAGGTGGCCTACCTATATGTGTGTGTTAAGATGACAGAATAAAAGACAAGAACAAGAGCCAAAGTGCTGTTGCAACAGACTTAATTGTAAAAAAAAAGAAGAGAAAAATAAAATCCACGGTGTAAGAAAGACAACCATCACATTCTTTCCTGCACAAGAAGAAAATAGTGGGGGGCAGTCCTATGTCTTGAAAGTACTACCATTTTCTTGCTATATTAATATATAAATCAGAACTTCCCTTGTTTAGCAGATCATAAACATATATTCTGGGACTGTCCAGTGATTAAGTATTTTCTGCCATGATGTTGAGCAAGCCATGGGAGAGCTCTTCACAGAACTGAGTCACCTTTCCCTCAGCTTGCCTTAGTACATCACTTCCCAAAGCACATCAGAAATAAGCACACCAAAAAAATGGTAGGAGTTTTGATGCTGGCTGCTAAAAAATCAATTTCACGTGAATGGCTATAACCTGACCCTCCTACACAGAGGAATGGGAAGATGTCACACAGCAAATTCACGTAATGGAGAAAATGACAGTGAGATTAAATTGTAAATTAGAATGTTGTAAGGATTTTGGAATAAATGGTTAATGTGGATCATGAATCATAGACCAGAGGTGATTCTGTGACTTAACAGTTGCAAAACTGACAAACTCAATCTTTTAAGAGATAAAGAGGTGCCACTCCAGAAAATAGAGGATGAAGAAAAACTTATTGTCATGTAACTGAAAAATGATATGATCTGTCTGTAATGCAGGTACAAATGTATAGTAAGATGATTGAGCTCCTGTGTAAAACAAAACCTTTTAATAAAATATAAATAAAAAAAGGCATCCAACTTTGGAAGTAGATTTCTGGCATTTAGGTGGCTGAGTATTTGACCTTTTGGCAGGGGAAGGGGAGGGCCAGGGTTTGGTTGTATTTCACCTGCGAGGAGGAGGAGGAACAAGATGGAAAAGTAATGAATAGTCTCTGGTCTTTTGATAGTGAGTAGGTTTGGGAGTGCATGGTGGAGTGGAGGAGGTGGAGACTATGGAGGACTCTAGACTGAGGGCAAGGGAGGAGGAAGTATACCAAGGTGAAAAAGAGATAAAGGAGAGGTGAGGGAGGATAGGCAAAGGGGTGCAGGTTGGTGTGAGCTGGATGGGGGAGGGATAGAGGGCATTATAGGGGTAGAGTGGCAGAGAGGGTGGGTATTATAGGTGTGAGGAAGGGCAGAGTGGAGGGAGGAGTTGGGACTCAGAGGTATAAAAGAAAGCAGAAGGGAAGGAAGGATCCATGTGATGGGGGAAGGGTAATGAACAGGTGTATTGACAGGTACATAAGGAGAGAAGGAGAAGAATTGAGGTGGGAGGAGTAGGCTGAGGTGGGGTGAAGGGGTTAAAGGGAGAAGTAGAGTAGAGTAGAGTAGAGTAGGAAGACACAGGGTGTGCAGGGGATATAGAGCAGAGAAGAGTGGGCAGGCAGTGGAAAAGTGTTAGGCACTGGGGTGGGGAGTTAAGTGGTGAACAGAGTTCATCAAGATAGAAGTGAAGGGACCCTAGATGGGAGTTAAGGCGGATTCAAGGGAGGAGAGAAGAGATAAGATTAGAGAGCAAGGAGCTGAGAGGAGGTGTGCAGGGAAGAGATAAGGAGACCCTAGATGTTGAGTACTGATGGTTTCAAAGACTAAGGAAGGGAAAGAGGAGGGGCACATCACAAGGTGGGGAGGAGAGGAGGGAGGAAGCTGACTATGCAGAAAGTATTGTAGAGATGTAGTTGAAAAAAGGTGTAGAGGTAGGGCTCAGGTGGGAAAGGAGCTGTGAGAAGACGGTGCAAGGAGTGAACAATTAGGGTGCAAAATAAAAGGAGTACAATAAATAATTTTAAATTAAAGCAACAGGGTGATCAAACAATACAAACTGTGGCAGTGGCAGGATACTGCAACAATAAGATATACAGCAAAGTTCTGCAACTATTTGTCGGAAAGTAACTGTATACTTCTGTGAAACAGAGCAGTGGTTAATAGCAGTCAATTTCAACTTCAAGTTATGTAGCAAAGGTATAAAGAACACGGACAGAGGTTGAAACTACTGTACATTCAGCTTGATTAGAGGCATAACATTACTAACTCACTAGCTGTGTAGAGCAATTCAGCTGAGGTTAAATCAGACAGTACAGGATAGAGCACCGGCATATATAAGGCAAGCAGATACAGGATTACAGTGCAGCTCAATAAAATGGGGTCAGTTTAACCAGAGCATAATAGGTAAATTAGGCATAGAATAAATAAACACAGACACTGCAGGATGGGGCATGAGCAGCGTCTCCTTGTGTTCTGGCATCTCTCTTCTGGTGACTCCTCAAGGACTCCCACTCCTGCTGTGCTGCTCCATACTGGGACCACTCATGAGTATAATATATTAGGAAGGTTATTGTTGTGGTGATCACATGTGATCACATTATGGTACCTGAAGGTCTCTTGCAGCAAGAGGGAATGGTGTGTAGTGAGTGCAGGTAGGAGTTTAGAGGATTTTGGGGTTTGGGATGACTTTGTGTGTAACCTGGTAATTACAGACTGGTCAGCCTCATCTCCATTATATGCAAACTAATGGAGACCATTCTCAAGAGAAACTGGTGAGCTTTCTGGATGTACATGGTCTCCAAGATGAAAGGCAGCATGGGTTTGTCTCGAGGAGATCGTGCCAGACTAATTTGATTGACTTTTTCGATTAGGTCACAAGGGCATTGGATAAGGGCCAGGCAGTGGATGTCTTGTATCTGGACTTCAGCAAGGCCTTTGACTCTGTGCCGCATAGAAGGATGCTTAATTAACTGAGGAACCTGGGAGTGAGGAGAAATTGGCATGGTGGGTCCAGAACTGGCTGCAGGACAGGGACCAAATGGTGATTGCTGGGGGAGGTGCTATCAAAACCTAGACCTATGACCAGTGGTGTTCCACAGGGCTCTGTACTCAGGCCATTGCTATTTAACATCTTTATTGGAAACATAGTGGATGGGATCCAAAGTAAAATCTGCCTATTCATGGCCAAGATATGTGGGAGAGTGGACATAGAGGAGGGAGGCAGGAGCTCAGGGAGGATCTGGCTAGACTCAAAAACTGGCCAGGCATCTGGCAGCTGGGGTTCAATACCAAGAAGTGCAAGGTCATGCACCTGGGAGCTAGGAACCCTGGGAACAGCTACTGGCTTGGGGGTACAGATATTCAATTCAGAGGAGGAAAGGCATCTAGGGGTCATTGTTGGGGAGACACAGAAACACTCAGCACAGTGCCATAAGGTGGCAGCCAAGGCAAACAAAATGATGGAATGCATTGCCAGATCACCTCCAGGAACAAGGAAGTCATTCTACCCTTGTACAAATCATTGGTGAGCCCACACTTAGGATTACTCCATGCAGTTCTGGTCCCCTAGTTGAAAAGGACATCAGACTACTGTAAGGGGTACAGCGTAGGGTGACCAAGATAATCCAGGGCCTGGGGAACAAGTCATGTGAGGACAGACTAGGGAGTTCAATATGTATTCCCTGGAGGACAGAAGGAGAAGGATATGATAGAAACCTTCAAGTACATAGAAGATATAAACAAGGCTGGAACAGAGGCTTATTCAATCTACAAAGGGAAAGGGCCATAAGCGGGCATCATTTGAAATTAGAGGGGAAGATTTAAAAAGGAAATGAAGAAGCACCTTTTCACTGAAAGGGTGGTGTCAAAGTGTAATGAACTACCAGGAGGTGGTCTCATTGAGAACGGTGGATAATTTCAAGAGAGATGGAACAAGGTAAAGGGAAACTCACAACTGGTGGTAGGAAGGGTGGGGGTAGAAAGGGTGGAGAAGAATACTCCAGCAGTGAGGGAAGGCAGCTCCACTATAATTTACTGTGAGCTGCACACTTGAGTAACTCCGATATAACATTATGGCCTGTTTCTACTGGCGTCTTCCTATATTGGTATGTTTTTTCCATGTTTATTTGCAGCTTGTTAATTGATTTGGTTAGCTTCTTGATGTATTAATTGTGTTATCAGTATTGTCTCATTAATTGTTTGATTAATGTAGGTGTATAGCTTTAATTAGTGCATGTATATAGCAGCAATTGATTAGTGTGGGTATATAGCTATAATTGTTTGATTAGTGCAGGTACATATTTTCATTGATAGATTAATCACAGGTATACAGGGAAAAAATGAAGGCCTTTTCTATGGAAACTCCATCCATGTATATAGCCATGGCCCTCATTAAAATATCATTGCCATTTTTCCTGAGTGCAGTTTAACCTTACATTATGGTGAGGGAATGCACTGAGTGATGACAAAAGGTCAAAATGCAAGATGGAAAATATCAGTGAAATTTCATTAGGGCCATGTCTGATTTATGTCATGTCTTTCATTATGCTGTTAAGAAAAAATCCTTCATCCTGTTTGTTCTTCAACAGTGATGTTAGCCCACACAAGGTCACTGTATGAAGGTGAGGATGCCATCCAAATGACATATGTCAGTGCTTTCAGTGCTTGTAACTCCATTGCCACCATGGGATAAAGAACCTGGAGTGAGTGAGTGAGAATAACATTTATATTCTCACTTTATGTCTCCATATAGTTACAAAATATCACTGATATTTGCTCTGTTTATTCTCACATGTATGGCATGCATATCTATCTATTTGTCTGTCTGTCTATCTATCTATCTATCTATCTATCTATCTATCTATCTATCTATCTATCTATTCTATGTAAGTATGTATATATGTATCTATCTATCTCTCTCTCTCTCTATATATATATATATATTTTCTTTGCAAAAATGTGTTAATGCATCAGTTAGGGTTCATATTAAACTGACAAAAGTAGAAATGTGGCATTAGTGTTTCTTACATACTCCCTACCCCACACGCCAAGAAGGAAAAGGAAAAACATTATGGTTTTTGCTGTCCTGACTTTTAGTGAATCAGGGTTGGGGTCTTCTTTGGGTTCTGAACCTAATACTCATAGTCTCACCACCTGTAGCCAAGAACCTAGGGCTCTGCCTGAAGAAAACATACATGTCACTTTATTTGGTCATGGAATGGGATGAATGTTAGTGTCGGAGAACCAAGGAAGATCCACCCTGATTCATTAAAAGTCAGGGCTGAAAAACTATAAAATATTTTCCTTCTTGGCGGGGGAGTTAGGTTAGAAACCCAACACCATTTCCGCTTTTTTCAGTTTAATCTGAACCCCTAACTGATGCATTAATGCAGTTTTTTGCAAAGAACCTTCCTTACTATTTGAGAAAGTAGAATTGTATCCTCATTCATGTATGTTCCTTGGAACCTGCATGAACACATCCATCAGGCTAGGAAGTGCAGGCCCTCCAGACCCTAGGATTCCATCCTTCCATAGATGTACAAATCCATCTGGCTGTGGAAGCATAAGGCCCTCTGGGTCCTGAGCCTTTATGTCTCCAGAAAAGCAATGCTTGTGCTTGGTAGTAATTGTTTAATGTTGTGCTCACTTCAAATACAAAATATATTAAGTGTCCCTCTTAACAGCCAGTGGTTCACTTTATATGGGCAAATATGTGGTTTTGGTTTGGCTACCTGTGAGTCAATACATTTTGTTGCTTTGTTCGAAATTTGCTATAGTTATAGTGGAAGGCGAGATACACTTTGGTACATTTTTGATGATGTTAGCACTTCATTGTGGATTTGGCACCATGGAAAAACTGGAGGTAATCTTGGAGGAACAGTGTACCTTATGAATATGTAGTGGGATTATGAGTTAGTGTCGTATGACTCGTTGACCTCTCTTTTATATATACAGAAAAGCATGTTAAAGTTGCAATGTTATTCTAGGGAATTTTCATGTTTTAATTTTTATATGGTCCCTACATTTTGGGGGTATTATGTGTTAGTGTTGTAGTACTCCTGAGACCTTTTTTGATACATAGATTCTCTTAACTCCACAGAATGATGGAGTTATGTCTTGTTAAAGTTGCAATGTTATCCTATTGGAATGTTCATTTTTTCATTTTATGTTTTTTATATGGCCCTATTTTTGTGGGGGTGGTATTATAAGTTGTGTTGCAGTACTCATAAGACCTTTTTCATACATAGATTCTCCCTTAACTCCACACAGTGGCAGAGTTATAGCTTGCTAAAGTTACAGTGTTATCCTATGTTCTTTATATGGTTCCTAATTTTGGGGAGGGGTTATTATGTGTTAATATTGTAGTACTCACTGAGACCTTTTGATACATAAATTCTCCTTAACTCCACAGAGTGACAGAGTTATAGCTTGTTAAAGTCACAATGTAATCCTATAGAATTTTCATTTTCAGTCTTCATGTTCTTTTATATGGCCCCTAATATTTTTGGGGAGGGTATTATTTGTTTCTGTTGTAGTATTAATTGCAATCCTTTTTTCATATGTAGATTGTCCTTAACTTCAAAGATTGACAGACTTACAGCTTGTTAAAGTTGCAATCCTATGGGAACTGTACATTTTAACTTGTATATGCCCCTGAACTCTTTTGCATGGCATTATGTGTTAGTGTTGTATTACTCATTAAAACCTTTCTTGTGGTATATAGATTGTCCCTTAGTTGCAAATATTGATGGAGTTATGGCTTGTTAAAGTTGAAATGTGGAAACAAACTAAGTCCAAATTATTTTTTGGATGAAGGAATCCTTTTCATGAGATTGTGTTATTTTCAAGAAAAAGATTCCTTCATATGAAAAAAAAGAATGTGAAAACAAACTAAGTAAAATTATTTTTTGTATGAAGGAATCTGTTTATGTGAGACTGTGTAATTCTCATGAAAAAGATTCCTTCATACAAAAGAATATGAAAAAACTAAGTACAAATTATTTTTGTATGAATTTAATCTTTTTCATATGACCCTATTCCTGTTTTGTATGGCATATGAAAAAGAAACTCATCTCACAAGAAAAGATTTTAAAATTTGTTAAAACACATTTCGTTGTCATTCTTCTAAAAGCTAACTGCAGAATCCCACTAATGGGGACCAGATTAGCAAGATAATTGTGTTGGTATCTTTCCATGATATGATTTTATGAGTTTTCAAAATTTTTTTTAAATTGGAAACAAGATGATGTTCATAAGGAAAGGGAACATTGTTTAACCAGGAGTAGCACACTAAGCGAAGCTTGTTTCCAGATGCAACCTGGAAGCACAAGGAAGTTAAGTGACTTGCTCAGGTTCACACAGTATGCACCTAGGCAGATGTGGAATTCAACCCCAGGTCTCCAGATCTGCATATCAGAGCCTTAACCCACTGTGCTATACTGCCTCATAAGAAAATAAGTTTTTCTCACAAAACAGGATTACCCCCATATAAGACTCTTTCTTTGTATCTCCAAATTCTTTTTCATATGAAACAGCTATCCAAAAGAGCACACTGATCATGCTTAAAACCAAAATTTCTAATCAAATATTTCTGGAAAGGATCAATATTTTCACCAAACCAATGAAAGGCACAAATCTGGGCCAAGCCTTGTCTACCCTGAAAATTTCACACCAAAATTCCAGACCATCTGGGTGCTAGGCAATGACAAAAAAACCCAGCAACCCCCTTCAATTTTTTCACCTCTTTCATTACCTGGATCTCGAATCCACATATTCAACCAGAACAAAACTTGGCACATCAAAAGTCCTTCCCCTGCCAGCCTGGTGGTGCTGAGGGCTGAGGGCTGAGGCGCTGGACGCCTTACCTTGACTATGGTGGCAACCCATGTTTGGGAATGAGCACGGGCCACCACGGGTCAACAGGGAGGAGAAAGATCGAGCAACCAAGGGACTACTCTCCTTCTCCAGGAAGGGGGTCACCAGCAGGTGGTGTATGACTGGCCCCTAGCAGTGGCTGGGGACAGCACACAAATGCTCCAGAAAGGGAGGAGAGGAGGCAGATGCTTGGAGGAGTGCATGTGGATGCATCGTGCTCTCTCCATAGGCGTCATTGCACACCTCCTCTCCCAAGGAGAGAAAAATGGAGGAAAAAGTGTCCGGGCATGGCAGGATGAATCTCTATCCCTGCAGGCCTTGCTTCCGTGAACAGGCAGTAACCTACTCACCGGATCCATTCTGGCAGATTGAGGTGTCCCCGCCACCCTGCCACGGGGAGGGGCAAGCCGTGGAGGTAAGCAGAAGGTAGGCTGTGAGCAGGAGATGGGGCTGGGGGATCAGGTAGGATGGACAGCCACCTGGGGCAGAAGGAGAAAGAAACTAACTGTAAAAATAGACCTTCCCCAAGACCACACATACAAAATTTCATGCATATTCGTTGAATGGGGCACAGCTATTGAAGTGTATAGTTATGGGTTTAAAATTAAACCGCCTATTCAACTCTAACTATAGTGGGGCTACGATGCCACTATATAATATGCATCTCATTTAATTTGCAATTAGATAATCAAATTAGATTAACCCATCTCTGAAATCAATGATTTCCTAAAACATTAGTTCACTGCAAGACCCAGTCTATATATCTTCAATACTGTGAAGGTTTAGCTAAGTATGGATGGCATTGTCGTCATTATACATGTGACTAAAACATGCAGTGATTAGAGACATATGTATTGACATTATACACTGCTAGAAAATAAATATTGAGGATGGAGCCTTTCTTAGGTAAATTACTTTCAAATCAGAAATATTTGTAGCTCGTGTGATAGATATGCATAAGAATTTTGCAAGCTGGACCATCCCAGTACTTTTCATTCATTGACATTTTTTTTTTTTTTTGCTTTGGTACTATCATTTTTACTGCAATTCACTTAACTGCTGCTGTTTTAAATGTGATACTCCATGCCTTGTTGTATTAGGGATGTAATTACTCACTGTACTGTTTCCTATTCCCTCCTCCGGATGCATCCGAAACAAATTGCTACCAGCTCAGTGTGCTTTTCTTAGTTAAACTTTCAACATAAATACATTTTCATCAGGAACTCATTACTAAGAATGTACATTTCTATTAGCATCTAAGCCTTGCAGTCAACTCCCTTCTGGAAGACAGTTAAGATACATTTGTGGCATCAGTCCAAAAGTCTGTACCTTAAGCCTCAGCCACACATAATTGCTCACTTTAAGCATCTTTATTGTGGAATGAACTTTAGTATCTGACTCACTAACAGAATCTTGTCAAAAGGAGAGCCTGTCAACAAAAGGAGCTGGAAAAGAACGGAAAAGTATCAGTTGAACGTCCACCTCCAACAGCAGTCCACTGCAGCACACACAGGATTTTCTCAGTTTACAGCAGTAGTTAGGGTCTAGAGCTGTTAACCTGATAAGACCCAGTTTTGAATCCCACACTCACCATGTAAGCTAGTCAGTTAACCTCCTTCTGGTTAGTTTTGTTGTAAATTATAATCTGTCTTTGTTCTTGCATCTCCCTAAGCACTGAAAATAGTAGCAACAGTCTCCCCTGCCTCTCTCTCTGGACTGTGACGTGCTTTGGCTACAGTTTGTATAAAAGGTACTACATAAACTCAAATTCCTTTTCTTTGTTTCGTATTCTTGTTTCTGATAACAAGTGGCTCTTATTTTACACTATGTGGCACTGTAATTTAGTTGAAATGAAGATTGCACTGAAAAATATAAATAGCCAGTACTGTAAAAAGCTAATTTTCAAAATCACTATATTTAAAAAAAAAGAACAAGGCATGCCACACAATATTTATCCTTCAGTGTTTGCAGGCTTCTAACTCTTTCTTGATACTTTCTTGCAAGCCTGCAACTCCAGCCAATCAAGAGGTGTATTCCACACCTCTCAAATGTTGCTCATCACCATGGTGACTCATTTAACCTCTCAGATGCTCTTCTTTTCACATGGAGAGGGTGTCCTCCCACACATTACACGGTGACTTCAAAATAGAAATTCATATTAATTTGTGATATTCCTTCAGTAATAAACTTTATGGCATCAACGCACAAGTTCCAATTTGATGAGGTGCCACATTTTGAGGACATTATCTTATATTTGTGTGAATAATGGTTGTGGTACAATATGCTTGGTTTCTTTAGTTCTGCATTTGTTAATTTGTTAATTCAGAATGTTAGGGTAGCTCCTTAGGTGTGGGTCTATCAATGATTTGAAAGAACTGGGTCAATGATGGAAGTGGTCCCTTTTGTGAAATCAATATTTGGTCATGTCTTTTCCCCATCAGGTTACCTCAGCTTAAAATGTTGGAATGTTTTACTTAACCAAGTGAGTGTCCAGTTCTAAGATTCTTGAATGTGCCATCTGGAAAAACAATTCCTAAACCAAAGCTACATATGAAGGAATATGTCTGTACCAGGTTTTTATCATGCAACTTGTGGTTGGGATTGTCCTTATATCTAGCTCTGTAGAATGAGGTGATAGGAGCCTGGGTAACAGGCAGTTGCATGGGAGGCAGTATAGCGCAGTGGTTTAAGGCTCTGAGCTGCAAATCTGGTGACATCCAGCAGACCAGACATGGGTTTGAATCCCACAGCTTCCACTTGCATACTGTGTGACCCTGAGCAAGTCACTTAACTCCCTTGTACTCCCAGGTCGCATCTGTAAAAAGCTTTCAGCTTAGTATTATTACTCCTGGTTAAACAACTGAATAAAACAGCATTTGTCAATGCCAAATGTTTGCTTGCTGGCATTGGCATTGGTAGTGTAGAAGTTACAGAGCTGCATAATAGGAATGGTATTGAACTGAAAGCCAACCCCACCACCCTGCAGAGAGTGACAGGCATTGGAGTGTGCTTTGGGTCGTCAGGCATAACAGCCACGTCATTTCTCCACACCCTACCCTGCAGACACTGACAAGTGTCACGGGTGTGCCTTGGGGTCTTGGCCTTTATGTTCACCCCATTCCATCAGGACATATGGTGAGATGGAGCGGTATAGGAGAATGGGGTGAACTTTGGGGCCAAAGATCCATGCCTGTCATTCTCTACAGGGTGGGGCATTATGGTTGGAAACCCTAACACCTCAGGCATTTGTTGGTATTTTCACCCAAATTTTCAACATGTTTTTGTGACCCCACCTCATGAACAGGGGAATATCAGTTTGTTATCCAGCTGCTTATGCACAGCGACTACAGCATTTAGCACCACAGGTGCCAAAACACATTCAGAACAGGATGTGAAAAATGACAGCTGTACTGTTCATGGGGAGGTGTAAAATGGCAATGTTGCAAATCTGCAGTAAAAATATTATAAAACTGGTGAAGTCACGTGCATAGAAACTGTACAACACACACACCGTAATGTAATTAGTTTGGGGATTTTTAAAGCAGATTGTCAACACAGGCATTTTGGGACCTCTGATCATAAACAGTGTCACTGTGATTTTCTTTATCTATCCTGAACAATGATTTCCCACAGTGACCACGCATCTCTCCACTGAAAGTGTGAAAGCACATTTCGCCATGTTGTGAAAAATGACAGTTGTACGGTTCATAAGGAAGTGTGGAAAATGCCACTGGTGAAAATCTGACTGAAAATATTACAAAGTCATGAACTTACGAGGGTGGTGGAAACTGCGCAATACTCACTCAGTAACACAGTCATTTTATGGACTTTTGTCACCAAATTTTCAACATAACCATTTAAGACCCTGCTCATGAACAGTGTAACTGTGATTTTTAATCTGTCCCAAACATTGCTTTCGCTACACCGACTGCCATTGTGCCCTACATGTGCAGAAACACATTTTGGGCGACATGTGAAAAATGGCAGCTGTACTGTTCATAAGGAAGTGTAATAAAATGGCAATGTTGAAAATCTGGAGTGAAAATATTGAAAATTCACAAACTTATGAGCGTGCGTAAGGAACAACCAGCAACCTCGCTCGTAAAACAGTCATTTTAGAATTTTTCCACCAAATTTTCAACATAAACTTTTTGAGAGCCCACCTTATGAACAGTGGCAGTGTCGTTTT
The DNA here is from genome assembly GCA_016271365.2 of Neoceratodus forsteri. NCBI lineage: Eukaryota > Metazoa > Chordata > Ceratodontiformes > Ceratodontidae > Neoceratodus > Neoceratodus forsteri. The sequence goes on along the minus strand of JADMNL010000023.1, from coordinate 124,364,302 downwards.
GTTACTCAGTCCGAAGATGATTTTGTGCAGTGACTGCAAAATCACCCTTCAGGCCTGATTAATGCGATGACAGTGAGAGCATTCATGAGAAGGTCCCAAAACCCATGTTGAAAATTGGTGCAAAATTCCAAAAATGCCTGAGATATGCAGCAAAGTTGAAAAACCCTATCTATCCCATTATACAGCTTACTGGCATTTCCTCAGTTCGTGGTCGGCTTTGAAGAGTGCAGATGTGTTCCTGGTCCACAAGATCGTCGCTGGAGTCGGAGGTAAATATGGGGTGAGGGGTGTGTGGGGAGGCAGGGTGCACAGTGGGTGGGCGCGGTGGGGGCAGAGACAGCGAGGACCGTTTTTGTGTTTCAGGTTTTTTTTTTAAAAGGACGATGACGCTGACATTGCCATGCTGGGGTGGGCTCCTGCATGGCACAAGGATGGCTGTTTGGGGGGCATGGAAATGACAGGAGTTGGACACCCCATCAGTGATAGCATCTGTTGCCACACTGGGGTGAGCTCCAGCATGGCACCCTGTACTCTCTGGGGGAACAGTGGAGCTGATGGGGGATTGGGCACCCTGTCAGCTATATGATGTGTAGCCACGCTGGGGTGGGCACCCAGTGTGGCATGTGTAACTCTGTTTTGGGGAGAATGCAGCACAGCCGACGGGGATTGGGCACCCCGCTGGCTATACAGTGTAGCTTGGGGCTTAGCATGCAGTATGCGGCGTGTGTGTAGGGGAGCCGCATGAGCAGGTTATATCTTATCGCTGCTCACTGAAACATAACTCCCTTTCAACTGTACTCCACTGCATTTTTGACTGCTGTCATAGACATCTCCAGCAGCCATTGGAGAACTGCGCCGTGCCTGCAAACACACTGACTGAATTGGAAGAGGCTGCCAAGCACCTCCGAAACTCGGATGATGGCACTATGTTTCTTGCACATGCATGCAAGCTAACATAAAATAACAAAATCAGAACCTCCAGGCACTGATGATGGACACTGAGGCAGACCTACTAACCATCACAGAAATGTGGGCTTCAGAATATAAATACTGGGAGCTGATAGTCCCTGGTTATTCAATGTTCAGGACGGGTAGAAGAACAAGTAGAAGGAAGGAGCAGTCCCTTATGTCAGGGATGGCATTCAGGTGGCAGAGCGATAGGTGCATCAAGGATAAGTGGGGAGATAGTCACTGTGGATGCATCTCATTGCAGCCTTAGGCAAAAACTGCGCTTGGGAGTGATCTATATAGACCTCCTCATGTTATCACTTGCTTTTCTTCTTACAGGATAATCAATCTGTGTTATGGAGTAGTTGCCTTTCCTCTCCTCTCCTTATTTCCTCTGGGGTCCCTCAAGGGTCTATACTTGATCTATTCTTTTTAATCTTTTGTTGATCCCCTACTGTCTGACTTTATTCTGATAAATGGTCCTTTTTATGATCATAAGAACCCATCTTCTCTTTATTTGATTCTCCAAAGTGATTTAGACAAAATCATGAATTGGTTTCTGATAACCTTTACTTTTAAACAGTAAAGAGACTCAAACCATACTGTTCGGAGTCTCAGTCTGCAGTATTATTGGCACATTTTCCTTCTCTATTACTTTAAATAACAACCAATTCAAGCTTGTAAGTGAATCTGAATGTTGTGGTCTTACTTTTGATTCCTCTTTGATCTTCAAAACTCATATTGACATAATTATTTTAAAAGTCAATCAATGCCTAGGTCCTAGGTCTCAAAAAATCGTCAGGCATTGTTTGTCAAGTTTGGATCATAAACATGTTATTGCCCAAGCCATGCTCCCTATTCAAGATTATAGTGATACTATTTACTGTGTCTGTTATCAGCTAATACTGTTTATTTTCAAATCTAAAAGTGATGAACACCGTTTTATCCTATTGTATCAATTACACTGGCTGTCCCTCTCCTCCAGATGCACCTTCCATTAATTATCCCTTATGACAAAACAGTGAACAAACAGACCCCACTTACCTATAATGAAAAGCACAGTTCCCACACACAAATACAGTCCTAGAGATGTGTCCCATCATGGCCTAAGTTTCAAACACACTTTCAGAAAGAATGCTTTTCTATGCTGCTCACTCTCATGTAATAACCTCTGTCCCCAGCTTAGAATTTCACTCACCCTTGGTATTTTCAAACATGGCCTGAAGAAATTGTTACAGGAACAATCTGTTTGTACTTGTTTTAATTGATCTTATAGCTGTTCAGTTTATGTACTTATTGTTATACACTTGGGAAGTTATGTTAATGAGACTTGTTTCTCATAGAACTTATCCTGTAATCTATGCAACATTTAAATAAATAAAGATATTCTGGGCAAGGGAAGAGAGGACAGAGAGCTTGGGGAAGAAACTGAAAAGGTGCTCAAAGGGGACGAGTGGTGGTGGGTGATCTGAACCAGCTGGAAAATGATTGGGATTTGGGAAGTTGCAGTGGCCAGGACCTCCAGATGTCAGGCCTTGCTGGACGCATTCCAGGACTGTCTACTGGTACATCTAGTTAAGGAACCCACCAGGCAGATTACAATTGCCAGTGCAGTACTTGGAATAGCTCTGACATCTCCTATCACTGTTTAAGCAATTAGAACTTCAGAAAGGAGAGAAAGAGAGATGCGTCTTCCCACCTTTTCCCTGTTTTGGTCAAGGGAGTCCTTTTTCTATCCTGTGTCCTTTGTTCACCCTTATCTGGCCCGACAGGGTTTCTTACATCTTTTCTGTCCTGTCCCTTGGTTTTCCCTCTGTTGCCTGGAACATACTCCCTTCCTTGTTAATTAGGCAGTTTTTCTGGTACCAGTGCTCAAACTGTGTGCAGCTCCATATAGAAGTAAAAGAAAAAGGATAAGATACCCAGATGTACAATGCCAACTGGCAGGGAAATCTGATAACAAGAATGAAGAAGTGATATAATGTATGCAGAAACAGTGAAGCAGTAACTAGATGCATAAGGTGGGATATTCAAAGGGGTTGCATAATGCGATAATAGGGTTAACGCCTGTGCAAATCCGAAAATGCACCATTCTCGATATTCAGCAGGAGGCAACTGCGCCACTGAAAACATGCTGAGCAACAGCGGCAATGCTAATGAAGGCATGTGCGCGCTGAAGGGGAGTGGAATCATGCATAAAGTGTGCAGTGCGATATTCAAGACTTGCGCAATGCACAACAGTGGATCAGGCGGAAGTTAGCCTTAGCGAAATGAGCCAAAATAAAAGGATCAAGGAAGAGGCACAAGGATGCTACAGGAAGCCACATGAGGCAGGGGAGAGAGACAAGTCCAGAGGGAGAAAGAGTGTAGGCCAGGGAGAGCAGAGGACAGAATAGGGTCAAGGGAAGGTGTGGGGCCACAGAGTGCAGAGGCCAGTAGATGTACCCGTGCAGTGGAGGTAGCAGTCAGACAGCGGGGAACAGAGCAACAACAGCTGGGGGAACACAAGCCAGGGACATGGACAGTGCCAGCTTCCACATGAAAGCCGTAATGAGGGGTGAGAAGGCATGCTGCAGGGGACGTGGCTGTGGAAGGGCCCGTCGGTGGTACGGCCCCAACAGGCAGTACCGAGCCGCATCAGCTTTGAGCTCTATTCAGATGTCAAGATTGTGGCCAGTACCACCTGAACAGGGCAATACTGAGGCAGCTCTGTGAGCTGTGCAGTGATGTGGATGCAGGCACCCTCACGACGGAGTCACGCTCTGTCAGTGGAGACAAAGGTAACAGCCTGCATGTGCTTGCTCGCCACGGGTACCTTCCAGAGACCAACAGGGACACCACAGGCATAACCAGTCAGCCACGTCACTCATCCTCACCTAATTCCTCACTGCACTGCTGCCACATGCTGCAGAGTACATCCATTTCCCAGAACTGCGGCGGAGTGCACAGCAAACATACAGGAGTTCCACAGGATAGCACGTGATGCCTGGCATGCTAGGGGTGATAGACTGCACCCATGTGGCCATTCACATGCCACCTGGCCCCGACACGGGCCACCTATAGGAATTGGAAGGGTTATGCCAGTGTCAGCTGCCAGGTGGTGTGTGTGTGCAGTGGGCGCATCATCAATGTCTGTGCCACGCACCCTGTCGAGACACAATTCATTCATATGGTACTATTCGGCACTGTGCCATCGATTTGAGTGGGGACATCCCCACAGGACATCTAGTGGGTGAGTATGCATGTAGGACTGACAAATCGGGGCAAGGGTGCGTGAGCCACAGGTGCCATGGGTGTGGCACACAGGGTTAGAGGGCAATATGAGCCTGAACAAGACACTAACCTCCACTATCTCCACACAGGTGACAGTGGATACCCACTCCGTCCTGGCTGCTCACCCCTACCGGTGGCCTACGCCCCATCGCGAGCAACACTTCAATGAGAGCTCATGCCACCACAAGCAACATCATTGAGTGGGTGTTTGGGATGCTGAAGGCATGCTTCAATGCCTAGACACCTCGGTGGTACCCTACAGTATAGCCCCTCAAAGGCCTGTGGGATATTCCTGGTCTGTTGTATCCTGCACAACATGGCCAAATACTGTGGGATAACTGTACAGGTCAAAGAGGGGACAGAGATGATGGGGATGGGGCAGCCCCCTTGGACGAGTGACCGCTGACTGATCTGGCTGGCCCAGCTGCACTGGGACACCATCACAGAGGAGCACTTCACCCAACACAGGTAAGTCATGGGCCATGTGCAACCAGCAGTGGCTAGGGCACAACCCACATACACAGAGGAAACACACCAGGGGTGCATGACAGCAAGAGAAGTGGCAGGGCACAGAAGCACACACATACAACCAGGGAGGGTGAACAGTAACACGCCACATGGACAGAACACACACACACACACACACACACACAATAGGCACAAAGTGCACAGGGTCAGGTGCACAACAGAGCCAGAACACAGACACTAAAACACACATGTCCACAGGCCACCACATCCACTGACTGTCCATGTACATGTGTCAGATGCTGGGCACCTTAGCACTTTGGTGTACAGAGCAATGCAGGCATCATCATGCACACACACCTGTGGACAGCAGTCGGGAGGTGTGCAGGTGGTGTGTGGTCTGCATGTAGGGCTGGGCACCCACTGGTGCACTGCCCACCAAAACACACATTGCACATAGGGCAGCACCAGACAGGGCCCGCACTGGGAGACAGCTCAGTCTTGAGGCACAGTGCCATGGCTGCCTCGGATCGTGGGTGGCCCGCTGAGACCAGCAACACTGGCAGGCTGAGCACAGGCCTCATGGAGTGGCACCAATGGACCACTGGGGTTCCATTGTGCGAGCATAACCTTGCCCAACAGGGGTCTGCAGCACACGGAGCATACCTGCACCAGGGGTGCTCGCGGAAGCCAGCTGAATCCCGGCGTCGACAGGGTGGGTATCACATGACACCGGGAACGGGAGGGATGCGTACTGCGTGGTGTGAGTGGCACAGGGGCACTGACTGTGTGCCCAATGTGGCCACGACAACGCACCAATGCCTGTGTCTGCCTGTCAATGGCGGGCGTCACATCCATCCGCAAATGGTCAATCCATGACAGGATCCTCTCATTGTCCCTGCTGTGCTGCTCCAGAGTCACACACAGTGCCTCCACAGATGTTGCAACCTGAATCTGTTGCTTGTACCGATGCCTGCAGCAGGCAGGTGTGCTCATCAAAGAGGTCGTCTGCCACATCGGCAACCTGTCCTATGGGTATGGAAGGGCCTGATGTACAGCACCCCTTGAGGGTGGGTGCTGCTCACCAGGACCAGGTATGGGCAAGTCCACAGGCGGTGCACCTACATCACCGCTGAACCCTGTACCCTCAGTCCGGTGGGTGACTGCTGCTGCTGCCCTCCGCCTGCTGTGCCCAGGGATCAGTTGTTCCACTGCTGTGGCTGCAACAGTGCCAGTGACCTGCACAGCCACCGGTGCTGCCCCACGGTGCTGACAGGTACACACCTGGGACTGTGCTGACGCGCTGGTACACACGTCGGAACCAGCTAGGTCCATGGGTGTGAGCTGTCCTGCTGTGTGTCCATTCTGTGACATTCACATGTCAATGCCCATAGTGGTCATTGCATCATCAATGGTGCAGGTCTGTGCCACAGCCACAGTGTGCTGGCATGCTTGCATGCCAGACCGCTGAGACACAGGAAGGGCACCCCCACACCTGTCTCAATAACATCAGTGATGGCAGCCATGCATGCACACTGGTGCAATGCACACCAGCAACCTGGAGGTGGATGGTCCCTCCTCCAACTCTGGATGGCTGTCCACAGTGGACTGGCCTCCACCACTGGCCCCTGCAGACGCACAGGATCTGTAACAGAAAGGAAGGACACGTTAGTGCATGTGATCTACCTTCCCCATGGCGACATACCATGCAGTGATGGGCTACCACCTGTCTGGAGCCACCTCCAGGAACGCCCTCAATGGCACTGTGCTGCATGCTTGCGAGTCGAGCCTGTCCTCTGCCCGGAGTCAGTTGCACCATCAAATCTTTCCCCCGCCTGTTGCAGCCCGTGCCCCTTGATGGCTGCCACTTCTCCTTCACCCTCCTCCTGTCAGTTCCCATCTTCTTTTTTACACTCCTGCACAGAGCACTGGTGGCTGCCTGCAGGTTGACGGCATTGCCACCCCTCCCATGCAGCAGCATGGGCCTGAGAGTGCCCCACCGTCCACCGAGGATTGCTCTTCATCCAGGTAGGCCTTGAAGAGTGCCTCCATCTCAGCCTTCGTAAGTTAGACCTCTCTTCTGCCCACAATCATCCTCCTCACCCAGTCCTTGCTCGGTCATTTCACAGCCTTATGGGTGAGAGTGGTCACTGTGACTGTGCAGTACAGCAATTCCTGAGACCATAGTCCAGAACATCCACAATGCATGCAACTCACCTATCAACTGCAGTAACCGGCATAGGCCACTGCAGAACAGTGTTGCATATTTATACGCGCAATCCATACAAATTGAGGTGTGGATCAACTTTAATGAGATGCAAATGCGCTGCTGTGCATTGAATGGCTGATCGGATGATTTGCATATGATGGCTGAATATCGGCACCTGGCGCTTTCGCGTATCTGGTTCAACATGCTGAGCCAATGGCGCCAGTACTGTGACTGCGTAGTACACCACAGTGCGCATGCCCAGGTAGCTTCGCGGGCATCTGCCATGCTGATGACGTGCTGTGCATGGTAGGCAATTCAGGGCACGGCCACCATTGTGCCAGTGGCGCATAGCAGCGACGGTCACTACATGGCCTGTGGCACAACTGCACAATAGTTCACTGTGGCAATGGCACACAGGCGACCAATCGTGCTGGACGCATAGACTTCCAATGGCGCTGTGCATGGCCATGCTCCAGAGACCCATGACTCTGTGCCCGACCTTTGCCCCTTGGCGCTGCACGTATGGCATGTCTGCAGCTCTATTGCACTGTTCAGTGACAGCACGATAGGGACTGGCGGCGCTGTAACCGACAGCACGATAGGAATAGCGGCGTTGTATTGCACAGCAATTCCACTTGGGGTTGCCACGCATGGAGCACCATATTGCCTACTATATATCTAGAGATGGCATGCAGAAGAGTTCCCCAGTGGAGTGCCCTCGAGCTGGCAAACCTGGTGGCCGTTGTGAGTCTCACTATGGCCCACTATGGGGAGGTTCTCCCTAGACAGAGCCAGGACCAGGTGTGGCAACAGGTGGCCACTGGCCAATGGAGGTCTGCAGAACAGTGCAGGCACTGCTATGGGGACCTGAGGAGGAGGGAGCTGGCACTACTGGCACATCTGGCGGTCACATGCTAGGAGGGTGTGGTGCCTCGGCCTGGTGGGTGATCTGTCACGCACCTGTATGGTCCATATGAGTAACACTGTCTATTGTGTCCAGCACATGGGGAGGTTGGTCTAGAGTTGGCTGTGGTGGTGTTAACAGGGTATGTGATGTATGGGTCTGTCTGGGTGGGTGGGCACACTCATTGAGGCAGGGGAATATGCTTTGGGATTGCACTGATGTGTTTCTCACCTTTTGTTTCCCACAGGCATGGCAGAGCAGAGGAGGCCATGGCTGAACAGCAGAGGGTGGTGCCAGCAGTGCCCGGCGTGGCGGTGGAGAACCAAGACACCAGCAGCAGCCCGATGAGGGTGAGTGCCATGACAACATGATTGCTATTGCATGCTGTGTGACAGGGTGGGGGCAAGGCATGGCCACCATCCATGGACACCACTGCCATGCACACGACATGTGACAGTCAGCACTGTCCAGTGGCACTGCATGTCTGGGAGTGCATCAATGGTGGTCCATGCGTGCACTGGGCACATGGCTGTGGCACTGCCTGCCCACCACGAGCCACATTACTGTACGGCCTTGGTTGTGCTGTGCTGGGCATGGGCGTGTGTGTGTGCAGTGGTACACATGGCTGTTGCTGCCTGGTTGGGCATGTCTTGTGCACATGGTCACTGTGGGTGGGTGCAGTCCATCACAGGAAGCGGGCACTTGGCAGTATGCCATGCATGATGGGTGGGCTTCAGGGATATGGACAGTCACACCCATTGACTCTGATCCCTTGTCCTAGGTGTCCGGATACTACTATGGATCGAGAGGTCCATGCAACAGCTGTTGCAGGTAGCCATGGACTCACTTGGTGATCCTGCAGGACCTACAGTGGCATGGAGGCGGAGGAGAAGGAGGCCTCAGGACCAGCACCAGGCAGCAGGGAGCAGGCTGAAGACAGTAGCTGGCCATCTCCCCCTTTAACTATCCCTCACACTCACCTTCCTCTCCCAGTTGTTCACCCTGCCCCTTACCCACCCTACTACCTTGTACCTGTACCCCACCCCTGTTTTGTACATATGTATATAGTTCTTGATGTTGTTATTCTTATTGTTGTTCTTTTTGTAATACAGTTATTTTGATATGAATACTGTGGTGGTCTCTGATTTGCAGCTGGCTATAGGTGCTCAGTTACAGTGGTGTGCATGGCATCTGGGGTGGTATAGTCATGGGTATGTGTGTGTGTGCGTGGGGAGCTGTATCTGGCGTGGGAGTGGCTTTCAGTCGGTATCTGTGGTGTGTGTTGTTCACTGTGCATTGCATTGCTGTGTGCAGTGTTCCATGGTGCCTGCTCTGTGTCCATTGTGTCCCTGTCAAGCTGTCCTTGGTCTGTGCAGCTGACACCCTTGCATGTCTGTGGCCTGCCAAGTCTGCTGCCTTGTCAGTGGGTGCTGTCCCTGCAGATCATCCACTGTGACCGTCCACGATGCTGGGTTGCCACCTGTCACCGGTGGGGTGCATGTTTGCCTCGGGTGACACTGTGGCCTCCACAGTTGCTGTCCCACCTCCATGCTGTGTCTTGTGTGTGTTGCAGGGGCAGTGCAGCACTGTCTGTGACTTGTGCTCCAGGTGTATGCTGGTGATGTACAGGGCCACAGTACATGCACAGGGTGGAGTGTCACCCCTGTGCCATGGTGGACTGCAGGCTGTGTGTACACACTTTACATGTGCCCACACTGGGGGCTGGGTTGCCACACTACTGCGTCCCTGTGTTGGTGTCCCCGAGGGGTATGGGTGTGTGTTTGCCCCTGCACTGTGTTGCATCCGGTGTGCATGCTTCCATGCACCACTGTGGGTGTCTGTGCTGGCTGCTGTGGCTCATGGCGGGTCGCTGTGACACCTGTCTACTGTGCAGGGTGCTGTATCAATGGTAGTGGTGTCAGGGGCACGCCCTTTCCCATGTGGGGTACCACTTGTGGCAACACATGTTCAGCCTCTCAGCTGTGCCTCAGGGGTTGTGCATGTTGGCACTGTGTCTACTATTGTTGCATTGCGTGTGCTGCCACCCACTGCTGGGTGCTCATGGTGGTTCTGGCTTGTATGGTTCTGTGGTACACAAGGTTGCAGTGTGACGGGGGGATGCATGGGATTCCTGCAGTGATGGTCACTGCTCATGGGGGGTGTCTTGGGGTCACAGTGCAGGGTGTGCTGTGCACAGGGTGGGCTGCTGTACACTGGGTGGTCCGCCCCCTCTTGTGTGGCAGTCTCAGCTTGCCAGTGGATGTGCTGGGGCAACATGGCCCGGCTGTGCTTTTGTTTGCTTGTCCCCATGGGACAGTGGATAATCCGTCCCCCCCAGTTATGCTGTGCTTGGGGTGTGGGGTGCATTGTCAGTTCAGCAGTGTGTTCCTGTGCCCACCTGTGGCATGGGTGGTGGGCCCTTCCTACCTCCCTGGTTGTGCAGTTCCATTGCTTTGCTGCTGGGGTCCTGCTTGTGCTATGGCACCTCTGGACTGCTCAGCTGGGCTGCCCTTGTTGCGCTATCAGCACATCGTATCTGCTCAGCTTCCCCTTCCTGGTTGCACTATGCGCAGGGTTGTGCGATATTCAGACGTTGGCTGGTTGCGCAATTTGGTTTGCTCCATGTTTGAATATCGCGCCTATTGCACATGTGCACAATGGACTTGTGCTTGCTCCTGCTATTGCGCATATTTTGGGCGTAGTTTGACTATCCACCCATAGTGCCATCATTTAGTGAAGGAAAAGCAGTGCAGCAGAATTACTAGTATGTTCAAGAATTTTGACAATTGATCCAGACAGCGTGTACCACACTTCTGAGTTAAGTTAGCAAGTGTTTCTTAGGTGTTTGCCTATTTCTTATATATTTATATTAATAAGGCACAGTTCACTTAGAATGTGAGGAGCTAAAATGCCGAAGCCCAAAAGCAGCTCCTTTAGGACAAAATATAGTAATCTAATTTTCCACCCGTTGATATGTATTTGTCTACATAGTTCTGATATTGAATAACACTGGTTGTATTAAATACATTATGTCTTTGTTATGTTCAATGTTATAGCACTGTTGTGTACCTTTTAGTACTTTCTGTGAAGATTGATGTTCTGTAGAGCCTGTGGAATTGGGAGGCAGGTTTTTTCCTGTAAAGGAATACCTGCTGATTGGGACTTGAGCCAGCTGGTGTCTGGTCACCGCAGAGGAATGATAACTCACTGGATGCAATGAAAAATTGAACTTTCACAGATTGCGTCACAGAGACCTCAAACTTGCCATCTAGTATCCCAGAAAGGTTCCACAGTGCCAGAATTTGATTATGGTTTCTGTGAAGTTCCAATCTTTTATTTATTTTATTTGTTTCTTCAAATAAATAGGTCTACTGCATTTTCTTGAGCTTTGCCCTATCCATGTGCTTTCTGAACACCCATGCCATGACAGTGCTCACCAACTTAAAGGTGGTAAGAGCGGTGAGGATAGGGAGCTTCTGAGAATAGCAGCCATAACTCCATTTGGTTCTAACTGGCACTTGGGTCCAGAAAATCCCAGTTGAGAGCTGAGATCCTCGATTTCAAAATGGTGGACTTCAACAGGCTGAGAGAACTGGTCAGGAGAAAAGTTGGTCAGGGTAGACAACATAGGTGGTCTGGCAGAGATGGGGCAATTAAAAGCCATTATTGAGGCATCTAAGTTATGTGTGAGAATGGTAAGCAAAACAAAGAGGTTCAAGAGATCATTATGATTCTCAGCAAGAGTCAAGGAAGCAGTGAGGGCCAAGAAAAGGACTTCTACAGTATAAAAAAAGCAGGAGAGGAAAAATGGGAGAATACCCACTGAAAAATAAGGAAGCAAAGAGGGTGGTTTAGGAGGCAAAAGCAGACACAGAGCTGCATAATGCAGAGAGAGTCAAGAGCCAAGAAAAAACAGTTTTCCAGTATATTAGGGAAGAGAGAAGGAAATCATAAAACTTGCTGAGGTGGGGAAGGGTGATAGAGGAGGATGGCAAAAATGCCATCCTTAATGATTTTTGCTTAGTTTTCATTGGGAGTAGGTGGGCTCTTGCCAGAGTGGCATCAATGCAGCCACCAAAGGGTCCTTGAGATGAGGCAGCCAATATTTACAAGCAAAAGGGTCCAGAATGAGTTGGTGGGCATGAAGACAGATAAGGCCCTGGGACCAGATGGGTTGCATCTGAGGTTTCTCAAAGAGCTGGCAGCAGAGCTGGCTGATCCCTGGTAGGTCTATTCAACAGCTAACAAAGAACAGGGGCAGTTCCAAAGGATTGGAGGGTGGTGGACATAGTTCCACTACATGGGGGGGAAGAACAAGCAGGTAACTACATACCTCTCAACCTTACCTCTATTGTATGGAAGCTGATGGAGTCACTGGTCAACAAGGACTTTGAAGATTACCTGAAGATCAATGGTCTCCAGTATAGTAAACAGCAGGATTTGTCGTGGAGAAGTCTTAACAGACTAACCTGATAGTTTTCTCTGACTGGGTGATGAGGGAATTGATAGGGGACACGCTGTGCATTTGCTGTACTTCGACTTCAGCAAGGCTTTTGACTTGATGCCCCACAGACACTTGCTAAAGAAGAATGAGGAACTGGGTGTGGGTATGATCTTAGTAAACTGGGTAGGTAAATAAAGAGAGGCAGCAGAAGGCTGTCGTCAATGAGGTCAAATCAGAAGAGAGGAGGCCATGGTGGGGTACCACAGGGATCTGTCCTGGGTCCGGTCTTTTGAATATGTTCATCAAGTGACATTGGAGAGGGAGGGTGGGACAGGTTGTGTCTCTTTACAGATGACACTAAGCTCTGTGGGAGGATGGTTAGGGACGAGGAATCAGGGAAATGCAGAGTGACTTACTTAACCTAGAGGAGTGGTCTAAGTTCAGCAGTTGAAATTCAACTCCAAAGTGTGGGGAGATCCAACTGTGGTCACGAAAACCAATCTTTAGAACAGAGAAGTATAAGACATCCTTCTTCATGCGCTTTTAGATGGATAAACCCCTTTGTGAAAGATGATGAATTCTGACAGATGTAATAAGCTTATTTATTGTAATATATATTTTACTTATATAGTGAATAATCTCTTTGTAAGCTTACATTAGGTATAGATTCCCATGTGATTTGTTGTATATTTGGTCATTTTTTCTCCTTTCTTTAAAATGTATATATTTTATAATGTATGTAACTTCAGCCAGTACTTTCCTTGTGTGGTATTTGGCTGCAATGAGTAGTTGAATAAACTAAACTAAACATCCAATGCTAATCAGGTAATTCAGGTCCACCAAGATAGAGTTCCAGAAACAATAGCATCCAAAACATCAGAGATAGCTCTAGCAACCAATTAACCACGCTTAGGCTTATAAGTGTTTTCACAGATTCATCTTTATTTTCATGCTGGCCACCAAAATTACTTGCCCTCAACATTTCATTGGCTCCTACCAGCTTTTTCTTGACAAAGAATGCTTGTGCCAAATTAATATCAGGAATGGTATGAAGAAAGCTCCAGCCTAGTTGGGCCACATAGGATTTTAATTTTGGCACATTTATTTTGCTTATGACATGGCTGTTTATGAACTACAAAGGGGGCCTGGGCTGTTTTAGTTCCTAGAAGCATTGCACTGGGGAATGGTCACTGAGGATATCAAGCAGAACTTTGACATTTTGACCCTGTCTGGGTGAGTTACAACTACCCAACTGAATAATGTGGTAGTGCTGATTTATAGTTAGTTCTGGTGTGATCAGTGACCATTTGTGTTAGAAACAGACTGGTGATCTTATCTCTGTGCTTAGTACTGCACTTTGCTGTCAAGTTAATATTAACGTCACCAGTTATATTATTTAAAATGTTTCTTGTCATTTCTGTTTATGTCCTCCCTCTTGCACTGCCCCAGACCCCAAAGCCAACTGCCAATCCTGAACCTACCTTGATATTTAAGTGCCATCCTCCACTGAGTCACAGCTTACCTGCTGGGTAGGGATGGGTGGAGGATACACGAATGTCTGATTTCATCAGGAGACAACCTCTGGCAAGGAGATGTAGCAGGGCTGGGAGCCCATGTATTTATTTATTTATTTATTAATTTATGTATGTACTGTATGTCTTTGGTAACCAGGTAAGTGCACTGATCCATTGGACAGTTTTCAGACATGACCCAGGTCACAGATGTTGCTGCAAAATAACATAATCAACAGAGACGATGCACAAAAGTAGCAGTCATACAGAGTAACACATATAATACCATATATACAATATAATACAAGATTTGGTAATGTACCTCCAGCGAGGTAATTAACATGTGATGGAGACAAAGTAGGTCTGTGAGCATAGTTTCAGTGTTCAAAGTCTATCTAAGATGCCTACCTGCTGTAGCAGTGGGCAGTAGAGCTAAATTAGTAGGTGCATGGAAGTTTACATAGAGCATACAAGCTATACAAGTTGACAGTGATCTTGGATAATTAGGTGCACAGAAGCTCAGACTTGCTAGAGAAATATCAAAACAGTTGATCAGTAGTACAGTATTGCAAAGAGGTAAGAACAGGTTAGGAGAGCAGAGAGTACCGTGAGTGCAGTGCAGGTAGAGAGGCTAGGGGGCAATAGGGAGGAGGGTTGGAGGAAGGGAAGGGTCCCAAAGACTGCACAGCAGGTCCCGGTGCCACGATGGCTTGTACCAACTGGTGTTATCTTGGGGCAATTGATGCTGGAGAGAAAGTTAAGGGACAAACAGAATGGGAAAAGGCAGAAATGTAGGGCAATGGAGTTGTCCCAACAGCTCACCAGGTCTTAGCGTCTTGATAGCCTGCTCCTCTGGTATTATCTTGGGGGCAGTTACAGCCTGACCCAACTAGAGGCCAGTTGCACAGATTGGCTTTGAACGACAGATAGGTGGCAGAGGAGTGGATGGATGCAGGTAATTTATTCCACAGGGTGGAGCAGAGACTGAGAAAGCTTGACCGCCCATGATTGAAGATATACGTGGCACTTCAGTGGGGGAATAGAGGTTACCCTAGGGCTCCTAGGTACCCCGCTCTGTCTGTGAGAAGAGAAGAGAACAGTAGGGTGATGACTGGTGGCTCCTGAGGGAGTTTGCAATTAGACAACCCATGGTATAGTCATTGGGCATAGAGCTCAGAATTTTTCTTGTTTCTGTCCCCTCCCACAGGAGCTGTGGGTGCAAGGGCTGCAAGGATGAACACACGCAAGCAAGATGTCATCCACAGCCAGCATGATTCCTCCCACCCCAGTCTCACCTCACCCTATCATCTCCTGCATTCAGGGGCGGAGTGGTACCAGCGGATGGGACCCTTTCTCCTGGGGGAGAGAGCATCCTCTGGATGCTCAATTCTTCCTCTCCATCTGACCCCGATGACTTGGGCTCATTCCTGAACCCCAGTCATCAGCACTGAGACAGCAGTGCTACTGCTGTGCTGGTGGGCCAGCCAGTTATATTATTTTTTTAATGCAAAATGGAAATCAGTTCTATTATATTCAACCTTGTCAGATAAACTGAGCTACCTTCAGAAATGCATTACTCATAAATCCTCACCATCATTCCTGTTGGCCTTCATTTAAATATTATTCAGATTTTCTACAGATAACATTTAAATGCTTGGACTTCAGGAAAGACAGGTAGGGTAGAGGCACAGCAGAGGAGGGCAACCAATATAATTCAGGGTTAGCATGGGAAGCCATACAAGAAAGACTGAAGACCCTGAATATGCACGAGTAGAGGCCAGGAGGGAGAGGGTGACATGTTAAAGACCAGTAAGTTTCTACTTAAAGTGATTTTGAGGTTTCACAGATGCCTTTTTCACATAGTATGCCATTGCCGGCCATGCTTCAGATGTTGAAGCTGCAATTTATTTTGTAAAAAATCTGTCAGTCATTATTATTTATGTTTTATCAGCCCTGTGTCCTCTACTTTTCTACGAGCCGACCACCCTCAATGATGTCATGCAAGGAACTGTCAATGTTTTACATACAGCACCAAGGAATTCTGGGTAAATTATAATGTTGATATAAATGTTAGTTACTCAGAGGTGCAGTCCCTTATTTTGGTGGTGATTGTACCTAATATGTAGGTGTACATAGCAAGGCATTGTGGGTACAATAAGAAGTTGTTTTCCCATTCCCTACTGTGAGATGCAGTCTCATTTCTGTAGTGGCTTCAACAATAAAAGCTCTCATATGTTTATTTTCAAAACAAGGCATAGTAGCATATAGTATCTAGCTGACAAGATATCTTTACTGAGAAATGTAGTCTCCGTATGTTGGTAGTGTAGATGTCTGCAATACCAAGACTGACCAACAGAGGTATCTGTTTCAAAACAGTACTTAAAACTTTGTTTCCCTTGCATGATGTCATGCTTGGGGTTCAACACTGAGAAAAAAGGGAGGTTATGCAAATGAAGCAGAGCACAGAAATAAATGCATTTATTTCATGGAGAACAACATTTTTTGGCAGTTTGAATGGTAGGAGATTGAATCACAACTCCTACAGGTTACTGCAGTTTACTACTCCCATTTGCTATGACAAACCTCATAAAATCACTTTAGATACACAGGATGGACAGTAGGAATTGTTCACAATGAGTGTGAGCATGTGCACAAAGGGGACTTTGTGTAAGTGGCTGAGAGAGATTCAGAAAGGAAATTCAAGTATTTCCTTACAGAGAAGGCGGTGAAGAAGTGGAACAAGTTGCTAAGGAAACTGTCTGCTCCAAAACAACAGTACTCTTTAAGTATGGGTGGAATAAGCATATGAGGCTAATAAAGGGGTGTGGGGGAGGGAGGGAGGAAGATGGTTCAAGAGATGGGAGTGTAAGGGACCACTAGGCTACTTCCAACATACCATAGGTAAGGTTGGGTAGACTGGATGGGTCAGGAGGCCTTTTCTGCTGTCATTGTCTCTGATTTTATGTTTCTGTGAGTTAACAATGAATGAACAGGGTGCTGGTTAAAATTCTAGTCCAGCTAGTGTTTATCCGCATTGCTTCTGTGTTGCACCCAATGCCTTGCTTTAAGATCTGAACATGGCCCAAGCAAACATGTTACTGGGCTCACTAGTGTATTTTTTGAGGTCAGGGTTGTGCAGTCACAATTGCCCATTTTAATACTGTAAAGCACATGAGCAGCCAATGTGCAGGGGTGTGAAAACAAATCCATAACACGTGCAAACTGAGTTTGGAATCTGCGAAAGGTACGAAAAATCAGCTCACTGTTTATTATTGCCCTCCTCATTAGTGTTTGGATTGTAAACTGCACTCATTGTCTCCAGTTTAGAAACTGAATTTGTCCTTTTTCAAGCCAGCGATAAGCTGCTTCCACTATAGTCTGTAATTTTGCATATATTTTAGTGGAGTACCACAGCAGTTTCGGAGTAAGGCCTAAAGCTGTAATTAGTTCTAGCAGATACACATCAGTATTTTTCTGTCAGTGGAGCACATCATTTACAGATTTATGGGAACCATGTAAAAGCTGTTTTCAGAACCCCAAATGAGTATGGACACATCTTGGCTTGGTTAGTCATTCTTGCATGTCAGGAAGCCTTTCCTTGGACAAAGCATATATTGTACTTTACAGAAAACTGGGGAGAAGAACTTGCAATTTCTAAAGTAAGGACAAAAAAGGAAACTCAGCAAATGCAAGAGCAAACAATAAGAATTAGTAGTTAAAATGACTGTATCTAGTGAGACAAGCCAATACAAAATGAGAAGCTAAAGCTTCAGCAAAAGGCAGATGGTTGAAATTGAACTAAACATGTATAAGTAGCGAGGAAGTAAAATGTTATCCTTAAAAGGCAGTGTCACCCTCCCCACTCTTGGGCTACAAATTGTCCCAAGTCTCAAACCAACTTATAATAGCAATGGTAACCTATAGAATTTGCTGAAATAGCTGGTTGTTTTATGCCTGCTTCATTTAACAAAAATGAAAATTGCCTGTCCACTATATTTTGTCCCAACCTAGACATGTTTTGGTAGCAGTATACCATAGCTTTTTTAGTATTATTTATTATTGCTAACAAAAACTCTTTTGGATGTGGTGTTAAATTTGAGGTCCCACCTGCATGTTCTTGTGGTTGTTCAGGTGGCTGTTAAATATCCCATGTCACCAGTGCCCATGGCACCATTGCCAGCACCATTTATGGCATGGTTAAACACTTGTAAACACATGCAGTTGATGGGGGAGCATCACATTTTAGCTCAGGCTACATGAGAAACTTTACAACTCAGATGACTCCCTTTCTTACTTATTTGGAGAAACTGAGGCCACCCCTGCCCTTATTTACCTTTCTACTGGTGCAGGGTAAATGGATGATAGCCCTGGGGCCGTGAGAGTCATGGAAGAGCTCTAATCCTGGGGAAGATGTGGGTTGGAGGATGAGGTTTTGGATGGTCCTTTGGGGTATATTAGTGAATATATTTTTCAAGTTGTAATGAAATGTGTTCCTATCTGTGTACTGGAGATGTTTTTGCACGTGATAAAATGTTTTATAAAACTTTCAGTAATCTACTATTTTAACAACCAACATCCCATGACACAGAGGTCATCACATGGTGCACCTAGAGGGTGGTGGAGAGGGCACCTCAACACTTAACTTACCTGCTGACATCCTTCCTTTACCTTTCTTAGTGGCCCACTCCCAAACCATATAAAAATTGCATGATTTGTACTTTTTGTTGCATTATATTTTTATTAAACTTTTTGTAAGAAACCAGCTCACAAAAGCAATAATACAGAGTTGAATCCATAATACAGATAGTACCATAAACAGATTAAGTCACATTCAATACAGGAGCAGGAAACACTCCAAAACACTTCACATTGAGGGAAGTACCCATTAATTTATTCCACAGGAGCAGAGGAGTCCAGGCACACCTTGATGCCTGTCACTGGCTGTAGGGTGAGGGTGGGGTGGGGGTGAAATGACATGAGCATTATAGCCGAAATCCTAAGTCACACCACCACTGACACCTGTCAGTCTCTACAGGGTGGGCGTTACGATTGGAAACCCTAACAACCCAGGAGTTTGTTGGTATTTTCACTCCACATTTTCCAAAATAGTCTTTCTGTGACCCCAAATCATGAACAATGGCACTACCAGTTCACTAGCCAAAGGTAATTTTGCACAGCGACTGCACCATTTGGCGCCACAGGTGCGAAACAATGTCCTGCCCCAGCAATCTTTTACTGTAGGGACGATGCTGTCCTCTCTCCTCCAACCCCTACCCCTTTCAACTCCACTGCTTCCTCCAGGCCACCTTCAGCTGTGCTGAGAAACTGGTTCACCGCTCAGCAACTTACTATTAACTATTCTAAAACCAAATTTATGCTGTTCTCCCACCCACAGAATGCAAGATAGCAGCATTGCCTCTAGTCCTAACTGCAAACCAGACCCCCCTGGAGCAAGTGGGCTTCTTCAAATACCTGGGCATCACTTTGACCCTCGACTTAACTTCCACCTTCATATCTGCCACCTATCCAAGTCCTTAAATGTCAGGTTGGGACTGTTATATCACTTCAAACACTGTCTATGACTCAAAGGTGTTCGAATCCCAAATAAAATAAAATAAAAAAAAAATAATTAATAGGCCACATGTGCAAAACACATTTCGGCAGGATGTGAAAATGGCTGCTGTAGTGTTCATAAGTAGGTATGAAAAATGGCAATGTTGAAAATCTGCTGTGAAAATATTAAAATTGTAGAAGTTACAAGTGTGTGTGGAACTGACAATACACGCCGTATCACAGTCATTTTTGATTCTTTTCACTAAATTTGCAACATAGCTTTTGGGGATTCTATTTCATGAATAGTGGCACTGTCATTTTCTTAATTGGTCCTGACCGTGAAATCACCGCTTAGGGACCAAATAACGAGATGACAGTGCATGTAGTTCATGAAGTGGGGTCCCAAGAACCCCAAGTTGAAAATTTGAGTCAAAATTAAAAAAATGGCTGAGATATCCACCAAGTTGACTTCCATTGATGCCATTATACAGCTTACTGGAATTTTTTCATTTTGCAGTTTGACTTTGAAGAGTCCAGACGATGTTACTGCTCCACGAAGATTGCAGTGCTGGACCTCCAGAGGTAAGTATGGGGTGAGGGTGGTGTGGGGAGGTGGGGTGCACTGAGGGAGGTGCGGGTTGGGGAGGGTGCCACGGACAGCGAGGGAACGTTTTCTTTTTCAGGTACAACCCCCAAAAAACGGACATCAGCGACATGGTTTGTTGGTAACATTGGGTGGGCTCTCAGTGTACCAGCACAAGGGGGTAGGGAAGAACATGCTGACACAGTAGGCATTGAGTGACCAGCGGCACACTGAGGTGGGCTCCCAGTGTGCCACACAAGGGGTAGGGAGGAACATGCCGACATGGTCGGCTTTGTGTGACCATTAGTACACTGGGTTGGGCTCCACTGTGCAACACAATGTGGGGTGGGGGATGTGCCAACATGGGATTGTACCCCAATGCCAGCTCTGTTTGGAGATTGTGTGGTTGTGGCAGGAGCCACTGCTGCCATGTTTACTGAAATGTTTCACCAGGAAAGGCACATACAGGAGATGTATCATATCTGCCACTGCATGATGAGCTTATCTCTGATTGCAGCGGCAGATTTCTTTCAAGTTGGTGGCATTTTACATAATGTTTACGTCAGTGCTAGCATGCTGGCTAATTGGGGAATGAGGGCCGCACCTACTAAGCGTGCCTGCATTCGCCAACACTGACAAACCTCTCACTGTGCTAATACTACTGCAAGATGTTGCTGTATGTGTGCAAGACAACATAAAAACATGTGACAGACCTTGTTTCAAATGTCAGCTTTGAACACTGGCTTGAAATGTAGCTTTCTTGCAATGTAGTATGTCTGGAGGAATAAGATGCATGCCAGTCTGTCTGTATCCTGTAACCACTTTAGTCATGGGAGAGGCCTGCACAGAGCTTCATTCGTATACAGTACAGTTTGGAGGATTTTATTTGCTACTAATGTGTCCATTACAAATCAGTTTTTCTGAAAGTAACGTGTAACCAAAGCAGTTTAGGGTTTACAAAACCAGTGAGCTGGACTCACATCTCTACATAGTCACCCTCCAGTTTTACAGTATCCTTATCTCTAGCATTTAGACCTGGCTCCATTCTGTACAGCAACTTTTAATGGGTTGTGCTGTGTCTTTGAAGGTTTGGTCAGATTCCTTTTATAGTGTAAAAATCTTAGAATGTATGAGATTGTATAGTATTCAGTTTTTGGCAAAATACTTTGTTTTGAAACTTTTTCTTTGTCCTTTTTTTTTTTCCACTTTCCTGTTAACTGATGTACTCGTAGCAATGTGTTCTCCTGCACATGCTCTCCTTGGTTTTCTATGTAAAAAAACTTCTCTGTCCCTAAAATGTACGCCACCTCCTTGTCTGTTGTTTTCCCACTGGTTCCTAATGGGAACATAAACGGTGCTATAACATTTTTAATAAAACTGTAATTTCGGCATATGCATAGCCTTCTTAGTGCCTAACTGCACTTTATCATTTGTTCGCTTTAAAATAATCATGATTTTTCCCGCTATTTGAGGTCCTTTTGACACTGTATTTTTCCCAGTGTGATTATTATTTAAAAATGACTGATCAGTTTCAGAACCCACTGACATCAATTGAGTTGGGCTCCTGCTGTGAAACTTGTATTGCGAGGGTCCACTCAACATATGTTATCAGGTTTTAGAACTGCCTAGAGTAATCCCCTCCCATTTCAAGGGACAAACCTTATAGACTCACAGGCTCAGTATTTGCCTCTCCTGCCCTTCCCACCACTCTTCACCCCTCGGCTCACAGGACAGCTTGATCAGGGACTAGCAGGACACTTTGTTTGGCATCCAGGAACCCAGGATGGGAGTTGAGCCCTGGCTCTCTCAATCTTTGCTGCTGGGGCCACATAGGTGGTCCTGTGATCCTAACCCTATCCCCAGAACAGGCTGTGGTGGTGTTGGGACTGTGACTGACTTCAACTGGAAAGTGGAAGCATTTAGTAATTGTGTAATTATGTTGGAGACCAAGACGGAGGCAATAACAGTGGCAGGTATAGCAGTGGAGGGTTGCACTAGAAATAGGGTGCATGCAACAGCCTTGCAGTGTCAAAGCTCTGTTACACAGGTAGATAGAATAGTTTGGTAAGCACACCAAAAATTCACTTGCCTTGCTAACAGCAACTGCTTCCCAGTGAGGTACCCACTGAAACATTTATACACTTTTCTCCATGTTTTTGTGGCAGTAAAAGCCATGTACATTGACTTTGGGGACTGTGGACAGTTGGGGTGGTGGCAACTGCTGGGGATAAAAATATCAGTGTTTTGACTGATTCCCAGTTGCTCCCATTTTGCAGCTGCAGTAGGTGGAGCCTGCAGATGTTTTGCATGTACAAAAGAAGTGATGTCATGTTTTCTGTCCGATGGAACTGACTGAAGGTGTAAATAGTCTCCTCCACTTTACCCTCCTCCAAGCAATGTTTTCTGCCCCTAAATAAATATGCTTTCATGTTAGTCTATGGTTGCAGGGTACTATTTTCTTTCTTAAGGGAGGTACAAGAACTGGAACCTGAGTAGCGGGAGGCAGCATTAGTTTTTGAGGGGAGTAAGATCCACCCCACCTCCACCTGAGAAGCTCCTAAAGATCCACCCCACCTTTTTTTTTTATTCATGTGGGAGGGGCATGAGGTGGCTGTATCATGCTGGAACAAGACACACTAGTTTGGGACCTGTATCAAGCAACAGAACAAGTCTGTGGAGTGAGTGAGCTGTGGAGCCCTGCATTTTATTAAGGACTAGGAGAGCAGAATATATTTAATGCCTTTAATTGACTTAAAACCCTTGGAACAAATGATTATCAAAGCCACCTGGGGCCTCAGAAGGAAAGAGTAATTAAGGAATGAAATTACAGTTCCCAAGGAAAAATAGACACAGCGTACTAATTTACTGTAAGTTGAAAGAGTTACAAGTTTTTCTTAAACATTTATATACTAAAACATAAAGTTCAGCTTTCGTAATAACAATATTTGTTTATCATATTCTCTATATATATATATATATATATATATATATATATATATATCTTTTTATATATCTATCTATATCTATATACATACATATATACTGTATATATATATGTATATATATATATATATATATATACACACACACACATATATATGTAATAGATAGACTACTCTGAGGTTTGGCGGTCGTGCTCTGATATACACATGCCTTGGTGTGTGCTATGCACGAAGCAGCAGTCTGACTGCGTCAACCACCCAAGGCATGCGTATATCAGAGTGTGACCACACACCTCCAGAGTGGTTCAACCATCTTATAAAATGTCAAAAATGTTTTGGAGGGGTTTAAAAGTTGAGGTGTGTGGTCGCACTCTGATATACACACGATCATGTGATGTGTTTATACAATCAGAAGTTTTGATTTCTAGAACATTGTTATCTCATATATATATATATATATATATACATATGGTGGGATATTCAAAAGGCTTGTGCCATGCGCAATAGAGGTTGAGCCAAGCGCAAGTCCGAAATTGTGCCATTGTGCGATATTCAGCGGAGGCAGTTGTGCCACAGAAAACATGCTGAGCAACAGCGCAATGCTAATGAAGGTACGCCAGCGAAGGGGTGGAACCATGCATAAAGTGCACAATGCGATATTCAAAACTTGCGCAATGCACAACAGTGGATCAGGTGGAAGTTGCGCCACGGCAGAAATGAGCCAAAATAAAAAGGCTCAAGGAAGAGGCACAAGAACGCGACAGGGAAGTCACATGAGGCAGGGAGACAGAGCAGGAAACATTGCAGGCCAGGCAGAACAGAGGACAGAATAGGGGCAAGGGAAGGTGTGTGGGGCCACAGAGTGCAGAGGCCAGTAGGTGTACCCGGTGCAGTGGAGGTAGCAGTCAGGACAGCGGGGGTAACAGATCAACAACAGCCAGGGAGGAACACAAGCCAGGAGATGGATAGTGCCAGCTTCCACATGGAAGCTTTAATGAGGGGGTGAGAAGGCATGCTGCAGGGGACATGGCCATGGAAGGGCCCGTCCGTGCGTACGCCCCAACAGGCAGTACCGAGCCCACATCAGCTTTGAGCTGTATTCAGATGTAGAGATTGTGGGCCAGTACCACCTGAAAAGGGCAATACTGAGGTGGCTCTGTGAGCTGTGCAGTGATGTGATGCAGGCACCTCACGACAGAGTCACGCTCTGTCAGTGGAGACAAAGGTAACAGCCTGCATGTGCTTGCTCACCACGGGTACCTTCCACAGGCCAACAGGGGACACCACAGGCATAACACAGTCAGCCACATCATGCATCCTCACCCAATTCTCAGCGCACTGCTGCCACATGCTGCGGAGTACATCCATTTCCCCAGCACCGTGGCAGAGCATACAGAAACATACAGGAGTTCCACAGGGTAGCACGTGTGCCTGGCATGCTAGGAACAATAGACTGCACCCATGTGGCCATTCGCACACCACTGCCTATTGTAATCGGAAGGGGTTTTCCAGTGTCAACTGCCAGGTGGTGTGTGATGCCAGTGGGTGCATCATCAATGTCTGTGCCACGCACCTGGCAGAGCACACGATTCATTCATATGGTACCAATCAGCACCGTGCCATCGATTCGAGAGTGAGGACAGCCCCACAGGACATCTAGTGGGTGAGTATGCATGTAGGATTGGCAAAGTGGGGCATGGGTGGGTAAGCCACAGGTGCCATGGGAGTGGCACACGGGTTAGGGGCAATATAAGCCTGAACATGACACTAACCTCCACTATCTCCACACAGATGACAGTGGATACCCACTCCGTCCAGCTGCTCACACCCTACCGGTGCCACGACCCCATCGCGGCAACGCTTCAATGTGGCACACGCTGCACATGCAACATCATCGAGCAGGTATTTGGGATGCTGAAGGCATGCTTCCAATGTCTAGACACCTCCGGCAGTGCCCTACAGTACAGCCCCTCAAAGGCCTGTGGGAATTCCTGGCCTGTTGTATCCTGCACAACATGGCCAAAGACTGTGGGATAGCCGTACAGGTCGAGAAGGGGACAGCAATGGGGACGCTGGTGATGCCGGTGATGATGGGGATGAGCAGCCCCCCTTGACGGTGTGACCCCGACTGATCCGGCTGGCCCAGCTGCACTGGGACACCATCAAAGAGGAGCACTTTGCCCAACACAGGTAAGTCATGGGGCCATGTGCAACCAACAGTGGCTAGGGCACAACCCACATACACACAGGGAAACACACCAGTGGTGCATGACGGCGAGGGAAGTGTCAGGGCACAGAAGCACACACACACAACCAGGGAGGGGTGAACGTAATATGCCACATCGACACACACACACACAAACACCAGGCACAAAGTGCACAGGGGTCAGGTGCACAACAGAGCAGGAACAGACATTAAATACACACACGTCCACAGGCCACCACCACCTGTACTGTCCACGTACATGTGTCAGATGCTGGGCACCTTGCACTTTGGTGTACAGTGCAATGCAGGCATCATCATACACTTGCACCTGTGGACAGCAGTCAGGAGGGTGTGCAGGTGGTCCGTGTGCAGCGTGCAGCGCAGGGCACCCACTGGTGCACTGCCCACCAAAACACACATTGCACACAGGGCAGCACCAGACAGGGCCCGCACTGGGAGACAGCTCAGTCATGCGGCACAGCACCACAGCCACCTCGGATGCATGGGTGGCCCCACCGAGACCCAGCAGCACTGGCAGGCTGAGCATGGGCCACATGGGGTGGCACAGATGGATGACCAGGAGTCCCACTGTGTGAACATGACCTTGTCCGCACAGGGATCTGCAGCATACCGAACATACCTGCCCAGGGGTGCTTGGGATGCCCACAGCTGAACCCGCGTTGACAGGATGGGTATCGATGACACCGGTAATGGGGAGTGGATAGCATACTGCACAGTGTGAGTGGCACAGGGGCACCTGACTGTGTGCCCAATGTGGCCACGACACCGACCACTGCCTGTGTCAGCCTGTCGATGGCGGCAGTCACATCCGCGATATGGTCAATCCGGGACAGGATCCTCTCAGTGTTCCTGCTGTGTCACTCCTCGACCCACCCCAGGGCCACACACAGTGCCGCCATGGATGTTGTAACCCGCATCTGCTGCTGCTGTACTATGCCTGCAGCAGGCAGGTGTGCTCATCAAAGAGGTCGCCTGACACATCGGCAACCTGTCCCTCAGGGTCTGGAAGGCCTGATGTACAGCACCCTTGAGGGTGGGTGCTGCTCACCAGGACCAGATATGGGCATGTCCACAGGTGGTGCACCTACATCACCGCTGAGCCCTGTACCCCAGTCCCGGTGGATGACTGCTGCTGCTGCTACCCTCCACCTGCTGTGCCCACGGGATCAGTGGTTCCACTGCTGTGGCCGCAACAGTGCCAGTGACCTGCACAGCCACTGGTGCTGCCCCACCGGTGCTGACAGGCACAGCCTGGGACTGTGCTGACATGCTGGCACACACGCTGGAACCAGCTAGATCCATGGGCATGAGCTAGCCTGCTGTGTGTTCATTCTGTGACGCACACA
Source organism: Neoceratodus forsteri (assembly GCA_016271365.2). NCBI lineage: Eukaryota > Metazoa > Chordata > Ceratodontiformes > Ceratodontidae > Neoceratodus > Neoceratodus forsteri. Next base: position 124,337,897 of record JADMNL010000023.1, on the reverse strand, counting down.
TTTAATGCCCATAGTGGTCGGTGCATCATCGATGGTGCAGGTCTGTGCCACAGCCACAGCCACAGTGTGCTGGCATGCTTGCATGTCAGACCACTGGGACACAGGAAGGGCACTCCTACACCTGTCTCAACATCAGTGAAGGTAGCTGGGCGGCACACTGCCGCAGTGTACGCCAGCAATCTGCGGAGGTGGATGGTCCTCCTCCAACTCTGGGTGGCTGTCTGCAGTGGACTGGCCCTCCACTGCTGACCCCTGCAGACGCACATGATCTGTAACAGAAAGGAAGGACACGTTAGTGCATGTGAACTACCTTCACCCCCACCATGACATACCATGCAGTGATGGGCTATCACCTGTCTGGAAGCCACCTCCAGAACACCCTCAATGGTGCTGCGCTGCATGCTTGCAGCGAGCATGTCCTCCGCCGGGTCAGCTGCACCACCTCCGCTGTCCACTGCCTGTAGCAGCACGTGCCGCCTGAAGGCTGCAACCTTCCTTCACCCTCCTCCTGTCGGTCCCCATCTTCTTTACACTCCTGCACAGAGCGCTGGTGGCTTCCGTGCAGGTTGATGGCATGTGCCACCCCTCCCATGCAGCAGCATGGGCCTGAGGGGTGCCCCGCCATCCACTGAGAAGTGGCCTCAGCCAGATAGGCCTCAAACAGTGCCTTTGTCTCCACCTTCGTAAGTTGGGTCTCTCTTCCACCCACCATCATCCTCTCACCCAGTCCTCGCTCGGTCATTTCACAGCCTGTATGGGTGAGAGTGGTCACCTGTGACTGTGCAGTACAGAGCAATTTCTGGGGCCATGGTCCAGAACAGCACAATGCATGCAACTCACCTATCAACTGCAGTAACCGAATATGGCCACTGCAGAACAGTGTCGCAGATTTATAGCGCAATGCATGCAAATTAGGACTGGAGCAACTTTAATGAGATGCAAATCGCGGCCGCTGCGCCATTGAATGGTTGATCGGATGATTTGCATATGACGGTTGAATATCGCGCTGTTGCGCTTTTGTGCAATACGGGTTGAACTGGCTGAGCCAATGGCGCAGTTCTGTGACTGAGTAGTACACCACACTGTGCATGCCCAGGTAGCTTATGCAGGCATCTGCTGTGCTGACGTGCTGCGCGTGATAGGCAATTCAGGACACGGCCACCATTGTGCCAGTGGTGCTACAGCGACGGTCACCACATGGCGCTGTGGCACAACTGCGCAGTAGTCCACTGTGGCAATGGTACACAGGCGACCAATCGTGCTGGACATGTAGACGCCCAAAGGCGCTGTGTGTGGCCTTGCGCCAGAGACCCATGACCCTGTGCCTGACCTTGCCCCCTTGGTGCTGTACGTATGGCATGTCTGCAGCTCTGTCAGCGCTGTTCAGTAACAGCGTGATAGGGACTGGCGCGCTATCTGAACAGCACTATAGGGACTAACGGAGTCATATTGTGCAACATTTCCACGTGGGGTTGCCGTGCTGTGGAGTGCCATATTGCCTACTAAATACATGCAGGGATGGCACGCGAGGAGAGCCCCACAATGGAGTGCACTGAACTAGCCAACCTAGTGGCCATAGTGGAGCCTCACCATGGCCCACTGTTTGGGGATGAACCCCTGAACATGGTGCAGACACATGTGTGGCAGCAGGTGGCCACTGCCCTGGAGGAGTCCACTGGCCAGCAGCGCCGCAGAGCAGTGCAGGCAGCGGTACGGTGACCTGCGTGAGGAGGAGCAAGCACTACTGGCATGACTTTGTTCACATGTCAGGAGGGGCATGGTGCCTCGGCCAGGTGGGTGAGCCGCCTATGCACCTGTATTGTCCGTATGGGTATCACTGTATTGTGACCAGCACATGGGGAGGGTTGGTCTATGGCTGGCTGTGGCAGTGTTTACAGGATATGTGATGTATGGGTCTGGCTGGGTGGGCAGGCACACTCATTGGGGCAGGGGATGTCTGCTTGGGATTTCACTGATGTGTTTCTCACCTTTGTTCTCACAGGTGTGGCGGACGGAAGAAGGCCCAGGCTGAGGTGTAGAGGGGTGGCAGCGTGGCTGCTTGTGGAGCTGGTGGTGGTGGTGATGAGCCATGGCAGCAGCAGCAGCTGCAGCAGCAGCAGCAGCAGCAGTATGATAAGGGTGAGTGTCATGACATCATGAATGCTATTGCATGCTGTGGGTGGGGCAGGGCATGGCCACCATCCATGGACAACACTGCCATGCCTGACATGTGACAGTCAGCACTGTCCAATGGCACTGCATGTCTGGGAGTGCATCAATGGTGGTCCATGCATGCATTAGGCACATGGCTGTGGCACTGCCTTCCCACCACATAGCCACGCCACTGTACACCCTTGGTTGTGCTGTGTCACATGGTGGTGTGTGTGCAGTGGCACACATGGCTGTTGCTGCCTGGTTGGGCATGTCTTGTGCACGGTCACTGTGGGTGGGTGCACTCCATCACAGGAGTGGGGCACTTGGCTGTATGCCATGCATGTTGGGTGGGCTTCAGGGATATGGACAGTCACAGCCATTGATTCTGATCCCTTGTCCTAGGTGTCCGGATCCTGTGGAGACTCGAGCGGGCAGTCCATCAGCTCCTTGAAGTGTCCATGGAGTCCCTCGACATCCTGAGGGACCTGCAGCACCATGGCATCAGGCGAGGAGGAGGCCCCGGGACCAGAGGCAGCAAGATGACGATCGGGCTGGTGGGCAGTAACTGCCCATCACCTTCCCCTTTACCCATCCCTCACACCCTGCCTTCCTCTCCCAGTTGTTCACCCTGCCCTTACCCACCCCTTCCTTGTACCGCACTCCCACCCTTGTATTGTATATAGTTGTATATAGTTCTGTCTGTTCATATTGTTATTGTTCATGTTAATTAGATAAATCTATATTTTGTTATGAATACTGTGGTGGTCTCTGATTTGCAGCTGGCTATAGGTGCTCAGTTGCAGTGGTGTGCATGGCATCTGGGGTGGTATTGTCCTGGGTATGTGTGTGTGTGTGGGGAGGTGTCTCTGGTGTGGGAGTGGCTTCAGTCAGTCTTCCTGTGTGCTGCCACCCACTGCTGCATGCTCCTGGTGGGTCTGGCATGTATGGTTCTGTGGTACACGAGGTTGCAGTGTGATGGGGTATGCATGGGGATTCCTGCAGTGACAGTCACTGCTCATGGGTGGTGTCTTGGGGTCACAGTGCAGGGTGTGCTGTGCACAAGGGGGCTGATGTGCACTGGGGTTGTCTGACCCCTTTAGTGGCAGTCTCAGCTTGCCAGTGAGTGTGCTGGGCACCATGGCCCAGCTGTGCTTTTGTTGGCTTGTCCTCATGGGACGGTGGATATTCTGTCCTCCCCAGTTATGCTGTGCTTGGGGTGTGGGGGTGCATTGTTAGTTCTGCAGTGTGTTCCTGTGCTCATCTGTGGCATGGGTGGTGGGCCCCTGCCTACCTCCATGGTTGTGCAGTTCCATTGCTCTGCTGCTGGGGACTCTCTGCTTGCACTATGGCACCTCTGGACTGCTCAGCTGGGCCAGCCTTGTTGCACTATAGCGCATCATATCTGCTCAGCTTCCCTTCCTGGTTGCGCTTATGGCAGGCTGTGTGATATTCAGACGTTGGCTGGTTGGCGCATTTGCCTTGCTCCACATTTGAATATCGTGCCTATTGCACATGTGGACAATGGACTTGTGCTTTCTCCTGTATTAGCACATTTTGGGCACAGTTTGAATATCCAGCCCATAGTCCATATATAATTTTTCATTTCAGTAGTTTCAAAACTTTGAAAGCATTGGTGATAGTAATGCATTTAGAAATACATTTTTAATTGTCTTTACAGTTAAACATGCAGTTTCATGTGAGGGCACATTTTAGGGGACGGGTCAAATTTTTAAATCATGAAGCATTGGTGTTAGTAATGCATTTAGAAATACATTTTTAATTGTCTTTACTGTTAAACATGCAGTTTCATGTGAGGGCACATTTTTGGGGAGAGGGTTCAAATTATTTTAATCATGGGCATAGTACTTGGTAAACATAGACCTTGATGATGAAGTGTATTTTTCTTTTAAGTTTGAGAAGTATGTATTAGGAAACACTGAACAAGAAAACAATTGGTGATTTTAAAAGTTATTCTGATGAGAGCTGACAATAAAAATATCAAGTGTATTTTTATTTTATTTTATCAGGACACTAGAAACAGGATGTTAACATTCCTGGTGGTTTTATACTCCCTGGAACCTGCTATTCAGGTTTTTTTATTGCATCTTGTCCCAGGCAATCTTCCCAGAGTGCAGAATTTGCATAAAAGATAGTGCTTATAGACAAATCTCATAATTTTTCTGCTGTGTTCTGGTTTGTCTTTTTAGTAGTTGCAAATCTTTAAAAGCATTGGTATTAGTAATGCATTTAGAAATACATTTTAAATTGTCTTTACAGTTAAACATGCAGTTTCATGTGAGGGCACATTTTTGGGGAGGCGTTCAAATCATTTTAATCATGAAACATTGGTGTTAGTAATGCATTTAAAAATACATTTTTAATTGTCTACAGTTAAACATGCAGTTTAGCACATACTTATGAAACTGAGCATATTTGTACTCCACTTCATCGTAGACCTCATACTTTCCTAATATTCCCATTATCACAAGCATAACTACTTTGCCCTTATCAGAAGCTTACCCCTTCTGAAAGTTAATATTAAATTTTCTAACAGTCCATCATCATTACACCTGACTTCCTGACATCAACACATTGCTTAAATATAACTTACATCACCTCATGGACAAAAACCCTGTTTCTCTTAAAAACAAAAAAACAACTGTGTAATAATCCCAAGGCTGAATATATGCCAGCCATTACTTTTTCATGTACTGCTACCTTCTGTAGCATCATGGGGATTGCATGTTTCCTTGATGCTTTGCATTATTGGGATATGTGCAATTGTGTTTTCTTTAAAATTTGGCTGTCTGGCCAATATCATCCAGGATAACACATACATCAGTGTCATTTGCTCTGGGATTCTTTTGCAAGCTTCCTATTCCTTCCATTAAAATGTACACCTATATATTTTCCTAATAATGTGTATGCCTTCCTTAGAACATAAACTAAAACAAATCATATTACTTACAAGTCATTGTGTTGTTTCTCCATATCTCATTAACAATTCCACACAACTTCACTAACTTCATTATGCAGCTATGGTGGATCTGACCAGATTTTCTACTACTGTCCCTGTGTCTTTTCCTTTCCTCCCTTTTAAAATAAATTGTTATTCATTTTGCATTATATTTCCTTGTTGGGAGTTATTGTTGCATTGTTGTGTCATTTGCTTTAGAGAGGGACTGTGCAAACCAGGATTTCTTTGGGGTGTTAGTCCTGATTGCCAGCAGCCAGATACCCACATTGCCATCCCAGGTAGTGGCACCATGCCATTCTTCAGTTTGAGTTCCCACTGTAGCACAATGTCAGCAACCCAGGCCACCCATCTGAGTGTTGGGAAAGGAGGACTCTGATGGCACCTGGCAGATGCTACATTAAGAGGGGAAAAGAAAACATTACTTACCATAGTAATCTTATTTCTTCCCAGTGATGCTCAGATATTCATAACTTTATGCAGTAAGCCTGGAGGTTGGACCAATGAGTAGAATTCTTTGCATGTGAGCATCTTTCAAATACTACCTCTACCAACTGTAGTGTTCTAACCTCTTCAGATTTGTGAGAAACCTGGAAGTCAGGCATTAGGAAACTAATGTTTACTGACATTCTATAAAAGAGGGTTTCCTAATTAAATTATAGAATTTAGAAAAAACTTTCAAAGGAGGATAACATTTGACAAAACCACATCAAATAAAACTCCAGAAGGAGAACATTGAAAACTCCAGTTTAAAATGATTAAAACAGAGAAATGCAACAAAATAATATGGCTTGGTGGCACCAGCATGCGGAGTGCAGAGGCTGAAGTTCTGGAAAGGGAGGAATGGAGGAAGTTATGAATATCTGAGCATCATTGGGAAGAAATAAGATTACTATGGTAAGTAATTTTTCTTCTAACCCCAGTAATGCTCAGGATATTCATAACTTTATGCAGACTACCAAGCAGTACTACTGGAGGTGGGCGTAGGAATGTATTTTGGAAACAGACTCTGCAGAATTGCTGTGCCAAACCTAGCATCACTCCTGGATAGAATGTTCAAGTTGTAATGCTTTGTAAACGTGTATACTGTTTTCCAGGTAGCTGCTTTGCAAATGTCCACCAAGGGAACCTCCCTGGCAGCTGCAAGGGTAGCAGCAGTTCCTCTTGTAGAATGCACCTTAATCCAATTGGAGGCTCTTTACCTGCCTTAGTGTAGCAGAACTGAATACACTGGACTATCCACCGAGAAATTTATCTTTTGAGGCTGGTTTACCCTTTTCTACATCTCATTTGTAAGGAAAAGTTGTTTTCCATTCTTCCTGTGTCCATTAGTGTCTGTCATGTAATAGCTGCTGGCCCTTTTCACATACAGACTGTGTAATCTTCTTTCACCAGAACTGGTATGGTCTGTGAAAAGACAGGTAGAGTGATTGATTGGTTCAGATGAAAGTCTGAAACCACTTTAGGAAGAAACTGTTCTTTTGTTCTGAGGGATACCTTATCTTTGTGAAATGAGATATAGTCTTGGTCAATGCAGAGAGCCTGAAGCTCAAAATTCTCCTTGCAGAAGTAATAGCCACTAGGAAGACTGTTTTCCAAGTACGGTATTTCAAGTGGGCACAGCGGCGCAAGGAGGGCCCATGAGCTTGGCTATACACACATTCAGATAACAAGCAGGTATTGGTGTCCTGTGAGGTGGTGCAAATGCATCAGTCCTTTAAAAAACTTTGAAAAGTTTGTCAGATGCTACTGACACTTTTGTCCCTGCAGAAATGTAGGCAGACACTGCTGCTAAATGAACCTTAAGGGAACTGGGTTGCAAACCTTGTGAGTGCAAATGAGTGAGATAATCTCAGACAACGAAACTCCAGCCTTATGTGGCATAAGGTTTATATTGGAACACCAGATAGAAAATCTCTTCCTTTTGGAAGAATAAGTTTTCTGTGTAGAGGTTTTCTATAACCCTTTAAAATATTTAAGACAGCTCCTGAAAGATTTAAATGTGCATACTCTAATTCATCAATAGGTATGCTTTGAGATGAAGAGACTTGAGATTTGGGTACAACAGTGTTCCTGATTGGAAGTCAGGAGATTGTGTCTGAGAGGCAATTATATTGATTTGCTGACAGACATGGAGAGCAGAAGAGAGTACCATCGCTGCCTGGGCCAGTCTGGAACTATCAAGATCAGAGACGCTGAGAGGTATTTTAGCTTCAGTAACACCCTGAAAACCAAAGGGAGAGGGAAGGCATACAGGTGCCTGCCTGTCCATCCAGAACCAGGGCATCCAGAGGAACTGTGCCCTGTGCTGGTGGTCTGCAGCAATATCGAGGTAGCTAGTGGTTCTGGTGGGATGCGAACAAGTCTTTCTCTGGAGTGCCCCACCTTCTGAAAATAACTTGTACCACCTGCTTGTCTAGGAGTCCATTCGTGATGGGTCTGGTTGATGCAGCTTAGTGCATTTGCCAAGGTATTGTCCTTTCCGGCAAGTGGATTGCCTGCAAAGACACCTTCAAAGAGTACACCAGAGTCCAGATGTTCATGGACTCTGTGCAGAGGATGCCTGACCTGGTGCCTCCCTGTTTGTTTATGTAATACATTGTGGTGGAATTGTCTGTTCTGATCTGTACCACCCTGCCCAATATCAGTGAAGAAAAGCCTTTAGAGCTAGAAGCACTGCTCTGAGCTCCAACAAGTTTATGTGCTGAAGGGACTCTGCTGCTGACCAAGTGCCCTGAGTTGTGTGCTTTCCTAAATGGGCACCCCAGCCCAATAGAGATGCATCTGTTGTGAGTACCAGAGAGGGTTTCCTTCTGAAAAGACTCCCTGCCTTAAATTGGATTCCTGTTTCCACCACAAGAGGGCCTTTAATGGTGCCCTTGTCACTGATATAAGCTTTGAAAATGGGTCTCTTTTCTGACTCAGTGAGCCCTGAGGTGAAAGTGGATGTCTCGCATATGAAACTTGGCTCCTTGCACTGTGCCTGTGGATGCAGCCATAAGGCCTAGTAACTGCAGAAACTGTCTTGCAGTTTTGACTTGTTCAGAATGAAGGAATTTGCTATTGACTGAAGAGTTTGCACCCTGTGTAGAGGTAAAAAGGCTCTGCCCTGAAGTGTGTTGATTTCTGTCCCTATGAAATGCAAAGTTTGAGCACAGGTTAGAACTGATTTCTTTTGGTTTATTATAAATCCCAGGGACTCTAAGGGGATTGGGTGATTCTTAGGAATTTCTTACTTGGTCTGGTGAGCTTCCCACCACCAACCAGTCATCTAGGTCTGGGAAGACAGTCACCCCTGTCTTCGTAGATATGCCATTACAGCAACATGACACTTTGTGAATACCCTTGGTGCTGAGGAGAGACCGAAAGGAGAGTTGAAAACTGATAGTGACCTGAAGAGATCCTGAACCTGAGATATTTTCTGTAATGTTCCTTTATGGGGATGTGGAAATAGGCATCTTTCAAGTCCAGTGATGCCAGCCAGTTCCCTTTTGGATCGTTGCAATATCCAAGCCAAAGATACCATTTTGAACTTTTGTTTTATCAGATGCCTGTTCAAAGCTCTGAGATCCAATATTGGCCACCACTCCCATTTTTCTTTGTTGTTAGGAAGTATCTGGACTAAAAACCCTTTCCTCTCAGGGTAGGAACCAGTTCCACTGTTCTGAGTTGTAACAATTTCTGAACCTCTGCTTCTAGTAGTGTCCTTTCTGCTAGAAAAAGTGAGCAGTAAACCCTGGTCTTCTGTGGAGGAAAGATTTGAAGTCCAGAGACAGACCCTGACCCACTCCAGCACACACTTGTCTGTGGCGATGCTTAGCCAAGCCTGGAGGAAATGGGAGAGTCTGCCTCCAACAGGGAGGAGGAGGTAGCCTGAGCCTCAGGGATTTTGCTTTGATTGGGGCTGAGATTGGGTTTGAGAGCCCCTCCTGGAGCCCATTCTACCCCTACCCCTAGAGTATCCCTGTTGTGGATACTTCTGGTACTGGGGTACAGCTACTGGCTGGAAAAGGGTCTCATTAAAAGACCTTCCCTGGCCCCTTCCATAGGGCCTAGTGGATGGAGAAGCACGCTCCGTAGCACAGTTGCTTCAATAGGTTGCCTTATACTCATCTACTTTTTCATGTATGCAACTGTGGATTGCCCAAAAGAGAGTTTCCCTCTAGGGGAAAATCCAGGGCCTTGGACTGAGTATCCTGAATAAAGTTAGTGGCCCTGAGCCAAGCAGACCTTCTCTGTGCCACAGTGTTAGCCATCCATCTGGCTGCAGTGTCATTGGACTCAGCAGCCATCTGGAACTGGTACTTAGCTGCCTCTAGCCCCAACCTGGCAGTTTCAGCCTAGTCTTCAGACAAGGGTGAGGGCTTTCACAGACATGTCCAGTACCAACTGCCACAGAGATTTCTGATACTGGGCAGCATAAGCTTGAAAAGTAGCCTGTCTCATGGCCAGAGAGGCTGATAAATAGCCTTTTTGTCCATGCTATCTATTTTCCTGAGTCCTTGTCCAGAGGGTGGGAGGACAGGGGGACTCTGGTTTTGTCACTGGCTGTCTGCTGTATAACCCTTGATGCTCAGGGTGGGAGAAAAGGAAATCAGCTCCTGTCCTGTCCAACTGATATTTTTATATATCCTCCTGTCAATAGGAGAAACAGAATTAAGGGACTGTAGAAGTTTTAGGGTGTCTTTCTTAAACAAGTATTTGTCAATGCCGAATGTTGTCATGCTGGCATTGGCTTTAATAGTGAAGAAGAATCAGCATTTATATAGCACTTTTCATACATCCACAGTGCTTTACAAGCAATGCTAGACTGGTAGTGAAGTGACTGAATGTGTGGTTGCAGCCATATCACATCATCACCCCACACAGCCTGGATAATTGCATGAACCAGTTTATGGGAAGGAGAATGTTGGGCAGGACACGGGAATGTTCCCTACTCTTTGTGAAGAGTGCCTGGGTTCTTTACTTCCACCTGGACACCCACCAGGACAACACCAGGATGGGCGGAAGGGATCTCGGTTTAACGTCTCATCTGAAGGGCCAGCACACCCCAGCATACAGCACCCCCAATACTGCACCTCGGATGCCAGCAATTTTAGGTGCAAGTCCAAGGGATGAGAACCCACGACCTTCTGGTCCAGAGGAGGATGTGCTACCAACTGAGCCATGCTGGCAGTGCAGGAGTTAGAGATGCATAATAGGAATGGCAGTGAAGTATTGAACTGAAGTCAACGCCACCTTCACCCTGCAGAGACTGACAAACATTGGGGTGTGCCTTTGGGTGGTCAACTATAATGCTCATGCCATTCTTCCTCACTCTACCCTGCAGACACTGACAAGTGTTGTGGTGTCTTTGAGGTCATACTTACACCATTCCATAAGGAAATATGCTGAGGTGGGAGAAGTATAGGAGAATGGGGTGAACTTTAGGGCTGAATACTCAAGGCAGATCTCGATGCCTGTCAGTGGCTGCAGGGTGGGGATGGGATGGTGTGAGCATTACAGCCAAGGATCCCAAGTCACACCCCTGATGCCTGTCAGTCTCTACAGGGTGGGAATTGCAGTTGGAAACCCTAATGCTGTAGGCGTGTGTTGGTATTTTCACTCTAAATTTTCAACATAGGCTTTTGTGACCCTACCCCTGTGAAGAGCAGCACTATCAGTTTGTTAGCTGACAGGTAGTTTTGCACAGTGGCTATGCTCTTTGGTGACACAGAGATGAAAACACATTTTGGGCAGGATGTGAAAAATGACAACTGTATTGTTCACGAGGAGGTGTAAAAAATGCAACGTTGAAAATCTGGAGTGAAAATATTAAAATCGGTGAAGTCATGAGCATGCATAAAAGTATGCACACACATCCGTAACCCAATTATTTTTGGGAGTTTTAACCACATTTTCAAAATAGGCATTTTGGGACCTCCTCTCATGAACAGTGGCTTTGTAATTTTGTTAATTTGTCCCAAAGTTGATTTCCACAGAGACCACGCCATTATCGCCACAGGTGTGAAAACACATTTTGGGCAGGATGTGAAAATGACAGCTGTACTGTTCATAAGGAGGGTGAAAAAATGGCAGTGTTGAAAATCTGGCATGAAAATATTGCACATTTGTGAAGTTACAAGGGTGCAAGGAAACTGTGCAACGCATGCTTGTAACACAGTAATTTTATGGACTTTTGTCACCAGATTTTCAACATAGGCATTTTAGGACCTTCTGCTCATGAACAATGTCACCGTCATTTCCTCAAACTGCCCTGAAAACTGATTTCACACAGCAACCACGCTATTCTGCGCGGACATGCAAAACACATTTTGACCAGGATATGTAAAATGACAGTTGTACTGTTCATAAGGAGGTGTGGAAAAATGCCCATTTTGAAAATCTGAGTGAAAATATTACAAATTCATGAAATTCACGTGCATGGAAACTGCACAATGCTGCGCTCGTAAAAATATATTTTTGATTTTTTTCCACCAAATGTGCAACATGGTTTCTGAAAACCCCCTCATGAACAGTGGCACTGTCATTTTGTAGCGGTCCCGAAGGTGATTCTGCGCAGTGACTGCTAAATCACCTTTCAAGACCGAATAACGCCATGACAGTGACTGAATTCATGGGGAGGGTGCCAATAACCTATGTTGAAAATTGGTGTAAAATTTCCCAAAATGCCCAAGATATGTACCAAGGTTGAAAAATCCTGTTTATGCTATTATACAGCTTACCAGCATTTCTTCCAGTTCGCAATTGGCTTTGAAGAGTGTAGACGTGTTCCCGGTCCACCGAAGATCATCGCTGGACTCCAGAGGCAAGTATGGGGTGAGCAGGGTGTGAGGTCAGGGTGTGCAGTGGGTGGGCGCGGGTTGTGGGAGGGGCAGGAGACCATGAGGACCATTTGTTTTTACAGGGTTAAAATAAGGGAACATCGTGGGACGTTTTGTTTTGAGGATTTGGCATGCTGGGGTGGGCTCCCAGCATGCCACCTAAATGTTTTTGGGGGAGATGCTGTAGCTGACAGGGTTGGGCACCTGTCAGCACATACCGAAGTGGGGAACAAGAGCCGAGGGGACTGGGCACCTCTCAGCACAGAACAAAAGCGGGGAGGACATTATGCCAACAGGAGTGGACTCCCCCATCGGCAAACAAAATGGGAAAGGGATTAAAGCCGATGGGGATTGGGCCCCATTGGAAAGAAGACTGTTGGAGGTGCATGTTGATGAGAGTTGGGCACCCTCTCGGCATCTTGTAAGTGGGATGGGGTGATTATCACGAATGGGGGTGGACTCCTCATCCGGCAAAAAGTACGGGCACTCTGCAGGCGCTGTCACCAGGCACGTCAGGAGGGCATGTTATTGTGCCGCTGCATGATTGCAGCAGACCTGTTGTTAGATCTGGTGGCCACTTGATGTATGCCTGGTGTCAGCGCCTGCAGCTGCTCATTGAGGAATGAGGACACACTTACTGATGCATGCCCTGCATTTGCCCAACAGTGACCGCGCTCCAAATCTGTATTGTTGGCATATGTTGGCTGCAATATGTGTAGCCAATATAAAAATTTATAGACTGGCAAGAGGAAGGGCTTTTGTGGGTGTTAAACCCATCATATTTAAATATTTAATTTCCTCCTCATCCTCAACCTACTCTGTGGTAGCAATGTCAAGAGCATCTGCCATTCTCCTCACGAATGTGAAATGTGAGGAGTAATCCTCTGACACCCTGGGACGAGAACAAATTCCTGCTCAGGTGACACCTCTGGGGAATTGGTTCATCCTCTTGAAAAGGATCATCATAGAAACATAGAAGCGTAGACTTTGACGGCAGATAAGGACCGCTTAGGCCCATCTAGTCTGCCCATTTCTTACTTCAGGGATAGGCTGCAGATCCTAGTTAACCAACAGCCTATTTCTTCCTATTCCCCACAAGAATTGCCTTTATGTCTGTCCCATGCATTCTTGAATTCTCCCACAGTTTTAGACCCCACAACCTCCTCAGGAAGGCTGTTCCATGCAACCACTACCTCTCTGTGAAATAATACTTCCTCACATTGCCCCTGAACTGCCCTCCTTCTATCTTTAAATTGTGTCCCTTGTTCTTGCAAGTCTCTTTTTCTGAAAGATGCTACCCTCTTGGACTTTGTTGATTCCACTGAGGTACTTAAAGTTTCTATCATGTCCCCCTCCCTTCTTTCCTCAAGGGTATACATATTAAGCTCCTTTAGTCTCTCCTCATACGGCTTCTCTTGCAGACCCTGCACCATTTAGTTGCCCTCCTCTGGACTGCCTCTATCCTGTCTATGTCCTTGCGGAGATGGGGTCTCCAGACTGGACACAGTACTCAGATGGGGTCCTCACCAACTGTCTGTACAGAGGGATAACAACTTCCTGTTTTCTGCTGATGATGCCTCTCCCTATACATCCCAGTATACCCCAGCCCTCCCTACTTCCTTCTCACATTGCTTGCTAACCTTAAGGTCATCTGATATGATTACCCCAGGTCCCTTTCCTTTTTGTTGTTGTTACTACCTCCCCACCCATTTGTATTCTTCCCTGGGTTCTTGTTTCCCAGGTGCATTATTTTCACTTCTTTGCATTGAATCCTAGCTGCCATACTTGACCATTCCTCCAACCTTGCAAGTCCCTTTCATCCTTTCCGCCTCTTGTGTATCAACCCTGTTACAGATCTTTGTGTCATCTGCAAAGGCATACTTTTCCTTCCAGTCCCTCTGCAGTGTCACTGATGAAGACATTAAAGGACTGGACCCAATACTGAACCCTGCAGTACCCACTAGTAACCCCTCTTTCTTCAGAGTGGACTCCATTTACAATTACCTTCTGTGTCCTGTTGTCCAGCCAATGTTTTACCCAGGCTACCACCCTGGGTCCCACTCCCAGGCTGGTTAATTTGACTATTAATCTTTTGTGTGGACTGTGTCAAATGCCTTGCTGAAGTCTAGGTAGGCCATGTCCACAGCCCCTCCCTGTTCTACTACTTTGGTCACCCAGTCAAAGAAATCTATTAGATTCGTCTGACATGACCTTCCGCTGTGAACCCATGCTGCTTGGGTCCTGTGCTCCACTGGCCTCTAGGTACTCAACTATCCTCCTCCTCCTCAAAATATTGCTCCTCCTGTAAACGGGGCAACACACCACTGCTAACCTGGGGACTCTGGTAGGGTCAGGCTGCTGGGAATTATATTTTGGAGTGCCTGAATAATTTTAAAGCCTGGGCTATCTCTTGAGCGAGGGCAGCAGGCACCTGTGCAGAAGTCCCTGGTTTAGCAGGAAGATTTTGCATGTTTAGTTTTCTTAAGTTTCTTTGAGGGAACTGGGGAGTCAGCCAGTTCTTTACCTCATTTTGCCCTTTTTGCCCGTCTCAGGGGCAGTGGTAATCACATTTGTGGGTTCAGCCACAGCAGATTGGGGTGTCAGCTGGTTAGAGCTGGAGGGACCCTAGGAAATCTTTTATTTAGCCTTTCAAGGCATTTTCCACGTTTTTTTCTGGGAAAGTTTTACATACTTCACAATCCTGGTCCAGATGTTCGAACCCAGTCAAGCCACACATAATGTGTGTTTGTCTGCCTTAGCAAAATATCTCCACATTTTAAACAATTCTTAAAACCAGGTTCTCCGGTTTTCTTTTTAGGTTTCTCTGACATGGTAATGTCAAAAACGAGAAAAACACTAACTGCTAATAAAGAGCAAATGAGGTTATTTATATATATATATATATATATATTTTTTTATGTTGGTTATATAGGAACCAGAGGAACCAAACCCAGGAGATGATAGATGAACCGGTTCAGCGGTTCTGTAACCGATAAAGCGGTTACAAAAACAATGAAATACAGTCAAAACTAAATTAATAATAAACAAAAACAAGGCTTTTTAATCAGAGAACCCGATGAATTAAACAACTAACTCCGGTTCCCCACGGTTATCCAGAACCATGAAACCAGAAAAATGTGTAATTTAAACAATAAACAAAATTTACACTAACAATCAGTAGAGCAATACAAAAATAGAATATACTTAAGTTTTAAAATTATTGAATCTTCTTTCCGCGAAAAGAGTAAGGCGACCACTCAAGCGACCAGACTTTCAGGCGGAAAGAAAAATCTGAAGAGTTAGAACACTACAGTTAGTAGAGGCAATATTTGAAAGATGCTCACGTGCAAAAGAATTCTACTCATTTGCATGTGTCCCATCTCTCATGGCAGTCCAACCCTCCAGGCTTACTGCATAAAGTTATGAATATCCTGAGCATTACGGGTTAGAATACAGCATTAACAAAGGACTCTAAAAAAGGAGAAAAAACCATCAAGATTATTATTACTTTTTAAAATTCTTTTTATGCTACCAAGTGGAGCCTCCTTAAGCCTATGTCAGGGCCTGTTTGCATCCTCCTAAGGCTCCCCTGCAAGAAGCAATGGACTCCTGATCCACCTGCAACTTACGCATGGGTTGTTCCCCAAGGCAGAGTTGCATGCTGCTTCTCAACATCTCTTCTCTGCATCCAGTTGTTCTAATGGTGGAGGTGAAAACTGAGGATATCCGGGCTCATACAGGAGAGGCCTGGTGAAGGACATGTGGGGCATTTGTGGCATCAGCTGTTCAGCTGGCATCTGTTTCTGTTTTCTGGTCCCCAGAAGAAGTGGGAGAAAATGATGACATGGATGTCACCATACACTCCTGTGCACAACATGTCGATGTTCCTCCTACCGGTCTGACACTCTCAGTCTCCCTTATTCCCAGCTACTGCTAGGGGTTAGCAGACACCAAGTTTCACCTTCCTCCCTCCATCCCTCCTAGAGGAGGAGAGCTGTCCAACAGACACTCAATCTCCCTCTCTTTGGCCGGCCCTCTGATGTTCCAGGTTTGTTCCCAAATACAGTTCTCCAAAAAGCACTAGAAATGCTTTGAGGAAGGCCAAGACCATGGTGACCCTGGTACAGAAGCTGAAAGACTTACTAGCAGCCCACAAGCAGCCTTTGTTTGGCCACTACATTCCAGAGAGGCAGGCGGGCCCCTCCATTAGAAAGTGGCACTGACAGGAGAACTCAGTGAAAACTTTGATTTGGCAGCTGCTATCTAGTACATGGCAGCCATTGTTTACAAAATAGATGAAACTCTTAGTGCCATCAAAACTGATCTTACTAAAACAGAAAAACAGACACAGATGGTACAGATAAGGGTTGTGGAACTTTCTACAGCTGCAGATAGGCATTATCAGTTAGTGCTGTACTTACTGGCTCGAGAAAGGGCACTTACGCTCAAACTTGATGATCTGGAAGAGCACAGTCAGACAGAATCTATGGCAATATGGTATCCCTGAAGATGCGGAGAAGGAAGCAGGCTGTACCATGCCCTTTGTACAAACTCTCCTGAAGGAACTGTT
Organism: Neoceratodus forsteri; assembly: GCA_016271365.2. Lineage (NCBI taxonomy): Eukaryota > Metazoa > Chordata > Ceratodontiformes > Ceratodontidae > Neoceratodus > Neoceratodus forsteri. Next base: position 124,321,375 of record JADMNL010000023.1, on the reverse strand, counting down.
GCACTTCCCTGAAAATTTTGATCTGTGTATGGGCTGCACATCAGGCCTTTGGCCCCATCCTACCAATTCAGGTACCCACCCATGCTGCAACATAACTAAATTAATCTCTTAACAGAGCAAGGAATAAATACTGAAATGGTCTTGGCAAGAAGTAGCCATATTATCAGGCTAAATGTGTTACCTAGATAATGGTTTTACTAACATCCTACAGGACAAAAGTCGAGCCATGTAAGGATTGTTAAACAGCTGCAGGCAAAATAAATCAGGCCTTAACTTTTATTTCCAGCATGACTGTGGGTGAAGACCAACACAGGGACATGGGTTTTGCATATCTTTTGGAAGCAATGCTATTTTTGAGAAAATATTAGCTTCAGTTGCCATCACTCGAAAGGAATTGCTGGAGAGAGAGACTTGCTTATTCAGCCTGGGGAGAAAGAGTGGTAGGACAGGGCAAACAGTGACCTCATCTTAGTGATAGGTATGACACTGCAGAGGAACATCCATGCACATCTGCATCTTTACCTTGACCTGGAAAACCTGGACACTGCGGTTTAAGTGGAATCAGGAAGACTGTGGGAGCCCAGGATGCACAGCAAGAAAAGATCTCAAAGACATTAACTTATTTTGCAGTTTCTCCTCATACTATCCATATCATTGTGCTTATTGACTGCAAATTTTTGTAATGCATGCTATAAAGAAGTAGACAGCGGCAATCATCTGATTGAGTGACTACTTTCTTGGGACTTATTAATAATTCTAGTTATTTATTTGTTGTGTGACCTGGTCTTTATACAATTTCTTCTTCCCTCCCACAGGACTGTTGTGTGGTAAAGGCATAGGTCAGTAAGCACAGGCAAACCAGGAAAAGTTATAAAATTCTACAAGTAGCATTTGGGAGGGCTTTTGCCTGTAGAATCATTGTGGGGAATTTGACTCCTCCCACATATCGCATAAGGCCAGCCTCTCCAGCAACCACTGCTCAGAGTGTTTTCAATGCCTGGGCTGCTGCATGTTAGTGTGGCTGTGTGCTTCTTTCTCTTCTCTCTCTCTCCTTTCTCCCCATCCTCTTTTTCCCTCTGCTGCTTGCAGCTCTTGCGCTTTCTCAGTGGCCCCACCGGTCCCCTCCCAGTTTCCCCTTGTCCCCCCTTTTCCTCTGCCACCCATCCCCTTACCTTCTTTTCTTGCTTGTCCTGCATTCGATTGCCTCTGCTTTTGCACTGCCCATGCCCCTGCTTCCATTGTACCTCCATGCTCTGTTGTCTCCGTTCCTTGCCCCTTGTCATCCTGGCTTGTTTTCTTTTCTTTTGGGGTTTTCAACACTTTGTCCTCAGCACTGTCACTTGGCTCCAGATCCATCTCCCTATATCATCACCTGGAGTCACACCCAGCATAGCGAGTTTCTGGCTCTCACAGCATAGCTATTGGCCTATTGGAAATGAATGCCACCTCTGCAGGTTTTAAATGAATCCTCATTCAGTTGCTTCAGTTCTTAGCTAGCTCTACTGGCCCTCATCATTTTAGATATGTCTATCTACCTTATCAGCTCCTTTAGTGTAAGTCATATCAGGACACTCCCCCACGCTGAGCATAATTGCTCGTGAGTCCTGCAGCTATCATCATCTTTGTTTTAATGCAGCCAAAACAGCCAGTGTAGGAAAATGTATTTATTTCTATTTATTCAGCCTGCCCTTCAATCATCCATGCCCATCTCTATTAATTATTCACTTTCAGAGTATCATGTCATACTCATATCAGTACTGCTGCATCCAGAACAGCCATAGCCAATCTTGCTCACGTGCAATTCTGTTTATAAATGTCTCCCCAACCACGTCCCTTCTTTCAGTTACTGCCCCTTATTTCAGTAGTCTTGCTACTTGTCATCCAATCAGTCCCTGTTTCACCTTCCTAAAGCTCTTTAGCCCTACGTTCTGCCTTCATTTCCAACCCCACACTCATCTCCCTAACCTGCCCTTCTTAACACTCTGCCTTGAACTCCAGAAAGGCATAGTCATGCCTCCTCAGTCCGCTTCTGTTTCCGTCATTCAGTCTCTCTGCTCTAGCAGCATGCTGCTCACATTATTGTGCTGCCTCCCAGCCTGATACCTCTCCTTTCTGCTTTCCCACTATCTCCTTATGAGCCTGCCCTCCACAGCCCTTATTTGCAGCACTCCAGTCTAGTTCCCTACCTTATGCTTCAAGAGGTCTTGAGCATAGGCAGCATTAAATCTTGTCTGCTAGAAATGACAGCCCACATCATACTCCCTCCTATCCTTCAACGGATCTGAATTTAAAGATCAATTGCCCCTGTATTATCTGTGAGGGTTATTCCTACTTAATATGTCCCCAGCAGTCATCTGAGTGATGGGATGTAGTCCGCTTTTGCAAAATCCAACATTTCCTGAGTAAAAAGTGAAATTAATCAGTAGACATTCACTGCACTTCACACCCATGCTGTTTGTTTACAGGACATGACCTTTACCTGTGTTCAGTGTGTGACGAAATCTTGTCTCACAGTAATGGCGATTGCAGTGCCAGGAGAATTCAATTTTCGTTCGGCTTGCCAGCGCGCAAGGAACGCCTTGGGAGAATGGGACACTTTGGAGGTGTGCCCTCCTGTGCAATCCCTGCTCCATTGAGCAGGCGGCATGATCCTGCACCAATTGGATGCAGTGTTGTAGGTGACAGGGTGGTCTTCTCTTAAAGAAACCACCGCTGTGTGCTATGCAGCGTCACGCCCCAAATCTTTGCTGCCACGCTGGGAGCCCACCCCAGCGTGGCAAACGCCTCACGTCATCTGCCAAAGGGGGTGCCCAATCCCCGTTGGCTCCTAGCCCCCAGCCATCCTTCTGCCACGCTGGGAGCCCACCCAGCGTGGCAAATAGTCCTGCGTCTTTTTTTTTTAACCTGTAAATTAAAAACGGTCCCACGGCACTTCTCCTGGACCCCTCCCACAACCCGCACCCACCACTGTGCACCCTGCCTCCCCACACCCCCCACCCCACATACCTCCGGAGCTTGGCGCGATGATCATCGCTGGACGGGAACACGTCTGCACTCTTGAAGGTGACCGCGAACTGAGGAAGTACCGTAAGCTGTATAATGGGTTAGATGGGTTTTTCAACTTTGTTGCATATCTCAGGCATTTTTGGAATTTTGCACCAAATTTTCAACATGGGGTTTTGGGACCCTTCTCATAATTCTGTCACTGTCATGGCGTTATTCGGGTCCGAAGGGTGATTTACCGTCATCTGTGTGAAATCACCTTTCGACTGATCTTACAAAGCAACAGTGCCAGCGTTCATAAGGTAGGTTCAAAAGCCTTATTTTGAAAATTTGGTGGAAAATTCCTAAAATGACTTTATGAGCGCAGCCAGTAAGTTCCGCGCATCGCCGTAAGTTTGTAATTTTCAATATTTTTACTCCAGATTTTCAACATTGCCATTTTACCACACCTCCTTATGAGCAGTACAGCTGTCATTTTACATCTTGCCCAAAGCGTGTTTCCGCCCATGCCACTTTATTACAGTCAGTGTGTGAACTCAATGTTATAGGACACATTAAGAAAATCACAGTGTCACTGTTCATGAGCAGAGGTCTTAAAATGGCTATGTTGAAATTGGTGAAAAACTCCTAAAATGACTGTTTCTGACGCGTCGTTGCGCGGTTCTACATGCGCTCATAGGTTGACCTAATTTTAATATTTCCATTCCAGTTTTCAACATTGCCATTTTAACACCTTCTTTATGAGTAGTACAGCTGTCATTTTTCATATCTCACCCAAAACTTGTTTCCGCCATGTAGACAATGGCGAGTCGGTGCAAATCAATGTAGAGACACACTAAGAAAATCACAGTGACACTGTTCATGAGCAGAGGTCTTAAAATGGCTATGTTGAAAATTTGGTGAAAAATTCTAAAAATGACTGTTTTACAAGCGATCGTTACACAGTTCCTATACGCTCAGTAAGTTCATGAATTTCAATATTTGCACTCAATGACTTCAAATACCTAAACAGCACATAGAAGCAAGCAACATTCAGCATTGACAAATGCTTGTACTTCTTGTCACTGATTTTTTAAAACCATGTCCAAGTGCCAAATACCACTGCAAATACCTGCAAGTGAGCGTTCGGCATTGACAAATGCTTGTTCTTTTGCTGCAGTGTCATCAGAGCGAGGTGATTTTGAAATGGATCACATTAATTTTGTGTGCCTATCAATCCATTTGAATGTGAACCTTTAGCCCCAGTTAGAACAGCTGCATTGCCTGTTGACAGCAGCACTCAAGATGACAGTGAAATTGGTGCTAGTTTGGAGGTGCTGTTGTCACAGCAGGTTGATGAGTGGTCATTATTACACACAGCTGTCTAGCGCTAGCTGTATTTTGCTGTCTTTTACCTCTTGTATTTCTGAAGTAACAATCTTTTCAGTTGTGCTACTGCACCTTGATTTTCTCACACATGGGTCCCCCAAACTGCATTATTATCTCCATTATTATCAGTAGGGTATTTGTGATCTCAAGGTTTATTTTCAGTGTTTTATATATAATATATACATCTCCAGTAGCCTTGATACATGCGGAATTAATGATTTGGGAAAAGATGTGTGTTAGATATCAAAGAGACTCTGAATATGTTGGAAGAGCACTGACTGAGCATGGCTGTGACCTATTAATATCTGGAGCTACTGCCAGTTTTTAGATGCCACTCCCCATGATTAAAGACATAATAAATTTAAATGGATGGTTGAAGCATTGGTGTCTTAGAGAGGTATACTTTCATAAACAATTGGAATAGATTCCACAACCCTAGGATGTTTGCAAGGGATGGCTTGCATCTAAATAAACATGGTAAACATTTGCTGTCAAATGGATTATGACAGGAATTAGATTCCATTTAAACCACAAGCTGGGGGAGACATGGGATATTCCATAAAAGGTGGACACCACTCCCCAACCCCAATAATGGAATGGAAGTTTCTCCTTATAAATGCTAAAAGTTTGAACAATAAATTCGACAAACTTATTTTTAACATTATATAAATGTAATATACAATTTGTGCTATTACTGAAACTTGGTGGAGGAGGATGATCCATGAGATAGAAAATCCCAGGCTATAATCTCATCCACAAGGATCAAGTTTGTTCAAAGGGGGAGTTGCCCTTTACATTTCTGATAACATCAATATTGAAAATCTTACTGTACTCTAAATGGCCAAATACAGAAGCAATTTGGATCAAAATTTATCTCCACATTCTAAAAGTATTAATATGGGATTGTATATAGGCCACCATCCATTACATCACAGGAGGATTCACAAGTTTTGGATTTTATTAATAAAATATCATTAGCTGACAATACAATACTTGTGGGGATTTCAATCTCCCTTGGATTGATTGGATAAACTTAGTTGCAGAAACATCAATTGGAAAACAATATTTGGAGACCTTCTTACTGGGGCTATGGAGCAATATGTTACAGATAACACTAGGGGCTAGCATATATAAGATCTGGTCTTGAGTAACATAGGCAATTATGTCCATGACTGTAAGACTATGCCCCCACTTAGTTCAAGTGATCATTTAGTGGTGGAATTTAACTTCACGGGGACCTGGGTCATGAAATAGGCAGTACAGTTGTACTCGATTTTAAAAGGCCAATTTTGAGGAGATGAGAAGGGATATGGCAAATTGGGACTGGGAATGTGTGTTTATAACCAATCTATTACCAATATGTGGAATATATTCAATAATAAACTATCTAAGGTTATCAAGATCATATACCACTAATTAGAAATACGACAGAGTTAAGAAAATACCACCCTGGATGAATTCATCGATTAGGAAATTTATTAATAAAAATAATAATGCTTTTAGAAGGACTAAACATAGTGAAAACCAAGAATGTTGGGAGACTTATAAAATTACTTAAAACAAACCAAGCAACTATCGCCCAATCTCCTTCTACCCACCCTAGCCAAAATCCAGGAACATCTCGTCCTCTCACAACTCTCTACCTTCCTTGCTCCTCCTCCTTCTTCACCCTTACCAGTCTGGCTTAGAAAATCCTCCACTGTCCGTCCCTCCTCAGACTCACAGATTCCATCCTGACAGGCATGGATAAAGGCACACATCTGCAATTTTCATCGACCTAGCCAAGGCGTTTGACACAGTCTGCGTACCCTCCTTCTGTCTAAACTCTCTAAGGCAGCCTTTCCAGTGCGGCCATGCACTGGTTCAACTCATACCTGTGTGGCGGTCCCAATCAGTAAAATTGGTGCCTCCACCTCAAACCCCTCCCTGTCTCCATTGGAGTCCCCAAGGCTCTGTCCTTGGTCCTATCTTATTTTCCATTTTCTCAACGACCTTCCTTGATCTGCCAGCATGCTGACATTCACATATGCATAGATGACACAGTCCACAGACATCAGGTCACTCCCCTCTGGAAGTTGCATCCAAAATCCAGCAAGACTTCACTGAAGTACAGCACTGGTTTAAATCGAAATCAACTTATCCTAAATGACAAAAAATGATCGCCGTGACATTTGGCCACGACAAAGACTCTCCCGCCTCCCGCTTTCCCCATTCTAAAACACACTCGATGGGACCTCTAGAAGTCTTTCAGATACCTAGGGGTCTGGCTGGACCAACCCTTGACTTTTCCATGCACATCGAAGCAACACACAAAAACTGCTCTGAGGCTGGGGGCACTATGCAGACATGGTTGCATCCCTCTGCCTGCCACAAGCGATTCTACAGAAAATGATCCTCTCTATTTTTGACTATGGGGATGTAGTCTATAGTTCTGCCTAAATCCACCTTGCTAGACTGGATCCTCTCTTTAACTCCTTCTGCCACTTTGCACTGGATTGTCCTCCCTCCACTCACTACTGCGACCTATACGTCACCTTAACCTACCCTCCCTCGCAAATAGGCGCTGTTACCACTGCAACAGACTCACAGCAAATTCTGGACCCAGTTACTGCCCTCCTACTTAGCCTCTACCCTAACAGCCCAAAAACCATCAGCATAATCACTCAGAAATGTCGACTCCGCCTATTACAAATCCACACATGGCCACCTCTGCTGGACAGTCAGCTTTAGTGTCCGTCTACCAAAACTATGGAACTCCCTGCCGGCTGACATCCAGCTCTCCCCTCCCTCGGATACAAATCTCCCTTCTAAAGGTCAAGTCCCATAAGCTGCATAAGTCAACTTGCGTGCACTAGCATGGCCACGTCAATATGGTGTGCACAATGTAAGGCCAACCACCCAATACAATCTATGTTGCCCACTCAAGTGCTTAACTATCAAATTTTGATTGCCATTACCTTTTATTCTTATTCTGGCTACTATTATGCTGCTCACTCTCTGTTTCTTGCCTCCTGTGCATACTATTCCTAGATTATTTTATCACTGTAATAATGAAACCTTGTACATATTGTATGTTACCTATGAAATTTTGCTGTTCTATAATTTCTTATTGTTACTAGTATGTTTATATCCGTTTCCTCCTCCCTAGGACACATCTGGAATCGGCGGTAGTCTGCTCAGTATGTCTTTCCTGGTGAAACTTGCAAATAAATAAATAAATAAATAAATAAATAAATAAAAGAGAGAGCAAAAGAAATAATGAGCTAAAATTGGCAAGTAGGGTACAAGATAATTATAAATCCTTCTATGCATATATTAATAAAAAAAGGGAGAAGACTAGCTTAGGCCCTTTAAAAACTTAGAAGGAACCATAGTAACTGATAATTTACAAATGTCAGAGGTTTTAATAAGCTATTATTCCTCTGTCTTTAACAGTAAAACACATGCCTCAAAAACACATTTAGATCCCAGTCTAGATGACAATATCATTTGAATGATACAATGGTGAGAGAATGCCTTAAAAGGCTGGACCCCAAAAGGCCCAGGGTCAGATGGTCTACATCCACAAATGCTTATAGAACTAGCCAAAACATTGGATAGCCCTATTTCTGCATTATTTATTGAATCAATAAACAGGATATGTCCTGAAGTTTGGAAGCAAGCAACAGTGGTGCCCATTTTAAAAGGGCTCTAGAAAGGAAGTTGCTAATTATAGACCAATTAGCCGACTGCTTTCTTGGTAAAACTATGGATGGTATTATCAAGGATTATATTGGAGAATTATTGGGAGATAATACCGACATCACACAGCATGGGTTTACAAAGGGAAGAACATGCCAAACCAACTTGTTAGAATTTTATGGCAAAGTTAGTAATGCCCTTATATACAGGATGCAGTGGATGTTATTTTTGGACTTTTCAAGGCCTTCAATAAGGTCCCTCATGGAGAACTTATCGATGCTCTAATTGAACGAGGAGGTAGTGGTCAAATTATTAGATGGTTATCATCCTGGCTCTTGGATAGAAGGCAAAGAGTCTGTATTAGGGGCCTATATTCTGATTGGGAGGAAGTGACTAGTGGAGTCCCTCACGGATCGGTACTCTGTCCCAGTTTGTTTACTATATATATATATATATATATATATATATATATATATATATATGTAACCCCTACAAATGGGGGTTCCTAAAAGCCTTCTAGGAGCTTGCCTAAGTGTTCCCCTGCCTGCTGGCATTTGGCATTTAAGCCATTTAAATGCCACTGTGAGCTTGATAGAGCCTCCATGCTGTCTGTTTAAGAGCTGTCTGCTTGCAGACATAATTAGTGCTGATGGAGGGATTGGTGTTTCTCTTTTCCGAATCCCACCTGAGCTGTGGTGTATTCGCTCTGTTTTGCAGTCACTGAGCAGCAGCAAGGAGCCCATCTGAAAGATATAACTGTTTATCTGTAATCCTTTAAAGCATTAGTGAAATTGCAGTTTGTCTAACCTGCCTTTATTGCAGCTGGTACTCTGTGTGTGTTGCCCCTCCATTTTGGACTTGAACTGCTGTGCTGGGCCAGATTGGGTTAAAGGAGCCTAAAATGGAGACTGCTTGGGCAAATCAAATTGGGACTCTCACTGGAGCCGGATTACAAAGAGGAGTATGGCTAGTGCTCATGGGAATTGTAGTTTGTGCCTTGGTGCCTTTTTGCACCAACAGAGGAGTTCTGGAGTTATTGACAGCTGAACCCGCCAACTGGACCTGTTGGAACCTAAGGAAATGCCCTGAACTGAAGCTGGAGAGGCAGATCATTGTTGCCTGTGAAAGGGTAGGAGCTCTGTATTTTCTGCGGTGTACAGTTTGTGCGGAAGCGCGTGAGAGGCCTTGAAGTTGGCCTGCAGCCATTGTAAGCTATAGTCGGACTGAATCCAAGTTTCCTGAGGAGAAGGAAGGTGGACGAGTGGATACCAGGCTCACCCTGTAGAAGACTGGAGATATTGCTGAATTGTGCTTGGTCTGTCAGGAACTGAAACTGCTGTGCATGCTCCCGGGTATTTTGCAGTAATTACGATTGGGATCGAAGCAGCCTGCCTGGTATAGTTTTTTCCTTCAACATAAGAATGTGGGTAGAGCTTGTGGGGAATCGCTGTTTCTTATCCTGTCCTGTGTGCTGTGTAGTGAAGCTGGAAGTGAACCTAGCGTGTTTCAGACTAAATCCGTTTGCTATCAACTGCCTGAGGGTCCAGCCACAAGAGCCTTGCATCCATGCCTTGTTGTTTCTGGCAATCCAGAAGAACATCCACCATCAGGTTCTCAGCTTGGGTATTGTGAGTACAAATCTGGGTATTCCCCTGTAGCCTGTTTTTAATCACAAGTGTGTCATCTAATTCTTGTTGTTTCACTTCTTCATGGACTGAGCCATCCGGCTCCGGATTACAATTGGGTGTTGTGCATATATTTTCTTCTAGGGCCCCATCCATCTGCACCTACTGGCCAACCCGGACAACGGACCTGGCTAGCCCCCAACCTGGGTACCCAAGTGAAACTTTTCAGACCCTGTATGTGTGCACAATACTGTGATTTATTACTGCCAATTAACCGGATTTCCCTCCCGTATTCCATTCCCCTAAAATAAACCAGATTTAATGTTATTGAACTTTATACTGTCTGAAGTGTCAGTACCTAAATAACAAGCATTGTATTGTGCTGTGTATGTCGTTTAACCTTGTTTTACAGGGGTCCTCAGAGGCGTGCTGCAGAATCAGTCTCGAGGGTAAGTGGTACCTTATGGTGAACAGTGTGTATATGTGGGGTATTGGGACTGTAACTCCTGTGTACTGGGTGAGCAACTAGAAGGAATCAAAGGGGTCACAGTGTCCCAGAGGGCTGTAACCAAACTAGTCTAACCACTACAAACCTGACCTCTGGGTGGAGCACCGTCATAGAACCTAGGCCCTCAACCTGTCCGTAGTCAAGCAGGCAGGGTAGTAGCCATAGGATAGCACCACCTGGGGTTACATCTTGGAGGCACCACTGGGATTAGCATCCTCTAGTGGCCATGTGAAGAATTACCCCATTATGTTTAATTTAAAGAGAAAAATGGAGGGGAGTACCGCCAAGTTAAAAAGAGGCCCCATAAGTTGATGGTGCATAAATTGATGGGATGGTGCCAAGCTGAAGAGATAGACCCAAAGGCTATTTTGTTTCTGGATGTCCCTTAGGGACTGGCAATGCTGATATTATATTCACAGTAGAGTTTGTTAAGTGCTTGGGCAAAGTAGAATTAAAGGGACGAGGCGCTGACCTGTTTGACCAAACTTTGATAGTGCTACTCTTATGAAGTTACCCCACAGACCCTGAAAAGGTGCCACCTGTGATTCTACCTGAATGAGCCCAGAAGGGATGGAGGGTTATTCATATCTAGTGGTCTGGCCACCCTGAGTGGGTCCCCTAGTAGCGATGGGGTTTAAAGGAAAGCTGCTCAAGCTGTTAGCCTCGAAGGGAAAACTGCCCAGGAGGCAGTAAAAGTGTTAGACTTGTCTGGGGACCCATGCCTTGTACATTCCCTGATCCCCTCTCCTGTGTCCCCAAGAGCTCCATAATAGCTACCTCCTATGGTAATTCCCCGATACAGTTGGACTCCTATAGAAAGCAGACTTTTCTCCAGTACTGTTCTAGTACCTTTGGGAAAGATGATTTGGAGACCTGGATGGACTATGCTACCCCTTTAGTACAGGAATGGCAGTGTTCAGAGAGGAAAAGAGGAAGTGCTTGATGGAAAGCTTGAGAGGCCCTGCTCTGGAAGCCATCCGGTTTACGTGCTACTAGTCTGAAGGCCACTGCAGCAGAATATCTTTCTGCCTGGAGGGAGTGTTTGGCAGCACAGAATCAGGGGATGATTTATTATAGAAGTTCAAGTCAGCCAAACAGTGGAAAAATGAGAAATTGCCTGCCTTTTCACTAGGCTAGAAAGGAGCTTTGCAGAGGCCCACAGAAAGGAGGAGCCTGCCAAAGGGTTAAACCAGGTCAGATTAGACCACATATTGAAGTCAGCTAGATTTTTGAGCATAATGAACCTGAAGCTCAAGCTGCAAGACAGGAGGCAAGCCCTCCAGAGTACTGTCATTTGATGAAAGAAATCCGTGAGATTGAAACTGATGAAGAGGGCTTGGAACCCTGTGCTGGGGCTTTGAACACTTGTCAGACCCCGAAAAGAGTGAGCTAGATGAGGCTCAACAGTTGAGAGGTTTAATTAAGGAATTGACTGAGGCCTACAGAAAACCAGATCTGTATCAGGCTCCCGTGAGCCCAAAAGTGGAGTGGGAGTGCATGTTGTTTCCCTTGAGACCCGGATTGAGGGTAACCTGCTAGCAGAACTGAGAGAATTGGAGAGATGGTGGGGGTGCAAAGGGCTGCCCTCACCCCCAACCATAGTGGAGTTTAGAAGCCCCAAGGTGTAAGCCCCCAGTCCAAGAAGAGCCCACTTAGGCTCCAGAGGTGCCCAACAGAAAGAGATTCCCCACCCTTCAAGGACACTAGAGACATTAAGTTATGCTACCGTTGTGGGGAGGATGGGCATTTCGGTCAGCTTGTCGTTGCCGAGAACTTGAAAAAGTTACCAACAGGTTAGTGGCCTTGCATCGCAGAACCTACACCCAGCCACCAGGAAGCTACTCAGAAAGTTATGCCACCAGGGCCAGTGCTTGATCAACACCCAGATCAGTGCCACCGGAATGGTCTGAAGTAGTGGGTCCCTCCATGGAGACCACTGTAAAAGTGAATGGAGTGCCTACAAGAGCTGTGTTAGACAGTGGTTCCCTAAGTGACAATTACGTTCAGGATTGGTATCAGAAACATTTGTCTGATGTGCCCCTGCAACCATTGGAAGGACTGCATGTCTGGGGTTTAAGTGAGAAGGCCTACCTCTACTCCAGCTATATCCAATTGGTTGTCCTTTCCCACCTCTGTGGCTGGAGTGGCAGAGCAGCGGAGACCTTGGCTCTAGTGTGTCCCCCTACTGGACTGTATGATGGGGTTCCTCTACTAATTGGGACTAATGCACATATGTTTGGATGGCTGGCACAGTTGTGTTATGAAAACAGGGGTCCTGGACTGGTAGAGCTTTAAGAATTCGGCCTTGATCAGGAAGGCCTATGATTCCGAGAGATGCTGACAAAATGGAACCAGAGGAACCGGTTGGAATTGTCTGGAAAAAGATCCTGGGTCTCTGATCCTGGTGCCAAATGCCCAGTGTACCTTACAGGGAGAGGTCCGTATCAGAAAGGATGTCAAGAATAAAATATTAATGCTGGATGCACCAGGCAATGGAAATTGCCGGAAGGACTGCTGGTCAAGCCAAGTATTTTGACTGCCAGAGCCCATGCTTATGCCAGAAGGGTAATGGATCAAGTTCATAATGTGTCTGATAGAGAGATTCGAGTAAATAGAGGTTGCACCCTGGCTAATGTGCATTGTGCAGACACTGCAGTGCTACCCAGCAGCAGAGTTCGGGGAAGAATGATAAGTAACGCCTGACTTGTTTGATTTCAGTGACTCCCTGTTGCCAGCTGATGGAAAGTGTGGATCAGTGAGAAGCTTGCCAAGAGATCAGGTGTTTTCTTTTAAAGGAATGGGATGTGGGATTTGTGCAAGGGCTGAGCACCATATCCAGCTGCATGATGACTGGCCATTTCGTGAGTGGTCTCGATGCCTAGCACCTGCTGACATAGATGATGTGAGATGGCATCTGCAAGAGATGCTAGCTGCTGGTGTAATACAAGAATCCAGAAGCCCATATGCTTCCCTTATTGTGGTAGTGAGAAAAGAATGGGACAGTAACGATGTGTGTGGATTATTGCACTTTAAACCGACAGACTATCCTGATCAGCATACAATGCCCGCATTCAGGATGCTTCAGACTGCCTGAACGGTAGCAAATGGTTCTCTGTGCTGGATCTTCACAGTGGGTACTACCAGATCCCAATGGCCCCAGAAGACTGTGAGAAGACAGCCTTTATCTGCCCGCTTGGTTTCTATGAGTTCATGAGGATGCCTCAAGGGATTTCAGGTGCTCCAGCCACTTTTCAATGACTGATGGAGTGTGCAGTAGGGGACATGAACCTATTACAGTGCCTTGTGTACTTGGATGATGTTACTGTGTTTGGCAGTTCGCTGGAGGAACATGAGAGTAGATTGTTCAAGGTAATGGACCGACTGGAAGACTTTGGCCTGAAGCTGTCCATTGATAAATGGCAATTCTTCAAACATCTGTAACATATGTGGGACACATAGTCTCCACGAGGGAATAGAGACAGACCCAGTAAAGTTGAGGCCCTGACCACCTGGCGCGGCCCACAATCTAAAAGAACTGCAAAGATTCCTGGGTTTTGTGGCTACTATCGCTGTTTCATCAAGGACTATTCAAGAGTGATCTGTCCTTTACTTAATCTTATTCAAGGGTACTCTCAACCCACAAAAATACAAGAGGTCAACTTTCCCCTGAGAATGAAAGCGTGTACTTCCATCCTAATGAAGTATTTAGGGCACGATGGACACCTGATTGCGGTTGCTTTTCATGAGATTATATATCAGCTACCCACGCCCTGTCCTGACCTATGCAGATCCAGCAAAACCCTATGTCCTACACACTGATGCTAGCTTGCAAGGTTTGGGGCTGTGTTGTACCAGGAGCATGAGAATGGCCTGAGACCATTGGCCTTTGCCAGCAGAGCCTGACCCTTCCAAAAGAACTATCCTGTACATAAATTAGGTTCCTCGCTTTGAAGTGGGCCATAGTGGACCAATTCCATGAGTACTTGTATGGGGCTAAGATACTAGTAAAACTGACAATAATCCCTTGACCTATGTGCAGACCTCAGCTAAGTTGGATGCTACCGCCATAGGTGGCTCTCTGCATTGTCTACATACAACTATGCTGTTGAATACAGGGCAGGCCTGAACCATACAGATGCTGATACTCTCTCTCCCGGAGGCCTGCTTCTTGAAATGACTGTGTCAGACTGTCAGAACCTGATATTCGAGCACTCTGCCAGAAGTTTGACTGAGAGGAGCAAGTGGCCCCAGACACAGTGAACTGTTTGGTGGACTATTTGGGGACTCTGAGAATTGCATACCTGCTGCATATTGCCACTTATCTGCATTAGACATTGCTGCTTTGCCTCAGCTAGATAATGACAGTCTTCAGTGGACTCAATCCGAGATCATATGATTAAACCAGCTTTGGAAGCCCTCACGCAGGAAAGATGTATCAAGTTACGTTCTACTGATTTAAGAACTGCATTGTTATACAAGGAAGGTCCTAAGTTGAAGATGATTAATCGACTGTTATACAGAGAAACTGTGGACAGAGGGGACAAATAGACAAACAGCAGCTAGTTTTGCCCACTGCATTTCGAGACTTGGTGCTGAGGTCCTCACAACCACATGGGTCACCTTGGCATAGGCAGAACACTTGACTTGGTGAGATCCAGATTCTATTGGCCTAAGATGGGGGCTGATATTGAACAACACATTTGAACTTGTAGTTGCTGACTACAGAGGAAAGCTTTGCCCCAGAGGGCTGCCCCCTAGTAAAATCACCACAAACACCCATGGAGCTGGTCTGTACTGACTTTCTGAGTTTTGAGCCAGATCAAAGAAATATCAGTAATGTGCTTGTGGTCACTGACCATTTCTGAGATATATAGGTCTCATAGGTAAATACAGAGCCATATAGACAATAGTCCTTTTGCTCGCCATATAGTTAGTAACCCCGGATATTGTATTTGAATAGAAAGCTATCCAATCTGTTTTAAATGTGTTCACAGTATCACTAGCTACTACTTCCAAGGGTAATCTATTCTAAATATTGGTGGCCCTCAGCGTGAGCCAGGTTTCCTTTTATTCGTTTTGGACATTCAACAAAAGTTGTAGTGGGTGAGATCTGGTATTATATAAGGTTCCTGTATTTCAAGCCAAGTAGTTCCCATAAATCTGGATTGATAGTTGCTTTATATATTAAACACATATCTCACTAAGCGTCTATATTCCAGGAGTACAGACCTAAAGTGTTTAACCTTGTTGTGTAATCTAAGCCTTTGACCTCTTGTATATATCTGGTGGCTCTCCTTTGGACTCTCTGAGTGCCACTATTTCAGTCTTACCCATGGTGACCAGAACTGCGCACAGTAATCCAGGTGAAGCCTCACCAAGGATGTATACAGGGGCAGGAGAACATCCTACTTCTTGATGTGATATGCTTGTTGATACAGTGTAGAATACTGCTCGATTTTTTAATAACTGCATTACAGTCGTCTTAAATGGCAGGTCTTTCGAATCATAATTCCCAAGTCACTTTGTTGATCGACAATACTAAGTATTTTACCACCAAGTATATAGGGTAACTGCTTGTTTGCCTTCCTAAAATGCATAACACAACACTTGTCTACATTAAGCATTAGTTTTTCTCTACTGCCCAAAGTTCCAGTGTATCCAATGCCACTTGTAGTGCTATAGCTGCTTTTGGTTATTAATGGAAATCCAACCCTGGTGTCATCAGCAAACTTGGAAACCCAAACCCCATTATTGACCGTCAATGAGGCAATGTATGTATTGAATAAACAAGGCCCTAAGACAGATCCCTGGGAATCCTATTCGTCACTTGGCCCATGCTGAGTTGGCCCCATTTATGTTGACTGATTGTTTCCTTGAGGTAAGCCACGCATCACCCATTTTGTTATTGTTCCTGGTAGGCCATGCAATATTAATGCATTGATGAGCTCGCCATGAGGGACCTTATCAAAGGCCTTTGAGAAGTCGAGATATACCACATCCACAGGCTGCCCCTCTCCCAATGCCCTGCTGATCCTTCCATAAAATTCCAGGAGGTTGGTCTGTCAGGACCTTTCCAGTGGTGAAACCATGCTGGACATGGTCTACCAAGTCTGTCTCCTTGATGTGTTCCATAATATACTCTTTTAGGATACCTTCAAATATTTTTCCCAGGACTGACGTCAGACTAATGGGTCTGTAGTTGGATCGTCATGTTTATCCCTTCTTATATATAGGAACCACACTTGCCTGTCTCCAAGCCTCCAAAACATCCCCTTTCTCAGTGAGGTTTTTATTTTATTTTTTTTTTTTATTTAGTTGTTTAACCAGGTATAGCACACTAAGCTGGAAGCTTTTACAGGAGCGACCTGGGAGCACAAGGAGGTTAAGTGACTTGCTCAGGGTCACACAGTATGCACACAGTAGGTTTGAAAGATTACTGTCAGGGGTCCCGCCAAAGGTCTGCCAGTTCTTTAATTATTCTTGGATGAATTTCATCCGGACCTTGGGATTTATTTTGATCGATTTTAAGTAGCCTTTGAGTATATCTTCACTAGTTATCAGTGATTCTATGTTTAGTATAGTAGGCAGATGTTCCAGTTTAGGGAGGATTTATTGTTGAATACAGATAAAAGAAGTCATTGTATAACTGGGCTGTGTGGGACTGTTCCATAATTGTTTTACCATCATTTGTGTGTAATGGGCCAATAGGTCTGTAAGTTCCCTTTTGTTATTAATATATCGTAAAATGATTTGTAATTATCCTGGACTTTTGTTGCTAATTTTTAATTCAAATTTTGATTTAGCTTCTTTAATACATTTGCCCAGGCTTTCCCACCAAGGACCAGAAGGCATCCACTGTGGAAAACTACTCATAGAAAACTTTTTGTCCACTATGAGGCTCCACAAAGAATCCATTCTGATCAAGGGAGGGACTTTGAGTCGTCTGATCAAAGATGCTTTCTCTATGGGGAGTACGAAAGTCCAGAACCACCCTTACAATCCCAGGGGACCCACAGCCTGAACGCTTTCAACCGCACTGTGCTACATATGCAGGCACCCCACCCAAAGGACAAGCCTAGATGGAGCCAACAAATTGCACCTTGGTACATGCCTACAACTGCACCAAAAGTGATGTCACTGGGTTCTCCTCCTACTGCCTGATGTTTGGACGAGAAGCATGACTACCGGTAGATGTTTGTTTTGGAGTTTCTCCTGATGGGGTTCGAGCTGATAACCATTTATAGTATGTGCAAAAGTTAAAGGCCCAACTAAATCATGCGTACAACTGGCTCAAACCATGGCTGCCAAAAGAAATCTGGCTAACAAAGAAAGGTATGATAAGAAGGTGAAAGCATTGGAACTTCAGGAGGAGATCGGATGTTGCTAAGAAATCTGGGACTGCATGGCAAACACAAGATTGCTGACAGGTGGCACCATCTCCTCACATTGTGGTAGGCAAACTAGATGATCTGCCTGTGTACAAGGTAAGGACTCAGGATAATTCAAAAGATGTTAAGACAATGCATAGGAATAGCTACTGCCCATCGGACTAATCTTGATTGAGTCTGAGTCCCAGAAAGTGCTCCCTCTGGACCAGTGACTAGAGCTGCTGCTAAGCAAAAGCAAGAAAGTCTGCACCTACAGATGCTGAGTTGAAGTGTTCTTTACAGCAAGGCCCAGTTGAAATGACTATCAGTCCCTGTCACAGGATAGTGAGTGTAATTTTGGATACTACCCATCTTATGAACTGAGTCAATTGTTTCAGGGCAACCGCCTAGTCAATCGTGGAAATGAAGCTGGGCTCTCGGATTGCCTAAGCCCCCAGCTTTGTCCCTGGAACCAATGCTCCCAGAAAGTGAAGTGCAAAGTATCAAGTCGGATAACATGGAATCATTGTGTATGGTTGAACTGTATGAGCTTTCAGAGGAGGAAAATGATGAACTGGGACAGACTGGTGATATACCAGAACAAGAAGAGTGTGTTGAGTGCCCTGACTATTCACTGCCAATGTCAGAAAACTCCCCATGTGAGCCAAGTGTTGTGGACTCAGAAATTGCAAATCCTGGAGCTGAAAGTGCCCTAAGTTCTAGCCTCTCTACCCCAATGAAAGTTCCTCTGACAAGTGAAGACACTGCTGAAAGCAGGGATAAAACACAGAGACTGTAATGGTTCCCCCTAGAAGGACTGGTCAAGCTGTGAAGCCTGTGGTACATTTAAGCTATGAATCCCTAGCAGACCTGTGGACTTGCCTCTTAATGTGGTTCATAAGGAGTGTATGTGACCCCAAGCTCATTGCCCAAACTGAGCCTAGGTGCTAACTCCAGATTACTTGTCTTGTCTTCTAAGTATGGTACCTCTGCCCCATTCAGCCCCAGGTAGCTGATAGGGAAGGGCCCCTCTCTTCATCTTTCATGTGCAGGAACTAATGACCTGATTTTAAAATGTTATTGTATGTATAATGTGTGTAACATGTAGTAAGCTGTGAAATACAGAATAAGTGCATATGACTAAGATTTAACATATGACTGTGGTTTAAGGAATGCTAACCTGTTAGTGATGTAAATGTATTTGGTAATCTTCTTTAAAGTGTTATAAAGGTACCTACTTGACGTGGGCCTAAGTTCTTTTCAGAGCCAGGAAGGGTGTAACCCCTACAAATGGGGTTCCTAAAGCCTCCTAGGAGCTTGCCTAAGTGTTCCCCTTGCCTGCTGGTGTTCAGTGTTTAAGTCATTTAAATGGCACTGTGAGTGCTTGTAGAACCTCCACATGCTGTTTCTTTAAGAGCTGCCTGCTTGCAGACATAATTAGTGCTGATGGAGAGGGACTGGTGTTTCTCTGCTCGAATCCTGCCTGAGCTGAGGTGTAATCGCTCCATTTTGCAGTCGCTGAACGCAAAGGAAGACCATCTGAGCGATTACATAGACATTACAGAGCATAAAGACATTTGTCTGTGAGCTACTAAACAACACTTTAGTTGATTCCTTAATATTTTACTAAGAGAAATTTATCTAACTGTGTTTTGAATTCCTGCATTGTAATGCTTTCCACGACCTCCCTGGTAACATATTCCAAATTTCTGTCACCCTATTGCTTAACCAATATTGCCTTCTATTTGTATTATATCTGTCTTTTAACTGTTGGTAACAATGAGCTCTAGTATCGTATGTTTGGTGCCTTTTACCAGGCCTAAAGATTCCACAAGTTAGTATTAGTCAAAGCCCTATAAATCAGACACCTATCACCCGCATTCTATGATACTCCAGGAATATAGCTCTAAATATTGCAGTCTCTGTTCATAGTTCAATCCCTCTGACCCCTTCTTAGTTACTCTACTCTGCACCCTCTCCACCAGTCCAACATCCCTCCTCTTATACGGGCCTAAAACTGAACACAGTACTCACGTGTAGGCACTCCAATACATTATACTGGGGCATTACAACTTGCCTATCTCTACTTTTAATATGTCTCATTATACAATGTGTTATGCTGCTGGTTTTTTAATAGCTGTATTGCAGTGTAACCTAAAACTAAGATCATTGTTGACCATAATCCTCTCTTCACCTACTGCTTTTAGTACGGACCCACCCAGGGTATACTGGAACTTATTATTTTTCTTCCCAAAGTGCATAACATTGCACTTTTCAATATTAAAAATAGATTGTTTCTGGGAGGCCCACATATCCAAACTATACAATGCTGTTTGCAGGACTAAATGCTCCTCCAAATTATTTACAGGACACCCAATCCTAGTGTCATCTGCAAATTTAGACAGCCAGACCGCTGAGTGCACCTGCATAGACGAAATATATAAATTAAACAAACATGGTCCCAAAACTGAGCCCTGGGGACACCACTAGTCACCCAACATGACCAGAATATTTGCCTTTTACACAGACTTTCTGGCCTCTGCCAGTAAGCAAACCTTCACCCATTTTGTATCCAGATTGGTATATCTAAATCATAGAGTGATTTAACAAGCTCCCATGGGGACTTTATCAAGGCCTTCACAAAGTCCAGGAAGATCACTTCAACTGGATTACCCATATCAATGGCCTTGCCAACCTTATTATAGAATTCCAGTAAATTGGTTTGCACGATCTTCCTTTGTAAATCCATGCTGGGTCATGTCTATCCTACCTGTACTTTCAATATATTCTACTATATAGTCCTTAATTATACCCTCCAGAATCTTTCCAAGCATGAAGGTCAGGCGTAACTGTTTGTCTGTAATCCTTTAAAGCATTAGTGAAATTGCGGTTTGTCTAACCTGACTTTATTGCACTGGTACTCTGTGTGTGTTGCCCCTCCATTTTGGACTTGAACTGCTGTGCTGGGCCAACTGGGTTAAGGAGCCCTAAACTGGAGACTGCTTGGGCCAACCAGAATTGGGACTCTCACTGGAGCTGGATTACAAGAGGAGTATATGGCTAGTGCTCATGGGAATTGTAGTTTGGGCCTTGGCACCTTTTGCACCAACAGAGGGAGTTCTGGAGTGATTGACAGCCGAACCTTCCAACTGGACCTGTTGGAACCTAAAGAAATGCCCTGAACTGAAGCTGGAGAGGCAGATCATTGTTGCCTGAAGGAGTAGGAGCTCTGTATTTTCTGGCGGTACAGTTCGCGTTGGAAGCGCGTGGAGAGGCTCTTGAAGTCAGCCTGCAGCCGTTGTAAGCTATATCGTAGGAATCTAGAATGATACTGAGCCAATGGACTTTCATTCTATATGCTCGCCATCTAGTTATTAACTCTAATTTTATTTGTATATGCATCCCATCTAAGTTTAAAACTGAAGTTGTTGGGCTAGCCACAATCTCTAATGGTAGTCTATTCTAATCATGTACAACTCTCTGGTTGAACCACCATGTACTACATACTTTCTTTCTATGTGGTGCTGTTAGCTGCATAGGATGAGACCTAGTGTTGTATATACTTGAGTTTATTTCAGATTGGTAATTTCCCAAAGATCATCGTTATTCCATGCCCTGTGCACTAGGCACATGTCACCTCTTTCTTCTTTCCTCCAAGGAATACATATTCATCTCAGATAGGCGAGTCTCATAGTTCTTTCCTACCATATTGTGTATAGCTTGGTGGCTCTTCTCTGTACTCTCTCCAATAGCAAATATCACGCTTTTTATATGGTGTCCAAACCTGGACACCATATTCCATGATTGGTCTAACCAGGGATATGTGCAATGGCATTATAACAGCCCTACTTCTAGCTGATATATGTCTTAATATACAGTTTAGAATTCTAGTTCCTTTCTGAGCTATTGTTTGGCAATGTGATAAAAGAACATATCACTGTAAACGTGATACCCAGATCCTTTCCTCATCTATTGTCTTTAAAACAGTATTTCCTAATTTGTAGATATTTTTGGATTTCTATTGCTATAGTCAGACTGAATCCAAGTTTCTTGAGGAGAAGAAAGGCTGAAGAGTGGATACCAGGCTCACCCTGTAGAAGACTGGAGATATTGCTGAATCCGCTCGGTCTGTCAGGAACTGAAACTGCTGTCGTGCTCCCAGGTATTTTGCAGTAACTGTGATCGGGATCGAGGAGCAGCCTGCTTGGTACAGTATTTTCCTTTACATATGAATGTGCATACAGCTTGTGGGGAATCATTGTTTCTTGTCCCCTGTCCTGTGTGCTGTGTAGTGAAGCTGGAAGCAAACCCCAGCGTGTTTCTGACTAAATCTGTTTGCTATCAACTGCCTAGGGGTCCAGCCACAAGGGCCTTGCATCCATGCCTTGTTGTTTCTGGCAATCCAGAAGAACATCCACCATCAGGTTCTCAGCTTGGGTATTGTGAGTACAAATCCGGGTATTCCCCTACAGCCTGTTTTCAATCACAAGTGTGTCATCTAATTCTTGTTGTTTCACTTCTTCATGGACTGAGCCATCTGGCTCCGGATTACAATTGGGTGTTGTGCATATATTTTCTTCCACAGGGCCCCATTGATCTGCACCTGCGGCCAACCCTGGGCAATGGACCTGGCTAGCCCTCTCCCCAACCTGGGTACCCAGGCGTGACTTTTCAGACCCTGTATGTGTGCACAGTACTGGGATTTATTACTGTTAATTAACCTGATTTCCCCGTCCCGTGTTCCATTCCCCTAAAATAAACCAGATTTAATGTTATTGAACTTTATACTGTCTGAAGTGTCAGTACCTAGAGAACAAGCATTGTATTGTGCTGTGTATGTTGTTTAACCTTGTTTTACATGGGGTCCTCGAGGCGTGCTGCAGAATCAGTCTAGAGTAAGTAGTACCTTATGAGTGAACAGCGTGTATATGTGGGTATTGGGACTGTAACTCCTGTGTACTGGGTGAGCCACTAGAAGGAACCAAAGGGGGTCACAGTGTCCCAGAGGGCTGTAACCAAACTAGTCTAACCACTACAAACCCTGATCTCTGTGTGGAGGCACCCATCATAGAATCTAGGCCCTCAACCTGTCCGTAGTCAAACAAGCAGGGTGTAGACCTTGGAATAGCGCCACCTACGAGTTACATATATTTCTACATTGAGAACAACATCAGAGATATGGCTGTCAAAATTTGCAGATGATACCCATATTGGTCACACAGTTAATAATATAGATGATAGTAACATCCTCTAAGAAGCCCTAACTGAACTTAAGTGCTGGGCATATAAAAGAAACTTACTTTAACACTAGAAAATGTACAGTTATGCACTTTGGGAAAAACAACATTGAAGCCCAGTATATGTTGGGGGTATTATTCTAAAGGCAGTTATAGATGAGAGAGATCTTGGCATCAGGGTAAATAATGATCTCAGCCCAACTTTGCACTGTCAGCAAGTGATAAAAAAACAAGTGGTATACTTCTTTGTATCCACAAGCATATAAAGAGTAGGGATATAGGCGATGCTGCCATTGTATGCTTCCTTGGTGAGGCCCTCATGTGAGTACTGTGCTCAGTTTTGGGCTCCAGGAATAAAGGTTTAATAAAGGCTGTTGAGGGGGTTCAGAGGAAAGCTACTAGGAGGATAACTGAGATAACAGGAATGGAATATAATGATAGACTACAAAAGCTGGGGCTATATTTCCTGGAGTTTCATAGGTTAGAGCGATATGTGCATGTTCTTTAGGGCACTGAATGATCAGTCACTATAGGGAACAATTGGGCCTTGTATTGAGGAACAAACTTATGATACTAGGCCTCACCGCTCCAGCTTGCAGGGAACAATGTAAAACCAAAGAAGAATGACGTGTTTCACTGTAAGAGTAATAAAAATATGGAATGAGCTACTGATAGATGCAGTAGCCAGTAAAAATATGGATACTTTTAAGACTCATTTGGATGTCCATCTAAGA
Organism: Neoceratodus forsteri; assembly: GCA_016271365.2. NCBI lineage: Eukaryota > Metazoa > Chordata > Ceratodontiformes > Ceratodontidae > Neoceratodus > Neoceratodus forsteri. The sequence goes on along the minus strand of JADMNL010000023.1, from coordinate 124,297,852 downwards.
TCAAAAATATAAAGGGATATTCATAAATAGATGGCGAGCAAATATGGATGAAAGTCTCTAAAGCTCTGTAATACCTATGATACCCTCTGCATCCTCTCCAGCTCCAAACAGCAACTGGAGCAAGTCCACTCCTATAAGTACCTAGGGGTCTCATTTGACTCAGCCCTCACCTACCATACCCACATGAGCACTCGCTTCTGCAACCAATATACGACTTGGTATCTTGTAACGCTTATAAAAACTGTCTGCCCCGATGCCCTCCAGCTTGCAGTTACATCCTCCATACTATCCCTAGTTGACTATGGGCTACCTATCTACGTGCTGCCAACACGACTGCCCTCAAAAATCCGCCTCATCCTAAATAAGGCATGCAGGCTAATCACTGGGGCCCCTAGGCTCACACATACTTGCCAACTTTATGAATTAGCTACAATGCTAAACCTTGTGAAACGGCTGCAATGCCAAACTTGCCTTATATCTAAAACCCTGCTAGGACTTTCTCCTCCGGCTGACATCCTCCTCCTCCTAGCCCAGCCCCTAGTCAGCACTCGGACCTCCTGCAAGGCCACCTTCCTGGTTCCTCGAGCTAGGACCTCACTTGGACAGAGGTCTCTCCGCCATAGAGCCCCTTCTTGGTACAACGCACATCCTCGCGCCATCACTGAAATCCCCACCATCTCCACATTCAAAACTGCCCTCAAAAGCGGCGTTGTTCAGCAAGCACTGCTGCACCTGTGCATAACGGATGCACAAACACCCTTTGTCCTGACAATGCCCACTGGGCTGCACTGTCTCCTCACCTCTTATTTCTACCACCTACATTACTGCCATATCCCGCTGCCTACCGCTCTCGCTACTGTCAAGAACTAACCATGTATGGCATGTTATGATACTGCCTGCTATGTTATGATACTGCCTGCAATGTTGTCCTACTAGTATGCAACACTGTTACTGAATCAAACTTCAGGCTGTACTGTCCCTGTCACATGCCTTACGTTCTCTGTAATCTAATACCGTGTAACCTGTTTGACTGTCTCACCTTGCAATGTCATACCTTTATGCTGCTAAACCCTGTATTCTACCCTGTTATCTATTATACCTGTACCTGCACTGTATAATACTACCAATGTATACTGTATCCATGATCCTTTTTGCTTGTCTCTTTATGCTTATGCTCGCTTATTGGATGTATTTTTGTATCTGTATCTCCCTTCTGTTGATGAGGTACCTTTGGAAATGAGCCTCTGGCTCAAAGGTTATAAACTGATTGCAATATAAATAAATAAATAAATAAATAAATAAATCATGATGTTTTTCCCCACTAGATAAGATTTGTCTCCATATTCAAGTTTCCTTTCACAACTCCTTTAGCTAAGTGTGAGTTTGGCTCATGGCTAAGTAGGAGTACACCATGAAGTGCATGTGGCTGTGCTTGTGGACATACAGAAGGTGCATGTGGCTTAGCTGATGGACAGACTGAAGATGCATGTGGCTAAGGTGGTGTACACTATGAAGGAACAGGTGGCTAAAATAGGGCTACACTGATTTAGCATGTATATAACATGATGGACACAGTGAAGGTCCATGTGGCTAAGGAGGACACAGTTAATTTGCATGTGGATAATCTGGTGATAGGCTGAAGAGTATGTGTCTCAGGTACGTGAAGCACAGAAGGTACATGTGCTAAGCTGGGTGACACACTGAAGGATCATGTGTCTAAGCTGTGGGACATACAGAAGGTGCACAGTCAAAGTTTCCCTCATTTGACTAAGTTTGCTACAGAGTCAAGGTGTATGTGGCTCAGCTGAGGGACACAGTGAAGATGCATGAGGCTAAGTTGTGGTGACTCACTGAGGGAGCATGTAGCTAAGGTGTGTTACATAGTGAATGCGCATGTGGCTAACTGAGAGACACACTGAGGGATAATGTGGCTAATCGTTGTGGCACACAGAAGTATCATGTGGCTAAGCTTGTGAACATAATCAAGGTGCTTGTTGGGATGGCATGGGGCACTGAAGGTGCAGGCTTAGAGGAGCAAAAATCAATAAACAAGTTTTCTATTAATTAGTGTCCCTTTCTAAACACCATCTTCCTATGTACTGTTCTAACAACACCACCACCTCGTCTCCCTTCCTCTGCCACCATGTTCTGGCAATTGGTCCTCAAGTAGCACAGCACACACCTACGTGGCTGCATTCTGACTGAACAGTCAGTAGCTGACCGAATATGGTAGCCAGTAGTCACCTCTCTGACTGCATTGAATGGGTATAACTCCACGGCCTGTTGCAGCTGCTTGTTATTTTTGTGCCTTAATGCTGAAATGTACAACATAGGTGGAAGGAGTACATAACTGGGTGGGCTGGAGGTAGTCTGACGTCATGCATCATAACTTTCCATAATGTTAAATTTGTTTGTTACTCCTTCATCCTACCCCTTATGGCAAATGTACAGTATATGTGCCGGTATCTAGTAAAAACAGAAACAAGGTGCTAGGCCAGCATGTGGTCTAAAAGCAAAACAAAATGGTTATATTAAATGCACACTGAAAATAGAAAATAGAGTTAAAATCTACGTTTCAACCTTAGGTCTTCTTCAGGAAATATCTAAAGAAAAAAAGTTAGTGGTACATAGTAAGCTATGTCAAAGGACCAACATGTAAGCCACAGCTATGCACCTATGTCAAAGGCTATGCATTTATACCACATGCAAAGCTCTGATGTCACAGGGATAACCTGTATGCCAGCAGCATTGCACTTGCATTACAGTGAGCACCTGTGTGGCGGCTGAAATGCACCCACATTAAAGAGCATGCCTGTATGCTGTGATAAAGTACCTCTGGTACTGGAACTTCCTGTATGACATTAGCAAGTTATGTACACTATAGGAACCACCTGTATGCCGACTCCAAGTAATCTAAAGTACAGGGACTGCCTATATGAAAGCAGCAAGGCACTAACAGTACATGTCCTACCTGTATGACAGCACCATAACACCTCTGTTTCAGTTCTTAGCTGTATGCTGTCATAAAGGCACACAAAATGATTTATTTATTTATTTGCTTTTGTTAACGGTAAGCACACTAGACAGCCAAGTGTCTATTTTCAGGAGCAACCGGAGATTACAAGGCACATTACAAGGTACATACATGAACATCAGGCAAATACAAGTGGAGGATTACATTACATAGAATTAGCACAACAGGGACTTTACAAGCATCAGATTTCATCAGGCAAATAGTAGTGAAGAGTTAATATAAAGTGACCAGAACATAGGGACATTGTAAGACAACAAAACCAAAAACAGGTATTACAATACAGTATTAAACATTGCAGTCAGTAGGAAGAAGTGCAGTGTAAATTCATTGCTCAGGCAGCAAGTTGTAAGGCTAGCAGTTAGAATAAGGAGGAGTCACAGCTGGGATAGAGTGGGCCCAGTGCAAGAGAAAGGTACCAGGAAGGCACTGACTGTACAGGGCCTGCCTCTATGTTTGCACCAATGCACCTACTATATAGTCCAGCCTGCATGTTTGCATCCAAACAAATATGTAACATGAGCCTCCTGTATGCCAGCACCAAGGCACTCACGTGATATGGCATGTCTATATGCCAGCAGTAAAGCACTAACATGACAGGATCCACCTGCATGCCAGAACCAAGGCACCTGCTCTACAGGGTTTGCCTGTATGGCAGCTCGAGACATACTGTACTGTGGTCGCCTGTACACCAAGACCACAGTACCTACATTACAGTTCACAACTGTATGGCAGCACCAAGGCGTAATGTATAATGGACTGCCTGTATGCCACCTCCAAGGCACCTACATCACAGGGCACACAAATGATACAAGCAAGGCATGTTCTGTACAGGGCCTGCCTGTATATTTTCATCAAGGCACCTACTGTACAGGTCTCATCTGTATGGCAGTACTAAGGCACCTACATTGCATTTTAATGCTTGTATGCCTGCATGAAAGGCACCTACATTACAGGTTTCACCTGTATATCATAACAAATGCACATACTTAAAAGGGTAGTACACAGAAAGTAAAAACACATGTTATGTAGAGTGTTTTGATATGTATGTTAAATCTAGTGTGTTCTTCCCTCTGTCTGCTATTTGGAGTTTTTCGAAAGTGCCTGCTAGCTGTATGGTGGTTTCGACCCTGGGGATCTCCATAACAAATAGTTTTATTGGCTTTCTTTCTCCCAGGATGCCCTGTCTCATGTAACAGTGATGTAGCCATGCCTTTAGATTTAGCATGTGTATTGCTTTAAAATTAGTTTAGCAACAGCAGAGCCTTGTCACTTCTTATCCAGTGAACACAAATAGCAACAGTTAGTTTAGCAGATACATGAGAGCAAGCTAACTGGGGTTTCTATGACAACAGCTACTAAATAGCTCTAATTCATTATTTGTGTTTTTGATGTTACAACACTCCAGCTAGCTAGACCTGATGCACAGAGAAACAAAAATAGTGAATTAGAACAATTTATTAGCTGTTGTCTTACAGAAACCCCAGTTAGCTGGCTCTCAGGTATCTGCTAAACTAACTGTTGCCATTTGTGCTCCCTGGATAAGAGGTTACAAGGCTCTGCTGTTGCTAAACTAATTTTAAAGCAATACACATGCTAAATCTAAGGGCATGGCTACATCACTGTCACATGAGACAGGGGCATCCTGGGAGAATGAAAATAATAAACTATTTGTTATGGAGATCCTCAGGGTCGAAACTACCATACAGCTAGCAGGCAATTTAGGAAAAACTCCAAATAGCAGACAGAGGGAAGAACACACTAGGATTTAACATACATATCAAAACACTCTATATAACATATGTTTTTTACTTTCTGGTGTACTACTCCTTAACTGGTCTTGCATGGATCCCTGTAACAAAACATTATAACTGTGTCACACTCTAACTGTTACATTTCAACCTTGATAGTTATGATCTCTGTTATTACAACACAATGTAATGTATGCCTCTTTGTACATAACATGTAATTCATTTAGGTGTAACTGCAATTTGTGCCAATCTATGCCGACACGAGATGAGTGTCAATGCTGTCATTTTACACACAAATATGTGCCAAGATGGAGCCCTTTCCCAATATTCAGTGCATCACAGAACATCCAGGTTTTCGATCAATATGCTTGGACGAATATGTTCTGGAAGAGACATTGATTGATTGGCCCTGTAGGGAGGATGAGACAACTGAGCAGTATGCTTATACAATTTTTCACATGCTTTTTCACTAAGGGACTTATTTCAATATTGTGACATATGTAAACGTAATGTATATTACTTATGATGCAATTAATAACCATCTAGTGTGAATGACGTTTCAATGGTTTAATTTTCCTGTCAACACAACTGACCGACTTTATTCCATTAGTCTTTTCAACAACTTAACTTGTCCTCTTGTACTAAAATGCATGCTTCAATTATCAGACTCTGCTTGCTGCTAACTTATTATTTACAGTCTATTACATGTGTCCATCACCCTAGCTTGGCAGAAAAACGTCTATCATGCAACCCCTCACCCTCACCCTCTCCCTATATCTCACTGTCACTACGGTACTTTGTTACCTGAATTTCTTTTAATGCCTGTCAACTGGTGTGTACACTAAGGTATCTGTACCTCTTCTTGGTAACCCATTTGCATCTAAGTATTGTGAAACAGCAGACTGTTGAAAGTTTCTATTACATGCTGCAATGTGATTTGCTGTTTGGATGGTCAACATCCTGATCACCGTGGCACATAGCTTCAGTTCTGGGACCGGTTGTGTTTACCATTTTCATAGGCAACATTGCAGTGGGGGTTCACAGCAGCATTTGTCTATTTGCAGATGACACAAACATTTGTGAAGAGGTAGTTGGCAGAAGGGAAAAAAGTACTTCAGGAGGATTTGATAAAACAGGAGGAATGGCCTCACATTTTGCACATTGGTTTCAATGACAACAAGTGCAAAGTGATGCATTTAGTAGGCAAGAACTCAGGACACAATTAGTGGGTGGAAGGTGCACTGTTAACAAAATCCAAGGAAGACAATAATGTAAGAGTGCTGTTAACCGGGGAGATGAACCATTGTGCTCACTGCCAGAAGGCTGCACCAAGGAAAACAGGATGGTAGGGTACATAGCAAGGGAGATATCTTGTAGGCATGGGGAGGTTATCAGGCTTCTGTACCAGTCCCTGGTGAGACCACACATACAATATTGTGGGCAATTCTGGTGCTCCTACTTGAAAAGGGACAGAGCAGTACTGTTATGTACCCCTAACAGTATTATTATGTCCTTTTCAAGTAGGGAAAGAATCTAGATGGGCTGTGGCCTTCTTTTCTTTCCATATCAAAACCTAGTAAACCTAGTACATCTCGAAAGGAAAATACACATGTGGCCGGGCACAGACCACAGGAGGAGAGGTGACAGAGCTCAATATGTATTCTGTTGCACAGAAGGGAGAGGGGGATATGATTGTAATCTTCAAATACCTGGAGCGTTTGAACCAAGTAGACACCTGCTGTATGTCAGTAATTATTATTTTTTGTTTTCTGTTTATGTAGATTATATCATCACCTTGCATATCGAAAATTTACCTTTGGATTTTCAAAAGGCTTGGTAGAGTAAACAGAAGGATCTTACCTGCCTGTGTGGTTCATGCAATTCGCAACAGATTTCCATATGAGCACTATATGGGGTTTCACCACTATGAATATTGAGAAGCACGTGCCTGACAGTATTCTTTAGTCAGAAATGCATTGCCATCACATTAAATGCTGCACTAAATGCTATATCGACATGCACTGCAATGTTTATTAATTGTTTTGTGATTTTATCAACACTGAGGTTTGTTGCATATATTGCATGGAGTAACATTCCAAATAACAGCTAATAAACATAACACCAACATTGTGTGGAATGTCTGACTCAATAATTTCACCAGTATATCTGTATTGCTTAACTAGATAATGAGAAGCTCAGGTTTCATACATTCAAAATAGTAACTGAACATTGAAAAACAATTTAGCAGGACAACTTAGTCCATCAACAGATGTGTGAAATACAAACTGAATGATTAATACCTTATATGGTTCGTACTAAAGTATAACTACTGGTGACCTATAATATCAACCAGATTACAGCGGTTGCCAAATGCAGTAATTAGCTGATTATTTGTTATTACGCTCCTAAAATCTGTAACAACCAGGAAAACGGTGATTACGGTGTCCTAAACAACTTTCACTTTCCAGCAGTTTTCTACATGCATGTAGTGTGACAAGCGTTGTTTGCTCTTGTAAACAATACTGTAGATGTTTTACAGAAAGTAGCATTGATTATTATAAAGAACATACCAGCTGTGTTCCTTGAGGTTATTGTTTTTAAATTTATTATAAAAGAAGCTGCAGTACTGGGCGAGCAGAGCGAGCAACTCAGCTGCTTGAGAAGACTCAGCAGGTTACAGTGTTGCTATATCAACGCTTACTAACACTTGTGTCCAGTCTTCTTCAGTGACTGAGTAGCTCACTCTGTACTCAGTGGATTGTTTCATAACAAACCGTTTAAAATATATCCTTGAGGAACACAGCTGGTGTGTTATTTATAGTAATTAGTGCTATTTTCAGTAACAGTTCTACAATATTTTTGCAACAGTGAAACATGCTCGGTAATGTAAGCAATAATACCCAGCAGGGTGGTGGTATTAGGTTATACCGACCACCCAGGGGCGAATGAGGCCCGACGCTGCAGGCGGAGGTCCTTATAGCCCCTGAAGGTCCGGCACAACACAATACCCACTCATCCTGTCAGGTATTATTGCGTCAAAATGGGCACCGTACAAAACCACAAAATAGTTAAAAACGTTAATGAAAATAAGTTTAAAGAAACTTTTGAAATAAAATAGTTCCTCTGCCTGCATTTCACTTTTGTCCTGTCTGAAGACCGTACTTAAAAACTGCTACCTTTTGTAAGTTGACAGAGACTGTGGATTTTTCTTGTTTTTCTGCAGTATTTTGTCATTACCTGCCCCCAACCCAACAGAAACACATAGGCACAGAGACTGTCAATTTAATTTGTTTTCCTGTAGTTTCTTGTTGCCCTCCCACCCACACACACATCGCACACCTTGTGCTCTTTTCTTTTCTCCTTGGTGATGGAGCTCCATTTATTTATTTATTTTGGGTAACAAACTGTGGCTTGCCATTCCTAGCTCTACCAAAAAAGACACGAGTGTTGGAGTGGGAGAGGTTGCTGGCAAATGGTTGTGCTATGTGGAGCTGCTTACAGGGACAGAAGGTGTGAAGGTGAATGGAGAGAGCACAAACATGCTGGCAACAAAAGAGGTGTAAGCCTGTGAAAACAGGCAGATTACTGTGTATTTTTGTTTTGTTATGCAGCTCCACTGAGTGCCATTACTTGGCAGGGCTACCATTTTAAATTAGATCCAGAGACAAATGCTGCTGACATGCTAACAGCTGTGGAGCTGCCGAGATGGTATGGAACAGTCCCATTGCTAACTGCTAATGCTGTTGAAGGTTCATTTTGAATGGGTAATGAGCGGAGCAGCATGGCTCAATTCTGTGAGCCAGGGCAAGTGTGCAGCATTTTCAAACAAATAAGTAGATTGGAAAAAACATCTTACCGGACAGACGAGTGGGGGTGAAGGAACGAACGGCGCTGTTTGGATATCTGAGGCAGTTCTGTTGCAAGTGTGTGTATGGTGTGTGCTTTTCTGTCAGGCTGATTTGGGTACAATGTGTTTTTGTCAGGCTGCTGCTTCTCATACTTTGTGCTGTTGGTGAAAACTGTATGCTACATGGTACCTTGTGATACCTTTTGCGAGCTTCCACCACTTTCTGTGTTAAAAGTCAACTTGGCAGGTGCGATCTCTCACTAACAGAGAGAAAACAAATGGCGGTTATTTAAATTGAACATTCGATTGACCCTGTAATTTTGTAAGGTAATCAGGCAGCCAGAGACTGGGACTCATTCCCTGTTGTCTGATACTGGACTGGCAAGTTAGTGGCATTAGCCAATCAGAAAGTAACCTTTGTCTTCCCATTTTCTAAGCTACAATAACTAATGTTAGAAAATGGGTCCTCTAATCCTCAGGCTCTGATTGGCTGATAGGCCTCCCAAGCTGGTTGTCTATCAGACAACAGAGCCTAGCTTTACAAGTGCCACCGAGAAAGACTGCATTGCCGATATTGATGGGCATAATAACATTTTATTACTAACGCTGTCACGCTTTTATCCATGGTAACGGAGAGCAAGACATTAGCCCATGTTAAAATTGCCCCACACCCTGATACCCAAAACCATTTGCCCAACTCTAAAGAGTCATGTACCTTTATAGAAGTAGGCATACCCTTACGCCATGTGCATTCTTTGTTGCTCTGCTGTTTCTTTTCCCCAACCAGTGAATTTGTTTTTCATGAAAAATAGAACAACAGGTTTTGAGATGAGAAACTAGCGAAGGCAAGTCGCATGCTCAACGCTACTGTGGGCTGCCCGCTCTCTGAACTCCACAGACTGCCCCTTCATTCTAAACAGTTTTAGAAATCAATAATTCATGTTGCATCTCTAGTCGTTGGTACCAGCAGTAATGATGATGTTTTAGTCGGTTTGAATCCTATGCGATATATACATAATATAGCTGTAAACACGCTACAATTCTGTATATTAATACTGAGTGAAACAGCATGGCCACAATATCCAATTAGTAAATTAATTGTCTCTCTCTTCAATACCTGGTGAGTACAATAAAGCATTCAATTAATCCAGGAAAAGATCAGTAGTTCCAATGAAGCAATATCAGTACATTGACAAAAACTAATTTCAGAACTGAAAGTCAATACTGCTTCATTCAAACAATGCCAACCATTCCTGTCATATCAATATAGTCTGAGTGAAGTAAGAAACTGAGAGATCTTGTCGACCATTGCTATTCAATGTTCTGGTCTTTAATCACATTCAAATTATGCAGAAAGTGTGCTACAAGAAATAAAGAAACAATAGACAGACAGTTAGTGTCACATATGTAACACGTGCTTGTCTAGTTATTGGTCAGTGATAAATAATAGTACCTAATGTCAAGAGATGACTTGTTAAATCTACTGCAGTGACTTCTAATCAGGTCTTCCTTATCTTCCTTCTCAAATTTTTCAGCAAGTGGTTTGGAAACAGGCTTAAATGTAGCTTTTCGGGCTATTTCATATGTTGGATACCTTTCCGGAGCAATTACCTCATTGATGAGATCAGTGACATAGTCTGTGACAAAGTGAAATAATAACATTTAGTCTGCATTGCTGCACCATACAAAATTTAATGTGGTGACATTGATGTTACCAATTTTATCATCACTAACACACTGAGGCTGTTTTGACAATTGATGCAAATATATTACCTGACAGAAAAATAAAGATCATAAGCTGACAGTATGTAAACAGTCTGTGGTCTATATACTGTACATCTATCCTTTCACAGCCTATTTAATCAATGACCGCAGACAGGCTTGTCATTTCATAAGGGTTAATGACTGGTTGTGGGGATGGGTGGTGAAAAGCACAGCCACATGCCTCCTCCATCAAGTCTGTCATTACTTGGAAATTCTGGTTTCAATGTTGTTATTGTGATGATAAGCATATGCATATCCCAAGTAAGCAATAAAGCTGTCGGTGGTACTGAGATACCCACATGCCCAGAGGCGTGACTAGGCAGGACACCGCAGGTCGAGTGCATTTATTCTCTGGGTGTACTGGTATGTCACTACTACCAACACCCAGCAATGTGTTATTACTGATTTAAAAGGGCTGTTAGTGAACTGTGCAAAAAGAAAATTCTAAAAGTTAAGTCACCAAGACTATAATGAAGTGTTGATAAATAATGTAAAATAGTCATTCAACAGATGTTTTCTGCTGACAGTCATCTGCATTTCTTCACACTCAATAAAGTGTGTGATTCTCTACCACCAAGTGTGCCACCCCTTACCAAACCACCACAGTCTATCAATTCATCCATAAACAGCACAGTACTTCACCCTGTAATATGGCCACATGCTGAATGAATTCTCACTGACTGACCATATACAGTAACCATTACACTCATGTCATTTGACACTGTTCTGTACACTGAATGAGGCATGCTATTATGTTAACATATATTGTCCTCATGAATTGAATTAAACTTTATTACCATAAGTGGGTGGTACACGAATTCCTTACAACTCACACCACCACGTGACTTTGGATAAGACACACTCCATCTTTTTTCCCTGCCTTGTCAGTTGCTGCGCCTTGAGGAATTCTCCTTACAATGTAGAGCCACAATAAGCATCCTAAACATTGGAGTGTCATCAATTAATCCTATGTAATATTGTATTTCAATTGAAATGTATGCAATGTATCACCAATATTACTTTTAAAACTAACTTTGCCTCCATGCAATTGAAAAGAAATGCAGACTCTTGGGTGCAAAAAAAGTAACAATACGATGATATGAGTCAAGAGAAGATGTCTGCTCTGCTGCTGACAGGTTTTTACATCATTGCACATAATTTTGCTGTACAATATGGCTTCTAGCTCCTGTGTGGTTTACTACCTGTGAATCACAGTTTTCTGTTTAGTCAATAATTCACTCAATTATTAGTATGTAATATTGCAATAAATGAATAGTTGATCCAGCCATGTGCTAACCTTTCTTTAACCTCAAATGTTCCGTTAGTGGCCCACATGCACATTCATTGTATGGAGCTCCATGTCCACTGTGAATATTGGCTATATGAGAACTTATTGCCATCCATTTTGTGTGAGCGAGATTTCATCTCCTCCACTTGATGACGCCACCCAGTAAACATGATTATTTATTGAATGTGCCCACCCTTCAGTTGTGCACAGTCTTTTCTTCCCCTTTGCCTCTATCTTCTTCTTAATACTTTAAGAAACCACCCCAAAAAAGGTGCGATCACAGAGCTATAATAATAACTTGACAATTGCCAACCTACATCTACTTATGAGTTTCTGTCGAGACTTACATTTCTTAATTACAGACCAGAATGTAACATACCCTTGGCGATGTGCCACACATCAAAGCGATGTGCAATGCTTGGCTCTTCCTTCCGCATATATTTTTTACTCACATGCCTGTCTATTGTGAGACTGGCAATAGTCACATCAGCTGATTTTACTTTGGACAGTCCTCGCTTCAGTCCCTCAAGATCCATACAGTTAGAATTCTTTACTCGTACTCTTGTAAAAACAAACAAGTTTAAATAATACCACTTTTTGAACCAAAATGTCCTCAGTAGTCACATGAATAATTCATTAGATTTAAAATACGATGTACTGAAAGTAACAGTTGACGTCCAATTGCAATCCACAAAACCGCAATCACAACATCAACTGAAACAGTATGCCACTATAATGTGTGCCACTGCACACAGTTCCAGAAACCAAAAGTAATAGTGTCAACGTAAATGTTAGAGATACTACCAGGTGCACAACTTTCTGTTGGGTACAGTTGTGAGGTATGTAATAGAAGGTTGACAGACTGTGACACCTAACAAAACTCCATAATTAAACTGCTATAAAGAATGCGGCTGCTAATCCATCAAAAGCAGCTTTCAGCTGGCATGTTATCCAAACCAATGTTCTGACACAACAGAATGCTCACAACAATCAATGTTCTGAAAAGTTATTCAGTTTGTCCACAAAACAGCAGCAATTTCAGAACAACAGCACCCACACCATAACATCACTGAAAGGTACCCCAGACTCGCCTAACTCAGCAATCAGCAATGCACCACAATGACAAGATAAGGATGAATGAGCATGTATCGCACTAACAGTCAATGAACACATGCTTGCTTGCATTCACCGGTTAATGAGATACATGTTCATTCTACAGTCAATTGAGGAATGGATGCTGAGATAAGCGGTGAGTTGAGCAAGTGGATGGATACGCTCAATGGTTTGTGGCATGTTGGATGATGTGCCTGGTGTTACTTTCATCAAGCCAGTGGTGCATCAGAAAAAAGAATTGTTTTGTGTATTTCTGTAATTGCAGTATTACCTGGATCAACTGCATATCAACTACTTTAGCTCGTGTTAAGTCCATAAGACTGTATGATCTATATTTTGCCATGTGACCAAGCAAGCAACATCTTGCGTCACCACGAACTGCAAGTGAACCTGGGAAGGTTGAAAGCAGCTTTTCCTGCTGATTTTCCATACACCTCTTACAGCTGGCACAAGGTAGCTTGATTGAATTTTGTGAAAGGTACATAACAAGATGCATGGTACTTTCAGATGCCTGAAAAAGTTAATGATGTGGAAAGTACTTGCCCCAGTAAATAGAATACCTGAAGCCACCATTAGGTTGCCAAGTGGGAGAGACTGGAGACATGGCAGATTTTCCCAGGTGTAACGATGACCATTCACATATCTGTTCCAGTGTTACCAGTGTACCCATCAAAGTCCGTAAAAACTCTGCAGCTGGAGCAACATCGATGCACACCTGCAGAAGTGTGAGTATGGCACTTTGGAACACCAAAGATTTCCTCTCATCCTTACTTGATTGCACAAGCTGCTAGCTCTTCAGACCTATTTAGAGGCAAACTACAGTTTACTGTGAATGTAATATCACATTATTGTTATATATTACATACACCTGATCACGATTAAGAAGTAATCCATGTTATCAGAGACAGTAACGTTATATAAAACAGTAGCAATAACAAATGAAATTAGTGAACTCAGCACCACAGTTAGCACTGTCGAACAAATATATTTGCAGTACTTTACAGTACTGGTGGTTGGTAATGGTCACGCTTATAAAATGGGTTTTTTTTTAAATATATGTCTCACCTTACAAAATATTACTGAACTGAAAAAACTGAACTCGTGTTGATTTGAGATAAAATAGTCCTTCCGCCTACTAGGTGATGCCATCATTGTCTCCTGATACATTAATATTTGTACTGTTGTGGCATCCATGCTAGCCCCCACCCTGCCCCATCCCATTGAAGAGCACTAGTGTCATTGCCTGACATGCACAAGAACCTCTTGCCAACCAGCACTGGGCAACACTCGGCTCAACGTCATGACACTTCCTTCCTCTCCTTGAATGGTAATAATGAAGATAGTCCTGAGTACTGTACTACAGCTCGACTAAAAGAGCATTGCCCCATCATCTCTGCTCTCCATTCCCTCCCAGTCTGAAGCACATGGCTATGATAGTACCCGACTCCCACCACCATTCAGACACATCACCCTCATGTTGGGAACTGCTCACCACTGAACACGCACAAGAACCTCTGACAACCATAACGGAGAGACCCTGAGTACTGTAGTACAGATCGAGTAAAGAATGTTGCCTTACTTTCACAAGCACTTTCATTCATGAGATACTGATCTGAAGTCACTTTCAAATTCAATGATACCCACGGTTGAAGTGTTTGTATTAGTCGGCATACATTGGCGTTACCAGACAAAACACCATGCGGTTATAACCAATCAGCACTGACACATGGTTCCAATATATTGATGAAATATGCCACATTCCTAAATTTCATGTAACACACAAACAGTAATAAGTGATATTCTTACATTTCAGCAATGTTATCATCCATATAGTCCTCACTGTCACTTCCGTTACTGGATCCATCTCCCAGTCTGGATGCAGGTGATCATTCTGTGGTTCTTCGTCGGAACTAAATTCTTCTGTCAATGTCTTCATCACTGCAATTCAAATCAGTGTCCCAGGTGTTTGCACCTCACTACCACACTGAGTAGATACTGATTGAAATATTTTGCTGTACTGTCAGTCTGAACAGCCATTTCAACACCTGTAAAAGGTAGTTTGAGTGCCTCTTGACTGTCTTGTTTTCCCAATTCCAAGTGGGACATGCTTCATAGTTTGTGTAGACCCTATGGTTCTCAAAGGAAGTGGCAGTGAAGGTTCAAGAGAGAAAAGAAAGCATTCAGGAAGTACAAGGAATCACAGAAGGAACAGGACAGAGAACTGTATCAGTTAAAGCAAAAGGAAGCTGGAAAAGCAGTCAGAACAGCAAAGGCCCAAACCGAGGAAAAGATAGCCAACTCAGTTAAGAAGGTGGATAAAACCTTTATAGGTACATCAGGAGCAAAGGAAGACCAAGGAAGGGATAGTGAGGCTTAATAAAGGGAGAGAGGGTGGGCAGAGGGTGACTGTGAAAAGGCAGAGATACTAAACAAATATTTTGCTCAATATTTACAAAGGAAGAGGAGGTACCTAAAACAAACAGTAGAAACACTCTGGATACAGAAGTTGATACCAGCCCATTTACAGAAGAAAGAGTTCTGAAAGAGCTCTTAAAACTGAAGGTGGACAAAGCAATGGGGCCTGATGGGATTCATCCCAGAATTCTAAAAGAACTAAGGATAGAACTAGTGACACCACTGACTACCCTCTTTAACAAATCATGGGAGGATGGGTGGTACCTGAGGACTGGAGGAGGGCAGATGTGATTCCCTTCACAAAAGTGGGAGCAAGGCAAAGCAGGAAACTACAGACCTGTTAGTTTAACCTCAGTGGTAGGAAAATGATGGAATCACTTCTGAAGGAAAGAATTGTTGCGTATCTAGAGGCCAGAGGGGCACAGGACCCAAGGCAGCATGGATTCACAGCGGAAGGTCATGCCAGACAAATCTGATAGATTTCTTTGACTGGGTGACCAAAGTAGTAGATCAGGGAGGGGCTGTGGACATGGCCTACCTAGACTTTAAGCAAGGCATTTGACACAGTCCCAAAAAAGATTAATATACAGTTAGCCAGCCTGGAGTGGGTCCCAAGATGACAGCCTGGGTAAAGAATTGGCTGGAGAATAGGACACAGAGAGTAATAGTAAATGGAGTCTACTCTGAAAAAATGGGGGTTAGCAGTGGGGTACCACAGGGTTCAGTATTAGGACCGGTCCTCTTCAATGTCTTTATAAGCGACATTGCAGAGGGACTGGAAGAAAATATGTCTCTTTGCAGATGACACAAGATCTGCAACAGAGTTGATGCACAAGGTGGGGTGGAAAGGATGAGAAGGGACTTGGCAAGGTTAGAGGAATGGTCAAATGTATGGCAGCTTAGATTCAATGCTAAGAAGTGCAGGTAATGCACCTGGGAAACAAAAACCCAGGGAAGAGTACACAATGGGGGTGAGATACTAACAACAACAACAATGGAAAGGGACCGGGGGTAGTCATATCAGATGACCTAAAGGTGGGCAAGCAATGTGAGAGAGGCAGCAAGGAGGCCTGGGGAGATACTGGGATGCATAGGAGAGGCAACACCAGCAGAAAACAAGAAGTTATTATCCTCTGTACAGACAGCTGGTGAGACCACATCTGGAGTACTGCGTGCAGTTCTAGAGACCCAATCTCCGCAAAGACATAGACAGGATGGAAGCTGTCCACAGGAGGGCAACTAAAATGGTGCAGGGTCTGCACTGGAAGACATATGAAGTGAGACTTAAGGAGCTTAATATGTATAGCCCCGAGGAAAGGAGGAGAGGTGGGACATGATAGAAACTTTCAAGTACCTCCAGGGGAATCAACAAAGTCCAAGAGGGTAGCATCTTTCAAAGGGTGTGCAAGAACAAGGGCACAATTTGAAGAGAGAAGGAGCGGCTCAGAGGTAATTTGGAAGTATTTTTTCACAGAGAGGGTTGTGGATGCATGGAACAGCCTTCCAGAGGAGGTTGTGGAGTCAAAAACAGTGGTGGAATTCAAGCATGCATGGGACAGTCATAAGGCAATTCTAGGGGTGGGGTAGGAAGAAGTAGGCTGCTGGTTAACTAGGATCTGCAGCTTATCCATCAGGTAGGAAATGGGCAGACTGGGTGGGCCAAGCGGTCCTTATCTGCCGTCAAATTCTATGTTTCTATGTTTCTATGACCCATTTGCTGTCTCCTGAAAGTGGCACAAAATAAATTTGAAATAATAATACTAATACAACAACACATTTAAATCAACTAATTCAGCTGCTATGACTATAATGATATGGCTGCATCAAGATGATACACTGTTTTCAGCATCAGCACTAGCCAATTGGTGAGCCATCTTACCATGTTTGTTCTCACTCCAGTATATACCACATTTCCCACATGCCTCCAATGCAGTATGCAGTATGTTGGACTTACAGCAACATAAATGCAAGACATACACTGCCTAGGCCTAATGAGTTCCATGGACACGAGTCATAATTAAGCAGTAAGGCGCAGCTTGGTTGTGTGGTATTGGGGTATACTCACGCCTTTGTGTGGTGTGTCATGAGGAAAGCCGAGTGATGTAACCACACAAGAAGTGGGTACATGAACAATAACTTACAGCATGGACTGTCCTATTGTGATTTTACAGTGGATCGATCTGTAAAATAAATATAAAATGTGTTTAATTAATTTTTTTTAAATGCAATTCTCAGCCATGGATAATGCAGATTTGACCATGGTCATTTGACATATTTTGACCACATATCGAGCCTGTGTAGTACAGTATGTATGCTGTCAGTCGGCGGTGGCCGGGTGGCATGCAGGTGGGCTGCTGCCCACCACTGACTGGGGGTGTTGAGTGGCAGGGGCCCCTCAGTGGGTGGGTGGGAGGGGTACTGCTGGCCCACCAGGCTTCTTTTTCCTTTCTGCCAGTGATCGGGCGATGGGTGGGGGTTTCCACTGGACCACCAGGGATGTGAAATATACTTATGCCCACGATCGTGGTGCTGGGGGTTCCACTGACCACCAGGATTTACATCTATTGCTGCCTGCAATCTGGTGATGGGGAGTCTCCACTGGACCACCAGGGATTTACATCAATTTATGCCCGCGATCTGGCAAAAGGGTATTTCCACTGGGCCACCTGGGTTTTATCAATATCTTTGCCTGCAATCAGGTGTATGGGAGTGGGGCAGTGCCATGGGACTGCAGGGCATTGGTCCTGATGGCTGCAGCCTGGAAGGGCGCCGCATGCAGTCGGCGATCAGGTAATCTATGCAATGGGGCTATAATGATGCAATGGCCTCATTTGCACCTTGCATGCATAATGGCCCCATTTACATGCCCAGTGGTGAATACTTTAGTTGATGCACCTAGCGCAACTGCACTTGCGCTGGCTCATACCCCTGTTCTGTTCTGCCACTTGCACTGGCACAGTGCAGAGTGATGCAGGACAACGCAAGAGTACTACATACACTGCCTTCACCATGCATTACAACTGTGTGATGCACATTAAATTAATGCATTATTGCACTTCTAAAATGGGTCTGTATTATAAATGGGGCTTCTACTTTTAAACACTGTGAACACATTTCTAAGGAAAAAAGCTGCTTGAAAGCACCTTTTTATGATTATGGCTATTACAGTGACATAGTGGGACAGTGTATGAAATATTACTCATTCAGACAACCCCTCCAAAAAAATGCAGAATTGTGGAATAAATGTTGTGAAAATGATAAACAAATCTTGTACATACCTCAAGCCTATGCCTTTTGCAATGGCTCTACTACTACATTCAGCTACAGGCCTCACAAAGGAAAACAGGGTTGGAACAGCATCACTCTTCAGCCTTCATTGTCCGGTTTAATTCCAATGCTCTCCAAGATGCTTGGTGGAATGGAAAACTGATCTGGTGCAAAGTGGTCTGAGCAAAGGTGACTATGCTCAGCTGGATGCCATCCAGCATGCTTCATGGCTGTCATTCATTGTTGATGCCTATGTTTTTGTTTGGGAAATTTATAAAGCTATGGCCACTTGTAGTGTTATTGGTGCACCCAAAAGCAGTACAGTAAGGCATTATATGATAATGAAAGGAAAGCATAGGAACAAAAAAATGTTCACAGTAAAGCAGTCAGTGTTGAGGAATAAGAAAATAATTGTGCTGATACAACCGAGTTCACCTCACATAACACATAATAAGTGTAATAAGTAAACAATTATAGAAATGGTCAACATTGAAGACCAACAAAAGCAAAAAAATAAGCAGTTAGCTGAGATACATCACATAATCATTGACACACACCAGAAAAAAGAAAAAGTATTGAAAATAAGCTAGCGTTGTTACAGACAGCAAAAATTGAACACAGCACCACATGTAAACAGATGTCAAGTATATGTCAACTATTACCACATGACCAAAACATGACAGGACAGTAGTAGTGAAATTCAAGATAAAGTTATATTTTTACATTATTGCCTTATCTCATCAGTTCCACAGCACATTTCCACATTTTACATTTCCAGTCACAAATAAAAGGAAAAGAATACAAATGTAATCAGAGGGTAAATGTGCAGAAAGTGGAAAATGATGTCAGGTCACACAGACCTGTCAGGCTTCATCAATAGGGAGCACGAAAAGCAAAGTTCTGTTTCAGTGGGGGCAGATGGAGACCATGGATGGTCGCACCACTGCTATTATAAATTGTGGAACATTTACTGCCCACAGTAGGTCACAGACAGATGAAAGCTGGATAAAAGTGCTATGGATTCTACTGCAGTTAATTGGCAAATTGCATGAAACATTGTCAGTGACCGTGTCATCAACACAGCAGTAAAACTGGTGTCTAAATTATCGCAGTTTGGTGCTGTTATTAGTACAACCGAATGCTGTACATAAGGCATTTTGATTAAAAGGTATATTACTGGTGAAAAACTGATAAGCTGGAAATGACTTAGGATAGTGGAAATAAAAATGAACAAGACACAAAGTAGTTAGTAATGATTAGCTTATTATTCAGAACATATACGACATTATAAAAGGAAAAATGGAGTAATGAATACGGAAAATGCAGAAAACTGAAACACAATGATCACACCAACACAGGGAGGCAATAGTCAACAGAAAAAGGACAACTAGTAAGGTAAACGTTAGTTGATTAGCATACACTTATACTAATACTTTGCAGAAAAAGATATTGAGGTAAGCACACGGTAGTCGGGAAATGTCAACACTTGCATGCAGCTTTGATCAGTTACCACGTGACAGAATCTGACAGAAACTGTCAAAGTAAAATTCAGAAGGAATGTTTAATTAGCATAGCACAAACATATTTATGAAATATGCCCTATGATAGTCATTTTTACAGTTGCAAACACAACAAATAATAGCAGGTAAAAACAGGACAAACGGATGACATGGATAGGAGAGGGAAACAGGGACCTAGTACAGAACCATTCAATGTACAGCATTGAGACCGCAAATCAGAATCATCACTTCAGTACTGGAGTAACCACAGTAATCACAAACATTGCTGGACATGTATGGTAATATTTTGAAATGTACAAATCTAACCGAAAGGCAGGGTGATACTTTATCCTAGTCGATTTGGCAGAAGTTTGGATTACCAGGCTGTAAAGGAAGCTTACCACAGACACATAATAATGAATAATATAAATCTATTTAGGAATCTACACACATGCAATGCTTGTTAAATTACGACTTTGTGTAGTTCAGGTAAATAGGAAGTAATTTTGTGAAACTGCCAGTAGTTCAATATAAATGAACAAGCAGAGTGCTGTGTCTCGAAAATATGAAATATCACACTGACAAAATAGGAACTCACACATTGACAGAACTGTCAGAGCACATCACTTTTGGACACATCAGGAGGCTAATAGCTAAATTACACGTTGAAATACATAACAGTTCCATATGTGGATGTTTGGTTCACCTTTGTTCACCAGTGATCAAAGCCTGTGTCCTTCAACCAACCTCTATCATATTGACTTACTCTCAATCCGAATACAAGCAATCATCCTACTCATCAGCAGAGCTCACTCGTCTCCAAGGCAATATTGCTCCTTCAATCAATCAGTAACATGTCACACTCACTGCTCATTTGAATTCAAGCACTCTGATCACATTTCAGGGTGTGACTGTTTCCATCAGAAGTGGCAGCTTGTTTTTCAAGCAATCAGCATCATATTGAACTCGCTTTTTCATATTTAAGTCATTATTCAACTTGTCTTTCCAGTTTCAGCAGTCTTACCGACTCTGTCTCCCAATCTCATACCTTTGGGATGTCTACGAGCCTAGGAAGGGTTTGACATCATCCAGTAGAGACAGGAGCCTGCTTTTTGATCAGTCAGCTCACATCGAACTGTTTTTCAATCTGAATACCAGCAATCATTCACCTCATCACTAGAGTATTTCTCCTTTCAATGTATTACCAGACTCCTACTGCACCTTCAGGAGGTCTACGTGTAGGAAGAATCCAACTTCATCCACCAGAGGCGGATTCTGCTTTTGATCAGTCAACTACATTGAACTCATTCCTCAGTGTGAATTTGAGCACTCATTTATGCCATCAGGGTGGGACTTCATCTTCCAGAAATGGAAATCTGCTCTTTAAATCTCAGCATCATATCAAACTCAGTTCTCATTTCTCTATCTGCAATCAGCTTGTTACATCTCAGGTATCAACTTCATCCTTCAGAGGTGTTATTCTCCACCCATCCTAGCTTGAAGCAACCACAGCCCACTGGATTGTTTCATCCTTGCAAATGTGCTACTCGATTCCATCTCCCTACCTCATGTCTTTGGGAGGTCCACGAGTGTAGGTAGGGTTTGATGTCATCCATCTGAGATGGGAGTCTGCAACTTCTATCCAGCAGCAATGCTTTGCAATCACATTTCAATCACTTCTTCATCCTTCAACTGATTTGAATTTACGCAGTTCTACCAGGCTCCATCTTTCTACCTTGTACCTTCGGAATGTCAATGAGTGTAGGAAGGGTTCTACTTGTCTGCCTGAGATGGGAGCCTGCAACTGCTATTCAGCAATAATGCTTTGCACTTATTTCTCATTTACTACAACATCCTTCAACTGATTCCAGTTTAAGTAGTCTTATCAGACTCTGTCTCCCTAACTAATACCTTTGGGAGGTCGATAAGTGTACAAAGGGTTCGACTTCATCCACCAGATCCGGGAGTCTGCATCTTTCAATCAACCAACATCATATCAAACTTACTTCTCAGTTCAGATTCAAGCAGGTGTTATCGCCTTCTGGGAGCTTACTAGTTAATTTATCTGGGAGCTCTAGTTAGTGAAAATGAAGTTCTGGTGCCTGTAGGTCTGGAGCTGGCAGCCTCCTGTATGCAGGGGTCCCCAGCCCAGAGGGTATAAAGGTGGGATTTTGTTTGGCAGGGAGTGAGTCCTTGGGAGAAAGAAGAGGAGAGGAGAGGAGGTGGCCTGAGTGTGTTCAGCAGTGAGGGCCAAGGTTCAGGGACCGGATGGGCCATTTGTCACCATGGCCCACTGCCCTTGAAGATCAGTGGATAATGTGAGCAGTTGGGTGTCCATGAGCTTTTGGGACCACCTGTGCCTTGGGGAGCCAGAGCCTGGAGACAAAGTAAGTGGCCCACCTTGCAGCTCTCTGGCACCTTGGTGGGTGGCATGGGTGGGCCCTGCACCCATATTTCTCATCCTTGGGTGAGATCCAAGAAGTTCTTTGCTAGGTCACTGAGGCAGCACAGTGGTGGCAGTCCATGTTGCAGGGAGTGTTGTGGTGGCAGGCTGTCTCCCTTTCTTTTTGGCACTTCAGCCTGGCCAGGAGGAGCAGGGAAGCCTATTCAGCCTAAGAGCAGAGCATTGAGCGGGTCTCCAGGGTTGCCAGGGATAAGCAGAAACTCCCTGGGATGCTTGGAGCTGCATAAGGATTAGGAAACAGGGACTTGGTAATTTCTGTGGGACTTTATTTGCTGTTCAGAGACCAACCATCTTGGGAGCTCTGGATTTGAACCACTGGCACTGGGAGTACTACTTGCAGTTTCAGCTACTCTATTTATCCGTAGCTGCCTATGCGGTTTGGCCAGCTTGTGTTCCGTGAAGTGAGAGTGAAAAGTAAACTTTATGCAGGAGAGAAGTTTTGGGAGAAGAAAATCTGGTTTGTGGCCTTGCATTTGGGCCTGCTCTGTTTGCTGCTGCCAGGATGTGGGAGCCTGTTTGGCCCTGAGGGAGCACTGCAGTGTTAAAAGCTTCTAACAACTAAAGGTTTGCTGCAGACTGCATTGGGCAAGTCACAATAATGGTTGCCCACCTTGTGAATTGCACTCACTGCTCCGTTGAGTGAGTTAATCAAATTTGATGAATTAAATCATGTTTTCTCTCCTTTTACCTTGGAGTGGACATAGAAACATAGACTCTGACGGCAGATAAGGACTGCTTGGCCCACCCAGTCTGCCCATTTCCCTACCTAATGGATAAGCTGCAGATCCTAGTTAACCAGCAGCCTACTTCTTTCTACCCCCACCCCTAGAATTGCCTTATGGCTGTCTCATGCATGCTTGAATTCAACCACTGTTTTTGACTCCACAATCTCCTCTGGAAGGCCGTTCCATGCATCCACAACCCTCTCTGTGAAAAAAATTTTACATTACCTCTGAGCTACCCCCATCTTCAAATTGTGCCCCTTGTTCTTGCACACCCTCTTTTTGAAAGATGCTACCCTCTTGGACTTTGTTGATTCCTTGAGGTACTTGAATATTTCTATCATGTCCCCTCTCCTCTTTTCCTCGAGGCTATACATATTAAGCTCCTTCAGTCTCTCTTCATATGTCTTCCGTGCAGACCCTGCACCACTTTAGTTGCTTCATGGACAATGGACTTAGTTATTTTGTCCATTGTGGTTCTGTACTAATCAGTTGCCCCACAGCTGCTGTATGTCCTTCACCGCTAAGGCTGGCACCCCTGAAAACATCTCATCTGAACCCAGGTAATGAATGCAATATTTTTCTGAAATTGTGTTTCTGGCTGTATAGTGCCCTCGTCCCCTAAAGTAACATCAGGCATACCCTAGACATTGGGAGGCGGGGCTTACACAAGCATTCAGCTTATCATCTGACTGTACTCATCTCCAGTGGTGATTTCTGCACCTTTGATCAATCAGAAATATCAAAATCATTGCTCATTCTGAATTCAGCAATCTTCTCGTGTCATCACGGGTTTGATTTCATTTGTCAGAAGTGTCAGTCTGCTCCTTCATGCAATTAGTGTCCTTTCAAACTTAATTCTTTTCATACCATTATAACCCCCTACAAATAGGGGTTCCATAATGTCTTCCTGGGCTGCCTAATGCCCACTGTCAGGATGGTGTTCTGTGTCCAGTAGTCCTAATCATCTGCATGAGAGTTCTCCAGCAAGCCTCCATGCCTGTCTCTTTAAGAGATCAACTATGCTGTGGAGAAAATTAGTCTGGGCTGGGTCCGAGTGATTTAGGGCTTGTGACCCACCAGACAGTTTGTATTTCTGCTCCATTCTGCAGTTGCTATTTGCGCAGTGGGAGCAGTGTTAGGAAAGTGATTATTTACTGTTTGTCTGCTATAATAATAAGGATAGAGAAGTTTGTCTAACCTGCTTTCAATTGCAGCTTGAGCTTTGAATAACAGCCATAATTTTGGTTCTGGGCTGCCAGTGTTAGACCAATCGAACCTTGGGGACCTAAAGCGGAGACTGTCCCCAGAGGTCTTGTGGGATCTAAATTTATAGGAAAGTAGTTTTAAGGGGTTGGTGCCTAAATTGACCTAGATGGGAAGCCCTTTCTGTGACAGACGGTTCCCTCAGCCAGCCGAACCTTTTGGATTACTGGGAAACCCCAAAACTTCCTGAAGAGAGTGTCAGTCAAGAGTTAGAATTTGAGAGTGAACAGCCGAATCATCGAGAAGCTGCTCCTGGTAGGAGCTAAGGAGAATCAGCGGAAGGTTCTGTAGCCTGCCTGTCATATCTCCAGCATTGGAGTATCGCCTTTGTGTGAAATACAGACTTTTCCAATTGCTGGTTGAGACCTGCCTTGGGAGAGAAAGTGTGTTATTGTTACTCAGAGTGGACCAAGACTTGCTCCAGAAGCGATCGCCCACCAGATGTCAGAAGGAGCCTCAGATCAAAAGGTTTGCTCAGAGAAACTGTGATTAGCAAATGGACTTTATCCAAACTGTGGCAAAATAAGCTAAGTGTTATAGATTTGCTGAATGTGTTTTGTAGGTAGTGTTTGGTTTCCCACGGCAAGTTCTGTTACACCAGCTGGAGGCTTTTCCAGCACTCACCATGGACTTTATCCAAACTGTCTGCTCTGCCTGGACCCGCCATCTTGGCCTAGACTGCTGCTCCTGATTCAGAGACTTTCTCAAAAGACCCACTGGGATTCGCCCCTGCTCAACACTACTGAACAGGTAGAGACCACCAGGAGGTGAGTCCTGTAGGCCCTGCTTCCCCTGACCATTCAGTACAACACCACGAGTTCTTCATCTTGCCTGTCCTGCATCCTGGTCCTGGTAGCATGAGTACAAACAGGATAGCTCCCTGCAACAAAAGCTACAATCATTTGTGTGTGCCATCTGATTTTCTGTTTGGGTTAATTGCAATGGACTGAGCCATCCTGCTCCGGATTATTTGGGTTGAGTGCATGTTAATTGTTTTCCTTCCAAGGGCCCCAACAACAGCTGCAATGCCAGCCTACCCCAGGCAATGCTTCAGGCTAGCCTGCTCAATATACTGGGTACCCAGGGTTGTGGGACTGTGTCAGAGGGACTTACAGTGCATGCTTAATCAGCCTGAATTTAATCAGAATTGCCAATCATTTGTTAGATTTATGCCCCACCCTTGTTCACTTTCCCTAAATAAACCAGATTGTGGGTTTCACGTTTAACCTGTCTAGTGTGTACCTTCATGGTGGGGATACAATACTGTTATTGTATTGTTGCATCACTGGTCTTATTTTCCAGGGGATCTCCAGGGCAGTTGCAGAAGATCTGACCCTGGTGATAAGTGCAAGGAGTGTGAGCATATCGTTACTGTCATATGGCAAATGTGAATGTTCTGGTGCTGAACTGTTTAGGCCACAAGAAGGGTTGGTGGGTGGTTATAGCATTCCAGAGGGCTATACCAACAGCAGCTACACTATGCTGCCAAAGCTATTCTTCAGGTGGAGGCACCCATTCACTGAGCTCAGGCCCCTCAACCTGTGCCTAGTCACGAAGACAGAGATAGTAGCCATAGGATATTGCCACCTAGGGGTTAAACCATCATAAGACTTGACTTGTCTGCCAAAGATGGGAGTCTACACTTTCTGCCAGTCCATCCCTACTTCCTCCATAGCACGATGTAGACCTCCTATTCAATATCCAAGCTTTCATCTGGAGGAACAACATTCTTTAATCATTATCAGTCCCTCTCAACACTTATGCAACCACGTGAGCTGCTTTCATATTATCCAAATGGAGCTACCTATGAGCATTACTTCAGCTAGACTAATTGCTGTTGCTTCCTCCTGCCCTCCTACTAACTGCTTAGATGACACAGAGTCATCAAATATGCAAACTTATGAAATAGCATAATTCAAAGCTCGCCAGCTGCCCTACCTCTGATCTCCAAGACCATTCATCTCTTCCACTTCCAGACATATTTTTTTCCAATTCTGTTTGTGCACTGCACCTCCAGGGCATCTTTCCAGAGTACCCTCATGATGCATGCCTCTTCTCCCTTGCCTGAAACCCCTGCACTGGCCTCTCCTGACCACCATGGCATGTCCAGCCCCCAGATCATCCCTCGGGGCCCACCCTCCCTCCCTTGGTGACCTATCTGAAATTAGAGGAACTTACTGTGGGACGGGTCAGGCATGGAAGTATTGGCACCGTGGATCCAGCACTCAGGATGTGGGCAGATCTCTGGGGTTTCTGTCATCTCTGCTGGGGATGCAGGGTATTTCCATGTTTGTTCCCCACAGAGCTCAGATGTGCAATGATGTCTTAGGCACCCACGTGCTTATGTCAGCCCCAACTCTGCCCGCTTCTATAGCACCACTTGTTCCCAGCCATCCCTGACCACCATCAGGGGCGCTCCAAGGGCTTGGCGTTTCCCTCAGAACCCCTCCCTGGAAAGGTAGCAGTCCTCGGACACTCAATCCTCACCTCCCTGCTGACCCCAGTGGCCCAAGCTCATTCCTGAACCCAGTTCACCGTGTGGCACAAGGTGTGGCATCCAGCACCTCAACCTCTGCACCACTGGGCTGGCTGACTCCCAGACATCTTTCTTCATGTCCTGCTATTCCAGCGATTCTAAGGTTCTGCTTCTGGCTCCTGACTTATCAATGTCTCTTCAAATTGTTTGTATGTAAGCTGCCTTGCTTCCATCTCCTTTCAAATACTTTTGTAGACATTATCAACACAGCCAGGTTGATACCATCCATTCCATCATGGGATTCATTTCTGCCATAACGAACTGAACAGCTATTATCTCCATATCTATTCCAGGACTCTGCTACATATACCTCTCAATATCACATGTGTCTTCTCCCCAAATCATCGATTTAGCACTACAATCATTACCAAGTTGATGTTCTAGCATCTGCTCCAAGTCATCGCAATGCTACAGCCATCTCATCATGCTGTCAAAACAATCTGAAGGATCTCCAATATCACATACTTGCATCATATTCTAAACTTACAGCACATGGAACCTCCATGTGCAACCCGTACTCCACTAAACAGTCTACATTGTGTCATCCTATTCAATTAGTTTTAGAGTCAACCTCCACGGATCATATACTGCAGTCCACTGTTGATGAACTTCGAAAATATCACTTAAGACCTTGAATCACATTTATCCAAACTCAAGTCTCCTAGCCTAGTCTCTCATTTCTGCCAAGTTCCAACTGAAATCCTGGATGGACTCTTCAATCCGCCCAATGAGACTATGGTTTTGATTCCTCAGTATCTAGCTAGAGTTCCATGTCTTGGAGGGTCGATCATTTATTTTGAGAGATCTTACTTATCACATAATAACAAACAGATAATTTCATTCTGGTACTGCCAAATTCAGGACTATAGATTCTAAGATTCCTGAACTCACATCTGCTTCTCAACCATGCTGCTGGCAGCTATTCGATTAACCATGCATGCTGTGATACTTTGAGTCTGCTTCTAAATCATCCAGAAGCATAGTCCACATTTGTCAAGCATTAAAATAATTCTACAATGACTCAGACTAATTTCCGTGATCACAAGTCATTCCTCCACATCAAGCATCATCATCATCATCATCAACCATGGAAAGATAGCTAACTCAGTTAAGAAGGAGGATAAAACCTTTTATAGGTATATCAGGAGAGTAGAAAGACAAAGGGAAGGATAGTGAGGCTGAATAGAATGGAAGGTGGGTGGGCAGAGAGTGACAGTGAAAAACAGGGATACTGAATGAATACTTCTGTTCAGTATTCACAAAAGAAAGTGGGTGAGGCACCTAATCCAATTAACAGAAGCACTCTGGAGAGGGGATCGATCCTAGTCCTTTCACAGAAGAAAGGGTTCTGAAAGAACTCCTAAAACTGAAGGTGGACAAAGCAATGGGGCCAGATGGAATTCACCCCAGAATTCTAAAGAATTAAGCAGTGAACTAGTGACACCGCTGACTATCTTTTTTAACAAATCATGGAGGATGGTGTGGTACCAGAGGACTGAAAGAAGGCTGAAGTGATTCCTCTTCACAAAGTGGAACCAAGACAAAGGCAGGATAGTACAGTCGTCCTGTCAGTTTGACCTCTGTGGTAGGGAAAGTGATGGAATCACTTCTGAAGGAAAGAATTGTTGAGTACCTAGAGGCCAGTGGGGCACAGGACCCAAGGCAGCATGGTTTCACAGCAGGAAGGTCATGTCAGATGAATCTAATTGATTTCTTTGACTGGATGACCAAAGTAGTAGACCAGGGAGAGACTGTGGACATGGCCTACCTAGACTTTAGCAAGGCATTTGACACAGTCCCACACAAAAGATTAGTAATGAAATTAACCAGCCTGGGAGTGTGTCCCAGGGTGGTAGCCTGGGTAAAACATTGGCTGAACAACAGGACATAGAAGGTAATTGTAAATGGAGTCCACTCTGAAGAAAGAGGGGTTACTAGTGGAGTACCGAGGGTTCAGTACTGGGTCCAGTCCTTTTAATGTCTTTATAAGTGACATTGCAGAGGGTCTGGAAGGAAAAGTATGCCTCTTGCAGATGACACAAAGATCTGCAACAGGGTTAATACACAAGGAGGCATGGAAAGGATGAAAAGGGACTTGGCACGGTTGGAGGAATGGTCAAGTATGACAGCTTGGATTCAATGCAAAGAAGTGTAAGTAATGCACCTGGGAAACAAAACCCAGGGAAGATTACACAATTGGGGGGAGTAAATAACAACAAAAATGGAAAGGGACCTGGGGTAATCATATCAGATGACCTTAAGGTTGGCAAGCAATGAGAAGGCGGTAGGGAGGGCTGGGTGGATACTGGGATGTATAGGAGAGGTATCACCAGTAGAAAACAGGAAGTTGTTATCCCCTGTACAGACAGTTAGTGAGACCCCATCTGTAGTACTGCGTCCAGTTCTGGAGACTCCACTTCTGCAAGGACATAGACAGGATGGAGGCAGTTCAGAAGAGGGCAACTAAAATGGTACAGGGTCTGCAAGAGAAGCCATATGAAGAGAGACTAAAGGAGCTTAATATGTATACCCTTGAGGAAATGAGGGAGAGGGTGGACATGATAGAAATGTTTAAGTACCCCAGTGGAATCAACAAAGTGCAAGAGGGTAGCATCTTTCAGAAAAAGAGATGCAAGAACAAGAGGACACAATTTGAAGATAGAGGAGGGACAGCCTAGGGCAATGTGAGAAAGTATTTTTTCACAGAGAGGGTGGTGGACGATGGAACAGCCTTCCTGAGGAGGTTGTGGGGCCTAAAACTGTGGGAGAATTCAAGAATGCATGGGACAGACATAAGGCAATTTTTGTGGGGTAGGGGAAAATAGGCTGTTGGTTGAATGGGATCTGCAGCTTATCCTCTAGGTAGGGAATGGCAGACTAGGTGGGCCAAGCGGTCCTCACCTGCCTTCAAAGTCTATGTTTCTATGTTTCATGTCTGCTTCTAATACTAAGACTCGTGACAGATGGACTCCTTCACGCTGTACTAATCACCCTTAAAAACTTGAAAACTATTTTAGCTCTTCTTAGCTTGCCCAGAGGATGAGCAGTCCAGTAGCCATGGGTCCTCAGAGGTTTCCTCCATGATGGTGGGGTGGTGGGTTCCTCTCCTGCATGTTACTGTTCACACTCTCTGTGAGTTTGAGGAGGTAAAACTTTTTGGGCCTTCTATTCCCTATCTCTGCCCAGCTCTTATACCAAGGGTGGGAAATAGAAAGGTCAAAGTTAAACACAAGCACTATACACGCTACACTATTCACCTAATAGGCTTTTGCCTGTTATTCAATGTGGGGAATCTGACTCCTCCCACATGTCACATAAAGGCCAGCTTCTCCCAGCAACCACCGCCAGAGTGTTTTGAGCCCTCATCCACCCCACTTCCTTCTTCTCTAGCACTCTTTCTTCTTGGTGCTGGGCCTTCTATTCCATATCGCTGCCCGGTTCCCATACCAAGGGTGAGAACAGAGAAAGGACAAAGTTAAACACAATCACTGTACACTATTCACCCAACACTGAATTGTTATTAAAAGTGATAAAATACCAAAATTAAATTGTACAGGAACCTGTGGTTGAGGCAGGTGTGGAAGCATAGGCAGACCAGCAGAAGTTATAAAATTTGAAAATCCTGAAAGTCATTTCCAATAATCATAGGCATGGGTAGCTTAGCCACCACCCCTCTTTCATTTGGTATGACAATCAATTAATGCTCAGAATCACCTGGGTAGTGGGATAACACTGAGTGTCCAGTGGATTCATATGACCACAGCACCTGGGCATTTTGCACAGTCCTTTCTCAGAACTTCAGCATACACCAGGGTCTGTCAGCTTCCTGAATCAATAAGTCCCATCACATTCTTATTCCTCCCATGACATCTGTGAAATACTTGTCCCAATTTTCTAAGGCCAAACTTGCTCCACTGTTACTCCTTATATTTATGGCAGTTTCTTGTAATATGGCCTGGCTTATTACAGCTATAGCAAACAAAGTCTTTAGGTGCAGATTTGTTATCCCCATCAGAGTTATTATCTGATCTGAGTTAAAGCAGGAAAAGGGTCTTACCAGTTCTAGACTGTTACTTAACTGCTGCAGTGACTGCTTGAACACCTGATAGTCCTTGTCCAAAGAAACTATCTTTTCCCACGCTCTGTCAGTATTCTTTACCCAAAGATGCATGTCTGTAGGAAGGCTGTCGATGAATTACTCTATTGCAAATATGTCAATTATCTGTGTGATTGTTTTGCCCTCTGGTTGGAGCCATTTAATGAGGAGTTTTCCGAGTTGTGTGAAGCTCCTTGAGGATTGATGACTAGTGGTACTTAAGGGCTGGAATCTCTGAATGTAGGTTTCTCCTGATATGTCATGTCTTTCAAGGATTTCTTTCACAAAGTCATAGTTTTCTGACTGTGCAGTATCCATATTGCTGTAGACAAGTTGGGCTTTACCTGTTGGCTAATGTACCAACCTGATTGCCCATTGCTGTTTTGGCCATTGGCAGGCTCTGCCAAGTCTTCAAACTCATCAGGTATGTTTCGATATCATCCATGGGATGCAACTTTCTAAGTTTAATGTCTTTTATGTTATTTGTGTTTTGTTGATCTGCTGGACTTGTACCAGATCCTCCAGCTTGATAGCTTACAAGGCATCCAGCCATCATTGCTCCTGTTGCTGCATACTCTTCCTTCCTTCCCTCCCTCCTCCCTCCCTTCCTCTCCTCTCTCCTCTCCTCCCCTCCCTCCTCTCCTCCCTCCTCCTCCTCCTCTCCTCTCTCTCCTCTTCTCTCCTCCTCCCTCCTCCTCTCCTCTCCCTCCCTCCCCTCCTCCTCCCTCTCCTCTCCTCTCCTCCTCCTCCTCCCTCCTCTCCTCTCCTCTCTCTCTCTCCTCTCCTCTCCTCCCTCCTCTCCTCTCCTCCCTCCCTCCCTCCTCTCCTCCCTCCTCTCCTCTCCCTCCCTCCCTCCCTCCTCTCTCTCCTCTCCTCTCCTCTCCTCTCCTCCCTCTCTCTCCTCTCCTCCTCTCCTCTTCTCTCCCTCTTCTCTCCCTCTCCTCCCTCTCCCTCCCCTCCTCTCCTCCTCTCCTCCTCTCCTCTCCTCTCTCTCCTCCTCCTCTCTCCTCTCTCCTCTCCCTCTCCCCTCCCCTCCCCTCCCTCCTCTCTCCTCTCCTCCTCTTCTCTCTCTCTTCTCTTCTCTTCTGTCTCTCTCTTGTTTTATAGCCTACCATTTGAAGAAGCTGACATGCTTTCAGGTTCTGCTTTCACCTTTTCTTCTTTTTCTTGACTTTTGTCACTGGTGCTGGCTGTACAGTCTCAGTTTGGATGTTTGTTTCTGCTTTTAGTTTAACTGCCATTATTCTGATAATCATTCATGGGCTTTCTGTTGCATGATCTGTGCATTTCTTCTGTGTTCTCTGGTATCAGATTTAGTAGTCACACACAAAATTCCTGATACAGAGTATGCAATGGTGTATAGTCCACTTCTAACACCAACTGTGGTAGAGGCATAGGTCAGGAAGCATAGACAAACCAGGAAAAGTTATAAAATTCACAAGTAGTGTAACCACCCAGTTCCTGGGGTTACTAGAATCTCATCAGTGTCAGTGCTAGGTAGGGAAGGCAGCTGGTGAATAACTAGTTAAATGGGGTTTCACCTACTCACTCTCTTGTTTACTTAGCTTCAGCTGAGATGAGAGAGAGATGAGGTTATTTAGAACTCTCGCAGCAGCATAAGCCACAGCAGCTGGCTGTGGGTGGGGAGTTTAGAATCTTGGGCTAGTTGGTAGTCAGCAGTGGTAGCAGTAGTCTGTAGTGAGTCAGTGGAGGAGTGAGAGCTGCAGCTGTGGGCTCTGAGAGGAGAGCCTACTTTCTCACCCTAGTCCTGGTATTCTCCAGCCTGCCAAGAGAAGTGGCAGAAACCATTGTCTACAGCAGGATCTCCTGATTTTCATCCCTGAAGGGGTGAAAAGGACTGCTAGATGATGGATCCTAGGGAAATCCTATATTTTGTGAACATGACTGGTCACCAATTGATATAGCCCCGACATAGACACAGCACTTGAATACTTTATCACCTGTTTCAACTTAGCCTGCGATGTTCATGCTCCGTTCAAGAAGCGTAAGATCAAGGGTGTCAATAACCTATGGATGACACTAGGCCTCCTTACACAAATGAAATCTCGAGACCAGCTCTAGTATTGTACTAAGGCTACTGGCACCCAGACCGACATCCAGGCCTACAAAACAGTGAGGAATGCATGCACCAGAGCCATGAGAAGGTTAACTATTACAGGAACACCTTAGCCAGCACCTGGAATAATGGGAGTAAATTCTGGCATAACCTTGCTAAAGTGACTGGTAAGGATCCCAAACAACACCCACAATGTTGAACATAGATGGTACCATCACTCTTGACCATGTAATCATTGCCAACGATTTAACATAACTTTTGCTGACCTTAGTCATATGCTACCCCTAACATTTTTATCCCACCACAGTCATCTCAGCTCCTGTTAGTTCAGGTTTGCCACCAGGAACCCTCCTTTCCATTTCAAAGCAATCCCAGAAAGCCTAGCTAAAAACACATTCTTAAAGTGCTTGGAAAGTCTAGGGTCAGTGGCGATTCACTGGATATGAAACTTCTCACCCTCACCATTGATGAGGTCCTGCTCCCACTAACCAAAATCCTCAACCATTCCTCATGCTCTCCCAGTTCCCCAAAAGTGAAAACTGGCAGTGGTGACTTCAATCCATAAAAGCGGTGACAAGACTCTCATGAACAACTAAAGGCCTATATCCATCCTCCCTCTAGCCAAAGCATTGTAACGGATAGTGGCTGATCAGCTCATGGAGTACCTTGTAAATACAGCCTGCAATGTTCCCAGCAGCATGGCTTCCACAAAGGGCACAGCACTACCACGCACTCCTCGAATTCACCACACATATCCATCATGCACTTGATCAGGGCCAGTTGATCCACGCCTCTTTATTGACCTGTCTAAGGCATTTGACACTGTCAATCATGCCATTCTCCTCAAACAATTATCCTTCCTTGGTCTTTAAAGTGAGACTACCCTCTGGTTTCAAAGCTACTCAGTAACCAGACCCAACAGGTCAGGACTGGTGAATTTCTCGTAATCCCAACCAATCCACTACCCAAGGTTCTATCCTGGGTCACTTGTTATTCAGCATATTCCTGAACAATCTCCTGCCTCCTGCCATGACAGAATGTTGCTGTATGCAGATGATGCAGTAATCTCACTTGCCACACTGACCCCACCTCCCTTCAGTCTCAACAACAGAAAAGTTTCACAGACGTGACGACTGGTTTTGCTCACATAAACTCATCCTTTACCACAAAAAATGAAAACAATGTTGTTCCATGGAACCCACAACAAGTACAAGGACCACAAGCTCATAATTAACAACCACGAAGTTGTCACCCTCAAGCAGGTGAATATGTTTAAATATCTGGGCCTGACCCTTGACTGCTCCTTCTTGTATACTAAACACATTGACAATATCGCTAAAACTGTGAACTCCGGCATAGGGCTACTATACAAGTATAAACATTGCTTAATGGCTGAAGCCTTGAACCTCGCTATTCTGAGCTCTGTTATCTCAGCTATTGACTATGGGCTCGTTATCTATGGATCCGCTACTGATACTGCACTCCAGCACATAGCTGTAGCCCTTAATAAGCCATGTAGACTCCTTGTTTCAGCTGCCCACTTTCTCACACATGTGAATTTATGAGCAGGCTAAGTACCAGACCTGCATCCTAGCTAAGAAGATATCACTGGGCCTTATGCCCTGGAGTCCAATCAATATTGACCCCGCAGTGTGCCCTCCACCAAACTAGAAAATCAGACAATCTAACCTTTACAATACCTCACTGCTGGACCTCTCAAGCTCAGTGTTCTTACCTTGTCAGAGACTCCACCTGGTTCAACTTGCTACCTACAGAAATCTCCAACATTGCCACGATTGGTGCTTTTAAGTGTAAACTACATCAACACCTCATGGCTAGTGCCTTCTGTGATTGTTTCTCATAATCCCCAGGTATACTACCCTCAAGCATCCCTTCTCACTGTCCCAGGTCCTCCTCCTCTCTTACCCCATTACTGGGTATAGGATGAATCTGTCGCCTCTTCCTTTTCATCCCCATTCCTCCTCCTTGCTATTTCTCATCTACCACACCCAACGCAATGCCCTCCCTATTTCTCCCTCCTCCCCCTCTCTCTCTCCCATACCACCCCTCACCACCACTTCTTCTCTTTCCCACTAACTCACTCCTAATAAAGCTTCTCTGAGCTGCCTATGACTTGTACTGTATAATTAACTCACAACACAATTCCTTGACAATGCTCTTGGCTGTTATTATTGTAACCTTACTTGTCTTTTTTTTTGTAAGTTCCATTGTAATGATAATGTTATGTTTTGTACTTTATTGTCCTTATTGCCTTGATGTGGAACCTTTGTAAAGAGCCCTCGGCTCAAAGGTGTCATCTGAAATACAAATAAATAAATAAATTTCATCCAGGACAATTTGAAGCTGCCTGTAATGTTCTCACTGTGAGTAGATCTGACTTTGTGCTTCCTGAAAAAAGTGCCTGTGCTTTGGTGTTTCTCTGGCTAAAAGGAAAGGTACACCAGTTCTGTTCTGTTCTGAAATTTGAGACTTTTCTCAGTTTAAAGTTGGCTGGCAATTGTGTGGTCAGAGGCAGACTGATTCACATTGTTCAGGGCTTTAATTTCACACTCCCAGAGTAGTGTTTCTTAAATGCTGGATGTGAAAGTTCATTCAAAGATGCATTTACCTAAGCGTGTTCAAGATGTGTAAGTGTAACTCTGAATGAATGTCTGGGTATGGATTTGGGAACAAAGGGTGGGCAGCCCTCATCTGGAGTAACCAGTTTAGGACTATAGGTTCTGTAATGGCATCTGGTTACTTTGGACATGGTGGCCAATGTCAGAAGAGAAGTTTATCCCTGGAGTGAGTTGTGCTAGCAATGAGCCCCAGTGTGCTCAGTTGTGGTCAATGCCACTTGAAGAAGTTTTAAAAGTCCTATGCCATATGGGAAATGTGTGTTCAGCTGTGGCCAGTGCCATTATAAGAAAGATTCATGTTGTGGCCAGTGCCACTGAAGAGAATTCAATGTCCTATGAAATATGGGAATACGTAGAGTTCTGTCAGATACAGTCATTTTGTTGTTCTGCCAATTCCTTGTGCCATGCTGTGTAAACCTTGGGGTTCACCCTTGCTTTACAGAACATCTTTTGGAATAAAGTCACACTCTAGAACCCTAACCTGGTTTGGACATTTACATTTTTGCTTCCTGTGTGTGGACTTACTGGGTACCCTCCAGAAGTATAGGTCTAGCGTAGCCCAGCAAAAAGTTCTCTCCTCAGGACCTGGGTTTGGTCATAAGTTTTGCTTTTGTACACCCCTACCTCTTTTTGATGTCTAGAAGTAATGAGCCTGATTATAAATTCCCAAAGCTAGGGATGGTACTATTTATGAAGTAGTTTATGCCCAGTTAAGGGTACCAGATAGGTAGCTCTGTGTAAAGTAGTGTGAGGGGTGTTACAGTAACATTTATTATTATTAATAACAATAACAAAACAAAATTAAATTGTATGGGATAGCGCTCTGAAAGACAGCACAAACAAAAACACAGTCCTTCATCTGAGAGTCTCTTTAAAATCTCCAGCTTCTCTATCACTAAACAAAACATGGCTCTTTCTATATAAGAGGTCTTTTCCTGGCAGTTAAACTCTGCATCTTGATCTTGTAACTTACATCTCCTGGTTTTCACAAAATGTATCAAAACGTTGTCAGTTTCTTTCCTGTTTCCAGCCTGAAGGCAGTTCATCTAATATTTAACAGGTGCAACCAATTAATACATTTTGTTCCAGAGCTAGTTTCCTGTTGATAATTCTGCAAACAAGCTTGTGGAGGCCAAAATACAGCTCAAGGTCAACCCCTGTATCACTGATTGCATTTTTAAAGAAACCCAATTAGCCTTCTTTCATCTTTCTAACAATATAATTATATACATTTGTAAACCAAGGATCCAAATTGCACATAAAATTCACATATACCTCTTTTAACCACATAGAAGCAATGGGAGAAAGAAAGAATAGATGCAGTGAGTATAGAAGGGAGAAAACATGGAAATTGTAGGACCCTTGGAGTGACCAGTTCCCAGGGGCCACAAGAAAAATTTGATTACACAATGAGACAGGCAAGAGACAGACTAGGAGAGAACAAAATAGATCCTTGCCTTCAGCTCTTTCTGTATAATAAATAAGACAGGGTCCTATCCCAACCCCGTCACAGATTGCTGTATTTGGGGCACAGACTGAGCAAGTGGTGGGGTGAGGCCTCACCCTCATAATGAATGTGTGAATAGATAAAGCAGAACACCTATAGATATGAAAGGGTGACCATGGAAGGCCCTGCAGGACCCCAGGCCATGAATGCTTATAGTTTGTGACTTGCCAAAGGGATGATGGGGTTTGGGGGTGGTGAAGACAATTCCAACCCCAATTATGGAGGCTAGGACACCCAGCACACTTCTGCTTAAAGACAGGTGGCTATATGCTGTAACAATTATTCCTTTCTGTAGATCAAATTAGATGCCTGCCACACCTCCCTTTCTCTGATATTTCCAGTCTGATGGGACCTTGCTGGATGGGACTCTTTCCAAAAGAAGTCTGGTGATCATGAAGACCTTTTGGTTGGTGTGTGATGGTATGAGATTGCCACAGGACATTTGTAGGCAGGGTGTAAGACTAGGAGAGTTGCTCTGTCTCTACCTTGAAGGTAGTGCATCTGGAAGCAGCCTGGCCATAGCACTAGTTACTAACAGAGATAGATCAAACATGAGATGAGGAGTGGCCACAGGGGTTGATCCCTGAATGGTCGGCATGTTATTTTATTGGGTGCTGAGTTGCTCACTGGTTGTGGAAATGTTGGGTTCCACTTTGTCACTGCCCTACAGTTCCACTCCATTAAAGGCATTTGATTAGGAAGGCCTAGGCCTTGAAGGGGAGGGCTGACAAGGCTGCCCATATCTGGTTTATTTATTTATTCATTTGTTAACTGGGTTGGTGCACTGATCCAAGGACCTTTTCAGGCACAGCCCAACAGTGAGAGGTGACAACAAAGACAATAAAGTGCACAGAATAAAACAGCAACTGAAAACAGGTACAAGTCAGGAGAACATACAGTGGGGAGATAATTAAAAATAGGTACAATGAAAGGATAAATTGAAAAGGTGTACATACAGTAATAAATAAAATAGTGCTTGGGCAGCAACAGCTCCTGCACCTACGATGAGCATCAGCAGATACAGGTAGAACCAAAGAAATACACAGGCAATATACAAATTATTGTTAGCAATGGTTACAGGCAGCAGTCACTGGGATAAGGTGGCAGCAGTAAGCCAGCCAGTTTCAATGGTAGAAGAGGCAATGGCAGGGACCAGGGATGCTAGGATAGCCTACCAGTGCCTAAGGCCTGGGAACAGGAACAGGTTGAGGAGGACTCAAAGTGGATTTTAGGAGGGTGCATAAGTTAAGTGAGGGATCATATGAATACACTGAAGGGAGAGATAGTTCCAGAGGGAGGCCCAGCAACAGAGAGGGCCCTTTGACCCATCCTGGTGGCAATGAATGGAGGAGCGAGTTGGAGAAAGGATGAGTGGTGGAGAGTGTGGCTATAAGTCTTGGGACAGAGCAGAAGAAAGAGAGGGAGAAGAAGGGGCTATGGAGGGCATCCCAATGGTTTAGTCCAGCAGGTAGTGAGTGTCTGGGCTTGAGGGGAAGCCAGTGAAGAGACTGATAGAGAGAGCAGTGGTGTGTGGAGAAAGGAGTGCAAAGGTCAAAGCAGCAAATCCAGTTGTAGGTGGTGTCCAGCTGGGAGAGGTTGCTAGTGGAGGTAAGGGAGTACACAGGACACCCATAGTCAAAGAGGGGAAGGAGGTTGATGGGCTATAGCAAGGTGAGCTCCGGTGTGAGACGTCAACAAGGTGGTAGCAGAGACCCAGCTTTGGTTTATGCAATGTCTCAGGAAGCAATGTGGTTGGAGTAGGTAAGAGATGGGTCTAAATTATGCTGAGATATTTGAATGAGAAAAACGGTGTCGAGGAGTGATCTGTCCGGGAGTGAACTGTGAGGTGGCAGTCATAGTGGCCAAGGGTGGAGAGCTTAGGTTTCAAGCTGAATAACATGGCCTTTATTTTAGCTGCATTAACCAGTAGCTTGTTGGAGGAGAACCAGCTGTGTGCATACAGAAATTGGTGGTGAGGGTGGAGGAGTGTGATGAGGGAGGTGTTGCTGTGGAAGAGTATCAGATTGTCATCATAAAGGAGGGAGTGGCACAAGAGGCACTCCAATGGGAGGAGTTGATAAAAGGGAAAAGAGGAGTGGCCCAAGTATGGAGCCCTGGGGATACCAACTGAGACCGTGGGTGGGGTGGCAAAACCAAGACAGACCATTTGGATTCTGACAGATAAGTAGCTCATAAGCCAGGCTAGGGAGGTAGCAAAGAAACCGAGGGCACCAAGTTTGGTTAAGAAGATGTTATGGTTGACCAAGTCAAAGGTCTTAGATAAATCAATGAATAGAGCACGGTCAATTTATCCTCATCCATGTTTCTAAGCACATGGTTGGTGAAGCAGGCCAGGGCAGTGGTGGTGCTGTGCACCTTCCTGAAGCCATGTTACTAAAGACAAAGAGGTTGTATTTGGTGACATAATAATAATAAACGAATAATAATAATAATAATAATAAGCTTTATTTATGCAACAGGGGTCAGGATAAAACTGTAGAATAAAACCATTTATCTTCGCTACTATGGTAATAAATTTATTTATCCACATAGTAACTACATCATCACCCATTTATCCACACAGTAACTACATCACTAGCTCATTTATAGTGTATGGTGGAGGCAGCTGTTCACGTAAAATCCATGCCTGGAACAGCGTTGTTGTCCTATTGATGCGTCATGATCTTGTTGTGCTGCACCAGTGCGTCGACCGTGCAGCACAACAAGATCGAGATATTCTGCGCAAGCATAGAGCGGCGTGCACGGCAACACGGAAGGCGGCACTTTGGCGGCAGACACGAAGTAAGCTCCCGAAGTTCACGAGTGGTATTTATGGTTGCCCATACTATTAAGAAGATTGTGTATGAGCAACCATACACAAACAAGGCAGTTTTAGCGATCTTGAGGTTTCCGTGTTAACGGACCTCTCGAAGCTACGCCTCGAGGTCTCAGGTTACCACGGAAACCCTCGATCGCAACTGTATTATGTATGTTTACATACACAATCCTCTATATCTACACAGTTCTCTTCAGAATTCATTTAGAATGTTCGGCCTCAGAACCAGTACTAACCATATTTAAATGTCAATAACTTAAAAACGAAAAAAGATAAATGGTACTGTGAGCACGAAATTGTTCAGCACAAAATTATCTACAAAATGAATACTGTTTCATTTATATAAACCCTGTATATTGTATATGGTTAGCAAGAAAACAGAAGAAATGTAATTTTTGTTTACTTTTTGACAAACAAATATAAATAACTTTAAAACAAAAAATGATAGCATGGTACTGTGAGCACGAAAAATGTTCAGCTCAAAATATCTACAAAATGAGTGGTGTTTCATATATAGATACCATTTTGTTTTTATAATTAGCAAAACAGCATAACATTCAATTTTCTTTTCCTTTTTGACAAATTATTTACACCTACCAAAATCAAAATGTTCCACAACATCTAAACCTGTTGCATAAATGGAATATGCAGTGCTTCCAGTGTGTGGTAATGCATTTATTTT
The DNA here is from genome assembly GCA_016271365.2 of Neoceratodus forsteri. NCBI lineage: Eukaryota > Metazoa > Chordata > Ceratodontiformes > Ceratodontidae > Neoceratodus > Neoceratodus forsteri. Next base: position 124,257,052 of record JADMNL010000023.1, on the reverse strand, counting down.
GTACAGTTTCAGTGACCTCTCGTAACTCTACTCTAGCCTTCGCACCGTGGAGGTTACTTGAGGTCACTGGAAACTGTACAAGATAAATGCATTATCACACACTGAACCGCTGATATCCCTTATTTATACAGCGCTTTCAAAACCAAGGCCCTTACAATATTAAAACCACTCAATAAATAAACAAACATCTCAATAACAAAACCAGACTAAAACATCCAGTAATTAGTTACCAAAAGCTTGGCACCATAGAAAGGTCTTTAATAACTGCTTAAATCCTTCCATAGTCGTAGGTTCCCATAGCTGATGGGGTAGAGAATTCAGGAAAAGGGCAGCATACACAAATGCTCTAGCCCCAGAAGATTTCAAAGACACCCTCAGAATCTCTAGTAACCCCTCATCGGCTGAGTGGAGTGATCACCAGGGCAGTGAGGGACCAGAAGCTCTTCAGAGATAGTCCGGCCAAGTCTGTGTAGGGCTTTAAAAGTCAGAAGACCGACTTTGAAGGTGATCCACCATTGAACTGGCAGCCAGTGCAGTCCACGAGCACGGGCAAAATGTGACAGGACTGAGATGACCCCATCAAAAGCCGGGCTGCCGTGTTCTGCACTAGCTGCAAGTGGCAGATTTCCAACCCTGGTAGCTGTAGGTACAGGGAGTTGCAGTAATCTAACTGAGAGATCACAAAGGCGTGGATCAGAGTAGAAGGTTGCCAGATGGAACAAGGTGCTTAATCCTGGAGATATTCCTCAGATGGTAAAGGAGGATTTGACGACTGATGACACCTGCTTATGCAGGGTCAGCTTCATCAAAAATTACCCAGGTTTCGCAACTCCATTCAGAGGTCAGGAGTGGCACATCCTCAAGAAAAGTCCAGAGGGTGAAGCTGTACTCTGACCCCCTATCCAGCACCCTAGATCCACAACCATTACATCAGTCTTGTCAGAGTTCAACTTCAACCAACTGGTATCCATCCACCCTATATTTCCGTGAGACAGCTATTAAAGACTGAGACAGCTCCATCCTGTTTAGGTGCAAAAGAAAGGAAGAGCTGGGTATCATCAGCATAGCAGTGAAACCTCAGCCCATGCCTTCTTACAATGTCTCTGAGGGGCAGCAAATACACTGCAAACAACATGGGGACAGCACTGAGCCCTGAGGAACCCCACATAATAGAGAAACTGGACCCGAGGAATGAACCCCGACACCATTCTCTGTGATATTCCCATGAGGAATGATGTAAACCACCTAAGGACTGTACCTGACAGTCCACAGATGAACCTCAGATGATCAAGCAGCACCCTATGTTCCATAGTGTCAAACGCTGATGAGAGATAGAGAGAACCAGAATAGAATTGCTCCTCTGATCTCTAGCCATCAGGAGATCACTGAGCACCTGAACCAGTGCTGTCTCGGTAGTATGCCTCTTTCAAAATCTGGACTGCAGAGGTTCATAGATGTCATGGATGATCAAATGGTCCTCCAGCTGAGTGGCCACTACTTTCTCAATAACCTTCCCTAAAAAGGGAGGTTAGAGATTGGTCTGCAGTTTGCAAGGCAGTCTGGGTCCAGGGAAGCTTTCTTCAAGAATGGTGTCACCACCACCTCTTTCAGTGAGCTTGAAACTCACCTGTCTCAAGGAGCACCAGACTATCTGATCTAGGACTGGACTGATAGAATCAATGCAACCCAATATCACCCAATAAACACCTCTGTGCTGTGTGTCAGTACTGGGGACCTTTTAAGCTTTATATACTATTTGTATGGTGTTGTGTGTCTGAGCCCTGTTTCAACTGACAGGAAGCAGGAAGAGAGCCAGGCAGTTCAGGCATAGCTGACCCTGAACTACAAACGGCTGGGAACTACTTGTTTTAATATAACTAAGGTCTAAACCTTGTGCCTGAGCCATGCATGAGTGGTGCATGCACGAGGATAACAGTTAACACTTTTGGGGATTCTGAGTTGCAAGCATCCTGTGACCCCTAGCAACCACTTCTGGGTCATAGTATTATAAAAACTCACCCTGCAGCGAGCAGAACAGCTGCCAGGCGCCGGGCGAAAGCAGGCAGAGACACGGTGTCCGCACGTGTCTGCTGTGTCTGCTGGGACAGGGGATTGGGGCCCATAAAGATCTTTGTGAAAAGGTAATTATTGCATTAAGATGAGGCTGTGTACTAGATGTAATATACTAACTGAAGGGAAGCCATGGATGAGTTTATTTGTGATAAATGTAACTTAATAGATCTTACAAACTGAGATACAGGTCCTAAAGCAAAGGGTCCAAGTGCAGATTGATATTAGTAATTTGGAACACTATATCGATTCTGTAGCAGATGTGACTACGATTTCATGTGATCCTAGTCACCTGAATGAAACCCTTGAAAATGATGAGGTATGGTGTCTTGTAACAAACAATACTAATAAAAACAGAAAAAAGGTAGAATATAGGGGCTCCTCAAATGTTTTAACACCAAACAGGTTCTCCGTTTTAAATCATGATGCAGTGTGCAACATTTCAACACAAGGTGACCTCCCCAAAAGTCAGGTGATCCCATTACGGCACAGGATATTCCACCTCCAAATGGAAAAAATATTGCACAATCCCTCCCCACTTACTAAGGAGCAGATTAAAATCCAAAACAGATTACACCAGTAGGGAGATCAATCAAATTACTGGTAATGTTAACAATATAGAGATAAAAGAGGAGACTAATATTAGAGATGTCCTGGTCATAGGGATTCTATGTTGAATATATAGATCACATTATATGTAAGAATCGTAAACTAACAACTAGTTAGTATACCCCAGAGCGGTATAAAAGACATTAAAATCTCCTCCTGGCTTGAGAGAAAATACTCATAAACCATTGGTTCTAATACATGTAGGAACTAGTGATGTAGGGAAAAGAAGGTCCTAAATACAGAGAGATTTTGAGGAGGTAGGGAGGATTCTTACAGAAGCTGGTTGTGATCTTATTATTTCTGGGATACTACCTGTCCAGGGCATCATGTGATGTAAACGACTATATACTGCATTTAAACGGATGGCTGAAAAGATGGTGTTTTAGGAGGGTCACATCTTTACGGAACAAGGTGCAAAGTTTAGGAACCCGATGCTATATGCACAGGATGGACTCCATTTAAATAGAAGGGGTAAACAAATTTTTGCTTACCAACTTAGACATACAATAGAGGAAAGTTTCAACTTAGCATGGGGGGTAGCCCACTAGTTCTTTTCAAAGAACAAAATATGATCTTACTTCATATAATTTCCTCTCATTAAAGGCTAGGAGTTTAAATAATAAGTTGGGAGAATTAAAATTATCTATCGAACACCTAAATATTAGTATATGTGCTGTCACAGAGACCTGGTGGAGCCCAAATGATCCATGGGAAAAGCAGATCAATGGATATAATTTGTTCCATAAAGATAGAAATGAAAACGAGGTGGGGACTGGCTCTATATATATCCAATAAAATAAATTCTGAAGAAATCGATACATCAAAATGGGATAAAATTGAGGTGCTATGGGTCAAGATATCATTCCACCACTCACATGTTGTTAATATTGGAGTAATGTATAGATCACCGACTGTTACACCGGATCAGGATGAACAATTACTGGATTTCTTAAATACGATTGGTACTACTAAAAGTAATGTGGTAGTAGGTGACCTAAATTTACCGGCATAAATTGTACAACATTACAGACAAATACCACTATATAATCACGATATCTAGAATTATGTTTGCTAGCGAGGATGAACCAGTGGGTAAATTCCAATACTAGAGACAATCATATACTAGATCTTGTGTTAAGTAATTTAGGTGGTAATATAACAACTTGTAAGGTCTTACCCTCTTGGATCAAGTGATCATTCTATGGTTTACTTCTCCCTAGGCACATTAGCAGACACTATTATAAGTAGGACTAGCAAATATAATTATAATAAAGCTGATTTTGATAGTATGAGATCACATTTTAAAACTGGAATTGGGTTGAGGAATTTCAAAACAAAACACTTGATTCCATGTGGGATCTCCTGGTGGATAAAATAACCTCAGCTACTCAAGCTTTTACTCCTCTAATTAAGAGAACGGATGGCACTACTAATATTAAACCTAAATGGATGTCAAAACTGTATGGCAACTGATAAAGAAGAAAAATAGGGCTTTTATAGGGCCAAAGATCGGATAGTAACATTTGTTGGAATACATATAAGGATCTCTTAAAAAGTCAAAAAATTGTATTAAAGATGCCAAATTAAAATATGAGTTGAGCCTAGTAACTAGAGTTCAGGATAATTACAAGTCATTTTATGCATATATTAGTGACAAAAGGGAGTCTGTCGAGCTATTGGCAAACTACATGCAATGGATGGTAGCACAGTTACTGACCAGTCTCACCTAGCCCAAATGTGTAATGATTTCTTTATATCAGTTTTTAATAATAAATGTTCTCCAAAATTAGATCACTTGGAAACTGTATTAGAAGTAGAATCATTGATAACGAGATGAGATACTTAAAAGGCTACATAAAATAGATCATAATAAATACCAAGGCCGGATGGAATACATCCAAGAATAATCAAAGAAATGGCAGACTTCTTGGCTGGACCTCTGGCAGTAATTTTCAAATATCATTAAAAAAGGGCATGTTTTAGAGGCATGGAAACAAGCTAGGTGGTTCCTATTTACAAGAAGGGAGAGAATGATGTATCCAACTACAGACTGATTAGCCTGACGTTGGTCATAGGGAAAATTTTGAGGGTATATTAAAAGATTATATTATTGAATATGCCCAAAAATAGACTTGGTGGACCCAGTACAGCATGGATTTACTACTGGAAGGCCTTGTCAGACCAACCTATTGGAATTCTATGGAAAGGTCAGCAGGGCTATGGGAGAGGGTCAGCTTGTGGACGTGGTGTATCTGGACTTTTCAAAGGCCTTCGATAAGGTTCCTCATGGAGAACTTATCAATGCATTAATAGCACATGGCTTTCCAGGAAAAATAACAAAATGGGTAGAAGCATGGCTTACCTCTAGAAAACAATCTGTTAATGTAAATAGGACTAATTCTGCATGGGCCGAGGTGACTAGTGGGGTGTCCCAGGGCTCAGTCTTGGGGCCTTGCTTGTTCAATATATATATTGCTTCAATGAGTGTAAATAATGGAGTCTGGGTTTCAAAGTTTGCTGATGATACCAGGGTAGAGTTCCCCATAAATAACCAAGATGATGCCACAAAATTACAAGAAGTGTTAAATGCACTGGAGTTCTGGGCATCAGATAAAAATTGTTATTTAATGTGGATAAATGCTGTGTTATGCACTTTGGGAAAGCAAATAAACAGTCGCCTTTATACACTTGGAGGACAAATATTGAGTATAGTGGAGCAACAGAGTGACCTGGGTATTATGGTTACAAACAATTTGTCATTTAAAACACATTGTAATTCAGTTATTAAGAAATCAAGTAGTATATTACATTGCATAAATAAACATATTACATCTAGAAGCAGGAAGTTCTCCTGCCCTCTATACATCATTGGTGAGGCCGCACTTAGATTACTGTGCACAGTTCTGGTCACCTAGTGGAAGAGCCGAGATAGTCGCACTAGAGAAAGTTCAGAGGAGAGCTACTGTTACATACATGAGGTGAAAGGTCAAGATTATCAAAGGAGGTTAAACATTCTGGGATTATACTCTTGGAGTATAGGCGATTAAGGGGACATGTGTTTGATCTATAAATCAACCATTAATCCAGATTTATGGGAACTCCTAGGATTAGCATACAGGAATCATTGGGCAATACCAGAGCACACCCCTACAACTGTTAGTGGACTGTCCAAAACAAATTAAAAAATCCTGGCTCACACTGAGGGTAACTAATATTTGGAATAAATTGCCATTAGAAGTGGTAGCTAGTGATACTGTGAATACCTTCAAGAACAGATTGGATAGTTTCCACTTAAACATAATATCCAGGGTATTAATAAATTGGCGAGCAAAAGGACTATTGTCTATTAGCTCTGTATTTACCTATGAGGCCTATATCAGGAAGTAGGTCCCAGATTCAAACTACAGCATGTAGGGTACACATCTCGATAATCTGCATGTCATCCATGAAAGCCAACCAGTCAAAGGTACTCCAAGAAACCAAGGAGCTGTGGCCCTGGTGACCCACAGCAACACCCATAGAGTATGCTGGCTGAGCGCTCTGATGTCAGCCACCTTAGTCACAAAAATCAAGCAAGCTCATCGCACTCTTTCTTATGAAATGCTTTCTCGCATTTGTAGACAGGGTGAGTTGCACAGTCTGTCCACAGTTCATAAAACAGCTGAGCTGGTCGATTCTGAGTAGCCACAATCTCCCCAGACAGGAACTCTGCCTTCTTCGATTGATTGCAGATTGATAGACTCGATAATGGTCCATCAATCTAAGGCAGTCAGCATCAAGGGCGATTTCTGCCAGCAATGCTCTAACCTTCATCCTATCCGCATCTCCCCAAAGTCACATAAAACCAAGGGAATGAGGGTGAAGGAGAGAGGATGAACACGGACAGGAGCAATGATATCCAGGGCCACTGCAATGGCCGAATTATAAGCCATCACGAGGACCTCTGGATCATTATTTACCTCTGAGAGGATGAGAGATCTAGCACCACTGCTAGGCCTTGAGAACTTATATCTCGCAAATAACGATACCTAGTCATCTCCACAGGGTAGGCCTATGTAGGGGTGCTAAACTGAACCCCAGAGTGTAGAGATCAGACCAACCAACTGGTTCCACCCCAAATTGGAGGTCTCGATCCCAGGAGGAAGACAGTAATTATGAGTAGCAGTGGCAACTATCTGTGTAAGGCCCAGTGATGTCATCAATTTGTGGAAGTGCTGGCCAAATTGCAAGAGTTCATCGTCGATCCAGGCATTGAAGTTGCCCAGGACCATCAGCCTGATGACTCAAATGCCATGTCAATGATGAAGTCTGCAACTTCCTGAAGGAATTGTTTCTCATCTCCTGGTGGATGGTAGATGAGAACAACCGACACTGCACACCTGATACTATGGTACACTCAAATGACTCAGTCTCCCCACTGGTACATTTGTGAGGTTGAGTTCGGTCTTGAAACAGACCACTACCCCCCGCGATCCAATCTCGGCAGTGTATCACCAAGTACCCGTCCGAATTGCCGCCTCAAAATGGGGCCAGAGTTCTCATCCAGCCAGGTCTTGGTGATGCAGGCCAGGTCCACCGATTTAACAAGATCTGCAATAATTACAGTCTTGTTTTTAATGGACCTAGCATTGCATAACACTGCCCGAAAGGACCAAACTCGGGACACCTGGACTATCAGCCTACCACAATTGGTAGTGCCCTTAGGTATGGAAACCAGACATGGCGGACCATGTTCCAGATTTCTTTTGCCCCAGGACATCTTCCTGATCTCATTACCCCAATGCGGTGACTCCTCATTCATCATCCTTTGTTCACAACCCCACGCCTCCTCCCACCTCCACGCATGATACCCAGTGTCCTACAGTGCTGGTATGTTATAAACTGAAGTGGGGAGGAAACAAAGGGTGGAGAGCATGAAGAGCAGAGGATGAATAGCGACAACTGTAGGAATAGATCTCCAACACATTTTGGCAGCTCAATTATATACCACAAAACTAATATCCAAGAAAGACACACAAATAAAATAAAAATAAAGAAAATTACCCACACAATTTTAATAAAACAAATTAAATTTCTTTAAATCCACCCCCATCCCCATATAACCTTAATAAAACAAGCAAATATTTGTCACGGAAGTCAGATAGTGAGCAAGTGGTAGCAGTCTTTTAGAATCTCAGGCAGATGTTATAAAATTAACTTGAACCTGAGGAGCTCCCACCTCCTCAGATATATTAAAATAAACAGTCTCCCAGAGGATACCTCTCACATATCCTCTGAGAGAATAGCAGGTTTATGTAAAGTTTATTCAGTTTAGGTACTCTCACTACCAAAATGGTTAAACCTGAGATATCTCTCAATATTTCCCTAGAACAGTGACAGAATTTTTCAAAAGCTTTAATAGTCACAGGACATTCTCATTATACATACAGCACAATCAAGTCCAAAATGAAGATAGTAAAAAAAAGATTCAAACCATATCCAATGTAAAATATTAATCCACAGTAATCCATATGATTTGATAAGTCTCCAACTTCTAGACCTCCAAGCTAGGAACGAACAAAAATTAGCAGGGCGAGTTAGCAGACTTCCAGACCTCCAACCAGGAACCAGGAGCAAAAAGTTGGCAGGTCACAAGGTTTCCACAGTGCTCCAGGGATAATCACTTTCCGATTTACCCGCGCCCACTGCTTTGAATCCCATTCACCTCAGCCCACCTGTTGACCCTCCATGGTCAGTAATTTGATGATTAATAGCCTTCTCAAGGAGCTTACCAAGATGGGGTAGTATAACGATGAGGTGATAATCATCCATAATATGAGGATCACCTGATTTGTGTAGAGGGACAATTTTGGCCTGCTTCTACATGGGGGACAGAGGCTGTAGTAAGGGAGAAATTGAATATAAAGGTGAGTGGCCAGGCAATGTCATGGGCCACTAATTTAAGAAAGCGGGAGATAAATCATCACTGCCAGCACCCTCTGGATGGGAGAATAAGGAAGAGTTTAAGTGTCCTAACAGGGAGATAGTCTTAAAGTAAAAAGGGGCTACTGGAACTGGAGGCAGGGGCACAGGGGTGGAGGGAAAGTTTAGCCAGGTAGTTGCTGAGATTAGAAATGAGCATTGAGTGTATTTGCTATATTGAGGGGTCAGTCAGCATGCCATTTTGGGTGATGTGGGGAAGAGGACCTCTTGGTAGTGGAGAGAGCAGGGTACAAAGGAGGATCAGAATCTCCTGAGGTTTCCAAGGTTTTGGGACTGGAGAGATTGGAAATAGGCTGACTTCCTGGAGTGGATGAAGTGCTTACAATGATTACGCAAATAACAGTATTCATTCCAAATGTGGGGATGGTGAGGTTTTATATGTGGCCCATTTGGCATCCCTCTCCTTCATTAGCAAGAGTAGGTCAGACGAGACACCCCATGCCCCATGCACCCTACAGGTGCAAGCAGGAAATGTTTATTTTAAATAAGTAAAAGGGCAGAGACAAATGTATCCAGCATCCAGGCGGTGTCTGTGGCATTATACAGGGTAGACCAGTCAAGGACCATAATATCTTCCTGCAACCTGAGGTTTAGGGTCCAGAATTCCATCCCTTCCAAAGCAGCAGTTCCAGTAATCTTATGAGGTGAGGCTGTAGCCACTCTGTTCAGAAACAATGTACTATTTCAGAACAGCCTGGCTTTTGTAGAAATTTCAAGAGATATACTGCCACATACTGCCACATACCCCTGTCTCTTAAGTAGAGTAGGGATGGCAAAGTCTGCACATGATTGTGAACTAGAATCTAGGAGGGGTAGGAAAGTGACTGGGGTTTGCATATGTTGGGTGGTGGTTTGTACTGCAAGTAGGAATTACAGTGGCTTTTCTTGGACTTCTTTTCCTACTTTGTCCTCCTAACGTTGGGGATGAGTATTCTGGAGGACTAGTATGTTACAAAAAGAGAGAGAACCCTAAGAAGAAGGGGGTGGGGAGTGGGCTCTCAGCGATGGAGCTCTAAAACTTTACTATCCAGTGGCTAGGAGGCCGCCAAATACTGGCTGGAACAGATGATACCCTGATATTTGTTAAGTGCCCTGCCACGTGTTGATGATTTATATACACTGTTGTATTTCTGTTGGTTTGATGTTAAGGGTACAGGTACTTTTGTTCATATGATTGACCATGACTGGCATGGTTGGTTCATAGTTAGCAGGTCATTAGATTTCTACAAAGGAAAATAGAAAAATACAGGTTTCTAAATGGATGCTTTAACTAAGGTAATTACATTTAATATTAACAGGATTAATAGTACTATTAAACATAAACAACTATTAACATTTTTAAAACCAGAACAAGAAGAGACTACTATACCTTTATCCAAAAGACATCTTTCAATCCTGTAAAGGCACAAATATTTCAGTAGTGTTTTTTCAGAGGTCTATCACTCATCTCAGAAAGGAGGAAACAGAGGGGTTATGGTTTTGCTCTTGAATCTATTACTTTTTGAAGAGAGTGAGATGATTACTGATGTTGGGGGTCGATACCTTATTGTTATAGAGATGGTTCCAACATGCCTGTTATATTGACTTAATTTATACACCCTCCTGACTCACCTTACGACTTTTATGCTAAGATCGTCAAATTGATAGCAGAAAAGCAACAGGAATAATCATTATGGGTGTTGACTGGAATTAGATTTTTAATATATCTCTGGACACCAATTCTCAGACCCCAGGACTGAATTAGTCTGTTGCAAAGAGGTTTGCCAGGTTGATTGAGGAGCTGGGTATAGGAGACATCTGGGTGATGAAGCACACATGAGCCCATGACTAATCCTGTTATGCACCCTGCTTTAAGATCTATTCCAGATTAGATCCTATGTTACCTTGAAACAAGATGTGACATGGTTTGAGTCCACGTGGATGGGAACTTCTACCCTTTCAGATCATCAATCAATGTTTTTAAACGCTGATTTGAATATTACAAAAGAAAACTCTCTGGACTTAATATGGCTCTACTTTGTGATAATACCCTGGTGACAGTCTAAAAGGAGAGTTAGGTGCTGAGAGAGAATAATATAGTGGATGTCTCCCAGCAGATCTTCAGGGACACAGCCAAAACAGTGCTTCAGGGAAAATAATTTCTGTGGTGGCGATTGTAATAGAGAACACAGCAAACAGCTTGAAACCCTGTAACTAAATTTAAATGAATTGGGGAATTGTGTGTGTGTGGGGGGTAAAAAGAAACATGGGAAGCGAACGGAGATGTTGACCTAAAATGGGTATGAGCTAAAATCCATGCTATCTACAGGGGGCAATGGAGGAGGCAGTCCCTCTTTAAACAATGGTACTACAGTATGAGGATGGGCAAGGATGAATAAACTGTTGGTCTACTGGCTGAACAGTAAGCAGCAAAGCTTGTATAACTGAAATATACCACCCAGATATAAGAGATTTAGTGATGAAAGCTCTGAAGCTTTTCTCCATTATCATAGTAATTTGTATAGTCCAGATGTGGAAATTCCTATTTAGAGTAAGAAAGCCTTCTTGGACTCTCTTAAACTTCCCAAGCTGTCACAAGAACACAACTTTCTACTAACTATGCCAGTTACAGATTTAAAATACAGACAGCCGAAAAAAAAAAAAAACAAAGCAAAACAATAAATGTCCTAGCCTGGGTGGATTTGGAGTGGAGTTTTATAAATGTTAAAGAAGTAAACCCAATGTTCCATGAGGTCTTTAATGAAATCAGTGGAGGGGCCTAGCTGCCTACCTGGAACTATGCCACCATTATGGTAATCCCAAGGAGGAAGTCCCAATACACTGTAGATCCTATTATCCCATTTCTCTCTTTATTACGGACTACAATTATTCATGGCCATACTGGCTTCCTGATTGAATTCTGTCTTACCCAGCATTATTAACATACATCAGACAGGCTTTATAATGAGCAGGCAGGCACCAGACAACATACACCATGTGATCTGAATCATTGATTTGATCAGAAAACACCAACTTAAGGTGGTAGCACCACATATGAGCGAATATTATTGAGTGCATCAATATGAGCTACTCAATAATACCACTCCCATGTAGAGCAGTAGGGAAAAAGATCACTAAATGTGGCGAGTGTAGCACTGGGGATACATGCTACACTCATGAGAAAAGGAGATAAAAATAAATATTTCGCCAAGCCCCGCCGAAGCTGGCCATGTGGTGTAGTGGCTTGAGCCACTGCTGCTGGAGTGTGCAGTGTCAGGTTCGGATCATGGTGCGGGTAAAGTTTTGCTTCCAGGGTGAGTTTCTGTTTTCACCTAAGTCCGCTCCACCTGGAGTTGAGAATCTTAGGGGTGTGTGAGGAGCATAGCCCCTCGCAAAAAAAAAAAGAAGCATTGTATTCTTTAGAGGACCATCGCTGTTTGTGGCGAACTCTTAAGTTGAAGTCACCTTTGTCGCTGGTGATTTTTCATTGATCTATGAGTGGTGCAATAAGAGACTCTACTTATCACATAACTCCACTTAAGGCCTGTCTGATGAGCCTCAGTGCTGAAAAAGCATTTGGTAAAGTAGTATGGAAATTTTTATTTATGGTCCTTGAGCAAATTAACTCTCTGAACAATTTATTAAAAGGAGTTAATTCCTTTACTCCTCTCTGCAAGCATATTTGTGAATGAATGGTGGTATTTCAGCAAAATTTAGTCTACATTAGGACACGTGGCAGAGCTGGACCCTCTCACCCTTATTATTTGCTTTCTATTTAGAGCCATTGGCCCAGTGGATATATGCTCTCGCATCAATAGATATCACCCAGATGGTACCAGCGCCAACCCAAATCAACTACAGAACAGGATCAAGCTCCTCCTGGACTGGATTCTTACCACTCACCCTAGTAGAATCACTAACATTAGGGTCCTACCAGACTCATTAAGGATCATTCACCAGTCATCTGCCAGTGGTCTAATAAGCCACCCAAATCGAAGACCAAAATCACCTACAGACGTACTTAATAAAAGGCAAGCTACCGCAATTCACGACAACATTTTCATGTACTGACAGGTCCCCATTTACTCCATGAGATACATTGATCTAGCTCTTAATGTCTTCATAAAGTGATTCAATGACATTTTAACCAGTTTTCCCCTTCAAGAAAATAAAAACAAGGGAGTCTCTAACCTTGATCATCCCTGCCCTATTAACTCAGATGAAGCACAGGGTCAGTCTCTGGCACCATGCATGGAAAACTGAGTCAACAGGCAGCTCTGCAATGGTACAAAGCTGCTAGAAATCAGTGTACCTAGGTGGTACAGAGAACTAAACAAGACTACTATAACAGCAAGCTCACTAACAACTGGGGAAATATCAAACAATTTTGGAATAATATTAAAAGCCTTACAGGTAAACCCAATAAATCCCCTCTTCCATGATTGAGGTAAAGAGCACTCTTATCCAGGACCATAAATTAATTGCTGACACCTTTAATGTCGCTTTATGGATCTCAGTGGGTACTCCCACCCAACTTTTCATTGACTCCTCATTTCCTGGCAACAATGCTAAATCTGCTCCTCCCCTAACACTCCTCCTTCTAATTCAGGAGAATATCCCTCGCAAGCAAGAAAATACCTATTAAAGGTGATTGGAAAATTCCTATTTGGCAGCGACACCCTGAATCTAAAACTTCTCTCCCTCACATTCAAGGCTATCTTACTCCCCGTCACCAAGCTCCCGAACCTCTCACTCTCCCTCAGATAGATCCCCCAGCTTTGGAAACCTGCAGTCATAACACCTGTGCAAAAAGTGGCAACAGGTCTCAAAATACCATTACTGCCCCATCTCAATCCTCCCACTGCTTTCTAAAGCCCTAGAGTGCATAGTTGCTGATCAACTGACAGAATACCTTGATAAATATAACATCCAGTGTCAACAGCAACATGGCTTTAGAAAAGCACACAGTACGACCACTGCCCTGCTTGAATTTACAAACCACATTCACAAGGTCTTGGACTATGGGCACTTACTATGAGTGGTGTATGTAGATCTGTCCAAGGTGTTTGACACCGTCAATCACCATCTCCTTCTGAACTCCCTCCCTGCCATTGTCCTATCCAACGAGGTTACCAATTGGTTTGAAAGCAACCTGTTGGGAAGACACCAACGAGTTAAGATTGGGATTATCTTTCAGACTGCCTCCCCATAAACTCTGGGGTACCTCAAGGGTCCATCCTTACCCGTCACTCTTTAGCTTTAGCCTCTTTATCAACAATCTCCTGCAGCCTGTAACAACAATTTGATCTTATACACAGATGATGCCATCCTCTTTGTATTCACACTGACCCTGTCCCCATCCTTTGACCTGCAGTCAGACTTTAACCTTGTTGAAATGTGGTTTGATCAGCACAAACTGCTGATGAACTACAAAAACAAGGCCATGCTGTTCACCAATGCTCACAGCAAACACAAAACAGCTAGCTTAACTATCCTGAATAAGCAGCACCTCCCAATTGATCAAGTCCAAGAGTGCAAATACCTTTGGGTTACGTTGGACAGCTCACTTTATATAATGCTCATGTTACACTCATCTCCAGAGTTATAAATTCTAGGATAGGTATTCTTTACTGCCATCACCACTGTCTTACCACTGAGGCCCCTGCGGATAGCTGTAACCAGTTCAGTCCTTTCAATTATTGATTATGGGCTAATCTTCTATGGATCTGCCACCACCCTAAAAGAATCAGAACCACGCTGAATAAGTGCTGTCATCTTGTGACTAGCTGGTAAAAAGAACGAATACCTGTGAGCTCTATAAACAGTCTTCCTGGCTCCACCTTCAAGGAAGGGTAGTCTACCAGGCCTGCCGCTTGGCTAAGAAAATCTGCCTTGGCCTTACACCTCCAGCAACACATGACTTTATGTTACCACCCACTACTATCATTGCACTCAGTACCAACAAATCCCATTCCTGATTCCTTTTGCCGCACCTCCCAAGCCCAACACTCCTTCTCAGTCAGGGCCCTTCCTAGTTAATTGGTTCCTCCTGATGTCTCTGATGAGAACAAGTTAGGCTCTTACAAATACAAACTGTGCCAGCACCTCTGCAATCTTTGCAATTGTGACTGTACCAACTGGGATGCTTCTGCTCTCACTTCCTTTGTTGTCCCTCTTTCTCATATCTAACCCTTTTGTCTCTTTTCCTACCATCTATCCTCCCTCCCTCTCTCCCAAACCCCTATCTTTCCTGTTCACCACCCTTCCTCTCTCTCTTCTGCCCTCCTCCTAGTCACAATTGCCTCCCTCTGAACACCCCTCCCTGTCCTTTGAGCTAAACCCCTCTCTTCACACCCCTTTCTTCAAGTGCACTCTCCCACCTTCGTGGTCCCTCCTCCCCTAAGTCTGCCTTGTTGTCTCCTTCCCTCACACACCCATGCTCTATTCCACCCTTGTACTATTCCTTCTACTTCCCTTGATTCCTACCCTTTCTCCCACATCCTCTCTTCCTCTCCCCTCATTTGCCAGCTATCCAACTAGTACTTCTTGCAACATCCAGCACTTTATGACAAAGTCATATCCTAGATTGCCTTTCATCTCCTTACCTCTCCCCCAATGCCCCAGACATTATTTTTCATTGTTTTACTTTAGTTTATCCTGTCTGTACTCAATTCAATATGTAACCTGTGTTTTTCTGTATCTGCTTCATTCCCTGTATTGTTACATACTGTACTTGACGTGGAACCTTTGTAAAGTAACCACTTGATTCGAAGTAATTGTAATCCTAGAATACAATAGATAAATAACAAAATACATATATATTTTTAAGCTCAAAATACAGTGTATTGAAATGGGGGCAAAAACTGCACTGTATGCTGATGACGTGCTTTTATATTTGGCAAACCCTAAGTGTCAATGTGGCTCAGTTAGTAGCGCATCTGCATCTGGGCCAGAAGGTTGTGGGTTCTTGTCCCACTCTGGGATTGAGCTCACACCATAAACATTGGCACCAGTACAGTACTGCAGGGTGCTATACTGTTGAGGTGCGCCATCCTTGGATGAGACTTTAAACTGAGGTCCATTCTACCCACCTCTGGTGCTGCTCGGTGGGTGTCCAAGTGGAACTATCAGAACCCAAGGCATTTTCACAAGAGTAGGGATGTTCTCCAGTGTCCTGGCAAACATTCCTTCCCATAAAATCAGTTAATGCAATTGTACACGGCTGTGTGTGGGTGCTGATGTAAATGTCTGTCAATACACATTCAGTCACTTCATTTCCAGTCTCTCACTGCTTGTGGGATACAATGTATATAAAAGTGCTATATTAATCCTGATTCTTCTTCTTCTAAAGTGTAGATAAATGGGGTCTGGAGGGACTTGAGCTGTTTGGGATGCATGTAGGTTACGTTCTAAATAAGACAAAAACAGAGGCTCTTACATTCTGTTATAATCCTCGTGACAGATGAGAGAATTCTTTCCAATGAAGTAACAAGCTTACTGTATTAAGTATTTGGATATTCAGGTGAAAGGGACCTATCTAACCCTTATGATGACAATTTTATACCACTGACACATAGGGTCCAAGAGGACCCAAAGAGATGGACCATGATAAATTTCCATTATATTCTAGAATTGGCCCTTTATTATGAATATCCTGCCTCACTACTTATATATTTTCAATGTATACTGATGTTGAGCCCTAGAAAGCAGTTTTGGACTGGCTAAATTCTTTTCTAAGTACCTCTGGGTGGGTAGATGCCCTCAGATAAGATATAAATTACTGAAAGGGGACATCTATGAGGGGAAGAGCTGTCCCTGACCTGGAACTCTACCATTATATATTACATGTCCTTGCTTTACTCTTATGGTCTTTACCCACTTATAGGGCCACCTGGAAATGGACAGAGCACATAGAAGAAGGGTGTGCACCATTGAATGCCAGAGTGGATGGTAGGTTTAGGCAAGACAGTTCAGATATATCCTCACTGGCAGTCAGAAACATGCTTGAGGTGAGTTACTGAGCATAACACAGATTGAAATTGGGTCCTTTTTAATGTTGTTCTGGAGGGTGGCATGTGACACACCCTCGGCGCAGTTGACCCTGGATCTTGGTGTCTGACAGTGGGCTCAGGAAGGCCTATGTTCCCCAATACAATGTCTATCCCAAGGGGTGGTGGTGGACTTTATATAGAATAACTAACCCCTTCATCGAGGATGAGAAGATTCTCAGCACTGAGTTAGTTAGGTGACATCAGTGGCACAAGAGCAAAGCTAGATTGCCTTATTGATGTCACCAAACTAATAGGCATTGAGAATCTAGCAAGTTCTCAACTGGGGATGTTGTTTTTATAATGCAGTGTGAACCTGTTTTCAACACTGGTATTTTTGATCGTGACCATGGTCCTTCCACAGTCACCGATTGTCAGCATAAAATCCATAGGTCTTCACACAGCAAGAAAATAATCAGAAACAACCTCATGTCATCTCTGTTTTTTTTTTTGTGTGGTACCAGGTGAGTGCCTTTTATTATAAAATATAGTGCTTAGTGTTTAAACTGCTGCCTCAGTGGTTGTAACAGGAGTGGTTTACTGAGGTTCAAACTGCCAATTTTGAATTGGTGCATGCTGCTGTCTGTTGTCCATGACAGCTCAGCTCATTCTTCCATAACAGAACTTGTGATTGCTGCTGTAACTGGTTTTAAGCAATCTTGTTCTTCACATGCCAGAATATTAAGAACAACAGGTTCTACATTCTGAAATGTGAAGAACAAGGTTTAAAAACACCAGAACAACAGGCTCACACTATCTAATAATGCTTAAAGCAGACATTTAACTTAAATAATTGAGATACCTCCAGGTGGGGCGCATACAGTCGAGCACAGGACAGGCACTGCCAACTTCACCACTGGGAGTGCACTTGAGTGGTGGTACTTCAAACATACTTGGAGGTATGATTCCTATGGGGCAGATCTTAGACCTCTATAAAGCTGCTTAGAGACTTAGTCACAGATCAGGCCACCAGGATTAAACAAGCGTGAGTTAGAAAATGATCTAGCCCCATCAAACCAAGATTGGGCCAAGATCTTCTAGTCAACATTTAATGCAACATATTCTCCTTGTGGCACCCTTATTTCCATCCCCTCCTCCCCTCCCTGTGTACCTTTTTCCTGTTTCCTTCCCTTTGTCCCCCTTCCTTCCACCCCCACCCACTCTCTGCCCTGGCTTTCCCATGCTCTCCTCCTCACCCCACTCCTCTCTGCCCATAGTCATTCCTTTGCCCTTCCTCCTCCTCACTGCCCTCTGTCTCCACTCCCATTTTCTAATTTCTCCTGACCCCCTCCCATCTCCCTCAATTTTCTCTTGTTCACCATTTCCTATTTTACTTTTTATTCACCTCCCTCCCTCCCACCCTAGTAAGTCACTCACTCACTACCATAGGCTTGGGTCTCTGCCTTGTCACTTCACCCTGGTAACATGGGCCTCCTGCTGTCTATTCTATTAGCACTTCAGACAACAGAACTGATGCTTTAATATGTTCTGGCAACCTAGATAAGCGTTTTCATAGCTTACCTAATTTTAGTTTTGACACAGACCGTGTTTCCTGAAACATCCTATATTGCTAACTGCCTTATTTTCTTAACTGGGCCAAGTGACATTGTCCTAGTTATACTACTGTGTGATTTCCTGACCTAAAAGCAACTGTCTATATCTGCAAAAGTGCATAACTTTACCAACTGAACCTGTTGTAGCATTTTCTGCTCAGAATTTTGTACTCCTCGTTTGATGCTTTTACTGGTTGTAACATTGCTTCACTGTAAACTGAACATTTGATGACTGTGTATATGTAACCTCTGTATTTTTAATTTGTACATATGTGATTGCTATGACATGGAACCTCTGTAAAACAGCCTTTGTCTCAAAGGTACTTTCCTAGATAATAAATAAATAAATAAACAGATTTAACTGTTTTATACCCCAGTAATACAGGGAAAGTGGACTATTGCTCCATGCAGAGGTGTTGGCATCAATACTCCAAGCCTAGGGCACACCACTCTCACATTTTTGATCCTGCTTGAAGCTGAGTGAGTTCTGGGGCAGGGAGAGGCTGCTTCCAACATGTTTAATCTGGACTCTCAGCTGACCATAACATATGCCATACTTGCAATTCTCCCAGGTGGATTGTGGAAAGATGCAGTATATTTGTAGTGTGTGCTTGCTACAAGGCTATAACCTGCTATTGGTTAGCACCAGAACCCCAACCCTGCAAAACTGAATAGATGTAGCAAAAGAAATTAATAATATGGAACAATTGACATTTTAAATTAATCATCACAGCAGAAGTTTTACATCTGTTTTATTGAGATGGAGCATGTGGGGAGGGGAGAGAGAGAGAGACTGAGACTGAGACTATGAGACTTCTCCTAGGGATTCACAACTTGCACAGGATAATAATTACCCAGTTCTTGTAAGGGTATCCTTAGTGTCGGCATTGCATTGGAGCTTGCCAGGGCTCGGCCCCCAGCTCTGGAAGTGAGCACTGGTAGTTCACATATCACTGCCACTGAGAAGCAGCCAGGAGAAGCTAGAGCATAGAGTATTACCAGCAGTGCAGTAATACACTAGAGGCAGAACCACCCAGCAAGAAAGCAGAGGTAGGGGGTAAGTCAAAGGATCACTAGTGAGGATAGAGAAGCCAAAGTCTACCATTAAGGGACTGGTGGCAAAACAGAAAGAAAGGAGTGGGGGACACCCAGAGCAGGAGCCACAGGAAAGGACAAAGGGCTGCAGATAAGCTGGAGAGGGTAAACCACAAAAGCAGAAAACAAATGATATTCTCAATAAGAACCAATCAGAATTTAGACCCAACTATGGCACTGTCCCCGATTTAGGTTACTAATGACCTTGAAAGGATGGTAAATAGCAGGCAAGTGGGCCATTTTCATTTACCTCTCCAAGGCTTTTGACACAAGAGACCCCAGCCTTCTACTAATGAAGTTGGGAACCTTCAGGTTTGACTCAAGATACAGTATACCAATTGCATAAAAGTTACCTGACAAACAGATATCGGCTAATATCACTAAACAGTACAGACTTCAGCATAACATTTGTGAAAAGGTGTGCTCCAGTGCTCTGTACTGGATCTCCCTGTTTTCAGCCTTTTAAGTTGGCTTGTATGCATGTAAGCAACATCTTCGTGTAGTAGTACTTTCAAAGGTGTGTCAGTGTTGTGGGTGAATCCAGGGAATGCTTTAGCCAGTGTGCCTCAGCCACCAACCAGTGAGCACGCTGCAGATGACAGCAGTTTCACAGCTGTGCCACCAACTTGAAAGAAATCAGCCAGAGAGAGACAGGCTTGTCATTGCAGCGCAGATCTGACACACCTCTATTACATGCCATTCCTGGTAAAACATTTCAATAAACATGGTGGTGGCTCCCACCATACACCTCTCGCAATTCCTAGTAAGCTGACTTCAGTTGTGCCCAATCCCCTGTCAGCATGCCCCTCCCAGTTCAATTTGTTTGCTGATGGGTGCCCAATCCCCATTGGCATAATGTCCCCAGTTTTATTTGTTTGCCAACGGGGTGCTCAATCCCTCTGCATCATGCCCCCCAACACAGACACAAGACATGCTTTATTTGTCGATGGAGTGCCCAATCTCCATCGGCTCCAGTTCCTCCCTCCAAAAACAGGTGGCACACTGGGAGCCCACCCCAGTGTGAGCAAATGTATTGGTAATACTTGTAAAAAAACTTTCCCCAAAGTTTTTTTTTTTCTTTCCATGCAAAACAAGAAACGGTCCTCGTTGTCTGTGGTGCCCTCCCCAACCCACACTCACCCTCTGCACACCTGCCTCACCCCATACTTATTCTCCGGTGGGCTGAGAGTGGCAATCTTCAGTGGAGTGGGAACACGCTATACTCTTCAAAGCCAATCCTGAACTGAAGAAATGCCAGTGAGCTGTATAATGGCATTAATGGGGTTTTCAACTTAGGTGGATATCTCGGCCATTTTTTTGACTTTTGGCTCCAACTTTTCAACATGGGTTCTTGGGACCCACATCATGAAATCAGTCACTGTCATTTCATTATTCAGTCCTGAAAAGTGATTTTGTGGTCACTGTGTGGAATCCACTTTCGGACCGATTAATGAAATGACAGTGTCACTGTTCATGAGGTGCACCCCAAAAGCCTATGTTGCAAATTTAGTGAAAAATTCCAATAAATGTCTGTGTTATGAGCGCCTCATGCAGTTTCCACTCACACTCATAACTTCAACAATTTTTAATATTTTCAGTCCAGATTTTCAACATTGCATTTTTCACACCTCCTTATGAACAATACAGCTGTCACTTTTTCACACCCTGCCCAAAATGTGTTGGCTGTGGGAAATCAATGTTCGACAGATTAAGAAAAGTGCTGTGACACTGTTCATTAGCAGAGGTCCCAAAAATGCCTATGTTAAAAATTTGGTGAAAAATTCCAAAATTACTTTATGTCATGAGTACGCGCTTGTACAGTTTCCACGCATGCTCTTGACTTTAGAATTTTAATAGTTTCCTGCAGATTTTCAACATTGTCATTTTTCAACCTCCTTATTAACAGTACAGCTGTCATTTTTCACATCCTGCCCAAAATGTGTTTTCGCACATCTAGCACACAATGGTGCTGCCGCTGTGGGAAATCAATGTTCAGGACAGATTATGGAAATCACAGTGACACTGTTCATGAGCAGAGGTCTCAAAATGCCCATGATGAATATTTGCAAAAAATTCCAAAATGACCACATTACAGGCGATGTTGCACAGTATCTACGCATGCTCGCAAATTTGCACATTTTTCATATTTTTCTCAGATTTTCAACATTGCTATTTTTTACACCTCCTCATGAACAGTAAAGCTGTCATTTTTCCCATCCTACCTAAAATGTGTTTTCACACCTGTGGTTCCCAATGGTGCAGTTGTGTGCAAAATCACCTTTCAGGATTGAGTAACGAAATGATAGTGCCACTGTTCATGAGGTGGGGTCCCAAAAACAATGTTGAAAATTTGCCGTGAAAATACCAATAAACACCCAGAGCATTAAGGTTTCCAACCATACACCCACTCCTGTAGAGACTGACAGGTGTCAGGGATGTAACTTGGGTTTGTCGGACATAATGTTCGACAGAATTCTACCCCTCCGCCCCACCCCACAGCCACTGACAGGCATTGAGGTGTGCCTTGGTTCCATCACCCTAACATTCACCCCATTCTCCTATATTGCACCCATCTCAGCTTATTTCCTTATGGAATGGGGTGAGCATAAGGCTAAAGACCCCAATGCACACCCTGACACCTGTTGCTCTCTGCAGGTGGGGTAAGGAATGGCACTTAGTGTTATGGCTAACCCAAAGCCACACTCCTTTCAGTCTTTGTGGGGAAGGACAAGTATTTCAATACTTCACTGCCATTCCTATTATGCATCGTTTCTAACTCCTGCACTACCAATGATAATGCCAGTAAGCCAATAGTTGGCATTGACACATGCTTCTTTTTAATGATCTTGCATGATCTTGTGGCCAGTCATGATAATGTTGCCATCTATGTATATGTGGACAACACCAGCATCTATAGCAGGAGTCCAGATTTTGTTCAGTGGCAAATACGCTTACAGTCAAAGTTACTTGGGGATAAATCAGCTGTGTTTAAATGAGAGAAAACACAATCCATGCAGTTTTTATCAAGTGGCAACTTCAAGCATTATCAGCAACTGGAGATTTTCACTGTTAGTGGTTTTAAACTGAATGTGTACCACATTACAAATGTCTTGGTTTGTGGTTAGATGAGCATTTTAGAGGGATTGCCACTTGTCAATTACTGAAAAATGGTTAGCTCCAGTTCTTTAATACCAGAACCATTTTATTTTACACAGGATGTAAGATAACAAGTTGTACAATCTATGATATTACCATTATTGGAATATGAAGATGTAATATTTGCTCATATAATAAAATCACTGTTGAACAGATTGATGTTATCTTTCACAGGTTAGCCAGTTTTGTTCTTCAGGTCCCTAGATTTACACATTACTGAGGACTTTAGTGGGCACGTTACTTGAGAGCAGAAGCTATAGCTTCACATCACTGTTTTGATGTGGAAGAGCACCAAAAATAAGTTACCTCCTTATATTTTGGACATTCTCAAACCATACTATCCCCAAAATGGCCTAAGATTTGTGTGTGTTCTTGAGTTTATGGTTTCTCAGGTCTGTAGTTTAGCAGCAGCCAGTCTTTCTCTTCTGCTGGACCAAAATGCTGGCATGCGCTGCTGCTCCATTTGTATCCAGCCAGCGGACCTCAAGTCCCCTTGTCTTCTTTACATCACTGGTACCTTGACAATTTTATAACTTGTGATCAGTGTCATGCACTTTAAGACATCCTGCTGATATATGTTATGTTTATTATTTAGTGGCCCAGATATTCAAAAGAGTTGAGCCATCGCAATAGGGTTGCGCCTACGCAAGTCCGAAAATGGGCCATTCAGCGATATTCAGTAGGAGGCAGTTGCACCCCAAATCACACTGAGCAACAGCAATGATAATGAATGCATGCACAACTGAAGGGGAGGAACCATGCATAAATGGCGTAGTGCGACATTCAACAATCCTGCGCCATGTGCAATAGGGGAGCAAGCAGAAGTTGTGCCATAGCGGAAATGAGCCAAAATAAAAAGGAGCAAGGAAGAGGCACAAGAATGCTACAGGGAAGCCACATGAGAGCAAAATACAGCAGGAAACACTGGGCAGCAGGGACACACAGGCCAGGCAGGAAAGGGCACCTGGAAGCAACAGCCACAGGGAAGGTGTGGGGAGACAGTGCAGAAGGTGGAAGTACACCACACAGCAGTGAGGCAAGCACAGGCAAGTGTTCCCAGTGCAGGGGAAGTAGCAGTCAGGACAGTGGGGGAATACAGTAACAGCTGCCGGGGTGAACACAAGTCAGGGACATGGCTAGTGCCACCTTCCAGATGGAGGCCATTATGAGGGGGTGAGAAGGGGCAGCAGGGGTGTGTGGCCGTGGAAGGGCCTGTCGGTGGTATGTCCCAACAGGCAGTACCGAGCCCACACCAGCTTCGAGCTGTACAGTGATACCAAGATTGTGGGCAGGTACCACCTGAATCGAGCAATTTTGAGGCGGCTCTGAGCTGTGCAGTGATTTGATGCAGGCATCCACACAACGGAGCCATGCCCTGTCAGTGTGGAGACGAAAGTGACAGCTTGCATGTGCTTGCTCACCACGGTATTTCCAGAGACCAACTGGGGACACCAGGCATAACCCAGTTGGCCACGCCACACCACCTCACCCAATTCCTCAGCGCACTGCTGCCACATGCCGCGGAGTACATCCATTTCCTCAGCACACCGTGGAGCACACAGCAAACATACAGGAGTTCCACAGGGTAGCACATATGCCTGGCATGCTAGGGCAATAGACTGCACCCATGTGGCCATCCACACACCACCTGGCCCTCGAGGGGCTGCATCCATCAATCGCAAGGGCTATGCCAGCATCAACTGCCCGGTGGTGTGCGATGCCAGGATGCATAATCAATGTCTGCACCACGCACCCTGGGGACACATGATGCCTTCATCTGGCACCAGTTGGCACTGTGCCACAGATTCAAGAGTGGGGATATCCCCAATGGCCATCTAGTGGGTGAGTATGCAAACCACATGGACAATCATAGGGCCTGGGGGCATGGTCAGAGGTGACATGGGTAGTGGCCTACATGGCTCAGAGCAGGGTGATGCTGATCACCAAACTAACCTCCACCCTCTACACACAGGTGACAGTGGATACCCACTCTGTCCCTGGCTGCTCACACCTACTAGCAGCCCGCAACCCCATTCGCAGCAATGCTACAATGAGGCACATGCCACCACACATAATGTCATCGAGCGGGTGTTCGGGATGCTGAAAGCATGTTTCCATTGCCTGGACACCTCTGGCGGTGCCCTACAGTACAGCCCCCAAAGGCCTGTGGGTTATTCCTGGCCTGTTGCATCCTGCACAACATGACCAACAAATGTGGGATAGCCATACAGGTCGAAGAGGGGACAGCGATGGTGATGATGAGGATGCCAGTGACAATGGTGATGGCAGCCCCCTTGGTGACATGACCCCGACTGCTCCGGCTGGCACAGCTGCACTGGGACACCATCACGGAGGAGCACTTCAGCCAACCCAGGTAAGTCATGGGGCCATGTGCAGCCAACAGTGGCTAAGACACAACCCACAAACACGCATGGACATACACCAGGGGTGCATGCCATCTAGGGAAGTGGCAGGGCATGGAACCGCACACACAACCAGGATGGCTGAGGTCTAACATGCCACGCGGATGGACACACACACACGCACACACACACGCACACACACACACACACACACACAAAGCACCAAACATGCACAAAGGGTAGGAGGCACACGGACCCAGAACACCACCTCTAGCCACACACATGTCCACAGACCACCACGCCACTGCTCTGTCCATGTGCATGTGTCAGATGCTGAGCACCATTGCACATTGGTGTACAGCGCAATGCAGGCATCATCATGCACACGCAACTGCGGACAGCAACTGGGAGGGTGTGTAGATGGACTGTGTGTCTGCGTGCAGGGCCGGTACCCACCCGTGCAATGCCCACTGAAAGACACACTGCACACAGGCGGCACCAGACAGTAGCCGTTGGAGACAGGTCAGTCACGTGACACAGTGCCCTGGCTGCCATGGATGCATGGGCAGCCCCACTGAGACCTGCCAGCACTGACAGGCTGACCACTGGCCTCATGGGGTGACACCGATGGTCCCCAGGGTTCCACTGCATGAACGTGACCGTGTTCGGCAGGAGTCTGCAGCACACCAAACATGCCAGTGCCAGGTGTGCTCAGGATGCCCACAGCTGAACCCGTGTTGACAGGAGGGTGTCATACGATGCCAGGAATGGGGTGGACAGTACACTGCATGGTGTTGCGAAACATGGGCACATGACTGTGTGCCCATTGTGGCCATGACAGCAGTGAATGCCTGTGTCTGACTGTCAATGGCAGCGGTCATATCCTCCCACAACTGGTCCATCCCTGCCAGGATCAGAGCGGTGTCTCTGCTGCGACTCTCCTCTGCCCACTCCAGAGCTTCACACAGTGCATCCACCGACATCGCAAGCCACATCTGCTGTTGGACTGATGCTTGCGTAGGTGGGTGTGCTCATCCAAGAGGTCATCTGCCTCTTCGCATCCTGTCCCTCAGGGTGTGCGCGTCCCTGATGCTCAGCACCTTGAGGGTGGGCGAGCACACCAGGACAAGGTCTGGGCATGTCCACAGGTGGTGCACAGATGCCACCACTTGACCCTGTACCCCAGCCCATTGGCTGACTGCTGATGCTGCCCTCCGCTGCCACTCCCCAGGGCTCAGTGGTGCCACTGCAGTGGCTGCAGTAATCCCACTGTCCTGAACATACACCAGTGCTGCCCCACTGGTGCTGACAGGCACAGGTTGGGACAGTGCTGACATGCAGACCTCCACGGCAACACCACCCACAGCCATGGCCGCAAATGTTACCTGCTGTGGCCATCCGCGCACACACGTGTCACTGCCCATGCCGTTAGCGACATCATCATCGGTGATGGACCCGCACTGGCCCGAGTCACAGCATGTTGGCATCTGTGGATGCTGGTACAGTGGGACATGGGAAGGGCTTCCTCCACACCTGTTCCAACAACATCAGTGTGGACAGCCAGGCGGGCCCACTGTTGCACTGAGCTCACGTTACCTGCGGAGGTGGATGGGCCCTCCTTCATCTCTAGTTGACTGTTCTCAGTGGACAGGCCCACCACTGCTGACCCATGCAGATGCTCAGGATCTGTAAGGGAAAACAAAGTCGATCACTGCATGTGACCTACTCTGCCCCCATAGACAGACCATGACCATCATGCAGTGATGGGCTACCACCCATCTGGAAGCCACCACCGGAACATCCTCAATGGCACAACACTGCATGCTTCCAGCAACCCTCTCTCCTGTGGGGTCAGGTGTACCACCTCCGCTGTCCCCACCTGTCGCAGCTCATGCTGCCCTGATGGCAGCCACCTTCTCCTTTATCCTCCTCCTGTCTGTGCCCATCTTCTTCTTGCACTCCTGCATGGAGCGCTGGTGGCTGCCATGCAGGTTCACTGCATGTGCCACCTCTCCCATGCAGCAGCACAGGCTTGAGGTGTTCCCTGCTGGCCTGCTGAGAAGCGGCTCCTGATCCAGGTAGGCCTCAAACAGGGCATCAGTCTCTGCTTTTGCAAAATTAGGCTCCTCCTCCTCCCACCACAGTGTTCCTCCTCTCCACAACTCGCTCGGTCATTATTTAGCCTGTAAGAATGACAGTTGTTACCTGTGACTGCAGTCCCATGCATGTCCCTAAATCCACAGTCCACACTCCCCAAACAGCATGCAACTCACCAATAGACTTCCAGTAACCGACTATGGCTAGTGCAGCCCAATGTCGCACTATTATAGCACAACCCATGCAAATGAGGCGAGGCGCACTTTAAGTGGATGCAAATTGCAGTGCTGCACCATTGAATGGCTGATTAGCCTTTGCATATGACCACCGAATATCGCGTTGTTGCGCTTTTGTGCAATTATGTTGACCGTGCTGAGCCAAGGGCGCAGTTCTGTGACATGCACAGTACACACCTCACTGCACATGCCGGGTTGCTGACGCAGGCGCCGTCCGTGCTGCTGATGTGCTGTGCACGGGAAGCAATGCAGGGTACGGCCACCATTGTGCCAGTGGCACTACAGCGATGTTCACCTATAGGCACTGTGGCACTGGGCCATCATGGCACACTCAGCAACAGCGCCGTAAGCTAATTATTGGAGGTAGCACACAGGCATCCTATCACGCCACATGCATTGGGTTCCAATGGCGCTGTGCCTGTCCATGTGCCAGAGCCCTTGACCCTGTGCCTGACCTTTGCCCCCAGGCACCATGCGTCAGGCATGAGGCACCACTCATCGTGCATGTTCGGTGACAGCGCGATAGGAATGGCAGTGCTGTACAATGCAGCATCTGCACGTGGGAGCTGCTGCAGACGCCATTTTGCAGACTGAGATAGGAGAATGGCACGGAGGATGGCTGCACAGTGGAGCCAGGTAGAACTGGCAAACCTAGTGGCTTAGTAGAGCCACACCATGGACCACTGTTTGGCAGGCACCCTGGACAGGTCCAGGAGCCAGGTGTGGGAGGAGGTGGCCACTGCACTAAAGGAGGCCACAGGAAGGGGACAGACAGCAAAGCAGTGCCACCACAGGTATGGCGACTCATGTGGAGGGAGCCAGACCTGCTTGCCTCGCCTGTAAGCACATGCCAGAAGGGAATGGTGCCATGGCCATGTAGGTGTTGCATCAACTACACTTTATCTTCCATATGGGTATCACGGTTGTATGTGTCCAGCACATGGGGAGGTACCATCCGTGTTGGCTGTGGCGGTGTTATCAGGTGTGGGTGGGTGGGTCTGACTGGGTGGGAGGCACACACCTGGGGGCAGGGTCTTTGCTACAGGATTGTACTGATGTTCCTCTGTCCATGTTTGCACCACAGGACTGGAGGAGTGGTGCCTATCATGTGAAATGCGGTGCCACCAAGAGGACAGGGACGCAAGGCGTGGCGACGGTCCACAACGCCCGAGGACTGGCCCGATGATGGTGAATGCCGCGTACCTCCATGATTACTATTGCATGTTGTGTAACAGAGTGGGCAGTGGGGCATGGCCACCATCCATTGACACCACTGCCATGCATGTAATTTGTTACAGTCAGCACTGTCCAGTGGCAATGCATGTCTGGGAGCAGGCCAATGGTGGTCCCATGTGCACCAGGTACATGGCTGTGCCACTGCCTTTGACCAAGCAGCCATGTCACTAAATGGCCATGGTGGTGCTGTGCATGACTTGGCTGGTGGTGTGTGCAGCATTCCGCATGGCAGTATGCGCCTGGGTGGGCAGGTGATGTGGACGTGATCACTGTGGGTGGTCACACACCATCAAAGAGGCATGTCCCATGGCCATATGCCATGCACAGTTGGTGGGCTGTATGGGGCTGTGCATTCACACCTATTGACTGTGCTCCTTGTCCTAGGTGTCCACCAGCTGATGGATATCTAGAGGAGTTGCGGAAGATCTTGCATGTGGCAAGGGCGCCTTAGAAATCCTTCAATGGATTGACTGGATTGGGGTCCGAGGAGGCACCGCAGAGGAGCAGCCAGATTGGGGAGCGGGCTCCTGTTAACAGTCCCTCTGCCCTGATATCCCTACCTCCCTGACCCACCCTCACACCCTCCTTTCCTGTCCCATTTGTTCACCCCTGCCCTTACCCACCCCCACCTGTTTGTGGCCCCCAACTTTGTATATATTATTGTATATAGTTCACTTTGATATTTTGTTTGAATACAGATATTTTGATATGAATACTGTGGTGGTCTTTGATTTGCAGCAGGCTATAGGTGCTCAGCTTCAGTGGTGTGCATGGCGTCAGGGGTGGTGCAGTCATGGGTATGTGTGTGTGTCCGTGGGGAGGTGACTATGGTGTGGGAAGCTATCAGTCAGTGTCTGTGGTGTGTGTGTGTTGTGCCCTGTGCACTGGATGACTGTGTGCAGTGGTCCATGGTGCATGCTGTGTCCATGGCGCTCCTGTCAGCCTGTCCATGGCCTGTGCAGCTGACACCCATGCATGTCTGTGACCCGTACAGTCTGCTGTCATGTCAGTGGTGGCTGTCCATGCAGGGCAGCCACTGTACCTGTCACAATGCTGGGTTGCCTCCTGTCACTGGTGTGGTGCATGTCTGCCTCGGGTGACACTGTGGCCTCCACGGTTGTTGACCCACCTCATGTCTGTGGCTGTGTGTGTTGCAGGAGATGTGCACCACTGTCTGTGACTTGTGCTCTGGGAAAATGATGGTGGCATACAGGTCCACAGTGCCTGCGCAGGGTGGCTGGAACTCCTGTGCCATGGAGGACTGCAGGTTGTGTCATACACAGTTACATGGGTCCATGCTGGGGGCTTGCAGTTGCCCTGCTACTGCACACCTGTGTTGTTGTGCCCTTGGGTATGGGTGGGTGTCTGTCCATGCACTGTGTGGCACCCGGTGTGGTGCATGCTTCCACGCACCACTGTGGTTGTCTGCTGTTGGCTGTTGTGGCCAGTGGGTCGGGGTGTGTCATTGGAGAGTGTGCAGGGTGCTGTACCACTGGTGGTGGGGTCAGGGCATGCCCTGTCCCGTGTGGGGTACCTCATATGCCGACATGGTTGGTCTCTCAGCAGTACCTCAGGGGCTGTGCATGGTGGCACTGTGTGGCGCCATGGTTGCTCACTGTGTGCTGCCACCGCTGATGGGTTGCTCATGGTGGGGCTGCCTTGCATGGTTCTGTGGTGCACAGGGTTGCATTGTCACAGTGGGGTGGTGGCATGCATGGGGTTTCCTGCAGTGGTGGATGCTGCTCCTGGGCAGGGTGTCTGGAGGTCATGGTGCAGGTGTGCTCTGCATTGGGGATGGTGTGGCACGGGGTGGTCAGCCCTCCTTGTGTGCCAGTCACAGTTTGCCGGGGGCGTGATGGGGCACCATGGCCCAGCTGTGGGTTGGTTGCTTGTCTCCATGGACCAGTGGTTATTCCAGCCCTCCCCAGTTGTGCAGTGCATGTGGGGGACGATGTCTGTTCTGCTGTGTGCCCTGTGCCCATCTGTGGCATGGGTGGTGGCTCTACCTCCTGGTTGTGCAGTTGCATTGTCACCCTGCTGCTGGGGGCATCCCTGGTTGCTCTATGGCACCTTTGGACTGCTCAGTTGAACATCCCTTGTTGTGCTATGGTGCATCTGATCTGCTCAGCTTCCCTCCCTAGTTGCACTATGGTGCAGGTGGTGCGATATTCAATGACGGCTGTAGGCTTAGTTTGGCTGGCTCAGTTTTTGAATATCACGCCTATACCCATGGGCGCAATGACTTGCGCTTTGCTTCTGCTATTGTGCACTTTTTGGGCACAGTTTGAATATCTAGGCCAGTGTGTCTAACTTTATTTGCATTTTGAAGTTGTAATTTGTAACTATCTTGCATCAACATTGTACCAAATATACAGGAGGTCACTGTAAATGAGTTACGCTCAACTAGCTGTGAAACATCTTTCCTGGTTTTAAAAAAATCTTGAATTTTGAAACTGGCAAGCATGGTGCTGCAACAAAACAAAAACAAAAAAGCACCCAAATAAAAAATATACTTCATTTCTCTAGGTTTCAGCAAGGACGACAGCATTTAACTTTAGACTCCGTTCTTTTGTTGTTGTCTTCACTGATCATATAAATTGCAGCTTTGTTGGTTTTCACAGTGCTGAAACTGCAACTTCTACAATTTCTTGCAAAAGATAAGGATTTAGTTTAAAAAGATTTAACACAATTGAAAACGCAAGTCTTATGAACTTACTGTTTATTTGACTTATTTGGACTGTTAATTGCTCAGATCTGCACTACAATTTACCGAGTTTTTTTTTTAGAATCAGAGGGAGGGGTCACCTTTGCACTCATCTTAGAGTTAAGGAAAATCACAGTACTTGATTGTAGACCCCCTTTTGGGGTTAGCTAGTAATTATTATTATTTTTTATTTCGATTTTTATTGCCCATTGGTGCCAGTTCTTATTCTGAGTTGTGACTGTCTAGTTCCAGCATCACTCACTCACCTCCGCCTCAAAGACATACATCTGGTTGGGAGCAGGTAGTTCATGGCATTGGACATGAGTATGCTGGACTGGCATCCTGGTGTCATATAGGGTTTTGTCCCCATAGTGCCATCACAGAGCAGTCAGGCGCATGCTGGTTCTCTCCTCTTAACCCAACCCTCGCCTCAGGCACTGCACAGAGATCACTAGGTGCCTTGAGAGTCACTACAGGCACATCATGAGTAGCATTCTTCCCAGTCTTAGCTGTCCAGCTGCAGATTGCTGAGAACACTACTGAACCCAGGTCACTGGTAATGAAGTATGTCATGCTTACTGTCCCAACCATTCTGCCTTAAATAACTGTATTCTGCAGTGATTTCAAAACAAGTTTGTTAAATGTGGCAAGGTCACTATTCTGCAAATCTTTAAAATCTTTGAGAGAGACCTCACCAGCTGCATATCTCAAAACACAACTTGGAAACATCAGGTAAAAGAACCCTTAATTCAACTATCTGAAAAGAGTTTGCACACTTATAACACGTAATCACCTCAACAAAGATGACTACAGCTCCAGCTGAAATTTCACAAAATGTGTTTTTCACCCACTTTTTTAGATTTCCAGTTTGTGTTTCACTGGGAAGGGGAGTGTTTAACAGGTTCCAACACCTCCTCCCAGAAAATACCTCCCACCACACTTACCATTATGGCTTGCCCCCATGACAAGGATCCTGGGGTGACAACCAGGAAGAACCAAATTCAGCATCATGAGGGAGGGCCCAGCTAATGAGTGGTTGCCATGATCATCCTCGCCCTCATCTAAATTGTTTCTGTTTTATTTGCATTGTCCAGTGAGCCTTCATAGCTGTGTAGTCATTTATAGCTCAAATGGGATACATGCATCTTCCACCCTGCCAGTCACCATATGTCACACTGCCCATCACCTGCTGCATACTCACTGGAGGAGGTCCTCATTGAACTGTATCCTTCATCTGCCATGGGGGTTGCTGTGGCAAGAACTCTACAGTCTCACCTCACCAGAACCATGTGCACTGCCCTTGACAGCATGTCTGTTCAGAGATAACCCAACAACCAAGGAATCAGACTTATTCCTAAACTTGGTTACTTGCTTGGGAATGCAGCACTGTACTGTTGGATCAGCAAGCTGCTAGCTGCTCCCCTTATTCTGTATTATTGTTATTACCAAGAACATTTGTATAAAAACAGAATCATTATCATTTGACAGCATCTTTCATGGTTCTTGTCTACTCATTCTGCCATAGTTATGGGTTGATGACAGCATAATTGTTGCTATGGAAACTATGATGATGTTTCATTCAGATAAGTCTGATGTCACCCATATAAGCAGAAACACATGTGGGCATGTCCACACTAGATGGATACATTTCCATCACATGTGCTTTAACACTCAGTAACTCTGCAAAGAGTGTTTAAATACATGTCAAATCTGCACTGCTGTCTACTATAAAAGTGTAGGATAACATAAATAACTTCAGCCACCTAATAGTTAAAAAAAATGTTTTTATTTAAAACTTACAGATTTGTCCCCTGGTTTTGCTTTGGCTAGGTGGGACATTTCAAGGTACCACATATTGTATGCTTTCTTTCTACCTACCAAATGCTGTGCTGAAAAATAAATCTCCTATGCATTTTACATAACGAGCCCTGTAACATCACCCCACGTCTAAGCCTTTATATATTTTTATTTTTTTCCAGAATGAGTTAAAATGACAATCTCAGATGTAACCTTCTCTGTCCCCCTAGGTTACATACAGGATTGAGTGGTATAAATGTGAAACTGTGCATGAAATCAGGCACTGGATGCCAGGAATGGATGTAGGTTCAGTTTGTTTGCTGTTCTGGCTAAAAAATATTTAAATACTGCAGAGATGTTCTGGCTGCCTTTAAAAGCAGAACGGGCTATCTGTCTCTGTCCCACCCCTATCAACATATGTAACAGCTGCTTATCATGCCTGGAGCGTGTGACTTTTTTCCACAGTGTCACTGGCTTATTTCTAGCCAATCGCAACACCAGATTAAGTCCTTTAAACTTTGCTTTGCCTGCAGATCGCTCAAATTTTCTTCCCAAACAGCAAATGAGAAAATTCTCTGTCTCCTCCAAACTTGCCACTACAAATGTGTGATTGTGTTACAAACATGAATGTGGAAACTTGTCAGAATTGTAAGCAGACATGAATGGGACTACATAGAAGTGAAATTATGATTTTTATACTGTCTGCTATAAGTCTGACTGCATTTTGTTGCTGGATTTGAAATGGGAGTATGTCATGCATGGATTGGCATTCAGTGAGGTCCCTTAGGACAGAGAAATGGTCAGTCATGTTTGTAACAAGGGACAGAGTTAATACATTTGTCCCTGTTACAATGGGATTTAGCTAGTGGACATGGGTAATTATGCTAAATAAAGCTGGAATTGATAATGTATTTTACTGGGGTTCATGACTGCTGTTTAAATATATCCATTTTTGTCTGAAAACGTCAAATATTTGACATATTGTTCAAGGTTATCTATTTTGTGGCTTTAATAACTGCCTTCTGTGTGCCAGACATGCTGTGAATTTCATAGTCTTGCAATGTGCTAAACAGGTGTGTAAGGTTGTGTAATTTATTGTGGATGTATGACCTTGCAGTCTTCCAAACTTCTTTTTTAGTGGTTTCATGGTACTGTCCTGATTGTAACAGGGCAGAGGTAGCATGCTAATGTTTGTAATGGTATGACAACCCATCTCTCCTCTGGGCTGAAACAGCTTTTAGAGAGGTGTCTGTCCTCGGTATTTGCTGCCACCAGCCAGAATTTCCTTCCGCACCTCTTTAAGTATACAAACTTGAATAATCAAACGTAGTAATTGTACAAGTTAAAGTCTGGTATTGTGTCTCTTGGGTGGCAAATGCTACACAGAGTTTACCTCAGCCAGTGGAAACCAAATATTACCTTAGAAAATGCATCACAGTCACAACTGTTAAGCAAATAAATAGCTTTTACTTAACAGAAAGTGCACTGAGCATTTACAGGATATATATTTACAACACAAGAGAATAACACTCATACAGGAAAAGTAAACAAATGTTTTCAAATGACAGATGGCAAAAAGAAGAAGGCTATTACTGAAATATGCTATCACTAAACTTACTCTTCCCTGTCCTTACAAGAGACACTGGACCCTGTTCTAACTGCCAGCTCCCACGGACATAGCTTAAAACGTATGCTCCAAGCTTATGTTTCTCCCAGCTTCCAAAGCACAAGAGAGCCTTCTGTCTTTTAGAAGGTTATATACTCTGTGGAGAATAGGTCATTCCTATTCTCCCTTTAAATGCACCAACCAACTAACATCTATGTATTTAATTGTCCCAATCAGAGTGAACACCTATCAGTGACCAATTGTATTCTTTTCACCTTAAGTTTATATTTGAATGATCCAATCCATTCAAACTGCCCTGTGTCCATGTCTGCAGGTCTGTGTGTGTCTGGAGATGTCCACTTGAGATTTATGACCCAGCTCTTATCTAGCAGCTAGGAATTCCACAAGCTGGATGCTGCTGGACAGAGGATTTCAGCCTGACTGTATTTTTCCAAACTGCTAAAAATAAGGCACCTACAGAATTCAAACCATTAACTCTTTCCTGCCCATTTCTGTCATAATGGGACCTCCTAAAATCTCTGTCCCAGTTATAAAAATACTTTTGATGTACTTTATTTTAAATTGTGATTATTAAGAGATTTAATGAGATTTTTCTTGGCTTTTAGTGTGTATATGTTTGGCGGGGGTAATAAATGATTTTTGTTTTACAATGGCCTTTCAAATGCTTTGGTGGAGAGGGGCTGCCAGCTCATCTGAAAGTAAATTATTTTTAGAATGTTTGCTGCAAAGGTTGGGATTAAAATGTAAAATATTGGGTGCTATAGTCATTTACTGGTGCATTTTAAATGAAAAAAGTCATAGAATTCGAGACAATATTATCAAAAGTTATCCTAACAGCCTGCAACAAAGTTCAATCATGTTTGTGATAGGGACCTCAGGAAACCAGCGACCCCTGATGCAGATGAGACTTCTGGTGGTACCTTATTTTTCATTGTTATTATTAAGAGATTTGATATGCTTTTTGGTTTAATTTGGGTGAGCATTTATTTGGGGGTGTAACAAAGAATTTTTGTTTTAAATGGCCACTCACATGCTTTTTTTGGGGCTGCCAGCTCATCCAAAGGTAAATTAGAAATGGAATGTTTGCTGCAAAGTTTGAGATTAAAATGTAAAAGTATTGGGGCTCTAGTAATTTACTGATGCATTTAAAGTGAAAATGCCTGGAATCCATTTTAGCATTTTCAAAAGTTGTCCTAACAGCCTGCAACCAAGTTCATCATGATTGTAACAGCGACCTCAGGAAACCAGTGGTCCCAGTTACAAATGGATAGGACTTCTAGTGGTACCTTGTATTTTAATTGTGATTATTAGGATATTCTACAAGACTTGTTTGTTTTGAGTGAGCATTTGTTTTGGGGATGCAACAAAGGACTTATGTTTTAAAATAGTCACATGCTTGTGGGAGGGGCTGCCAGCTGATCCAAAAGTAAATTAGAAATGGAATGTCTGTTGCAAAGTCTGAGATTAAAAACAATAGATGTATTAGGTGCTGTAGTAATTTCCTACTAAATTTAAAGTGGTCATATGCCAATGACAATATTTAGAACAAAAATGTTTTGCAACTCAAGACTCTTGTATGTTATAAAATAAAGATTGCAGTGATAACCTGCTCCTTGGAAGCACAATGGCACCAAATATATTTACAAAATGGTTCTGGCTAAGGTATGGCTAATAGATAGTGGGGAGGAAGATGGTTGCCACCAGGTACCCTTGGAACTGCTGACAATATATGGAGAGGGATGGAACTGACCATAAGTCTCATAGTACAGTGAACAGGGCTAGAGACTTTAGGAGTGTGCCACTGGGACCCTTGGATTGCTGACAGATATGCTTGACCTTACATTCCAGGGAGCTGATAGGAGGGCAGTGGGATTAACCTTGGGTCCCATGAGACTGTAGATTTGATAGAGCATGTCAACAGTCCCCAGGGACTGGGTGGGAGTAACTCATATGCCAGGGGCTGATGGGGAGGGGTGGGACTGACCTTGGGTACCATGTGACTGCTGACAGGGGTGGAGAATTTTAGGTGTGTATCACCAGGACCCAGGGACTGGGAGGGGGGCTGACCTCACATGCAAGGGGGATGATTTGGAGGAGGGTGGGACTTACCTTGTGCTCCATGGGACAACGGATTTGTTGACATGTGCCACCAGGCTACAGGGACTGAAAAGGGGCTGGGACTGACCTCATGTGTAAGGGGCTGATGGTGATGGGTGGGACTGACTGTGGGTTCCATGGAACTGTAGATTTGTTGGAGTGTGCCATCAGGCTCCAGAAACTGGGGAGGGGATGGAGCAGACCTTACATGCCTGGGGCTGATGGGGATGTGGGACTGCCCTTTGTCCAATGAGACTTGAGGATTTGCTGGACTGTGCCACCCAGCCCAAGGGACTGGGGGCATGGGACTGACTTCATGTGTCAGGGGGCTGATGGGGATGGGGTGTGAATAACTTTGGGTCACATGGGACTGCTTCAGGGCCATAAATGTAGGAGTTCCCACTAGACCCTAAGGACTGCAAAGGGGTGGAACTGAACTCATGTACCGGGGACTACTGGGGAGGTTGGGACTGACCTTGAATGCCATGGGACTGCCGACAGGGTTGGAGAGTTTTAGAAGTGTACCACCAGACCCCAGAGACTGAGAAGAGGGATGGTACTGACCTTACATGCCAAGGGGCTAATGGGGAGGAGGATGGGACTTACCACAGGTTCAATGGGACTGTGGATTTGTTGGAGTGTGCCATCAGGCCCCAGGGACATGGGAGAGGAATGGGAGTGAACTCATGTGCCAGGGGTCTAATGAGGAGGAGGAGGAGCTGGGACTGACCTTGAGTTCCATGGGACTGCAGATTAGTTGATGTGTTCCACCAGGCCCCATGAACTGGGGATGTAGATAGGACTTACCTCATGTGCTATGGGGTTGATGGGGAGGGTTTGGGACTGACCTTGGATCCCATGGGACTGCTAATAGGGCTTGAGAATTTTAGAAGTTTGCCACCAGGCCCCAGGGACTCAGGAGATGGATGGGACTGACCTCAAATGCCAGAGGGCTGATGGGGATGGGGTGGGACTGACCTTGGGTATGGGATGGCTTACATGGCTGGAGCATTTTAGGAGTGTGTCACAAGGCCCCAGGGACTGGGAGGAAATGGTACTGACCTCACATATCACGGGCTGATGAGGATGGGGTGAGACTGATCTGGATCCCAGGGGCTACTGACAGGACTAGAAAATTGTAGAATGATCTACCAGGCTCCAGAGACTGCTGACATGTATCTGGAGGGGATGGAAAAGGTACCTTCATTTTGCTTGCATTCCTGTGGGTGTCCAGGCATGTCTCCCTTTGTTTGCAATCCTATGGGTGTCCGTACTTACCTTCATTTTCTTTATACGCCAGTGACTGCATCCATTTGTGCCTCCATTTCATTTGCAGGCCAGTGGATATGTGTACATGCCTCCATTTCATTTGCAGGCCAGTGGATATGTGTACATGCCTCCATTTCATTTGCAGGCCAGTGGATATGTGTACATGCCTCCATTTGGTTTGAAAGCCAGTGGATATGTGTGCATGCCTCCATTTGGTTTGCAGGCCAGTGGATATGTGTACATGCCTCCATTTCATTTGCAGGCCAGTGGATATGTGTACATGCCTCCATTTCATTTGCAGGCCAGTGGATATGTGTACATGCCTCCATTTCATTTGCAGGCCAGTGGATATGTGTACATGCCTCCATTTCATTTGCAGGCCAGTGGATATGTGTACATCCCTCCATTTTTTATAAGCCAGTGGTTGTGTCCATGCCTGCCTACATTTTGTTTGCAATTCAGTAGTTGTGTCTGTGTATGCCTCCATTTTGTTTCTAGTACAGTGGGTCACCCACATTACCATCTGTTCTCATCTGGTGGATTCAATTATGTTATCACCTGTGCTCTGCCAGGTCCCTGGTCAGTCTTTTATGTTGCCCTGGTGGGTGTGCAGTTGGTGTACTGCACGCACCTGCTAGACTGAGTCACTGTAGGTCATCACCCATGTTCTGCTCTGATGGATTCAGTTGCACTGTCACTTGGTGTGCCAGGTCCCCGGTCAATCTCTCATGGAATGCTGGTGTATTTGCAAGTAGTGTATTACACACATCAGCTTGAGTGAGTCACTGTATGCCGGTGCCCATTCCCATGTCTGGTGGATTCCATTACACTGTCACATGGGTCTGCCAGATGAACATATGTACATCTGTTGGAAGTATTAGGACTGTAATAAATAATGTGTATAGTGTGTATACTGTGGTGTTACAGTCATGGTTTTAATTAAGTTTACTTAGTGTGTCTGGTATTTCTAGTTAGTATAGTGAATTTGTTGCATCACGGACTTCCTTTGTGGTGATGGTATGCAACCGTAGACCTTTTATACTAACTGAGTCTTAACTTTAGACATTAAGCATAAAGTCAAAAGAATAAAGGACTCCAACTGCCTGATTTTCCTTTTCCCACAGTGTTTTCGGGACTACTTAAAGCTTTGGGATTTTTCTCTGTCCTGTTACATATGTTAATGAAACACTTTTTCATTGATTTTTGGATTTAATTTTTAAAGTGCTCAAAAACATTTTAAGTGTTATCTACTCTTATTCCCAGTTACACATGAATACATTTTAATCTGTGACTACCCAAGAAATCTCTGTGATGGAAAACTTTGAAATTACTTTGCCCTGTAATTCTCTGCCACGTGTTAGAGTGATGGTTATCAAATTCTTTTGCATGCAAATATTTTGGAGTTGCTTAGTGAATTAACCAAACAAGTTAAAGTACTGCAAATTCATGTAGAGATTCAAAATATTTATACATAACTTTTTTCTAGTTAACATATTCTCTGTCCCTTTACATATGTTACCTAGTTACTGTTTCCAAACATTAGTGACTGTACTGAGAAACCACAAGTTATATTATCTTCCTGTTTACACTTTTAGCAAAGGACATTAAGGGTAAAGTATTGATGGTGAAAGAAGAAAGAAATGACAACATTTATTTTTCCACAATCATGTCCCACATATGTCCCCCATTACTGTGGATAGACCCATATCTATTCAGACAAATATCCTGAGTAATCATGAAATTGGGGAGAATAGGTACAGAAATAAAAGCTGAATTGTGTCTGAATACAGCAGTTTTGCCTGAGGCGTCTGTAGCTCTATAAAGCATCCTGTCTTGTTTCCTATTATAGCATGCCTAATTTGTCAGAATCATGGGGCTGAGGCCATGAGGAGAGATCTGAGCACTATAGAGAAGTGGTAAGACATTTGGCAGCTGAAGTTCAATGTTAAGAAGTGTGCAGTGATGCATGTGGGGTGTAAAATCCACTGGCTGAGTACTCACTGGGGGAGAACTGATAAACCAAACTTAACAGGTAAGGGATTTGGGGATTATAATCTCAAACAACCTTAAAGTAGGAGATCAATGTAGTAAGGCAGTAGGTAAAGTTAATAGAATGATAGCGTGCATAGGAAGGGGTATAACAAGTAGGAAGAGGGAGATGTTGATGCCATTATACAAGACCATGGTCAGACTGCACTTGGAGTATGGGGTACAGTTCTGGAGGCCTCATTTAAGAAAGGATATAGATGGGTTGGAGAGGGTTCAGAGAAGAGCAACAAAGATGGTGCATGATATGCAAGAGAAGCCATATGAGACTAGATGGAGAGAAATCTATACCTGCTGGAGGCTAGAAGTGATAGAGGTGACATGATAGAGAATTTTAAGTACATGAAGGAATAAATAAAGTGAATGAAGGTAGATTATTCAAAAGATAGTAGGAGTTAAAACAAGGGGTTATAATTTAAGAGTGGAAGGGGAAGATTTAAGAGCAATGTAAGGAGATATTATTTCACTAAGAGGGTGGTGGGACCCTGAAACAGATTACTTAATGAGGTAGTGTGCAGAAACAGTGGGGAATTAAAGTGGGCATAGGAAAGACACAAAAAGGTTGGCTGGTGGGCAGAGGAAAATATCCCTGGGAAGTGGAGACAAGTAAGGGGGGTGGGAATGGGCAGATTAAATGGACCAGGATGGTCCTTTTCTGCTGACACATTACTATGATACTATGATGTTAATAAGCATTTTGGAGTCATTTGTACAATTTATTAAAGAGTGAAGGTCAGTGTGGGTTTGTAGGTTTCAGGGAATTTCAAACTGGGCCAGACTCCATCATTGGTAACATAAGCCAGCTCCTGACAAGCCTGGCATGTTCTTTGGTCACCAGTACTGTATGTGGTAGCCTTCTTGCTGCACCAATAGGCCAGGTTTGAAAGGAATTTTACACTGTATTTTGCTATGATGTTTTGATAAATATAACTTTGTTTTACTAAAACTGAGATTTTATTCCTCTAACCTTGATGTAAGATTAGGAAAATGGTAAAAAAAAATAAACTGATGCCCAGGGGTCTTGGAAAACCCTAAATACATTAACAGGTTGTGAAAAGAATGAGAAGATAATCTTCAGAACAGAAGTCAATTATCACTGAATTTGTAGCTGCTGAAGAAAAAGGGTTCTTTCCTTACTCTTAGGTGAAAGGTCAGGTTAGAGGTCAGGGCTAAGCATGTATCTGTTTCATGGAAAAAGTCTCTGGAGACAGCAGGCTCAGTAAGTAACAGGATCTTTCAGGGATCTGAAGTATTGAAGCTAGCTACTGCAGTCCTATTGTTGCCAAACACTTAAACTGATAATTTAATACCGTTTCTATAGCAAAAGTTTTTACAGCTGCTTACTTTGAGCAACACTAAAACACAGTGAAGGATTTTGGGTAACAATAATAAAATAATATAATTTAACCTTATAAAATGCAGAAGATGTTACTGGAATGTGAAGTTTGCAGAGTAACTATACCTTCTGCATTTATGTTCAGAAATATGTTACAATAAATATGAGTCAACATTTACAGAGCTTTTTCTTTCAAAACATATAATCGTCATTCAAGATGTTATAATAATAGATACAATACAGGCTTACCAATTCTTGTTACAACATAGCCATTGAGTACACTACAGGTTGAACATTGTATTAACAATAATATAGAGAATGATGCATAGGCAGGTGCGTGTTATGATGATTTAGAGGTGTATGAAGACCCATAAACCTCGAGAGTGAAGCTCAAGAGGTTTATATGGTCATCACAAACTAAGGTGAGCAAGAAAACCTCAAGGACACACACCTGCTTATGTTTTGATTTTTATAATAACTGATGCAGGGAGTTTTGGACACGCACCTGCTTATGTTTTGATTTTTTGTAACAGGTGCAGGGAGTTTTGGACACACACCTGCTTACCGTATGTTTTGATTTTTATAATAACTGGTGCAGTGAATTTTGGACAAAACCTGCTTATGTTTTGATTTTTTATAATAACTGGTGCAGGCAGTTTTTACACACACACTTGCCTATGTTTTGATTTTTAATAATAACTGGTTCAGTGAGTTTTGGACAAAACATTGCTTATGTTTTGATTTTTTATAATAACTGGTGCAGGGAGTTTTACACACACCTGCTTATGTTTTGATTTTTATAATAACTGATGCAGTGAGTTTTGGACACACACCTGCTTATGTTTTGATTTTTATAATAACTGGTGCAGGGAGTTTTTGGATACATCCCTGCTTATGTTTAGATTTTTAATAATAACTGGTGCAGGGAGTTTTGAACACACACCTGTTTATGTTTTGATTTTTATAATAACTGGTGTAGTGAGTTTTGGACACACACCTGCCATGTTTTGATTTTTATAACAACTGGTGCAGGGAGTTTTTGGACACACCTGCTTATGTTTTGATTTCTATAATAACTGGTGCAGGGAGTTTTACACACACCTGCTAATGTTTTGATTTTTATAATAACTGATGCAGTGAGTTTTGGGCACACACCTGCCTATGTTTTGATTTTTTATAACAACTGGTGCAGGGAGTTTTTGGACACACCTGCTTATGTTTTGATTTTTATAATAACTGGTGCAGGGAGTTTTTGGACACACGCCTGCTTATGATTTGATTTTTATAATAACAGGTGCAGGGAGTTTTTAGACACACGCCTGCCTATGTTTTGATTTTTAAACAACTGGTGCAGGGAGTTTTTGGACACACACCTGCTTATGTTTTGATTTTTTATAACAACTGGTGCAGGGAGTTTTTGGACACACACACTTGCTTATGTTTTGATTTTTTATAGTAAGTGGTGCAGGGAGTTTTTGGACACACACCTGCTTATGTTTTGATTTTTATAATAAGTGGTGCAGGGAGTTTTGGACACACACTTGCTTATGTTTTGATTTTTAATAACTGGTGCTGGGAGTTTTGGACACACACCTGCGTCTGTTTTGATTTTTTATAATAACTGGTGCAGGAATTTTGGACACACACCTGCTTATATTTTGATTTTTATAACAACTGGTGCAGAGAGTTTTGGGTGCACACTGCTTGCATTTTCATTTTATAATAACTGGTGAAGGGAGTTTTACACACACCTGCTTATGTTTTTTTTATTTAAAATAACTGGTGCAGGGAGTTTTGACACACCTGCTTATATTTTGATT
Organism: Neoceratodus forsteri; assembly: GCA_016271365.2. NCBI lineage: Eukaryota > Metazoa > Chordata > Ceratodontiformes > Ceratodontidae > Neoceratodus > Neoceratodus forsteri. The sequence goes on along the minus strand of JADMNL010000023.1, from coordinate 124,213,932 downwards.
TTTTATAACAACTGGTGCAGGGAGTTTTTGGACACACACCTGCTTATGTTTCAATTTTTTATAACAACTGGTGCAGGGAGTTTTTGACACACACTTCCTTACGTACTGATTTTTTATAAGTGTGCAGAGAGTGTCTGGACACACACCGCTTATGATTTGATTTTTATAATAACTGGTGAAGGGGTTTTATGGACACACACCTTCTTATGTTTTAATTTTTATTATAACTGGCGCAGGGTTTTTGCGACACACCTGCTATTTTTTTTTATTTACAATAACTGGTGCCGGAGTTTTTGGACACACAACTGCTTATGTTTTGATTTTTATAATAACTGGTGCAGGGTTTTTTGGACACACACTTGCTTATGTTTCGATTTTTATAGTAAATGGTGCAGGAATTTTGGACACACACCTGCTTATTTTTTTTATTTATAATAACTGGTGCAAGGAGATTTTGGACACACACCTGCTTATGTTTTGATTTTTTATAGTAACTGGTGCAGGGAGTTTTTGGACACACACCAGCTTATGTTTTGATTTTTAATAATTGGTCCTGGGAGTTTTTGAACACACACCTGCTTATGTTTTGATTTTTTATAATAACTGGTGCAGGGGTTTTGTGACACACCTGCTTATGTTTTAATTTTTATAATAACTGGTGCAGGGGTTTTTGACACACACGTGCTATTTTTTTTATTTAAAATAACTGGTGCAGGGAGTTTTGGACACACACCTGCTTATGTTGTGATTTTTATAGTAAGTGGTGAGGAGTTTTGGACACTCACCTGCTTATGTTTTGATTTTTATAATAAGTGGTGCTGGGAGTTTTTGGACACACACTTGCTTATGTTTTGAGTTTTAATAACTGGTGCTGGGAGTTTTGGACACACACCTGCAAATGTTTTTTTTTATTTATAATAACTGGTGCAGGGAGATTTGAACACACACCTGCTTATGTTTTGATTTTTCATAGTAACCGTGCAGGGAGATCTTGGGGCACATCTGCTTGTGTTTTTATTTTATAATAACTGGTGAAGGGAGTTTTTATACACACACCTGCTTATTTTTGATTTTTATAATAACTGGTGCAGGGAATTATTGGACACACACCTGCTTATGTTTTGATTTTTATTTATAATAACTGTTGCAGAGAGTTTTGGGACACGCACCTGCTTATGTTTTAATTTATTGTAACAACCAATGCAGGGAATTTTTGGACACACACCTGCTTATGTTTTGATTTTTTTATAAAACTTGTGCAGGGAGTTTCTGGACACACACCTGCTTATGTTTTGATTTTTTATAATTACTGGTGCAGGGGTTTTTGGCCACACACCTGCTTATTTTTTGATTTTTATAATAACTGGTGCAGGGAATTATTGGACACACACCTGCTTATGTTTTGATTTTTATAATAACTGTTGCAGGGAGTTTTGGACACACACCTGCTTATGTTTTGATTTTTTATATAACTGGTGCAGGGAGTTTTTGGAAACACACCTGCTTATGTTTTTTATTGATAATAACTGGTGCAGGGAGTTTTGGACTCACACCTGCTTATGTTTAGATTTTTATAATAACTGGTGCAGGGAGTTTTGGTGCACACCTGCTTGTGTTTTATTTTATAACAGCTGGTGAAGGGAGTTTTACACACACACCTGCTTATGTTTTTATTTATAACAGGTGCAGGAGTTTTGGACACACACCTGCTTGTGTTTTTATTTTATATTAACTGGTGCAGGGAGTTTTGGATGCACACCTGCTTGTCTATTTATTTTATAATAACTGGTGAAGGGAGTTTTGGTGCACACCTGCTTGTGTTTTTATTTTATAATAACTGTTGAAGGGAGTTTTACACACACACACCTGCTTTTTTTTTTGTTTATAAGAACTAGTGCAGGGAGTTTTTCGACACACACCTGCTTGTATTTTAATTTTGTAATAGCTGGTGCAGGGAGTTTTTGACACACACCTGCTTGTGTTTTTATTTTATAATAACTGGTGCAGGGAGGTTTGGACACACATCAGCTTGAGTTTTTATTTTATAATAACTGGTGCTGGGATTTCATGGACACACACACCTGCTTATGTTTTTATTTTAATAATAACTGGTGCAGGGATTTTTGAGTGCACACCTGCTTTTGTTTTTATTTTATAATAACTGGTGAGGGAGTTTTACACACACATCTGCATATTTTTTTTATTCATAATAACTGGTGCAGGGAGTTTTTGGATGCACACCTGCTTTTGTTTTGGTTTTTATAATAACTGTGCAGGGAGTTTTTGGATGCACACCTGCTTTTGTTTTGTTTTTATAATAACTGTTGAGGGAGTTTTTGACCACACCTGCTTAGTGTTTTGATTTTATAATAACTGGTGCAGGGAGTTTTGGACACACACCTGCTTATGTTTTGATTTTTAATAATTGGTCCTGGGAGTTTTTGAACACACACCTGCTTATGTTTTGATTTTTATAATAACTGGTGCAGGGTTTTGGGACACACACCTGCTTATGTTTTAATTTTTATAATAACTGGTGCAGGGTTTTTCGCACACATGTGCTATTTTTTTTTTAGTTACAATAACTGGTGCAGGGAGTTTTGGACACACACCTGCTTATGTTGTGATTTTTATCATAACTGGTGCAGGGGTTTTAGGAGACACACCTGATTATGTTTTTTTATTTATAATAACTGGTGCAGGGAGATTTTGAACACACACCTGCTTATGTTTTGATTTTTATAATAAGTGGTGCTGGGAGTTTTGGACACACACTTGCTTATCTTTTGATTTTTAATAACTGGTGCTGGAGTTTTTGACACACACCTGCTTATTTTTTTTTATTTATAATAACTGGTGCAAGGAGATTTTGGGCACACACCTGCTTATGTTTTGATTTTTATAGTAACTGGTGCAGGGAATTTTGGACACACACCAGCTTATGTTTTGATTTTTAATAATTGGTCCTGGGAGTTTTTGAACACACACCTGCTTATGTTTTGATTTTTTATAATAACTGGTGCAGGGGTTTTGTGGACACACACCTGCTTATGTTTTAATTTTTATAATAACTGGTGCAGGGGTTTTTCGACACATGCGTTTTTTTTTTATTTAAAATAACTGGTGCAGGGAGTTTTGGACACACACCTGCTTATGTTGTGATTTTTATAGTAAGTGGTGCAGGGAGTTTTGGACACTCACCTGTTATGTTTTGATTTTTATAATAAGTGGTGCTGGGAGTTTTGGACACACACTTGCTTATGTTTTGATTTTAATAACTGGTGCTGGGAGTTTTGGACACACACCTGCTATATGTTTTTTTTATTTATAATAACTGGTGCAGGGAGATTTGAACACACACCTGCTTATGTTTTGATTTTTCATAGTAACCGTGCAGGGAGATCTTGGGGCACATCTGCTTGTGTTTTTATTTTATAATAACTGGTGAAGGGAGTTTTATACACACACCTGCTTATTTTTTGATTTTTATAATAACTGGTAGGGAATTATTGGACACACACCTGCTTATGTTTTGATTTTTATTTATAATAACTGTTGCAGAGAGTTTTGGGACACGCACCTGCTTATGTTTTAATTTATTGTAACAACCAATGCAGGGATTTTTGGACACACACCTGCTTATGTTTTGATTTTTTATAAAACTGGTGCAGGGAGTTTCTGGACACACACCTGCTTATGTTTTGATTTTTTATAATTACTGGTGCAGGGGTTTTGCCACACACCTGCTTATTTTTGATTTTTATAATAACTGGTGCAGGGAGTTATTGGACACACACCTGCTTATGTTTTGATTTTTTATAATAACTGTTGCAGGGAGTTTTGGACACACACCTGCTTATGTTTTGATTTTTATATAACTGGTGCAGGGAGTTTTGAAACACACCTGCTTATGTTTTTTTATTGATAATAACTGGTGCAGGGAGTTTTGGACTCACACCTGCTTATGTTTAGATTTTTATAATAACTGGTGCAGGGAGTTTTTGGGTGCACACCTGCTTGTGTTTTTATTTTATAACAGCTGGTGAAGGGAGTTTTTACACACACACCTGCTTATGTTTTTTATTTATAACAGGTGCAGGGAGTTTTTGGACACACACCTGCTTGTGTTTTATTTTATATTAACTGGTGCAGGGAGTTTTTGGATGCACACCTGCTTTTCTATTTATTTTATAATAACTGGTGAAGGAGTTTTTGGGTGCACTCCTGCTTGTGTTTTTATTTTATAATAACTGTTGAAGGGAGTTTTACACACACACCTGCTTTTTTTTTGTTTATAAGAACTAGTGCAGGGAGTTTTTGGACACACACCTGCTTGTATTTTAATTTTGTAATAGCTGGTGCAGGGAGTTTTGGACACACCCTGCTTGTGTTTTTATTTTATAATTACTGGTGCAGGGAGGTTTTGGACACACATCAGCTTGAGTTTTATTTATAATAACTGGAGCTGGTTTCATGGACACACACCTGCTTATGTTTTTATTTTAATTATACTGGTGCAGGGATTTTTGAGTACACACCTGTTTTGTTTTTTATTTTATAATAACTGGTGAAGGGAGTTTTACACACACAGCTGCTTGTGTTTTATTTTATAATAATGGGAGAAGGGAGTTTTTACACACACATCTGCATATTTTTTTTATTCATAATAACTGGTGCAGGGAGTTTTTGATGCACACCTGCTTTTGTTTTGGTTTTTTATAATAACTGTTGCAGGGAGTTTTTGACGCACACCTGCTTATGTTTTGATTTTTAATAACTGGTGCTGGGAGTTTTGGACACACACCTGTGTATGTTTTGATTTTTATAATAACTGGTGCAGGGAGTTTTGGACACACACCTGCTTATGTTTTGATTTTTAATAATTGGTCCTGGAGTTTTGAACACACACCTGCTTATGTTTTGATTTTTATAATAACTGGTGCAGGGGTTTTCGTGGACACACACCTGCTTATGTTTTAATTTTTATAATAACTGGTGCAGGGGTTTTCGACACCATGTGTTTTTTTTTTTTAGTTAAATAACTGGTGCAGGAGTTTTGGACACACACCTGCTTATGTTGTGATTTTTTATCATAACTGGTGCAGGGGTTTTAGAGACACACCTGATTATGTTTTTTTATTTATAATAACTGGTGCAGGGAGATTTTGAACACACACCTGCTTATGTTTTGATTTTTATAATAAGTGGTGCTGGGAGTTTTGGACACACCTTGCTTATCTTTTGATTTTTAATAACTGGTGCTGGAGTTTTGGACACACACCTGCGTATGTTTTGATTTTTATAATAACTGGTGCAGGGTTTTTAGGACACACACCTGATTATGTTTTTTTTATTTATAATAACTGGTCCAGGGAGATTTTGAACACACACCTGCTTATGTTTTGATTTTTCATAGTAACCTGCAGGGAATTTTGGTGCATATCTGCTTGTGTTTTATTTATAATAACTGGTGAAGGGAGTTTTATACACACACCTGCTAATTTGTTGATATTTTATAATAACTGGTGCAGGAATTATCGGACACACACCTGTTTATGTTTGATTTTATTTATAATAACTGTTGCAGATAGTTTTGGGACACACACCTGCTTATGTTTTAATTTATTGTAATAACCAGTGCAGGGAGTTTTGGACACACACCTCTTATGTTTTCATTTTTTATAATAACTGCAGGGAGTTTCTGGACACACACCTGCTTATGTTTTGATTTTTTATAATAACTGGTGGGGGTTTTTGGACACACACCTGCTTATGTTTTGATTTTTATAATAACTGGTGCAGGGAGTTTGGAACACACCTGCTTATGTTTTGATTTTTTATAATAACTGGTGCAGGTGTTTTGGACACACACCTGCTTATGTTTTAATTTTTATAATAACAGTGCAGGGTTTTTCGACACATACATGCTATTTTTTATTTGTAATAACTGTTGCAGGAGATTTTGAACACGCACCTGCTTATGTTTTTTATTTATAATAACTGGTGTAGGAGATTTTGGACACACACCTCCTTATGTTTTGATTTTTTATAATAACTGGTGCAGGGAGTTTTTGACACACACCAGCTTATGTTTTGATTTTTAATAATTGGTCCTGGGAGTTTTTGACACACACCTGCTTATGTTTTGATTTTTATAATAACTGGTGCAGGGTTTTGTGGACACACACCTGCTTACGTTTAATTTTTTATAATAACTGGTGCAGGGGTTTTCGACACACACATGCTATTTTTTTATTTAAAATAACTGTGCAGGAGTTTTTGGACCCACACTTGCTTATGTTTTGTTTTTATAATAACTGGTGCAGGGAGTTTTGGTGCACACTTGCTTGTGTTTTTATTTTATAATAACTGGTGAAGGGAGTTTTACACACACACCTGCTTATGTTTTTATTTAATAACTAGGCAGGGAGTTTTGGACACACACCTGCTTGTGTTTTTATTTTATAATAACTGGTGCAGGGAGTTTTTGATGCACACCTGCTTTGTCTATTTATTTTATAATAACTGGTGAAGGGAGTTTTTGGCTGCACACCTGCTTATGTGTTTTTATTTATAATAACTGGTGCTGGAGTTTTGGACACACACCTGCTTATGTTTTGATTTTTTATAATAACTGGTGCAGGGAGTTTTGGACACACACCTGCTTATGTTTTGATTTTTAATAATTGGTCCGTGGAGTTTTTGACACACACCTGCTTATGTTTTGATTTTTATAATAACTGGTGCAGGGGTTTTGTGGACACACACCTGCTTATGTTTTAATTTTTATAATAACTGGCAGGGGTTTTTTCACATGTGCTATTTTTTTTTTTTTATAAATAACTGGTGCAGGGAGTTTTTGGACACACACCTGCTTATGTTGTGATTTTTTATAATAACTGGTGCAGGGGTTTTAGGAGACACCTGATTATGTTTTTTTTATTTATAATAACTGGTGCAGGGAGATTTTGAACACACACCTGCTTATGTTTTGATTTTTATAATAACTGGTGCTGGGAGTTTTGGACACACACTTGCTTATCTTTTGATTTTTAATAACTGGTGCTGGAGTTTTTGGACACACACCTGCGTATGTTTTGATTTTTATAATAACTGGTGCAGGGGTTTTTAGGACACACACCTGATTATGTTTTTTTTTATTTATAATAACTGGTCCAGGGAGATTTTGAACACACACCTGCTTATGTTTTGATTTTTCATAGTAACCGTGCAGGGAGTTCTTGGGTGCATATCTGCTTGTGTTTTATTTTATAATAACTGGTGAAGGGAGTTTTATACACACACCTGCTAATTTGTTGATATTTTATAATAACTGGTGCAGGGAGTTATCGGACACACACCTGTTTATGTTTGATTTTTATTTATAATAACTGGTGCAGATAGTTTTGGACACACACCTGCTTATGTTTTAAATTTATTGTAATAACCAGTGCAGGGTTTTTGGACACACACCTCTTATGTTTTCATTTTTTATATTAACTGGTGCAGGGAGTTTTGGACACACACCTGCTTATGTTTTGATTTTTATAATAACTGGTGCAGGGGTTTTTGGACACACACCTGCTTATGTTTTGATTTTTATAATAACTGGTGCAGGGAGTTTTTGGACACACACCTGCTTATGTTTTGATTTTTATAATAACTGGTGCAGGTGTTTGTGGACACACACCTGCTTATGTTTTAATTTTTATAATAACAAGTGCAGGGTTTTCGACACATACATGCTATTTTTTATTTGTAATAACTGTTGCAGGGAGTTTTTGAACACGCACCTGCTTATGTTTTTTATTTATAATAACTGGTGTAAGGAGTTTTTGGAACACACCTCCTTATGTTTTGATTTTTATAATAACTGGTGCAGGGAGTTTTGGACACACACCAGCTTATGTTTTGATTTTTAATAATTGGTCCTGGGAGTTTTTGAACACACACCTGCTTATGTTTTGATTTTTATAATAACTGGTGCAGGGGTTTTGTGGACACACACCTGCTTATGTTTTTATTTTTTAATAACTGGTGCAGGGGTTTTTGACACACACATGCTATTTTTTTTATTTAAAATAACTGGTGCAGGGAGTTTTGGACCCACACTTGCTTATGTTTTGTGTTTTAATAACTGGTGCTGGGAGTTTTTGACACACCTGCGTATGTTTTGATTTTTATAATAACTGATGCAGGGAGTTTTTGGAGCACACCTGCTTATATTTTGATTTTTTATAATAACTGGTGCAGGGAGTTTGAACACACCTGCTTATGTTTTGATTTTTCATAGTAACCGTGCAGGGAGTTCTTGGAGACATCTGCTTGTGTTTTTATTTTATAATAACTGGTGAAGGGAGTTTTATACACACACCTGCTTATTTTTTATTTTTATAATAACTGGTGCAGGGATTTATTGGACACACACCTGCTTATGTTTTGATTTTTATTTATAATAACTGTTGCAGAGTTGTTGGGACATGCACCTGCTTATGTTTTAATTTATTGTAATAACTAGTGCAGGGAATTTTTGGACACACACCTGCTTATGTTTTGATTTTTTATAATAACTGGTGCAGGGAGTTTCTGGACACACACCTGCTTATGTTTTGATTTTTTATAATTACTGGTGCAGGGGTTTTTGCCACACACCTGCTTATTTTTTGATTTTTATAATAACTGGTGCAGGGATTTTGGACACACACCTGCTTATGTTTTGATTTTTATAATAACTGGTGCAGGGAGTTTTGGACACACCTGCTTATGTTTTGATTTTTATAATAACTGGCAGGGAGTTTTGGAAACACACCTGCTTATGTTTTTATTGATAATAACTGGTGCAGGGAGTTTTGACTCACACCTGCTTATGTTTAGATTTTTATAATAACTGGCAGGGAGTTTTGGTTGCACACCTGCTTGTGTTTTTATTTTATAACAGCTGGTGAAGGAGTTTTACACACACACCTGCTTATGTTTTTTATTTATAATAACAGGTGCAGGGAGTTTTTGGACACACACCTGCTCGTGTTTTTATTTTATAATAACTGGTGCAGGGAGTTTTTGGATGCACACCTGCTTGTCTATTTATATAATAACTGGTGAGGGGTTTTTGGGTGCACACCTGCTTGTGTTTTTATTTTTATAATAACTGGTGAAGGAGTTTTACACACACACCTGCTTATTTTTTTTTGTTTATAATAACTGGTGCAGGGAGTTTTGGACACACACCTGCTTGTGTTTTATTTTATAATAACTGGTGCAGGGAGTTTTTGGACACACACCTGCTTGTGTTTTTATTTTATAATAACTGGTGCAGGAGTTTTTGGACACACCTGCTTATGTTTTTATTTTTATAATAACTGGTGCAGGGATTTTTGAGTGCACACCTGCTTTTGTTTTATTTTATAATAACTGGTGAAGGAGTTTTGGCACACAGCTGCTTGTGTTTTTATTTTATAATAACTGGTGAAGGGAGTTTTTACACACACATCTGCATATTTTTTTATTCATAATAACTGGTGCAGGGAGTTTTGGATGCACACCTGCTTTTGTTTTGTTTTTATAATAACTGTGCAGGGAGTTTTTGGACCACACCTGCTTATGTTTTGATTTATAATAACTGGTGCTGGGAGTTTTTGGACACACCTGCGTATGTTTTGATTTTTTATAATAACTGGTGCAGGGAGTTTTGGACACACACCTGCTTATGTTTTGATTTTATAATAATTGGTCCTGGGAGTTTTTGAACACACACCTGCTTATGTTTTGATTTTTATAATAACTGGTGCAGGGTTTTTGGACACACACCTGCTTATGTTTTAATTTTTATAATAACTGGTGCAGGGGTTTTTCACACATGTGCTATTTTTTTATTTTAAATAACTGGTGCAGGGAGTTTTGGACACACACCTGCTTATGTTGTGATTTTTTATAATAACTGGTGCAGGGTTTTAGAGACACACCTGCTTAATTTTTTTTATTTATAATAACTGGCAGGAGATTTTGAACACACACCTGCTTATGTTTTGATTTTATAATAAGTGGTGCTGGGAGTTTTGGACACACACTGCTTATCTTTTGATTTTTAATAACTGGTGCTGGGAGTTTTGGACACACTCTGCTTATGTTTTGATTTTTATAATAACTGGTGCAGGGGTTTTAGACACACACCTGCTTATGTTTTTTATTTATAATAACTGGTGCAGGGAGATTTTGAACACACACCTGCTTATGTTTTGATTTTTCATAGTAACCGGTGCAGGGAGTTCTTGGTTGCACATCTGCTTTGTGTTTTATTTTATAATAACTGGTGAAGGGAGTTTTTATACACACACTGCTATTTTGTTGATTTTTATAATAACTGGTGCAGGGAATTATTGGACACACACCTGCTTATGTTTTGATTTTTATTTATAAACTGTTGCAGAGAGTTTTGGACACACACCTGCTTATGTTTTAATTATCTGTAATAACTAGTGCAGGGAGTTTTGGACACACACCTGCTTATGTTTTGATTTTTATAATAACTGGTGCAGGGAGTTTTGGACACACACCTGCTTATGTTTTGATTTTTATAATAACTGGTGCAGGGGTTTTGACACACACCTGCTTATGTTTTGATTTTTATAATAACTGTTGCAGGGAGTTTTGGACACACCTGCTTATGTTTTGATTTTCTAATAACTGGTGCAGGGAGTTTTTGAACACACACCTGCTTATGTTTTGATTTTTATAATAACTGGTGCAGGGAGTTTTTGGACACACACCTGCTTATGTTTTGATTTTTATAATAACTGGTGCAGGGGTTTTGGACACACACCTGCTTATGTTTTGATTTTTATAATAACTGGTGCGGGTTTTTGGACACACACCTGCTTATGTTTTAATTTTTATAATAACTGGTGCAGGGTTTTCACACACACATGATATTTTTTATTTATAATAACTGGTGCAGGGAGATTTTGAACACACCCTGCTTATGTTTTTGATTTTTATAATAACTGGTGCAGGGTTTTTTGACACACACCACTTATGTTTTGATTTTTAATAATGGTCCTGGAGTGTTTGAACCCACACCTGCTTATGTTTTGATTTTTATAATAACTGGTGCAGGGAGTTTTGGATGCACACCTGCTTGTCTTTTATTTTATAATAACTGGTGAAGGGAGTTTTTGGTGCACACCTGCTTGTGTTTTATTTTATAATAACTGGTGAAGGGAGTTTTACACACACACTGCTTATTTTTTTTGTTTATAAGAACTAGTGCAGGGAGTTTTGGACACACACCTGCTTGTATTTTAATTTTATAATAGCTGGTGCAGGGAGTTTTTGACACACACCTCGCTTGTGTTTTTATTTTATAATAACTGGTGCAGGGAGGTTTTGGACACACATCAGCTTGAGTTTTATTTTATAATAACTGGTGCAGGGTTTCTTGGACACACACCTGCTTATGTTTTTATTTTTATAATAACTGGTGCAGGGATTTTTGAGTGCACACCTGCTTTTGTTTTTATTTTATAATAACTGGTGAAGGGAGTTTTACACACAGCTGCTTGTGTTTTTATTTTATAATAACTGGAGAAGGGAGTTTTTGCACACACATCTGCATATTTTTTTATTCATAATAACTGGTGCAGGGAGTTTTTGGATGCACACCTGCTTTTGTTTTGGTTTTTATAATAACTGTTGCAGGAGATTTTGACGCACATACCTGCTTTGTTTTGATTTTTAATAACTGGTGCTGGAGTTTTGGACACCTGCGTATGTTTTGATTTTTATAATAACTGGTGCAGGGAGTTTTGGACACACACCTGCTTATGTTTTGATTTTTATAATTGGTCCTGGGAGTTTTTGAACACACACCTGCTTATGTTTTGATTTTTTAATAACTGGTGCAGGGGTTTGTGACACACACCTGCTTATGTTTTAATTTTTATAATAACTGGTGCAGGGTTTTCGACACACATGTGCTATTTTTTTTTATTTACTATAACTGGTGCAGGGAGTTTTTGGACACACACCTGCTTATGTTGTGATTTTTATAATAACTGGTGCAGGGTTTTAGGAGACACACCTGATTATGTTTTTTTTATTTATAATAACTGGTGCAGGGAGATTTTGAACACACACTGCTTATGTTTTGATTTTTATAATAATGGTGCTGGGAGTTTTTGGTCACACACTTGCTTATGTTTTGATTTTTAATAACTGGTGCTGGAGTTTTGGACACACACCTGCTTATGTTTTGATTTTTATAATAACTGGTGCAGAGAGTTTTGGGCACACCTGCTTATGTTTTGATTTTTATAATAACTGGTGCAGGGAGTTTTGGACACACACCTGCTTATGTTTTGATTTTATAATAACGTGCAGGGGTTTTAGGAGACACACCTGATTATGTTTTTTTATTTATAATAACTGGTGCAGGAGATTTTGAACACACACCTGCTTATGTTTTGATTTTTATAGTAACCGGTGCAGGGAGTTCTTGGATGCACATCTGCTTGTCTTTTTATTTTATAATAACTGGTGAAGGGAGTTTTTAACACACACCTGCTAATTTTTGATTTTTATAATAACTGGTGCAGGGAATTATCGGACACACACCTGCTTATGTTTTCATTTTTATTTATAATAACTGTTGCAGAGAGTTTTGGGACACACACCTGCTTATGTTTTAATTTAATGTAATAACCAGTTCAGGGAGTTTTGGACACACACCTGCTTATGTTTAGATTTTTATAATAACTGGTGCAGGTGTTTTCTGACACACACCTGCTTATGTTTTGATTTTTATAATAACTGGTGCAGGGAGTTTTTGGACACACACCTGCTTATGTTTAGATTTTTATAATAACTGGTGCAGGGAGTTTTGGACACACACCTGCTTATGTTTTGATTTTTATAATAACTGTGCAGGGAGTTTTTGAACACACCTGCTTATGTTTTGATTTTTATAATAACTGGTGCAGGGGTTTTGTGACACACACACCGCTTATGTTTTTATTTTTATAATAACAGGTGCAGGGTTTTTCGACACACACTGATATTTTTTATTTATAATAACTGGTGCAGGGAGATTTTGAACACACACCTGCTTATGTTTTGATTTTTATAGTAACTGTGCAGGGTTTTTTTGACACACACCTGCTTATGTTTTGATTTTTATAGTAACTGGTGCAGGGTTTTTGGACACACCTCTTATATTATATTTTATAATAAGTGGTGCAGGGAGTTTTGGACACACACTTGCTTAAGTTTTGATTTTAATAACTGGTGCTGGAGTTTTGGACACACACCTGCGTATGTTTTGATTTTTATAATAACTGGTGCAGGGAGTTTTGGACACACACCTGCTTATGTTTTGATTTTTTAATAACTGGTCCTGGGAGTTTTGAACACACACCTGCTTATGTTTTGATTTTTATAATAACTGGTGCAGGGTTTTGTGGACACAGACCTGCTTATGTTTTGATTTTTATAATAACTGGTGCAGGGAGTTTTTGGAAACACACCTGCTTATGTTTTTTATTGATAATAACTGGTGCAGGGAGTTTTTGGACACACACCTGCTTATGTTTAGATTTTTATAATAACTGGTGCAGGGAGTTTTGGGTGCACACCTGCTTGTGTTTTTATTTTATAATAGCTGGTGAAGGGAGTTTTTACACACACACCTGCTTATGTTTTTTATTTATAATAACAGGTGCAGGAGTTTTTGTACACACACCTGCTTGTGTTTTTATTTTATAATAACTGGTGCAGGGAGTTTTGGATGCACACCTGCTTGTCTTTTTATTTTATAATAACTGGTGAAGGGAGTTTTGGTGCACATCTGCTTGTGTTTTATTTTATAATAACTGGTGAAGTGAGTTTTACACACACCTGCTTATTTTTTTTTTGTTTATAAGAACTAGTGCAGGGAGTTTTTGGACACACACCTGCTTGTATTTTAATTTTATAATAGCTGGTGCAGGGAGTTTTGGACACACCTGCTTGTGTTTTTATTTTATAATAACTGGTGCAGGGAGGTTTTGGACACACATCAGCTTGAGTTTTTATTTTATAATAACTGGTGCAGGGTTTTGACACACACCTGCTTATGTTTTTTATTTTAATAATAACTGGTGCAGGGATTTTTGAGTGCACACCTGCTTTTGTTTTTATTTTATAATAACTGGTGAAGGGAGTTTTTACACACACAGCTGCTTGTGTTTTTATTTTATAATAACTGGAGAAGGGAGTTTTTACACACACATCTGCATATTTTTTATTCATAATAACTGGTGCAGGGAGTTTTTGGATGCACACCTGCTTTTGTTTTGATTTTATAATAACTGGTGCAGGAGTTTTTGGACGCACACCTGCTTATGTTTTGATTTTTAAATAACTGGTGCAGGGAGTTTTTGGATGCACACCTGCTTATGTTTTTATTTTTTTAATAACTGGTGCTAGGAGTTTTTGGACACACACCTGCTTTGTTTTGAATTTTATAATAACTGGTGCAGGGAGTTTTGGATCCACACCTGCTTATGTTTTGATTTTTTATAATAACTGGTGCAGGGAGTTTTTGGACCACACCTGCTTATGTTTTGTTTTTATAATAACTGGTGCAGGGACTTTTGGACACACCTGCTTATGTTTTGATTTTTATAATAACTGGTGCAGGGAGTTTTTGGACACACACCTGCTTGTGTTTTATTTTATAATAACTGGTGCAGGGAGTTTTGGACACACACCTGCTTATGTTTTTATTTATAATAACTGGTGCAGGGAGTTTTTGGTCACACCTGCTTGTGTTTTATATTTTATAATAACTGTGCAGGGAGTTTTGGATGCACACCTGCTTGTGTTTTTATTTTTATAATAACTGTGAGTGAGTTTTTGGACACACACCTGCTTATGTTTTGATTTTTATAATAACTGGTGCAGGGAGTTTTGGACACACACCTGCTTATGTTTTGATTTTTATAATAACTGGTGCAGGAGTTTTTGGTGTGCACCTGCTTGTGTTTTTATTTTATAATAACTGGTGAAGGGAGTTTTACACACACATCTGCTTATGTTTTTTATTTATAATAACTGGTCAGGGAGTTTTTGGACACACACCTGCTTATGTTTTTTTTTATAAGTAACTGGTGCAGGGCGTTTTTGGTGTGCACCTGATTGTATTTTTATTTTATAATAACTGGTGAAGGTAGTTTTAACACACACCTGCTTATGTTTTTTTTATTCATATTAACTGGTGCAGGGAGTTTTGGAACACACACCTGCTTATGTTTTATTTTTTAATAACTGGTGCAGGGAGTTTTGGACACACACCTGCTTGTGTTTTTATTTTATAATAACTGGTATAGTGTTTTTATGGACACACCCTGCTTATGTTTTGATTTTTATAATAACAGGTGCAGGGAGTTTTTACCATGCCTGCTTACATTTTGATTTTATAATAACTGTGCAGGGATTTTTGAGTGCACACCTGCTTTTGTTTTTATTTTATAATAACTGGTGAAGGGAGTTTTGGACACACAGCTGCTTGTGTTTTTTTTTATAATAACTGGAGAAGGGAGTTTTATACACACATCTGCTTATTTTTTTATTTATAATAACTGGTGCAGGGAGTTTTTGATGCACACCTTCTTGTGTTTTTTATTTATAATAACTGGTGCAGGGAGTTTTTGGATGCACACCTGCTTTTGTTTTGATTTTTATAATAACTGGTGCAGGGAGTTTTTGGATGCACACCTGCTTATGTTTTGAATTTTACAATAACTGGTGCAGGGAGATTTTGACACACCTGCTTATGTTTTGATTTTTACAATAACTGGTGCAGGAGTTTTTACACACCCTGCTTATGTTTTGATTTTTATAATAACTGGTGCAGGGAGTTTTATGACACACACCTGCTTATGTTTTTAATTTTAAATAAGTGGTGCAGGAGTTTTGGACTACACCTGCTTATGTTTTGATTTTTATAATAACTGGTGCAGGGAGTTTTTGGACACACACCTGCTTGTGTTTTTATTTTATAATAACTGGCAGGGAGTTTTTGATGCACACCTGCTTGTGTTTTTATTTTATAATAACTGGTGAAGGGAGTTTTGGTTGCACACCTGCTTGTGTTTTTTTTTTATAATAACTGGTGAAGGAGTTTTACACACACCTGCTTATGTTTTTTATTTATAGTAACTGGTGCAGGGAGTTTTGGATGCACACCTGCTTGTGTTTTTTTTTTATAATAACTGGTGCAGGGTTTTTGACACACTTGCTTATGTTTGATTTTTTATAGTAACTGGTGCAGGGATTTTTTAGGTGCACACCTGCTTGTGTTTTTATTTTATAATAACTGTTGAAGGAGTTTCTACACACACACCTGCTTGTGTTTTTATTTTATAATAACTGGTGAAGGGAGTTTTACACACACATGTGCTTATTTTTTTTATTTATAATAACTGGTGCAGGGAGTTTTTGGATGCACACCTGCTTTGTGTTTTTATTTTATAATAACTGGTGCAGGGAGTTTTTGATGCACACCTGCTTATGTTTTTATTTTATAATAACTGGTGCGGAGTTCACACCTGCTTATGTTTTGATTTTTATAATAACTGGTGCAGGGTTTTTGGACACACACCTGCTTATGTTTTATTTATTTATAATAACTGGTGCAGGGAGATTTTGAACACACACCTGCTTATGTTTTGATTTTTTATAGTAACTGGTGCAGGGAGTTTTGGATGCACACCTGCTTTGTGTTTTATTTTATAATAACTGGTGCAGGGAGTTTTGGACACACACCTGCTTATGTTTTGATTTTTTATTAACTGGTGCAGGGAGTTTTTGGACACACACCTGCTTATGTTTTGATTTTTATATATAACTGGTGCAGGGAGTTTTGGACACACACCTGCTTATGTTTTGATTTTTGTAATAACTGGTGCAGGGAGTTTTGGACACACACCTGCTTATGTTTTGATTTTTATAACAACTGGTGCAGGGAGTTTTGGCACACACCTGCTTATGTTTTGATTTTTTATAATAACTGGTGCAGGGGTTTTGGACACACACCTGCTTATGTTTTGATTTTTATAATAACTGGTGCAGGGAGTTTTGGACACACACCTGCTTATGTTTTGATTTTTATAATAACTGGTGCAGGGAGTTTTGGACACACACCTGCTTATGTTTTGATTTTTATAATAACTGGTGCAGGGAGTTTTTGGACACACACTGCTTATGTTTTGATTTTTTATAATAACTGGTGCAGGGAGTTTTTGACACACCTGCTTATGTTTTGATTTTTATAATAACTGGTGCAGGGTTTTGGGACACACACCTGCTTATGTTTTAATTTTTATAATAACTGGTGCAGGAGTTTTTGACACACCTGTTATTTTTTTATTTATAATAACTGGTGCAGGGAGTTTTTGGACACACACCTGCTTATGTTTTTGATTTTTATAATAACTGGTGCAGGGTTTTTGGACACACACCTCCTTATTTTTGTTTATTTTTAATAACTGGTCCTGGGAGTGTTTGACACACACCTGCTTATGTTTTGATTTTTATAATAACTGGTGCAGGGAGTTTTGGATGCACACCTGCTTATGTTTTATTTTATAATAACTGTGAAGGGAGTTTTTGGTGCACACCTGCTTGTGTTTTTATTTTATAATAACTGGTGAAGGGAGTTTTACACACACACTGCTTATTTTTTTTGTTTATAATAACTAGTGCAGGGAGTTTTTGGACACACCTGCTTGTATTTTATTTTTATAATAACTGGTGCAGGAGTTTTGGACACACACCTGCTTGTGTTTTTATTTTATAATAACTGGTGCAGGGAGGTTTTGGACACACATCTGCTTGAGTTTTTATTTTATAATAACTGGTGCAGGGTTTTTGACACACACCTGCTTATGTTTTTATTTTTATAATAACTGGTGCAGGGATTTTTGAGACACACCTGCTTTTGTTTTTATTTTATAATAACTGGTGAAGGGAGTTTTTACACACACTGCTTGTGTTTTTATTTTATAATAACTGGAGAAGGGAGTTTTTGCACACACATCTGCATATTTTTTTATTCATAATAACTGGTGCAGGGAGTTTTTGGATGCAGACCTGCTTTTGTTTTGGTTTTTTATAATAACTGTTGCAGGGAGATTTTGGACGCACACCTGCTTATGTTTTGATTTTTAATAACTGGTGCTGGGAGTTTTTGGACACACACCTGCGTATGTGTTGATTTTTTTATAATAACTGGTGCAGGGAGTTTTTGGACACACACCAGCTTATGTTTTGATTTTTCATAATTGGTCCTGGGAGTTTTTGAACACACACCTGCTTATGTTTTGATTTTTTATAATAACTGGTGCAGGGGTTTTGTGGACACACACCTGCTTATGTTTTAATTTTTATAATAACTGGTGCAGGGTTTTGACACACACATGCTTTTTTTTTTTTTACTATAACTGGTGCAGGGAGTTTTTGGACACACACCTGCTTATGTTGTGATTTTTATAATAACTGTGCAGGGGTTTTTAGAGACACACCTGATTATGTTTTTTTTTATTTATAATAACTGGTGCAGGGAGATTTTGAAACACACCTGCTTATGTTTTGATTTTATAATAACTGGTGCTGGGAGTTTTGGACACACACTGCTTATGTTTTGATTTTTAATAACTGGTGCTGGAGTTTTTGGACACACACCTGTTATGTTTTGATTTTTATTAGTAACCTGATATTTGATCTGGTGCAGGGAGTTTTGGACACACCTGCTTATGTTTTGATTTTATAATAACTGTGCAGGAGTTTTAGAGCACACCTGCTTATGTTTTTTTATTTAATAATAACTGGTGCAGGAGTTTTTGAACACACACCTGCTTATGTTTTGATTTTTATATAACCGTGAGGGAGTTTGGTGCACACCTGCTTGTGTTTTATTTTATAATAACTGGTGAAGGAGTTTTATACACACACCTGCTTATTTTTGATTTTTATAATAACTGGTGCAGGGAATTATGACACACCTGCTTATGTTTTCATTTTATTATAATAACTGTTGCAGAGAGTTTTGGGACACACACCTGCTTATGTTTTGATTTTAATTAATAACCAGTTTAGGAGTTTTGACCACACCTGCTTATGTTTTGATTTTTATAATAACTGTGCAGGTGATTTTGGACACACACCTGCTTATGTTTTGATTTTTTATAATAACTGGTGCAGGGAGTTTTTGACACACACCTGCTTATGTTTTGATTTTTTATAATAACTGGTGCAGGGAATTTTGGACACACACCTGCTTATGTTTTGATTTTTTATAATAACTGGTGCAGGGAGTTTTTGGACACACACCTGCTTATGTTTTGATTTTTTATAATAACTGGTGCAGGGGTTTTGTGGACACACACACCTGCTTATGTTTTAATTTTTTATAATAACAGGTGCAGGGGTTTTTCGACACACACATGATATTTTTTTATTTATAATAACTGGTGCAGGGAGATTTTGAACACACACCTGCTTATGTTTTGATTTTTTATAATAACTGGTGCAGGGTTTTTTTTTGGACACACACCTGCTTATGTTTTGATTTTTATAATAACTGGTGCAGGAGTTTTTGGACACACACCTGCTTATATTTGATATTTTATAATAACTGGTGCAGGGAGTTTTGACACACACTTGCTTATGTTTTGATTTTATAATAACTGGTGCTGGGAGTTTTTGGACACACACCCTGTATGTTTTGATTTTTATAATAACTGGTGCAGGGAGTTTTTGACACACACCTGCTTATGTTTTGATTTTTTAATAACTGGTCCAGGAGTTTTGAACACACACCTGCTTATGTTTTGATTTTTTAATAACTGGTGCAGGGGTTTTGGACACACACCTGCTTATGTTTTGATTTTTTATAATAACTGGTGCAGGGAGTTTTTGGACACACACCTGCTTATGTTTTTTTATTGATAATAACTGGTGCAGGGAGTTTTTGGACACACACCTGCTTATGTTTAGATTTTTTATAATAACTGTGCAGGGAGTTTTTGGAGCACACCTGCTTGTGTTTTTATTTATAATAGCTGGTGAAGGAGTTTTACACACACCTGCTTATGTTTTTTTATTTATAATAACTGGTGCAGGGAGTTTTTGTACTACACCTGCTTATGTTTTGATTTTATAATAACTGTGCAGGGAGTTTTGGATGCACACCTGCTTTGTCTTTTATTTTATAATAACTGGTGCAGGGAGTTTTTGAGTACACCTGCTTGTGTTTTATTTTATAATAACTGGTGAAGGGAGTTTTACACACACCTGCTTATTTTTTTTTTTATAAGAACTGAGTGCAGGGAGTTTTGGACACACACCTGCTTGTATTTTAATTTTATAATAAGCTGGTGCAGAGAGTTTTGGACACACACCTGCTTGTGTTTTTATTTTATAATAACTGGTGCGGAGGTTTGGACACACATCAGCTTGAGTTTTATTTATAATAACTGGTGCAGGGTTTTCTGGACACACACCTGCTTATGTTTTTATTTTTAATAATAACTGGTGCAGGGATTTTGAGTGCACACCTGCTTTTGTTTTTATTTTATAATAACTGGTGAAGGGAGTTTTACACACACCTGCTTGTGTTTTTATTTTATAATAACTGGAGAAGGGAGTTTTGGACACACATCTGCATATTTTTTTTTTCATAATAACGGTGCAGGGAGTTTTGGATGCACACCTGCTTTTTTTTTGGTTTTTATAATAACTGGTGCAGGGAGTTTTTGACGCACACCTGCTTATGTTTTGATTTTTATAATAACTGGTACAGGGAGTTTTTGGATCACCTGCTTATGTTTTGTTTTTTTTACAATAACTGGCTAGGAGTTTTGGACACACACCTGCTTATGTTTTGATTTTTATAATAACTGGTGCAGGAGTTTTGGTCACACACCTGCTTATGTTTTAATTTTTTATAATAACTGGTGCAGGGAGTTTTTGGACACACACCTGCTTTATGTTTTGATTTTTATAATAACTGGTGCAGGGATTTTGGTACACACCTGCTTATGTTTTGATTTTTTATAATATCTGGTGCAGGGAGTTTTTGGACACACACCTGCTTGTGTTTTTATTTTATAATAACTGGTGCAGGGAGTTTTTGGACACACACCTGCTTGTGTTTTTTTTTTATAATAACTGGTGCAGGGAGTATTTGGTTGCACACCTGCTTGTGTTTTTATTTTATAATAACTGGTGCAGGGAGTTTTTGGATGCACACCTGCTTGTGTTTTTATTTTAAAATAACTGGTGCAGGGGTTTTTTGGACACACACCTGCTTATGTTTTGATTTTTTATAATAACTGGTTCAGGGAGTTTTTGGACGCACACCTGCTTATGTTTTGATTTTTTATAATAAATGGTGCAGGACATTTTTGGGTGTGCACCTGCTTGTGTTTTTATTTTATAACAACTGGTGAAGGGAGGTTTTACACACACATCTGCTTATGTTTTTTTTATTTATAATAACTGGTGCAGGGAGTTTTTGGACACACACCTGCTTATGTTTTTATTTTTTTATAATAACTGGTGCAGGGAGTTTTTGGGTGCACACCTGCTTGTGTTTTTATTTTATAATAACTGGTGAAGGGAGTTTTTACACACACACCTGCTTATGTTTTTTTTATTATAATAACTGGTGCAGGGAGTTTTGTACACACACCTGCTTATGTTTTAATTTTTTGTAATAACTGGTGCAGGGGTTTTGGAACACACCTGTTTGTGTTTTATTTTATAATAACTGGTATAGTGTTTTATGACACACTCCTGCTTATGTTTTGATTTTTATAATAACTGGTGCAGGGAGTTTTTACACATGCCTGCTTACATTTTGTTTTTTATATAACTGGTGCAGGGAGTTTTTGAGGCACACACCTGCTTTTGTTTTTATTTTATAATAACTGGTGAAGGGAGTTTTTACACACACAGCTGCTTGTGTTTTTATTTTATTACAACTGGAGAAGGGAGTTTTTACACACACATCTGCTTATTTTATTTTATTTATAATAACTGGTGCAGGGAGTTTTTGGATGCACACCTTCTTATGTTTTTATTTTATAATAACTGGTGCAGGGAGTTTTTGGATGCACACCTGCTTTTGTTTTGATTTTTTATAATAACTGGTGCAGGGAGTTTTTGGACACACACCTGCTTATGTTTTGAATTTTTATAATAACTGGTGCAGGGAGTTTTGACGCACATCTGTTTATGTTTTGATTTTTATAATAACTGGTGCAGGGAGTTTTTGACACACCCTGCTTATGTTTTGATTTTTATAATAACTGGTGCAGGGAGTTTTTGACACACACCTGTTTTTATTTTATAATAACTGGTGCAGGGAGTTTTGGACACACACCTGCTTATGTTTTGATTTTTATAATAACTGGTGCAGGGAGTTTTTGGACACACACCTGCTTGTGTTTTTATTTTATAATAACTGGTGCAGGGAGTTTTTGATACACACCTGCTTATGTTTTTTATTTATAATAACTGGTGCAGGGAGTTTTGGACACACACCTGCTTGTGTTTTTATTTTTATAATAACTGGTGCAGGAGAGTTTTGGACACACACCTGCTTATGTTTTTTTATTATAGTAACTGGTGCAGGGAGTTTTGGATGCACACCTGCTTGTGTTTTTTTTTTTTATAATAAGTGGTGAGGGTTTTTGGACACACTTGCTTATGTTTTGATTTTTATATAACTGGTGCAGGAGTTTTTGGATGCACACCTGTCTTGTATTTGTATTTTATAATAACTGTTGCAGGGAGTTTTGGACACACACCTGCTTGTGTTTTTATTTTATAATAACTGGTGAAGGGAGTTTTGCACACACATGTGCTTATTTTTTTTATTTGTAATAAGTGGTGCAGGGAGTTTTTGGATGCACACCTGCTTGTGTTTTTATTTTATAATAACAGGTGCAGGGAGTTTTTGGATGCTCACCTGCTTACATTTTTATTTTATAATAACTGGTGCGAGGAGTTTTTGGATGCACACCTGCATGTGTTTTCATTTTTTAATAACTAGTGCAGGGAGTTTTTGGATGCACACCTGCTTATGTTTTGATTTTTTAGAATAACTGGTGCAGGTAGTTTTTGGACGCACACCTGCTTATGTTTTGATTTATTAGAATAACTGGTGCAGGGAGTTTTTGGATGCACACCTGCTTATGTTTTGATTTTTTACAATAACTGGTGCAGGGAGTTTTTGGACACACACCTGCTTATGTTTTGGTTATTTATAATAACTGGTGCAGGGAGTTTTGGACACACACCTGCTTATGTTTGATTTTTATAATAACTGGTGCAGGGAGTTTTTGGGTGACACCTGCTTGTGTTTTTATTTTATAATAACTGGTGAGGAGTTTTACACACACACCTGCTTATGTTTTTTTTTTTATAATAACTGGTGCAGGGAGTTTTGGACACACCTGCTTGTGTTTTTATTTATTATAACTGGTGCAGGGAGTTTTGGATGCACACCTGCTTGTTTTTTTATTTTATAATAACTGGTGAAGGAGTTTTTGGTGCACACCTTGCTTGTGTTTTTATTTTATAATAACTGGTGAAGGGAGTTTTACACACACCTGCTTATTTTTTTTTTTTTATAATAACTGTGAGGGAGTTTTTGGACACACACCTGCTTATGTTTTAATTTTATAATAGCTGGTGCAGGAGTTTTGGACACACCTGCTTGTGTTTTTATTTTTAATAACTGTGCAGGAGTTTTGGACACACATCAGCTTGATTTTATTTTATAATAACTGGTGCAGGGTTTTCTGGACACACACCTGCTTATGTTTTTATTTTTAATAATAACTGGTGCAGGGATTTTTGAGGCACACCTGCTTATGTTTTTTATTTTATAATAACTGGTGCAGGGAGTTTTTACACACACAGCTGCTTATGTTTTTATTTTATAATAACTGGTGAAGGGAGTTTTTACACACACTCTGCTTATATTTTTTTATTATAATAACTGGTGCAGGGAGTTTTTGACACACACCTGCTTTTGTTTTGTTTTTATAATAACTGGTGCAGGGAGTTTTGGACGCACACCTGCTTATGTTTTGATTTTTATAATAACTGGTGCAGGGAGTTTTTGGATCACACCTGCTTATGTTTTTTTTTTTTATAATAACTGGTGCAGGAGTTTTGGACACACACCTGCTTATGTTTTGATTTTTATAATAACTGGTGCAGGGAGTTTTTGACACACACCTGCTTATGTTTTATTTTTTTATAATAACTGGTGCAGGGGGTTTTGGACACACACCTGCTTATGTTTTGATTTTTTATAATAACTGGTGCAGGGAGTTTTTGGACACACACCTGCTTATGTTTTGATTTTTTATAATAACTGGTGCAGGGAGTTTTTGGACACACACCTGCTTGTGTTTTTATTTTATAATAACTGGTGCAGGGAGTTTTTGGACACACACCTGCTTGTGTTTTTTTTTTATAATAACTGGTGCAGGGAGTTTTGGGATGCACACCTGCTTGTGTTTTTTTTTCATAATAACTGGTGCAGGGAGTTTTGGGATGCATATCTGCTTGTGTTTTTTTTATATATAATAACTGGTGCAGGGTTTATTTGGACACACACTTGCTTATGTTTTAATTTTTTATAGTAACTGGTGCAGGGTTTTTTTGGCCGCACACCTGCTTGTATTTGTATTTTATAATAACTGGTGAAGGGAGCTTTTACACACATGCCTGCTTGTGTTTTTATTTTATAATAACTGGTGAACGGATTTTTGACACACATATGTGCTTATTTTTTTATTTATAATAACTGGTGCAGGGAGTTTTTGATCACACCTGCTTATGTTTTATTTTATAATAACTGGTGAAGGGAGTTTTTGGACACACACCTGCTTGTTTTTTTTTTTATTATAATAACTGGTGAAGGGAGTTTTTACACACACGCCTGCTTATTTTTTTATTTATAATAACTGGTGCAGGGAGTTTTTGGATCACACCTGCTTTGTGTTTTATTTTTATAATAACTGGTGCAGGGAGTTTTTGACGCACACCTGCTTGTGTTTTTATTTTATAATAACTGGTGCAGGGAGTTTTTGGACACACACCTGCTTATGTTTTGATTTTTTATAATAACTGGTTCAGGGAGTTTTTGGACGCACACCTGCTTATGTTTTGATTTTTTATAATAAATGGTGCAGGGCATTTTTGGGTGTGCACCTGCTTGTGTTTTTATTTTATAACAACTGGTGAAGGGAGGGTTTTACACACACCTACTTCTGTTTTTTTTTTATTTATAATAACTGGTTCAGGGAGTTTTTGGACACACACCTGCTTATGTTTTGATTTTTTTATAGTAACTGGTGCAGGGATTTTTGGTGTGCACCTGCTTGTGTTTTTATTTTATAATAACTGGTGAAGGTAGTTTTTACACACACACCTGCTTATGTTTTTTTTATTATAACTGGTGCAGGGAGTTTTGGAACACACACCTGCTTATGTTTTAATTTTTTGTAATAACTGGTGCTGGGAGTTTTTGGACACACACCTGCTTGTGTTTTTATTTTATAATAACTGGTATACTGTTTTTATGGACACACTCCTGCTTATGTTTTGATTTTTTATAATAACTGTTGCAGGGAGTTTTTTACCCATGCCTGCTTACATTTTGTTTTTTTATATTAACTGGTTCAGGGATTTTTTGAGTGCACACCTGCTTTTGTTTTTATTTTATAATAACTGGTGAAGGGAGTTTTTACACACACAGCTGCTTGTGTTTTTTTTTATTACAACTGGAGAAGGGAGTTTTTACACACACATCTGCTTATTTTTTTTATTTATAATAACTGGTGCAGGGAGTTTTTGGATGCACACCTGCTTGTGTTTTTATTTTATAATAACTGGTGCAGGGAGTTTTTGGATGCACATCTGCTTTTGTTTTGATTTTTTATAATAACTGGTGCAGGGAGTTTTTGGACGCACACCTGCTTATGTTTTGAATTTTTACAATAACTGGTGCAGGGAGATTTTGGACGCACATCTGTTTATGCTTTGATTTTTATAATAACTGGTGCAGGGAGTTTTGGACACACACCTGCTTATGTTTTGATTTTTTCAATAACTGGTGCAGGGAGTTTTATGACATCACCTGCTTATGTTTTGATTTTTACAATAACTGGTGCAGGAGTTTTTGGACCACACCTGCTTATGTTTTATTTTTATAATAACTGGGCAGGGAGTTTTGGACACACACCTGCTTGTGTTTTTATTTATAATAACTGGTGCAGGGAGTTTTTGATGCACACCTGCTTGTGTTTTTATTTATAATAACTGGTGAAGGGAGTTTTGGTTGCACACCTGCTTATGTTGTTTTTTTATAATAACTGGTGAAGGGAGTTTTGGACACACACCTGCTTATGTTTTTTATTGATAGTAACTGGTGCAGGGAGTTTTGGAACACACCTGCTTGTGTTTTTTTTATATAAGTCAGGGTTTTTTGACACACCTGCTTATGTTTTGATTTTTATAGTAACTGGTGCAGGGTTTTTTTAGGTGCACACCTGCTTGTATTTGTATTTTATAATAACTATTGAAGTGAGCTTCTACACACACACCTGCTTGTGTTTTTATTTTGATAATAACTGGTGAAGGGAGTTTTTGCATACACATGTGCTTATTTTTTTTTATTTGTAATAATTGGTGCAGGGAGTTTTGGAATGCACACCTGCTTGTGTTTTTATTTTATCATAACAGGTGAAGGGAGTTTTTGGATGCTCACCTGCTTGTGTTTTTATTTTATAATAACTGGTGCGGGGAGTTTTTGGATGCACACCTGCTTGTGTTTTAATTTTTTAATAACTAGTGCAGGGAGTTTTTGGATGCACACCTGCTTATGTTTTGATTTTTTATAATAACTGGTGCAGGGAGTTTTTGGACGCACACCTGCTTATGTTTTGATTTATTAGAATAACTGGTGCAGATAGTTTTTGGATGCACACCTGCTTATGTTTTGATTTTTTACAATAACTGGTGCAGGGAGTTTTTGGACGCACTCCTGCTTATGTTTTGGTCTTTTACAATAACTGGTGCAGGGAGTTTTTGGACACACACCTGCTTGTGTTTTTTTTTATAATAACTGGTGAAGGGAGTTTTTGGGTGCACACCTACTTGTGTTTTTTTTATAATAACTGATGAAGGGAGTTTTTACACACACTTGCTTATTTTTTTTTATTCATAATTAGTGGTGCAGGGAGCGTTTGGACACACACCTGCTTATTTTTTTATTTTATAATAACTGGTGCAGGGAGTTTTTGGATATACATCTGCTTGTATTTTTATTTTATTGTAACTGATGCAGGGAGTATTTGGACACACACCTGCTTGTGTTTTTATTTCATAATAACTGGTGCAGTCTTTTTTGGACACTCACCTGCTTATGTTTGGATTTTTTAGTAATAACTGGTGCGGGGTGGGTTTTGGACTCACACCTGCTTATGGTTTGATTTTTCATAATAACTTGTGCACAGAATTTTTAGACACACACCTGCTTATTTTTTTATTGATAATAACTGGTGCAGGGAGATTTTGGGCACACACCTGCTTATGTTTTGATTTTTATAATAACTGGTGCAGGGAGTTTTGGAGCCACACCTAGCTTATGTTTTGATTTTTAATAATTGGTGCAGGGAGTTTTGACACACACCTGCTTATGTTTTAATTTTTATAATAACTGGTGCAGGGGTTTTGGACACACACGCTGCTGTATTTTTTTTATTTATAATAACTGGTGCAGGGAGTTTTGGACACACACCTGCTTATGTTTTTTTTTATTCATAATTAGTGGTGCAGGGAGCGTTTGGACACACACCTGCTTGTTTTTTTATTTTATAACTGGTGCAGGGAGTTTTTGGATATACATCTGCTTGTATTTTTATTTTATTGTAACTGGTGCAGGGAGTATTTGGACACACACCTGCTTGTGTTTTTATTTTATAATAACTGGTGCAGTTTGTTTTGGACACTCACCTGCTTATGTTTTGATTTATAATAATTGGTGCTGGGAGTTTTTGGACACACACCTGCTTATGTTTTGTTTTTTTATAATAACTGGTGAGGGGTTTTGTGGACACAAACTGCTTATGTTTTAATTTTTATAATAACTGGTGCATGGAGTTTTTCACACACCTGCTTATTTTTTTTATTTATAATAACTGGTGCAGGGAGTTTTGGACACACACCTGCTTATGTTTTGATTTTTATAGGAAGTGGTGCAGGGAGTTTTGGCACACACACCTGTTTATGTTTTGATTTTTTATAACAAGTTGTGCAGGGAGTTTTTGGACACACACTTGCTTATGTTTTGATTTTTAATAACTGGTGCTGGGAGTTTTTAGACACACACCTGCTTATGTTTTGATTTTTTATAATAACTGGTGCAGGGAGTTTTGGACACACACCTGCTTATGTTTTGATTTTTTATAATAACTGGTGCAGGGAGTTTTTGGACACACACCTGCTTATGTTTTGATTTTTTATAATAACTGGTGCAGGGGATTTTAGGACACACACCTGCTTATGTTTTTTTTTATTTATAATAACTGGTGCAGGGAGAGTTTGGACACACAGCTGCTTATGTTTTGATTTTTTATAGTAACCGGTGCAGGGAGTTTTTGAGTGTGCACCTGCTTGTGTTGTTATTTTATAATAACTGGTGAAGGGAGTTTTTATACACACACCTGCTTATGTTTTTTTTTATTTATAATAACTGTTGCTGAGAGTTTTGGGACTCACACCAGCTTATGTTTTATTTTTTTTGTAATAACTGGTGTAGGAAGTTTTTGGACACACACCTGCTAATGTTTTAATTTTTTATAATAACTGGTGTAGGGAGGTTTTGGACACACACCTGCTTATGTTTTGATTTTTTAATAATAACTGGTGCAGGGGGTTTTTGGACACACACCTGCGTATTTTTTGATTTTTTCTAATAACTGGTGCAGGTAGTTTTTGGACACACACCGTCTTATGTTTTGATTTTTTATAATAACTGGTGCAGGGAGTTTTTGGACTCACACCTGCTTATTTTTTTATTGATAATAACTGGTGCAGGGAGTTTTTGGACTCACACCTGCTTATATTTTGATTTTTTATAATAACTGGTGCAGAGAGTTTTTGGATGCACACCTGCTTGTGTTTTTACTTTATAAAGCTGGTGAAGGGAGTTTTTACACACACACCTGCTTATGTTTTTTTATTTATAGTAACAGGTGCAGGGAGTTATTGGACACACACCTGCTTCTGTTTTTATTTTATAATAACTGGTGCAGGGAGTTTTTGGATGCACACCTGATTGTGTTTTTACTTTATAATAACTGGTGAAGGGAGTTTTTGGGTGCACACCTGCTTGTGTTTTTATTTTATAATAACTGGTGAAGGGAGTTTTTACACACACACCTGCTTATTTTTCTTTATTTATAAGAACTGGTGCTGGGAGTTTTTTGGACACTCTGCTGCTTGTGTTTTTATTTTATAATAGCTGGTGCAGGGAGTTTTTGGGCACACATCAGCTTGAGTTTTTATTTCATAATAAATGGTGCAGGATTTTCTTGGACACACACCTGCTTATGTTTTGATTTTTTATAATAACTGGTGGAGGATTTTTTCTATATGCCTGCTTACTTTTTGATTTTTTATAATAACTGGTGCAGGGATTTTTTGTTTGCACACCTGCTTGTGTTTTATTTTATAATGACTGGTGAAGGGAGTTTTTACACACACACACACACACCTGCTTGTGTTTTTTTTATAATAACTGGTGAAGGGAGTTTTTACACACACATCTGCTTATTTTTTTATTTATAATATCTGGTGCAGGGAGTTTTGGGGTGCACACCTGCTCATGTTTTTATTTTATAATAACAGGTGCAGGGAGTTTTTGGATGCACACCTGCTTGTGTTATTTTATAATAACTGGTGCAGGTAGTTTTTGGATGCACACCTGCTTGTGTTTTTATTTTATAATAACTGGTGCAGGGGTTTTTTGGACACACACACCTGCTTATGTTTTGATTTTTTTATAATAAATGGTGCAGGAAGTTTTTGGATGCACCCCTTCTTTTGTTTTGATTTTTTATTCTATCTGGTGCAGAGAGTTTTTTTGGGTGCACACCTGCTTGTGTTTTCATTTGGTAATAACTGGTGAAGGTAGTTTTTACACGAACACCTGCTTATGTTTTTTTTATTTATAACAAATGGTGCAGGGAGTTTTTGGATGCACACCTGGTTGTGTTTTTATTTTATAATAACTGGTGCAGGGAGTTTTTGGATGCACACCTGCCTATTTTTTTATTGATAATAACTGGTGCAGGGAGTTTTTGGACTCACACCTGCTTATGTTTTGATTTTTTATAATAACTGGTGCAGAGAGTTTTTGGGTGCACACCTGCTTGTGTTTTTACTTTATAAAGCTGGTGAAGGGAGTTTTTACACACACCTGCTTATGTTTTTATTTATATAACAGGTGCAGAGAGTTTTGGACACACCCCTGCTTCTGTTTTTATTTTATAATAACTGGTGCAGGGAGTTTTTGGATGCACACCTGATTGTGTTTTTATTTTATAATAACTGGTGAAGGGAGTTTTTGGGTGCACACCTGCTTGTGTTTTTATTTTATAATAACTGGTGAAGGGAGTTTTTACACACACACCTGCTTATTTTTCTTTATTGATAAGAACTGGTGCTGGGAGATTTTTGGACACTCACCTGTTTGTGTTTTTATTTTATAATAGCTGGTGCAGGGAGTTTTTGGACACACACCTGCTTGTGTTTTTATTTTATAATAACTGGTGCAGGGAGTTTTTGGGCACACATCAGCTTGAGTCTTTATTTCATAATAAATGGTGCAGGATTTTCTTGGACACACACCTGCTTATGTTTTGATTTTTTATAATAACTGGTGGAGGGATTTATTTATATACACCTGCTTTCATTTTGATTTTTTATAATAACTAGTGCAGGGATTTTTTGTTTGCACACCTGCTTGTATTTTATTTTATAATGACTGGCGAAGGGAGTTTTTACACACACACACACACACACACCTGCTTGTGTTTTTTTATAATAACTGTTGAAGAGAGGTTTTACACACACATCTGCTTATTTTTTTTTATTTATAATATCTGGTGTAGGGAGTTTTGGAGTGCACACCTTCTTGTGTTATTTTATAATAACTGGTGCAGGTAGTTTTTGGATGCACACCTGCTTGTGTTTTTATTTTATAATAACTGGTGCAGGGGTTTTTTGGACACACACACCTGCTTATGTTTTGATTTTTTTATAATAAATGGTGCAGGAAGTTTTTGAACGCACCCCTTCTTATGTTTTGATTTTTTATACTAACTGGTGCAGGGAGTTTTTTGGGTGCACACCTGCTTATATTTTCATTTGATAATAACTGATGAAGGTAGTTTTTACACGAACACCTGCTTATGTTTTTTTTTATTTTTAACAAATGGTGCAGGGAGTTTTTGGATGCACACCTGGTTGTGTTTTTATTTTACAATAACTGGTGCAGGGAGTTTTTGGATGCACAACTGCTTGTCTTTTTGTTTTATAAAACTGGTGAAGGGAGTTTATGGGTGCACAGCTGCTTGTGTTTTTATTTTATAATAACTGGTGAAGGGAGTTTATACACACACCTGCTTATGTTTTTTTTATTTATAATAACTGGTGCAGGGAGTTTCTGGACACACACCTGCTTGTGTTTTTATTTTATAATAAGTGGTGCAGGGAGTTTTTGGACACACACCTGCTTGTGTTTTTATTTTATAATAACTGGTGTACTGTTTTTATGGACACACACCTGCTTATGTTTTGATTTTTTATAATAACAGGAGCAGGGAGTTTTTTACACACACCTCCTTACATTTTGATTTTTTTATAATAAATGGTGCAGGGATTTTTTGAGTGCACATCTGATTTTGTTTTTATTTTATGATAACTGTTGAATGGAGTTTTTACACACACACCTGCTTGTGTTTTTGTTTTATAATAACTGGTGAAGGGAGTTTTTACACACACATCTGCTTATTTTTTTATTTATAATAACTGGTGCAGGGAGTTTTTGGATCCACACCTGCTTTTGTTTTGATTTTTTATAATAACTGGTACAGGGAGTTTTTGGACGGACACCTGCTTATGTTTTGAATTTTTACAGTAACTGGTGCAGGGAGATTTTGGACACACACCTGCTTATGTTTTGATTTTTTATAATAACTGGTGCAGGGAGTTTTTGGACACACACCTGCTTGTGTTTTTATTGTGTAATAACTGGTGAAGGGAGTTTTTGGGTCACACCTGCTTGTGTTTTTTTATATAATAACTGGTGAAGGGAGTTTTTACACACACACCTGCTTATGTTTTTTTTTTATTTATAGTTACTGGTGCAGGGAGCTTTTGGACACACACTTGCTTGTGTTTTTATTTTATAGTAACTGGTACAGGGAGTTTTTGGACACACACCTGCTTGTGTGTTTATTTTATAATAACTGGTGCAGGGAGTTTTGGGATGCACACCTGCTTGTGTTTTTTTTTTATAATAACTGGTGCAGGCTTATTTGGACACACACCTGCTTATGGTTTGATTTTTTATAATAACTGGTGCAGGGTTTGTTTTGGGTTCAAACCTGCTTTTATTTGTATTTTATAATAACTGGATGAAGGGAGTTTCTACACACATTCCTGCTAGTGTTTTTTTTTTTGTAATAACTGATGAAGGGAGTTTTTACACACACACCTGCATATTTTTTTTTATTCATAATTACTGGTGCAGGGAGCTTTTGGAGACACACCTGTTTCTGTTTTTATTTTATAAAAACAGGTGCAGCGAGTTTTTGGATGCTCACTTTCTTGTGTTTTTATTTTATAACTGTTGAAGGGAGTTTTTGGATGCACACCTTCTTGTGTTTTTATTTTATAATAACTGGGGCCGGGAGTTTTTGGATGCACACCTGCTTATGTTTCGATTTTTTATCATAACTGGTGCAGGTAGTTTTTGGATGCACACCTGCTTATGTTTTTATTTTTTTTCAATAACTGGTGCAGGGTGTTTTTGGACTCACACCTGCTTATGTTTTGATTTTTTATAGTAAGTGGTGCAGGGAGTTTTTGGACACACACCTGCTTATGTTTTGATTTTTTATAATAAGTGGTGCAGGGAGTTTTTGGACACACACTTGCTCATGTTTTGATTTTATAATAACTGGTGATCAGAGTTTTGTAGACACACCTGCTTATGTTTTGATTTTTATAATAACTGGTGCTGGGTTTTTCAACACACACGTGCTTTTTTTTTATTTATAATAACTGGTGCTGGGAGTTTTTGGACACACTCTTGCTCATGTTTTGATTGTTAATATCTGGTGCTCGGAGTTTTGAGACACTCACCTGCGTATGTTTTGATTTTTTATAATAACAGGTGCAGGGAATTTTTGGACACACACCTGCTTATGTTTTGATGTTTTATGATAACTGGTGCAGTGAGTTTTTGGGTGCACACCTGCTTGTGTTTTTATTTTCTAATAACTGGTGAAGGGATTTTTTACACACACCTGCTTATTTTTTTTATTTATAATAACTGGTGCTGGGAGTTTTTGAGCACACAACTGCTGGTGTTTTTAATTCAGTATAACTGGTGCAGGGAGTTTTGATGCACACCTGCTTGTGTTTTTATTTTTAATAACTGGTAAGAGAGTTTTTGACACACACCTGCTTGTGTTTTGATTTTATAATAACTTGTGCTTGCGTTTTTTGGACACATACCTGCTTATGTTTTGATTTTTTATAATAACTGGCAAAGGGAGGTTTTGGACACTCACCTGCTTATATTTTGATATTTTATAATAACTGGTGCAGGGAGTTTTTGGACACACAGCTGCTTATGTTTTGATTTTTTATAATAACTGGTGCAGGGGTTTTTAGGGCACACACCTGCTTATGGTTTTTTTTATTATAATAACTGGTGCAGGGAGAGTTTGGACACACAGCTGCTTATGTTTTGATTTTTTATAGTAACTGTTGCAGGGAGATTTTGGGTGCGCACCTGCTTGTGTTTTTATTTTATAACAACTAGTGAAGGGAGTTTTTATACACACACCTGCTTATGTTTTTTTTATTGATAATAACTGTTGCAGAGAGTTTTGGGACACACACCAGCTTATGTTTTAATTTTTTGTAATAACTGGTGCTGGGAGTTTTTGGATACACCCCTGCTTATGTTTTGATTTTTTATAATAACTGGGGCAGGGAGTTTTTGGACACACACCTGCTTATGTTTTAATTTTTTTATAATAACTGGTGCAGGGGGTTTTTGGATACACACCTGCTTATGTTTTTATTATAATAACTGGTGCAGGGAGTTTTGGACACACACCTGCTTATGTTTTGATTTTTATAATAACTGGTGAGAGAGTTTTTGGGTGCACACCTGCTTGAGGTTTTATTTTATAATAGCTGGTGATGGAGTTTTGCAACACACCTGCTTATGTTTATTTATTATAGTAACAGGTGCAGGAGTTTTGGACACACACCTGCTTCTGTTTTTATTTCATAATAACTGGTGCAGGGAGTTTTTGGATGCACAGCTGCTTGTGTTTTTATTTTATAATAACTGGTGAAGGGAGTTTTTGGGTGCACACCTGCTTATGTTTTTATTTTATAATAACTGGTGAAGGGAGTTTTTACATACACACCTGCTTATTTTTCTTTATTTACAAGAACTCATGCAGGGAGTTTTTTGGACACTCACCTGCTTGTGTTTTTATTTTATAATAGCTGGTGCAGGGAGTTTTTGGACACACACCTGCTTGTGTTTTTATTTTATAAATAACTGGTGCAGGGAGTTTTTGGGCACACATCAGCTTGAGTTTTTATTTCATAATAAATGGTGCAGGATTTTCTTGGACACAAACCTGCTTATGTTTTGATATTTTATAATAACTGGTGGAGGGATTTTTTTATACATGCCTGCTTACATTTTGATTTTTTATAATAACTGGTTCAGGGATTTTTTGGTTGCACACCTGCTTGTGTTTTATTTTATAATGACTGGTGAAGGGAGTTTTTACACACACACACACACACCTGCTTGTGTTTTTTTTATAATAACTGGTGAAGGGAGTTTTTACACACACATCTGCTTATTTTTTTATTATTTATAATATCTGGTGCCGGGAGTTTTGGGGTGCACACCTGCTCGTGTTTTTATTTTATAATAACAGGTGCAGGGAGTTTTTGTATGCTCACCTGCTTGTGTTTTTATTTTATAATAACTGGTGCAGGGAGTTTTTGGACGCACACCTGATAGTGTTTTTATTTTATAATAACTGGTGAAGGGAGTTTTTGGATGCACAACTGCTTGTCTTGTTATTTTATAATAACTGGTGAAGGGAGTTTTTGGGTGCACAGCTGCTTGTGTTTTTATTTTATAATAACTGGTGAAGGGAGTTTATACGCACACCTGCTTATGTTTTTTTTATTTATAATAACTGGTGCAGGGAGTTTCTGGACACACACCTGCTTGTGTTTTTATTTTATAATAACTGGTGCAGGGAGTTTTTGGACACACACCTGCTTGTGTTTTTATTTTATAATAACTGGTGTACTGTTTTTATGGACACACACCTGCTTATGTTTTGATTTTTTATAATAACAGGAGCAGGGAGTTTTTTACCCACGACTGCTTACATTTTAATTTTTTATAATAACTGGTGCAGGGATTTTTTGAGTGCACACCTGCTTCTGTTTTTATTTTATGATAACTGGTGAAGGGAGTTTTTACACACACACCTGCTTGTGTTTTTGTTTTATAATAACTGGTGAAGAGAGTTTTTACACCCACATCTGCTTATTCTTTTTTATTTATAATAACTGGTGCAGGGAGTTTTTGGATGCACACCTGCTTGTGTTTTTATTTTATAATAACTGGTGCAGGGAGTTTTTGGATGCACACCTGCTTTTGTTTTGATTTTTTATAATAACTGGTGCAGGGAGTTTTTGGACGGTCGCCTGCTTATGTTTTGAATTTTTACAATAACTGGTGCAGGGAGATTTTGGAGACACACCTGCTTATGCTTTGATTTTTTACAATAACTGGTGTAGGTAGTTTTTGTATGCACACCTGCTTATGTTTTAATTTTTTACATTAACTGGTGAAGGGAGTTTATGGATGCACAGCTCCTTATGTTTTAATTTTTTACAATTACTGGTACAGGGAGTTTTTGGACGCACACCTGCTTATGTTTTGATTTTTTATAATAACTGGTGCAGGGAGTTTTTAGTCACACACCTGCTTGTGTTTTTATTGTATAATAACTGGTGAAGGGAGTTTTGGGTGCACACCTGCTTGTGTTTTTTTTATAATAATTTTGAAGGGAGTTTTTACACACACACCTGCTTATGTTTTATTTATTGATAGTTACTGGTGCAGGGAGCTTTTGGACACACAGTTGCTTGTGTTTTTATTTTATAATAACTGGTGCAGGGAGTTTTTGGACACATACCTGCTTGTGTTTTTATTTTATAATAACTGATGCAGGGAGTTTTTGGACACACATCTGCTTGTGTGTTTATTTTATAATAACTGGTGCAGGGTTTTTTTTTGGTGCAAACCTGCTTGTATTTGTATTTTATAATAACTGGTGAAGGGAGTTTCTACACACATACCTGCTAGTGTTTTTATTTTGTAATAACTGATGAAGGGAGTTTTTACACACACACCTGCATATTTTTTTTTATTCATAATTACTGGTGCAGGAGCTTTTGGACACACACCTGTTTCTGTTTTTATTTTATAAAAACAGGTGCAGCGAGTTTTTGGATGCACACCTTCTTGTGTTTTTATTTTATAATAACTGGGGCCGGGAGTTTTTGGATGCACACCTGCTTATGTTTTGATTTTTAGTGATAACTGGTGCAGGTAGTTTTTGGACGCACACCTGCTTATGTTTTGATTTTTATAATAACTGTGCAGGGAGTTTTGATGCACACCTGCTTATGTTTTGGTTTTTTACAATAACCGGTGCAGGGAGTTTTTGGATGCACTCCTGCTTATGTTTTGGTTTTTTACAATAACTGGTGAAGGGAGTTTTTGGACACACACCTGCTTATGTTTTTATTTTATAATAAGTGGTGCAGGCAGTTTTTGGATGTACACCTGCTTGTGTTTTTATTTTATAATAACTGGTGAAAGGAGGTTTTGGGTGCACATCTGCTTGTGTTTTATTTTTATAATAACTGATGAAGGGAGTTTTTACACACACACACACCTGCTTATGTTTTTTTTTATTCATAATTACTGTGGCAGGGAGCTTTTGGACACACACCTGCTTGTGTTTTTATTTTATAATAACTGGTGC
Organism: Neoceratodus forsteri; assembly: GCA_016271365.2. Lineage (NCBI taxonomy): Eukaryota > Metazoa > Chordata > Ceratodontiformes > Ceratodontidae > Neoceratodus > Neoceratodus forsteri. The sequence continues at coordinate 124,176,478 of JADMNL010000023.1, read as the reverse complement.
AGGTAGTTTTTGGATATACATCTGCTTGTATTTTTATTTTATTGTAACTGGTGCAGGGAGATTTTGGACACACACCTGCTTTTGTTTTTATTTTATAATAACTGGTGCAGGGTTTTTTTGGACACTCACCTGCTTGTGTTTTGATTTTTTTTATAATAACTGGTGCGGGGGGTTTGGACTCACACCTGCTTATGGTTTGATTTTTTATAATAACTGGGGCAGTGAATTTTTGGACACACACCTGCTTATGTTTTGATTTTTTATAATAACTGGTGCAGGGGTTTTTTGGACACACACTTGCTTATGTTTTGATTTTTTATAATAACTGGTGCGGGAAGTTTTTGGACATCCACCTGCTTAGTATTTTTGTTGAAAACTGGTGCAGGGAGTTTTTGGACACGCAGCTGCTTGTGTTTTTATTTTATAATAACTGGTGAAGGGAGATTTTACACAGACACCTGCTTATGTTTTTTTTTATTTATAATAACTGGTGCAGGGAGCTTTTGGACATACACCTGCTTATGTTTTGATTTTTTATAGTAACCGGTGCTGGGAGTTTTTGGTTGCACACCGGCTTGTGTTTTTATTTTATAATAACTGGTGAATGGAGTTTTTATACACACACCTGCTTATGTTTTTCTTTATTTATAATGACTGGAGCAGGGAGTTTTTGGACACACACCTGCTTATGTTTTAATTTTTTATAGTAACCGGTGCATGGATTTTTTGAGTGCACACCTTCTTGTGTTTTTATTTTATAATAACTGGTGAAGGGAGTTTTTATACACAGACCTGCTTATGTTTTTTTTTTATAATAATTGTTGCAGAGAGTTTTGGGGGACACATCTGCTTATGTTTAAGTTTTTTGTAATAACTGGTGCAGGGAGTTTTTGGACACACACCTGCTTATGTTTTGATTTTTTATAACTGGTGAAGGGAATTTTTGGACACAGACCTGCTTAATTTTTTTATTGATGATAACTGGTGCAGGGAGTTTTCGGACAGACTCCTGCTTATGTTTTGATTTTTTATAATAACTTGTGCAGGGAGTTTTTGGGTGCACAACTGTTTGTGTTTTTATTTTATAATAGCTCTTGAAGGGAGTTTTTACACACACACCTGCTTATGTTTGTTTTATTTATAATAACTGGTGCAGGGAGTTTTTGGACACACACCTGCTTATGTTTTAATTTTTATAATAATTTGGTGCAGGGAGTTTCTGGGTGCACACCTGGTTGTGTTTTTATTTTTATAATAACTGATGAAGGTAGTTTTTACACACACACCTGCTTATGTTTTTTTAATTCATAATTTCTGGTGCAGGGAGCTTTTGTACACACACCTGTTTGTGTTTTTATTTTATAAGAACTGGTGCAGAGCGTTTTTGGATGCACACCTGTTTTTGTTTTTATTTTATAAGAACTGAGGCAGGGAGTTTTTTGATGTACACCTGCTTATGTTTTGATTTTTTACAATAACTAGTGGAGGGAATTTTTGGACACACACCTGCTTATGTTTTGATATTTTACAATAACTGGTGCAGGGAGTTTTTGGATGCACAGCTGCTTGTGTTTCGGTTTTTTACAATGACTGGTGCAGGGAATTTTTGGATGCACTGCTGCTTAAGTTTTAATTTTGTATAATAACTGGTGCAGGTGGTTTTTGGATGCACACCTGCTTAAGTTTTAATTTTTATAGTAACTGGTGCAGGGAGTTTTATGACACACCTGTTTGTTTTTTATTTTATAATCACTGGTGAGGGAGTTTTGGATGCACACCTGCTTGTGTTTTTATTTTATAATAACTGGTGCAGGGGAGTTTTGGACACACATCTGCTTATGTTTTGATTTTTTATAATAACTGGTGCAGGAAGTTTTTGGACACCCACCTGCTTATGTATTTTTGTTGATAACTTGTGCAGGGAGTTTTTGGACATGCACCTGCTTGTGTTTTTATTTTATAATAACTGGTGAAGGGAGATTTTACACAGACACCTGCTTATGTTTTCTTTATTTATAACTGGTGCAGGGAGCTTTAGGACAGACACCTGCTTATGTTTTGATTTTTTATAGTAACCGGTGCATGGATTTTTTGGGTGCACACCTGCTTGTGTTTTTATTTTATAATAACTGGTGAAGGGAGTTTTTATACACAGACCTGCTTATGTTTTTTTTTATAATAATTGTTGCAGAGAGTTTTGGGACACACATCTGCTTATGTTTTAATTTTTTGTAATAACTGGTGCAGGGAGTTTTTGGATACACACCTGCTTATGTTTTGATTTTTTCATAATAACTGGTGCAGGGGTTTTTTGGACACGCACTTGCTTATTTTTTGATTTTTTATAACTGGTGCTCAGAATTTTTGATACACACCTGCTTATAATTTGATTTTTTTATAATAACTGGTGCAGGGAGTTTTTGGACACACACCTGCTTATGTTTTTTTACTGATAATAACTGGTGCAGGGAGTTTTTGGACACACTCCTGCTTATGTTTTGATTTTTTATAATAACTTGTGCAGGGAGTTTTTGGGTGCACACCTGCTTGTGTTTTTATTTTATAATAGCTGGTGAAGGGAGTTTTTACACACACACCTGCTAATGTTTTTTTATTTATAATAACTGGTGCAGTTAGTTTTTGACACACACCTGCTTATCTTTTGATTTTTTATAATAACTGGTGATAATTTTTGGACACACACCTGGTTATGTTTTGATATTTTATAATAACTTGTGCAGAGGTTTTTTGGACACACACCTGCTTATGTTTTTATTTTATAATAACTGGTGAAGAGAGTTTTTGGGTACACACCTGCTTGTGTTTTTATTTTATAATAACTGGTGAAGGGAGTTTTTACACACACACCTTCTTATTTTTTTTATTTATAAGAACTGGTGCATTGAGATTTTGGACACGCACCTGCTTGTGTATTTATTTTATAATAACCAGTGCAGGTAGTTTTTCGACGCACACCTGTTTATGTTTTGATTTTATAATATCTGCTGCAGGGAGTTTTTGGACGCACACCTGCTTAAGTTTTGAATTTTTACAATAACTGGTGCAGGGAGATTTTGGACGCACACCTGCTTATGTTTTGATTTTTTTTCAATAACTGGTGAAGGGAGTTTTTGGACACACACCTGCTTATGTTTTGATTTTTTATAATAAATGGTGCAGGGAGTTTTTCGACACCCACCTGCTTATGTATTTTTATTGATAATAACTGGTGCAGGGAGTTTTTGGACACACACAGCTGCTTATGTTTTGATTTTTTATAGTAACCAGTGCTTGGAGTTTTTTGGTGCACACCTGCTTGTGTTTTTATTTTATAATAACTGGTGAAGGGAGTTTTTATACACACACCTTCTTATGTTTTTTTTTATTTATAATAACTGGTGCAGGGAGATTTTGGGCACACCCCTGCTTCTGTTTTGATTTTTTATAATAACCGGTGCTGGGATTTTTTGGGTGCACACCTGGTTATGTTTTTATTTTGTAATAACTGGTGAAGGCAGTTTTTATACACACACCCGTTTATGTTTTTTTTATTCATAGTAACTGTTGCAAAGAGTTTTGGGACTCACACCTGCTTATGTTTTGATTTTTTATAATAACTGGTACAGGGAGTTTTTGGACACACACCTGCTTATGTTTTGATCTTTTTATAATAACTGGTGCAGAGTTTTTTTGGACACACACCTGCTTATTTTTTGATTTTTATAATAACAGGTGCCTGAATTTTTGACCACACCTGCTTATGTTTTTATTTTTATATTAACTGGTGCAGAGAGTTTTTGGACACACACCAGCTTATGTTTAGATTTTTTATAATAACTGGTGCAGGGAGTTTTTGGACACTCACCTGCTTATTTTTTTTATTGATAATAACTGGTGCAGGTAGTTTTTGGACACACACCTGCTTATGTTTTGATTTTTTATAATAACTGGTGCAGGGAGTTTTTGGGTGCACACCTGCTTGTGTTTTTATTTTATAATAGCTGGTGAAGGGAGTTTTTACTCACACACCTGCTTATGTTTTTTTTATTTATAATAACTGGTGCAGGGAGTTTTTGGACACACACCTGCTTGTGTTTTTATTTTATAATAACTGGTGCAGGTAGTTTTTGGATATACATCTGCTTGTATTTTTATTTTATTGTAACTGGTGCAGGGAGATTTTGGACACACACCTGCTAGTGTTTTTATTTTATAATAACTGGTGCAGGGTTTTTTTGGACACTCACCTGCTTGTGTTTTGATTTTTTTTACAATAACTGGTGCGGGGGGTTTGGACTCACACCTGCTTATGGTTTGATTTTTTATAATAACTGGCAGTGAATTTTGGCCACACCTGCTTATGTTTTGATTTTTATAATAACTGGTGCAGGGGTTTTTGACACACACCTGCTTATGTTTTGATTTTTTATAATAACTGGTGCGGGAAGTTTTTGGACATCCACCTGCTTAGTATTTTTGTTGAAAACTGGTGCAGGGAGTTTTTGGACACGCACCTGCTTGTGTTTTTATTTTATAATAACTGGTGAAGGGAGATTTTACACAGACACCTGCTTATGTTTTTTTTTATTTATAATAACTGGTGCAGGGAGCTTTTGGACATACACCTGCTTATGTTTTGATTTTTTATAGTAACCGGTGCTGGGAGTTTTTGGGTGCACACCGGCTTGTGTTTTTATTTTATAATAACTGGTGAATGGAGTTTTTATACACACACCTGCTTATGTTTTTCTTTATTTATAATGACTGGAGCAGGGAGTTTTTGGACACACACCTGCTTATGTTTTAATTTTTTATAGTAACCGGTGCATGGATTTTTTGAGTGCACACCTTCTTGTGTTTTTATTTTATAATAACTGGTGAAGGGAGTTTTTACACAGACCTGCTTTATGTTTTTTTTTTATAATAATTGTTGCAGAGAGTTTTGGGGACACATCTGCTTATGTTTAAGTTTTTATAATAACTGGTGCAGGGAGTTTTGGACACACACCTGCTTATGTTTTGATTTTTTATAACTGGTGAAGGGAATTTTTGGACACAGACCTGCTTAATTTTTTTATTGATGATAACTGGTGCAGGGAGTTTTCGGACAGACTCCTGCTTATGTTTTGATTTTTTATAATAACTTGTGCAGGGAGTTTTTGGGTGCACAACTGTTTGTGTTTTTATTTTATAATAGCTCTTGAAGGGAGTTTTTACACACACACCTGCTTATGTTTGTTTTATTTATAATAACTGGTGCAGGGAGTTTTTGGACACACACCTGCTTATGTTTTAATTTTTTATAATATTTGGTGCAGGGAGTTTCTGGGTGCACACTTGGTTGTGTTTTTATTTTTATAATAACTGATGAAGGTAGTTTTTACACACACACCTGCTTATGTTTTTTTAATTCATAATTTCTGGTGCAGGGAGCTTTTGTACACACACCTGTTTGTGTTTTTATTTTATAAGAACTGGTGCAGAGCATTTTTGGATGCACACCTGTTTTTTTTTTTTTTTATAAGAACTGAGGCAGGGAGTTTTTTGATGTACACCTGCTTATGTTTTGATTTTTTACAATAACTAGTGGAGGGAATTTTTGGACACACACCTGCTTATGTTTTGATATTTTACAATAACTGGTGCAGGGAGTTTTTGGATGCACAGCTGCTTGTGTTTCGGTTTTTTACAATGACTGGTGCAGGGAATTTTTGGATGCACTGCTGCTTAAGTTTTAATTTTTTATAATAACTGGTGCAGGTAGTTTTTGGATGCACTCCTGCTTAAGTTTTAATTTTTTATAGTAACTGGTGCAGGGAGTTTTTGGATACACACCTGTTTCTTTTTTATTTTATAATCACTGGTGAGGGGAGTTTTTGGATGCACACCTGCTTGTGTTTTTATTTTATAATAACTGGTGCAGGGGGATTTTGGACACACACCTGCTTATTTTTTGATTTTTATAATAACTGGTGCAGGAAGTTTTTGGACACCCACCTGCTTATGTATTTTTGTTGATAACTTGTGCAGGGAGTTTTTGGACATGCACCTGCTTGTGTTTTTATTTTATAATAACTGGTGAAGGGAGATTTTACACAGACACCTGCTTATGTTTTCTTTATTTATAACTGGTGCAGGGAGCTTTAGGACAGACACCTGCTTATGTTTTGATTTTTTATAGTAACCGGTGCATGGATTTTTTGGGTGCACACCTGCTTGTGTTTTTATTTTATAATAACTGGTGAAGGGAGTTTTTATACACAGACCTGCTTATGTTTTTTTTTATAATAATTGTTGCAGAGAGTTTTGGGACACACATCTGCTTATGTTTTAATTTTTTGTAATAACTGGTGCAGGGAGTTTTTGGACACACACCTGCTTATGTTTTGATTTTTTCATAATAACTGGTGCAGGGGTTTTTTGGACACGCACTTGCTTATTTTTTGATTTTTTATAACTGGTGCTCAGAATTTTTGACACACACCTGCTTATAATTTGATTTTTTTATAATAACTGGTGCAGGGAGTTTTTGGACACACACCTGCTTATGTTTTTTTACTGATAATAACTGGTGCAGGGAGTTTTTGGACACACTCCTGCTTATGTTTTGATTTTTTATAATAACTTGTGCAGGGAGTTTTTGGGTGCACACCTGCTTGTGTTTTTATTTTATAATAGCTGGTGAAGAGAGTTTTTACACACACACCTGCTAATGTTTTTTTATTTATAATAACTGGTGCAGTTAGTTTTGGACACACACCTGCTTATCTTTTGATTTTTTATAATAACTGGTTATAATTTTTGGACACACACCTGGTTATGTTTTGATATTTTATAATAACTTGTGCAGGGGTTTTTTGGACACACACCTGCTTATGTTTTTATTTTATAATAACTCGTGAAGAGAGTTTTTGGGTACACACCTGCTTGTGTTTTTATTTTATAATAACTGGTGAAGGGAGTTTTTACACACACACCTTCTTATTTTTTTTATTTATAAGAACTGGTGCATTGAGATTTTGGACACGCACCTGCTTGTCTATTTATTTTATAATAACCAGTGCAGGTAGTTTTCCGACGCACACCTGTTTATGTTTTGATTTTATAATATCTGCTGCAGGGAGTTTTTGGACGCACACCTGCTTAAGTTTTGAATTTTTACAATAACTGGTGCAGGGAGATTTTGGACGCACACCTGCTTATGTTTTGATTTTTTTTCAATAACTGGTGAAGGGAGTTTTTGGACACACACCTGCTTATGTTTTGATTTTTTATAAATGGTGCAGGGAGTTTTTGACACCCACCTGCTTATGTGTATTTTATTGATAATAACTGGTGCAGGGAGTTTTGGACACACAGCTGCTTATGTTTTGATTTTTATAGTAACCAGTGCTTGGAGTTTTTTGGTGCACACCTGCTTGTGTTTTTATTTTATAATAACTGGTGAAGGGAGTTTTTATACACACACCTTCTTATGTTTTTTTTTATTTATAATAACTGGTGCAGGGAGATTTTGGGCACACCCCTGCTTCTGTTTTGATTTTTTATAATAACCGGTGCTGGGATTTTTTGGGTGCACACCTGGTTATGTTTTTATTTTGTAATAACTGGTGAAGGCAGTTTTTATACACACACCCGTTTATGTTTTTTTTTATTCATAGTAACTGTTGCAAAGAGTTTTGGGACTCACACCTGCTTATGTTTTAATTTTTTATAATAACTGGTACAGGGAGTTTTTGGACACACACCTGCTTATGTTTTGATCTTTTTATAATAACTGGTGCAGAGTTTTTTTGGACACACACCTGCTTATTTTTTGATTTTTTATAATAACAGGTGCCTGGAATTTTTGGACTCACACCTGCTTATGTTTTTATTTTTTATATTAACTGGTGCAGAGAGTTTTTGGACACACACCAGCTTATGTTTAGATTTTCTATAATAACTGGTGCAGGGAGTTTTTGGACACTCACCTGCTTATTTTTTTTTATTGATAATAACTGGTGCAGGTAGTTTTTGGACACACACCTGCTTATGTTTTGATTTTTTATAATAACTGGTGCAGGGAGTTTTTGGGTGCACACCTGCTTGTGTTTTTATTTTATAATAGCTGGTGAAGGGAGTTTTTACTCACACACCTGCTTATGTTTTTTTTATTTATAATAACTGGTGCAGGGAGTTTTTGGACACACACCTGCTTGTGTTTTTATTTTATAATAGCTGGTGCAGGAAGTTTTTGGTTGCACACCTGCCTGTGTTTTTATTTTATAATAACTGGTGAAGGGAGTTTTTGGGTACACACCTGCTTGTGTTTTTATTTTATAATAACTGGTGAAGGGAGTTTTTACACACACTCCTTCTTCTTTTTTTTTATTTATAAGAACTGGTGCATTGTTATTTTGGACACGCCCCTGCTTGTGTATTTATTTTATAATAACTGGTGCAGGTAGTTTTTGGACGCACACCTGTTTATGTTTTGATTTTATAATAACTGCTGCAGGGAGTTTTTGGATGCACACCTGCTGATGTTTTGATTTTTTACAATAACTGGTGCAGGGAGATTTTCGACGCACTCCTACTTATGTTTTGAATTTTTTTCAATAACTTGTGCAGGGAGTTTTTGGATGCTCACCTGTTTATATTTTGATTTTTTTACAATAACTGGTGCAGGGAGTTTTTGGACACACCCCTGCTTATGTTTTGATTTTTTACAATAACTGGTGCAGAGAGTTTTTGGACGCACACCTGCTTATGTTTTGATTTTTTATAATAACTGGTGCAGGGAGTTTTTGGATGCACTCCTGCTTAAGTTTTAATTTTTTATAATAACTGGTGCAGGGAGTTTTTGGATACACACCTGTTTCTTTTTTATTTTATAATCACTGGTGAGGGAGTTTTGGATGCACACCTGCTTGTGTTTTTATTTTATAATAACTGGTGTAGGGAGTTTTGGACACACATCTGCTTATGTTTTGATTTTTATAATAACTGGTGCAGGAAGTTTTTGGACACCCACCTGCTTATGTATTTTTGTTGATAACTTGTGAAGGGAGTTTTTGGACACGCACCTGCTTGTGTTTTTATTTTATAATAACTGGTGAAGGGAGATTTTACACAGACACCTGCTTATGTTTTCTTTATTTATAACTGGTGCAGGGATCTTTAGGACAGACACCTGCTTATGTTTTGATTTTTTATAGTAACCGGTGCATGGATTTTTTGGGTGCACACCTGCTTGTGTTTTTATTTTATAATAACTGGTGAAGGGAGTTTTTATACACAGACCTGCTTATGTTTTTTTTATAATAATTGTTGCAGAGAGTTTTGGGACACACATCTGCTTATGTTTTAATTTTTTGTAATAACTGGTGCAGGGAGTTTTTGGACACACACCTGCTTATGTTTTGATTTTTTCATAATAACTGGTGCAGGGGTTTTTTGGACACGCACTTGCTTATTTTTTTGATTTTATAATAACTTGGTGCTCGGAATTTTGACACACACCTGCTTATAATTTGATTTTTATAATAACTGGTGCAGGGAGTTTTGGACACAACCTGCTTATGTTTTTTTATTGATAACTGTTGCAGGAGTTTTGGCACACACTCCTGCTTATGTTTTGATTTTTTATAATAACTTGTGCAGGGGGTTTTTGGGTGCACACCTGCTTGTGTTTTTATTTTATAATAGCTGGTGAAGGGAATTTTTACACACACACCTGCTAATGTTTTTTTATTTATAATAACTGGTGCAGGTAGTTTTTGGACACACACCTGCTTATCTTTTGATTTTGTATAATAACCGGTGCAGTGAGTTTCTGGATGCACACCTGGTTGTGTTTTTATTTTTATAATAACTGATGAAGGGAGTTTTTTCACACACACCTGCTTATGTTTTTTTAATTCATAATTACTGGTGCAGGGAGCTTTGGTACACACACCTCTTTGTGTTTTTATTTTATAAGAACTGGTGCAGGGAATTTTTGGATGCACACCTGCTTTTGTTTTTATTTTAAAAGAACTAGGGCAGGGAGTTTTATGATGCACACCTGCTTATGTTTTGATTTTTTACAATAACTGGTGGAGGGAATTTTTGGACACACCCCTACTTTGTTTTTATATTTTACAATAACTGGTGCAGGGAGTTTTTGGATGCACAGCTGCTTATGTTTTGGTTTTTTATAATAACTGGTGCCGGGAGTTTTTGGACACACACCTGCTTATGTTTTGATTTTTTACAATAACTGGTGCAGGGAGTTTTTGGATGCACTCCTGCTTAAGTTTTAATTTTTTATAATAACTGGTGCAGGGAGTTTTTGGATACACACATTTTTTTTTATTTTATAATCACTTGTGAGGGGAGTTTTTGGATGCACACCTGCTTGTGTTTTTATTTCATAATAACTGGTGTAGGGTTTTTTTTGGACACTCACCTGCTTATGTTTTGATTTTTTTATAATAGCTGGTGCAGGAGGTTTTTGGACACAGACCTGCTTGTGTTTTGATTTTTTTATAATAACTGGTGCAGGGGGGTTTTGGACACACATCTGCTAATGTTTTGATTTTTTATAATAACTGGTGATGATAATTTTTGGACACACACCTGGTTATGTTTTGATATTTTATAATAACTTGTGCAGGGTTTTTTTGGACGCACACCTGCTTATGTTTTTATTTTATAATAACTGGTGAAGGGAGTTTTTGGGTACACACCTGCTTGTGTTTTTCTTTTATAATAACTGGTGTAGGGAGTTTTTACACACACACCTTCTTATTTTTTTTTTATGATAACTTGTGCAGGGAGTTTTTGGACACACACAGCTGCTTATGTTTTTTGGTGCACACCTGCTTGTGTTTTTATTTTATAGTAACTGGTGAAGGGAGTTTTTATACACACACCTGCTTATGTTTTTTTTTTATTTATAATAACTGGTGCAGGGAGTTTTTGGGCACACCCCTGCTTATGTTTTGATTTTTTATAATAACCGGTGATGGGAATTTTTTGGTGCACACCTGGTTATGATTTATTTTGTAATAACTGGTGAAGGCAGTTTTTATACACACACCTGTTTATGGTTTTTTTTATTCATAGTAACTGTTGCAAAGAGTTTTGGGACTCACACCTGCTTATGTTTTGATTTTTTATAATAACTGGTACAGGGAGTTTTTGGACACACACCTGCTTATGTTTTGATCTTTTTATAATAACTGGTGCAGAGTTTTTTTGGACACACACCTGCTTATTTTTTGATTTTTTATAATAACAGGTGCCTGGAATTTTTGGACTCACACCTGCTTATGTTTTTATTTTTTATATTAACTGGTGCAGAGAGTTTTTGGACAACACCAGCTTATGTTTAGATTTTATAATAACTGGTGCAGGGAGTTTTTGGATGCACACCTGCTTGTGTTTTTATTTCATAATAAGTAGTGAAGGGAGTTTTTGGGTGCACACCTGCTTGTGTTTTTTTTATAATAACTGATGAAGGGAATTTTTACACACACACACCTGCTTATGTTTTTTTATTCATAATTACTGGTGCAGAGAGCTTTTGGACACACACCTCCTTGTGTTTTTATTTTATAATAACTGGTGCAGGGAGTTTTTGGATATACATCTGCTTGCATTTTTATTTTATAGTTACTGGTGCAGGGAGTATTTAGACACACACCTGTTTGTGTTTTTATTTTATAATAACTGGTGCAGGTTTTTTTTTTACACTCACCTGCTTATGTTTTGATTTTTTATAATAACTGGTGCATGGAGGTTTTTTACACACACCTACTTATTTTTTGATTTTTTATAATAACTGGTCCAGGGAGTTTTTGGACACACACCTGCTTATGTTTTGATTTTTCATAATAAGTGGTGCAGTGGATTTTAGGACACACACCTGCTTATTTTTTTTATTTATAATAACTGGTGTAGGGAGTTTTTGGACACACATCTGCTTATGTTTTGATTTTTTACAGTAACCGTTGCAGCTTGTTTTTGGATGCACACCTGTTTGTGTTTTTATTTTATAACAAGTGGTGAAGGGAGTTTTTACACACACATCTGCTTATTTTTTTTTTATAATATCTGGTGCAGGGAGTTTTTGGTTGCACACCTGCTTGTGTTTTTATTTTATAGTAACAGGTGCAGGGATATTTTGGATGCACACCTGCTTATGTTATTTTATAATTACTGGTGTACGGAGTTTTTGGATGCACACCTGCTTGTGTTTTTATTTTATAATAACTGGTGCAGGGAGTTTTTGGACACTCACCTGCTTATGTTTTGATTTTTTATAATAGCTGGTGCAGGAAGTTTTTGGACACACACCTGCTTTTGTTTTGATTTTTTGTAATAACTGGTGCAGGTTTTTTTTGGACACACATCTGTATATGTTTTTTTTATTTATAATAACTGGTGCAAGTAGTTTTTGAACACACACCTGCTTATGTTTTGATTTTTTATAGTAACTGGTGCAGGGTGTTTTTGGGTGTGCACCTGCTTCGGTCTTTATTTTATAACAACTGGTGAAGGGAGTTTTACACACACACCTGCTTATGTTTTTTTTATTTATGATAACTGGTGCAGGGAGGTTTGGGACACACACCTGCTTATGTTTTAATTTTTTGTAATAACTGGTGCTGGGTGTTTTTGGACACACACCTGCTTATGTTTTGATTTTTTATAATAACTGGTGCAGGGAGTTTTCGGACACACACCTGCTTATGCTTTGATTTTTTATAATAACTGGTGCAGGTTTTTTTTGGACACACAGCTGCTTATGTTTTGATTTTTTATAATAACTGGTGCAGGGAGTTTTCGGACACACACCTACTTATGCTTTGATTTTTTATAATAACTGGTGCAGGTTTTATTTGGACACACAGCTGCTTATGTTTTGATTTTTTATAATAACTGGTTCAGTGAAATTTTGGACACACACCTGCTTATGTTTTGATTTTTTATAATAACTGGTGCATGGAGTTTTTGGACACACACCTGCTTATGTTTTTTTATTGATAATAACTGGTGCAGGGAGTTTTTGGACACGCATCTGCTTATGTTTTGATTTTTTATAGTAACTGGTGCAGGGAGTTTTTGGGTGCAGACCTGCTTGTGTTTTCATTTGATAATAACTGGTCAAGGGATGTTTTACACACACACTTGCTTATGTTTTTTTTATTTATAATAAATGGTGCAGGGAGTTTTTGGACACACACCTGGTTGTGTTTTTATTTTATAATAACTGGTGCAGGGAGTTTTTGGGTGCACACCTGCTTGTGTTTTTATTTTATAATAACTGGTGAAGGGAGTTTTTACACACACCTGCTTATGTTTTTTTTATTTAGAATAACTGGTGCAGGGAGTTTTTGGAAACACACCTGCTTGTGTTTATAATTTATAATAACTGGTGCAGGGAGTTTTTGGACAAACACCTGCTTGTGTTTTTATTTTATAATAACTGGTGCACTGTTTTTATGGACACATTCCTGCTTATGTTTTGATTTTTTATAATAACTGGTGCAGGGAGTTTTTTACACACGCCTGCTTACATTTTGATTTTTTATAATAACTGGTGCAGGGAGTTTTTGAGTGCACACCTGCTTGTGTTTTTATTTTATAATAAGTGGTGAAGGGAGTTTTTGCACACACACCTGCTTGTGTTTTTATTTTATAATAGCTGGTGAAGGAAGTTTTTACACACATCTGCTTATTTTTTTTATTTGTAATAACTGGTGCCGGGAGTTTTTGGATGCACACCTGCTTGTGTTTTTATTTTATAATAACAGGTGCAGAGAGTTTTTGGATGCACACCTGCTTGTGTTTTTATTTTATAATAACTGGTGCAGGGAGTTTTCGGATGCACACCTGCTTGTGTTTTGATTTTTTATAATAACTGGTGCAGGGAGCTTTTGTTTTGATTTTTTATAATAACTGGTGCAGGAAGTTTTTGGATGCACACCTGCTTATGTTTTGATTTTTTATAATAACTGGTGCAGGGAGTTTTTGGATGCTCACCTGCTTGTGTTTTTATTTTATAATAACTGGTGCAGAAAGTTTTATGCAAGAAAAAACTAGAAATAAATGATGAAAAGTTTGATTTTAAGGTTAAACAACTACAATTTGTTTTACTGGAACAAGTTTAAAGGACTCATTTGACAGCAGGCACTTGTGGCAAAAGTCTGAGAGTGTAAAAATAATACAAACCAGTTTTCTAAAAGTGATCTCAGCAGCACTTTTTAGGCATCTTACCACACCGTGGAAGTGAATGCCCAGGGATAATGCAGTCTGGACCTATCAGTAGTGTTGCAAGTAATAAGAATGAAACTGTAGAACAAATCATTTTCCATTTCAGAAACATAGAAACATAGAAACATAGAATTTGACGGCAGATAAGGACCGCTTGGCCCACCCAGTCTGCCCATTTCCCTACCTACTGGATAAGCTGCAGATCCTAGTTAACCAGCAGCCTACTTCTTCCTACCCCCATCCCCCAGAACTGCCTTATGACTATCCCATGCATGCTTGAATTCCACCACTGATTTTGACTCCACAACCTCCTTCGGAAGGCTGCTCCATGCATCCACAACCCTCTCTGTAAAAAATACTTCCTTAAATTACCTCTGAGCCGCCTCTTATTTTCAAATTGTGCCTCTTGTTCTTGCACACCTCTTTTTTGAAAGATGCTACCCTCTTGACTTTGTTGATTCCCTTGAGGTACTTGAACGTTTTATCATGTCCCCTCCCTTCTTTCCTCGAGGCTATACATATTAAGCTCCTAAGTCTCTCTTCATATGTCTTCCGGTGCAGACCCTGCACCATTTTAGTTGCCCTCCTCTGGACAGCTTCCATGCTGTCTATGTCTTTGTGGAGATTGGGTCTCCAGAACTGCACACAGTACTCCAGATGGGGTCTCACCAGCTGTCTGTACAGAGGGATAATAACTTCCTGTTTTCTACTGGTGATGCCTCTCCCTATGCATCCCAGTATCCCCCCAGCCCTCCTTGCTGCCCTCTCACATTGCTTGCCCGTCTTTAGGTCATCTGATATGACTACCCCAGGTCCCTTTCCATTTTTGTTGTTGTTAGTATCTCACCCCCATTGTGTACTCTTCCCTGGGTTTTGTTTCCAGGTGCATTACCTTGCACTTCTTAGCATTGAATCTAAGCTGCATACATTTGACCATTCCTCTAACCTTGCCAAGTCCTTTCATCCTTTCCACCCCACCCTGTGCATCAACTCTGTTGCAGATCTTCGTGTCATCTGCAAAGAGACATACTTTTCCTTCCAGTCCGCTTATAAAGACATTGAAGAGGACCGTCTCAACATGAACTCTCATGTACCCCACTAGTAACCCTCCTTTCTTCTGAGTGGACTCCATTTACTATTACCTCTGTGTCCTATTCTCCAGCCATTCCTTACCCAGGCTGTCATCTTGGGACCCACTCCCAGGCTGGCTAACTTGCATATTAATCTTGTGTGGGACTGTGTCAAATGCCTTGCTAAAGTCTAGGTAGGCCATGTCCACAGCCCTCCCTGATCTACTACTTTGGTCACCCAGTCAAAGAAATCTATCAGATTCGTCTGGCATGACCTTCCGCTGTGAATCCATGCTGCCTAGGGTCCTGTGCCCCTCTGGCCTCTAGATACTCGACAATTCTTTCCTTTAGAAGTGATTCCATCATTTTCCCTATCACTGAGGTTAAACTAACAGGTCTATAGTTTCCTGCTTCTGCCTTGCTCCCACTTTTGTGAAGGGAATCACATCTGCCCTCCTCCAGTCCTCGGGTACCACCCCATCCTCCCATGATTTGTTAAAAGGGTAGTCAGTGGTGTCACTAGTTCTACCCTTAGTTCTTTTAGAATTCTGGGATGAATCCCATCAGGCCCCATTGCTTTGTCCACCTTCACTTTTAAGAGTTCTTTCAGAACCCTTTGTTCTGTAAATGGGCGGTATCAACTTCTGTATCCAGAGTGTTACTACTGTTTGTTTTATGTACCTCCCTCTTCCTTTGTAAATACTGAGCAAAATATTTGTTTAGTATCTCTGCCTTTTCACAGTCTCCTCTGCCCACCCTCCCTCCCTTTATTAAGCCCTCACTATCCCTCCCTTGGTCTTCCTTCGCCTCCTGATGTACCTATAAAAGGTTTTATCCCCTTCTTAACTGAGTTGGCTATCTTTCCTCGGTTTGGGCCTTTGCTGTTCTGACTGCCTTCCCAGCCTCCTTTTGCTTTAACTGATACAGTTCTCTGTCCTGCTCCTTCTGACGATTCCTTGTACTTCCTGAATGCTTTTTTTCTCTTGAACCTTCACTGCCACTTCCTTTGAGAACCATAGTGGTTTCTTACATCGTCTTGTTTTGTTTATTTGCTTCACACAAAGGCTCGTTACCTCTGTGATGGCAGTTTTATTATTCCCATTGTTCTTCCACCCTCCTTCCTGCCCATTTGCTAGTGCATTCCTTAGGCACTCACCCATTTTGGCAAAGTCAGCCCTCCTAAAGTCCAGTACTTTGTCTTTGTATGGCTTGACTCTATTGCTGTGTTTATTGTGAACCATACTGTTCGATGGTCGCTAGTTCCCAGATGGCTACCCACTTCTACATCTGTAATCCTCTCACCATCTCCATTTGAGAGAATCAAGTCTAATATTGCTCCCTCTCGGTGGGCTCCAGTACTAGTTGTCTAGGCATGCCCCTGTAGGGCATCTAGAATAACTGCACTCTTCAGTGGCAGCTGCAACTGCACTCCAGTTAACATCTGGCATATTCAGATCACCCATCAGCAATATCTCCCTTTTTCTGCCATTCTAAGTATACTTTCTATCATTTCCTGTCCATTTCCTCCCCTGAGAAGGGGTCTGTTACAACCCTGTGTGATTGTGGTGCCATTGCCTGTCTCCAAATTTACCCACAGTGCTTCTTCCTCCCTGTGTACCTTTTTGTTCTGTTGCTTTTATTCCTTCCCTTATGTAAAGAACTACTCCTCCTCCTTTACCCTCCCTGTCCCTCCTGTACACAGTGTATCCTGGTATGTTTATGTCCCAGTCATGGTTTTGTGTACCATGTTTCTGTGACTGCCACGATATCCAGATGTTCTTCCTCCATCAAGGCCACTAATTCAGGAAGCTTGTTACCCAGACTACGGGCATTAGTACTCATTGCTCTCCATTTTTGATGGCTTTACCTTCCAGTGCAGCATCCCCACTGACCGTTCTACCTCTGTCTTTTCTCATTTAGTACCCTGTTTTGTAGGGAGAGGCTGGGATTTTCCTGCTGCTTGTCAGTGCCTCCCCTTGACTAGTTTAAAATCTTGTCAATGAAGCATTTAAACCGATTGCTCAAAAGACTTGTTCCTTCCTGGACAGATGCAGACCATCCTGCCAGTATAGGCTGGTGTCCTCCAGGTGGAACCCCAGTCCCCAATGAAGCAAACCCTGTGCTCCACACCATTTTTCAACCATTCATTAAACTGCTTGGTGCCAATTACCCTCGCCTCCCCCATGCTTTTGACAGGCAGCACCTCTGAGAAGGAAACTGTGTGTGCTACTCGTCTTAGGTCCCTCCCCAGCTCTGCAATGTCCTCCTGCACTGCTCTAATCTCATGATGAATATACTCAGCTTCCTCAAAGTAAGGAGAGGAGCTGTTTCACTTAACGCAAGTCAGTGACATGATTCTGTGAGACAGAGTTCAGTTTCTTAGTGAAGAAACTGTTCCTTGCTTTGCACATGTTGGTTGGTGCAGATGCTGTTCAAAGACAGCTATCAGTTGTTCAAAAATGACAGATTGAAACACCATAATTACTGGTTTGAAGTCACACCCAGTTATTATGGTGTTTCACAGAACCTGAAAGCAGGTTGATAAAGGGGTCACCAGTTATTATAAGAAAATAATTATACTGTACTGTATCAACAGTTAATTGACCACTCTTATTCTCTTTAAAAGAAAGCCCCCAAAAGTGAACAAAATTATGCCCTATTGATTTTGAAGTAGTCCATAAATAGTTAAGTAATAAGGACTGCAAAGCCGGTCATTTCCAAGAGCTTAATGACTAGCTGGGAGGGATAGGTGGCCCAAGCCACAGCTGAGGGCCACCTCCCTCCAGCCAGTCATTAATCCAAGGAAATGACAGGCTTTGTGGTTGCTATTGTGATTATAATTGCAATGACAACTTTAAGTTTTTCCGGGTTTACTTAGTTTTATTTAAGTTTTAGTGTGAGCCATGCATGCCACACAGTGTCAGATTGCAGCTGGATCAGTCATTTCTTTTTTTTTAATTTAGCAAATTTTATTGAGTTTTTTTAAGTTACAAGAACATAAAAACAAAAACACAATAAACAATAAAAGGCTTTTGATGTACACAAACTCAATACATAACAAATAATCACTGACATCTGATTAATCCCCCTCCCCACCCCCTCACCCTCCCTCAACCATACCTTACCTGGAGCACAGCTATAAAAAAGAAGCATGTGTCAATAAATTCCACATGGAGACAGATAGGCAGTGCTGTTTAAGACCAAGCAAGACATTTATCTATCAGTATAGGAAGGCTTCTAGAGGTCTCCAATGTTCCCAGTGTGGTGATTTTATCAACTGAGTGCTGACCACAAAGATCGCCTGTGCCTGCTGAACACCCAGCGTTGCCTCAAGCAGGTGGACTGGTGAGACAACGCTGTGGTTTGAATAAGATTGGGTGAACGGAAACACCCTTTAAGGAGAGGCAGGAGACAATCTGGAAGTTTGATGCCTGACGGGCTTTATTCATATACAGGTGAGGTAGACATGGTCACAAGGGAAGGAAGGGTACCAGACCTTAGAAGCATTAAACAATGCTCTACTTACTCTTCTTTTGTTACCATTCTATAGGTGCAGCTTGGCTTAACAGCACTCTATGATACTGTATGACTCTATAATATTTTACTATGAGGCATACTCACCAAGGGGGTATAAACTTATATTAATTTATCATAATATGCAACAAGCATACAGTGTACAAGAACCACCAGGCAGTATAACACTCTCAAAGTCTGTAAGATTCAAATGTTCCATCATCTTCTTGCACAGCTGAGAAGTAGGAGTAAAGGGGAAAGGGACTCCTGCTTGGTGGCACGCTTGCCAATGGAACCTATGAGAGGTTGCAAGAGAAATGGAGAGATTTGTAAACAGAACTTAGTCTTCAGCCAACTCACTCTCCAGAGCTGCCAGAATATCAGCACACAAACTGATTGAACTGGACTAAGCTCTTCCCTGGCGCAAACCTGTGACGAGGGCTGCCAAGGATGAAGAACGCAGAATGTGGCAAGGAATCCACCTGCAGGATTGCCACAAGAGAAGAATCTGCTGCTGTCTCCCTGGCACCAGCCTTTGACCAGGGCTGCCAAGGATGAAGAAGATACTGCTGTGGGTTTTCCTGACACTGACCCTCAACCAGAGCTGTCAAAGATGAAACACCAGACTTGGTGAAGAATCCACTCTGAGGATTGCCAAGGTTGAAGACACCAACTGCTGAGCTGCTTCAGTGAAGGATCCACTTGGAGGACCACCAAACTTGAGCTGTATCCCAGAAGATTGCACAGGTGATGCAGGATGGAACAAGCAGGAAGAGAAGCTGGAAGATGAAGATCGGGATTCCACAAGGTTCAGAACAAAATAAGAAACCGTCAGACGCGAACACACCTTGGCCATGATGGACTCAACTTTCAGCGGGTGTCTAGGAGTGATGGGCAAGGCTTCTTCCAGTCATCTCACTTCCAAGCTGACTGGGAACCAGTGGCTACAACTCTCCAAGGGACATTGATTTTGGCTTATGGAGGATGATATGGCAAGAAGGTGCTGAAGTTCTCTGCTGGCTGAAGACTGCTGAGGTGAAGACTTAATGGAGGCTGAAGACTGAGTCCACAGACTTTATACTGCACACTGGTACTTCTACTAGCACTATACATTGGAATTTACTAATTGCTGGGGCAATTTGCCTGGAGCTGGGGCAAACTGCAACAATCCAGGGAATTGTTCACTTGTAGGGGCAATCTTCCTGGAGCAGGGCAAATTGCAACAATCTGGGGCAATTGTTCACTTGCAGGGGCAATTTGTCTGGAGCAGGGGTATATTGCAGCACTCCAGAGCAATTGTTCACTTGCAGGGGCAATCTGCCTGGAGCAAGGGCAAATTGTAACAATCCAGGCAATTGTTCAGATACAGGGCCAAATAACCACAGTCCTAATATAACATAATACAGTCTTGGTGCTTTTGTAATCAACACAAAATTTCAGATGCTTGAGTAAAAAACAGTTTGTATAAACAGTACATTAGCTGACAGTCACTTCATAGCATGTTGTGTGCTAAGCACCCCTTCATTGGACCCTTCACACTTCTGGGGCCCTCCTTCACTAGGATCTGGCAACCCCTGAGCACTTTGGTGTGAATGCCCTTTAGCTGCTAGGGCCTATGCTATGCCTCTTAGTACTGGGCCTGGTTGCCTCCTTCTCTGGTTGCCCTTAATTACTGGGCCTGGCGTGCCCCCTTTAAAACTGGGCCTGGTTGCCCCTTGTGGTACTGGGCCTGGTTGCCCCTAAGTACTGGGCCTTGTGTGCCTCTTTAATACTGGGCCTGGTTGCCCTTCTAGCTGCTGGGCTCTTTTAATTCTGGAGCATGGCTTGAGCTAACTGTCACTCCTCACCCAACCACACCTCTCTAATAAATATTGTTTGGTCTTCTGAGGCCTTCCTTAGGTTTACCCATCCAAATGGGTGTTGCCTTGCCCTTCAGTTATTTTAATTTTGGAGCCCCTGGCCCACCCCTCTACAGTGCTCGGCCATTTTTTTTCTTTGCGCCCAGCACAAACTATTAAAAATAAATAAATATACTTTTTTCTTCACTTTTGAGCAAACAGCACATAGCAGTGTGCTGTTGCTGACTCACCACACCATCAGGAGGCAGGAAACTTAGGTGGGAGGCTTGCTGGCAGAGGGAGGGCATCTTCAGGCAGCTTGGCAGATGGTATGGGGCATTTTAGGACTTCCCAATGCTGACTCTGGGACACTGGAGATGTGGCTCAACTAAGGCTGCCGACAAGGGGTTGAACATTTTTTTAAAATAAAAAAATAAATAACCGGGGCACCAAGTCCTTCCGGGGACACAACGGATGGTTTCTTTATGTTTCTGGTGCCCAATGGCACCGCATACTACACAGCAGGACTTTACTTTCTTCAGGTGCCCTCGATGGCACTGTGGGCTGTGCCACACAGCAACAGGACAGCTTTACTAGTTGGAGGCAGTAGGCACACAGCAAAGCCCTTGGGGAAAGGCTTCAACCCTCCAGGTCAGCCCTTACCTTGTTCCCTTTAACTTGCTGCATCCTCTCTTCTCCACAGCTAACAGGATCCCTCCTAACTGAACTTTTCAATTTCAAAAGACTCCACTCTATTCTAGATTGTTTGGATTGGAATGCTGTGCATGTGCATCTCAGCACAGCATTCCATTCAAAGCCATTGTTTCTTTTACTGCATATAAAATCTGCTTTTTGACATGTATACTGTGCTCTGGGCACCTTCTCTATTTTTTTTACTAGTATTTCCCCACTATAATGAGGGGGAATTAATTCACAGGGGCCCCTCTTGTAGTTCCTTGCTAGCCCACACAGACAAGGTGAACCCTGGGCACCTGCAAACCCCTGTTTTTGTATTGCCCCACATTTCCATAGTGCCCTCAATTTTGGGACATTACACCGGTATTTCTCATATCTGTCCTGACGAGATGTAGCCAAAGCTTGTAAAATTTCCTGATGCCATTCCTTGTACGAGGGTACATTCTCATCCATCCAATGGTGGAGGATTACCAACTTGGTGGTAACCAAAATCAAGACCATGTAGGCTTTGCAGGGACCAAAAAGGTCCTCTGGATAGTACCCGACCAGGCAGACCTGGGGAGTGAAGTAGGAATCTAAACCTAGAAAGGGATTGAGCGAGGTACGATTAGTGGAGTGGAAAGGAGAGAACAGGTTACTATGAAGAGAGAGGGAGCGGGCATTTGTGAAGCGTATTCAGAAAATAGTTTTGCACTGCTAGAGAGGAAGAAAGTGGAGGAGGGAAATGATGAAATTAGAGGAGTAATTGATAAATACCTGGACCAAACTGGAGAGGGGGGAAGTTCTGCTGGGAGAATTGCAATAGGGGTAAAAAGGGGAAATAATGTGCAGGAGGAAGAAGAGGAGCTGGAAATGAGAGAAGGAGATGAACGGAAGCAAGCAGGGAGTAAGAGGGGTGGAATCTTAGTGCTGGGGGACTCAATACTAAGAGGGGTTAGGTGGGGTAGCAAGGGGGAGAGGCATAGTCGCATTTGGGTGGAGGCCATGCCAGGAATGACAGCGGAAAGGGTGGGACAGTCTGTTCTGAAATATGCTAGAAGGGGTAGGGACAAGCCTCATTTAATTATACATCTTGGGACAAACGACTTGGCTGACAAGACGGTAGATACAGTCCAGAGGAGTTTTGAGGAACTAGCACAATTATGTGAGAGGGCAGGAAGATCAGTAACTTTTTACGAGGTACTTCCGGTGCCAAAGGCAAGCACAACAAGAAAGCTGAGAATAGAGGAATTTAACGGATGGCTAAAAACCTGGTGTTGTGCTAAAGGGTAAGGGCTGTTGGGGGTGGGAGGGACCTGGGAGGACAGTAGTCTCTATGCCAAGGACAGACTACACTTGAGTGAGGAGGGAAAGAAAGTGTTGAAACAGAGGATGGAAGAGTATATAGAGGAAGTTGGGAATTTAAACTAGGAGTGGGGGGTGGCAGTTGGGGAAGAGATATGCAGAGTCCACAGGTTGGGAAATCATATGAGCTTACCCCCATAACAGTGACAAAGGACAAATGGCAAGTACTATTGGTGATGCTAGGAAAGGAGGGCAGGATGGGAGGGGGGGAAAGGGTTGAAGGTGGTTACCCTTAATGCTAGGAGCCTTGGGAGGAAAACTGCAGAGTTACAGGTTTGTATGGCAGAGGGAGAGGTGGACATTGCAGCCATCATGGAAACATGGGCCACCCAATATAATGACTGGGACCTGTCTGTACCAGGGTACAGGTTATTTCGTAGGGACAGGGTGATTGGAAAAGGAGGGGGAGTGGCACTATATGTGAAGGAAGGACTGAAGTGTGTAAGACAGGAAGGGGAGGAGGGTAGTACGGAGTCACTTTGGGTGCAAATCCAGGATTCCGAGAATAGGATTCTTAGAATGGGAGTGGTGTACAGGCCACCATCTCAGATGGAGGAGTTAGACAGGGAACTAACGGGACAGATCAGGAGGACCTGTGAGAAGGGTAATGTGGTGATTGTGGAGGACTTCAACATGCCAGGAGTGGACTGGAGCACCCCAAAACCAGGAACAGAAGGGAGCAGCTACTGCTGGATGCCTTCCAGGACAGCTTCCTGCTGCAAATGGTCAGTGAACCAACCAGGTTAGGGAATACCCTTGACCTTGTGCTGGCAAATGGGGACTTTGTGAGAGAACTTACAGTGGAGGAACCGCTGTCAGGGAGTGACCACCACTCAGTATGGCTCACATTGGATATGGGCAAGGAAGGAGTGGAATCTGGCACAAGAGTGCTGGACTTCAGGAGGGCCAACTTTGGGAGGATGGGGGAAGTGGTAAAAGGGTACCTGGCCAGAATTCAATCTAGTATGGATACTAACCAGAGGTGGGAGCTCATAAAGCTGGGGATAGTGGAGGCAACCAAAACCTGCTGCAAAGCCCAGAGCAAGAAGGCTAGGGATAAGAAACTGAGCTGGTTGAGCAAGGAGGTCATGGAAAAGGTAAGGAGGAAAAGAGCTGCCTTTAGGAAGTACAAGAAACAGGAGGGAGAGGACAGAGGAGTACTTGGCAGAATCGAAGGAGGTGACAAGGGCAGTAAGAGAGCCAAAGCATCTACGGAACTCAGGCTGGCACAAGGCATTAAGAAGGGGAGAAGGACTTTTAAGTACATCAGGAGAAAAGGAGCTGTAAGGACCACATAGTAAGGATTAGGGAAGGGAGGGGATGTGTGGAAGCAGGGTACGATAAGGCGAAGCACTAAATGAGTACTTCTGCTCAGCATTTACTAAAGAGAAGAGGGGGGTGACAGCCAAGGTGGGAGAAATGGCAGAAGCAGGGGAAGTGGTGACAGATGGGGAAATCATGGAGGGCAGAGTTCGAGAGGGTTTGAAGGCACTGAGGGTGGACAAGGCGCCAGGCCCAGATGGCATCCACCCCAGGGTACTGAAGGAGCTGGCAGAGGTCCTTGCAGGACCTTTGGCAGACCTATTTAATGCCTCACTACATTCAGGGTGTGTACCTCAGGACTGGAGGATGGCTCATGTGGTGCCACTCCACAAGAGTGGCCCCAAGGATGAACCGGGAAACTACAGACCAGTGAGCCTCACATCCATCGTGGGTAAGCTGATGGAGACTATCCTGAAGGAGAGGCTGGTGGCCCTCCTAGAGGACAAAGGACTACAGGACAGCAGACAGCATGGCTTCATACGTGGCAGATCCTGCCAAACCAACCTGGTCGAGTTCTATGACTGGGTAACTAGGCAACTGGACAGGGGCCATGCAGTGGATGTCCTGTATCTGGACTTTAGTAAGGCATTCGACTCGGTGCCACATGGAAGGCTGGGAAGGAAGTTAGTAGGCACAGGGGCGAGTGGAAAGCTGGTGAGATGGGTAGGAAACTGGCTGCAGGAAAGACAACAGAGGGTGGTGGTGGGTGGGGAGCTCTCACACCCAAGCGCAGTGATGAGCGGTGTCCCACAGGGCTCGGTGTTGGGACCAGTGTTGTTTGGGATATTCATTGCAGACATATCATGGGACATTGTAGACGTGGTTGGATAGATGGAGGCAGACACCCATAAAATGAACTCAAAATAGCTTTTATTCAGCAAATAGAACTCGATGAAAATAAAGAATCGAACTGTACAGCGACCAAATAAAAATAAAGAAAGATAACTGAAATATGCAGTAACAGACAAAATTATAGCATTTGACCACTAGGAGGAGCTAGGGTCTGAGGAGGAGTCAGACCATCTGCTGAGCTATAACATCTGCTCCCTACTCCTTCACTACCAAAGCTCAACTGAGCCCTCTATATATATGGATGGGTCAGGTGGTGTTATGAAGTTCCACCCCCTTTTGAAAATTTAAACTTTATTTTGTTAAATACACTTTATTATTTACTACTAAGCATCCTATATGCAGTTTAATTTAAACATCTTTCATTTTTCAGTGCTAGAACCATATTTAAATCATTCTATGGCGTAATATGTTTGTTGAGGGTGGCTCCCTGCTGTCTTGGTTCCTCCCACATGTCTTCAACCCAATATAGATGGAAACACAGATGCCGGCCGGCTCTATAGAAGGCTGGGACAGGAGAGGATCAGGCAGCAACAGGGCCACTCCCCAAACTGCAACTACCAGGAAATGCCTAAGTAAAAAATACTAAAAACACCACAGGTACTCTATTTTAACATTTCTTTCTTTCTAAACATTAATACCTTACTACATTTCCTCTCTAAGCATTTTAAATTCAGAAATATTGATTGTTTCCAAGTCAGATATACAGCAGGGTTAAACAATGTTTAAAACCTAAACAGCAGCCCAAGGCAAATCTTTCCTGATAAAACATTATTCTGAATTGCTTTCTTTGCTGGATTCATGTCATAGTAACCAGAAAACTATTCCTCCATTGGACTGCAAACAGTAGTAATTTATTCAGTATTTCATTGCCTGAATGCACTAGCTGCAATGCTGAACTTTTCTTTACTAAAATCCCTGCCTAACCCGTGCTGTTCAAAACACAGAAAAGTTTTTTCCTAGTCAGGCAGATAGTAACACTTTCCTCAGTTGTGTTTAAACAGCAGGCTGTTTGCTTATCATAAGTTACCACAAGGGACTTCTCATTATTTTACAAACCCTGCCTAACCTGTGTCACTAACACACAGGAAAAACCTAAAGAGGCAGTCTAGAAGCTAAATCCTGGCTTTACCCTGTTTCTAGCCTTTTATTTTTTTAGCGAGGCGACTCGCTTGCTCTAATTACCCCATATGCATGTCTCATGCAGGAACGCAAATTACTCGGGAGAAGGATTGCAATGGGGGATTCCTGGAATAGCCTAGAAAACAGAGGCAGTAAAGAGCAAGAGAGCCATCTGACAGGTGGCCTGCCTGTAAGATGGGGGAAAAACACAGAAAGAAGAAAAGGGATAGTAAAGGATAGGGACATGCTGTTGCAACAGACTTTTTAACTAACAGATAGGATGTTCCAGGAATACTCCCTACTACAGACATCAAGAGCAAGATCAGTCTGTTTGCTGATGATACCAAGGTTGGCGTGGTGGTGGATGACCTAGGGGGATGGCAGGGGTTGCAGGATGATCTGGCAAAGCTTGAAACCTGGTCAGACACCTGGCAACTGGGCTTTAATGCCAAAAAGTGCAAGGTGCTGCATTTTGGGATGAAGAACCCAAGGAGGAGTTAACAGCTAGGGGGAGTGCAGCTAGCCCAGACAGAGGAGGAGAAGGATCTGGGTGTGCTCATTACAGGGTCAATGAACAACTCAGCACAATGTAGGAAGGCAGCTGCAAAGGCCAGCAAAATGCTGGGTTGTATTGCAAGGGGTATATCCTCAAGGAGGGAGGAGGTGATTCTGCCACTGTATAGGTCATTAGTTAGACCACACCTGGAGTACTGCATGCAGTACTGGTGTCCGTATCTGAAGAGGGACATTAAGTTACTGGAGAGGGTGCAGTGCAGGGCGACAAAGATGATCAAGGGGCTGGGGGACTTATCATACAAGAGGAGATTGAAGGAGTTGAACATGTACTCACTGGAGGAGAGGAGAGACAGGGGTGACATGATTGAAGCCTTTAAATACATGAAAGGAATAAACAAGATGGGTACAGAGGGGCTGTTCAAAGTAAGGGAGGGGAGGGCCACCAGGGGCCATGATATGAGACTGGAACGAGGAAGGTTCAGGAGGGAGATGAGGAGACACTTTTTTACAGAGAGGGTGGTGGCTGGGTGGAATGCGTTACCTGCAGAAGTGGTATGCAGTAGAACAGTGGACTGCTTCAAATGAAGATGGGACAGGACAAGGGGGAGGGTTAATGAAGGGGAAGGGTGGAAGGGAGGGGCAGCTGCAGAATAAGGGGTGCTAGCTGCACATTCGAGCAGACTTGATAGACCTCTAGACCTTTATCTGCTGGCAAATTTCGTATGTTCATAGTAGTCCAAAGGTGGGATACTTTTGAACATTCCCAAAGAATGTGCTTCAGAGAACCTACTCCAGACCCACAGTGAGAACAATCTGGTGAGGCCCTTCATCCCATCCTATGCAACTTCTGAGGGGTGTAATACAAGCTGTGTAAGATGCGGAATTGAGTTAATTGGTATCCATTTTGCTTACTATATTTAAAAAGTATTTTCCAAAGTACTTGCCATCCCTTGGAATCTAATTATAGACCTAACATTCATTGCCAGTAGAAACATATCCCTGTTGAGCTACCTGGGTCTATAATCTGAAAGTGAGAGTAACAATTGGATATAGAATGGGGTTGTTCAACTACCATAACCAAATCAGAGAGAATGGAACTGGGTTGGGTTGTCCAGGGGTTTGGGCCCAGAAAGCTAGTTACTGCTCTAGAAAGTTGGAGATGCTTGAAAGGGTGGTACACAGGGATGGAGAAATGCTGTTGTATGGTCTCAGCTGAAGATATCTTACCTTTACTACAAAGGCCTCTAGTGAGGCATGCCAAAGTGGAAGACAGAAGTTAAATGGAATGGGACAATTTGCTATACAAATATTTGGATTCCTGAGTATGGGTTGTGATAGGTCCCTACTTCAAACAATCCTTAAATATGTGCAAAGTTGTTTAAGTGACCACATCAGAGGGGTTCTATGTAACTGTGAAGGAAGAGAAGAGGGCTTAAGATACAACATACTACCAAGTTGCAGACCATATTTTTTGCAAACTTGACCTTCTAGAGAGAGCCAGGTCTGGAAGGGCAGCATGAGACTGGCCCCATCGGAATAGCTTGCTGCTGTGCAAAGTGTAATAATATAAAAAGAAGTTAGGTTAAATGTAGGCTGCCTCGCTCCTTTGTGAGTGTCAATTTAAACATGCTCGTTGGACTGTCCCCTTCTTCCACAAAAAGTCTGTCAGAAGGCCAGACCAGACCAGAAGAGCCAGGTAAACCAAACCTTGGGGAGAAAAAGGCCCAGCATACCCAGGGGATATAGGATGAGGGGTAAAATATTCACTCTTCCCCAAAGGGAGAAGGGAAGGACTATCCATCTCCACAGGTCCTCTTTGATTGTCTGGAGCAGTGGCATGAGATTCAGCTTTGGGAGCTTGGAAAAGGATCGGGTGATGTGGATCCCTAGGTAGGGGATATATTTGGATTCCCAGTAAAGGCCCATATACAAGATTTGTTGTCTGGGGAGATGAGCATTCAGGGGGAGCACTTGTTTTTTTTCCAGATTAAGCTTATACCCTGCCACTGTAGAGAAATATTTAATTTCCCTTAAAGCCACGGGGATCGAAGTTAAGGGGGATTCAATGTGCAGGAGGAGGTCATCTGCATAGGCAGACAATATGTATCTAGAATCTCCAATCAATATCCCTCAGATCTCTGAATTTTGTTGAATCTTGTGGAGAAGAGGTTCCAGATACAAAATGAACAAGAAAGGGGAAAGTAAACACCCCTGTCTTGTGCCGCGTTGAAGTACTAAAGGGGCAGATGTAGCTCTGTTATATCTAATTCTAGCAGTGGGGTTGCAATACAAAATCTTAATCCAATCACAGAAGGTGGTAGGGAAACCAAATTTGTGGAAGGTTGCAAAGAGAAATGGCCAGGACACCTAATCAAAAGCCGTTTCTGTGTCTAGGGAAACCAAAACCGCTGGTGTCTTGCCCTCCCCAGACGCAGAAATAAGATAGAGCGGCTTTCATACATGGTCACTGGAGTGTTGCTCCAATATAAAACCAACCTGCTCAGGGGAGATTAGTCCATCCCAAACTTGGAGGAGATGGTTGGCAAGTATTTTGGACTTAGAAACATAGAAACATAGAATTTGATGGCAGATAAGGACTGCTTGGCCCACCCAGTCTGCCCATTTCCCTACCTACTGGACAAGCTGCAGATCCTAGTTAACCAGCAGCCTACTTCTTCCTACCCCCACCCCTGGAATGGCCTTATGACTGTCCCATGCATGCTTGAATTCCACCACTGATTTTGACTCCACAACCTCCTCCGGAAGGCAGTTCCATGCATCCACAACCCTCTCTGTGAAAAAATACTTTCTTAAATTACCTCTGAGCCGCCCCCCCATCTTCAAATTGTGCCCTTTTGTTCTTGCACACCTCTTTTTTTGAAAGATGCTACCCTCTTGGACTTTGTTGATTCCCTTGAGGTACTTGAACGTTTCTATCAAGTCCCCCCTCTCCCTCCTTTCCTCAAGGCTATACATATTAAGCTCCTTTCATCTCTCTTCATATGTCTTCCGGTGCAGACCCTGCACCATTTTAGTTGCCCTCCGCTGGACAGCTTCCATCCTGTCTATGTCTTTGCGGAGACTGGATCTCCAGAACTGCACACAGTACTCCAGATGGGGTCTCACCAGCTGTCTGTACAGAGGGATAATAACTTCCTGTTTTCTACTAGTGATGCCTCTCCCTATGCATCCCAGTATCCCACCAGCCCTCCTTGCCGCCCTCTCACATTGCTTGCCCACCTTTAGGTCATCTGATATGACTACCCCCAGGTCCCTTTCCATTTTTGTTGTTGTTAGTATCTCACCCCCCATTGTGTACTCTTCCCCTGGGTTTTTGTTTCCCAGGTGCATTACCTTGCACTTCTTAGCATTGAATCTAAGCTGCCATACATTTGACCATTCCTCTAACCTTGCCAAGTCCCTTCTCATCCTTTTCACCCACCCTGTGCATCAACTCTGTTGCAGATCTTGTGTCATCTGCAAGAGACATACTTTTCCTTCCAGTCCCTCTGCAATGTCGCTATAAAGACATTGAAGAGGACCGGTCTAATCTGTACCCTGAGGTACCCCACTAGTAACCTCCTTTCTTCTGGAGTGGACTCCATTTACTATTACTCTCTGTGTCCTATTCTCCAGCCAATTCTTTACCCAGGCTGTCATCTTGGGACCCACTCCCAGGCTGGCTAACTTGTATATTAATCTTTTGTGTGGGACTGTGTCAAATGCCTTGTTAAAGTCTAGGTAGGCCATGTCCACAGCCCCTCCCTGATCTACTACTTTGGTCACCCAGTCAAAGAAATCTATCAGATTCGTCTGGCATGACCTTCCCACTGTGAATCCATGCTGCCCTAGGTTCCTGTGCCCTCTGGCCTCTAGATATTTGACAATTCTTTCCTTCAGAAGTGATTCCATCATTTTCCTATCACTGAGGTTAAACTAACAGGTCTGTAGTCTTTATTCTGCCTTGCTCCCACTTTTGTGAAGGAGAATCACATCTGCCCTCCTCCAGTCCTCGGTACCACCCCATCCTCCCATGATTTGTTAAAAGGGTAGTCAGTGGTGTCACTAGTTCTACCCTTAGTTCTTTAGAATTCTGGGATGAATCCCATCAGGCCCCATTGCTTTGTTCACCTTCAGTTTTAAGAGTTCTTTCAGAACCCTTTCTTCTGTAAATGGGCTGGCATCAACGCCTGTATCCAGAGTGTTTCTACCATTTGTTTTAGGTACCCTCCTCTTCATTTGTAAATACTGAGCAAAAATATTTGTTTAGTGTCTCTGCCTTTTCACAGTCTCCTCTGCCCACCCTTCCTCCCCTTTATTAAGCCTCACTATCCCTCCCTTGGTCTTCCTTCGCTCCTGATGTACCTATAAAAGGTTTTATCCCCCTTCTTAACTGAGTTGGCTATCTTTTCCTCAGTTTGGGCCTTTGCTGTTCTGACTGCCTTCCCAGCCTCCTTTTGCTTTAACTGATACAGTTCTCTGTCCTGCTCCTTCTGCGATTCCTTGTACTTCCTGAATGCTTTCTTTTTCTCTTGAACCTTCACTGCCACTTCCTTTGAGAATCATAGTGGTTTCTTACATTGTTTTGTTTTTTGAAATCAGAATTGAGAAGGGATATAGGACAATAACTGCCCAGAAGCAGTTAATTCTTCCCTGGCTTGAACATAAGGGAAATCCAGGCCTGCATAAGAGAAGGGTCAGTAAGGCCAGAGGAGCACAGGTAATTGAAAAGATGGGCTGGGAAGTGAGCTAGAATATCTATATAAGTTGTATAGAAAATATTAAGAAACCCATCCGGCCTAGAAGCCTTCTCCTTTGGGAGTTGCTCAGTGACCTAGTGAACTTCCAAAGGTAGTTATGGGGGCTTTTAAAAGGTCTTGTTGTTGAGCCAATAAGGTGGGGAGGGGAAGTGGATCAAAGTATGCTTTGATCCTCTCCACAAGATCTGAGGGGACAGGATCCTGGCTGTACGGTGAGCTATAATAATTTTGGAAAGCTTCTGCTATGTGCCATGGATGAGTAAGGACTGGATCCTCAGGTGTGGGCTGGAGACTGGATATGGCTCTAAGGGAGTCCATTTGCCACGTCAAAGAGCTAGAAGCTTTCCATCTCTTTTGCCTGATTCAAGGTAATGTGCCTTCGTGTGCTGTAAGGTATATTCTGTTTTTTCCACCAGCATCCCATAATACTGTGCCCTGAGATCATTCAAGCAGGCCCAGGAGGCGATGTCAGTTTTAGAGGAAAGAGAGTGTTTGAGCTTACAGATCTGTGCTACTAAGTCATCTTGTTGCTGAATGCAGCATTTTTGGGCCATAGTGGCTAGTCTGATGCACTCACCTTGCACTGCACACTTAGCTGCCGCCCATAAAACATCCAGGGCCAGTACTGACTCCTCATTGACTTGAAAAAAATGGATTGGTCATTTCTACGTAACCCCTACACCCCTGCCTTTTTGCAAATGACAGGTGGTATGCTGTTGAAGCTGACAGCAGTACCTGGTGGGGAGTGGGTTCGGGGAGGACTAGGTTGCTCGGCACAAGGGGCCTAGGTTTGGCTACTCTGCACAGGGGCACCCAAGTAAATCTGAACACAGGAAGCAATAACTGTAATGTCCAATAACAGGAATGGGATTCTAGAATGTGGCTTTTATTCACATCCAAACTGAACAAACAAAGCATAGATGGACCCCCACGGGTCTACATTCCTGGTAATGCAGATAAGAGTAACAGAACACTTCTTCAACACTTCAGCCCTCAGGCTCTGAACCCACCAGGCACACAGCCCAGACTTGCACGCAGCTTTGGGTACACAGCCCGACTTGTACACTATTTGGGTTTTTCTGGCTCGGCTCCCCTGCCGGCCACCCGATCCCTGTCCATATGGCAGCAGACACATTTTCCGTTGGTGGCTCCTCAAACCACCTTAGAGCCTTCAACTCCTTAAGGTAAATTCCTTTCAATCTCACATCTGGCTACTTCCCTCAGCACTGGCCAAGTGTCTGAGGCAAAGTAAAAGGGCCACAGAGCAAATCCATAGAGGTGAATCTGGTTACTAAAGATGGGGGGGTCTCCCACCTCCAGCTTCCACAATCCATACCCGGACATTTCTCTGGACATTAAACAACTCTTTTTGAAAGCTTGGCAATGTAGATTAAATGGTAAATGTATAGCACATCTCCTCTACATGTCTTGGCTTTCCCCTTGTGCTGGACTTGAACATACTTTTACTTTGGCTAAACCTATTCCTCTAGGCCTCCCACTGATTCAGCAGTCCAATCCCCACTTTAACAACAGTTCAGGTGAAACATAGGCCCTTTGACAAGAGCAGAACTCACCCTTTGGTTGCAGGTGCCACAACACATTTCAGAAAATAAGGCAACTTCTTCCCTAGCCGGAACTAGGAGGTTGCCCCCGGAATAAAAGGCAAACCTTCCACCCCATCCCCTCAGGGATGGGGCACAGAGACTACTAACAGTGGTCTCCACCACTTCAAGATCAACTTACTGTGTTCCTCTTTTGGTGGAAACACACATCTTTCCCTAAAAGTAGCTCTATATCAGAGCTTTAGGCTCCAAGAGCATGTGCACAGCCTGCTGTGCTCCTCTCTTCAAGACTGCTCACACACAACTGCTCTCACTGTTTAAAAACTCCCAACATTCTACCCTAACTCCCATCTGCAGATTCCAATGTGGCTCATGCAGCTGCGATAGTTCTATGGTGATGTCATCCCTCAGTCTCAGTTGAGACTGAGAACAGAGTGAGACAGTGTGAAATCAATTTAACTGGAGTTTCACAAGCTGCCTTCCCTGCCTACCACTAGGTCTTACTGGGATTCTAGTAACCCCGGGTAACAGGGGGGTTACATCTAAGACAGTAATGATTGATCCAGTAGCCAATCGGGAGCCTTGCTATATTCCTGAATAATTAATTAGACTTATAATCCTTAATAATAGCCCCGATGGTGTATGCAAAAGAGACATCTATGGTTTTGTACAGTACAGTGGGAGTGTGGTAAATATTTATATGAGAAACATTTACATTGATTTGTCAGTCTGCCTCAAATTAAAATGTCACTGGCATGAGCAGGAATCAAATCTTAAAACATTCCAGAAAACAACTGAATTTATTCGATGCTTTATTACTGAATGTATTAAAAACTGGCCCTACGCCTCTTAGACATCATCTGTATCACCTACTATTTCTGCCCTAAAGTTGGCAGAATAATTTCTGTGGCAACAGGTTATAATGTTTTAAGTAGAGGTATGTGGCTTCATGGCAAGAATAAGCAATGTGAACAGATAAAGTCTAAGGTGGGAAAATCATTTTTCTTTTAATTTAAATGGTATTGTTTCCAACTGTAAGTCATACAGTTAATACATGGACAAGGAAATAAAGCAGTGCATTCCACATACAAGATGCTGAATCTTACAGTAGAACACTCATTCCAAGCCTATTTTGTTACTAACTGTAAAGAATTATCATTCAAGCAAGTAAAGGTAATGACATCCAACAGTATGAAAGCACCAGTAACAGCATTACCATGGACTTATTTTCTCAAATCAAAGTCCTGATAATGGACAGAGAGCCGTCTTCCTCACACTGTTTAGTCTGTAATGTAGTTCCATAAAATAATGCCTGTCAAACATTCTTTTAGATGGTATATGCACTTGATGCCAATACCACACAATACTTGTTTCTAGTAAATAACAGTTCAACAGGAGCAGGCTATATCATCATAACAGACAAAGCTTGCATGGTGAGGCTATTAAACTGTAAACTCATCTTTCTGTCTCTCACAGATCTCACAGGATTGTAAGTATCCTGGCTCTGCAGTCAGTGTAGAAATCTTCACTCTCAGCACTGCACATCAATGGCAACCTTAATAATCTCAAGGGAGCCCAAGGTTACCATATCAGGTCACCACATGGTAACCATCATTTTCTGAGAAATGCTGGAGTGCATGACAGGGAGATTAACAGAATGAAACCACCAGCCACTAGAGATATTTCTTCCACTGTGCACCTTAAAATCTTTATTATTAACAATCATTTAAAACATTTCCTAAGAGGCAAGAAGTTCTGAACTTAATTAGGAAACATCACTCCATAGCTTCCATTCCAATGACCAAATTTTCAGCATAGCCATCTTATTACCCCACCTCATGTACCCTGGTACAGAAAAACTTTAAAATCCTCGCCAAGACGTAATTCTGTGCAGCTGCAATGCCATTCCGTGCCACAGGTGCAAAAACACATTTTGGGTAGGATTTGAAGAATGACAGATATGACATACATGAGGTGGGGTAATAAGAAGGCAATGTTGAAAATCTGGGATGAAAATATTTAACATTTCCGAAGTTATGAGTGAGCATAGTGAAATTGCAATGAAATATCATAACTTTGGCATTTTTTTCCTTTTTTGGCCCCATATTTTCAACATAGTCTTCTTATGACCCCACCTCATAAACCCCATAGGTGAACATTTCCAAATTTGTGCCAAAGCGCGCCATATCATGCCACAGGTGAGAAAACACATTTCAGGCAGGATGTGAAAAATGACAGCTGTAATGTTCATGAGGTTGTCCGAAAAAATTGTGAAAATTTGGAGTCAAAATATTAAAAATTACCAAAGTTATGCATGTGCGTAGAAACATTTCAATGACTGCTCATAACTCAGTCATTTTTAGGAATTTTTTCACCAAATTTTCAAACTGGGCTTTTTTGGACCCCCCACCTCATGAACATTGGCATTGTCATTTTGTTAATCAGTCCTGAAAGGTGATTTCGTGCAGCGACTGCAAAATCACCTTCTGGGCCTGAGTAATGAAACAACAGTCACAGTGTTCATGAGGTAAGGTCCCAAAAAGCCTATGTTGAGAATTTGGTGGAAAAATACCAAAAAATGGCAGTTATGAACCTAAGTTCAAAACACTATTGAAATACATTATACGACTCTTACCTTGAGTCCTCAGTTTGAGGTTCAGCTTTGAAGAGTGCAGACATGTCCCAGTCCACAGATGATGACAGCAGACAATCTCCAGAGGTAAGTATAGGGAAGGGGGTGTGAGGTAGTGGGTGCTCAGTGGGAGGGTCAGGATGGGGGAGGGGGATGGCGGAGATGACGAGGGATAATTTTCTTTTTTCAAGTGAAAAAAAGACATTGGGGGACTGTTTTCTCCTTTACAGGTAATAAATTATTAGAAAATACAAAATCACACATGCCCCCCACAATGCAAAGCATCATGGGCTGCATATGCAAATCACCACAGAATGTTATGCTGGTCCAACTTTAAGCAGAATTGCATGGTGCCGGAAGGCCTCTCACAGAGTTTGCAAAGGGTGCTAACAGAAGACATAGACACGTGTTTCATCCTACCAGGACTCATCAGTATGCCTCATCTGTTTGACACCCCAGTGGAATGGACCAGCTACCCCTAAGGCAGTGTGCCTGGGATATATTGTGGTGAACCCATTAAAATAAAAAACTATTTAAAAGACAAAGAACCTCTGTGCGTAAACACTGAGGCAAGGGTTACCCCAAAGGGCATTTGGCTGGGAAGCCAAGTTTCAAGAAAATACAAAATCACACATGCCCCCACAATGCAAAGCATCATGGGCTGCATATGCAAATCACCACAGAATGTTATGCTGGTCCAACGTTAAGCAGAATTGCATGGTGCGAAGGCCTCTCACACAGTTTGCAAAGGGTGCTAACAGAAGACATAGACACGTGTTTCATCCTACCAGGACTCATCAGTATGCCTCATCTGTTTGACACCCCAGTGGAATGGACCAGCTACCCCTAAGGCAGTGTGCCTGGGATATATTGTGGTGAACCCATTAAAATAAAAAACTATTTAAAAGACAAAGAAGCTCTGTGCGTAAACACTGAGGCAAGGGTTACCTTGGATTATATATTTCGGGACACTAAGAGTGGATTCCCCAGTGTCCTGTGCTTCTGGGGAGGAGGACGACATCTCAGCACAATGGAAGTGGGCTCTCCAGTGTCCTACTTTGGTGGGGGGGGCTTCTAGTGCTGAAACAGGGATTGGGCATCCCACTGTTGGCAAATTTATCCTATCTTGCAGAACTGTTTTCTTTCTATAGGTTTAAATTATTACATAATCCAGGACACTGAGAGTGAGCTCCCCTGAGTCCCACACTGCTGGGGGGGATATGTATCTCAGGACACTGGGAGTGGGCTTCCCAGTGTCCCACACTAGCGGAGGGGGCTTCTACTGCTGACACGAGGATTGGGCACCCTGATGTTGGTAAATCAATATTTCATATTAACATGCCTCTGTTCCCTTTGAGGCAGTAAAAGAATAAAAACAACCCTTGATTTAGGTAAACACCAGCAGATACTTACCTAAACGGGGGCAGAGGAATTGGATTCTGGGAATAGTTTGGCCAAAAACATCCAGAAAAATGTTCTTTTTCAGTGGCCGATGTTATTTTTTTAAAAGTAGTGTCGCAAATTGCAGCACAACCCCAAAGTTTTGTGAAACAGTGTCATGATTTGCAGCCTACCCCCCCCCCCACAGTCTTTTGCAAAACAGTGCCACAATTTATGATACTTTTACAAAAGTACTTTCACAAATTGTGGCAATAGTGCCACAACTTAAGAAAGCAAAAATGGCCCAATTAAAATAAATATATTTTTGGTCACTTTTGGCCAAAAGTAAGCACAGAATCTGATTCCTCAGGCCCTGCCCTGATTAGGTAAACACAAGTGTTGGTGCTTACCAAGGTGCAGTATTTTTTAAATATTTAAAATGTTCTGTATTGCTAACTGAAAACAAGATGGCAGAATCTTGACACTACATTCCGCTTTTGTGAAAGCAATTATTGCCTTCTTGGCAGCAAAAAGTGCTTTCGTATGGCACATCTAATTTTTGTCATAGGAAATAATGGGAAACTTTAAAGTTTAATAACTTTTGAACGGATTAATATTTTTTCACCAAACCTTCAAAAGGCACATCTGTGACCCAAACCCCATAAGCCCTGAAAATTTCAGACCAAACTCCCAAGCCATTTCTGAGAAACGGTATGACAAAGGATTTGCATAAAATGGTAATTTTCACATCTTTGTACATTCTGCTTCTCCACAACCGCACATCTGACTGGAACATAGCTTGCCACATCAAGAGTCCTTTGGCCCCAGCGGTGCATGCAAAATTTCATGCAGATCGGACGAACAGTTGCAAAGTTATTAGAGTACAAAATTTGAGGTTTAACATAGAAGTGACCATTGAACCCAGGCTATAGTGGTACTACTGTGCCACTGCAATACTATATATTATATTTCTATACATGTATGGTTTGTTCTTTTCACTGTAGGAAAGGTGTAGCATTACAAAACCATATGAATTGTGACATTCTCCATCTGTATTGCTGTATAAATAAATAAATCAGGACATCAAAATAAACAAATTAATTACCTAACCAGCTGCCAACTTTTTCAAATTTCTTACCTTGTCCTCTAAATTACACTTTCACAAAAAAAGTCCCCCCAATAATTTAAGCCCCACTCCACACTGGTACATATTAATAAAATGCACTAAACAGTTTTGCAAACAGTCTGGATTCAATAAGAAACAAGATACTTTTAAACTAAAAAAAAATAATGAAATACAGTTTTGCTTACTGTCTTGGGGTCATCTAGCTGTGTCCTTATCTGCCTGCCCCCCAGCCCTGATACCTACCTACTCTGGGACTTGCCACATCACTTGCCCTGGACAAGTTGGAGGACAGGTGCTTTGGTCAGTAGAGCAAGGACTACAAGGGATGCCAACATCATCCTGTTGCTGGAGGTATTTTCCTCTGTTTTTTCCCCAAGAGCCTGCTGGCATGCTTGCATGCAGTGGGGCTTGGCATCCAGTGGCATCCCTCTCCTCACTGAGTGTCTCCCAGTTTTGCAGCCACTGGGCCTCTGCCAAGCATCAGGAATGCTGCGGAGCACACTTTTCTCCCCTTTGCAAAGGAGGACAGCTGCTTCTGGGAAGCTCAGTCCTCCTTTCCCAGCCAATCCCTAATGACCCATGCTTGTTCCCAAACATGGTTCCCTGGCATAGAGAGCAGAAACACTACCATTGTGCTACAGGACTGGACGAAACTGAGCTGCTTTAACAGGACTGGACGAAACTGAGCTGCTTTAAAAAAAAATTAAACAAACATGAAACACAGTTTAGCAAAAAGTCTGGATTCACTGAGAAACAAGCAACATTCAAAAGAAAAAAAATAATGAACCAGATTCTATAAGCACACCTATGCATGTCGCAAGTTGCGACATGCGCGGAGTGCAGTTACGCCAAGGACCTTGCACCTGATTCTGTAAGGGGCAGAGTTCTCATGGCTAAGTCTTGTGACTTGCAACATGTGCAAAGGTACGCCAAATGCAAGGGCATACCTGAGGTGCATGTCGCAACCTGCAAGCAATGTTCCATAGGGCACAAGTGCCCCCCCAGTCCCCAAGCCTGAGAAGCTCCACAGGGCTATTGGCTCACCCCTGCCCCCAGTCCCCAGTGGTGTAAACAGTAAAGCCCATCTGGGTTATTCGACCCCATCCCGATCTCTATAATGTAGTACCACTAGCCCCACAGGGCAGATCATGCCCCCGCCCAAACCCCAATGCCAGCCACCCTCACATGACTGTGTCCTGTATTTACTGTAACAAGATCAACACCCTAATTCATAATCCCTGGTAGTCTAGTGGCCCCCACCCAGCATTGCAGACCACCCCACACACCCCGACCTGTCCCCAGCCAGTGACTGGCACAGCCCACCTCTCACCGCCACAGCCAGCCTCCGACTGAGCTCTGTATGAGTGCATACTGTATATACATGCTCAATGAATGAATGAGCTGTCATTCATTCATTGAGCATGTATATTCAGTACGTGCTCATATGGAGCTCAGTCGACCTCTAGCCATGGTGGTGAGAGGTGAAACTGCCAGTGCCAGCTGGGGATGGGTTGAGGTGCAGGTAACCTGGCAATGCCAGGTGAGGGCCACTAGTTTCAGGGGTATGGGATAGTGTGGTATATGGTAATTACAGGACACAGCCATGTGAGCAACTGGCATCGGGGCTTGGGTGTGGGGCATGATCTGTTCTCGGGGCTAGTGGTACTACGATTATAGATTTGGAAGGGGGTCTTATAACCTAGAGGACTTTACTGTTTACACCACAGGAGACTAAGAAGAGTCCAATAGCCCAGAGGAGCTTTTCTTAACCACAGTATTGGGGGACTTGGGGAGAGGAGAGTGGTCTGATAGCCCCAAAGAGCTTTTATGATGCATTATTGGGAGATCAGGAGCAAAGGGCCACATAGCCCTGAGAGGCTTTTCACTGCACAGTATTTGGGGATTTGGGATGGGGGTCCTGTAGCCCTGAGGAGCTCCTGCAGTAGGTGTGGGAGGTCCTCTAGCCCTGTGGGGAAGTCTAGTGGGGTAGGGATGGGGCTGGGAGGTGGCACATATTGGTGGATTGGGGTTGTTGGCACACAACACCGGTGGACGCAAGTTACACCAGCTACTTGCTGGTGTAACCTTTCATTGACGGATGTCCACCGGTGTGTCTGCTAGGATAGCGTCATTGGGGACTTTGTTGCTGCTCTTTCAGAATAAGGCACAACTGCTACCGAAACCCCCCTAGTGCTATGTCGCAGAGGGTTTAGGGTGTAACTGGTGGCGTAATTCCACTTTGGCACAAGCAGCCTGCGACATGTTGCAGGCTGCTTTGCAGAATACCGAATATCGCAACTCCTGACATAACCTGTGTAACCCCCATATAAATGGGGGTTCCTAAATTGTCTTCCTGGGCTTGCCTAAATGCTCACTGCCAGGCTGGTGTTCTGTGTTCTAACAGTTTTAAAAGTGCTTGCATGTGAGTGCCCTGTTAGCCTTGGTGCCTGTCACTTTAAGAGGCATCATTTTCGTGGGTTATAATTATTCTGGGTGGGGACCGAGTGATTTCAGGCTCGAGTCCTGCCCAAGCTGCAACACAGCCGCTTCATTCTGCCATCGCTAATTGCCCAGGGGAAACACTACTAGAATCTGTGATTGTTTGCTAATTATCTGCTTTGATAGTAATGATATAGTAGTTTGTCTAACCTGCCTTCCTTTGCAGCATGGACTTTCTGCTAAGCACCACCATTTTGGTTCTGGACTGCCAGTTTGGACCAATCAGTACCTTTGGGACCCAAAAATAGAGACTGTCCCCAGGGGTCTTGTGGGAGTGAATTTCTGTAGGAATTGTAGTTTTTACTGTTTGGTGCCTAAATGGAGGGGGAGCCCTTGGTGTGACAGACAGATGGATCAATCAACCGAACCTTTTGGATCACTGGGAAGTCCCAGAGCTGCCTGCAGCAGTGATTCAGTGTGTAGTTGGAGCTGAAAGAGTGAACAGCTTGAGTATTTTGAGCAGCTGATCCTGCGTAGTAGTGCAGGAGAATCGGCGGGAAGGCTGTGTCTGGCCTGCCTGCTGCAATCTTCTCGAGTGAAGAAGTCTGCATTAATATCTCAGACTTTATCCGAATTTGCTGTGATTGTGACCGGAATCCAGAGCTGTGACAAAGTTAAATTCGCCTGTTGTGGACCGAAGATTTGCCTCGTTGTGATTAGCCCGTCAGGACTTACGGCAATCACAGAGCGTACGGTTTTCGCAGAGACACTGTTGATTGCAACTGGACTGTCATCCGAACTGTGGTATTTGCCTATCCTTTACTATAATTGTGCTGAATGTGCAGTGTGGGTTGCGATTTGGTTCCCCATATTGCTTGAATGTGTCACACTAGCTGGAAGCTGTATCTAGCACTCTACCGGACTGTATCCGAACTGTTCACCTGGTCTGGGCTTCACCATCTCGGCCTAGATTGCCGCTCATGCTGCAGAGTTACATCCAACAAAAGACCCACCAGGGGATTCGGCTCCCTGCTCAACACTATCAAACAGAAATGACCACCACGGTGCATTGTGTGGGTCCTGCTTCTCCTGGCAAACCAGCACTTCATCCTGAGGTCTTCATTTCATCTATCCTGCATCCTGGTCTGGGTAGCGTGAGTAAACATCAGGGTAGCTCCCTGCAACAGAGCTCAGAATCAAAGTGCGTCATCTGATTTAATTGTTTTGGTTAATCATTGCAAACTGAGCCATCCAGCTCCGGAATACAAATTGTGGGTTAAAGTACATGTTGCGTTTTTCCTTCCTAAGGGCCCCAACAACAGCTGCAATGCCAGCCTACCCTGGGCAATGCTTCAGGATAGCCTGCAGACCAAATGGGTACACAGATTGTGTGTGACTGTGTTAGAGGGACTCTTAGAGGCATGCATGCTTAGCCTGATTAAATCAGATCCAGAATCAAACACCAGATTACTGCCCCTCCCTTGTTCATGTCCCCCCAATAAATCAGATCTAAATCTTTTTACATTTACCCTGGTTATTGTGTACCTTTGTGGTGGGGATACTGTGTTGCTTTTGCCTTTCTCCATTGCAGGTCTTGTTTTGCAGGGGGTCTCCAGGGCCAGTGCAGCTGATTCAGCCCTGGTGGTATGTGTGCCAAGTGTGGGTATAACTTTGCATTCTGGTGTTCATTGTAACTGTCTAATTGCTGACCAGTACAGGCCACTAGAGGGGTTAGAGGTGGGTATCAGTGTCCTGGAGGGCTGTACCAAGAGCAGCAATGCTACCCTTAAACCAACTCTCCGGGTGGAGGCATCCATTCACAGAACTCAGGCCCCTCAACCTGCGCTTAGTCACACAGGCAGGGGTAGTATCCCATGGGATAGCACCACGTAGGGGCTACACTTGCTACTTGCACCATTTTGTTTGTGTCAAGTTAAGCCAGGCGTATCCCTTTGAGAATCAGGATAAAAGTTTTGAAAACAGCCTGGACTCTGTTAAAAACAGATTACTTATAATAACAGATAAAACATTCATGAAACACATTTTTCAAACAGCCTAGGTTCAGGGAGAAACAAGTCACTTGTAAAAGATAAAACCATTAAGTAACACAGTTTTGCAAACAGCTGGTTTTTACGAGCAGCAAGACACTTTTAAAGAAAAAAACCATCATGAAACATAAAAATGACTGACTGATGCAGCCTTTCCTCAAAATAAGGTGGGCTCATTTACGAGTGATCCTTTTATCTTGACCATAGCTACACACGCAGTACTTTCATCTTGTAGTGCTTGGAAGTTTCTAAAATATTTTAAATACGCTAAAATCAAGCTATTATGTGGCTAACCAAATATAATAAAAACAAACAGTAGAATCGGGTTGTATGTTTTAATTTGTATGTGGAAAGGATGAGCAGAGACCTGAGAAAACTTTGAGGCATTGTCAAGGGTATGGCAGCTGGGTTTCAATGTGAAAAAGTGCAAAATGATGCACTTTTGACACAGAAACTTGGGCACAGAATACAAAATGGATGGAGCGGTATTGACAACAACTAAACAGAAAAGAGACCTGTGGTAATCATGCTGGATGACCTAAAGGTGGCCAGGCAGTGTGACAAGGCAGCTGGGAAGGCTAGTGGGATGCTGGGGTGCATAGCAAGGAGTATCACCAGTAGAAAGAGGGAGGTGGTGTTGCTCCGGTATAGATTGCTGGTGAGACCTCACTTGGAGTACTGTGTCCAGTTCTGGAGACCACACCTCCGGAAGGACATGGATAAATTGGAGGTGGTCCACAGGAGGGCAACTAAAATGGTGCAGGGTCTGCATCAAAATCCCTATGAGGAGACACTGAAGGACTTCAATATGTACACCCTGGAAGACAGGAGGGAGAGGGAGGATATGATAGAGACCTTTAACCCTTAGGCTGCCGCCGACAAGAAATCTTGTCCTAAAAACCTATGCGTTCTAAATCTTCCGGTAGCCTAAGGGTTTTAAGTACCTCACAAGGGTAAATAAGGTATACCAGGGAAGTATTTTCAGGGAAAAAAAAGGTGCTTAAGAACAAGGGGATGTGCTATGAAGCTGGAAGGGGGTAGAAGAGGAGGAGAAGTAGCTCTCTATGTAAGGGAAGGAATCAAAGCAATGGAACTAAAGGGTGAACAGGGAGGAGAGAAGGCACTGTGGGTCACCCTGGAGACTGGAAATGGCATCACAATCTGCACAGGGGTTGTATACAGACCCCCATCTCGGGGGAGGAAATGGACAAGGAAATGATAGAAGGCATCCTTGGAATGGCAGAGAAAGGGGAGATATTGTTGATGGGGGACCTAAATATGCCAGATGTTAACTGGAGCACCTTTGCTGCAGCCACATCCAAGAGCAGGGCCATTCTCGATGACCTACAGGGGGCATACCTCAGACGGCTAATGTTGGAACCTACTCAGGAGGGAGCAGTCTTAGACCTGGTACTCTCAAATGGGGACGGAAAGCGGATTTCAGATCTAGAAGTGGGTAGCCATCTGGGAACAAGTTACCACCAAACAGTACAGTTCGATAAACGCAGCTAGCAAGTCAAACCATACAGAAGTGAGGTGTACTGTACTTCAGGAGGGCTGATTTTGTTGAAATGGGAGAGTGCCTCAGAAAAGCACTAGCAAACAGAAAGGAAGGTGGGGTGTAGCAACAATGGGGAAACATCAGAACTCCCACCACAGAGGCAACAAGCCTTTGTGTGAAGCAAATAAACAAATTACATAGATACATAGACAGTGTCGGCAGATAAGGGCCTATGGCCCACCCAGTCTGCCCATTTGAGCTTGTAAGTTCAGTTTATGTTTTCCTAGAAGTCTGTTGCCCTTTACCCCTGACCTCTAGAATTCCTTTATTTCTATCCCATGCATTCTTAAATCCCTTGATTGTTTCAGCCCCCACCACTTCCTCTGGCAGGGTGTTCCACTTATCCACCACCTGTTCTGTGAAGAAATTCTTCCTCATGTTTCCTCTGAATCATCCTCCCTCCAACTTCATCCCATGCCCTCTAGTCCTGGAACATCTTTTCGCTTAAAATAGTGTATTCCTGCACCCTGTTCCTCCCTGTGAGATACTTGTATGTCTCTATCCATATCCCTCTCCCGCCTCTCCTCCAGGGAGTACATGTTCAGTTCCTTCAACCTGTCTTCATAGGACTTGTGATGCAATCCATGCACCATCTTTGTTGCCCTCCTCTGAACCTTCTCTACCCTGTCTATGTCCTTACGTAGGTATGGTCTCCAGAACTGTACACTGTACTCCAGGTGGGGCCTCAC
Organism: Neoceratodus forsteri; assembly: GCA_016271365.2. NCBI lineage: Eukaryota > Metazoa > Chordata > Ceratodontiformes > Ceratodontidae > Neoceratodus > Neoceratodus forsteri. Next base: position 124,131,766 of record JADMNL010000023.1, on the reverse strand, counting down.
TAGTGTCTTGTATGGCGGATTATTACCTCTCTTTTCCGCTGAGATGCCCTCCCTATACATCCCAGCATCCTATTTGCTTACCTGCTGCCTTGTCACACTGTTTCTACCTTGAGGTCATCAGATGATAACCCCAAGATCCCTTTCCTGCTTGGTGCATGCTATATCCTCACCCCAACTGATATATTGTGCTAGGGTTTTGTGCCCCATATGCATTATCTTGCACTTCTTTGCATGGAATTTCAACTGCCAAACCCTGACCATTCTTCAAGTTTCTGCAGGTCCCTTCTCATTCTGTCTATACCCTCTGGTGTGTCTACTCTGTTACAGAGCTTTGTGTCATCAGCGAACAGTGAAATTCTGCCTTCTAGGTCCTGTGCAATGTCACTGATGAAGATGTTGAATAGGACGGTCCCAGCACTGATCCCTGTGGTTTCCCACTGGTCACTCTTCCCTCTGTGAGTGACAGCCATTTACCTACCCTCTGTGTCCTGCCACCCAGCCAGTTACCCTACCCACCACTACTGTCCTGCCCACACCCATATTCCCCAGTTTGTGTAATAGTCTTCTATGTGGCACAGTGTCAAGGCCTTGCTGAAGCCCAGATAGGCCATGTCCACTGTCCTCCCTGATCCACCTCCTAGTCACCCAGTCAAAAATTCACGAGGTTGGTCTGACATAACCTCCCCTGGTGAAACCATGCTGCATTGGGTCCTGTAGTCCATTGACAACCAGATGTTCCGCCAATCTCTCCTTCAGTAGTGCTTCCATGATCTTCCCCACTACCGAGGTGAGGCTGACTAGTCTGTAGTTCCCTGCTTCCTCTTTGTTCCCGCTTTTGTATAAGGGGACTACATCTGCTGTCCTCCAGTCTTTGCGTACCTCCCCCCCTGTTTGCAGTGATCGGCTAAACAGGATAGCCAGAGGTTCAGCCACCACCTCTCTTAGTTCTTTAAGGACCCTGGGGTGCACCCCATCTGGCCCCATTGCTTTATCAACGCTTATTACTTCCAGTTCCTTCAGGACCCTTTCTCGTGTAAAGGGACTTGTGTCCATTTCTGCACCATTCTCACCCCTTGTACTCCCTTCAGACCCATTACCCTCCTCTTCCTCAGTAAAGACTGAGCAGAAATACCTGTTCGATATGTCAGCTTTACTGTTGTCATCCTCACGCTGCCCCCATCCTTCCCCTTCAGTCTCCACTATCCCTCCCTTTGTCTTTCTTTTTTCACTTATGTACCTGTAAAGGTTTTGTCCCTCTACCCACTGATTTTGCAATGTGTTCTTCTGTCTGAGCTTTGGCTTCCCTTACTGACCTCCTGCCTCCTTTGCTTCTCCTGGTACTTCTCCCTATCCCCTTCTGCCTGTGTCTTTTTGTATTGCCTGAATGCAATCTTTTTGGCTTTCACTTTCTTTGCTACCTCTTTGGAAATCCTCTTCCTTTTCCTCTTGCTAACCTGCTTAATGCATAATTCTGTTGTTCTTGTAATCCCTATTTTAAATACTGCCCACTGTTCCTCAACCCCTGATTCCTGTCCCATTCCTCTTAATGCCTCTTTCAAGTATCTCCCCATTTTCCCAAAGTCTTCCTCCCTAAAATCCAGGATACGTGTTTTTGTGTGGTTTGGTTGTGCTCTTTCTGTGATTTCAAACCACAATGACTGGTGGTCACTATTCCTCAGGTGCTCCCCCACTGTTACCCCCATCACACTGTCCCTGTTTGTGAGCACAAGGTCCAGTATTGCCTTCTGCTGAGTTGGTTCCATGACCAGTTGCTTGAGGAAGGCACCTGAAGGAGTCCAGGATAAATCTGCTCTAGTTGATGCTGCTGCTGGGATGCTCCAGTCCACATCTGGAATATTGAAGGCTCCAACCAGTACTACCTCACCCTTGTCTGCCATCCTTTGGATGGCTAGCATCAGCTCCCTATCTGTTTCTTCCTCCTGGGCTGGTGGTCTATAGACTACACCTGTGTGGATGGCTGTCCCCATTTTCCTTTCCAGCTTAACCCACAGTATCTCTCCCCCATTTTGTTCCTCCTGGATCTCTGTGGCCCTTATGTAATTTTACACATACAGTGCCACTCCTCCTCCCTTCCTGCCTGCTCTGTCTCTTCTGAATATGTTGTAGCCAGGCATGGCCATCTCCCAGTCGTGGTTATCATTATACCAGGTTTCAGTGATGGCCACAATGTCCAGGTCTGACTGCACCATGACAGCCTCCAGATCTTCCATCTTGTTGCTAAGGCTCCTGGCATTTGCACACATGGGTTTCCATGATTTGACCTCCCTAGACTGTTTCACTGTTCTCCAGCCCCTTCCTTGGTTGTCCTTTATCCTGATTCTCCTTACTGTCTGCCCTTCTGCTGAATTTTGCCCCTTTTCTGCCTATCCACCTCTTGGGCACTAATCTCCATCTTTTGCACACTGCTTTGTACAGATAGCCACTCCTCTGGTTTACTGGTTCCACTGCTAGCTGTGGGGGGTGAGCAACTAGGTACCCTCCTTGCTGGCATGCCACTCCCCCTTTGCTAGTTTAAATGCTTGTCAATGTAGCATTTAAACTTATCATTGAGTGCTTGGATTCCCCTCCAGGATGGATGCAGGCCGTCAGGCTTGAACAAACCTCCATCCCTCCAGGTGGGTCCCCAGTCACCAATGAATCCAAACCCTTCCTCACAGCACCAGTTCTTCAACCATGAGTTAAAGCTCCTGGTGCATGCACTCCTATGCTCTCCCTTGCCTCTCGCAGGTAGTACTTCTGAGAAAGTGACAGAAGTAGCTACTTGCTTGAGACCCCTCCTCAATTTCCTAAACTCTTCCTGAACTTCCTTTGGCTCCCCATTTGCCAGGTCATTAGTACCTAGATGGATAATGACATCCAGCTCACCCTTCCGTCTTGCCTTCCCAGTGATCCCCAGGATCTCGCAAGAAAGAAAAAAACACTATGGTTCTCAAAAGAAGTAGCAGGGAAGGTTAGGGAGAAAAAGACTGCATTCAGGAAGTATAAGGAAACATAGAAGGAGCAGGAATGAGAACTGTACCAGTTAAAGCAGAAGAAAGCGGAAAAGGCAGTCAGAATAGCAAGGCCAAACCAAGGAAAAGATAGCCAACTAGGTTAAAAAGGGGGATAAAACCTTTCATAGGTACATTAGAGAGTGAAGAAAGACTAAGTCAGGGATACTGAGGCTGAATAAAGAGGAGGGTGGTTGGGCAGAGAGGGACAGTGAAAAAGCAGGGATACTGAATGAATACTTCTGCTCAATATTCATAAAGGAAAAGGAGGGGGAGGTACCTAATCCAGTCAATAGAAGCACTCTGGATAGGAGAGTCGATATCAGTCCTTTCACAGAAGAAAGGGTTCCAAAAGAACTCCTAAAACTGAAGGTGGATAAAGCAATGGGGCCTGATGAGATTCACTCTAGAATTCTAAAAGAACTAAGGGGAGAACTAGTAACACCACTGACTACCCTTTTTAACAAATCATGAGAGGATGGTGTGGTACCTGAGGACTGGAGGAGGGTGGATGTGATTCCCCTTCACAGAAGTTGGAACAAGATAAAAGCAGGAAACTACAGACCTGTAAGTTTGACCTCAGTGGTAGGGAAAATAATGGAATTGCTTCTGAAGGAAATAATTGTTAAGTAGCTAGAGGCCAGTGGTGCACAGGGCCCAAGACAGCATGGATTCACAGTGGGAAGGACATGTCAGATGAATCTAATTGATTTCTTTGACTGGGTGACCAAAGTAGTAGACCAGGGAGGGGCTGTGGACATGGCCTACCTAGACTTTAGCAAGGCATTTGACACAGTCCCACACAAAAGATTAATAAACAAATTAGCCAGCCTGGGAGTGGGTTCCAGGGTGGTAGCCTGAGTAAAACATTGGCTGGACAACAGACACAGAGGGTAATAGTAAATAGAGTCCACAGCGAAGAAAAGGGGGTTACTAGTGGGGTACCGCAGAGTTCAGTATTGGGTCCGGTCCTTTTTAATGTCTTTATAAGTGACATTGCAGAGGGACTGGAAGGAAAAGATCTGCAACAGGGTTGATACACAAGGTGGGGTGGAAAGGATGAGAAGGGACTTGACAAGGTTGGAGGACTGGTCAAATGTATGGCGGCTTAGATTCAATGCAAAGAAGTGAAAAGTAATACACCTGGGAAACAAAAACCCAGGGGAAGAGTACACAATGGTGGGTGAGATACTGACAACAACAAAAATAGAAAGGGACCTGGGAGTAGTTATATAAGATGACCCAAAGGTGGGCAAGCTAGGTGAGAAGGCAGTAAGGAGGGCTGGGGGATAATGGGATGCATAGGGAGAGGCACCACCTGTAGAAAACAGGAAGTTGTTATCTCTCTGTACAGACAGTTGGTGAAAACTCATCTGGAGTACTGTGTGCAGTTCTGGAGACCCTATCTCCACAAAAACATAGACAGGGTGGAGGCTATCCAGAGGAGGCCAACCAAAATGGTGCAGGGTCTGCACCAGAAGACATATGAAGAAAGACTGAAGGAACTTAATATGTATAGCCTCAAGGAAAGGAGGTTGGGGGGGACATGATAGAAACGTTCAAGTATCTCAAGGGAATCAACAAAGTCCAAGATGGTAGCATCCTTCAGAAAAAGAGATGTTGTAAGAACAAGGGGGCACAAGTTGAAGATAGGGTGGAAGGCTCAGAGGTAATGGAAGGAAGTATTTTTTCACAGAGAGGGTTGTAGATGCATGGAACAGCCTTCCTGAGGAGGTCATGAAGTCAAAAACCATTGGGGAATTCAAGAATGAATGGGACAGACATAAGACAGTTCTAGTCGGGGATAGGATTAAGTAGGCAGTTGGTTAACTAGGATCTGCATCTTATCCTTTAGGTTGGAAAATGGTCAGACTTGGTGGACCAAGCGGTCCTTATCTGCCATCAAATTCTTTGTTTATGTTTCTATGATTCAGGAGAAATGTGAGGGAGTACTTCTTTCAGGAATAGTGGTGGATTCCTGGAAGAACCTTCCAGTGGAGGTAGTGCAGGCAAAAACAGTGGTATGGTTCAATAATGCATGGGACAGGCACAAGGGAATCATAGTGGAATGGAAGGGGTGAGGCAGAAAGAGCTGTAGATCAAGTAAGGTCTGCTGAGAGAATGTTGGTAGGTCAAAATGGGCAGACTGAGTGGGCCAAGCAGCCCTTATCTGCCATCAGATTCTATGTTTCTATGTGATGCCTGTCATGTTTATGAGGTGGTATGTAAAAATGGCTATGAAAAAAGTTTGAGTCAAAATATTGAAAATTAGCAAAGTTATGAATGATTGTTCAAATATTTAAACATTCTCTCATAACTTGGTCATTTTGCCATATTGTTACACCAGATTTTCAACATCGTTCTCTTATGAAACCACCTCATGAAGCCGGTAGGTGAAAATGTTCAAATCTCACCCAAAACATGATTTCGCTGAGTGACTGCAAATTATACAATGGGGTGTCTAAATTCCCTTACCTGATTTGTTGGCTGGGGTTTTTACCTATGGGTAAATCCTAGCATAACCCACAGGCAAAGTTCCAATCGTCCCTGCTGACCTGTGCACACCAAAAAAAATCCCTATCTCATTTCTCATTAGTTTTCCCACTCCAGTTTAACCATTGTGTCAGCTCCAGATGCCCTGAGTCATAAATACCCACTGTCCCAATAACTGTAATTCCTCCCCGCCCCGAAAAAAATTAACAAAAAGCACTGAGTGGGAGCGTCATTACCTCCTGACTGGAAAAGGATCGTAACTCTGAAAACCAGAACCTTGAGGGTAGTCCTTCAATGCTAGCAACCTCGCTGAACAGAAACAAGCCACCAGAGAGCTAACACTGCATTTTAGTTCCTCTCAGAAACAGCAGATTGTGAAACAGGAAGTGTGAGCAGCATTTTCTTTCCTCAGTAAGAGAGAAAGAGACCGTATTCACGAAAAAACAGTTTTTTTTTCAGCTATCCCTTCATTGCCGTGGTCACAGGCCGATTTCCCACCTGCAAACAACACTGTTGTCATGCTGTCTTTCCATCTCCCTCTCACTCCTAGTTGTTTAAAAAAAAAATACAGAGGCCAGCCTGATGGTGCAGAGGGCTGAGGTGCTGGATGCCTTACCTCACATCACACCAGCGACCTGGGTTCAGGAATGGGCTTGCGGTCGTCGGAGGAGGCATCCTTTGGGGGAGGGTAGCTAACAGAATCAAGCAGCCGAAGGCAGCTCTCCTCTCCCTGGAGGCTTTCACCCCCCCCCGTAATTCTGCTGCCTTTAGTTGGAGGTCAGATGGTCAGCATAGGCAGGAGGGGGGTGACAAGTAGCGTGAGGGGTGTCCTGGTACTGCGGTGTGCACATGCCTCCACACGCATGTGCACAGCTGGTGCAGGGGCCAGGAAAAAATGGGGAAAAAATTGGGGCCATAAAAATGTAATAAAAAAAAAATACAGCTCAGTACAGCCCAATTTCCCACCTACAGTAAATATTGTTGTCACTCTGTCTTTCCATCTCCCTCTGGCTCCCGGTTGTATTAAAAAAGAAATACAGCTTAGTCTACCCATTTCCCAGCCCACTCTTGGCTGACAATAACTAAATAATGCTCTTCGCTACCTCTGTCTCTGGTCAGCTCTCCCTACTATACATGCTGACAAATGATGAAAACAGTGGTAATGAAAGAAACAGCACAAATGATTTCCTTCCTGTTCTTGTCCTGCCTCCTGAGTGGACTATTTAATCCAGAGAGGAAGGATATTTAGAGGAAAATCAATTGAAAAATAGAAGTATTTCTTTATTTCTTGTAAAAACAAAAACAAAGAGGGGCATTGCATAATTGCAATAAACCGCTCCAGGATGTGGGTTATGCTGGGATTTACCCACTTGTGATGTGGTTTGGTCACTCTACCTGCGGCTTCGTGACCGAACCACACTAGGCATGTGTAAATTCCAGCATAACCTGCACCCTGTTGTGGTTTATTCCTCAAATCACCTTTCGACCTGGACTTAAAAAAATTGGACCTGCCTTGTTCATGAGGTGAGATCTAAAAATGATCATGTTGAAAGTTTGGTGGAAAAATATTGAAAATTAATGAAGTTAAGAGTGAACGTTGAAATATTTCAATGTTCACTCATAACTTTGTAATTTTTCAATGCTTTTACACCAGATTTTCAATATGGCCTTTTTGTGATCCCACCTCATGAACAAGGTAGGTGAAAATGGGGTATTTTTAGGTGACATAGAGTGAGTGTGGGGTGGTGGGTGCTGAATGGGAGGTTAAGTGGGGTGGGTGGATGTTGGGGGACAGATCAACAATGGACCACTTTTTTATTTACAGGGAGTTACACAAAAAAGAAAAAAAGACAACGAGGGACACTCCTCTTTCTTCAAATTTACGAGCATATGTACGTATGAACATACGAAATTGCCAGCAGATAAAGGCCTTATGGTCTATCAAGTCTGCTCAATTGTGCAGCTAGCAGCCCTTATACTGCAGCTGCCCCTCCCTCCCCTCACCCCCACCAGTGACCTTCCTCTTTACCCTGCCCCATCCCCTTTTGAAGTAGCCCATTGTTCTACAGGATACCACTTCCTCTGGCAATCCGTTCCACCCAGACACCACCCTCTCCATTAAAAAGTGTTTCCTCATTTCCCTCCTGAACCTTCCCCCTTCCAATCTCAGATCGTGTTCTCAAGTGTCCCTCCCCCTCCTTAATTTGAAAAGCCCTCTGTGCCCATTTTATTTATTCCCTTCATGTACTTAAAGGTTTCAGTCACATCCCCCCATCCCTCCTCTCCTCCAGGGAGTACATGTTCAACTCCCTCAGCCTGCTCTTGTAGGATAAGTCCCCTAGCCCCTGGATCATTTTTGTTGCCCTGCACTGCACCCCCCTCCAGTAACATAGTGTCCTTCTTCAGGTATGGTAGCCAGAACTGCATGCAGTACTCCAGGTGTGCTTTAACCAGTGACCTGTATAGTGGCAGGATCACCTCCCCCCTCCTGGAGGATATGCCTCTTGCAATACAACCCAACATCCTGTTGGCCTTTGCAGCTGCCTTTCTACACTGTGCTGAGTTGTTCATTGCTCCCATTATGATCACCCCCAGATCCTTCTCCTCTTCTGTCTTGGCTAGTTGAATTCCCCCTTGGGTTTTTTGCACCAAAATGTAGTACCTTACATTTCTTGGCATTGAACCCCAGCTGCCAAGTGTCCGACCAGGCCTCCAATTTTCCAGATCATCTTGCAACCCCTGCCACCCTTCTAAGTCATCCACTACTGCTCACATCTTGGTATCATCTGCAAACAGACTGATCTTGCTCTTGATGCCTATTGAGATGTCTGCTAAGAAGATCCCAAACAACACTGGCCCCAGTACAGAGCCCTGTGACACCCCGCTTGTCACTGCCCTGGGAGATGAGAGCTCCACTCCCACCACCACCCTCTGCTGTCTCCATTGCAGCCAGTTCACTACCCATCCCACCATCTTCGCCCTTGCCCCTTGTGCTTTCCAGTTTACTTCCTAGCCTCCTGTACGGCACTGAATTGAATGCCTTACTGAAGTCCAGGTACAGGACATCCATTGCATGGCCCCTGTCTAATTGCCTGGATACTCAGTCATAGTACTCCACCAGGTTGGTCTGACAGGATCTGCCTGAAACAAATACATGCTGTCTGCTGTCCTGCAGCCCATTAGCCTCTAGGAGGGAAACCAGCCTCTTCTTCAGGATTGTCTCCATCAGCTTTCCCATGATGGATGTGAGGTTTACTGGTCTGTAGTTCTCTAGCTCATCTTTGGGGGCCGCTGTTGTAGAGGGGTATCATGTCCGCCATCCTCCAGCCCTGAGATATGCTCACTGAGTCCAAGGAGGCATTGGACAGGTCTGCCAAGGGTTCTGCCAGCTCCTTCAGCACCCTGGGGTGTATGCTATCTGGCCCTGGTGCCTTGTCCACCCTCAGTCCTCTCAAGCCCTCCAGTACTCTGCCCACTGGGATTTCCCCATCTGTCATCTCCCCCGTGCCCACCCTCCCACTCCCTTGGGTACAGCTTCCCCTTTCTCTTTAGTAAACACTGAGCAGAAGTACTCGTTTAATGCTTCTGCCTCTGTTTCCACCCACTCCCCCATCCCTCTTTATCCTTACTATTTGGTCCATACAACTCCTTTTCTCCTTGATGTACCTGAAGGAGTCCTTCTCCCCCTCTTTGATGCCCTGTGCTAGCTTGAGTACCCTGGTGCCTTGGCTGACCTGACTGCCCTTGTCACCTCCCTTGACTCCTTCAGATATTTTTATTTTATTTATTTAGTTTTTGTTAACCGGGTAAGTGCACTAGACAAATCCTGCCTATTTTCAGGAACGACCCGGGGGAGGGGGATACAGATGAATGTCAACTGACCTTCACCCAGATTAAGCTGTTGGTGGTATTTTGAGTCAATGAGGGAAATTTGGCCAGGACACCGGGGAAATTCCCCTACTCTTTTCGAGAAGTGCCATGGGTTCTTTAACATCCACCTGAACTACCACCAATCCAGGCAGATGGGACCTCTGTTTAACGTTTCATCTGAAAGACGGCACCTCAGAAGTGCAGCACCCCTCTCATGCTGCACTACAGTGTCAGTACTGGGATATTAACCCAAGTGCCAGATGTGGGAACTGAACCCACAGCCCTCTGATCTCCTGGCCTCAGAGGCGAGTGTGCTACCCACTGAGCCACTGACCCTGCGATATCCCCCATCTGCCATGATATTCCTCTCTGTCCTCCCCTCTCTTTGTTGTTTTGCACCTTCTAAAGGTGGCTGTTTTCTTCCTTACTGTTTCCTTGACCCCCTACTCACCCAGCTAGGCTTCTTGGCCCTAGCCCTCTTACTCTGGACCCTTGTACATGTTACAATTGCCTCCTCAATTCCCAGTTTAATGACCTCCCACTTCTGGTTAGTGTCCATGTTTGGATAGATCCTGGCCAGGTACCCCTTTACTATCCTCCCGAAGTCAGCCCTCCTGAAACATAGAAACACAGACATTGATGGCAGATAAGGACTGCAAGGCCCATCCAGTCTGCCCCTGAAGTCTAACATCCCTGTGCCCGTTCCTACTCCCCCTTTCCCCATGTTTATCGTGAACCACATCAAGTGGTGGTCACTCCCTGCCAGCGGTTCCTCCACCCCCAGCTCCCTCACAAACTCACGATTCACCAGCATGAGGTCTAGGGTGTTCCCTAACCTGGTTGACTCATTGACCATCTGCAATAGGAAGCTGTCCTGGAAGGTGTCCAGAAGTACCTGCTTCCTCCTATTCTTGGTGGCTGGGGTAACCCAATCCACTCCCGGCAGGTTGAAGTCCCCTACAATCACTGGGCTGCCCCTCCCACAGGTCCTTCTGATCTGTCCCACTAGTTCCTGGTCTAACTCCTCAGTCTGAGAGGGTGGCATGTACAACATTCCCATCCTGAGGGTCCTATTTTTGGAGTCCTGGAGCTGCACCCATAATGACTCCATGCTGCCTCCTCTCTTCCTCCCTGACACACTTCAGTCCTTCCCTCATGTACAGTACCACCCCCTTCCTTTTCCTTTTACCCTGTTCCTCTGAAATATCCTATACCCTGATACTGCCAGGTCCAAGTCATGGTAATGGGTGGCCTGTGTCTCAGTGATGGCCACCATGTCCACCTCCCCATCTGCCATGAGAGCCTCTAACTCTGCTATTTTTTTCCCTAGACTCCTAGAATTCAAGATTACCACCCTCCACCCTGCTCCCTTCCTCCCTTCCTTCTCCCTACTTGCTCTCCCTTTCTAGCATCCTCTTCTGACCTCCCCCTAAGTCCCTTGCTGCTAGTATTAGGGGGTAAGCTCATTCAGCTTCTCTACCTGTGGATCCTGCCTGACTCCTGCCCACTTGCCATCCCCCTCTTCTAGTTTAAATTCTCATTGTTTGCTAAGCATTCCCCAAGTTTCTGTTTGAATACCCTCCTTCTCTCCTCACTTAAGTGTAGCCTGTCCTTAGTATAGAGATCACTGCCCTCCCAGGTCTTTTCCCACCCCTCCCCCATGAGCCCATACCCTATGGACTAACACCATTTTCTTAGCCACATGTTAAATGCCTCTGTCCTCAGCTTCCTTGCTGTGCTCCCCTTGGGTACTGGAAGCACCTCAATGAAAGTTATTGATGTTCCTGCCTCCTCACAAATTAACCCCAGCTCCTCAAACCTCCCCTGGACTACATCTACCATATTTCCTGCCAGGTAATTTGTTCCTAAATGTAAAACTATGTGAGGTTTCTCCCTACCCCTCCTAGCATACTTCAGAACAGATTAATCCACCCTTTCTGCTGTCATGCCTGGTATGGTCTCAACCCATATGCATCTATGCCTCTCCCCCTTGCTTCCCCATTTGATCCCTTTCAGAATTAAGTCTCCCAGCAATAGGATTCTACCCCCATTTTCATGTTCTACTTGTCTTGTCCTTCCTTTATCCCGTCCCCTTCCTCTCCACTCCTCCTCCTCCAGTGCAGTTGTTCCCCCTTCAACTCCTGTTGTAATGTCCCATGTCTCTGGTCTGCCCTCCTTATCCCCTTTCTCCTCTGATTTTACCTCCCCTCTCCACCGGGCTCAACCTGCCTCCTCCCCTTCATGCATCCCTACCCCTTTCTTCTCATACCTCCCCTCTCCCACAACCCCCCTTACTCAACCTATCACCGATACCATATCCCTTCAACCCCTTGGCCCCCCCTCTCCCATTCTCTTCTTGCCTGGTCTATCATCAGCTCCTCTGCCCAGTAATTTCCCAATCCTGCCAGTACTGTGAACTGATTTTTCAATGTCCCTTCAGTACCACCTATTTCCTCCTTCCTTCTCCACTATACCGGACCCTAAAACTGGGTATTGGTCACCCCGGTGTCATGTTTTACTCCATGGCAGCACCAGGGGTGGGCACCCTGGTATTTCCACCTATGCATGGTGGGTAGAGTGACCTGGAGGGGAGGGGGTTGGCTTAAGCAGTACCAGGGGTGGGTGCCCCAGTCCGCTTTTCAAATATCATGGGATGGCTGCAGCTCTACATCAGGAAGGATGAGGGTGGGCTGGCTGAGGTGGAAGGGGGAGAGAAAAAAATGAAAAATGGATTGCTAGACAGATAGACAGACAGGCAGGCAGGTGGGCATACAGACAGACAGACAGACAGACAGACAGACAGACAGACAGATAGATAGATAGATAGATAGATAGATAGATAGATATCCAGCAATCCCAAACTGACTACTGGCACTCAAGCCAGCAGCACCTCTCCATCTGTGGCTGCAGATGTCAAGAAAGTCCCACTGTTCTCATATAGAAATTGTGGGTGAACAGCTCCTCTCGCTAAGTTGGGCACCCTGGATTTGGGGGTGCCCAAAAAAGGTATTTCTGGATTTTTTTTTTTTAACAAACACCACAATCTAGCTACATGGGTCCCATTTAACTAGGTTCAGGTGTTTGTCTTTAAAAATAAATCATTTTTATGTATTTCCCATGTTTTTTTAGTTTGGGGTGAAAAGATAAGATGGCCGCCATGGTGTGCCATTATCACAATGAAACCCCTACATCGATGGCAATGTGGGTGTCTCAACCTGATCAACAGTCATTCCATCGATCGGGATTATGCAGCGCCCGCTGTCTTGCTGGCCCAGGGGTACTGTGCTATTTTCTCTCTGTACCTCAGACCTGGAGGTGATTATATTATTTTTCAGGGTGTGCGAGGAGGGGGCAAGGCCCTACTAAACTGCAGGGATGTGCCCCGGTGCTTTGCCACGATCTCACAATTGCCGGGCGACATAGTCGCTGTTGGCATTTTGTTGTTGATGTAATGTCTTATTTATTTATTTATTTATTAATTTATTCATTTGGTAACCAGATTGGTGCACTGATCTGAAGACCTTTTTCAGGCATGCCACGGACACCTCCTGCCAATGTCAGAAGGTGCAAGCAGGAAGTACTACCGCTGTCACAGAATAGAATGCAGTATCATTGAAACAAAGTACTGTAGCTTGTTAAAAAACTGAAATCATATTCAAAAAAACACAATAAGGAATTACCAGAAGCAGACCATGTACTTCCTTGATGAAGCCCTTTTAAGGGTGACACGTCAGGCATGTCAATACATGATCCTTTTTACAGCAAACACATGAAAATAAAGTACTGAAGAGTGAAAAATAACTATTTGGAGTTTGGCCGATTTGCTGGATAAAGAGTGCCTTAATCAGCCCGTGAAGTAAACCAAGGAGGACTAGTGAACTCATCTGAGGGTACCCATAAAGGAACTTTCTGTTGCATTAATGTAAAAATTACATATGCAGATCTCAGAAATCGCACAGGCTGCCATCACAAAACTTTCCACATGTAGCCTCCCCCCCCCCAGTGTCTTGGGGTATGCAGGTGGTGAGGGGGACCCACAACAGAAACTTTAAAGATGACTGAAGTTTTGTTCTTTGGGACTGTGGCATGGCTCTTCTCCCATGGGGTGCTGTGCTAGGAAACAAACTTGATTAGCAAACAAGACAACCTGGCTGGCAGAAACACAGTCCCAACCATATATAAAGAGGAATACTAAAACTTTAATTGGAACATGATTCAACATTTAGATTCAACTTGATTTGATCAATAACTTTCATCCATGCACAGTAAGTCAGTGGGCTGCGCAATGCCCTCTGGGGACAAGGTAAAGTACCGGACTGAGGGGTCCACTATGTCAGTTGCACAGCATTGTCCATTCCCAATGTCCCAGCATTGTCCATTGTTTGTCCATGAAATGGCAGTATTCAAAAAGTCGGTTCATACTTTGGTCCAAACGTAGGCCAGCACAACTATTATCCATTTCTACAACAGTATTCAGCTTGATTTAGCTAACTACCTCCCTCAGGCCAGGATCCATGATCCTCAACTTTACTAAGCTCAACTTCATGCACAGGACAGCAACCACATCTTAAAACTGACCTACCACTCTTTGCCAAGACTTCACCAAACTTCAGCATGAACTCCTTCTTTACTCAAGGTCACAATACAGGTGGCATGAAAACTGGACAGCAGTCCTTCTTCCCTCTCCCTCTATTGCCTTTTGGTAGCTGAAAACTTGCACTTAACTTACTTCGGCTACCCCTTGGTGCTTCTTCTCATGCTTCTTTTCTGTGAACATGAAGTCCCATCTAGCTCTCATCTCCTGACACTCAGTTTACATTCTTCATGGGTTTGAATCACAAGGCTACCACATGCTAGCCATCTGGTACTCCCCTCCCATCATGGCATCACTCCCTCACCAGGGTCTTGAAAATCCATGGCTGCTGCCACATCCTCACAGGGTCCAGACTGAGCCTCCCATACCAAGAAACTGGGCCAGCAGAAGTGGGGAATCACCCCGCTCCCGCCTTCCAGTTCCCTTGCTCACCTCCCGCACTCCCATGTGGACCAAATGAGGCTCACCTCCCAGAAGTGCTCCCAAACAATGGCTAACCAGCTCCCTTAGAGGAAGGAAAATTTAATCCGTTAAGGGTTCTAGGCTCAAAGACCCTAAAATGGAACAATGTGTCATGGGGACTCACTCTACGTTCTCTCTCTCTCTCGAGGGGTGTTACATCTCACTCCCTTTCTAAAGCTCGACACCCTTGGTAAGCACTCCCAGGGCACCTATCAGCCACTCCCCAGCTCCTATGGAAAGAAGGATATGAGCAACTCCCTCCTGCCTGGGCATGGGAAGACTCAGGCTGCCTCATCATGAAGGTGGAACAACTTGTGATAAAAAGGAAATGGGGCCCCTTGAGCTCAATGCCACAAATTCATTCGAGCCCATCCTGACCACCCACCCTTCTGGACCCTCAGGGCAGAAAGTGGCATCCCAGGCCTAACATCGAACACTCTAATACCCTAATGACTGACATTCTAATACCCTGCCTAACTGGATCCTGCCTCTACTATCTACCTACCACATTTAACCCACATTCCCAGACTGCCTGAGCCCAATCGGCTTGTACATTTGGCCTGCTACATCTCTTCCCCCCAGAAATGGACACCTTTTCCCCACGATTAAAACATATACTTTAAAACAACAATACGGCCCAGGGGGTGCAGAATTAATATACCAGTGATTTAGCATTTCCAATACTTCAATTCAAACTCCCTGCATAAACAGTGATTCAATATGTGACTAAGTAAATTCAAACACTGCAATGCTTTCATTTAAACATTTTTTTTTCTAAAAGGCATGCTTGATAAGCATTCAACTCCTACCAATCCCACCAACTGAACCTCCTGGGGGTTTAAGTAAAAAATCTATGGGGTACAGTGAGTCTTAATTATGTCCCAAGTCACCAGCCCACTGGGTCATAATAAATGAAAAAACAAAGATCTCACCCGTAGATGATCTCTGGTGGGTGGTTCATCAGCAGCACTTAACAGTACCTCCTTCTCTCAGTCTCCCAGTATTTGATGCCAAGCTTCTCACCGGTGGCCAAAATAGTACCACAGGTCTGGTTTCATGCAGGGGCATCCAAATGAATCCTTGCTTTCCATGCTGTATCTTGTTCTGGCTCCATCCAAGTCCTGGATCATGGTGTACTGTTTCATCAGGGTCAATTCCTTGTATGCACTGCTTCCACAAATTCCATTTACCATCCTCTGGGCCTCCTGCACTGATAGGGTGGAGCTGTAGGCATCCAAGCCATGTTTCCAATCATTCTTCTGCAGCATGGCTTCATATACCCATTCATAGAAACATAGAAACATAGAAGTTGACAGCAGATAAGGACCGCAAGGCCCATCCAGTCTGCCCATTTCTTTTTCTACCTTATAAATGTGCCATCGTCCTTTGCTCTCTGGCCTATCTATTCATACTCATCTGTATTGCTCCCTTATGCCTATCCCATGCATGTTTGAAGCCCTGCACTGTATTCATAGCCACCACTTCCTGAGGTAGGCCGTTCCGTGCATCCACCACCCTTTCCGCGAAAAAGAACTTCCTCAAATTACCCCTTAATCGGCCTCCCTCTAATCTCATGCTGTGTCCTCTTGTCCTGCTATTTTTCTTATATTGAAACATGTTAGACTCTTTCACCTTGTTAATGCCCTTAAGGTGTTTGAATGTTTTGATCATATCACCTCTCTTCCTCCTTTGCTCTAGGGTATACGTATTGAGCTCTATTAATCTGTTCTCATATGTCTTCTGATGCTGTCCCTGCACCATTTTGGTTGCCCTTCTCTGAAATGCCTCAATTTGGTGAATATCCTTGCGAAGGTGTGGCCTCCAGTACTGCACACAGTACTCCAGATGGGGTCTAACCAGTGTCTTGTAAAGAATGATTATTACCTCCCTCTTACAACTTGTGATACCCCTACTAATACACCCTAACATCCCCCTAGCCTTACCAACTGCTTTAGATGTCTGCTTGGATGATTTCAGGTCATCGGTGATGATGATGCCCAAGTTTCATTCTTCCTTTGTGGCTGCCAGCAACTCCCCTCCCAGCCTATAGGTGGCTTCAGGATTTCTCTTCCCTATGTGCATGATCTTGTACTTCTTTGCATTAAATCCCAGTTGCCACTCTTCTGACCATTTTGCTAGTTTATCCATATCTCTTCTCATTCTGCCCACCCCGTGTGGATCATCTACTCTGTTGTAGATCTTGGTGTCATCTGCAAACAGACAAACCTGACCCTCTAGTCTATCTGCAATGTCACTGATGAAGATATTGAAGAGGACAGGCCTCAGGAATGATCCCTGAGGTACCCCACTTGTGACTTGCATCTCTTTTGACTGCATACCATTTACCACCACTCTCTGTTTTCTGCCCGTCAACCAGTTTGCCACCCAGTTGATCAACTTCTGACCCACCTCGAGCCTACCCAATTTGTTTATCAATCTTCTATGTGGAACAGTGTCGAAAGCTTTGCTGAAGTCAAGGTAGGCGACATCAACTGCTCCCCCTTGGTCCACCACTCTGGTTACACAGTCAAAGAAATCTAGGAGATTAGTTTGACAGGACCTTCCTTTTGTAAACCCATGCTGTCTTGGATCCTGTGCCCCTATGGATTCCAGGTGTTACACTATCCTTTCCTTAAGGAGTGCCTCCATAATCTTGCCCACTACTGAGGTAAGATTGACTGATCTGTAGTTCCCTGCCTCCTCCCTGCTATCACTCTTGTGGAGTGGGATCACATGAGCCCTTCTCCAGTCTTCTGGGACCTCTCCTGTGCTCAGAGACTCACTAAACAGTTCTGCTAATGGCTCTGCTAGTTCAACCCTTAGCTCCTTTAGTACCCTGGGACGTATGCCATCAGATCCCATTGCCTTGTCCACCCTGAGCTTAGCGAGCTCTTGTAGGATCCTTTCTTTTGTGAAGGGAGTAGTGCTCACCTCCCTCCCCACTGTGTCCATGGTGCTGAGCTGTGGTCCCTGCCCTACCTTCTCTTCAGTAAATACTGAGCAAAAGTATCTATTTAGGATAGATGCTTTTACAGGGTCCTCCTCCTCACATGCCCCCTTTTCTCTTTTGAGCTTAGCAATACCCCCTCTGGACTTTCTCCTTTCACTAATGCAGCTATAGAAAGTCTTGTCACCTTCTTTTACTGTTTCTGCTAGTGTTTTCTGTTTGGGACTTTGCCTACCTTACTGCCTTCCCTGCTTCCCTTAGGTCAGTTTGGCATGCCTCCCTATCTTCATCCCGCTGTGTTCCCTTATATTTTCTGAAGGCCAGCCTTTTGGCTCTGACCTTTTCTGCTAGTGTATTTGAGAACCAAAGTGGTTTCCTTCTTCTTTTGCACTTCCTTTTCTAACACAATGGGACGTTGCTTCAAGTATTGCATCCTTAATGCTTGCCCACTTTGCCTGTACCCCCTCACCTGTGTTTCTTTTTGCCAGGGCTAGCTTAACTCTGTTGGCCATCTTATCAAAGTCAGCTCCTCTGAAGTCCCATATTTTGGATGATTTAGTTGTAGTAGCCAAATTGAACCATACCATGTGATCGTCACTGGCCCCCAGGTGACCTTCTACCTTGAGATCTGTGATCCCTTCCCTGTTAGTCAGTACTAGATCTAGGATAGCCCTGTCTCTTGTGGTTGTTGTACCAGTTGTTTGAGGCCCTCCCCCTGCAGGGAATCCACCATGTGTTTAGTTCTGGCAGATGTTCCTGCTGGTATTGACCAATCTGTATCTGGCATGTTGAAGTCTCCCATTATCAGAACCTCCCCTTTAGCTGTCATGTTTTGTATATCTTCTAACAGTAATGTGTCTATGTCCTCCACCTGGTCTGGGGGCCTGTAGACAACCCCAGTTCTTATGGCTGTCCCATTTCCTGTTTCCAGGGTGACCCACAGTTCTTCTGGCTCCTTATGTGTATTCTGAATTTCTGTAGCTTTGATATTTTCATTGACATACAGGACCACTCCACCCCCCTTTGCACCTCGGTCTCTTCTGAACAGTACATAGCCAGGTACTGAAGTCTTGCAAGTGTGGTTACAGGTAAACCACGTCTCACTAATTGCTACTATGTCCAGTTTAGCCTCTGACATTATTGCCTTCAGGTCTGAGATCTTATTTCCCAGGCTGTGAGCATTTGTGTACATGATTTTCCATTGGCCAGATTTCAGTGTGTTAGTTGTTGGGTTAGGTCTGGCATTTTCCCTATGCATCATATGGGGAGACGGACCTTTTTTCTTACCTGGTGATGCAAATGAACTAAAAACATGCTGTATCCCTGTTTGACCACTAGCTGAAGGGGGAGGGGTGTTCTTCCCATTTGACAAATGGGGTGCTGCACCCCTCTCCCCATTTGCTAGTTTAAATATTCTGCAAAGACGTCAAACTTCTGCCCCAATGCACTGACTCCCTCCTCAGTCAGATGTAGTCCATCAAATTTAAAGAACTTTCGCTCCCAAAACTGTTGCCAGTTCCCTACAAATCTGTGTCCTTTTTCCTGGCACCAGCCCTTGAGCCACATGTTTAGCTCCCCTATCTCCCCTTCTCTGACCTTCCATCTATCTGCCCCCTCTCCCAGACTGGCAGGATTTCAGAGAAGGAGATGCCAGACAAAATGGATGATAGTTTGTCACCCAGCCTGGTCAGGTGTCCCTTGGTCTCCACAACTGACTGGCTGGTGAGATCATTAGTCCCTATGTGTACCAGAACATCAATGTTTTCTCCTACTTCCTGAACAATTTTAGCAATGTGGTCACTGCCTCTCCACACTGATGTACCTTGGAGACATCTGACCATTACTCCTGGCTGGAGATACTGTAGGTATCAACCCCCCCCCCGAATCATGGAGTGTCCTATGATCAGAAGTTTCTTGGACTTCCTTTTTGCTTTTTTTGTTTTGGTTCCTGATTTGGGTGAGTTTTGTTGTGCTAGATCCTGTCCTGCAGTGTCCTGCTCCGCAGTGTCCTCTGCCCCTTTGTTTGATTTCAGAGATAGAGGCAGATATCTGTTTGTAGTGTTTATATGTTTTTTGGAGGTAATATGTTGGAGAGCACCGAGTGATGGGGCACCCGATTTGCCCCCCCCAACCACCTGCCAACCTCCCAGACCAACTACCTTCTGCGGTCAAGGTTATTTTATTGGATGTTGGGGAAATGGGGGGTGGTTCTTATAATGTATTTCTTCTTGAATATGAAATTTGAGGTGTGCAATGTCTGCCCATGCTGCCCGGAGCTGAGCCCTAAGATCTCCAATGGCCCAGCATGCAGGACAGTGTCCTAAATCCTGTAAGACTGTCCTTCTGAAATGTGTTCCACAGTATCTGCAGTTAATGATATCCATTCCAGATAAGTTGCTGGGTTTATAACCTGGTCAGAGTAATTAGAAGGAAGAAAATGCAAGTAATGGTTTGATTTTGTGTTTGTTTTCTTATAACTTGTTATAACAAGTTAAATTACTAGTGCCCCTGTAAATGAGCTCACCTTGTGGATGTCCCACTGATCTACCCCTCCCTGCTTTGCCACAGGAAATGTCATGACTGTGGTATCCTATAAAAGGAGTGTAGTGTGGGGTGGTTGGCTGGGCTTTTCCCCTGCTGAAAAAGAAGAACCACAGACAAAAGAACAAGGAGGTAAGAGCAGAAACAATCAGTCAACAACAAATGCAGTAACCCTGAAAGCTTATCCTAATGTTAGATAAAACTGTAAAACCTGTAAAGCACCACCTGTAATAATTTCAGAGAAGATATACCTTGTAAGAAACACTTTGCTACAGAGAAAAATAAAGCAGTAACAGAAGATATACCTTGCAAAAGACAATTTGAATCAGAAGATTACAGCAATAATCTGTTAGCACACACCTGTAGGCACACCTTGTAATAATGCAGAAGAAGGTATACCAGCAACAACAATCTGAATTAGAGAAAAATAAAGCAAGGAAATGTTAGCAACAAGCACTAGCAATCCCTGTGAGTTCAAAATAAAAATAACAACACACAATAAATCTGCTTAGCCAAAAGAAGTCTTAATCCTTTCCCTTGCTCTGGTAAGGTTATCTGCTCTGTCCTTTCATTCAATCTAGAAGGAAAGATCTGAGGTGAGGCTAGGAGCTTTTTGTGTCAGTAACATCCCAGATCCACTCTAGCAGGTATGGATACTCATACTGGGAGTATTCTAGCTTCACATGCCTCCAGACTACTCTTTCTGCCTGGGACCACTCCAGTAGGCTCCTCACAGTTGTCCTTGGTGGTTTTCCAGAAGGAAACCATACGCCTTCCTGGTACTGCCTCTGTTGCCTCACTCTCTCTCTCTCTCTCTCTCCCACTCTCTATGATGGGTCCCCATGCAATGCTTAGTTCTGGGGGTAACATCTGGTAAGGGGCCTCCAGGCAATGAAAAGACCTCTAAATAGCAGTCTGATGTGACATCTCTGGAAGATTCCTTCTCCCATACTGCCTCCACATCTACTGCTGGTTTGTCCTTTTCTTTAGCAGGTTCTTTGCCACTTTTGAGGTTTTTGCCCCATGGGAGAAAGGCTTAGCAATTCAGTGGCTGGAATACCTATAGATGGTGCATCCAAAGGTGGAAGACCGAAGGGTGGGAGCTGTTCCATTTCACTTCAGATGAAATAGAGCTAAAGTCCTTTGGGGTCAGTAACTTTGGGGATGGTGCTACCTTTAGGACTGGGAACTGTGGCTATAACTTGGCAATGGTTTCTTTAAGGTTGCTGTACTGCCTTAGGGGGTAGGTTCACATTTTTCAGCAGTTTGGGCTTCTTCTCTACGGATCACGGCCGCAAGGTGTCTCTCTCATCCCTCTGCAAAGGCCTCATCTCTTTCAGCAGATGGCATGAACAGGCTTTTCACACCTTCGGGGACCAGTGGGAGGAAATAGCCCCTGAACACGCTGCCCTGTATAAAGGCACCAAGTGCACACAGGGACAGGATTTACCTCTGGTCCCTTATATCTGTGCAGTGTGCACTCCCAGGAGGGAACTGGTTTGTCCACTTTCTCACACAGCCATCGGAACAACTTCTGGGGCACTTTGACTTCCCTTTCCAAGGGGATCTCCACCATCTTGGGCATTGGCTTCACTTATTTATCCCATGAAACAATAGTAAATGGAAAAATGTTGTCACTTTCCAGTCCCCAACTCTCTTACTATGCTTTTCTTTTTTCTACCTGTGCCCTATACAATTCTGTGCTCCAAAACTGATCAAGTTTATTTCTGCACTAGGTCTCTTCTCTTTCTATCCAGCTGAACAAATACAAGTACTTATGGAGGTGCTGTCCAATAAAACTCTAGGTGAGCAAGCTCAGCTCACCACACAGGGCACAATACAACAGAAGGAATACTTTTACTTTCAACAGCAGAAAATAGTAAAACTGGCTCTAATAATAGATGCTCTCTTTAATGATTCACAGGCTCTTCTGAATAGGTGCAGTCTAGAAGAATGATGAGCAGTCTTCAACTACACACACTTTTTACATGGTAGATCAGTCCCCTACATGGGTTGCAGCTGATTTTCATCCATTTTGTTGGATTTAGAAGGATCTAAACCTGATGGCAAAACAAGCTGTAGGAGACAGGTGTACAGAATAAAGGTTTATTCTGAAGAACATATAAAAAGGACAGCAATAATACCTGCTGGGAGTTCAAAAACTCCTAATGTCAAGTGTCATCATAACATAACTAGAAGAACAATCCTCTTACACAAAGTTATATACTTAGAGATAAGAGGGTCATGTTACCTGGAAATGTGCTAATTTGCATAGTACAGACGCAAGGCAAAATATTTCTATTGGTGTATATGGTGGGTGACTCGCACCCAAGGCTGTTATATATTGCACATGCACAGTGATAAGTATTATGCTGACCATAGCTACTTTGTGTTACAACAGAATGATTCATTATATTGTGCTGATCATAGCATTATGGCTAATACCTGTAGGTGGTGTGCTAAGACCACAGATATATACCTCTGCTAGACATTAGTTTGTAAGTACATCATAGCAAGCATCAGTAAACATTGGCATACCTTGTACTGTATAATAGAAAATGGTAGTCCACATTAAGGATGGCAGGTCTGGCAGGCCTACATATTCCCCCATTTATTGCCTGAATAAAGAGGCAACACTAATAAGGAAGGTGTATCAGGTTACATGTGGGCTGAGTGGAGTTTCATAGAAAAAGTTTAATTGTGCACAATGTTGTTTGAGTGTGCATTGTAAACAGCATGTGGTAACAATTAGAAAAACAATCAAGACAACTTTAATAACAACAAAATATTTGAATGTGAGTTCCAACCAAGTGTTGGACAATGCAGTGCTTAAATCACCATCATGAAATAGAGCATTTAGAGAATCACCTGCCTTAGTAATATTATTACTGATATAAATGAGATATGTATCCTTTCTTTCTAACAAGGACTTAAGATTCAGAGTAAGTGGGTTGATATGCACATTGAAAACTGGTAAATATTGTGCTATAGCATTCAGATAGTCAGGGTCACTATCAATGTAATCACGTTCTGGGGTGGGAACAGGGGTGCTAACCATATGGCCAATGATAGAGCATTGTTGAGGTACAAAACAGAAACTGGGCATAG
Source organism: Neoceratodus forsteri (assembly GCA_016271365.2). Taxonomy (NCBI): domain Eukaryota; kingdom Metazoa; phylum Chordata; order Ceratodontiformes; family Ceratodontidae; genus Neoceratodus; species Neoceratodus forsteri. The sequence continues at coordinate 124,108,740 of JADMNL010000023.1, read as the reverse complement.
TGACATCACACACCAAAGGTCCATAGGTGAAGGTCTGGTAGTTGGTTACAACACAGTATTGTCCATAAGAATTGTAGGTCTCACAATGAGCTGGACTGGAAAAGTAATGGAAGCATTCTTCATCTTGCTTGTGAGGCATTGTGCGTCTTCTTGGGAGGCATCTCTGGAGGCATTGCTATTTGGCTTGTCAAAAAGAACGGTGAAATTAACAGTCTCATTGGCAAATAGCCAGTCCATATAATTTGGTGAGTAACCACAAATTGGTGCAGTTACATCAAAAACATCACTTCTGCACAAATAATGGTAGCCCCCTTTGGCACAACAGTCAGTATGCAGGGCCACCCAGGCATTGAGTTGAGGATGAAAAATCAGTAAAGGAGGCAATTTGATCCATTCTTGATAGATATTGCCCTCTAGATGTCCCATGGAGTGGATGGTCACAAGCTTGTCAAAGACTGAAGAATCTTTGTCGAAAACTGGAAGAGATACAGTGAAAGTAACATACATAGTGCCCTGAATACTACATTGACTTGTAGTGTAGCAGGGTCCTTGATTCGGGTGTGGAGTCACATAACCCAAGTTCCATGCTGTGGCCAGAGAAAAGGACATAGTCCTATTCATGCACTTAGTAGTACATGATAGGGTTTTAAAATGGGGGCAGTAACATGTGGCCATACATCTATCATGGATCAAATCTGGGATTCTTCCAGTTTCCAGATCCTGGAAGAGATTGGTGATAGTGTTAATAGCAAAAGTGCCATATGCTGAACAAATTATTTCCCTGCCTATGTGTTGCTCTTTAACCTCTTTATTGTTTTGGAAGATCAATCCATTGACTTTGTTTCAGGTCTCATTGAATAAATGTGCAATATCGTGCATGTTGTACACTGTAAATCTTTCCTCTTGGGAAATACCCTCAATACTGTGTAGCATGGGCTGTACCATATCCTGACCTAATTTGCTGTTGAAAATTTTATGTCTTTGAATATGGGCCAAATTGTCTCAGTTCCAAATTGACATTCCTGTCCCAAACACACCTGTAACAGTGCCTGCTATACATGTTACGCCAGCTACACCTAAACTCTTTTTCAGGCATTTAGGCCTGAACATCCCTCAGTGTTCAGTTGTGTGATGCCCAGCTACAGGGTCCTGTGCACATGCTTGATATGCTGCCATTAAATCTAACAACATTGCATTATGGAACTGACATGTTAGTGAATGAACAGTGACCAAACTCAGCCATGTTCCAATGTGTGAGGTTCAAAACAACAAGAACATGTATAAATTGTACATTATTAATGAGAGTCTGCCATACGGTCCATAGTTCAGGAGACAAACTGCAGGCAGACAACAAAAATCAGTGCATAAAAAAATGGCAGGATGGCATTTATCATTTTATTTTTCCAGTTCATCAAATGATTCAAATTCTTACAGAAGAGAAGATTGTCATTAGTTCAGCTTCAAGCCACTCTCTTTCCTCTGAGGTCCTAACCTTTGGACTCTAAGTTTCAGACTGACTTCCTGGTCTGATCTCTGTCTCCTATTAACACCCTAGTGGCAGACTTTTATACATTTAGGTGGCGGTCACCTGAGCTGGCTCTTACCTAATATACAAAAATAAAATTATCTGGGTTAGTCTAGATCACCAGGTAACCCACCATACCTGTCTAACATACTACCCCACATAATTTACTAGCAACACCCCTTTCTTTGTATGCAACATGGAGCTATAATAACCCAAGTATACCTAATTGTATCATCATTAGGTTCATTAAGGGATTAAGCCCCCTCCCATTCTGGAGTGACCTCACTTCCTTACTTCTATAAAAGCACCCATTTCTGGGGCTGCCAGCCTATAGACAGTCCTGACTGCAGAACCAGGACTACTACTATTCTTTATGTATAGACCATAGGTATTCCTGAGTTGGACAAGTGAACAGAAGAATAAGGGTGCACTTCTTATTTTCTTTCTGTTTGTCAACTTCAGGATACCAGGTAGTAACTGAAAATAAACCAAAACAAAAGGAAGGGAAAATTGTTTAACCAGGAGAGGCACACTAAGCTGAAGCTTGTTGCCAGGGGCAACCTGGGAGCACAAGGAAGTTAAGTGACTTGCTCAGGGACACACAGTATGCAAGTGGGAGGGGGCTGTGAGATTCAAACCCAGGTCTCCAAGTTTGCAGTTCAGAGCCTTAAACCACTGTGCTATACTGCCTCAAAAGGAACAATGTTCTCTTGTACTTTTCTTTCTGTAAGGGCTTTATTTCTTTAGCCCTCACCTTGCTCATTCTAATTTTCTAATATTCTAATTTACTAGGGGGCTTTTGGTAAGCTCAGGATACTTCACCAACTCCCTAATAACTTGCAACTTTATATTTTTCACAAGCCGATGGCTGAAATATCAACCCGATGGTAAACATTTCAATTCTTCCCATTTTGACTTTGTTTACTGAGCTGCCTTGCTGCTACCTATCCACCTTTTCTTTTAGTTCCTGCTGTAATCCAGGGTTTGTAATGTTGCACTCTTTAGAGTGCATAGCATTATTGATATGTAAAGAGAGGTGGCTGAAATCAACCTGCCGCCCACTCTTTAGAGTTTAGAGATTAGAGTTTACAGGCTTCCTTTATTTTTTCATTTTGCTGTCTTTCTCTGTCTCTCTGTCTCTGACTTGACCTCTCCCTCTATATAACTATGCAACAGAGAGGGCAGTAGAGCCCTCAAATCCCACAGGGAGCAAGTGGTAACATGTAGGAGTAGAAAGAGAAGGTTATGTAGCCTGCTCCTCTGTTTTCCCCCACTCTCATTCAGTCAGGACATTTGCCCTACTTGAATAAATCATAAAGCTATCTCTCTCGGGTTTCTTTAGACCTCACTTTATTATGCATAGTTTATAGGACTGACTGACAAGCGGGGCAGCTGCAATTATGTTCCGGCATTCAGCCATGACTAACACACTACACTGGAGCAAGGAGCTGTATTTTCTACTCTCAGGGACCTTACTTTCCCCTTTTCCACTGAAGTGCTCACCTAAGAGTGAAAAGTGCTATCCAAAGTAGTGGGGCAGCTGCAATTGCATTCTGGCAATCTGCCAGCTGCTCGCTATCACAGGCGCATTGCACATCGGAGCTAGGGGTTTTACATTAACCCTGCCAAGCAACTGTTTCAGCTCCTAATGCCTTTTCCATGTTTTAGGGCACTGTTATATTATGAAGAAACACGTCCTGCTTTCTTTACATACTCCCTCTCGGGAGGTTTGCATACCCAGCGTGACATGAGCCATCATACAGAATCAGGGCATACTTCATTTTTAACAGTGGGATAGGAGTTGATAAAACCTCTTTAGAAGTTATGTTCCTTTTATATACTAGATACTGGACAAGGAACGTTCTAGAAAGGGCACAGACAATTGTGCTTTATTCTAGCAGGATATTTTAAAAGGGTTCTGCAGAGCTGTGTAACAGACAGGTTATAGTCCATATCTAGAGCAACTGGTCACTTAAGGTATTTTCACTCCCATGAAGGCAATACCCTTTAATATATATATATATATATATATATATATATATATATATATATGTATTTCTATATTTCACATAAATACCTTCGCTATCAGCACCTGGTACTTCAATTTCATGGGGGGGATGTTTATTAGAATATCTGGGCCTCTACTCATCACAGGGAGCACCCTGTGACAGAGTCCCAGGGATGGAGATTGCTGCTAGGCTACTGGTTGGACCTGGCTCCAGAATGGGGCATTGTAGAGGTTCGTCTTTTACTGCTAGAATGACTGTAAGAAAAGAGCAGCTGTCACAACTGTGTGATTGAAACAAAGTTTGCGCATGGTGACGTTATGAAATCAACAGCAAAAGTCTTTATTCATTAGGGCTGTAAGGTTGTAGAGGCAAGTATTTTGCTGGGTAGCTTGGCATACGTACAAAGTTCCCTCTGGGCAAATATGGGTGTGGGGCTAACCTTGGAAAGTTCCTTTTGTAAGGCAGGCTACCGGAAGTTGCTGTCCAGTGAGATTGTCAGTTTTTCATTCAACATGTAGAGCAGAATGTTCTGGAGTTACCACCATGACATTAAGATAGGCATCTTGTCCTTCATGGGCAGTCACATGGGTAGATGGGATGTTGGTGGTTACCCCATACCTGGGGGAGGTTTGACAGAGGTAGAAAGGAAGTAAGCTGGATCTGAAGGATTCATGGCATGAAGAAATGCATGCAGATGTGCCTGGTACTCTTGTCTGGCATGCTTGCTAGAGTGCATCACAGAAAGTACAGAAGTATCATTATCATTTTCCTGAAATGAAAGAAAACAAAAAGGTAAACATACTGGTTTCCTTCCCTGGCTGGGGGAAGGAGCATTTAGGTACATTAAATCCCCTTTTTACAGTTTCAACTAATTGGCATGGTACAATTTGTCTACATTTTTCCTGAGGTCTGTAATCTGCACTTGGTAGACAGCAGGGCTCAATTTGTTGATGATGTCATAGGGGCAAACAGGTGGGCAGGGGTGTAGAATTTTAGTACCATTACCTGGTCTCCTACCTGCCAGTTGACTTCTCTGACATTCTTATCAAAGTACATTTTGGACTGTTGTTGGGTTTGGCCCAAGTTCTTAGCAGCAAACAAGTAGGTCTGGACAAGATTGTCCTTCAGTTGCATGACATAAGCATCCACCAACACTGTCCACAGTAGGGGTGCTTATCAATCCACAGATGTTCTGGCAATCTCATTTGCCTGCTGATTATCACCTCAAAGGGTGTAAACCGGGTTGCTGAAGCTGGGGTTGTTCTAATTGCCATTAGGAGTAAGGACAACAACATATCCCAAATTTTAGCATTTGCATTTGCAAACTTACTCAACATTAGCTTTATTTGTATGTTGGCTCTCTCCACCTGTCCAGATGACTGAGGATGGTATTCAATGTGAAACTTTTGGCTAACTTCCAATAGCTCCAAATATTCTTGCATTAGTTCTCCTGTGAAAGTAGTCCCTTTGTCAGAGTCCACCTTGAGAGGTAGGCCCCACCTAGTGAATACGTGATCCACCAGGATTCTGGCAGTGGCTTTCGCCATAGCAGCTGTACATGGGAAGAACTGGTCAGTGATCACAAGTGCATACTTGTTACTGTAAAACTGTTAATTCTTATGCAAGTTATAGTTAGTGCATGGTGTTAATTGGCAGCAATTGTGCAAATTTACTTTCACACTCTACAATTAACTCCTAGTTCTCACCCACTGAAAATATGTAATGTTGGCCAATTAGAACCATTTTATTTTAATGCAATTATTACTCGAGTGAATATAGCTATAATTATTTTACAGCTACTATAACCTGTTCTACAGTATTTCTGCAAGAGGTAGGCAAGGGTCTGATAAAATCCATCTGAATTGCATTCCAGGGGTCTGATTGCAATTTGACAGCAGTTTGGCATTTTTCTTGCCAGGAATAGGACTGTTCTTTGCACAGGTAATGCAATTGTCCACATAGTGTTGGACATCATTTGCGATTCCAGGCCACCAGTCCTCAGCTTTTAGTCTTTGTAGAGTCTTGTCCACCCCTTGGTTTCCACCTGTAGGGGTGTCATGGACCTGATGGATGAATTCTGATAAAAGTGTTTGAGGAATCACCCAAAGTTTTTGATCACCTGAGTGATATAGGGCCAACTTCTGATCCTGGGAAAGATGGAGGTTGACAGAGTGTCTTTTGAATGGGTTATTGAAAGACTTTCTTTCTCTGTTTCCTTGGAGAGGTATTCATATACCTTCTTTATCTCTGGATATGCCAGTTGTACTGCAGTTAGATTCAGGGGGACCACTTTGGTCCTTTTGTGAGTAGCCACCATTAGTGTTGCAATGGGTGGAGCCATGGTCCATATCTCCACCACCCCGAGCACCATCTTTGGCTAAGGTGCCTGCTTGATCATTGTATTCATGGAAAGGTTTAGTTTTGGAGTGGGCTTTAACCTTGTGGATGTACAGCCTAAAAATGAATTGCTCAGTGAGGCTGACAATGTGAATGAGCAGATCTTTGTATTTCACAGGGGTATCTTCTGAAGAGGCAAAATCATGGGCCTTCCAGAAAGGAAGAAATTCTGTCAAGGAATTGCACACCCAGGAAGAATCTGAGAAGAGGATGGTATCTTCTTCTCCTTGGCCATGGATGATTTCCAGGGCACAGGCAGCTGCAGCAAGTTCTGCATACTGTGAAGATTTAATAATGCACTTCCTGGACACTCCAAGGGTGTCACCTGCTGGATGAAGGACCAATACCCCAAAGTCTGCAATTTGTTTTCTTTCATGGTAGGAGGGGAATCCAGCTGTAAAGATGCAATTTAGTGCAGAGTCTTTTGGGTTGCTCTCTGTGGCAGGGAGGAAAGGGCCTGGTTCTGGCAGGGTGGGTGACTGTATACCACACTCATGTGGATCTCCTTGGAATAGGAGACCATGTGCCAAACAAGAGGGCATTTTGGTGGAAAGTACAGTGATGTATCAATCCTGTAGAAGGAGAGATCAATGGGTGAGTCTGGTGTTAGACATGTTGTCATCCTTGATTTTATCTGTCAACAGGAAGCTGGTAGGAATGTGGTTGGTGTGCAGTAAAAAAGGGGAAAACACTTTGATGTAGGTGAAGTGTTTGATGGCTCAAAAGGTTGCCAGCAGATTCCTCTCACATAGGGAGTACTTCTACTCTACGAAGTGCAGTATTTGGGAAGCATAGGCAATAGGCCTCATGGTGCCATTTGTTTTTTGTGCAAGGACTGCTGACATACCCACCTCAGAGGTGTCAGTTTCCAAGTGGAATTGAAGTTCTGGGTTAGGATTAATCAATGCTGGGGCAGAGGCCAAAACCTTTTTTAGAGAAGTGACATCAGCTGAGTGCTCTGGTCCCCACTGCCAGGGGGACATCTTTCTTCAGTAACTCATACAGGGGTGTGGTCTTTTGCACAAAACTGCAAATGAAATCCCTGGAATCATTGACCATTCCCAGGAAATGTCTCAGGGTAGCCACACTGGTAGGTAGTGATAAATTCTGGATATCTTGGACTTTGTTCAAAGAGGGGCTCCTGCCCTCTGCAGTAATGCACAGGCCCAGAAAGAAAGCTTCTGGTAGGCATAACTGTACCTTTTCAGAATTGCACTTGAGACCTGCCATCTGTAGGGGAGTCAAGAGCTCATCTAGGAGCACCAAGTGCTTCTCTAGGCATGTTGAACCAAAAAAAACATAATCCATATGTTGCAGGAGGCATTCTGGTGTGCAGACGCCCCGTATGGCATCCCTCATGTGGATGCAGAATAGGTAAAGACTGTTGTGGAATCCCTTTGGGAGACAGTTCCACGTGTACTGATGTCCTTCAAAAGTGAAAGAAAACCTGTATTGGCTCTCTGGGACCAACGGGAGTGACTAAAAACCATTGGAAATGTCCAATGTGCTGAACCACTTGTGTTCAGACTTTAGAAGATTGAGCACATTTGGGGCCGAGCCATGGTAGGTGCACAACTTGGAGTGACTTCGTTAAGTCTACGGTAATTGATGGTGAGCCTCCAACTGTTGTTGGGCTTCTTGACTGACCAAATGGGAGAGTTGACTGTGGACACACAAGATCTAATAACCCCTTGTTTCTAAAGGGAATCAATGGTGACCCTCAAAGAGGGTGTAGCTTCTGCTAGAAATGGGTACTGTCTCTGGCAAGGTGGTTCATCACCAGTGATTTGTATGAGGGTATCCATTCTCTCACAATCATGTTTGTGCTTGGCAAAGGCATTATTATGTTTTTTCCAGAATTGGCCTTAGTTGAGGAAAAAGCTTGTGGTGTTAGAGCATGAGGATGATGTCATACTCCATGTCATTGATCTTCACTGCTGCTACCACATGTGAGTCAGAAATGAGAAACATGCGATATTGGCCATGTATCTGAAGCAGTAGCCTATTCGCTAAATCCAGGAGGCATCTGTAGCATACGAGAAAATCAATCCCCAGGATGTTCTGGTGGTGATGTAAGACCATAAGGTCAAAACAGTATGTCATTTTCAAAGTACCAATGATGACTGGTATGGGTCTGGACTGGTATGTTGTGATCACGGTCCTCTCGAAGGTCTGTGTAGAAGTAGCCTTACCCGTTGACCAACAAGATAGCTGTGGATCTTCCTGATGCAGCACTGAAGCAGTGGCACACATATCTAGAAGTAATTAAAGCTGGTGACCCCCAACCAGAGCTTCCATACATATGCAGCTGGAATCATCAGACACCAGGGTGGTGATAATGCAAACTGGGGCCTGACACCATCAGTCCAATCCATCTTGTTCTAACTGGGGTTGGGGGTCTACCTCTCACAGCATTTGGACAGCCTCAGAATATAGAGACTTTGATTGTGCGTCCCCATTGGGCTTGTCCTTCAATGGAGGTGCAGATAGAATAGCCACTATGGGCTTGTGCAGAAAGCCACTGAAAGTGACTGGACTTTGGCCTTAAACTACCAGAGCCAGTTATTTTCCTTGGCCAACTCTCTGTATGAAGGGTTGGACTGCTGTTTCTCTGTGTTGTTCCCCTTCTCATTCTGCTTCTCCTGATAGAGCTTACTCCGCTCCCAGCATCGATTCTTGTTTGACCCTCCATTGTTTTGGTAGGAGAGCTTGTCCTGTTGGAAATCCTTTGATTTCCCTTCCAGGACTTAGTGCTGTTCTGCACCACGGCCACTTTGGCCTTTGAGCATGAGGCCAGGTCACGTGGGTAGATTTGGTACGTGTGTTCCACTTTGTCCATGATGACACTGAAGTGTTCCCATCTTGGGAACACCAATGCCTTGACCTTCTCACAAAGGCCCGGCAACATGTTTTTTAAAAAGCGGACTCTTGTACTCGACTGAGTCTTGATCTGTGGTCTCCTTGGACAACTCGTTGCCTGATTGATAGGCAAGCCACAAGTGGCTGTTATACTGAGCCAAGGTCTCCTTGGTGTATTGCTTCACTGGATGAACTAGAATCACGCTGACCAAATTGGGGTTTTGCGCTGCCAGGAGACTGGCTGCTACTACGTTAATTCGGGCCTCATCATTATGATGCACTGCTTCTGGTAACTTGGCCGACGATGTGAGGTCCACAGTTTGTTTCAAAACCTGAACTCTGTGCTCAGCTGGGAGGCTGAACATTTTGCACTGATTTAGAATCTTTCCCAAATGGCAACTCAAATTGTCACCAGAGGCCCTATGGCCTACTTTATCTGCAATCATTTGGATGGCTTATGCAGACTGCAGAGCATTTGGGGTGGGCCTCATTTGCAGTTGCATGGACTTGACCACTGCCTCAGCCATGGCAGTGGCCATGCCCAGAAGGAGGCTGTGCTGTTCCACCTCCCTTTTTAACAAGTTGGTCATGGCTTGTCAGATCACTGGTGATTGTGCCTCTGTGACTCCTGCCTTGGTGAGTGCTTGCTCAATCAAGGCCTCAGCTTCAGTCTTGTTGGACTTACTCATGATGGCTACCAGAGGTGAATGAGGCCGCAACCCTCTGGTGTCCCAAAGACCACATCTTGGAATTCTCCATCATCACCTTCATCATCTTCCGATGATGCTAGGTCAATAGGCGGGGCATACAGCAAAGCTTTCACATGACCCTTCAGGATTGCCAACTGCAGACATAATCTCACCATCTTTGCTCTACACATGGGATGATCTACTCTGCCTTTGTACTATCCCTTGCTAACATGGTTTTGTAAAACTCTATACGCTGCACTTACTTCGCAATTTTCCCTGATCTCCCTGTCCAGTTCTTCCTGACATCAACCTGTCTCATCATACAACTCCTCATTCTCACTCCACAATATTTCATTTGAATCAGTCAACACATCATTCGGCTGTAATGCTTGTTCTTAACCTGCTGTAACCTTTCACAATCCTCTCTCAACCTAGCAATATCTCTATCTTTCTCTTGTACAGTACATTGCATTTCATTCTGCATCTTATTTCTGAGACTTTCAATTTCTTGTCCCAACTCTCACTGCTGCTCACCCATTTCTCAGGATTTGGAGTGCATCTCCTTTTTCAGCACTAGGATCTCTGTTTCTACTGCCTGTAGGGCAGTGTACAGGGTGGCAATCATTACTCCATTTTGGTCATGTTTCTTGACTGTATGTTTGGTCTCTGAATACAGCGTGCACACATACTGTATTGGGTAACTGCTTTATTTTGCATCCAGTTCAAAATTGCAACAGTCTCCATGGGAAGTTAGAAAGATTGCGATGTCCAATTTGAGCTCAGCACTAATTGCCATTTTGAAGGTTCCCCTCTTCTTGCACTAGCCAGGAATCCAAGGTGTATCGATCCATCATGTGTTCCACAACAAGACAAGTTACAGATTTGGGATACAGAGTCCCCCTGACCAGTGCTGTTGTTGAATGCAGGGAGTAGGTTTGAATGCCTTCATGATTCCCATCATGTACTGGCATGGAGGGCCTGGAATATAGTCCATATTGATTGAATGGGTGGGCATAGGTTTGAGTGCCTTTGTGGTTCCCATGCCTATTCCCTTGCTTGTACACCTTTTGCTTGATTGGGTCAGTTGTGACCAATCAGTTCCGTGCCACAGTCGCCATTTGTTGGATTTGGCAGGATCTAACTCTGATGGCAAAACACAATGCAAGAGACATTTTTACAGGATAAAGGTCCATTCCCAAGAACATGTAAAAAGGACAGCTATAATACCTGCAGGTAGTCCAGAACCTCTGAACACTGGGTGTCATCATAACAAAACTCAAAGAACAATACCCTTACACAAGGACAGGACAGAAAGTAAAAAACGGCTTAAGAAATGGCACTACCAGGGACATGGAGTGACCTGATATAACAGCTAAGGAGCTAGAAGCAAAGTTAAAAAAGGCCCCCAACTGGAAAACCCCAGGTCCAGTTGCAGTGCCCAACCTCTGGCTAAAAGTACTAACATCTCTACACCATGATTTAGCCACCTGTAAAAATTTACAGTACATGCACATCCTGAGTTGACAACCATCTGGCTAACAACAGGGAATACCATACTTCTTATCAAATCCAAGCCTGCCAGTTTCCCCAAGAACTATTGCTTAATAACCTGTTTGCCAACAACATACAAACTATACACTGGAACTGATGCAGACAGAGTCTACAGTCATTTAGATTGCAATAAGCTCATGGCAATAGAACAAAAAGGCAATAAAAGAAAATCATATGGTACAAAAGACCATCTCCTGCTGAATAAAGCTATAATGGAGAGCTGCAACAAATGCTGAAACCTTAGTGTAGCATGGATCGACTAAAAAAAGGCATTTGACAGCATCCCACACTCCTGGATCACTGAGTATTTACAAATCTATAGGATACATCCAAAACTGATAAAGTTCATCACAGCCACTATAAGAAATTGGCAAACCACCCTGCAATTAAATCATGAGAAAGGTCAAATCACTGTCCCAAGTATAAACATCTGAGGGATATGTCAAGATGACTCCTTGTCACTACTTTTGTTTTGCCTTGCCCTCAACCCATTAACTAGCCTAATCAATAACCTAGCCTATGGATACAGCTTGAACCCCAGAAACAAAAACAATCAACAGCTAATATCTCACCTCCTCTTTATAGATGACCTAAAGCTTTATAGTTTATCTGACAAACACTTGAAAGCACAACTACAAATCGTTAAGACCTTCTCTGATGATATACGGATGACATTTGGCCTAGACAAATGTGCCAAAGCAACATTTATAGCAGGAAAGTTAACTCATAAAAAATACATTTACCTGGCGGAGGGTTGTGACATAAAAGAACTCAAGCAAGAGGGAGTGTATAAATACCTGGGAACAGTTGAAGGAGCAAGAACACAACATGAATAAATGAAAGCAAAAATCAGCAAGGAATATTTCAGAAGGTTGAAGCTCATACTGAAAACTGCTTTGGCAACATGAAATAAAGTGCAAGCTACTGTATAAACCAACTCACCCTTCCAGCGATATCATACAGCTTTGGTGTGATCGATTGGTCACGGAAAGTGTTGAACCAGTTAGATATAAAAACAAGAAAACTGTTTCATACTCACCAGTTAATATATGTTAATATACAAAAATCAAAGCATGCCAAGATTACACATTCCAAGGTCTTAGGGAGGCATGGGCTTCCTTGAGATTGATTACATATACAGGTCCACAATAGTGGGGCTACATACATACCTACTGACATCCTTGGACCCAAACATAGTCAAGGTTCTGCATCATGAAGAAAGCAAGCCTAAGATAGCTTCACGCATCAAATTAGGAGAAGCCTTCAAGAGGGTAGCAGAGATGAATGTTAAGCCACCAGTAGATAAGGAACAGCCAGCAACAGAAAGTGCAAAGAATCAGAAAAAGGAATATAAGGACAAAGACCAACAGAAAAGAAAGAACAACTGGAAAGCCCATAATTACAGTGGAAAATACAGGAAGCTACCTGAACAACTATAGGTCGATCAAGACCTGACCCATGAGTGGTTAAAAAGAGGCAAATTTAGATCCTGAGATGAGAGATTGATAATGCCAGCCCAAGATTGTGGACTAGATGGTTCACAAAATCCATAGAAAAAAAATGGGAGAAAAAGACAAGTGCAGGTTCTGTAGTACAGAATTAGAAACAGTTAAGCATCTTGTGGCTGGATGTGAAGTACTTATGGCAGAAGGCCTGTATACTGAAAGAGACAACAATGTAGCAAGATTGATCCACTGGAAACTGTGCAGACACTATAACATACAGGTAGCAGAGAAACACTGGAAACATGAACCACAAAGAATCACATAGAATGAAGAAGTAATGATTACATGGGCTCACCCAATACCAACTGGCAAAATCAGATATTGTAATACAAGAAAAAAGAACAAAGGTAGCATTACTGATCAAAATAACCACCCCAATGACTACAGTGCCCTGTGTATAGAGAGAGAGACACAAAATCATGAAATACCAAGATATGCAATCAGAAACCAAACTGATGAGGGATAAGGACGCACAAATTGTTCCAATAGTGCTTGGAGCAATGGAACTAATCAAAAATAACTTGCAGGCACATTTAAATATGCTATCAATATTTGTGAAACCTTATGAACTGCAAAAGAAAGCCATACTGGGGACATTGTGTGTGCTGAGAAGAGCATTCTCAGCAAACATCAAAGACTAATACAGTACTGATTTCCTGATTTTTTTTTTAATATGCCCTGACTTAAGAATGGAGTCCATTCTCATCATGGTATTAGAAATCCCTGAACATTTGGAGACACTAACCCAACACAAAGTTATATACTTAGAGATAAGAGGATCCCGTTACCTGGTACCATGCTCATTTGCACAGTAGAGACACAAGGCAAAACATTTCTATTGGTGTACATGGTGGGTGATTCACACCCAAGGCTGTTATAGGTTGTATATGCACAATGATAAGTATTGTGCTGACTATAGCTACTTCATGTTACAATAGAATGATTCATTATATTGCACTGATCATAGCATTATGGCTAATATCTGTAGGTGGCATGTTAAGACCACAAATATATTTCTGCTAGATAGTAGTTTGTAAGTACATCATAGCATCAGTAAACATTGGTATACCTTATACTGTATAACAGCAAATGGTAGTCCACATTAGGGACAGCAGGTCTGGCAGGTCTATAGTTTGCGTATTCCTCACATGTTTTGACCGCAAGTCCCCTTCTGCAATCCATCAAGGTGCAAAACTCCTCAGCTCCCCAGCGCCATTTTGCAATCAACTTTTTAATGACAGGAGTCCAAAAACAGTTCATAACTTCAATCAGCTACCACCCTGTGGCCAATTTGTTGCAGGGAGGCACTCCAAATCCCAGATGAGCCCCCACTTGTAGACCCCCTCCCCAAGTCTAGGGGTATGCAGGTGTTAGTTCCGTGGGGAGGTGGACCCACAACAGAAACTTTAAAGATGACTTATATTTTATTCTTCAAGACTGGGGCACTGTTCTTCTCCCAAGGGGCACTGGGCTAGGAGGCAAACTTGATTAGCAAACAAAACAACCTGGCCGGCAGAAACACAGTCCCAACCATATATAAAGAGGAACACTAAAACTTTAATTGTAACTTGATTCAGCATTTAGATCCAACTTGAGTAGATTCATAACTTTCATCCATGGAGAGTAAGTCAGTGGGGTGCACAATCCCCTCTGGGGAAAAGGTAAGGTACTGGACTGATGGGTCCACTATGTCAGTGTCCCAGCATTGTCCATTCTCAGTGTCCCAGCATTGTACATTATTTGTCCATGAAATGGCAGTATTAAGAAAGCCTGTTCGCACTTTGGCCCAAACGTAGAGCAGACCAACTATTACCCATTTCCTCAACAGTATTCAGCTTGATTTAGCTAAGTACCTCTCTCAGGCCAGGATCCATGATCCTGAACTCCATTAAGCTCAACTTCATGCACAGGACAGCAGCCAAATCCTCAGGCTGACCTCCCACTCTTTGCCAAGACTTCACCAAACTTCAGGGTGATCTCCCGCTTTACTCAAGGGTCACAATATGGGTGACATGGAACCGAGAGAACAGTCCTACTTCCAACTCTCCCTATTGCCTTTTGGCAGCTGAAAACTTGCATTTAACTTACTTCAGCTGTCCCTTGGTGCTTCTTCTCCATGAACATGAAGTTCTGTCTAGCTTTCATCTCCTGACACTCAGGTCACATTCTTCATGGGTTCAAATTGCAAGGCGGCCACATGCTAGCCACCTGGTACTTCCTTCTCATCATGGCATCACTCCCCCACTGGGGTCTCAAAAATCCACTGCTGCCACCACTTCCTCTAGGGTCCAGACTGAGCCTCCCATACCATGAAACTGGATGGTCCTGCAGAAGCAGGCAGTAGCCCCACTCCTGCCTTCCAACTCCCCTCGCTCACTTTGTGCACTCCTGTGTGGGCCAAACGAGACCCATTCCCAGAGGTGCTCCCAACCAATGACTCATCAGCTCCCCTGGAGGAAGGAAATTTTAACCCATAAGAGTTCTAGTCCCGAGGACCCTAAAAGGGAACAGTGTGTCATGGGGACCCACTGTACATTCTCTCCTCAGAGGGGTGTTACGCACATATTTAGATCTTGCCTCCTAGATGGCACATGCTAAATTTGGAGCAATTTCATCAAATGCTACCAAAGCTATTAAGGTGGAAAGTTACGGGTTTAACATAGAAACTCTTGGTCAACCCTAACTCTACTGGAGCTATCACACTAGTATAATATATATTATTAGGGCTGAGTAAACACTCCAATGTTAAACCCCTATATTTGCACCTTCATAATTTTGCTCCCATCCAATTAATTTGACAGAAATTTGGTAGGTGTGGAATCTAGATTAGGGTCTCCAGATTCTGAACATTTTATTCCAATCAGTTCAGGGGGTATGGACAAAGTTACAGAGGTCCAAAATTCTAAAATTCACCATTTTTAAGATCTATTTTTTAATGCTAAAATTAACCCACGTGAATACTTTTTTGCTCACCTGTATCTAATAAATGTTGTAGTAAGTCTGCAATGGTTAATAATGCATCCAACGCATCCCATCTGTTTCAAGAGGCTGTATGGCTATATCAAACAGGTTTTCAAAACATTCTATTAATTCTGTACCAACATTAGCTTCTAACGTTCAGAAATTAAGCACATGTGCAGTATCTTTTTCTTTTACAACAGTACAGCAAACAGTAAAGTTCAAACCCATACATTTGTTTTTCAGCCTTCAGAACCCTCAATTCCTGATCCATATCTTGACAGAAAATCAGCATTGCTAGTCTCTTTACCAGATTTGTGTATCACCGTGAATTTAAATAGCTGTAGTGCCAGGTACCATCTTGTGATTCTGGAACTTTTATGTTTCATTTGATTAAACCAACAGAGAGGATTGTGATCTATTATAAGAACAAAGTCAATTCCTAGCAAACAAAACTTAAGGGATTCCATGGCCCACTTTGCTGCTAAACATTCCTTTTTATTGGTGGAGTACCTTTTCTCTCTGTCATGCAACTTCCTACTTATGTACAGATTAGGATGTTCCTTCCCATCTATATTTTGACTCAGAACTGCACCTAGGCCTGCATCTGTTTGTAACAAAAATGGTTTCTCAAAGTCTGGGCTTCTCAAAACAGGGGCTGAACATAATGCAGCCTTAATGGCTTGAAAAGCTTCATCACACTCTGGGGTCCATTTCATATTATTTGGTACCATTTCTTTGTGAGTCCAGTGAGGCGAGTAGCTAATTCAGCAAAGTTGGGAACAAGTCTCCGATAATAACCAGCCAGACCTAAAAATGACCTGACATGTTTCTTTGTTTTAGGGACACAGCTGTTTGCTACAGCTTCTATTTTAGAAACCTCTGTCTTAACTTCTCCATTTCCCCAACACATAGCCCAAATATCTGGTTTCCTGCATGCCCAATGCACATTTGGTAGGATTAATAGACAGATCTGCATTTTTGATAGCTTGGATAACTGCTCGTGGGTATTCCAGGTGGCTTTTCCAGTCTGGACTGTACACCACAATATCATCCAGGTACGCAGCACAATAACCAGTGTGAGATGATAAAATTACACCAACGTACAGCTGGAATGTAGCTGGCGCACCATGTAAATCAAAGGACATGGTGGTGAACTGATAGACTCCAACAGGAGTGGCAAATGCAGTTTTGTCTCTGGATTCTTTAGCTAAAGGTATTTGCCAGTAACCCTTGGTGAGATCGAAGGTACTGATATACTTTGCACTCCCCAGTCTGTCCACCAAATCATCTATTCTGGGCATAAGATAACTGTCAAATTCTGACACTTAATTAAGTTTCCTGAAATCAAGGCAGATTCTAACACCCCCTTCTTTTTTGTTTACAGTTACCATTGGAGATGACCAAGCACTCCTTGACTCTTCTATGATACCCAATTCTTTCATTTTTTATATTTCCTTAACCACGTCAGCTCTTAACTGCTCTAGTAACCTGTATGTCTTTTGCCAAATAGGACAAGCATTCCTTGGCACTATTACGTGCTCGACCACTTTTGCTCGGCCTGATATTGTGGTAAAAGTACTGTTAAATGTCTTTAACACATTACGAATGTCTGCAGTTTGTTCTGAGGTTAAGGAAACATTTACCTTTACAGCATCAGCATTTACAGTTTGTTCCAGTCTATCATAAGCTACATCAATATCTTCCTTATCAGTTTCTGTTAAAACTAGTAAAGCAGCTTTTGGCATTTTTTCAACCCATTTCCTGAGGAGGTTAGCATGGTATATCTTAGTAGGATTTTTCCTGTCAGGGTCTCAATCTCGTAGTTAATGGTGCCAGTGTGTTTAAGTACTCTATAAGGCCCTTGCCACTTCATTAACAGTTTATTTTCTGTTGTGGTTAACAATAGCAAAACCTTTTCACCAGGCTCAAAAACCTTTTCTTTTACCCATGGTCATAATATACCTTTTGCTAGTTTGGGGCCTCTTCGTGATTACTATGGGCAATTTCAACATATTTTGCCAGCTTCTTTCTTAGGGCACACATATAAGAAGTTTTAGATTGTTTCTGAGTGGGGTTATCTTCCCATGTTTCTTTTATCACATCCAGTGGCCTTCTTGGCTGCCTACCATACAGCATTTCAAATGGTGAACACCCTGTTGATGTCTGTGGCACTTCTCTGTAAGCAAAACGTAACTAAGCCAAGTATTGGTCCCAATCTTTCCCTTTCCCTTTTGCAAACCTTTTTAACATGCATTTTAGAGTTTGGTTAAAATGCTCCACAAGACTGTCTGTCTGAGGATGATAGGGGGAGGTTCCTATGGCAGTGATACCTAGTAGTCTGTACAGTTCCTTAAGTAATGCAGCACCAAAATTACCACCTTGATCAGTAATAATTTCTTCAGTTATGCCCACTCTGCTGAAAATGTTTGCAAGCTCTGCTGCCACCTTTGAAGCTGTGACAGTATGCATTGGAACTGCTTCTGGCTATCGACTAGCATAGTCGCATACTACCAGGATAAATCTATTACCCTTTTTACTTTTGTCTAAAGGACCAACCACATCCATTGCCATTCTCTCAAAAGGCACATTTATCAATGGTAGGGGCACCAGGGGCACCTTGTCTTTTCTAGTGACTGTGGCTACTTTCTGACACTCGACACAGGAATTACAATAGGTAGCAACATCTTCATGAATTTTAGGCCAGTAAAATCCATACAGCAATCTGGCAAGGGTGTGATGCCTCCCTGCATGACCAGCCATAGGACTATCATGTGCTATCTGTAACAACTCTGTTCTATACTTCTGTGGTATAATCAATTGTTCTATTTGTTCCTGTGTCTGAGGTTTAACCCAAACTCTGTACAGTAACCCATTACATTTTTTAAACATTGGTCCACTCTGTTTTGGTTTCACACCTAGCTTCTTAAAATAACCCTGGAGAGAAACATTGTTAGCTTGTTCTGAAAGAAAATCACAATTAGTTATCAATTTAGTTTCAGCATTTTCATATGTTAACCCCTTATGTCCATCAGTCATTTGTTGCCACAGTTTCTTCAGACATTGTCTTTCTTTCCTGGATTTCTGGATCTTGGAGCTGTGCTCAAACAAATCTGAATCAAAATCACTGAAAGGAAAAGAGTCCCCACTATCTGAAATTGTCTTTGCCTGAGCACTTGTCACCACAGCTGCTGAAACATCAGGATTTTCTCCCTCTTTGTTTAACTCAGTAAATCCTGGAAAGTCATTTCCAATAATCACAGATACATAGAAACATAGAAACATAGAATTTGACTGCATATAAAGACCGCTTGGCCCACCTAGTCTGCCCATTTCCCTACCTAACGTATAAGCTGCAAATCCTAGTTAACCAACAGCCTACTTCCTCCTACCACCCATTAGAATTGCTTTACGTCTGTCCCATGCATTCTTGAATTCCCCCACTGTTTTTGACTCTATGACTGCCTCAGGAAGGCTGTTCCATATATCCACAACCCTCTCTGTGAAGAAATACTTCCTCACATTACCTCTGAGCCATCCCCCTCTATCTTCAAATTGTGCCCCTTGTTTTTGCACATCTCTTTTTCTGAAAGATGCTACCCTCTTGGACTTTGTTGATTCCCTTGAGGTATTTTGAAAGTTTCTATCATGTCCCCCCTCTCCCTCCTTTCCTCAAGGCTATACAGCTTTAGTTCTTTTAGTCTTTCTTCATATGTCTTCTGATGCAGACCCTGCATCATTTTGGTGGCCCTTCTCTGGACAGCCTCCACCCTGTCTATGTCTTTGCAGAGATGGGGTCTCCAGAACTATACACAGTGATCCAGATGTGGTCTTACCAACTGTCTGTACAGAGGACCAACAACTTCCTGTTTTCTACTGGTAATGCCTTTCCCTATGCATCCAGTATCCCCCTAGCCCTCCTTACTGCCTTCTCACATTGCTGGCTCACCTTTAGGTCGTCTGATATGACTAACCCCAGGTCCCTTTCCATTTTTGTTGTCAGTATCTCATCCTCCCATTGTGTACTCTTCCCTTGGGTTTTTGTTTCCCAAGTGCATTACTTTACACTTCTTTGCATTGAATCTAAGCTGCCATACATTTGACCATTCCTCCAACCTTGCAAAGTCCCTCTTCATCCTTTCCACCCCACCCTGTGTATCAACCTTGTTGCAGATCTTTGTGTCATTTGCAAAGAGACATACTTTCCCTTCTAGTCCCTCTGCAATGTCACTTATAAAGACATTAAAAAGGACTGGCCTCAGTATTGAACCCTGCGGTACACTCACTATGGACTCCATTTACTATTACCTGCTATGTCCTGTTGTCCAACCAGTGTTTTACCCAGGCTACCACTCTGGAACTCACTCCCAGGCTGGCTAATTTGTTTATTAATCTTTTGTGCATCTGGATGCAGATGACACCAGTACCTGGTCCTTTTGCACAGTGTTTTCCCAGCACTGCAATATGCACTAGGGTCTGTTTGCTTCCCAAATCAATGAGTCACTTTACAGTCTTTTTCCCCACCTTCACATCTGTTAAGTACTTGACCCAATTTGCCAAGGACAAATCTGCTCCACTGTCACTCTTCTTATGGCAATTTCTTCCAATATGACCTGGCTTATTACAGTTATAGCAAATGACGTCTTTGGGCACAGATTTGTTACCCCCACCTGAGTTCTTATCAGACTTGGAGTTTAAATGGGAAAAAGAGTGTCTTACCAGAGCTTGGCTGTTACCTCGCTGCTGTGGCACCAGTCTGGCCATTTGGTAGTCCTCAGCCAAAGAAACAGCCTTTAGCCCATTTTCTGGTCGGTGTTCCTTTACCCAGAGCTGCACATCTGTAGGCAGGATGTTGATGAATTGCTCCATTGCAAATGTGTCGATTATCTGTGGGACTGTTTTGCTCTCTGCTTGGAGCCATTTTATCAGGAGTTCTCTGAGTTGAGTGAAGGCTTCTCAAGGATTGTCTACTGAGTTGTACTTCAGAGATTGAAATCTCTGCCATTAGGTCTCTCCTGAGATGTCATAACTTTTCAGGATTTCGCTTTTCACCAGGTCATAGTTTTCGGACTGTGCAGTGTCCATATTGCTCTAGGCAAGTTGGGCTTTTCCTGTCAGGTAGGGTACCAGTCTAATTGCCCATTGCTACTTTGGCCATTGACAGGCTGTGGCAACTCTTTCAAAAGTTGTCAGGTATGTCTCGATATCATCCGAGGGGCACAACTTTGTACATTTAATGGTGTTTAAGTTGCTTGTGTTTTGTTGCTCATCTCAATCTGTGCCATATCCTCTGCCTTTGATAGTTTGCATATTGAATGGGTACAGGATCCTGGGCAAAATGTTCACTTTAATTGTGTTGATATGACCCAACAGTGATAGGGGCAGCCCCTACCACCTTGCTAGGTCTTGTCGTATAACCTTCAATAGATCTATTAGGTTTCTTTTTATCATCTGTGACATGGGTGTAGAGACCTTAACCGCCAGATATTTTAGGAATGTATCAGACCAGCTCAGTCCCAAATGTGCAAGGCCCCCCCCCGTCTGGCGGTGTTAAGAGGCAAGATTGTATTTTTTCCCATATTCAGCCTATACAATGAGTTTTCCCCCAAATCCTGGATTTCCTTTAGGGCTTCTGTTAGGGAGGCAGAGGGATTTCCTATGTGCAGGAGGGTGTCACCCATGTATAGGGACATACAATAAGCAATTGTCTTTCCCAAATAAGACTCCCTGCACCTCTGGATTTTTATTGATACATTGTGCCAGTGGTTCCTGTCATCGAGGCACAGGTCAGGAAACATAGGAAAAACCAGGAGCAGTTGTAAAATTCACAAGAGTATTTATTTGTACTAACAGTAACATAAAAAAATACAAGCATTTGTCAATGCCGAATGTTTACTTGCTGGCATTAGCAGTGGACGTGCAGGAGTACAACAAATGCAGTATAGGAATGGCACTGAAGTATTGAACTGATGCCAACTCCACCCTTACTCTGCAGAGATGGACATGCATTTGGGTGTGCCTTTGGGACATCGCCCATGACGGTCATGACATTTCACCTCACCCTACCCTTCAAACACTGACAAGTGTCGAGGTGTACCTTAGGGGTGTTTGGGCTTTACATTCACCTCATTCCATAAGGAAATACACTGAAATGGGAGCAGTGTAGGAGAACAGGGTGAATTCCTGGGGCAAAGGGTCCAAGGCACACCTTGATGCCTGTCACTGGCTGCAGGGTGGGGGTGGGGGTGGAATGGCATAAGCATTACTGTTGACAATCCCAAGTCACACCTCTGTTGCCTGTCAGTCCCTACAGGGTAGGGCATTATGGTCAAAAACCCTAATGCCCTGGGCATTTCTTGGTATTTTTACTCCAAGTTTTCCACATGGGCTTTTTGTGACCCCACAACATGAACAGTGACACTATCAGTTCGTTAGGTGAAAGGTAAATTTGCACAACGACTGTGCTATTTGGTGCCACTGGTGCAAAAACACATTTTGAACAAGATGTGAAAAGTGACAGGTATACTGTTCATGAGGAGGTGCAAAAAATGGCATTGTTGAAACTCTGGAGTGAAAATATACAAAAACTAGTGAAGTCACGAGCGTGAGTAGAAACTGCACAACGTACACCAGTAATGTAATTAGTTTGGGAATTTTTTACAGCAGATTTGTATCACAGGCATTTTGGGACCTCTGCTCATGAACAGTGTCATTGTGATTTTTGTAACCTGTCCCAAACACTAATTTCCCACAGCGACCACGCTATTCTGCGCCAGAAGTGCGAAAACACATTTTGGCCAGGGTGTGAAAAATGACAGCTGTATTGCTCATAAGGAGGTGTGGGAAAATGCCAGTGTTGAAAATCTGGACTGAAAATATTACAGATTTGTGAACTTACGAGGGTGCGTGGAAACTGCACAATGCAGGCTTGTAACAGTCATTTTATGGACTTTTATCACCAAATTTTCAGCATAGCCATTTTAAGACCTCTGCTCATGAATAGTTTCACTATAATTTTCTTAATCTGTCCCGAACATTGATTTTGCATACCGACTTCGCCATTGTGCACTACATGCACGAAAACACATTTTGGGTGAGATGTGAAAAATGACAGCTGTACTGCTCATAAGGAGGTGTGGTAAAATGACAATGTTGAAAATGTGGAGGGAAAATATTAAAAATTTGCAAAGTTACAAGAGTGCATAGTAACTGCGCAATGCACACTTTTAAAACAGTCATTTTGGGAAATTTTTTCACCAAATTTTCAACATAGGGTTTTGGGGAGCCTACCTCATGAACTGTGACACTGCTATTTTGTTACTCAGTTCCAAAAGGTGGTTCCATGCAGTGCCCGCGAAATCACCTTTCAGGACTGAATAACAAAATGACAGTGACTGAGTTCATGAGGTGGAGCCCCAAGAACCCCAAGTTGAAAATTTGGTAAACAAATTTCCCAAAATGGCCGACATATGCACCAAAGTTGAAAAAAAACATTTATGCCATTATACAGCTTACCAGCATTTCTTGAGTTTGTGGTTGGCTTTGAAGAGTGCAGACTTGTTCCCGGTCCACCAAAGATCATCGCACTGGGCTCCCGAGGTAAGTATGGGGTCAGGGGTGTGTGGGGAGGTGGGTGCGCAAAGAGTGGGCATGGGTTGGGGGGCAAAACAGTCAACAAGGGACCATTTTTTTTTACAGGTTTTTTTTCCTTTTTCAGGAAGACGATAAAGGACTTTTGCCACCCTGGGGTGGGCTCCCAGCATGGCACCTAGAAGTCTGTTTTTGGAGAGGGTACAGTGGAGCCAATGGGAGATTGGGCACCCCCATCGGTCATACAGACTTTTGCCATGCTGGGTTGGGCTCCCAGCATGGCACCTGGAAGTCTTTTTTAAGGGTGGCAGTGGGCCGATGGGGAATGGGCACCCGGTCGGTCATCATCGATGTGCGGGGAATGCATGAGCACACTGGTGGCCTCAGCATGCCACTTGGGTGTTTGTTGGGGGGAGTAGAAAAAAATGGAGCTGTCTATGACAGCTGTTCACATGCAGTGCTGAGTGTAGGCACCTTGCATACTGTCGATGGCAGTATGTAAATTGCCTGCCAACGGCAGTATGCAAATTGCTTACACATTACCATTGCTGATTGTAGCGGTCTTTGGCTTTCAACTGTATGCCACTGCATCTGAACTGCTGTCATAGACAGCTCAGACATTTATTGCTGTGTTGAGGCCACACCTGCAAGAAGAAGCAGGGCATTGGAAGCAGGGTGGCACACCTATGAAAATTCGTATGGTAGCACTATGTTTCTTGCACATGCATGCAAGCAAACATAAAAATTGTTAAGTATAACTATTTACAAAGGCAAAACAAACAGAAAATGTCCATCTGAGTTTTCCTTTAATCCCTGTGTCCATCTAACATGCAATTGCAGCTCAGCTCTCTTATGAGTCCTTCCAACACCCATTCTTAACAAGCATCCTGTTTCTTCCAAAGTGTTCTTGTATGTTTCAGGCAGGTGTTGGCAGGAACACAGTGTTCCTGAGTTGAGGCCCCTTTTTTACAGCTCTTCTGCAAAAGGCTTAAAAATTACACTCAAGTAACCTCGAGTTTCCAATAGCATTTTGCAATCATCTAAAACCCCAATTATATACATTTTAAAAATCAACACTATATAATTTCTAAACAAAAGAGATCCAAATATCAGTTACATTTCCATACAATGATTTGCATATATTTTTATATCAGCAGATATGCAAGGGAGGAAAAGACAGACAGCAAGGGAGACTAAGGGACAGTGAGAGGCAGAGAACTGTGAGACTGTTGGGGTGATCAAATCCTAGGTCTCACTGTAAAACTTGGTTGTGCAACCAGACAGAGAAGAGACTGGAAAGGAGAGAATATAACAGATCCCTGCATTCAGACTCTTTCCATAACTACTAGGATAGGGTCCTATTCAACCATGTCACAGTTCCCAATACAAATTAAATAAAAATGGGGATAAGGGGCACCCTTAACATGTCCCATTCAGATGGAAAGCCCCTGTTACATCTCACCCTTGCTGTGTGGTCAGAGTATAGTAGCTTGACCCATTGGATGAACATCTGCAGAATTCCATATTTCTCTAAAACTTTGAATAAATATTTCCATGAGACTCTTCTTGAAAGCTTTCTCCACATTCAGCGTGGCTAGCACCACAGGGATGCAGGCATTCCTGGATGTGGAGATAATATGAAAGAGCTTTCTCAACTGATTTGAGAAGACTGTGCCAGATATAAAACACACCTGTTCAGTTCACACAAGGGCTGATCATACAGCTTGCAATCTTAGTGTCATTACTTTTGTTTACAGTGTCAAGTCAATATTAAAGAGTGAAATCAGTCTATAATTTGAGACCCTGCTTTCATCCTTGTGAGGTTTAGGCAATACTGTAATAATGGCCATACTATGGTCTAGACTACCCCTTTCATATGCTTTATTGTATATGTACACCCTCCTTTCCCACATCTAGGGGCATGATGGTAAACAGTCCTGGGGAGGGGGACACTGTACAGCAGAAAAAGGTCCACATACCCTGGATGGCCTGACTTACCAGGCCTGCTAAAACTGGGGTGCCCCATTCTTCAAAGTGCCATGTTGGACTGCAGGAGATGATCACTAGTGACCTGAAGCATTCCACGCAGTACAAGAAGGCAGCAGCAAAGACAAAACAAGATGCTGGGATGCATATCATGGGGGATCAGTAGTAGGAGGAGAGAGGAGGTTATAATACCCTTGTACAGGTCACTGGTAAGGCCGCATCTAGAGTATGGCATTCAGTACTGGTGCCCACACTTCAAAAAGTACATTAACCTGTTGGAGAGGGTCCAGAGGAGGGCTACAAAGATGATAGCGGGTCAGCAGGGTAAGGCATATGGGGAGACTGAGGGCACTGAACATGTACTCCCTGGAAGACAGAAGAGAGAGAGAGCGAGAGAGAAAGAGAGAGTGGACATGATTGGAATCTTCAAGTACTTGAAAGGGATAAATAAGATTGATAAGGAGAGTCTCTTTAAGCTGAGTGGCAACCTTAACATGAGGTGGCACAGTCTTAAGCTGGAGGGTGGGAGGTTTAGGAGGAAGGTCAGGAAGCACTTCTTCACAGAGAGGGTGGTGGACACTTGGAATGTGCTGCCAGAAGAGGTCATCTCATTGAAGACAGTGGATAGCTTTAGGAAAGGCTGGGACAGGCATGAGGAAGGTAAGGATCATGGGTAGGGAGGATGGAAGGAGTGGGGAGGGAGGGCAGGGAAATTAGCTCAAGCTGTGGACCCTGCAATATGAGCAAACTTGATAGACCAAATGGCCTTCTTCTGGCTTCTTCATATGTTTGTATGTTCACCTGCCTGGCCTTGCCAACTTCACCTCAGAGGCCTTTGTAGACAGTCTTCACCAGGCAGGCCTCTCGCTGTATTCCTCAATGGTCCAGCAGTTTTGCCGTTGCACACCCTGGACACACTAGGGGCTGGGGCTGTGGAGGCAAAGTCTTGTTAACAATAGAACTGTCCATTCCATTGAACAAATGAGGCAACACTCCAAACTGCAGAAACAGAGGATCCCATTTAATGAACAGTTAATAAAACAGGAACAGTCACTCCATGGACCAGTACAACACACTAACTAGTTGCTCTGGATCGTGAGGTCACATCAGAAGCTAAAGGAGTGCTCTAGACCATGCAGGTCCCTTCAGAAGCTAAGTTTCAGGCAGCTACCTTACAGTCTAAGCAGCTGCAGTCCAAACACAGGCAGCTAAAATTTGCTGCCAAATCAGCCCATTAAATACAAACAGCAGCAGGCTCTCTCTCAGAAACTGGAAAGTCTCTAACTGGGGTATGTGGAACCAAAGGAGCTGCCCCAACCCCCCCAGAACCCAGTAGGACCCCTATTACCAGTCCCTACATGATTGCTGCCACCACCAAACAGTCTCTGAGACCAGGGGCATTGCCCAGACCCCTGGATCCCCTCGCCCCTCCAGTGCCCTGCACTTTTCCCTTCATCTCCTCCACTGGTTTCCTAGCAGCAAATGATTTCTCCCACTGCTATTCCCAAGCAGGAAGTCCTCTTGGGGGGTCCCACTCAACAGTGGTCCATTGGGCTGACATCCACAGTCCACAGTCCACCACCATGATGCAGGCTCCCTGCAGGCTCTCCACCATCTTCTCTTTGCTTTTCCATACATGCAGCTTTTGGGTCCAGCCCCAATGAGAATGCTCAAAAATAGAATGGCCGCCACTATGTTCTCTACCTAAATAACACACTGCCACCTAAGAAAAAACAAGCCATGGCTTCTATGGCCAAGTGGGCAATCGCCCCCACTCAAAAGACTCTCTCTCTCTCTCTCTCTCTCCTCTGATTTTTCTCCACAATTTCCCATGGTGCTTCCCCTTTTACCTTTTTTCCCCAAAGGGCACCAAAACTAACCTGCCAAAACAAAGGTCCAATCTGGACCAATCTCATAGGTACCAAAACTCCCAAGTGCCCCAAAGACCTATGGGAGTGGTAGTCCTGAAGTAACTATTTACGTTGCTCCCCAGTGGCACCAGCCAGTACCAAAACTACCCCCTGAAATGGAGCAGCCGCTCCTTTAAATTTTCTCCATTTGCCCAGAGTGAAGACCGCCACAACTATTTGCATTATTTTTTGTTTTTCCCCCGATCCCAAGTCCGGTCAACCCAGAAAATTGGACCCAGGACCTTTAGGCGCCCAGAGGTGTGGAAACATAGACCCGGCACTCAGCCCACCCACCAAAGACTGAAACACCAGGACAACAACAAAGTGGCCAGTGCTGCAAGTGGCAAACTAGGACTGCAAGGTTCGAGTCCCACCAGAACCAAAGATGCAAGGTGCACCACAGAAAGCGGGAGCTGCAGCTCTGTTAGGTCAGCCCATATACAGTGGCCAGGTGTGTCAGGACTGGGCCTTGTAAAGCCTTGTAAAACTTGTTAGACAGCTTGTCTGGGCCTGGTGTCTTGTCCAAGGCCACTGTATTCAAGGCTACTTGTAGCTCCCCCCTGTGAGAGGCCATTTAAGGCAGAGTTGTTGAACTTCTGTTAATTGGTGGAGGTCTACCTGTGCTAGGTACTGTCAACTCATTAATATCGACAGCCATTATCGCATCCAGCTGTCCGATTTGAAAAGCATTATGTATTTTTGATCTTTTGAGCATTCCACGTGTAGGGCACTCAATACTGCATAATGATGTCAAGTGTGCAGTCTCACCAGCCCTAAGTACAGTATGGAAGAAAGTGCAAATGAAGCTGCTTGACAAACTAAAGGGGCTAGATGGTGGTATGATACTAGCTGGTGATGGACGTGCTGATAGTCCTGGGCATTGTGCGAAGTTTGGATCGTACACTGTGCTTGAGCAAAGGATCAATAAAGTTGTTGATGTCATTCTCATCCAGGTATTCATCCTAGTTATCATACATCGGTCATACTACCATACATGTGTTGCGCACTATTGCCGTAAGTTATGCATATCACAGTAGCAAAGGCATTGCTGGTTAGTTATTGGAATCAACATGCTCATTATAAAGTGTATTTGATAAACTGTGTTACTGAAAGTGTGTTAGTCAGTTTCATATGTGATATTAACAAACTTCTGTCTCCATCCATGTAGAATAACAAAGTAAAAAATTCTTCATGGCTGGAGATCCAAGGGTTGCAAAGATCATTACAGTTCCTATTTTAATCTAATGGTATGAAGATTGATTCCATCATAACCAATAGACATCAACAAATAAATTTGTGGCTCTCTTCGACTCAGCTAATGGCTGGTAGAAACCCATCCCTAGAATATTCTTGTTATGCCACAGTAGCTACCTCATATTGTTGTTGTGCATCTTCCGGTTCGTCGATATTGCAGTACAACAACTTCCAACACCAGCACGCCCTCGGCTTGCTGAGACTGAGACTGAGAGAGTGAGAAAGCAGTCACTGCTTCCTTGAGTCAAGGAGGTCATTTTCTAGACTACAGTGAACTGAATTATTACTTTTTGGACCAGTGTAAGTAACTAGTACTGATTCTGTGTTTGGGGTGAACTTTTCTTAGTTTTAACTTTAATTTGCCAGGGAGGAACTGTAGCTGGGAGGTATTTGCAGTCAGTTGTGTCTAGACCTGCTACTTACCCTTTGTGAAATAGGTGTCTGAAAGGAAGGAAGGCACTCCCCGGGGTGGAGGGTAAGAGTTGTAGGTGATTGTTTCTGGACGGCATGGGGGCATGCCTCAGACAACTAGTTTTGGAACCCACTCAGGAGAGAGCAATCTTAGACCTGGTACTCTCAAATGAGGATGGAGAGAGGATCTCTGATCTTGAAGTGGGTAGCCTTCTGGGAACAAGCAACCACCAAACAGTGTGGTTCACAATAAACTTAGCTATAAAGTCAAGCCACACAAAAGTGAAGGTACTGTACTTCAGGAGGGCTGATTTTGTCAAAATGGGTGAGTGACTCAGAAAAGCACTAGCAAACAGGCAAGAAGGTGGGGTGGAGCAACAATGGGGAAACATCAAAACTGCCATCACAGAGGCAACAAGCCTTTGTGTGAAGCAAATAAACAAATCAAAATGAAAGAAAAAAACACTATGGTTCTCAAAAGAAGTGGCGGGGAAGGTAAGGGAGAAAAGATAGCATTCAGGAAGTATAAGGAAACACAGAAGGAGCAGGACAGAGAACTTTACTCAGTTAAAGGAAGCGGTAAGGCAGTCAGAATAGCAAAGGCCCAAACCGAGGAAAAGATAGCCAACTCAGTTAAAAAGGAGGATAAAACCTTTTATAGGTACATTAGGGAGCAAAGAAAGACTAAGGCAGGGATACTGAGGCTGAACAAAGAGGAAGGTGGTTGGGCAGAGAGCGACAGTGAAAAAGCAGGGATACTGAACGAATACTTCTGCTCAATATTCACAATGGAAAAGCAGAGGGATTTCCTAATCCAGTCAATAGAAGCACCCTGGATGGGGGGGAGGGGTGATATTAGTCCTTTCACAGAAGAAAGTGTTCTGAAAGAACTCTTAAAACTGAAGGTGGATAAAGCAATGGGGCCTGATGGGATTCACCCCAGAATCTAAAAGTACTAAGGGAAGAACTAGTAACACCACTGACTACCCTTTTTAATAAATCATGGGAGGATGGTGTGGTACCTGAGGACTGGAGGAGGGCAGATGTGATTCCCCTTCACAAAAGTGGGAGCAAGACAGAGGCAGGAAACTACAGACCTGTCAGTTTGACCTCTGTGGTAGGAAAAGTGATGGAGTCACTTCTGAAGGAAAGAATTGTTGAGTACCTAGAGGCTAGTGGGGCACAGGATGCAAGGCAGCATGGATTCACAATGGGAAGGTCATGTCAGACAAATCTAATCGATTTCTTTAACTGGGTGACCAAAGTAGTAGACCAGGCAGGGGCTGTGGACATGGCCTACCTAGACTTTAGCAAGGCATTTGACACAGTCCCGCACAAAAGATTAATAAACAAATTAGCCAGCCTGGGAGTGGGTCCCAGGGTGGTAGCCCAGGTAAAACATTGGTTGGACAACAGGACACAGCGGGTAATAGTAAATGGAGTCCACAGTGAAGAAAGGAGGGTTACTAGTGGGGTACCACAGGGTTCAGTACTGGGGCCAGTCCTTTTTAATGTCTTTATAAGTGACATTGCAGAGGGACTAGAAGGGAAAGTATGTCTCTTTGCAGATGGCACAAAGATCTGCAACAGGGTTGATACACAAGGTGGGGTGGAAAGGATGAAAAGGGACTTGGCAAGGTTGGAGGAATGGTCAAATGTATGGCAGCTTAGATTCAATGCAAAGAAGTGCAAAGTAATGCACTTGGGAAACAAAAGCCCAGGGGAAGAGTACACAATGGAGGGTGAGATACTGACAAAACCAAAAATGGAAAGGGACCTGGGGGTAGTCATATCAGATGACCTAAAGGTGGGCCAGCAATGTGAGAGGGCAGTAAGGAAGGCTGGGAGGATACTGGGATGCATAGGGAGAGGCATCACCAGTAGAAAACAGGATGTTGTTGGCCCTCTGTACAGGCAGTTGGTAAGACCACATCTGGAGTACTGTGTACAGTTCTGGAGACCCTCATCTCCACAAAGACATAGACAGGTGGAGGCTGTCCAGAGGAAGGCAACCAAAATGATGCAGGGTCTGCATCAGAAGACATATGAAGAAAGATTAAATTAACAAAGATGTATAGCCTTGAGGAAAGGAGGGAGAAGAGGGACATGATAGAAACTTTCAAATACCTCAGGGGAATCAACAAAATCCAAGAGGGTAACATCTTTCAGAAAAAGATGTGTAAAAACAAGGGGGCACAAATTGAAGATAGAGGGGGGACAGCTCAGAGGTAATGTGAGGAAGTATTTCTTCACAGAGAGGGTTGTGGATACATGGAACAGCCTTCCTGAGGAGGTCGTTGAGTCAGAAACAGTGGGGGAATTCAAGAATGCGTGGGACAGACATAAGGCAACTCTAGTGGGGGGTAGGAGGAAGTAGGCTGTTGGTTAACTAGGATCTGCAGCTTATCCATTAGGTAGGGAAATGGGCAGACTAGGTGGGCCAAGTGGTCCTTATCTGCCGTCAAATTCTATGTTTCTATGTTTCTATGTTAAACTGTGGCCCCTATTGCCAATGTAGAGACAAGTAAAAGAGCATTGGTAATTGTGAAAGATTTTTTTTTTTTAATGTATAATTCTGGTGATCTTAAATGCACATGTGTTCCCTGCCATGTGACCAGCCGTTGTGCCTAGGAAGTGATAGCGGCCATGGTAGGGAGAGACTGGATGATTTAGTGTGATCAGAAAAATAATGGTACAGCTACGAATCATACACTAGCAATCTACTTCTCAAGCCTGTCTTTGAAACTGTCCTTGGTAGGGCTAATAAATAATTCCAATAGTATCCTGATCAATAGGTTCATCACCCTTGCTGTGAATAAATGCATCTGATACTTAACCAATATACCATGACAGGGTGTGGATTAGGCGGGGATTTACCCACGCCTTGTATGGTTCAGTCACGAGGTGAGTAAACCACACCAGAAGTGTGTAAATCCCAGCATAACCCACACCCTGGAGTTGTATGTTGCTGTTATATAATGTGCCCTTTTTGGGGGGGTGAGGAAAAATATATAAAATTAGTGTTTTTTTGCCATTCCTGGTTATTTTTATTGACTTTATTCCAATGCGACCATAGAGGTGAAAGTGATTTTTTTTCATTAAAATGGTCACTACTAGAGATTTGGTGGGCGGTGTTTACAACTTTATGTGTGGAGTTCTGTAATTGTACATTTAAAGCTGCAGTTCATATTGGTATCTCGCCGTACAATGAGGCTGTGTACTGGCATCCAATATGCAACTTTTTGCCTTTGATGTTGGGGGTGGTCAGAGTGATTTGAAAAGGGAAGGGGTTGAGATGTGGCTGACTGTCACCTTTTTCTGTGGGTCTTGCTAGGATTTACCTCGGATTAAAGGTGCCAGTCAGCCAATCAGATCACAATATTCTAAGAATCATTGTATAAACTAGCAATAACCCTCAACAGAGTATGGGGTCATATGCATTTAATCCACACCTGTGTTGCACTGTGAGGCACAAGGCCACAGGCCAAGTGCCCTCACAGCACCCCAGGCATGTATTAAATGCCTATAACCCCATACCCTGGAGTGGGTTATTGCACTTATAACATGGGTTATGTACAGAACAAGGAAAAAAACCAGGAAGAGGGTTTCTTCCCCATTTGTATAGCAAGAAAGGCAGTGTATCCTGCCAACTTGCAAAATAATCCCTAACAAATAATGCATCCTGGACTTCTGTTATGCACATGGAAATGTCACACATACTATTCTGACATGATTTGCGACATTTCTTGTGCATATCAGTGTCTGGCACCTTGCCTATGAGGTTTCCTTCAGCCCCCCCCCACACACACACACTTTGACAGGCACGTCGCAGTTCCCAGGGATCTGCCTCAACCAGTCTTACTGCCTCACTCTGTTACATGCTGCTGGATTGCACTTTGGTACACCGGTGTAGTTTGTGCCTCCCCACCCCCACCCTACTTGGTACTGTGCACATACATAGATTAAACTGTAATAACTAGGAGATATGTGCTACATTGCTCTCACATCCCCACTGGACCACTCCTTCTCCCATGGTTTTAAGTTGCCTGATCGCTCCCCCCTTTGTATGGCATGGCATTATTTCCTCTCTAAACACATGTGTGCCAGCAACACTACTGTTCAGCTGCCTGTGTCCCCCCTCCCCCCCGGGTGATGGTGTCTTCCCTGGAAAACACATGGAAACATCCCAAACAGTGACACAGACAGAGAGAAAGGATGTCCCAATATTGCTGTCACGGTCTCCCTCTCTGTGTGTCACTCTTTCACTCAGCATTCCCTTTCCCTTCTCCAAATGGACTGCTGGACACAAAACAGGAAAGGCAGCAATCAGCTGCAGCTTTGATGTACGTGTGTGTGGGGGGGTAGGGGCCCCGGCACTGAGGATCAACTCTCTCTCTCTCCCCCCCCCGGGTCACTCTGTGGATGCGTGACACCAATGACCTTTACTGGCCTTTCTCCCTCCCTTGTCTCTGTCTTCCACACAGAATGCTGCTGCTCACTGATCTGGCTGTCAGTGTGTCTCACTCTCTCACACTCTGTATAAATTTGGTGTAGCCAGATGTATACTCTGCCTGCCACTCTCGGTTGCCAACTCTGTCACTCTCTTGCTACCTCTGTGGAAGAAGAAGCTGCACATCTCTGTAACCTGCAGCCCAGCTCCCGCTATGGCTGGATTCCATGGCAGCACTTCTTCAGTGTGTGGCCCAGTGGTGAAGGGGAGGGCTGCGGCATAGGAAAAGCAGACCGGGACATCCATGTGCACACTCTGTGCTGCACTTTCCATGCACACCACTACTGTACTGAACAGCTGCTGCAAAATGCTAAGCATGAGGGTGGCTGCACTGTCATTTACAGAGACACTAACGCATAGCAAAACAACTGTGTAGCACAGCTGCTGATGACTGCAGCTCTCCACATTGCTCCCACTCTCTCTCTTACTTCTGAAGGGACAGCCACCACCTCTGCCTACACTGCACCACTCACACTCGCTTGTGCTGGGTTAGCCGGGTGCTCTGTGTCAATCTGTGGGTCTTGTTTTGGGGGGAAGAAGACAAGCATACCCCAAAACCAGCTGCTTCAGAATGCTCTGCAGAATTGTGTCTGTCAGGTTGCAGCGGAGGAGGGTGGGTGTCAAGAAATGGGACTGACATATAATTTCCTTCTCTCGGTCACAATGAGACACATGCAGAGTATGTGTTTCCTTGACTGTAATAGATTTTTTATTCTTCTCTGCAACACACATGTGCAAACACATGGCTAGGAATCTCGCCTTTACACTGCTCACTTTGCTGCTTGCTTTAGTGAAGAAAAAGATGGCTCCTTTGCAGAGCCACTTGCTGCTGCTGTCAAGGAAGATCAATATCCATACATGAGGTGATGCAGCCTCCCACATTACAGACAAGTAGATCAGGCACAGCAAGTGTGGATTAAATAGAGAATTTAATCCACAGTCAGCTGTTGCATTGCACCCAGTCAGTTTCTCTGCTATCCTTACCCCATGTTATACTTATGATTATCAAATAGTTATGCTTATATTGTAAAACTTGGCTTGCTATCATATTTTGAATTTGTCTTCTAGGTTTTCAAAAAAAATCGAGGTCCTTGCAAAGCAGCATGGAATGGACATTAAAAATCCATGGGGAAAAAATGATTAATACCTACAGTTACTGGATTGCAGCCTAGACTCATGATTGTGATCCAGATGTTATGATGGGAAAATGGAATGGAATGATTGACCATATCCAAAACATCCATGAGGGCCACAACATAGCATTTGAGAAATGCCTCCATGGTCCTCTGTAAGGGAGAAACCAGAAAAAGAAACGGTTCACACCAATTATACAATGGCTTAAAAAATTATGAAATATGATTGGCTAGCTGGCACCTCCTTTCACGCACTGAGGGATGGGGGTGGTGGGGGTGACATCATTCTACCTATCAACAGGGAACTATTTTTTTGTGGCGGAATGATAAATGTAAAAAAAAGATTAAAAGTGGAAAATTCTGTTTTCTTTGCATTTTTGTCACAAAAAAATGAAGGAGGACATTGTATAATCACAATAAACCACTCCAGGATGTGGGTGATGCTTGGATTTACCCACACCTGTCATGGTTTGGTCACTTGGCCTGCGGCCTCGCGACCGAATCACACCAGGCATGGGTAAACCCAGCATCACCCACACCCTGTTGTGGTTTATTTAAGCAATAAACTATGACAGGGTGTGGGTGATGCTGGGTTTATCCATGCCTGTGCGGTTTGGTCATGAGGCCGCAGGCTGAGTGACCAAACTATGACAGGCACGGGTAAATCCCAACATTACCCACATCCTGGAATGTTTTTTTGCAATTATACAATGTTTACCTTCATTTATTTGTGACAAAAATGTAAAGAAAAATAGAGTTTTCCCACTTTTAATCATTTTTGTTACATTTATCATTCTACCACAAAACATAATTCCCTGTTGACAGGTAGAACGATGTCACCCCCCACCCCATCCCTCAGTGCATGCAAGGCTTCAGTTGTTATAGATTAAGTTTTAACCCCCCCCCCCAGTTCATGCAGGTACAGTAAGTGTTTTCCCACTGGGACACCCAAGGTCAGTAGGGCAGGGATGAATTGCTTTGTCTGCGACCATGAAGGTCAAATGTTTGAGAGGAGAGACACAGCCAGAGAAGACTTTTACTGTAAAAAATTTAACAGCAACACTTTTCACTAAATCTATACCTTTAGAGTGTCAGCAAATAATCATGAAGGGGAGAAAGTGTGTCTTAATAAGAAACAAGGGCTAAAACTTGTGTTAATCAGCACTGAAAAGCGGAGACGCGAAACCGGACATGCATGCGCTCATGCATATTCATAAGCGCATGCCCGACTTTATGACTCTGCTTTTCAGGAGTGAATTCTACAACTTATAGTCCTCATTTCTTATTATGGTACACTGCCTCCACTTCAGGATAGATGACAGTGTTAAAATATATGTTTAGGTGATCAGTGATGTTGGATGGCATGCACGAGCTGGTGCCATGCTTTCAGCTGAGGGAAAAAACGCTGGAGATGGATGGGTAGTGGTGAGCATGTAGGAGTGAGCTACAGAGACAGCAGGGATGTAGCTGACACCTACAGTAAAGCAAAGGTAGTGATTTTAGTGTCTAACTCTGTGGGGTTAAAAAAAGTTGAAGCTGCTATTCATTTTGTTTTACGGTGCTTTACTGGCAGTTTTCAGCGATCAGGCAAGATAGCGGCTCTTCCAGTGATTTTTGAGGTTAGGAGTGATGCAGCTTCTAGGTTCTGAATGTTTTGCTTGCTGGCACATCTCATCTTACCGTTGGTAATGTCAGGATTTACCATGGCTAAGAGGTGCCAGCTAGTCAATCAGATTTCACAATTTTGTAAGCCACTGTATAATGCTTAAGTAAGCATTCCCTAAGAAAGGGATACTATATAATACACATCACATCACGGTGGTTAATGCAGAAATCCTGAATGACTGTTGGCACTTGTTATAAATGGGGACTTAAATTAGCATTGGTTTCAGGATCGTTGTCCATTGTTTATACAGGTGGAAGTATTTCTCCTTACCCGACTACAAGAAACAAGGTACAGACTGGCGACTTACTCACCAGTTGTTCAGTTAATGATGTAGCATTGTACATGTAGTTTGTACACAGGTGAAACAGGGTTAAGTAAAAAAAATAATGACAGCCTGCTTATTACATAATGTACTGCAATTATGCATAGATGTGGTACTAGACGTACACATATCTTCAAGAAAGTTATTCACCAGTTTTTCATTTAACGATGTAGCACGTACATGTAGTTTGTACACAGGTGAAACAGAGATGGGTAAACAAAATAATGACGGCCTACTTATCACATAATGTACTGCGATTATGCATAGATGTTGTGCTAGATGTCCACAGAGTCTCAAGAATGTTAAATGTTATATTATAAGCTCTCTTAATCGACTGACCTATGTTTGTCCAGGTGAGGCAGCAAAAGAGCAACTGATGTCAATGCTTGACAGCAGACAGTTGCTGAAGGATATTGCTAGGTTGTCTCGCCACCACCAAATCTCAAGTGTAGAATCCTTCCATAGCACAATCATTGATTGCGCACTGAAATATACAGCATTTTCATCTGACGGTATGAAATGTATTTACGGCATTAGTAATATGCAATTCAGTGTACCGTCCGGATACTTTAACTGTATTCAGTATTATAAGATGGTTCTCAAAATTAATACAATCTGGTTGGATGTTATACTTGTTTTTTCCAGATCCCAATGCTTGAAATAGTACACAACCTGTGCTTATGATGGTTTCTACTAATTCAGAGTGACTATTCATTCTGTATTATCTGGTACAATATAGTGCAGCCGCATACATCATCACTTGCTATTCCTTTGATGATTCTTTTGCTTATAGATTGTTAGTTACATTGGAAAACTAGAGAGCTTTCAGAATGTTATTTTACCACAGTAGGGTACAGCAACATTTTATTACCTTATGGATACGCATAACTTTGAATCAATTTAAAGTCAGAAGCTATCTCTGTGCAGTTATCATAATTTTTTTTTATTTTACAGTTAATTTATTTCTCTTCCCTGGGTGGCACACCTTCAATCCTGATCCCCAGCCCTGTCCCCCACTTGTGGCTTACCTTCCACTGTCCTCCACGGCTTGCCCCCCTGTGGCAGGGCGATGGGGATCCCTCAACCCGCTGGAATGGATCTGGTGAGGAGGTTGCCGCTATTGGAGGGAGCGGGGCCTACAGGGATTGGATGTCATCGTGCCACACCCAGGACTCCTTTTTCTACTTTCCCCCCCAGGAGAGGAGGCATGCAATGATGCCCTAAAGAAAGAACACGCATGCATCTACATGAGCTTCTCCAAGCGTCTGCCTCCTCTCCTCTCCTCTCCTCCCCTTTCGGAGCATCAGTGTGCTGTCCCCCAGCCGCTGCTAGGGGCCAGATGACACTGACTGCTGATGACCCCCCCTCCCTGAAAAAGGACAGCAGTCCCTCAGAGGCTCAATCCTTCTCCTCCCCTGCTGACCCCCAGCGGCCCATGCTTGTTCCTGAACATGGGTCACCGGCGTTGTGTGAGGTAAGGTGTCCAGTGCCTCAGCCCTCAGCACCACCAGGCTGGCCATGCAGTTATCATTATAAAAATAAAGTTGCAGTCTCACAGTAATAACAAACACATGCCATTATTGCTTAGTAAAGGTCATTATTTTTTTAATTATATAGGTTGCATCTTACTGTCTTTCACTACAATGAAAACAACGATAAAGAGGTTGTCCTAAGCAAGACGGCAATCCTAAACTGGAGGTCTATTTCACGAAAGCAAAAAGGGGACAGCCTTTAGTCAGACAAGTGAAGCTGAAAGCAACATATGGTGGGTTTCATAATCTTTTGATACTGTAGAGACTGTAAACATAATCAAAGAAGTAGAGTTTCAAGTCCGGTAGCAATAAATTGTGGGCCAATAATCTTCTGGAGTAATTCAGAAATGTTAAAACTTCCATGAATAGGTAAGCATATGCCTAATGTTTTGAATGTTAAGAAACATAGATGAATGGCAAGTGAAAAAATACCTATCTCCACCACGAATGTGGGTGATGCATATTAACACTAATTCACAGTCTTGCCTTGCTGTTACATATTTGTATATTACTATTGTTGCATCACTGAATGCATATTGTCTGATTTGAATATCGGGTTCTGCTGAACATTGTGTGTGCAATGTGGTCACCATCTGGTTTATTGGCTACTTCAATCTCTTAAATTAAATAATGGTGAATTTAGAAAAGTGTACACTACGTAGATTCCAGTGTTACTTCATAGGTTTCATAGGTGTTTCAGAGCATTTATTAGATCAAGATCCATATACTCGCCACAGTATTAATCGTATCCAAAAATGTTATTACTAATCAAATGCTTGTCAAGCTTAGCCTTAAATTCATTTATTGTTTTACTGGCCACAGTTTCAATAGGGAGCTTGTTCCAAATTTTGGTTACCCTTACTGTCAATCAATACTTTCTCCTAACTGTATTAATCCTCACCCTAATTATTTGTAGTGGATGTGCTCTTGTGTCGTATGCTTGTTCTCTCAGAACCAGATTTAGCTGCTCCCACAATAATGCATTATTTAATGCCCTATAAATGAAACACATATCTCCACGCAGTCTTCTAAATTCTAGGGAGTATTAACCCAGGTTTTGAAGCCGTTCTTCATAGTCCTGGCCTTGGACCTCCTTTATCCTGTGGGTTGCCCTCTTTTGTACCCTTTCCAAAGATTTAATGTCACCCTTTCCCCCAGGCACCCAGAACTGTGCACAGTACTCCACATGTGGATGCCCCGGTGTTGTGTGCAAAGGGAGCAGTACCTCTCTATTCCTGCTTTGAATATGTTTATGGATACAGTATTGGATACTGCTGGCTTTTTTGATAAGCTGGTTATAATGAGGCCTAAAACTGAGTTCATTGCTAATTTTTATACCCAGGTCACTTTCTTCATTTACTACCTTTAGTACCTTGCTCCCCAAACTGTATTGATAGTGCTTATTTTTTTTCCCCATATGCATCACTGTGCATTTGTTGATATTAAATACTGATCCATGTTCCTGGGCCCAGGCTTCCAAAATTTCTAGGGCAACTTGCAGAGTATCGGCATCTTCCCTATTTTCCACTACATATCCATCCATATCATCTGCAAATTTTGAAACCCATATATCAGATGACAGACTCATGGACCAAATATACAAATTAAAAAGGCATGGACCCAAAACTGAGCCCTGCGGGACCCCACTCGTCACATTCACCCAGTTTGAATATTCACCCATAATACAGACCCTCTGCTTTCTGTTAGTCAGCCAAGACTCAATCTAATGGGTGATATTTCTGGGTATACCCAACTTAATCAGGACGTCAATCAATTTGTCATGGGGGACTTTGTCAAAAGCTTTAGTGAAGTCCAAAAAGATGACATCTACTGGTCTACCCTCATCCAAAGCTTTGTTGACATTCCCATAAAATTCTAAAATATTTTTTTGGCATGACCTCCCCTTTACAAATACATGTTGTGTTGTGTCAATATTACCTCACATATGTTGGAAATTAATAATATAATCTTTTAAAATACTTTCCAAAATTTTCCCCAGGATCGATGTCAGACTAATTGGTTGATAATTACCAACCTCCTGCCTAGAACCCTTTTTAAATATGGGGATGACCTCAGCCTGTTTCCATACATCTGGGACCACTCCTTCATTTATTGATTTTTGGAAAAAGCATGTTACTGGACCGGCCAGTTCTTTCACTAGTTCCTTAATCATCCTTGGGTGCAGTTCGTCGGGACCCTGTGCCTTGTTTTGGTCTAACTGATCTAGTTTTTTTTTCTACCTCATCTTTATCTAGGATGATGCTGGGATCATATGTATAGACTTTATTCTGGGAAGTAGTTTTAGCTGTACTCTGGCCAAAAACAGTGGTGAAGTAGTTGTTACATTGTTCCGCCATTTCCAGATTATAGGATATTAGTTTCCTGTCCTGGCCCAGTAAGAGGCCTAGTGTTTTATTTGTTCCCTTATTATTATTAATATATGAGTAGAAGGACTTGTAGTTATCCTTAACCTTAGTTGCTAATTTGAGCTCATAGTTTCTTTTGGCTTGTTCAACCTTCTTTTTAGTGGCCCTTAGACTGTTTTTATAAATGTTCCAGCTTTGTTCATCGCCACTTAGTTTGGCCATTCTAAACATCCTGTTCTTGTTTTTAATAGCCTTCTTAACTGACGAAGTCATCCATGGGGGGAGAGATTTTTTTGCCACATTATATTTACTAATCATGGGCACAAACTTCTGAACCAAGCTATTTAATTTGATGGTTAACTTTTCCCACATACTTAGTAAAGATGCACTACTGAATTCTATATCCCACTTCCATTTGGATAGGTCTCTTTTCATGCCCTCAAAATCCGCTATGTCAAACTTGTATATTCAAGTTTTACCAATGGTT
Organism: Neoceratodus forsteri; assembly: GCA_016271365.2. Lineage (NCBI taxonomy): Eukaryota > Metazoa > Chordata > Ceratodontiformes > Ceratodontidae > Neoceratodus > Neoceratodus forsteri. The sequence goes on along the minus strand of JADMNL010000023.1, from coordinate 124,068,080 downwards.
TTATTAATTAATCCCATATAATTAAAACTAACCATTTGATGGTCACTTGCTCCTAGAGGAGACAAGGCTACACAGTTCTGGATCAAGTGTCCCATGTTGCTTAGGACCATGTCCAGGATATGATTGTTCCTGGTGTTTCCTAACACAAAATGATCCAACCCAGCCAGGTTAAATGCTTCTAGATATTCCAACTCAGTGGCAGTATTAGCTTGTAATTTTTCCCAGTTTATTCCAGGGAGGTTTAAGTCACCTAGGAGTATAACATTTTTCCTTTGAGCCAACAGATTAATGAAATCTATCAGCATGGAATCCTCCAGTGGGGTAATTGCAGGTGGTCTATATACTAAATCTATATTGATCTTAGTAGTGTGTGTTGGAGAGATTGCTAACCATAATACTTCACAATTTTCCCATTTAGAGGTATCTATATTTTCTGATATAATGTCGTCAGCAATATACAACGCCCCCCACCCAGACTGTGATCTATCCTTATTGTAAAGGGTATACCCTGGAATATTTTTGTCCCACGTGTCTTCAGTTATGGCACAGATGCGTATGTCCAAATCATGCAGAACTAGCTGGAGTTTGTCCATTTTATTAGCCAGACTTCTAGCATTTAGGGATAGGACATTTATGTTGGGCTGCTTGGGCTTTTTAATATATGATTCCCTGGTCTTTATAAGGCTGCCTGCTCACTCCCATTTATCAGTTTAAATGGGAGTCAATTATACACTTTAATTTAAGTGCAAAAAGGCGTTTACCCTGTCTGTTTAAATGCAGTCCATCTTGAGAATACAAGTGATGCCCTTGAAAGTCCTGCCAATGGTCCACATATTTATACCCTTCCCTTCGACACCATTGTATTAACCACCCATTGAGTCTTTGAATCTCTCTGGTTAATCTAAAATTGGCCCTGGGCACTGGTAAAACTACTGAAATAACAAGGTCACATCCCTGTGATTTAAGAGCCTGTCCCACTTGTTCAAAATCCCTCTGAATGTAGGTAAGAGTTCTCTTACTGACATCATTCACTCCTATATGTAGGAGTGTGACTAGTTTCATGGTACTTTCTGCCAGGCCTGGAAGTATTCTCCTGATGTCCCCAATACCTGCTCCTGGTAGAGCACTAACTATAGTGTGTTCATTCTGTTTTTACACAAAATATGGTCCAACTGCCTTAGCATTGAATCACTTATGAGTTAAATATCCTGTGGGGTGTCACAAATTAACCTTGTGAGTACGCTTGTGTAATTATGATCGGCACTGGCCACTTGCTTCAGGTTCAGGGCCTATTTGGGTATTAAGTACTTCCTCATTATTTGGGTAAACATCAGGTGAAAGAGCACTGTATCTGTCTGGTGTTAATATGTTTCTTGAGACCCCTATGTTTCTTCTATCTTTTTTGTTAGTTGTTCTATGTACCAGACACTAGTCTTCAGTACTATCAGCCCCTTCCAAGTCCTTCGTCTCTGGTTGTGTAGGTACCCATATCTCAGGTTGCATTACCTCAGTGATACTATCTGCCATGGTGTCAATAAACTGTTCTGTTGTGGTGTCATAACTGTGGTTATGTCAGCTTGTACCTGCATCCTTAGCCTGAGTTGTTCTATCTCAGCTATCAGGGCCTCTATCATAGTACATTTGTTACAAAACATAGCCCTCTAATTCCTCACCCTCAGCGTACATACTGCACTTCACACAGAGCTTCATGGTTGTACAATACCTTATTTTATAAGAGTGGATTTATCCCAGTTTCCCCAGCTGACACAGCCAACACACACTGGTGTGCGTGTCTCTGCGTGCATCTCCACGTGTGGCAATGCGCGCCCTGCCAGCACTCACCCTGCTCGCAGCAGCACTGAGCTATAAGGCTTGAGATGACCTGGAAGTGAGTTTGGGGTCATGGGAGCGCTCGCAACAGAAGTTGCATTTTAAAACATAAAAGTTATGCAAGACCTCTGGCACAGTATATCTAAGGCCACACAGGTGTAATTCCCTGCACAAATAAATAAAATAATGCTTAATAGTGCAGTGGTAGTGTTAGCCAACCATAGGAGGACTACAGCTCCTCTCTTCCACCTTCCTGTCTGGAAGGTAGGGCTCCAGAAATACAAACAAGTATATTAAAATATAATTTCAGTATGAATCAGCTCCCCTACCACATTCCCACACTGCTATTTACTTCAGCACTAGTTCAGTATATTTCATCTATGTCCTGAAAAGGAACAGGAATTGATTACTTATGTACAGCTGTTTGAGATGTCTCTATTTTCATAAATCATATTCATACCTCTAAAGGATCCCTAGTTAACTGTGCTTGAATAAAAGTTGAAGCTGTCAGTTGTGTTTTGTATTGTTTTCTTTGTATGGACAACATTCTGAGTAGTTCCTTTCATGGAACCAGGAATTTGGAGTTTTGACTATGTCACTTCATGGTTTCAGAACTTTGGGCACTGTACTGATAAGTTCATGCTGGCATTTCTGAAACCATGATGTGACATAGTCAAAACTCCAAATTCTTGATTCCCTGATAGGAAATGCACAGAATGTTGTCCGTACAAACAAAACAATACAAAACACAACTGACAGCTTCAGCTTTTATTCAGATACAGTTAAATAGGGATCCTTTAGAGGCATGAATATAATTTATGAAAATAGAGACATTTCAAAGAGCTGCATGTATGTAATCAATTCCTGTCCCCTTTAAGCAACAAGGCATAACCAGGTGTTAGATTAACAATCTGTTGATCACCCCCTAGGAGCATAATGTTGTACGAGGTGCAGTTGAGTGCCATATTGCCCCTAGGAGGTGATTAACTGACTGTTAATCAAACACCTGTTCAAGCCTTACTGCTAGTATAAAAAAATCTGTTTTCGAAAGCAAGGTAGTAGAAGTGTACCTTGTGAATGTTTTCATTATTGTGAGGAAGATTTTTAATAAAGTAGTGCATCCACCAACTGTTTGAGTAAGCAGGTTCTGAATCAGAATGCATCATTCCAGTCATTCGGCAGTGCTAGAGAGTGGAATGCTGACAATGAGAGTTCATGCGCTATGGTGATGAGGCTGTACATGACAGTGTGACAGAGATTAATGAAAGGCTGTCAGAATGCTGACAGCCAATCAGGATGCTTAATTTCTGTGATATTTTTTATAATTTGTTTTAACGCTCACCATGGAATGTTAGTGGAAAGTATAGCACATCAGTTGTTGTGATTACAAACTGTACTAATGATAAAAATAACAATTGGCTTGTTGTAGAACTGACAATCATTTATTACAGTAATAAACACATAGCAGTCAATTTTTTCAGTCCTGTGTCATTGTAAATAATATGAAGTCTGCAGCACACCATCATGCACTATTGTTTCATATATACTCATGAATTTTTATTCATGTTTGGATTTGTGTCTTAGGATATGCATGTCTTCTCCTGACAGAGGTTATTACTGCCATTTCAACAATGGAAAACTGAGATGAAATGCAACTAAAAATGATAGACATGAAAGTACCACCACCTCTGTGCTCAGCATATGCTCACATAGACCTTGAACTGGTAAAAGCTCATTATGTTAGCTGGTTCAACAAATGATTTGTAATATGTACTGAAGCAACCTAGCAACTGCCTAAGTTAAACAGCATGATGTGAATTACACACCTGCATATAATGCTGAATATGTTGAAAAGTGTCAAACTACATTTCAACCACAGTATATGGCTCTCTTTATGAAAAACAAAACAAAGAAAAACACTTGCAGATTTGTCATTCAGTGACCACCTATGTAGAAAATCAACAAATACAATAGTCATCAAAGTAACATTACAACTTTATTAACGTTTGTCTTTCAATAATTTTCATTATAACCTGCAAATATGTCATCTGATCAATAATGTCAAATGTCTTTTTATAACTTTTTTAGTGTGTATTAAAACATTGAGTTATAAACATAAACATGCACATTCCCAGTATCACAGCTTGAGTTTACTACCCCGATTTGTATCACATGTAGCCCTCATTTCATGTCGGCTTGCACTTTCCTGAGTTCAGCTTTCTTCATACTTTCCAAAAGTCTGCTTAGTTGAACTCAGGTGTGCAGAGCCATGAATGAGCCTGCTGGTGCTTCAGCACCATTCTGGACATGTGACCATGCATTGGAAGTGGTGCGGTAGACCGGACCACCGGGGGCTCCCTATATAAGGAATATGTTTACATTTAAGTGCTTTTTGTTTAAAGTGATTTATGCAAGTTTCCCAAATACTGCTTTCACATAGTATGCCATTGCCAGCCATAATTCAGATATTGAAACTGTGATTTGTTTTGTAAATTAAATCAGTCATAATCATTTTTTTGACATTTTAGCAGTTTGTTTCTGGCTGCCCTCCAGTTTTCTCTGTGCAGCCACACCCCCAGAATGATGTCATGCAGGGAAGCTGTCAATGTTTTACACACAGCAACAAGGAATTCTGGGTAAATAATAAATTTATCTTAAATGTTCCTTACTCAGAGGTGCAGTCCTTTATTTAGGTAGTGGTGACTGCAGTATAGCACCTAATATGTAGATATACATAGCAAGGCATTGTGGGTACAATAAGAAACTGCTTTCCAATTTCCTTACTGTGAGGTGCAGCCTCATATTTCAGTAGTGACTTTATTTATTTATTTCGAGTCTAGGTTTACAAGTACCTTTGAGCCAAGGCTCTTTTACAACAACACTTCAACAATATAAGCTCTCATATGTTTATTTTCAAAACAAGGCATTGTGCACACAGCATTTAGCTGACAAGATTTCTTTACTGAGTGATGTAGTCTCCTATTTCTGTAGTGAGCACAGAAATATAATAGCCTTTATACTTATTTACATAGTGAGGCATTGTGGGTACAGTAAATAGCTGATTTTTCCATCTAAAACTAAAAACTGACAGAATCCCTTTAAAAACTTTGTTTCCCTTGCATGATGTCATCGTTCGGGAATGCAGCACTGAGAAAAAAGGAGCAGGGCCATGCAAATGAAGCAGAATACAGAAATAAAAAGAAATTTTTTTAATTATTGTTTTTATTGGCTTTTTTCCCCATTTTCTCCCCATCCCTGTGCCCTAGGTGTGCGAGCGTGTGTAGAGGCACGCACATGCCACACCTCGGTGTGCCATCCCTCTATGCTACCACCCCCTCCCACCTATGCTACTCATTGGGCCTCCACCTGGTGGGAGTGAAACTACGGAGTGGGGGCGATGACCACCTTGGGAGAGGAGAGCTGCCTTTCGGCTGCTCAATCCTGCTCCTCCCCCATGCCGGCTCTCTGACCACCCGAGGTCATTCCCGAACCCAGGTTGCCAGCATGGCATGAGATAAGGTGTCCATTGCCTTAGCCCTCAGTGCCACCAGGAGGGGGAAATGATTTTTTTCATGGAAAATAGCAATTTTTTGCAGTTTAAATGGTAAGAGACTGATTCACAACTCCTGAGGCTACAGGTCTCAAAATGATGATGGTCAACATTTTAAGCCTGCCTAAAAAACTTGTACAGCTGCAAGTCTGGGCTGCACACGTTAACCCTGACCTTATCATAATTACTGAGTCGTGGTTAAAAAAGACGAACACTGATCAACAAATATCACTGCAGGGCTACAATTTATTTAGAGCAGATAGAGAGTCTAGAGGCGGGGGTGTGGTTATCTATGCCAAATCTAAGTACTTGGTCACCAATATTAGTTGCAAATCTCTAGCCAAGGAATTTGAGTTAGTTTCGCATGAGCCTTCATCTCCTCCTCCCGGAATGTATCACTATCCTAGGTGGCTATAGACCCCATCTGATGGTGATGAAGTCCTTAATCTTTTGAAGTCCATGTTCAGAGATGCAAAAACTGAAACAATATTTCTAGGAGATCTAAATATGGACTGGCTGTCACCCTAAATCACACGGCCTCAAATCCCTTTGTGATGAACTAGGTCTTGGGCAATTAGTCAGTGAACCTACTAGGAACAACACTCTAAATACTGCCAACAGTTCCATTCTAGATATGGTACTAACCACCCATCCACACAAAATATCTAATTCGCAGTGTTTCACAATGACATGAGCAATCATGGAATTGTTGCTTGCATAAGATCTCAAATTAAGGCCCGGCCGCAACCCATCTTTATAACAAAAAGATCCTTTCGCAAATTCAGTGCAGTAAACTTCCTATCTGACCTGAGCATGATCAGATGGCAAGATCTCTACCTAGCCAAAGATGTCAACAAGGCAGCTTACATCCTTAATGACAAACTCACTACAATAATAAATAAGCATGCCCCTTTCATCAAAGTAAGGGTACAGAACAATTCCAACTCCTGGTTCACCTCGGATCTCAAGGCAGTCCTTATAGCTCGAGATAAGCTCTGGGCTAAAGCTAGACATTCCAAAGAATCTTCGGATTGGCAGGCCTTTAGAACAGCCAGGAATAACTGTGTGAAAAAACTTCGCTCTGCTAAAGCTAACTATTATATTTCTACTCTCAAACAAGCTAAAGGTAACCCTCATAAAATATGGAAGACTATCAAAGCTATAGAAGGACGGCCCATGGCCCCCTCTGTCCCAACAAAGATAGTTGCAAGTGGCAAGATTGTGGAAAACAAGTCCCTAATCCTGGAGGAACTTAACTCCCACTTTGCCACAGCTGGATTAGCTTTTGACTCGTCACCTTATGCTGGTGCTGCGGTGAGCCAGCATACCCCTCCCCTACATCTAGTCCTGCACCCAGCCCCTTCCAACTGCATGAGATAACTTATAAGGAAGTAGAAGATTCTCTTCTTAACTTAGACACCAAAAAGCTGGGGACGATGGCTTGGAACCCTTTTCCTAAGGTCAGGCTATTCGCCATCTCACTGCCCCAATTCTCCACATCTTCAATCTTTCCATTACATCTGCTACTGTGCCGTCCTGCTGGAAATCAGCACATATCCTCCCTCTATTTAAATCTGGTGACCCATGCGATGTAAACAACTATAGGCCTATCCCCATATTGCCTATCCTTTCTAAAGTTCTCGAAAAACTGATCCATATTCAGTTAAAATCTCACTTGGAAACCTTCCCTCTCATTAACCAAACTCAATCTGGCTTCCGGGCTAATCATAGCGCAATCACTGCACTAGCAAAAGTAACCAATGATTGGATCTCTGCTATAGATGCTAAGAAGGTAACTGGTGCAGTCTTTTTGGACCTCAGCAAAGCTTTTGATATGGTTGATCACAAACTATTAGTTAATTGCCTTGCAAAGTTGGGTGCCACATACCATACCACCCAGTGGTTCTCTAGCTACCTAACTGGAAGATTCCAAAAGTAAAGGCGAAGGCTTTTTTCTGCTGCCTTGCCAGTTGCAAGAGGAGTCCCCAAGGATCCATCTTAGGCCCTATCTTGTTTTCTTTGTACATTAATGACTTAGATGCTAACATTATCTACGTCCAATCTGCACTTTTGCAGATGATACTGTGTTGTATACTTCTGGCTCATCGTTATCTGAAGTCAAGGGAGTTCTAGCGGACTTCGCACAACTTGAGCATAATCTAATAAAGGCAAAGCTTCTGCTCAATGCTAAGAAGACTAAAGCGATGATATTCTTCCGCAGTGCTGTCACAGGATCCCCCAATACCCTTGCCCAAAACTTCATTGTCACCACGCTAAACGAGCCTCTGGAAGTTGTAACCAGATTTAAATATCTGGGTATCTGGATCGACAATAAATTATCTTTCAATGACCACGTCGAAGATGTCTCTAGAAGGTTAAAAGCAAGGTTAGGTTTCTTCTACAGAAATAGGCCCCTTTTCCCCCTTGAAACTCGAAACAAGCTTGTACAGGCCACTTTCTCCCCCTACTCGACTATGGCAATGTAATCTATCCCTCCACCACTCTTGCAAATCTAAGTAAACTGGACATCCTTTATCACCGTGTGTTACGGTTCATTACCAACTCCCCTTACCATTCGCACCACTGTGACTTATATGCAGCTGTTGGTTGGACATCCCTTACTACTAGACGCCTGCTCCACGCTGGTCTATGGACTCTTAAACTGCTCCTGCAGAAATTGCCAAGCTATCTCTCTTCCCTTATTAGTATCTCACATAGTGCATACTCTAAGAAAATCTGACTTTATTATGCTTGACATACCAAGGACGGACTTCTTTGGTAAACGTGCTATTGCATATGCCCTTCCTCCATTTGGAAACCAATTACAAACCGTACTGAAACTAACTAGCACAGTTTCAATAAACTTCTACAAATCGCTAAGTTCAGCCAAAATAAAAGACACCTGTAACTGTCATTAAGTCTCTTCCTTCCCCATGTGTGCCATATTTAACCACTGGTAAGGTATAATTGATTTGTCATATTAACTGCTTTCCCTTCCCCTTCTACTCCTGGCTTTATCTATGCTTACGCTCCACTGCTACTCTATCAAATCACTCCTCCCCCCATATCAGTTGTAGTCTGTTGTTTGTTCTAGCTGACAAAATATATGTACTGCACACACCAGTCATCATGTTTCATTTATCAGTATACAACCTGTAAGTTGCTTCCCTGTTTCATATCAATGTTTACCACCTGCGGTCACCCTATGTGGTACCCTTGTATGTATATCCAGCCTGTATCATGTAACGTGCATTTCATGTATATACTGTTATTACCTATCTGTGTTTGTACTTTAAGTGTTTATGTCACAGGACCTCCTTGTGAATGAGCTTGCTCAATGGAGTTTTCCTGCAATAAACTTGAACTTGAACTACAGGTTACTACTCCCATTTGTTATGGCAAACTGGCATAAATCACTTTACATAAGTGCCACAGTATATTCTACCTGAACCAAGACAATGCTGCAGATACAAAAAGGTATGTTTTGGGACAACCCAGCAGTCACAGACCTGTAACATAATTGCTTATATTCACTAGTTTTTTATAGCTCAATCAGACTCTGCAACCAATTTCTGTCTTTGTTTCTCTCATAAATGATTCCTCCTACTGTATGAAATTTAACAACTTGTCTTGCTTGCAAAAAAGTGGCATACTGTAGGGCATAACTTTATAAATCTTGCACTACTGTATGTGTTTACAACCTCGCACATTTTAGACTCCAACTTTTACTAAGATTTGTGTACTCAGTGAATCCAGCGTGAACAGAGCCAAGCTAGGAAAAATAGACAAAACTGACACACGACATGGGGAAAAGATAAGGGAAAGGTATTGACTCATTTTGTGACAGGTAAAGGGTACAGTACTGTGGTGCTCTGAATGAAGATGGAATGAGTGAGTGGAACACCAAGGTCTGAATTATTGTGGATAAGATAAAAGTTACCCAGACAAGGAGAGGAAGGAGTCGTCCAAGAGATTCAGTGCCCACAGGGCGTTTATTCAGTACCAGTGAGTAGGGAGACACAGTCACAAGAGAGGTAGGCACCACAACAACAGGGCAATAGAGAGAACAGAATTACTTTTACCTAACACTAAAATAATTACCAAAAGTATTTTGAGGTGCACCTAGGCCTATTGCCACTATACTCTAAAATTTCTTAGCAGTAACCTGCAAGTAAAACTAGTACTTAGAAGGAAATCAGGTGTTATTCACTACCTACAGTATCTGGTTTTACAATGACCACAGAATCATCACAAAGTCCAAATGTCTGAAGTCTTTGTGCGCACCGTCGTTCTCCATTGGTAGCTATAAAAAAGTGAAACAGAACTGTAGAACACTTAGACACAATTCCCAGCATGGACCTAATTAAGGCCACTGGGGTGGTGAGAGGTTTTGTAAACAGACCAAAGGTTTCTCGGCAAAACCCACTCTCTCCAAGGCTGTCGGAAAGAAAGAACCAGAGAAGCTGATTCCTGGAATGAACCCACTTACGAGCTATCAGATTCAACACTGGATGCAAAGGATTCCTTGGCCAAAACCCACTTCCAGGGCCGCCAAGGAAGAAGAGAAATCTGGAGATGCGTGGTGACAAATCCACTGGAGGACTACCATGACATGGACAATGCTGCAGCACTCCAAGGGCCAGCAAGACTTTGAAGGATCTGAAGTGAAGATGATCTCTGATGCAACCAGGAACCAGAAGGATCTGAAGTGAAGATGGTTGATTCTGTAGTCTTGTCACAAGGAACCAGAAAAAAACAAGGAAATGGCGGATGCGTCCCGCACTGGGCTTCGACGGACTCAACTTGCGGCGAACAACCAGGGGCCTCAGACCAAGTTCTTCCAGGATGTGCACACTCTTCTGCGGAGGGCGACCAACTTTGGGACATCCGGATCAGGAATAAAATGAAATGACACTGGCATGGCAGTCGTGATGCACTTGAACTTCGGCGACTGTAACGTCAAAATGTAGAACAGAAGAAACGGTGGGTGTGACTTGTACAAACGGCGATGAACTCGACTTCGGTGAATGACATGGATGGAGCAGATGATCTGATGGTCAGACACATTCTGGTGAAGAATGATGATGAAGACATTTTCCTCCGGGTAGAGACTGATTCTGGACACGTAGAACAGCAGACCACACCATGGAACATCAATGCAGTAGAAGATTGAGACTGTCCTCATACACTGGCAACAATGTAACTATTAGATACACATTCCCACCATACCAAGATAACTGCATGGTGACCAAATAATTTGCCAGGAAAAGGGACAAATTATAACTTTTGGGGCAATTGTTTACTGGTAGGGCAATTGTTCAGATGCATGTGTCAATAGTTCAGATGCCTGGGCAATAGTTCAGATGCATGGGACAATAGTTCAGATGCCAGGGGCAATAGTTCAGATGCACGGGCAATGGTTCAGATGCCCGGGGTAATAGTTCAGATAAACAGGGCAATTGTTCATATGCACAGGGCAATTGTTCATATGCACAGGGCAATAGTTCAGATGCACGGGGCAATTGTTCATATGCATGGGGCAATTATTCATCCAAACAGGGGCAAATGACCACAATCCTAATGTCACAATGCAGTCTTGGTGCTTTCAGCCAATACCCAATCGTTCAGATGCTGGAGCAATAAACAGTGGCATAAATAGTACAGTCATTACAGTTACTTTGTAGCATATTGTGAGCTAAGCACCCTTGAATGGACCCTTTTCTGACTGTAGTGCCTTCCTGAATAGGATCCGGCTACCCCTGAATGTTTTGCTATGAATGCCCCAATCACTATACTAGGGTGCACCACTTACCCTATACTAGTTGCCCTGAACACTAGAGGCCTAAATGCTATGGGGCCTATATGCCCTACTTACTACTAGGCTGGCTTGCCTTTGCTGGCTAGGCTGGGGCTGCCCTTACTACCACTGGGCTGGCTTGCCCTAACTCACTAGGCCGGGACTCCCTTACTACTACTATTGGGCTGGCTTGCCCTCACTCACTAGGCCGGGACTGCCCTTTTCTTCTGGGCCTGGTAGCCCTGCTTTACATGGGGCCTGGTGCCCTGCTTTTCATTGGGCCAGGTAGCCCTAAACACTGTGGGTCTGGTGCCCTGCTTTATTCTGGGCCTGATGCCCTGCTTTACATTGGGCCTGGTAGCCCTAAACACTGTGGGCCTGCTGACCTGCTTTATTTTGGTTCTGATGCCCCGCTTTACATTGGGCCTGGTAGCCCTAAACACTGTGGGCCTGGTGCCCTCTTTACCTCGGGTCGGACTTGCCCTTTTAAGTGAGTGACCCCTTTAATTCTTAAGGTTCTCTGAACCTGCTGTCACTCCTAGGGCGAGTCGCCTCCCAGGTCCCGCCCCTCATAAATAAACATAGGCCCTTGCACTTTATTTATTTTTTTTTATTTTATTTTAACATCAGTTTAACAACCTTTGAGCCAGGGGCTCATTTACAAAGGTACCTCGTCACATAGAGGACAAAAACAGCGGTACAAGAGACAACAGATAATAAGCAATACAGGTTCACAATAGGTGTCAGTCAATGTTACAGGTATTTCAGAGACATAAATACTATATACAGGCAAGTTAGGGTTAGGAGATAGTGGATAAAGGAGGATCAGTTAAGAAGATGGATAACAAGGATGGGAGGAGGCCCAGAGAGAGGAGAGTGGGCAAGTGAGGGTGTCGAGTAGGAAGGAAGAGTGCTGCTCAGTGAGCATTGTCAGAGGGAGGAGGAGATTAAGGGCAGCAACAGCTGCATGAGGTGAGCAGGTGATTTCTGAGGCTGTATTTAAAACATGCTAACGAGGGAGCATCAGAGATTCCAGCAGGGAGGGAGTTATACCAGGAGGGAGCTCTGTAGGGGAATGCCCTTTGACCTTATGTGGTCCTAGCCCTTGCTATGACCAGTGCGGTTCTGCAGGAGCTGCGGGTGCGCACTGTGGGATTAGCCCGGTGGATTGAGTCAGATAGGCCGGGGGGGATTGGCCATGGAGGGCTTTATAGGTAAGTTGGCAGGTTTGGTACATGAGGCCCTCATCCAGGTTGAGTGGAGTGGCCATGGAATAAAGAAGACAGGTGTGGGTGAGTCTATGAGCACTGGTTACAAGTCTACAGGCTTTGTTAAGTGTGAGGCGTACTTTGCGCAGGGCCGTCTGGCCTGCCGCGCCATAGACAGGAAGGCCGTAGTCGATTAGGGATATAACAGAGGAGGTGACTGCAAGGCGGAGGGCGTCAGAGGGGAGGCAGTTTTTGTGACAGTAAAGGATACCCAGCTGTGTGTTGGAGGCAGAGGTCAGGGTAGAGATATGGTCATGAAAAGAGAGGGCTGGGTCAAAGGTTATACCATTTATAGGAGTGAACAAGTTTGATAGGGAAATTGAGGGTGGAGTGGACAGAGAGAGGAAAGTTGCTGGACTTATTTTGGGGGTGGGCAAAGAGCATGGCTTTGGTTTTTCTTTAGGTTGATGACGAGTCGGTGCTCAGTGAACCAGGTTTCAGCGGCATTGTAGGCTTGCTGAAGAGAGTTCTGGAGTGAGATGGGGTTACTATCGGAGGCAAAGAGTACCTCATCATCAGTGTAGAGTGGGATTTTTCCTGCACATTCACTGGGTAGGGAGTTGAGGAAGAGGGAAAAGAGTAAGGGTCCGAGAATAGAGCCCTGGGGGACTCCAGAGCAGATAGGGCAGGTGCTAGAAAGAGTTCCTCTAACTTTCACACATTGCGAGCGGGCTGACAAGTAGCTCGCACACCAGAAGACTGGACCAGTGGCAAAGCCTAGATGGTCAATGGTAGCTAACAAGAGAGGATGTGAGACAGTGTCAAAGGTTTTTGATAGGACAATGAATACAGCACCAGCCAAGGAGCCAGAGTCCAGTGAGGTGTGAAGGAAGTTAGCGAACTCCAGGAGTGCAGTATTGGTGCTATGGCCGGCTCTGAACCCATGCTGTTCAGGGCAAAGGACATCATATTTAGAGAGGTAGTCAGAAATTTGGGTGGCCACAATTTTCACTAAGGCCTTAGAGAGGGGAGAGAGGATTGAAATAGGCTGGTAGTTACCTGGAAGTGTCCTGTCACCACCCTTGTGGATAGGGGTAACAGTAGCGACCCTCCAGACAGAAGGGAATTGCCCTAGGCAGAGGGACTTATTAAAGAGGCAGGTGATAGGCGAGATGACCTGGTCCAGGACCTGACGTAGAAGACAGGGATCTAGGGAGTCATTACAAATAGTGTTGCTCTTTAAGGCTTTAAGCAAGTATGGCCTGACTTCTTGAGCGGTGACCCAACGCAGGTGGAACAGGGGGCGTGAGATGGAAGGGACAGTCCTGGGGGAAGGGGGATTGAAGAAATTGTCTTTGAGCACTGAGCTAAGGTCGGTAAAGGAATTATTGAGGTGAGTGCCAATGAGGGCAGGGTCTGAGGAGACAGTACCATTTATGTCAAGAAGCGATGGTGGGGGGGGGGCGTGTGCCACCATTCAGCTGCTTGACGTTGTCCCAGTAGGACCTGGGGTTCCCCCATGAGGAGGTAAAGGAGGCTTGATAATACTCAGCCTTTGCTTTGCGGATAGACCAAGTACACTTGTTCCGGGATGCAGCATAAGCCTGTCTGTCTGCTGGGCGGCCAGTTTCAACAGCGAGGTGCCATAGGTTATCCCGCTGCTTAAGAAGTAGGCTCAATGCAGGGTTGACCCAGGGGACATGTCTTACTTTGGACCTATGAGCAGTTATAGGTGCAAAGATGTCACAGGCAGAGTTGAAGGTGCGGATAAAGAAGGCCAGTGCCTTGTCAATATCAGGGGTGCTTAGTAACGGGGACCAGTCCGTGTGGGCTAGGTAAAGCTTTAGGTCTTTCAACCCATCAGGTCTAAGCTGCCGCCGAAGGGTGGTTTGAACAGAGGGCTTGGGCAGAGAGGTTGCCCAGTTGAAGAGAACAGGGAAGTGGTCACTAAGGCAGTCAGGGAGGTTTTGGATATTGTGGACGCGGCAAGGCCTGTTAGTGAGGACCACATCCAGGAGAGTGCTAGAGCCCCTTCTGGGATTTATTCTAGTAGGCTGGGAGACTAGTTGGGTTAGATCAATAGCAGCAAAAGCCTCATGGGAGGAAGAGGATGTGGGACTAAGCCAACTGATGTTCAAGTCACCCACCAGGATTTGGTCAGAGGAGTTGGGTAAGGAGGCAAGATATTCAATTAACGGGCCCAGCGCCTGAGCTTGGTTCTTTGGAGGTAAGTATGCCGTAGTGAGGAAGATAGGACCCCTAGAGGGGTTGGGAGATAGTTTTAGTGTTAGGGCCTGGGCCTTGTGGTCAAGGTCAGGGGGAGGAAGGGCTAGTCCAATGAGAGGGTCTTTAACATAGATGGCACATCCCCCACCTCTCCTACTGACCCGGTCCAGATGGTGGCGGGAATAGCCAGGGAGAGAGACCTGGGAGTTAGAGGTGGAGTCAGACAGCCAGGTTTCGACCAAGGCAATCACATCCGGTTTATGAACCGTCACCCAGCAGTGTAAGGAGTCCAGTTTTTTAAGGAGGCTACATATGTTTATAGATGCGATACGTTGTCCAGAGGATTTCCATGGGGAACCATTGTTGCCAGGCCCAGGATTGGGATGAATGTTGCCAGACAGGAGCAGGAGGAGGAAAGCCGCCCTTGGAAGCAGGTGGCAGAAGGAGAGTTTACACCAATTGGGGTAGAAGTGATGGGGGGGTATAGTAGCACAGGGGATAGGTAGGGTAGCACAGACTGGGAATGCTAGCATGATAAGATGCACAAAGGGTGGGGGTGGAGAGGAGGTGCCCATGTGAACGGTGGTATAGAAAGGAGCAAGTTGGGTGTGTGAAGGAGGAGGGGGGAGGGGCAGGAACTGAAAAGGGGGGAGAGCAGGAGGGCAACTGGGGGCACAAGCGTAGCTAGACTCTGGGCATATAGTGACCCTAGGGGAGGCAAGGGATATTAGAAGGAGGGGAAGGAGAGAGAGACGAGCAGGACAGGGGATGACAGGCATGATAGGAGTGGGGTGAGAATTGTAGGGAGAATAATTGGGAGCTTGGATGGCAGTGACTTGGGTGGACAGCTGTGGGAGCTGCAGGAGTCAAGGTAGGAAGACAGACACAGGGCTAGGATAGGGGTGGTTAGTTTAGGAGCAAGATAGATAAGCGGGGTACAGTGCCCACTGGTGGCCAGCAGGTATAACCTGCAAATGGGAAAGTGGGGACTTAGTATCTGGCACACAGGAAGTGACACACTCAGCATGGGCCAATAAATTGCACTGGCCTTACTATCCTGGCCCCTCCCCGTGGGCGTCGCTAGCCTGCCCCCTAAATAAATATTAATCTAGGGTCCTTGTGACCCACTACTCAGGCGGCGCTCAGCCACTTTGTACAAGTGCCTACAGCGCTAAACAATTTATAATTTTTTTTAAAAAACAGTTGGGCGGGTAGCACGAATCTGCGTGCTGCTGCCGACTCACCGCACACACTGGGAGATTGAGTGAGCAAATGGAGGTGGGAGGTCTTGCTGGTAGTGGGAGGGAGAACTCAGGCAGCAGGGAGGATGTCAGGGGGCTTCCGACAGCCGACAGGATGACCAGAGTGATGTGGCTCTTCTCTGTCGCTGCCGAGGGACTGGGATTTATTTTAAAATAAAATAAACAAGCATTTGTCGATGCCGAATGTTGCTTGCTTGTATGTGCCATTTAGGTATTTGGAAGTGATAGTTCCATGCCTTCCTCCCAAGTCATCCACTGTGTCTCTCCACTCAGTATTCACAGAAGAGTGGGAGGGGCAAGGGCCACAGCAGTACAGCAGTTGCCAAGGGGGTGAAGAGGTGGACAATAGTCCATCACAGGCAAAAGAGTCCTGCAGGAGCTCACTAAATTGAAGGTGGACAAAGCGATGGAACCAGATGGCATACGCCCAAGATATTAAGAGAACTGTGAGGGAGATAGCAGCAGTACCTCTGGCAGCCATGTTCACTGAGTCATTCAACATGAGTGAATTGGAGGAGGGCACATGTGGTCCCTCTACACAAGTCCAGCAGCAGGGAGGAGGCGGGGAACAATAGGCCGCTCAGCCTCACCTCAGTAGTGAGGAAGATCATGGAGACATTGCTTAAAGAAAGGATAGTGGGGCATCTAGAAGCCATCAGAGCCCAGGACCATAGACAACATGGATTCACAGTGGGGACATCATGTCAGACAAATCTGGTTGATTTCTTTGACTGGGTGACAAAGGAAGTGAATCAGGGTGGGGCAGTGGACAATGCTTACCTTGATTTCAGCAAAGCCTTTGACACCATCCCACATGGGAGGCTGATAGAAACATAGAATTTGATGGCAGATAAGGACCACTTGGCCCACCTAGTCTGCCCATTTTTCTACCTTGCAGATAAGCTGCAGATCCTAGTTAACCAACAGCTTACTTCCTCCTAACCCCCACTAGGACTGCCTTATGTCTGTCCCATGCATGCTTGAATTCCACCACTGATATTGACTCACAACCTCCTCGGAAGGCCGTTCCATGCATCCACAACTCTCTGTGAAAAAATACTTCCTTACATTACCTCTGAGCCGTCCCCCTCTATCTTCAAATTGTGCCTCTTGTTCTTGCATCTCTTTTCTGAAAGATGCTACCCTCTTGGACTTTGTTGATTCCCTTGAGGTACTTGAATGTTTCTATCATGTCCCCTCTCTCCCTTCTTTCCTCAAGGGTATACATATTAAGCTCCTTTAGTCTTTCTTCGTATGTCTTCTGGTGCAGACCCTGCACCATTTTGGTTGCCCTCCTCTGGACAGCCTCCACTCTGTCTATGTCTTTGCAGAGACAGGGTCTCCAGAACTGCACATAGTACTCCAGATGGGGTCTCACCAACTGTCTGTACAGAGGGATAACAACTTCCTGTTTTTTACTACTGATGCCTCTTCCTGTGCATCCCAGTATCCCCCCAGCCTTCCTTACTGCCTTCTCACATTGCTTGCCCACCTTCAGGTCATCTGATATAATTACCCCCAGGTCCCTTTCCATTTTTACTGTTGTCAGTATCTCAACCCCCATTGTGTACTCTTCCCTTGGGTTTTTGTTTCCCATGTGCATTACCTTGCACTTCTTTGCATTGAATCTGAGCTGCCATACATTTGACTGTTCCTCCAACCTTGCCAAGTCCCTTCTCATCCTTTCCACTCTGTCTTGTGTATCAACCCTGTTGCAGATCTTTGTGTCGTTTGCAAAAAGACATACTTTTCCTTCCAGTTCCTCTGCAATGTCACTTATAAAGACATTAAAAAGGACCGGTCCCAGTACTGAACCCTGCGGTACCCCACTAGTAACCCTCTTTTCTTCACTGTGTACTCCATTTACTACTACCCTTTGCGTCCTGTTGTCTAGCCATTTTTTTATCCAGGCTACCACCTTGGGACCCACTCCAAGGCTGGCTAACTTGTGTGTAACCCCAAGGGGGCGCTACCCTTAGGGCTACTACCCCTGCCTGCCTCAACTGTGACAGGGTGAGGGGCCCAGATCCGTTGACGGGTGCCTCCACCCAGAGGTCGGGGTCAGAACAGTCAAGATTGATTCGATCACAGCCCTCTGGGTTACTGCAACCCCCCCCTTCTGTCCCTCTAGTGGCTCACTCGAATTACGGACAATACTTTTCCTTGGTCCACTTACCCCCCGGCTTGTATCTCTCTGCTCACTCTGGGAACCCCCTGAAAAGTAAGGTACCGTTATTACACTTTCACTATACAGTATATCCTCAGTAAAACACAATCCAGCCAGGGTATAAGTGCAAAACAAACAATCTGATTTATTTAAGGGGGAGAAATAACAAGGCCAGGGGGAAATCAAGATGATTGGCTTATCACTACACTATCCTATTTGTTGAATACGCTAAACAATCTACATGTCTCACACTGTTTGCATTTGTCCTACTGCCTACCTCTTCCTTGTGCTGTGTCACATTGTACTGGTCATGTGTTTCCCTTGTATACTCCCGGGTCATGCCTGAAAATAGGCATTGCTATGTCTAGCGCACCCACCCAGTAACCAAAAGCAAAATAAATAAATTACTGTCCCTGGGTACCCAAGCCCTAGTGGCTAGTCCCTCATGGCAGCTGGTTGGGGCCCTGACACGGATGCCCTTTACTGTCCTGAACAGATCAAAATGAGCAGAGGGCTCACTGAGTGCATGCAGCAGTACAATGAACTGATGGGGTTTGTTTTACCACCTCACTTGTCTGAGAGATTAACAGGGAGTCACCCTAACCCAGTACTCACACCTCCAGCAGATAACCACTCCTTCACAATTTACAGGGCTGAGCCTGAGCTTTGAAAACCTCCTTACACATTTATATGGCAACTCACAGAGGGGTACCACACCAGGCAGCTGCTTCCAAAACCCATACAAACTCACAGCAGTCTAAGGTGCTGGAACGGCAGCTTCAACTTTTCTATGGACCGAGTGGACCAAGCGCGATTCAGCAGATTCTCCAGTCCTCCAACAGGTTGAGCCTAGTGGGTAGCTGTGCTGACCACAGCCTCCTCTGACCGCCTGCCAATGGATTTAATCCAACTAGCACTGAGCAATTCAAACGGCCACCTCAGGCCTTTCACGCGCTTCCCGTGCGAGCACTCAACGCCGCAGAAGCTCAGAGCTCCCTTCTCCTTCTCAGTTACAACGCATCTGACTCTTTACAGCCTGGGGCACTCCTCTTCATTCGGGCACACCTGATTCCATTGATGGGCAACACCTGCCAGTCATTTGTTCCTGCTCTCAGTGGTGCAAAAAAGTGCCATAGCCCATAATGCTTTCCTCAAGTTACAAGCAGTGTCTCAATTGGTCAGACGGCTCTACAGAGTCCTGAGGTACTGATTGGCCCAATTCGGCAGTTCTGGACCAAAATGGAGAAGATAGTCAGAACAGTTGTTACTGCAAAAAAAGGCAGGTTAGAACAAACACATTATCAATAGTACTCTGCGCTATTATTAATAACCCTTACTTGCCTGAAAAGAACTTGGCGTCCGCGTCAAGTAGTTACTCTTAAATCACTTTAAGACAAACAGCTTAACTAACACTATATTACACTTTGCATTACATACATAAATATTATATTCACAGTGTACTATGGTCTATACAATGGCACACACACATAACCTTTTGTTCCCCTGTTAACTCAGGTCATTAGTTCCTGCCCATGACACCTGGGCAGAGGGGACTCCTCCCTATCAGCTACTGGTGGGTTACCTAAAGCAGGGGCACCACACTCGTAGGGCAATACTAACAAACTAGAGTTGTCCCCCAAGGCTAGCTTAGGCAAGGAACTCGGGGACACATACACTCCTTTGTGGACCACATGTAGCGGCAAGTCCACATGCTGACCCAGAGACTCATAGCTCAATTTTGCCACCGGCCGTACTTCTCGGCTGGAGCATCTAGGGGTCTTGGAAAACCCTGCCACAGATCCTGACCCCATTTCAGCCTCATTGAGATTAGTAAGGGAAACCTTCACAGGGGAAATGGACTCAGCACTCATAGTACTTCCGCACCAGGACCCACACTACTTGGCTCAACCGATGATTGTCTGGGCACTAGTAAGGAATCATCAGGGCATTCAAAATATTTTTCAGGCTCCGGCATATCACTGGCTGGTTCCCCCATATCACTTTCTTCTTCTGAAAAGTCAGATAGTTCAGCCAGGCCAGACAGTTCAGCCAGGCTCAAAGACCCCACCCCTTGGGCTTTACTGCTACCCAGCCCATCCTCTGGAAGCATTGTGTCCGGAGACAAAGTAGGGGGCTCAAACAGTCCAGAAGGCCCAACCTCATCTCCAGAGTTAACAAGGGGATTGCCCCAAAACAATTGGCTCAGTTCATAAGAGGGATAGTATTCAATATCATTTTCTTTGTCTTCAGACACCAACTGGCGATCATCTCCATCAGCGGGATTTGGACAAGGCCCTCTTAGTTGGCTTGCTGAAGAATCAATTGGTTTGGTTCTTTTCCTGGAAGCAGATCTAGTCATAGGCTGGGAGGGGGAGGCATTTGGAGGTTCAGCTTCAATCAGGATTTGCCTGATTGGCAGCAGATGATTTCGGTGTATAGTTTTCACATCTTTGGAATTGTTTTCAGGCCGCACTTTATAGACAGGCAAATCTGCCACTTGTCCCACAACAATGTGAGGGAGGTGATGCCATCGGTCAGCAATTTTGTGTTTTCCATGCAGTCCCAGATTTCTCAGTAACGCTCTATCCCCTTCTCTCAGTTCCATTGTCTTTACTTTCTTGTCATACCTCTCCTTATTGGCCAGGTTTAGTTTAGCAGCCATGGTCTGGGCCAACTGATAAGCATGGTTTAACTGGGCCTTCAACTTTTGTACGTATTGTAGATGATTTTCTGCCTGCACCCCATCCAGGGAAACTCCAAAACACACATCCATGGGCAATCTAGCCTCTCTCCCAAACATCAGTCTGTATGGGGAAAATCCCGTGGCATCACTTTTGGTGCAGTTATAAGCGTGAACCAGGGTGCTAATCTGCTGGCTCCACCTCGGTTTGTCTTTGGGTTGCATTGTGCCTAACATATTAAGCAATGTGTGGTTAAACCTTTCAGGCTAGGGATCTCCCTGAGGGTGGTTCTCGACTTTCGCACTCCCCACAAAGACAGCATCTCTTTAATCAGGCGGCTCTCAAAGTCCCTCCCCTGATCGGAATGGATCCGCTGGGGGGCCCCATAGTGGACAAAAAAGTTTTCAACAAGTATTTTAGCCACCGTGGTTGCTTTCTGGTCCTTAGTAGGGAAAGCCTGTGCATACTGGGTAGAATGATCAGTGACCACCAATATGTTACCGATGTTTTTCAGATCTGGTTCCAGACTCAAGAAATCAATGCAGACCAGTTCCATGGGGCACTAGTGGTAATGTTGACCATGGGGGCAGCTCTTTGGGGTAAGGCTTTCCTTTGCAAACAATGGCTACAGGTCTTGACATAATGCTCTACATCTGTACTCATTTTTGGCCAGTAAAATCGGGTCCGTACCAGATCAAGTGTTCGGCCTATGCCAAGATGCCCCATGTGATTATGCAAGGACCTCAAGACCAGTTCCCTAAATTCTGAGGGCAGCACCAGCTGTCATTTGATGACCTGCTCCTCCTTATTCACAGTCACTCTGTATAGTAGTTGGTTAATCAGCCTTAATTTGGGCCCTTCTTTGTATAATAAAGCTGTTCTCAAGTTGGTGGAGTGCAACTTGGACACGTCCCGCCCGGCCTGCAAAGCTTCCACAACCGTTTTCATCATAGAGTCTCGGGATTGAGCCCATTGAAGACTAGTATTGTCAAACTGGGGCAGTGAACTGGTGTCCAGTGCAGAAAAATGACAGTAGGCAGCAGGTATGCAGTTCTTGGATGGCCCCAAGCAATCCACTATACAGTCCACAGCCTCAGGAGACACCTGTTCCTCCTTGTCAAATTTCTGGCACAGGGCCCTTATGTCAGGCTCTGACAACCTGACCCAATCAGATGGTGGCATAGGTCTCCAAGAGAGGGCATCCGCATCTATATGGTTCTGGCCTGCTCTGTACTCAACAGCATAGTCGTAGGTGGCCAAGGCAGAGAGCCACCTATGGCCAGTGGCATCCAACTTGGCTGAGGTCTGTACATAAGTCAGAGGATTGTTATCAGTCTTTACCAATATCTTGGCGCCATACAAATAGTCATGAAACTGGTCAACAATGGCCCACTTCAGGGCCAAGAACTCTAGTTCGTGCACTGGAGAATTTTTTTCTGAAGGGGCCAGACTTTGGCTTGCAAAGGCGACTGGTCTCAGACCATTCGAGTGCTCCTGATAAAACACAGCCCCCAATCCTTGTAGACTGGCATCTGTATGGAGAATGTATGGCTTGGCTGGGTCAGCATAGGCCAACACAGGGGCATGGGTAAGTTGATATATGATGTCATCGAAAGCTTTCTCACACTCAGCAGTCCAACGATCCCCAAACACATAATTCAGCTGGAAATACTTCCTCTCCATCTCAGAACGCACAACCCTCTTATACTTTTTGTGTGTAGGAGGGTACCCCTGAGTGAGGTTGAGGAGAGGGTGAATCACTCGAGAATAATCCTTAACAAACCGCCTATAATATCCACAAAACCCCAGAAACCGTTGCAGCTCTTTCAAGTTCCTGGGCTGAGGCCAAGTAGTCAAAGCCTCCACTTTGCTAGGGTCAATCTGTATGCTCTCAGTGGACACTATGTGGCCCACATATTTCACAGAAGTCTGGAAGAATTGACACTTGTCTATAGACAGCTTGAGGCCGAAATCCTCCAACCGATCCAAGACCTTGAATAATCGTTGCTTGTGTTCTTCCAATGAGTGGCCAAACACTATGACGTCATCTAGATAAACCAGACACTCAAGCAAATTCATGTCCCCCACGGCCCACTCCATCAGGCACTGAAAAGTGGCTTGGGCACCTGAAATCCCTTGAGGCATCCGAATAAACTCATAGAAACCTAGGGGGCAAATGAATGCAGTCTTCTCTCGGTCTTCTGGGGCCATTGGGATCTGGTAGTACCCACTGCGAAGGTCCAACACAGAGAACCACTTACTACCATTTAAACAATCCAAGGCGTCCTGTATGCGTGGCATGGTATACTGGTCTGGGATGGTCGGCCGATTCAAGGTGCGATAGTCTACACACATCTGAACCGCCCCATTCTTTTTCCTTACCACTACTATGGGGGAGGCATAGGGACTCCTGGACTCTTGTATTACTCCAGCAGCCAACATCTCTTGCAGATGCCACCTTACATCATCTATATCAGCTGGGGCCAGACACTGGGATCTCTCTCTCGTAAAGGCCTTTCATCATGCAGCCGAATGTGATGCTCAGCCCCTTGCACACATCCCACATCCCATTCTTTCAGGGAGAAAACCTGGTCCCTCTTGGCAAGCCTCTCACTGATCCTCTGTTTCCATTCAGTGGGCAGTAGGGAGTCACCGAAATCAAACAAGTCAGGAGTAACTCTGTCAGCGGCCCTGGAACCCTTACTACTTGGCAGTACTGCAGTATCCGCACAATGCACACTTGCCAATGTGCACCCTCTTCTTATTCAAAGCTCCTTGTCGGACACATTATGCACGTGAACCATCACCCTCTTGACATAAGCATGAGCCCTAGCCGGCAAGATACTGGGCTTGACTAACAATCCCTCAGGTAATCTTCCCTTCACAGGCGCATCCAACATCAACAACCTATTCTTAACATCTGTTTTTAGTCGTACTTCTCCATGCTGGACACATTGGGCATTCGGGGCAAGTATCACTGGAGCTGGGTCCTTTTTCCACACTACACCCACCGGACCCTTGGGTTCCTCCCAACTATCCTTCTCCTGAGTGGCAACTGCCTTTTGGATCACAGCGGGTATGCTTAAAGCTCACCCGGTCTGGAATGCTTGTTTTTCTGAACACAATTGGGCCAATCGTCCAAACATATGAGCATTCGTCCCAATCAACAGGGGCACTCCATCATACAGTCCAGTGGGTGGGCAAACTAAAGCTAAGGTTTCCACCTGCTCGTCCATTCCAGCCACAGATGCAGAGAATGACAACCAGATTCGGATATACCCCAAATACAGATAAGCTTTGTCGCTCAATCTCCACACATGTAGGCCATCCAAGGGTTGTAGGGGCACCTCAGGTAAGTGTGTCTGATACCAGTCCTGAAACACGATGGTTACTTGTGAGCCACTGTCTAATACAGTTCGGGTGGGAATCCCATTTACTCACACTGGGGTCTCCATTGAGGGCCCGACCACATCAGACCATTCAAGGTGCACAGCAGTGACAGTGGGTTGAGCATGGGCCCGGGTCACAAAGCTTTTCCTGGGGGTTCGAGAGTGGACCCTGCAATGCCAAGTGGTCAGTCTGCTGTTGACTTTCCTTAAATTCTCCGGCATCTGGCCCGCAGGCTGAAAATGCCCATCCTCCCCACAATGGTAACAGAACTTGGGGTCCCAGGAATCTCTATTGGGGGGGGCACCTTATCTGTTGGGGACCCTGAGGGGGAAGAGGGGGCTCCCCTGGGCCAGGGTTCTGGTTTCTGGATAGCTCAGGCTCCCCTGACCTAACAGGGTACATGGTAGATTGCTTCATGTCCCTCACCAGCTCTCGCAAATTTCTGACCTCGGCCCTCAACTCACTCTCTACGTGGGGGTCAGAGGAAATAGCTCGCATTCCCACATCACCCAGAAAATCCGGAGACCCACTAGCCCCTCCTAGCAGGCGGGTCTCCTCGGGGGTGCTAGGCTCAGAGGTCACACCAGGGTTCACCGCCCCTACATAGGGTTCCCACCCCTCTTCATCAGTCTCCACCTCTCTAATTTCCCTCATCAACTGACAATATTCTGGCGGGGTAGCCCGTCGATCATGTAACTTAAGTTTTAACAGTATTACACTAGAGAATCTAGCAGATTTTAAAACATGTTCCAACCTGACCCAATTCAGGGCTGTGGCTGTGATCCCCCCCCTTTCTATAGACCTTTTGCAAAGCCCACTCCACCCTAGTAACAAAGGTGGAGAGCTTCTCATTCCTCCACTGCTTGGCAGACCTGAATTTCCATAATAAATCTTACCCAGTCTCTGTGCTCCCAAACACTCCCTCTAAAGCAGAAAGGTACTCTGTGGCAGTGGCTTCCGGGTTGGTGGCCCACAAAAACCTAATGACTTCCAAAGTGGGGCCCCGCAGGCTCTTCATCAATCTCTTCCTCTTCTCCCCTCAAGCACTGCCACTCCTGAACTGAAGGTGGCATAGTCCATCAAGCTTCCAGGTCATCCTCCCCGGTAGGCACTGGCACCGTGCCAGAAAAAAGTTTCAGCCTACAGTAGGAATCGAGCTGTATAGGAGGGACTACTAGGGGCGGTGGAGCCAAAATAGAACTCTTGGGGGGACAAGGGGAGGTACCTGGGGAAACCTGAGGGGTAGCATCACTAGACAAATCCAATGCTTACAGCAGTTCCTGAGTAGTCCTCCCCTCCACAGCCAGCAATTTAAGCAGTTTATCCTTAAAACTATTCATCTGGAGGGACCCCCCAGGAGTGACTGACCCACTCTGGATATGAATTAACCTCTATCCCTGTGGGGCACCCTCCATGTAAATCACTGGAGGTACCTTCTTGGGGTCGATGGCCACACTGCACAGGAGTAGCACCTGCAACATCTGGTTGAGCAGGTCAGCCATACGCCCTTTTACCTCCACTTTGCCTAAACATTTAACTAGCTCTGCTGCGGAAATGATGTCAGCAGTTGGGGTTCCCAGAGGCACATCTAACAATAACACAATTTTCTGGGAATCCAGCTCTTCGGCTTCACCCCAGCCCATCAGTTTGTGCACCATTGTCTTAATAGGACCCAACTTAATTTCGCCAACATATCCCCTCCTGTTTTCCATCTCTTATGCACTTCCTCACT
Organism: Neoceratodus forsteri; assembly: GCA_016271365.2. Classification (NCBI taxonomy): domain Eukaryota; kingdom Metazoa; phylum Chordata; order Ceratodontiformes; family Ceratodontidae; genus Neoceratodus; species Neoceratodus forsteri. The sequence goes on along the minus strand of JADMNL010000023.1, from coordinate 124,042,237 downwards.
TGGCCACTAGGGGACGCTGATCCCAGCGGTGCCTCCAATTTGTAACCCCCAGGGGGCGCTACCCTTAGGGCTACTACCCCTGCCTGCCTCAACTGTGACAGGGTGAGGGGCCCAGATCCGTTGACGGGTGCCTCCACCCAGAGGTCGGGGTCAGAACAGTCAAGATTGATTCAGTCACAGCCCTCTGGGTTACTGCAACCCCCCCTTCTGTCCCTCTAGTGGCTCACTCAAATTACAGACAATACTTTTCCTTGGTTCACTTACCCCCCAGCTCGTATCTCTCTGCTCACTCCAGGAACCCCCTGAAAAGTAAGGTACCGTTATTACACTTTCACTGTACAGTATATCCTCAGTAAAACACAATCCAGCCAGGGTATAAGTGCAAAACAAACAATCTGATTTATTTAAGGGGGAGAAATAACAAGGCCAGGGGGAATCAAGATGATTGGCTTATCACTATACTTATCTACCTAGGGCTCTGTGCACAGGCCTAAACCTAGTAATTACTGTTCCTGGGTACCCAAGCCCTAGTGGCTAGTCCCTTGTGGCAGCTGGTTGGGGCCCTGACACGGATGCCCTTTACTGTCCCGAACAGATTAAAATGAGCAGAGGGCTCACTGAGTGCATGCAGCAGTACAATGAACTGATGGGGTTTGTCTTACCACCTCACTTGTCTGAGAGATTAACAGGGGGTCACCCTAACCCAGTACTCACACCTCCAGCAGATAACCACTCCTTCACCATTTACAGGGCTGAGCCTGAGGTTTGAAAACCTCCTTACACATTTATATGGCAACTCACAGAGGGGTACCACACCAGGCAGCTGCTTCCAAAACCCATACGAACTCACAGCAGTCTAAGGTGCTGCAACGGCAGCTTCAACTTTTCTATGGACTGAGCGCGATTCAGCAGATTCTCCAGTCCTCCAACAGGTTGAGCCTGGTGGGTGGCTGTGCTGACCACAGCCTCCTCTGACCGCCTGCCGACAGATTTAGTCCGATTAGTGCTGAGCAATTCAAACGGCCGTCTCAGGCTTTTCACGCACTTCCCGTGTGAGCACTCAATGCCTCAGAAGCTCAGAGCTCCCTTCTCCTTCTCAGTTACAACGCATCTGACTCTTTACAGCCTGGGGCACTCCTCTCCATTTGGGCACACCCGATTCCATTGGTGGGCAACACCTGCCAGTCATTTACTCCTGTTCTCAGTGGTGCGAAAAAGCGCCATAGCCCATAATGCTTTCCTCAAGTTACAAGCAGTGTCTCTATTGGTCAGACGGCTCTACAGAGTCCCAAGGTACTGATTGGCCCAATTCGGCAGTTCTGGACCAAAATGGAGATGATAGTCGAACAGTCGTTACTGCAGAAAAAGGCAGGTTAGAACAAACACATTATCAATAGTACTCTGCGCTATTATTAATAACCAGTCACATCCTTTCAGAGAGCTTCCCCTGCACAACTAGCGATGGCAGAATGGAATGCTTACTCAGTAGCCCCAGGCGGGACTTGGGCATACAACCACACAGCCCCCCCTCAATTTAGCTAAAATTGACTGCGAACAAGCAGCACTTAAAGAGACAGTATACGGAGGCTTTAAAGGCGCTCGCTGGTTACCCATTTAAAACGGCTTAAACGCCAAACACCGGCCAGGCATGGAGCATTCAAATGAGCTCCAGGGAAACTCTTAGGAACCCCCATTTATAGGGAGGTTACATGTGTATTAATCTTTTGAGTGGGACTGTATCAAATGCCTTGCTAAAATCTAGGTAGGCCATGTCCACAGCCCCTCTCTGATCTACTACTTTGGTCACCCAGTCAAAGAAATCTATTAGATTCATCTGACATGACCTTCCCATCGTGAATCCATGCTGCCTTGGGTTCTGTGCCCCACTGGCATCTAGGTACTCAACAGTTCTTTCCTTCAGAAATGATTCCATCATTTTCCCTACCACTGAGATCAAACTAACCGGTCTGTAGTTTCCTGCCTCTGTCCTGCTCCCACTTTTGTGAAGAGGAATCACATCTGCCCTCCTCCAGTCCTTGGGTACCACCCCATCCTCCCATGATTTGTTAAAGAGAGTAGTCAGTGTCACTAGTTCTACCCTTAGTTCTTTTAGAATTCTTGGGTGAATCCATCAGGCCCCATTGCTTTGTCCACCTTCAATTTTATTAGTTCTTTCAGAACCCTTTCTTCTGTAAATGGACTGGTATCGATTCCTGTCTTCAGAGTGTTTCTCTTGTTTGGTTTAGGTACCTCCCCCTCCTCTTCCTTTGTGAATACTGAGCAGAAATATTCATTCAGTATCCCTGCTTTTTCACTGTCACCCTCTACCCACATTCCTTCCCCTTTATTAAGCCTCAGTATCCCTCCTTTGGTCTTTCTTCGCTCCCTAATGTACCTATAAAAGATCTTATCCCCTTCTTAACAGAATTGGCTATCCTTTCCTCTGTTTGGGCCTTTGCTATTCTGACTACCTTCTCAGCCTCTTTCTGCTTTAACTAATAAAGTTCGCTGTCCTGCTCCTTCTGTGTTTCCTTATATTTCCTGAATGCTGTCCTTTTCTACTTAACCTTCCTTGCCACCTCTTTTGAGAACCATAGCGTTTTTTTCCTTTGTTGTGTTTTGTTGATTTGCTTTACACAAAGGTATGTTGCCTCTGTGATGACTATTTTGATTACTCCGGATTGTTCCTCCACCCCTCCTTCTTGCCTGTTTGCTAGTGCTTTTCTGAGGCACTCTCTCATTTTCCCAAAGTCAGCTCTCCTAAAGTCCAATACCCTTGCTTTTGTATGTCTTGATTGTATGGCTGTGTTTATCATGAACCACACTGTTTGGTGGTCGCTTGTTCCCAGATGGCTACCCACTTCTAAATCTGAGATTCTTTCTCCATCGCCATTTGAGTGTACCAGGTCTAATATTGCTCCCTCCTGAGTGGGTTCCAATACTAGCTGTCTGAGGCATGCCCCCTGTAGGGCAACAAGAATGACCCTGCTCTTGGATGTGCCTGCAGCAAAGGTGCTCCAGTTAACATCTGGCATATTCAGATCTCCCACCAACAATATCTCCCCCTTTTCTACCATTCTAAGGAAGCCTTCTATCAGTTCCCTGTCCATTCCCTCCCCCTGAGATGGGGGTCTGTATACAACCCCCTTGTGGATTGTAGTGCCATTTCCTGTCTTCAGGGTGACTCAGAGGGCCTCATCTGCTCCCTGTTTACTCTTTAGTTCTATTGCTTTGATCCCTTCCTTTATATAGATAAACTAGCTGGGTAGGCTGGGCATGGGGGAAAGGGTGGTAAACTGGGTTAGAAACTGGTGAACAGACAGGAGGCAGAGAGTGGTGGTAAATGGGGTGCAGTCTAGGGAGAGGGGGTGACCAGTGGGGTGCTGCAGGGTCTTCATTAGTAACTTTGCAGAATGGCTGAAGGGAATTTTTTCACCAAATTTTCAACATAGCCATTTTAGGACCTCTGCTCATGAACAGTGTCACTGTGATTTTCTTAATCTGTCCCAAACAGTGATTACGCACATTGACTGCACCATTGTGTGCTACATGCACAGAAACACATTTTGGGCGACATGTGAAAAATGACAGCTGTACTGCTCATAAGGAGGTCTGGTAAAATGGCAATGTTGAAAATCTGGAGTGCAAATATTAAAAATTTGCGAACTTACGAAGGTGGTTGAAACTGCGCAACGCATGCTCGTAACACAGTCATTTTTAGGAATTGTTTCACCAAATTTTCAACATAGCCATTTTAAGACCTCTGCTCATGAACAGTGTCACTGTGATTTTCTTAATGTGTCCCATACATTGATTTTGCACACCGACTGCGCCATTGTGTGCTACATGGGCGGAAACACGTTTTGGGTGAGATGTGAAAATGAAAGCAGTACTGCTCAAAAGGAGGTGTTGCAAAATGGTAATGTTGAAAATCTGGAGTGAAAATATTGAAAATTTGTGAATTTACGAGCGTGCGTAGGAACTGCACAACACACGCTAGTAAAACAGTCATTTTTGGGAATTTTTTCACCAAATTTTCAACATAGACTTTTTGAGAGCCCACCTTATGAACACTGGCAGTGTTGTTTTGCTAACTGGTCCCAAAAGGTGATTTCAGGCAGTGACCGTGAAATTACCCTTCGGGCCTGATTAATGCCATGACAGTGCAAGAATTCATGAGGAGGGGTCCTAAAAACCCCATGTTGAAAATTTGGGCCCAAAATTCCCAAAAATGCCTGAGATATGTAACAAAGTTGAAAAAACCCTATTTATTCCATTATACAGCTTACCGGCATTTCCTCAGTTCGCAGTCGGATTTGAAGAGTGTAGACATGTTCCTGGTCCACCGAAGATCATCGCACCAGACTCCGCAGGTAAGTATGGGGTGGGGGGTGTGGGGAAGCAGGGTGCGCAGTGAGTGGGTGCGGGTTGTGAGGGGGCAAGGAGACTATGACGGACCTTTTTTGTTTACAGTTTTTTTTGTCAAGACAATGTGGGACGTTTGCCACACTGGGGTGGGCTCCCAGCATGGCAGCTGAAAAGGCTGTTTGGGGGGGCTGGAGCCGACAGGGGATTGGGCACCCCTGTCAGCCATAACAAGCTTTGCCACGCTGGGGTGGGCTCCCAGTGTGGCACCTGGGCTTTGGGGGTGCAGCCGTGGAGCCGGCGGGGGATTGGGCACCCCGCTGCCTGTCCAGCTTGAGTGAAGCACGCTGGGGTAGGCTCCCCAGCGTGGCACCTGAACAGTTTTGGGGGCATGGAGCCAACAGGGGATTGGGCACCCCTGTCGGCCATACAGTGTGTGCATGGGGGGGAGGGAGTGCATCAGCATGCAGTATGCGTGCTTGCATGTCTGTGTGTGTTTGGGGGGGAGAGCTCTGCTCACTGAAGCGGAGCTCTCCCTTTCAACTGTATGACCACTGCATTTTCAACTGCTGTCATAGACAGCTGCAGCAGTAATTGGGGAACTGGGACCGTGCCTGCAAACACACTGACTGAATTGGAAGATGGGTGCCACACCTCCGAAAACTCGGATGATGGCACTATGTTTCTTGCACACGCGTGTAAGCAACATAAAAATGAACGGGGTTAAGCAGAGCCCAAACCGCAATGGGAGGCTGACATCTTCTTTTATTAGGTGGTCCACTGGACTCAACTGCACAACCCGGACAGCAGCAGCAGCCGGTGTCTTCACTGACTGGAGGAGGGGAATCACCACGGAGTCAACAGGACCGACTACACAACTACAGGTAAGCCGCAAGTCCCTGTTGTACTCCTGTGACCCTCTCCACTCCACAGCCAGCCCAAAACTACCTCAAATGGCTAAAACCCCTATTTCAAAAAGTGCTCTGGGTTCTGCTTCTCGAACCCAGAGCTCGCGCCCACACAAATGTCTGGGGCTTGACAGGGCACCACGCGCTGGCCAGGGACAGCAGTCCTAGTGCGTGGGTGGCCACTCTCCTGCTGTCTGCTCTGGGGGGGTGGAATGGAGCAGGCAGGCAGCAGGGAGACAGAAAAAAACTTTCTTTTTTTTTTTTACTAGCCCTGCACAACGCTTTTCTAGGGGCACAATAAAGAACCCCTGGCACAATTGGAAACCCCAAACTTTTTATGTGATGCCCCCAGACTTTTAACCTCCTACCTTGGGGCATTACAGATTCGGGGCCGCCTACAAATACATGTCCCCACATATTCCCCTAAACACGTTATAAAAACATCTTCTTAACATGCTAAAACCTTACTTATTACTTTATGAAATCTTACTCTGGTAAAATATTTAAAGATATCTAAAACTACTGAAAAACTTTAAATTTACTAAACTAAAGTGACTGTGTCTGGGGAATTACTCTGAACAGATCTACATATGGTACAATGAGACAAGTTGGGAGGCTTCCATTATGTACCTTCTAGGGGAACACCTGCATTAGATCTTTGGGATCTACAGGGTTGGAAACCTACGGGTTCTGGAACAATGCATTCGGGTTCCAGAAAATCTGGTATTTCAGGATTTATTACTGGTACAACAATTGGACGGTCAAAGGAATTTGCATTAGAAGTATGAATCCAAGACTCTTTGCACCAACTGGTTGGCGATTCTAGTCCCAACATTCTGTCCTTTATGGACTCCTGCCTCTCCTTTGGCGTAGAACTGTTCTTATCTTTTGCTAGAACAGTGTCTCTAAAAATACAGGCTTTTAAGAGATTCCGGTGAACAATCTTGGTATTGTTTTCCAATTCTTGCTTGATCTTATACACTGGTAATTCTGGATAGGGGATTTCAATAATGCGGTAAGGTTCAGGTTCCCATTTTAAAGCTAACTTGCTGCATTTTGAGTTTTCTTCAGCATTACTCTTTCCTCAATAAGTAAGGGTGTAGCATTAGCCTTGGTATCATAATTTGCTTTTTGTCTTTGATGCAAGTGCAAGTGCTCCATATGTTTGCCTACAATTTGTCCAGCTTCTTGCAGACATTGGTTATGTTCTTGCACCCTATTTGTAACTGGCTTACTTTGGTTTCATCCAGCAATACCTCTAATACTATGTCCATTAGAAGTCTTCCGTGGTGTCCGAACATTAAATAATGAGGTGTATAACCAGTAGAACAGTGTATAGTGACACCAGGAGGAAGGAGTGCTGTGTGACTGGACTTCTGTGCTGGGACTAAAGAAGTAGAACTCTCGTACTTGGACCTTTAATTTAGGGTAAAAAAACAAACTAACAAACAAAGCAAAAAAAAAATTAGTGTGCTTGTCAGAGTTAACTGAACTGAATCGTTATCTGAACAGTTATCTAGGTGTAAATCTCAAGTGATTGAAAGGGCTTGATAGCTGTGCAGTTTAAATTACTTGTAGAAAGATCTAGTAAGTAGGAGGAGTGGCTTAGCTAGAAGGAAGCTAAATTTAAAGACTGCCTTAGAAAGATTCTATTAGTAGCTTGGCAGAAGACACCAGGAGGAAGGAGTGCTGTGTGACTGGTCTTCTCTACTGGGACTATATTGCCCTCGTTCCCTCCCACCCAAAGCTAGTTCTACTTTTATAGGCACAGGATTTGACTGACAACAGGAACTTCCTGTTTGGGAGCAGGAAGTGAGTGATCACAGAGCCACCAAAGACCCACCATCCTAGAAGGGCAAGAGTAGCTCTCCAGCCCCCTCTAGCTGCTGGAGGTCTGCCTCTGAGCAAGTAAGAGGTCTACTGAGAAATATAGGATATTCTTGTCTTAGAACAGGACAATCAGGAGCTTAAAGGGCACAGAGGCAGAAAGTAAGTAGAGAGAGAAGAGAAAGAAAAAAAACAGAGGAAAGAGTAAGGATTCCAAACAACAGTTAAGGGTCCAGAAATAAGACTTGATGGGAGTGGTGCAGTGCAGTGCAGTGGCTGTGGAGCTACAGTCTTCTGGGAGATGTTCTGGAGGATGTGGTGTTGTCCCATCTGTAGGCACCTCTCTGGGCTGAGGAAGGAGGTTGCTCATCTCCAGGCTGAGTTGGTCAAGATTTGTGGGACCTCCTCTTCATCCAGGGACCACCAATGCCACTGCCACTGCCATTGCCTCAGAGGTTGCCAAGAAAGAGGAGTGGTTGGACCACAGTGGGCTCAGGGAGGGTGAGGGTGGTGGAACAGAGGTGCATCCCTCCAGTTGTACCTCTCCACAATTCCTATGCCATTCTGGCAAAGTGTGGTTCCTCTATGGAGGCACCTACAGTGGAGACCAAGGAGGATGCTGGGAACCTCCACAAAGGAGACCCACAGGTGGGTGGCATGGGACCCCACAGGGGAAGGAAACAACTTTGGTGGGGACTCCATTGTTAGGAAGGTAGAACTGGGGAGGAAGGGGAAGGAGGTAAGGTGCCTCCTGGCACCATGACTTGAAGGACAGGAAGCGAATCCTCAGGATTGCCAGAGCAGCTGCACAGGGGAGGGAGCTGGATGTCATTGTCCACCTAGGGACAAATGACTTGGCTAAGAAAGGGATTAGAGCAGTGCAAGAAGAGTTTGTAGAATTGGGGAGGGGCCTTAAACAAGTAGCATGCAAGGCAACCTTCTCGGAGGTGCTGCCCATCTAAGGCATGTGAGAGGCTAGGGTGTTCCGCACCATGGGATTCAATGAGTGGTTGAAAAACTGGTGCAGAGCTCAGGGATTTGGCTTCATTGGGGACTGGGGGTCCACTTGGAGTGATGCAAGCCTATACTGGAATGATGGGCTGCATCTGTCCAGGAGGGGAACCAGGATCCTAGCTGATAGGTTTAAATGCTTCATTGGCAAGCATTTAAACTAGCCAAGGGAGGAGGCACTGGAAAGGAGCAGGGAAATCCTAGCCCCTCCAAAAAATCATGGTAGTAAGTTCAGTAAACACCAACATAGAGGTGGCAATAGGGAGAAGGGCAGGGGTAAATGGGGAAAGTGACAAAGGCAAGAAGGACAGAGATGGGGCAAAAAAGGAGTAAGGCCATCAGGAAATGGAGGGTAATGAGTACCAATGCCCATAGTCTGGGCAACAAGCTCCCTGAGCTGGTGGCCTTCATGGAAGAGGGATGCCTGGATATTGTAGCAGTCACAGAAACATGGTACACAGAGAACCATGACTGGGATGTTAAAATACCAGGGTACATAACCTACAGGAGAGACAGGCAGGGGAGAAGAGGGGGAGGAGTAGCTCTCTATGTAAAGGAAGGGATAAAAGCAACTGAACAAAAGAGTAAACAGGGAGGAGAGGAGGCACTGTGGGTCACCTTGGAGACTGGAAAGGCACCACAATCTGCACAGGGTTGTGTACAGACCCCCATGTCAGGGGAGGAATGGACAAGGATATGATAGAAGGCATTCTTAGGATGGCAGAGAAAGGGGAGATACTGTTGATGGGAGATCTGAATATGCCAGATGTTAACTGGAGCACATTTGCTGCAGCCACATCCAAGAGCAGGGCCATTCTTGTTGCCCTACAGGTGGCAGGCCTCAGACAGCTAGTTTCGGAACCCACTCATGAGGGAGCAATCTTAGACTTCATGCTCTCAAATGGGGGCAGTGAGAGGATCTCAGATCTAGAAGTGGGTTGCCATCTGGGAACAAGTGACCATCAAATGGTGTGGTTCATGTTAAACTCAGCTACAGAGTCAAGCCATACAAAAGTGAGGGTAATGGAGTTCAGGAGGGCTGACTTTGACAAGATGGGAGAATGCCTCAGAAAAGCACTAGCAAACAGGCTAGAAGGAGGGGTGGAGCAACAATGGGGAATCATCAAAACTGCCATCACAGAGTCAACAAGCCTTTGTGTGAAGCAAATAAACAAATCAAAAGAAAAAGCCACTATGGTTCTCAAAAGAGGTGGCTGGGAAAGTCAGGGAGAAAAAGATAGCATTCAGGAAGTATAAAGAAACACAGAAGGAGCAGGACAGAGAGCTGTACCAGTTAAGGCAGAAGGAAGCAGGGAGGGAAGTCAGAATAGCAAAGGCCCAAACTGAGGAAAAGATAGCCAACTCGGTTAAGAAGGGGGATAAAGCCTTTTATAGGTACATCAGAGAGCGTAGAAGACAAAGGGAGGGATATTGAGGCTGAATAGAATGAATGGTGGGCGGGCAGAGGGGGACAGTGAAAAAGCAGGGATACTGAATGAATATTTCTGCTCAGTATTCACAATTCCCAGCCAGCCACCAACCGAGACCAGGATGCCAGCCTGCAGCTCCTTGGAAGCTGCCTGCCCTTGAACGGGGCTGCTTCATCTCCCCCACAGTCAGCCAGCACCCAGCCAGCCAATGAATGAGACCAGGACGCCCACCTACAGCTCCTTGGAAGGTACGGGACAGCGCAGCCAATCGGAACATGGGCTCTTCTACCAAACCCGTTCTGATTGGCCAGGACTTTTCTCCTGCTTCTGCCACCTGGCACTTTTTACAAATAGATTTTCAATAGAATTAAGCACATTTCAAGTGCGTAATAGAAGTTTTTCAACTGTACTAGCTGGATTGTAATTTCTACTAGTGTTTTAAAGTGTTTACACCTCTTCTGTCTCAGTACTCATCCTGCACCCCCCTATCCAAGCACTCTGCCTTGGCGCTGAAAAGTCTAACTCCCTTTTGTCTTGCTAAACTGCTCTCAACTAAACCCATCCTAACCTCTATGCTATTTAAGACCTGCTCTTTTTTCTTCTCTCCAGCTGCCTGCCCTTAAACAGGGCTGCTTCAACTCCCTCACAGTCGGCCAGCACCCAGCCAGCCACTGACCGAGACCAGGATGCCCACCTGCAGCTCCTTGGAAGGTACGGGACAGCGCAGCCAATCGGAACACGGGCGATTCCAGCAAACCTGCTCTGATTGGCCAGGACGTTTCCCCTGCTTCTGCCACCTGGCATTTTTTACAAATAGATTTTTGATAGAACTAAGGAAGTGTGTAATAGAAGTTTTTTTTTTTTTTTTAAGTGGCTAGTTTTCCATTAGCAGGTCATACAGACCTGCCACTAAAGGGATTCTTGGCCTTTCTACACAACTCACTGTACTCAGTCGTGGGCAACATGGCCTGCATTATCATTCTACTTCTAATCCTGTCAAAAAGTATGACTCATAAAGCACTGATCCATGCTAAGTCAGAAGTCATCCCAGCCTGGGAACCCACAATCATAGTTCCTGCTGCATCTTCATATTGCTTGCCTACTCTTAATCTGTCGGGTTTTCATTTTAATTCTCATCCTTCTTCTCTGGCCCTCCTCCCTTTGCCAATGTCTTTCTGTGCACTTCCCCTGCTAGCCTTGAACGGCCATGTCAGCATCTCCTATGCCCTGGCTAGACATACCTCAATGATTGAACACCACACAAGAACCCATACTAAAAGAGCCCACTTCTGCCTGATAAATGCCATCAAGAAAATGTTTCTAATTCTCCTTTTCTGTTCAGGCAATGTCGAACTAAATCCAGGTCCCCCAACTCAAATCACTTCTCTGTTGGAGTTTGCAGCAGCTCCTGGGATGAAACTGATGATGGTCAATATTCTAAGCCTGCTCAAAAAACTTGATCATCTTCAAGTTTGGGCAGCACACACTGACCCAGATCTGATTATAATTACTGAGTCATGGCTAAAAAAGACCAACACTGATCCACAAATTACTATACTGGGCTTTAAGCTCTTTAGGGCTGATAGGGATTCGGGAGGGGGGTGGTTGTATACACCAAATCAAAATTTGATGTTAGCAGCATTTCCTGTTAAACCAAGCCCAAGGAATATGAGATTGTCTCATTAAACTTCACCTTCCATCCTCAGAGTGCATCACAATCATTGGTGGCTATAGACCTCCGTCAGGATACACAGAAATTCTAAATGTGTTGAAATTCATAATTTTGGCTACTAACACAGAAACAATAATCTTAGGGGACTTCAATATGGATTGGCTCACTGCTAAATCCCACTCCCTAAAAGCCATCTGTGATGAGCTGGGTCTTACACAGATAGTAACTGAACCCACAAGAATCAATGCTTCTAACTCTGCCAACAGCTCACTCTTAGATGTCATCTTAACTTTGCATCCCCATAAACTCTCACATTCTGCAGTTTTCCATAACGACATGAGCGACCACAGTATCATTGTATGTACAAGATTCCAATCTAAAACCCAGCAGCACCCTAAATTCAGAATCAAGCGCTCGTTCAGTAAATTCAACTCAGTAAACTTCCTAACCGCTCTAGCTACGATCAGGTGGCAAGACCTATATCTTGCCAAATCTGCTGATGCCGCCTTCTCTGTCCTAAATGACAACCTCACTGCCCTAATTACCAAGCATGCTCCTCTTATTAAAATGAGGGTGCAGAAAATCTCGCATCTGTGGTTCACCCAAGAGCTCAAATCTGCACTTACCAATAGAGACAAGCTATGGGCTAGGGCCAGGCACACAAAGAACCCGGCAGACTGGCAGGCATTTAGAACTGCCAGAAATGCCTGTGTTAAAAGTGTACATGCTACTAAAGCAAACTTCTTACATCTCCACTCTGGAGCAGGCCAAAGGGAACTCCCAAAAAAATCTGGAAGACACTGAGATCCATTGAAGGCCATCCTGCTGCTTCCTCCCTTACCACCAAGATTCTGGCCAAGGACGGGATGGTTGAAAATAAACTGTGACTCCTCGAAGAACTTAACCTTCACTTTGCCACTGCCAGGCTGGCATTCGACTCCTCCTCATACGCTAGCCAAGTGAATAGCAACACTAGTCCAGATACTACACATGCTACTCCACCTCATCCCTTCCAGTTGTGCCTGTTTAGCTACAAAGAAGTTGAAGACATAATTCTTAGCCTTGACACCAAGAAAAGTGCAGGGGACAATGGCCTTGAATCATTTTTCTTGCGGTTAGGCTATGCCCAGCTCACAGCCCCCATCCTTCACGTCTTCAACCTCTCTATTACCACTGCCACTGTTCCATCCTGCTAGAAATCTGCCCATGTTCTTCCTCCCTTCAAATCAGGAGATCCTTGTGACTTAAACAACTACCATCCTATCTCTATCTTGCCCGTTCTCTCCAAAGTGCTGGAAAAACTTATATACAACCAACTAAAAAATCACCTTGAAGCACGTTCACGGTGGTGGATGACCTAGGGGGATGGCAGGGGTTGCAGGATGATCTGGCAAAGCTTGAAACCTGGTCAGACACCTGGTAACTGGGCTTTAATGCCAAAAAGTGCAAGGTGCTGCATTTTGGGATGAAGAACCCAAGGAGGAGTTAACAGCTAGGGGGAGTGCAGCTAGCCCAGACAGAGGAGGAGAAGGATCTGGGTGTGCTCATTACAGGGTCAATGAACAACTCAGCACAATGTAGGAAGGCAGCTGCAAAGGCCAACAAAATGCTGGGTTGTATTGCCAGGGGTATATCCTCGAGGAGGGAGGAGGTTATTCTGCCACTGTATAGGTCATTAGTTAGACCACACCTGGAGTACTGTGTGCAGTACTGGCATCCGTATCTGAAGAGGGACATTAAGTTACTGGAGGGGGTGCAGCGCAGAGCATCAAAGATGATCAAGGGGCTGGGGGACTTATCATACGAGAGGATGTTGAAGGAGTTGAACATGTACTCACTGGAGGAGAGGAGAGACAGGGGTGACATGATTGAAGCCTTTAAATACATGAAAGGAATAAACAAGACGGGTACAGAGGGCTGTTCAAAGTAAGGAGGGAGCACCAGGGGCCATGATATGAGACTGGAGCGAGGAAGGTTCAGGAGGGAGATGAGGAGACACTTTTTACAGAGAGGGTGGTGGCTGGGTGGAATCGTTACCTGCTGAAGTGGTATGCAGTAGAACAGTGGACTGCTTCAAATGAGGATGGGACAGGACAAGGGGGAAGGTTAATGAAGGGGAAGGGTGGACGGGAGGGGCAGCTGCAGAATAAGGGGTGCTAGCTGCACATTCGGGGTGCTAGTTGCACATTCGAGCAGACTTGATAGACCTCTAGGCCTTTATCTGCTGGCAAATTTTGTATGTTCGCATGTTTGTACTCACTCCTAAACCCGGCCCAATCTGGCTTCAGGTCGAAACACAGTACCATCTCAGCCTTGGCTAAAGTCTCTAATGACTGGATCCATGCTATGGACACCAAGAAGGTTACTGGTGCAGTCTTTCTAGACCTCAGTAAGGCCTTTGACACTGTAGACCATCACCTCCTAATCACCTGTCTTGCCTACGTAGGTGCCACTCCACTTACCTTACAGTGGTTTAACAGTTTTCTCACGGGAAGGATACAAAAAGTCAAAGCTGATGGCCTACTATCTGCCCCCCTTCCAATTGCCAGAGGAGTCCCTCAAGGCTCCATCCTAGGACCAATCCTTTTTTCCCTGTACATCAACAACCTTGACTCCCATATAAAGAATTCTAGCATACATTTCTTTGTGGACGATACGGTTTTGTACACATCAGGCTCGTCCTTAACTTAAGTCAGGGAAGCACTCCAAGCTGACTTTATCCAGTTAGAAAGCAACCTTGTCAATGCCAAGCTTCTCTTAGATGCCAAAAAAACCAAGACAATGATTTTCTCGAGACTTGCCTTGTCTGGTGCCCTACCTACCCCACCTAAAAACTTCATAGTTACCACTCTAGGTGAACCCTTGGAAGTCATACCTAAATTTAAATATCTAGGTATGTGGATAGACAACAAGCTTTCCTTCAAAGACCACATCGAGGATTTATCAAAGAGGCTTAAAGCACGCTTTGGTTTCTTCTTTAGAAATAGGACCCTCTTTTCTCTCACAACCCACAAAAGACTTGTCCAAGCAACATTCCATCCCTTGCTTGACTATGGAGACATTATCTCCTCCCAAACCTTGAGCCTACCTAAACTGGACATACTCTATCATCGTGCTCTTTGCTTCATTACTAACTCTGCGTACAGGACCCACCACTGTGATCTTTATGCAGCAGTTGAGTGGACCTCTCTTGCCACCAGATGCCTCTTGCATGCTGGCATTTGGACCCTCAAATTACTACTCCACAAACTGCCTGTCTATTTAACGTCTCTCATATACATCTCGCATAGCACCTACTCCCTAAGGAAATCTGACCTTATCCTACTAGATGTTCCCAGGACATGTATCACAGCTGGCCAAAGAGCTATCTCATATGCCCTCCCAAACATTTGGAACCAACTACAAACCATGCTGAAGCTAACCAGCATTGTATCAATTAACTCCTACAAAACACTAGCTATCTCTAAATTAAAAGACATATGTAGGTGCTACTAGGCCCCCAACGCCAAGTCAACTTCCTAGGTACCAACTGACCCTCTACTTATTAACCTGAAATGTGTTGCATAATTTAGGGCAAGGTTAAAGCTGGAATGTACTACATATATAGCATAAGGACTTCTATTGAGTATACCTCCTGTATTATATACTTTTTCTTTGTTGTTTTACATTTTATATTTCCTGTCTATGTAATTGTGAACTGCATGTGTATGTGCCTCAGGACCTCCTTGTGAATGAGCTTGCTCAACGGAGTCTTTCCTGCAATAAACTTGAACTTGAACTTGAAAAGAGGAGGGGGAAGTGTCTAATCCAATTAACAGAAGCACTCTTGATAGGGGGGTCGATCCCAGCCCTTTCACAGAAGAAAGGGTTCTGCAAGAACTCCTAAAACTGAAGGTGGAAAAAGCAATGGGGCCTGATGGAATTCACCCCAGAATTCTAAAAGAATTAAGGGGGGAACTAGTGAAACCACTGACTACTCTTTTTAATAAATCATGGGAGGATAGTGTGGTACCCGAGGACTGGAGGAAGATGGATATGATTCCCCTTCACAAAAGTGGGACCAAGACAGAGGCAGGAAACTACAGACCTGTCAGTTTGACCTCTGTGGTAGGGAAAGTGATGGAGTCACTTCTGAAGGAAAGAATTGTTGAGTACCTAGAGGCCAGTGGGGCACAGGACCCAGGGCAGCATGGGTTCACAGCAGGAAGGTCATGTCAGATGAATCTAGTAGATTTCTTTGACTGGGTGACCAAAGTAGTAGACTAGGGAGGGGCTGTGGACATGGCCTACCTAGACTTTAGTAAGGCATTTGACATAGTCCCACGCAAAAGATTAATAGTCAAATTAACCAGCCTGGGAGTGGGCCCCAGGGTGGTAGCCTGGGTAAAACATTGGCTGGACAACAGGACACAGAAGGTAATTGTAAATGGAGTCCACTCTGAAGAAAGAGGGGTTACTAGTGGGGTACCGTAGGGTTCAGTACTGGGTCCAGTCCTTTTTATTGTCTTTATAAGTGACATTGCAGAGGGACTGGAAGGAAAAGTATGCCTCTTTGCAGATGACACAAAGATCTGCAACAAGGTTGATACACAAGGAGGTGTGGAAAGGATGAGAAGGGACTTGGAAGGTTGGAGTAATGGTCAGAAGTATGGCAGCTTGGATTCAATGCAAAGAAGTGCAAAATAATGCACCTGGAAAACAAGAACCCAAGGGAATATTACACAATGGGGGGGAAGGTAGTAACAACAACAAAAAAGGAAAGGGACCTGGGGGTAATCATATCAGATGACCTTAAGGTTAGCAAGCAATGTGAGAAGGCAGTAGTGAGGGCTGGGGGTATACTGAGATGCATAGGGAGAGGCATCACCAGCAGAAAACAGGAAGTTGTTATCCCTCTGTACAGACAGTTGGTGAGACCCCATCTAGAGTACTGCGTCCAGTTCTGGAGACCCCATCTCTGCAAGGACATAGACAGGATAGAGGCAGTCCAAAGGAGGGCAACTAAAATGGTGCAGGGTCTTCAAGAGAAGCCGTACGAGGAGAGACTAAAGGAGCTTAATATGTATACCCTTGAGGAAAGCAGGGGGGTGGGACATGATAGAAACTTTTAAGTTCCTCAGTGGAATCAACAAAGTGCAAGAGGGTAGCATCTTTCAGAAAAAGAGACGTACGAGAACAAAGATACACAATTTAAAGATGGGGGGCGGTTCCGGGGCAATGTGAGGAAGTATTTTTTCACAGAGAGGGTAGTGGATGCATGGAACAGCCTTCCTGAGGAGGTTGTGGGGTCTAAAATTGTGGGAGAATTCAAGAATGCATGGGACAGACATAAAGCAATTCCTGTGGGGGGTAGGAAGAAATAGGCTGTTGGTTAACTAGGATCTGTGGCCTATCCTGTAGGTAGGGAAATGGGCAAACTAGGTGGGCCAAGCGGTCCTTATCTGCCATCAAAGTCTATGTTTCTATGTTATTATATAAATACGTGAGTTCAGGAAGGAGAGCTGACCAGTAGGGACATTTATACTCTAGTAAGGCTCGCAGCATTTCAAGTAGAGTCTGATTTGTTCTTTCACAGAGTCCATTACTTTGGGGATGGTAGGCAGTAGTTTTTAGTTTATGACTTCCATAAAGGGTACAGAGTTCATGAAAAAGCTTAGATTCAAAAGAGATTCCTTGGTCTGTAAGAATTTTGGTCAGATAACCAAAGGGTCACACAAAACATCTTAGAAAGGTCTCAGCTGTAGTTCGAGCAGATAGATCTTTAACTGTACTGGCAACCACAAATTTTGAGAAGTGATCAACCATAGTGAGAACATATATGTGCCCATTGGTGCTTGGTTCCAACTTTAAGTGATCTAGAGCAACTCGTTCCAATAGTGCATTATTGAAGAGGAGCTTTCAGGTTACTCTTTTCTCTGCATTTCAAAGTACAGGCTGGGCATTCTTCACACCACTTTGCTATATCACTACACATGCCTATCCAGTAAAACCTTCTTCTAATAACAGCTTCTGTCTTCTTGTGTCCAAAATGTCCTGAGTGATCATGGTATGCTTCTAATACCACTGATGCGCTGGTTCTTGGAACTATTATCTGGGTCAATTCCATATGCGTAGTAGGGTCTCTACTTTTTTTTAACTAGGTGACAATCATCTATAGCCAGACGAGTTCTATGCCTCCATAGTATCATTACTTCTTGATTTAACTTTTTTCATTCTCGCTGGGTCAGATGTTTCTGTGCTGAATCTAGAGCTTTAACTTGTTTGACAGTAGGAGCCTGGTCCTGCAATTGCACCCATAAACTTTTTTGGTCAGCAATTGTATCATCTACTTCGGGTCGGGTTTTCATTTCTGGCTCTGGAAGCACTTGACATCAAGCTTGTACAATCTCTGCTGGCACTTGGAGAAAAGGTGGCATTTCTATGTTTTCCAACACAGTATCATCTACTTCTGTTTCCTCTTGTCCAGACATTTGAGACAATGCATCCGCATTTGCATTCACTTTACCAGAACAGTATTTCAGGGAAAATTGATAATTCGCAAGTCTGGAGGCTCTTGACTCTGTCTGGTCTCTTCCTCAGCCTCAATAATGTCCTGCAAGCACACGGTGTGGATTTGAGCAACAGGCTGATTACGGTAAAGCTGCATGTCATGAGTCCCGTAATTTAGCACTCTAACAGGAATCCGACCTTTGGTCACGGTAGCTATACTCTGGGCCACTATTACAGGCTCTTCTTTTTAAGTAGAATATGATTTCACCAAAGAATCATAATCTTGACCCCCTCGGGCCCACCTTTGCCTTACACCATAGGGTGGTTTCTGTGCCTGGCTTTAAGGTCACTGACCTGGTGTATGTCACTTGGACTTTACCAATCTCACCATCAGCATTGGCAAACCATTGGTGGCATTGCAGATGATTGATAATTTGCTGCAGAGCATGCTTATCCACTTGGGGTACGTGCTTGGCTTTCTGTTGAAGGATTTGTACCAGCTCATCAAAACAATTCTGTAAAAAATTTATCCCCAAGATTAATGGTGGCAAATTATCACTTTCCATGTCACTACTAATGATGCCTTGTCTGCTTTGAGTGTTTCTTCCCAACTGAATATCAGCTTCCAGATAGCCCAGATACGGTACTTCATCTCCATTGCTCGCTATTTGCTTTACCCAAGATCTGAGAGGTGGCTTAAGATCATAGGGCACCCAATATCTCTGGAAATCTAGTCCCTGCATTGTGGTGACCTGCGATCCCACATCCAACAAAGCCATAAGTTTGATACCGTCCACCTTTACCGGTACCATCAGACTTTTGCTAATGAAACAAGACTGATCTAGTGGGGTTACTGGACCTGGTCATCTGCTCTTCGAGGGTCAGTCCTCATCTCCGAAGAATTTCCGTTTAAAGTTAAGGTGGCATTCACTGGCTGACTACATTGTCGCTCCACATAGCTACTGAAGTGCACCGACGACAGATAAGCCTTTCCTGGTTATCAAATCAATCCATGGGGAGCCTTCCTTCACCCCTCCTCAGATGATCAATGCAACCATTCCCTCTTCTTTCCTTTACAGGCTGATTAAGGGACGTTTCATTTTTCCACCCTTCTTGTAAGCCTTGCATCTCTTTGCACATCTCTGCCATCTAGTGGGTCAGGTTGGCAATCTGCTCAGTCAGCTCAGAGTGTTGATTAGCGCTGGCCTGCACAGAGCAGATCGGTGCCTGCATCATCAGACTGCACGTCTGTCTAGGCTCTGAATACTGGCTTAGATATGCAACAGATTCTCTTCCACACTCTGATCTCTGTAGGGGCAGTTCCTCAGTTTGAAGTCATTTTTTCCAAGTGATTTCTTCCATCCACCTTTTTGTAGGATATCCAGGCCACACAGTTTCCATTGAAGCTGCCATCTGCAGATAGGCCAGAATCTCTTCTCCGGAGTGTCCAGAACCAAATACCTTTGTAATTTTGATCAACTCAGCCAATTTTAATGCTCCATTCTGGGTTAGTTTAACACTGCTGGATACAGACGGTGGAGATAAAGCTAAATATCTGTATGAGCTTGTGCAGGGAGCTACTTAGACTAGATGACTGTTTCAACGTGTTCTGCCCTGCAGCCGCTATGCGGCTGCTCCCCCCCACCCTTTCTCGGCATTTGTTATATAGTGGTCCCTGCCCCGCCTACTGTAGACTGCCTACTTTAGAATGTGAGGATTTTAACTATCTCCTCACTTTATCATTTGCAGCCTGTACCATTTCACCACTAGAGGGCTCTCTGAAACCTCTCCAATCTTATCAGTATCTCATTTTCTCTGTCTGCGTTTTCTGTTGTGCAGTTAGTCTTTTCTGCCCAGATTTTTTTTTTGGTCTGTACAATGTTTTTGGTTCCTCTTCACATAGCTATCTAGCTGTCATATACCTTATTCCTGATTATGGCATACTCCTCTTTTAACTATATTACCCTAAATCCTTTTGCTGTCTCTCTATTACTCCCCATTATGGCTCTTCTCCTAGTGTTGCCCCTGTCCTGGGAGGGTGCCTCTTTACACCCTAATGTGCCTTCCAACAGGCGTTCACTATCCCACTCGTCATTTGCCACCTTCCCTCTCATTGTCTCAAATAAGATCACCTACCATGTTGTTTTACGCTTTTTAGCTCCCCTCCTCCAAACTACTCCCTGCCCTTGCCTTTCTTCCATTGCAAACTGTGGTACCTGCTCCTCCTATCATTAAGATTAGTGGGAGATGTTGAACTCAATCCAGGTCCTGCTGTTAAAATTCCCCACTATGATACCGCTTGGAAAGATTTAAAAGGGCTGCGTATTGTACACCTAAATACCCGGAGTCTTCTCCACAACTTAACTGAACTAGAGACCTGGACTACTCAATATAACCCTGACATTCTGTGTCTCTCTGAAACCTGGCTAAAACCCTCCACACCTGATCACCCATGTATGATACCCAACTACAAAATACTCCAGCAAGATAGGTCTACACCTAAACGTGGTGGTGGTGGTGTTGCCATCCTCCTTAACACTCAACTATCTCTACACCGTAATATCTCTCTCTCTCCCCCTCTCTCACTGTAAAGCCATTCATGCTACCCTACAATTAGGATCAAAGAAACTGCACATAGTGTGTGCCTATAACCCCCCTATTGGGAGCATCGCTGGACTTGAGGAACTATTATCCCAGGTGAGCTCAGCCATTGGTCGTAATGAGGTCCTTATTTTGGGTGATCTAAATGTAAATTGGGCTAGTAAAGTAAACCAGTCCCTTCACACCGTGGTACGTGGCCACAACCTCCACCAATTAATCTCAGACCCAACTAGGGTTATGGCCCCCCTCGTTCTAGTTCACTAATTGACTGGGCTCTCACAAATCATCTTGACAGTATAGTCTCTGCCGGCACTCTGGCAGATGCTATAAGTGATCACTCCCCAATCTTCTGCATCTGGCGGGCCGCTAGACAACCATCTCCTCCTCACAAACTCTTCACCTTCCATAACCTGGCCAATCTTAATCAGGCACATTTTTTGCTTGACCTCTCAATTATTGACTGGTCTTCCATCTTTGCCTCCTGTGATACTCAATTAGCCCTTGACTACTTCCTGACAAGGTTTGGATACCTACAGGACATCCATGCCCCTAGAGTCACACGCCGCATACAGGGAATACAAACAAAGTGGCTTACTAAGGACCTTCTTACTCAACTCAGGACAAGGGATAAAAGTTAGCGGCATTTCAAGACCTCAGGGCTACAAGTGGATTTTAATGACTATAGAGCCAAGAGAAATTCCTGTAAAAGGAATATTCGCCTAGCAAAAAGCTCCTTCTATAAGGACTTGTTAATGAAATCTGCTGGTGATTCCAAGAAATTCTGGTCCACCATAAAAATTCTCCTTGGAACAAACAATACTCCTACCACAAATGACATGCTGATAAACAACATTCATTGTAATGATCCAGTGACCATAGCTAATGCACTAAACTACCATTTCTTGGCTCTATCGAGCTTTTTGGCCTCCTTCCCCCCCTTGTCCCCCCACATCCAGCTCTTCTGACACAGAACCAGCTCTCTCTCATCCACCTTTCTGGCTTCTGACCATCACCAGACAAGAGGTCCTAAAGCTGATACTATCCATCTCTGACAGCACTAGTACTGGTGCAGATGGATTGGAACCAAGGCTACTGAAAATCGCTGCCCCTCTCATTGCCTCCCCTCTTACAAAAATCTTTAACTTATCTATATGTCAGGGTTTTGTTCCCAACATCTGGAAGATGGCCAGAATCACTCCTATCCTTAAGAAAGGTGACCCTCAAATCATGTCTAACTATTGACCTGTTTCCATACTCCCCGTGCTCAGTAAAATTCTGGAAAAATTAGTAGCAACCCAAATCACAACGTACCTCCAGAAGCATAACCTCCTTGCTGTTTCTCAGCATGGCTTCCGCAAAGGCCATAATACTACTACTGCCATCCAAAAACTTACAAATGACATCTATGGTGCAATGGAATCTGGCTCTTTGACAGGTGCTCTCTTTATTGACTTAACTAAGGCGTTTGACCTGGTAAACCACACCCTTCTCCTTGCTAAACTCCAGTCATTTGGTTTCTCCACTGAAACAGTTGCCTGGTTCAAGTGCTACCTATCCAACCGGATGCAAGCTGTCACCTTTAACACTGCCCAGTCCAATACTTCTCCCATACATATGGGAGTTCCTCAAGGCTCCATACTTGGCCCACTAATTTTTTCTATTTTTATAAATCACCTCCCATCGTGTGCACCTGACTGCTCTTCCTTGCTGTATGAGGATGACCTTGTCATTTACCGCAGTGGAAGTAACATCGTGGACATAAACCACTCACTTACTAATGACTTCTTAAGTATTCAGTCCTGCCTAATAGAAAACAATCTTGTTCTTAATGCTAGCAAAACTCACTCTATGCTTTTCGGCTCTCCAGCTAGACTCAAATCTAATCGAAACTCCTTTCAGATTTTGTGTGCTGATGGTTCCCGGTAGTTAGCACTAGCTCCTTCAATTACCTGGGTATCCTCCTTGATGAATCCTTGGACTTTGACCTCCATGTTACCGCCGCCTGCAAATCGGTCAACACAAAAATTGGAGGTGCCTACCGTACTAGCTATGCCCTTACACCATCTGCTCGGCTTGCAGTGGCTCAAGGCCTACTGCTCCCAGCCCTTGCTTATGGCTCAGTCACATACCTTGGAGCATCAAAGACCTCCCTACACAAATGGGACACCACCTATAGCAACATCTGCTGCTATACCTCTGGATCGCCACGTTTCAAACATCACTGTCAACAGTATGCTGACCTTAAATGGCCCAACCCTTCTGCCCACCGGCTACTGGCCCTTGGCTCCCTACTTGATGGTATAACTAGATCAGGTCTCCCCCAATCCCTCGTCTCCTTGCTACACCCCCAAACTCCCTCCTATGGTCTCCGATCTAGTAACAATGCCCCTCCCTTCATCCCCAGATGAAAAACTTCTATGGGTGAACGGGCTTTCTCCTACTCAGCCCCTAAGTATTGGAATTCTATCCCTCAAGCATTTCACCTTGCTACTACCCATGCTGGTTTCAAGAAACTCCACTGTGAACATCTACTGGCCACTAATCCCTGCACATGCTTCCATCCACCTTGACCCTTTTAATCCTTCCACCTTGTTCTTTCCTCACCCTCCCTCTTTCCCTCTCACCACTTCTCCTGTTCTCCCATCTCCCCCTTCCCCCTTCCTTCCTTCTCTCTATATTTAGCCTTGTAATGGCAATTACCATTTCTTATGTACTTTCCAGCCAGTTCCAGTACATATTTGTTAGCACTTGTTTTTTTTTTTCATTACAGTACTGTTTACATTTTTGATATTATTTTACTCTGTTTCAGCCAGTTGTCAATTGTTTGTATTGCACTAAATTCCACTTTATTTATCTCTTCCTTGTGCTGCGTCACATTGTACAGCTTATGTATTTTTTGTTCTCACTTGTATTCTCCCAGGTCGTGCCTGAAAATAGGCATCTCTATGTCTAGTGCACTCACCCAGTTACCAAAAGCAAATAAATAATAAATAAATAATTGTTTTTTCCTTAAAATCTAGAAAATCAGCCTCAGGATCCTGCAAATATAGCATGCAGAGCTCTCTCCTCAGGGCTTCGCTATGCACCCCTTCAACAAACTTCTCTACCAACACTCGGTCTGCATCTCGGACTTCCTCAGCATCTACCCTCTCTCTATAGCTCATAACAGCTCTTGCAGCTGAATGCAAACTCACGCAGGGTCTCTTAGGGCTTCTGAGTGTGAGAGAAGAATTTCATCTTTAGGTTGGGCACAGTTCGGGCATCAAATATTTGCTGCAGCCTCTGTAGAATCTGTTCTGCCGTAACTTTTGCTCCACTCGGCCAGGACTGTACTTCCCTGTGAGCAGCTCCTTTTAATTGCCCGATCAGGATTTCAACCTTCTGTTGCTCTGGGACTTGGTAAAACCTGAACACAGCCTGCATCTTCGAGTGAAACTCCCCTAAGTTGCTGGTTCCACTTCCATCTCTCTCTCTCTCTCTCTCTGACCGGAAAATTGTGGAAGCCATGACGCTTCAAAGTAATATGGCATTGTTAATGGTGATGATGGAATACCTCCTTGGGGTCCATCTCGGTTTCTTCCAACTGACTCACTATCTCCACCTGACAATCTACTGCTACACCCTGGCTCCATTTGCACTTCTCCCTAGGTAACTCCAATTTTGGACTCCTTGGATAAATGATTATCTAATCCTGCCGACTATGCCAGCATTTTTGTATGGTGCTCTGAATGAAGATGGAATGAGTGAGTGGAACACCAAGATCCGAATTATTGTGGATAAGATAAAAGTTACCCAGACAAGGAGAGGCAGGAGTTGCCCAAGAGATTCAGTGCCCGCAGGGTGTTTATTCAGTACCAGTGGGTAGGGAAACACAGTCACAAGAGAGGTAGGCATCACAACAACAGGGCAATAGAGAGAACATAATTACTTTTACCTAACACTTCTAAACTAATTATCAAAAGTATTTTGAGGTGCACCTAGGCCTATTGCCACTATACTCTAAAATTTCTTAGCAGTAATCTGTAAGTAAAACTAGTACTTGGATGGAAATCAGGTGTTATTCACTACCCACAGTATCTGGTTTTACAATGACCACAGAATCATCACAAAGTCCAAATGTCTGAAGTCTTTGTGTGCACCGTCATTCTCCATTGGCAGCTACAAGAGAAGTGAAACAGAACTGTAGAACACTTAGAGACAATTCCCAGCATGGACCTAGTTAAGGCCACTGGGGTGGTGAAAGGTTTTTTAAACAGATAATAGGTTTCTAGGCAAAACCCACAGGAAAGAAAGAACCAGAGAAACTGGTTCCTGTAATGAACTCACTTATGGTGTGTCAGATTCAACACTGGATGCAAAGGATTCCTTGGCCAAAACCAACTTCCAGGGCCATCAAGGAAGAAGAGAAACCAGGAGATGCGTGGTGACAAATCCACTGGAGGACTACCACGACATGGACAATACTGCAGCACTCCAAGGGCCAGCAAGACTTTAAGGATCTGAGGTGAAGATGATCTCCAATGCAACCAAGAACCAGAAGGGTCTGAAGTGAAGATGGCTGATTCAGTAGTCTTGTCACAAGGAGCCAGAACAAAACAAAGAAACGGCAGACACGTCCCGCACTGGGCTTCGATGGACTCTACTTGCAGCGAACGACCAGGGGGTGCAGACCAGGTTCTTCCAGGATGTGTGCACTCTGCTGCAGAGGGCAACCAACTTCAGGGCATCCAGATCAGGAACCAAACAAAATGACACTGGCACGGCAATCGTGATGTGCTTGAACTCCGGTGAACGTAACTTCGAACTGTAGAACAGAAGAAACGGCGAGTGTGACTTGTACAAATGACGGTGAACTGGAGTTCGGTGAATGACACGGACGGAGCAGATGATCTGATGGTGGGATACTTTCTGGTGAAGAATGATGATGAAGACGTCTTCCTCCATGTAGAGACTGATTCTGAACACATAGAACAGCAGACCGCACCATGGAACATCAATGTGGTAGGAAATTGAGACTGTCCCCATACATTGGCAACAATGTAACTATTAGATACACATTCCCACCATACCAAGAGAACTGCGTGGTGACAAATAATTTGCCAGGAGAAGGGGCAAATTGTAACTTTTGGGGCAATTGTTTACTGGTGGGGCAATTGTTCAGATGCACATGGCAATAGTTCAGATACACAGGGCAATAGTTCAGATGCATGGGGCAATTGTTCATATGCACGGGGAAGTTGTTCATCCAACCAGGGGCAAATAACCAGAATCCTAATGTCACAATGCAGTCTTGGTGCTTTTAGCCAATACACAATCATTCAGATGCTGGAGCAATAAACAGTGAAATAAATAGTACAGTTGTTATAGTTACTATGTAGCATATTGTGAGCTAAGCACCATTAAATGGACCCTTTTCTGACTGTAGGGCCTTCCTGGATAGGATCTGGCTACCCCTGAATGTTTTGCTATGAATGCCCCAATCACTATACTAGAGTGCACCACTTGCCCTATACTAGTTGCCCTGAACACTAGAGGCCTAAATGCCTTATTTGCTATGGGGCCCATATGCCCTACTTACTACTAGGCTGGCTTGCCTTTGCTGGCTAGGCCGGGGCTGCCTTTACTACCACTGGGCTGGCTTGCCCTAACTCACTAGACCGGGACTCCCTTACTACTACTGAGCTGGCTTGCCCTCACTCACTAGGCCAGGACTGCCCTTTTCTTCTGGGCCTAGTAGCCATGCTTTACATCAGGCCTGGTGCCTTGGTTATCATTGGGCCAGGTAGCCCTAAACAGTGTGGGCCTGCTGCTCTGCTTTATTCTGGACCTGATGTCCTGCTTTACATTGGGTCTGGGCCCTGCTTTACATTGGGCCTGGTAGCCTTAAACACTGTGGGCCTGGTGCCCTCTTTACCTCGGGCCTGACTTGCCCTTTTAAGTGAGTGTCCCCTTTAATTCCTAAGGCTCTCTGAGCCTGCTGTCACTTCTAGGGTGAGTTGCCTCCAAAGTCCTGCCCCTCATAAATAAAAATAGACTCTTGTACTGGCTTTATTATCCTGGCAACTCTCCATGGGAGTCCTGTGACCCCTACTCAGGTGGAGCTCAGCTGCTTTGTACAAGCGCCTGCAGCGCTAAACAATTTATTATTTATTTTTTAAAACAGTTGGGCAGGCAGCATGAATCTGTGTGCTGCCGCCAAATCACTGCACACACCGGGAGATCGAGAGAGTGAACAGGAGGTGGGAGGTCTTGCTGGCAGTGGGAGGGAGCACTCAGGCAGCAGGAAGGATGTCAGGGGGCTTCCGACAGCTGACAGGACAACCGGAGTGATGTGGCTCTTCCCTGCTGCCGATAAGGGACTGGGGATTTATTTTTAAATAAAATAAAAAATGAATGGGGCTAAGCAAAGCCCTAACCACAACGGGAGGCCGACATCTTCTTTCATTAGGCAGTCTGCCGGACTCGACCGCACAACCCGAACAGCAGCAGCAGGTGTCTTCACTGACTGGAGGAGGGGAATCACCATGGAGTCAACAGGACTGGCTACACAACTACAGGTAAGCTGTAAGTCCCTGTTGTACTCCTGTGACCCTCTGCACTCCACAGCCAGCCCAAAACTACCTAAAACAGTTAAAACCTCCATTTCAAAAAGCGCTCAGGGTTCTGCTTCTTGAACCCCGAGCCCTTACCCACACAAATGTCCAAGGCTTGACAGGGCACTATGCACTGGCCAGGGACAGTGGTCCTAGTGCATGGGTGTCCACTCTCCTGCTCCTGCTCTGGGGGGGTGGAATGGAGCAGGCAGGCAGCAGGGAGAGCGAAAAAACTTTCCTTTTTTTATTAGCCCTGCCTAACGCTTTTCTAGGGGCACAATAAGGGACCCCTGGGGCCATTGGAAACCTCTAACTTTTTCTATGATGCCCCCAGACATTTAACCTCCTACTTTGGGGGCATTACACTACAGCACTGTGCAGAAGAAGTGCTGACCACAATACAGGTAGACATGCTGGGAATCTGCAGAGTGCTTCGTATAATTACTGTATGTGACTGGAGCTCTCCCATGGAATGTAAACACACTGAAAGTTGACTAGCTGAGACTCAAAAGCAGTAAAATTAAATGCTGCACCCCTCAGAAATGGGACATGCTTCTCATAAATTAACACATGTACTTCAGTTTGGACACCAGTACACACATTGCAGTAAGTTTTCAGAGTGAACTTTGCCGATTGGGAAAGATGCTCTTTAATTGCTACAGGTCCATTGGAGTGGTGAAGATGGTGTAACAGGATGTCAACCCTGGAATTTGGAGAACACTAGTCACGTGATCAGGGGTTTGGCAGTTGAAATTCAATGCAAAGAAGTACAAGATAATGCATGTGGGGAACAAAAACCCTGGAACAACATATCAGTTGGGGGGATGAGGATATAGCATGCACCAAGCAGGAAAGGGATCTTGGGGTTATCATCTCTGATGACCTCAAGGTAGGGAAACAGTGTGAAAAGGCAGCAGGTAAAGCAGATAGGATGCTGGGATGCATAGGCAGGGGCATCACCAGCAGGAAAAGGAGATCATAATTCCACAATACAAGACACTAGTTAGGCCCCACCTGGAGTACAGTGTACAGTTCTGGAGACCTTACCTATGTAAGGACATAGACAGGGTAGAGAAGGTTCAGAGGAGGGCAACAAAAATGGTACATGGATTGCATCACAAGTCCTATGAGGACAGGTTGAAGGACTGGAATTTGTACTTCCTGGAGGAGAGAAGGGAAAGAGAGGATATGATAGAGACATGCAAGTATCTTACAGGGAGGAACAGAGTACAGGAATACACTGTTTTTCAGTGAAAAAGATGTTCCAGGACTAGAGGGCATAAGATGAAGTTGGAGGGAGGGCGTTCAGAGGAAATGTGAAGAAGAATTTCTTCACAGAACGGGTGGTGGACAAGTGGAACACCCTGCCAGAGGAAGTAGAGGGGGCTGAAACAATCACGGAATTTAAGAATGCATGGGATAAGACATAAGGGAATTCTGAAGGTCAGGGGAAAGAGGCAACAAACTTCTAGGAAAACATAAAGTGAACTTACAAGCTCAAATAGGCAAACTGGATGGGATGTAGGCCCTTATCTGCTGACAGTTGTCTATGTATCTATGTATCTATGTGTATCAGATAAGTATTTGTAACCCCTTGTTACCCGCGGTTACTAGAATGCCAGTAAGACCTAGTGGTAGGCAGGGAAGGCAGCTTGTGAAACTCCAGTTAAATGGGTTTCACACTGTCTCACTCTGTTCTCAGTCTCAGCTGAGACTGGGAGATGACATCACCAATAGAACTGTCACAGCTGCATAAGCCACATTGGAATCTGCAGCAGAGGGAGTTAGATAGAATGTTGGGAGTTTTCAAAGTCAGTCTCCTGTGTGCTTTCAAACAGGAAGGGTCAGTTCCTGTTTACCTTCTGTAAGAGAAGGTGAGAGTCCAGTTTTGTTTTCAAAGACGAAGGAGCAGTTCCAGTTTTGCCTTCAAGTGGTGGAGACCGCTGTTTCGGGTCTCAGTGCCCCTCCCTCCGGGTTGGGGGAGTAAAGATCCCCATGTAGATTCCAGGGG
Organism: Neoceratodus forsteri; assembly: GCA_016271365.2. Lineage (NCBI taxonomy): Eukaryota > Metazoa > Chordata > Ceratodontiformes > Ceratodontidae > Neoceratodus > Neoceratodus forsteri. Next base: position 124,013,330 of record JADMNL010000023.1, on the reverse strand, counting down.
CAATCCCCTAATTTCTGCAGAAGAAAGAAAGCTGCCTATTTCAGTTTCAGTCTGTTGTTTGGAAAGTGGGAAGAGTTGTACTTCGCCTGTGGGGCACCTGCAACAAAAGGGTGAGTGTTTGCTCTAATATGAGAGGCAAAATGTGTTTTCTTCAGCCTGGGATATGTGAAGAAATCTGGGATTTGAACTACTATTTGGGAGGCCTAGTACTAGGACAAACAAATGGAGTAGTGTCAAAAGCTAGAGTGCTGTGTGAATTCAAGTAATATTGTAGAGGGGATGCAACAGTTTATCCACCATTTAATCTACATTCTGAAGTTTCAGTTATTCAGAGAAATGGCCGGCTACGGGCTGTGGGAGCTGGAGGTGGGAACACCCCCCATCTTTAGTAACCAGGTCCACCTCTACGGATTTCTGCTGTGATTGCTACTTGCCTCATGTGCTTGGCCAGTGATGAGGGAAGTACCCAGATGTGGGTCTCAAATGGGAAAATCTCTCTAGGAGTCGCAGACTCTAAGTGGCGTGGGGAGCCACAACAAGGGTAAAGAAAATTCTCTTTGTGAGATGGGAGCCAGAAGAAGTAAGAAGGAAATCTCTCTAGGGGTCGCAGACTCTAAGTGGTGTGGGGAGCCACAACAAGTAAAATGGGGTCATTTTTCCAAAGGACCGACATTCAAGTGGCCGGCAGGGGAGCCAGGCCAGTCCGGCTGTGTACCCAAAGCACATGCAAGTCCGGGCTGTGTGCCTGGTGAGTCCAGAGCCTGAAAGCAGTAGAACTGGTTCATTCTTCCAGTGGACCGCCTTGTAGTCTCTAATCTGCATTATCAGTAAACATAGCCCCATGGGGGTCCATCTATGCTTTGTTGTGTTCAGCTAGTAGTGAATAACAGCCACACTGTAAAATCCCATTCCTGGTTCTGGACATTACAGTTATTGCTTCCTGTGTTTGAATTTACTTGGGTGCCCCTGTGCAGAGTAGCCAAACCTAGGTCCCCTTGTGGCCAAGTAACCTCATCCTCTCCGAACCCAGGTCCCCACCAGGTATTGCTGCCAGCGCCAACAGCATGCCACCTGTCGTTTTGGTAAAAAGACAGGGGTGAGGGGTTACAAAAATGGAGGCACCGCTTTGGATTTTGGTCGGGAAGGAAGGTGCTCAGGCAAGGGGCCTAGCGTTTTGGCTATCTGGCAGTGGGTAGCCCAAAAAGCTGAAGCAATTTCCTTAGTGTGTGTTGCTGTGTGCTGTGAGTCTTGTGCTGCTGTTTAAAAATGCCAACTGTTTACCAAGGAGCATTAAAGCCAAAGAGTGTGCCCTTGTCCTGCATCATCAAAATAGTTTACAGCATTTTTGCCTGCTTTAAAAATGAACTGTGGTAAATAAAAGTGTGGAAGACTAGGGGTAGCAACAGAGAAATTATGTCCTGGATGTTTTAAATGCTTTTAAAATGAATTCTTGTGAAAAAAAGTGTGGAAGACTAGGGGTAGTAACAGAGAAATTATGCCCTGGATGTTTGAAATGCTTTTAAAATGAATTATTGTGAAGGAAAGTGTGGAAGACTAGGGTAGCAACAGAGAAATTATGCCCTGGACATTGGAAATGCTTTCTGTGTAAATGGAGAGACTGCAGAGTTAATGGCAATGTCATATGGTTGAAATGGGCTCCCGCCGTGGAGTCAGTTGAAAAAAAAAGTGCATTCTACAGTTTAAAATTTGCCTGCTCGACAATCGCCATGAGGAGAAGAGCCCTCGTGAGGAAGAAGAGGCTCATTTGCATGGCGTCGTGTGGTTGGTCAAGCTGCAATTAGTCCCTCCCCTCAGCCAGCTCTTCTGAGACTGCCCCAGCATTCGAGAGGGAGACAGAGTGTAGTGCGTGTACTGGCAGTGGAGGAGCATCGCAGAGTATTCAAAGCACTGTAAACAGTTAAAAATAGACTTTTGAGTTTAAAATCGGGCTCAACCCACAAATCGATCATGGAAATAGCAAGTTTGGTGGTTAAAACAATGATCGCTAAGACTGCCCGCCCGTTTGTGTACAGAGGCCTTCAAAAACTGGCTGCAGGCCGTTTTACCCCATCGCAGAAATTTGCTACTGATCACAGTAAGTAAATAACCCAAAAACTGCTCAGTGATTTTCAGTTATGCCATATAAAATGTGTGTGCAGCAGTGTAGTCGCTTTGCAAGTAACGACTGTGTGAAGTCCTGCCAGCAAGTGCAAGTCTGTAAAGCAATTGAATGTGTGCATGGAAGTGAAAATAGCCTCAGTTTAAAGTTTGCAGCCAGAGAGAGACTGTGGGTTGTAGAAAAGTGCAACACTAGTAAAAGCAGGCAATCCTGTGCTAAAACCTGAAGCTTTTTAAGGGACTGTGAAATAAATAAATGTTACCAGCTTGTGAAAAGTCTAAGGAAAATCCTGTAAATGTGTGTACAGCCAGATCAGAGCAAGTTGTGCAGTTTGAGTAAAAGTTATCAGTAGCTGGTGTAAATCGGGTGCGCAGTGGCTTGACTCAGATTCTAAATGTTGATGCACAGGAGTGCTGCCGCCGCCATTACAGGGTGGGGTAGTAAAGTAAACACAGCAGCAGAGGAGCCATTTTAAAACTACAGAGTGTGTTCAATAAAGTGGGACTTTCAGTTACAGTGAACTTTTTTTTATTCTTCTGCAGTTATGGCTTCAGGACCAGCTCGTTACCCGGATCATGCCCGGGTTGCAGTAACAGCAGCAGTAAATAGACTGAGAGATATTGAAAAGTGGTGCTATGGAGGGCAACTGCCTCCTAATGTGGCAATTCCTAATTATCCGGTGTGTGTATGCCAAATATGCTTGAGTGCTGGAAGGGACGTCTTTATGATTCCTCACTGTGCTGGATGCCTTCAAAAATATGGCTTGTATAAAGCACCTCCAATTCGTTTGGCCCCCACATGGACAAAAATTCAGGAATCTGCAGTTGGCAGCACACAGCACCAGGTGGAGCCTGTGGAGGAAGGTCCCTCGGGGGGGGGTGGCACAAAGCTAGAGGGTGCAGAGTTAAAGACAGAATCAGAAGTTGAAGTTTTGGATGCTGGATCTCAGAAAGAAAGTTCAGATAAAGCATCAATAGACCCCTGGGTGGGAGGGCCTAGCCCAAGTCTCTTAGGTGAAGATTAGATGCGGGAGGCTTTTAATTGGCAGGTGTCGACTTCCGTGCCTAGTGATGAATGGATAGTCTCAGGGGTGAGAACAACTGCTCACTCCTGGGCTCAGATTCTCAGTGAAGAGGAAGATGAGGGGGAACCTATGTGGCCTTGTGAGAAAGGAACGGGTACACAGCCTCAAGATCTTGCTTCGGAGGAATGTATTGAAGACGGTGGTGATGCCACTGCCCTGGTTTTACAGGAGGAAGAAGTCAAGATCCGTTTCTAATTTCCTTGAGGATGAGAAGCTGGCATAACCAGGTCTGGCCACCCCCAAGCCAGGCCAGTGGTCTCAGATTGACTAAAGCAAGTAAAGAGGAGAGACTGGTTCGTAGAAAGGCAAATGAGATCTATGGTATGACCTTTCCTACCTTTCCTCGGAAAGTCTAGGAGGAGATTGAGAACTGCAGGAAATCCTGGATCTGCGATGAAGCAATGAAAAGTGTACATCCTGGGGCCAACCAGCATGTAAAGAATAGACTGTTCCACGAAAAGTATACCCAGTGGAAGAGGGGCAGGACACTGTTTATAGACAGAGTGAGAGTGGTGGACGGAGAGGGACGTGAAATCTCCCACTGTGTGAATTATGTGCACCCAGATGGGGTAATAATTCAAGCCCCTGACCCCCAGTACTATTGGCCTCAGTGCAAGGACCTCCCAGTAAATGTGCCCGTGCCTACAAAATGGAGAGCCGAGCAGTGGTAGTCAATACTGCCATACCAGACCGTGAAGTGCCCTTATTGATCCACCAATATGAATAACCAGGACTCGGGTGCCCCACCTTCATCAGTCTACAGTGTACTGCCCTGTCCAGCAACCATCCACTGGCCCACCAGATGACTTCAAATCCAGAGTGGACACCAGCCCAGCTGCTTCCTGTTCATCGCCTTGTAATTGGATGACGTCGGACCAGCTGTTTTTCTTTTTGTTCCTGTTCTAAGGTTCCGTCTCCAGAGATGACATCAGTCCAGCTGTTTCCAGATATGCCCTCCTGTGGTTCCTGGAAGATGTCCGCCCAGCTGTATCAGAAGAAATGCTGCCAGGGAGAGTCTTCAGCTGCGGTGCAGGTTCTTGCAGAGTCTTGTACTACAAATGGCTGGTAAGTCCGAAACTTTCCTATCTTTATGACATTGCAGTACACACCCTACACTAAAGACTTCAAAAATGTGTGAACTGTCTGCAAAGACTCTTCTTTTCAGGACTTTGGCCTGTTAGAACTGTGCTTCACCGGGCTCCGGCCCAGGAGACACTCTTTATTGGACTAGCCTTTGGGCCTTGTGGTCACTAGTTGGGACTTTTAGGGCACTCCACGCCCCCAAATGTGTATTGTAAATAATGTCATTATTGTATTCTAATGTAAATACTGTTTTTCTACCTTTTTTTTTCTAAAAAATCTTTTTGGGATTTTTCAGTGTTTTTGTATGGTAGGGGTTTTAGGTAGACTGTATATGCAGATTAGGAGTGTGTTAGTCTTTCTTTTTCTTACAGGTGTTCCTGGGAAGACAGAAGAGAAGGCTAGAAGAGGAGGAGGGGCTCATCGGAGTTCCTCATCAGTGCTTTATTGTGTAGAAATTTAAAGTACTGTGGTGTTATTGTTATGGTTATTGCTGTATTAACCCTTTCCTTCCACAGGTGTGGTTGTGGGGGTAGGGAGGAGGTATTAATGTTGGTATTTTAATGGTGTGGTTGCAGGCTGCCCAAGGTCGGGGAGGTCCCCGGGTTGTTTTTTTATTTTGGAACATTATGTTAGAGGCAGATAGGTTTTCCCTAGAGGGTTAGGGGGGATAGACAGGCTGTGGTCCTGAATGGCCATTGGGACTGCAGTGCTGATCTATCAGGGCTATGCTCTGGATAGTTCTACCAGAGCCACTGGGTGTCCATAGTAAGTGGATAGTGTAGAGGCTGATATGTCAGCTACAGGCCTCTAGGCCCTTAGTGTTGCCTGCCTGTGCTTGCACATGGTAGGAGGGGGCCTGATCACCCCCTTCCACAGGTAGCACATAGGGTGGGATGGCCTAAAGCTGGGTGCATAATGACTGCGGACAGTCATTTTCCTGGTCAAGGGTGAGTGTAACCCCTTGTTACCCGGGGTTATTAGAATCCCAGTAAGACCTAGTGGTAGGCAGGGAAGGCAGCTTGTGAAACTCCAGTTAATGGGTTTCACACTGTCTCACTCTGTTCTCAGTCTCAGCTGAGACTGAGAGATGACATCACCAATAGAACTGTCACAGCTGCATAAGCCACATTGGAATCTGCAGCAGAGGGAGTTAGATAGAACACTGGGAATTTTCAAAGTCAGTCTCCTGTGTGCTTTCAAACAGGAAGGGTCAGTTCCTGTTTACCTTCTGTAAGAGAAGGTGAGAGTCCAGTTTTGTTTTCAAAGACGAAGGAGCAGTTCCAGTTTTGCCTTCAAGTGGTGGAGACCGCTGTTTCGGGTCTCAGTGCCCCTCCCTCCGGGGTGGGGGAGTAAAGATCCCCATGTAGATTCCAGGGGCAATCCCCTAATTTCTGCAGAAGAAAGAAAGCTGCCTATTTCAGTTTCAGTCTGTTGTTTGGAAAGTGGGAAGAGTTGTACTTCGCCTGTGGGGCACCTGCAACAAAAGGGTGAGTGTTTGCTCTAATATGAGAGGGCAAAAATGTGTTTCTTCAGCCTGGGATATGTGAAGAAATCTGGGATTTGAACTACTATTTGGGAGGCTTATAGTACTAGGACAAACAAATGGAGTAGTGTCAAAAGCTAGAGTGCTGTGTGAATTCAAATAATATTGTAGGGGGGTGCGACAGTTCATCCACCATTTAATCTACATTCTGAAGTTTCAGTTTTTCCAGAGAAATGGCCGGATATGGGCTGTGGGAGCTGGAGGTGGGAACACCCCCCATCTTTAGTAACCAGGTCCACCTCTACGGATTTCTGCTGTGATTGCTACTTGCCTCATGCGCTTGGCCAGTGATGAGGGAAGTACCCAGACGTGGGTCACAAATGGGAAAATCTCTCTAGGAGTCGCAGACTCTAAGTGGTGTGGGGAGCCACAACAAGGGTAAAGAAAATTCTCTTTGTGAGATGGGAGTCAGAAGAAGTAAGAAGGAAATCTCTCTAGGGGTCGCAGACTCTAAGTGGTGTGGGGAGCCACAACTAGTAAAATGGGGTCATTCTTCCATTGGACCGACATTCAAGTGGCCGGCAGGGGAGCCAGGCCAGTCGGGTTGTGTACCCAAAGCAAGTGCAAGTCCAGGCTGTGTGCCTGGTGGGTCCAGAGCCTGAAAACAGTAGAATTGGTTCATTCTTCCAGTGGACCGCCTTGTAGTCTCTAATCTGCATTATCAGTAAACGTAGCCCCATGGGGGTCCATCTATGCTTTATTGTGTTCAGCTAGTAGTGAATAAAAGCCACACTGTAAAATCCCATTCCTAGTTCTGGACATTACAGTTATTGCTTCCTGTGTTCAGACTTACTTGGGTGCCCCTGTGCAGAGTAGCCAAACCTAAGTCCCCTTGTGACAGGTAACCTCATCCTCCCCGAACCCAGGTCCCCACCAGGTATTGCTGCCAGCGCCAACAGCATGCCACCTGTTGTTTTGGTAAAAAGGCAGGGGTGAGGGGTTACATATTATTTTATGTTTAGAGTAAATTGTTTGTCCCAGTTAGTTACTAAAGAGCTGCAGATATTTTGTGACCCCATTACTATTCTTTCTTTACAGGTACAACTGGATGTTCCCTCAAGCTACCCGACCCCAATCCCAGAATCCTAAGAACCCAGGTAAGAAATCTTTATTATTAGTATTGTATCCATGCTAGGATGGTACAGTGTAATGGTGCATCTACAAGTATTAAGACACTTTTGTCTTTCACTTGTTAGTTGGTTGGTAAAGCAGGGCTAGAAATACCTCCACTATTTTGTTTATTTCATTTCATGCAAGTTCCGAAGGGACTTGTGCAAATGAGGATATGATTCAGATATCACAAAAAGACAGGAAATTCATTGCAAGAACTATGTTAATGTAGATGTTAGAGTAGAAGAACACAAAGTGCAAAAAGTAGGGAAGTGGAAAAAAAATAGGGTTTAGGGTCTCCAGAGTCTTGGCAAATCAGTTGTGGGGCATTTCTTGTGATTGTCAACCCCAATACCTTGCCTTGAGCAAACAAGTTCAGATGTGCTCTATCTTCTTTATGCAGGGCCCTGCATAAAGAAATCTGTGACAGATTTTGTTGGCAACATGTGGTGAGCCATACTTTTCTACTTTCAAAGAGTTTAGAGCTTTGAGGCACTGGCTTGTAGCTGTACCTTATGCTTCAGATATGAGGTTACAGGCTGGGATGGGGGCATTGAGGTTAACACTTCACCACTGACTACCCAAAACTCCAGAGACCCCAAACCCTAATGTTTTTCCATTTCCCTACTTTATGCACTTTACATTCTTCAACCCTAATGTCTGCATTAACATAGTTTTTTGCAATGAATTACACACACACAACCAGTGAATTGCTGAAAAGGGGAAAATGCTGCAATATTTTGCTTTTACTAATTCTATATTGTTGTTGAAGGTTGAAGAATGCAAAGTGCACAAAGTAGGGAGGGAGGGAGGAGGAGGGGAGAGGAGAGGGGAAGGGAGGATGCTCTCTTTCTCCATTGGATGGGGGGCGGCATCACTCTACTGCATTACCACCACCTGTGTGACCACAAGTTGTGGTGCAAGCTGGAGGTGCCAGCATTTGCAGGTGGGTGTGGCTGGAGCCAGGTTGTGAAGGCACGTACATGCTCATCATGCGTTGCTTCCATTGGCAACCACTCGTAGCTCAAGCAAAAGGGGCAGGAAGCAGGATGTATTTAAGGAGTGAAAGCCATCTGTGCCAATGCAGCATGATGACACAGAAACATTTGCAATGATGGCAGAAAAAGACCAAAGGTCCATTTAGTCTACTCAGAGTTCCCTAGCTGCCTTGGGGCCTATTGTCCACATGGGGTTTTATCTCTTCCAGTCCACCCCCCCATTCCCCTCCTTCCTGTTACTGACCTGAGCGACCACCAAACCCTTCACTATGTCCCAGCCAAGCTTGAAACTACTTACAGTCTTGGTGCCCACCACCGCCACTGGCAGACTGTTTCACAGCTCCACTACCCTTTTTGTAAAATTAAGCTTCCTCACATAGAAACATGGAATTTGACGGCAGATAAGGACCGCTTGGCCCACCCAGTCTGCCCATTTCCCTACCTGATGGATAAGCTGCAGATTCTAGTTTATCAACAGCCTACTTCCTCCTGCCCCCCACTAGAATTGCCTTATGCCTGTCCCATGCATTCTTGAATTCTCCCACTGTTTCTGACTCCACAACCTCCTCAGGAAGGCTGTTCCATGCATCCACAACTCTCTGTGTGAAAAAATACTTTCTAACATTACCTCTGAGCCGTCCCCTCTATCTTCAAATTGTGCCTCCTTGTTCTTGCACATCTCTTCTTCTGAAAGATACTACCCTCTTGTACCTTGTTAATTCCTTGAGATACTTGAAAGTTTCATCATGTCCTCTCTTTTCTCAAGGGTATACATATTAAGCTGCTTTAGTCTCTCCTCGTATGTCTTCTGGTGCAGACCTTGCACTATTTTGGTTGCCCTCCTCTGAACAGCCTCCACTCTGTCTATGTCTTTGTGGAGATGGGGTCTCCAGAATTGCACGCTGTACTCCAGATGGGATCTCACTAACTGTCTGTAGAGAGGGATAACAACTTCCTGTTTTCTACGCTGATGCCTCTCCCTGTGTATCCCAGTATCCCCCCAGCCCTCCTTACTGTCTTCTCACATTGCTTGCCCACCTTTAGGTCATCTGGTATAATTACTCCTAGGTCTCTTTCGATTTTTTGTTGTTGTTATTATTAACTTACCCCCATTGTGTACTCTTCCCCTGGGTTTTTGTTTCCCAGATGCATTACTTTGCACTTCTTTGCATTGAATCTGAGCTGCCACGTATTTGACCATTCCTCCAACCTTGTAAAGTCCCTTTTCATTCTTTCCACCCCACCTTGTGTATCAACCCTGTTGCAGATCTTTGTGTCATCTGCAAAGAGGCATACCATTCCTTTCAGGTGCTCTCCAATGTCACTTATAAAGATATTAAAGAGGACTGGTCCCAGTACTGAACTGTGTGGTATCTGCTAGTTACCCTCCTTTCTTCACTGTGGACTCGGTTTACTATTACCTTTTGCATCCTGTTGTCCAGCCAGTTTTTTATCCAGGCTACCACCTTGGAACCCACTCCAAGGCTGGCTAACTTGTATATTAATCTTTTGTGTGAAACTGTGTGAATGCCTTGCTAAAATCTAGGTAGGTCATATCCACAGCCCTCCCTGGTCTACTACTTTGGTCACCCAGTCAAAGAAATCTATTAGGTTCATCTGATATGACCTTCCTGCTGTGAAACCATGCTGCCTTGGGTCCTGTGCCCCATCCCTCGTAAACTTTCCCCCTGCCAGTTTCTACTCCTTCCCATGGGTTCTTGGTGCAGTACCCCTGGTAAATACTTCCCCACAGTTCGCCTTCTTTATTCACATCAGGAACTTAAGATCTCCATCGTGTCACCTCTCTTGCCTGGTCTCCAGCCTACCCGGTCAGAATAGCACTTCAAGAATATCGCAAGCTAATACAGCGGTGGTCTATACTGCACTACCATGGACAATGACAGGGGAATTAGAGCACCAAGTAGTAAATGCTTTCCTGGTTGCTGTCTGTGGTGCTACTAATGAAGGCAAGAGTCAAGGAATGGAAGAGGCTGGCCAAGCTGCTCCTGTGGAGTGGAGTAGTAATGCAAGAGCAGCTCGGCTGGAAAGGGGATTGAGACCAGGGTTTTATTCCCAGTCTCCACAATTTTACTTTTCCCCAATAATCCAACTCCAACTTGATTATTTTAATTATGGGGGGTGTTGGGGGGCAGAGCCCCCCTCAAAAATAATGTTTTCCAGTGGTAGCGATCATGAATGCACTTGCAATCGCTACCACTGGTGCTGATTTTGTTACCGGCACTTTGCTTGTCAGTGCTGTATGAACGGTGCTGTTTTTGACAGCAATGTCCATGCAGGCACTGATTTGACCTAGTGCCATCTCCAGTAAGTACATGTTCAATGCTCTGAGATGATCTTCATAAGATCTTCCTCGTTGTCCTGAGTCATCTTGGTCACCCTGCATTGCACCATCTCCAGCTTGTCCCTGTCCTTCCTTAGGTAAGGATTCCAGAACTGAGCTCAGTACTCCAGATGCGGCCTCACCAGTGACCTACATAGATGTAGTTGTACTTCCTTTTTCCTGCTGTTAATACCCTTTCTGATACACTCCAGTATCCCATTAGCCTTACTATAGGCTTTGTTACACTGGCTTGACTGATGGAGGGAGTCACTAATGATGATTCCCAGGTCTCTGTTCTCTGCGTAGTGCTCAGTTTAACCCCACCTATCCAGTGGTGCAAAATCTTGCATTTGTTGGTGTTGAATTGCAACTGCCACACCTTAAACCACCTCACTAACACTTGTAGATCCCTCTGCATCTCCTTGATATCTTTGTCACTGTCTACCCTACTGCAGAGCTTCATGTCATCTGCAAAGAGGTACAACTTTCCCCGAATGCCCTCTCCAATATCGCTGGTGAACATATTGAAGAGGAAAGGACCCAGAATATATCCCTGTGGCATGACCTGGGCTTTGGCAGGCCCCACACCTGCTGGCAGCTGATCAGATTAGCATCTCAGTCCCTCCTTTTTCCTGGCATTCCTCCTCATTTTGGGAGGGGAGGTTCCACTGTGGGGGGTGCGACAGACAGTCTCCTGGTCGAGCTGGGTGAGGGGGGGAATGATGGGGCTAGAAGGATCTGGTTGCGGTCACAATGGGGTACATCTCCAAAGTGCCAGCAAAGAGGAGCCAAAAATAGAATTGACAAAGAATGCAGGAGTATATGTAGTTGACATTTGCTGACAACTGCAGTAAATGTTTTTCTGAATAAAAGTGAAACATGGACACAAATCATTAAATGTGATGACACTTGAAAATCTGCAACAATATGAACATCAAAAAGTTAGAAGTGAAGCTAGTTTTTTTAAAGCTTTTTTGCAAACTCTGTGCTTTTGGTGTAGACTGCCAGCTTCAGGTAAACTCTGTAGTGCAGTATATTGTAGCATCACCTTTATGTAATCCCCCTATATAGCGGTCAGAGCAAGACGCAGGAGATGGGAGGAAGATAACACTACAGATGATTCATCAAGAGCAGAGGTCACAGCACAGAAACTGCAGAGACATATAGCTACTATAACAAAAAAATAAATGCAAGCCTGCATTAATTATGTACAGGCAGATCAGAGCATTTGGTACAGATGGCTGCATACCAAGAATTCTCAAAAATGGTAGATGGAATTTTTTTTTTAAATAAGATATGATCTTATTTTTACTGTGCTTCAGATCATTATGGTTGAAAAGGGCTTTCAGACTAAAGGCGGAGTTGGTTGTGCCCCTTTAAAATTAGCACTGTCATGTGGTTGAATATAAAACCGCACATCTTCAGCCATAACTAGCAATTCAGGCATATGCTTAGCATAATAATACTTTTTTCTTAAACTCCAAATGAGGGTTAAAAAAACACTACACATTTTGAGGCTTAGTTTAGAGACAAGTGACATTTTTATACTGCATATCATATGTCATTTTTATTATAATAGTGTAGTAGCTGTTCTCAGTTAAATATCACAGTCATTTCTTTGAACATCGGGTAGAAGTTTGGCAAGTAAGCAGCTTGAGACATTAGAAAGCCCAAAAAGATTTTAACAATAGATATGGAGAAAAATGATAAAATGGCCACATCATTCCATGCCTTTTTTTGAATATTGTAAAAATAAGAAAGATTTAAAATGACTACTAGGGAATGCATCTACTTGCCAAGCAGAGGGCTTGGATCTATGTGCTATGTCCAGAGTCCTAGTTGGGGCAACATGAAGACTAAAACAGATTATTGCTGCATGACTGTCCCATGTTGGCCAGGGGGATATGGAGCCACGCCAATGTATCTTACTTTGAGTAGCAATGTCAGATGTCTGGCCAGAACAGCTCTCCACTTCCAGTTGCTGTTCATTTTGATCCTTCAGTCAACAACTGCATACCTCCCTGCTGAGCTGTCATACCTGGAGGACGGACAATCAATAATACAGAAGAGTGGCCCAGTAGGTGTGTGTCAGTAAGGGAGGAACTCAACAGAGTATAACGTAAGGAATTGGGTGGCATAGCAGGAGTGAAAGCAACAACAACTAAATGAAAAACACCAAATTCCACATGAAATCATCAAGTTAGCCCCTCACTCGTGCAATCTTGAATTTTCTCACAAAAAATTAGAATAAAAATGCTGAGATTTCAGCCACAAGAGTGCTGGACAGCAGAGTGCCCCAGCCCTCTCTCTAGCATGCGAGTGTTCAAGCTCAAGTTTATTTCACCAGGTAGACTCCATTGACCAAGCTCATTTACAAGAAGATCCTGCCAAGGACAACTTCCTTGAGGGACTTGGTGATCAAAGGTTTGCAGATATCGAGAGACAGACTAGTTCAGAAAGCTGGAGAGAGGATTGCAGTTTGCTCTGGGCAGAGGAAATAGCATAGCTGATGGCAGCTTTGCCATAGCAGGTGCCAAACTTAGGTATGTCTAACAAAATAATGGAATTTTTCTGGAGTGAATAACAACTATGATCATAAATGACCTTGCAATAATCGAACACTGGACACACACAAATGGGATGGTTTGTACTACAGATAAGTGTACAGTATTACACTTTGGTGTCAACAACTCCAAACACGTATATACGTTAAATAGTATTTCACTATTCTATCTTCTATCTAGCTGTGAGAAAAATCTGGGAATACTGATTAATGATAAGTTCTCATCCAGTAACCATTGTAATCATATAGCAAAAACTACCAATTCACTTTTAAGAAGAATTGATCGTACTTTTGTTTCAAAAACAGAGGAGCTCATAATTCCTCTGTTTAGGTCTCATATCAGACCCTATTTAGATTATGGGTCACCTATCTGGAACCTGTACTTAATAAAAGACATCAAAATAATTGAGCAAATACAGCAAAGAGCAACTAAAATGGTTCCACACTTAGCACACATGCCTTATTCCATAAGACTTCAGAAAACAGGTCTCCAGCCTCTTGAACTTAGGCAATGTCACGGAGATCTTTTATATCTTTTCAAAATACTTCAATCACCAATATTAATGGAACAATGTGGCATTATTATGTCAAAAAGGAAAATCGAACCCAGAATTCATAATAAACAATTAGACCAGAACAAATCTAAGACTCAACTTTTATTGTATCATAGCTCCCAGAATCTGGAACAGACTCCCCCAGGAGCTAGTTGATAGCAATACATTTGAATCATTTAAAAAGAGAATAATGAATAGTTTAGATTGGAAGTTCTGGTAAATTTGGACTGTTTTTAACAGAGGCTGTGCCATATTTAAGGTGAGCATAGAAAATAACCATTAATTTTAAGTTTAAACGAATTCAAATATATCCAATTTATTAAGATAAGGGACCAATGAGTATTTTTTATGTAGATTTCAGAGGATGTTACTGAAATTCAAAAGAAAGGGGTAATCCTTCGTATATACAGGTATGTTAACAATATATTTAACAAAATAAATAAAGGCAGTAAAATGATTATAATGAGGATGAGATATAATATATTCTAAATAAAGCCTATTTGATTTATTTGAATTAGGGTGAAGAGAACTAAGATTGATATATAAGGTTTTGAAAGTGAGAGGACTTCTGTTTGCAGGTACAAAAATTAATGATATAAGGCAGCATTATTTAATTCTAATTTAAATGAAAAGGCAATTTGTATGAAAATAATTTGTTTGATGTGGTGGCTAAATGACTATAATTTTGTATTTATAGAAGCCCCGTGATCAAGCTGGGGACAGCGAAACGTAGGGGCCTATACTGCAAATAAAATAACAAGACTACTGAACTAACTTGCAGAGACTCCATTGTCACTTATTGAAAAAATTGCTACACACCTGCTGGAGTCTGGAACAGATTTTAAAAGATTTTTATTCATTTCCCAGATATTATCATTTATTAGATTGTATTACCAGTCAGTAATACCATCGAGAGGTTTTAGGACATGTAAGAACCTCGAGAACGAAGCTCAAGAGGTTCCTACATGTCCTGAACCTCGAGATGGTATTCTGACTGGTAACACTCTAAACTATCGATTATTTTCTTTAATATGCAATATGGTCCATGTTTTTTTGTGGGCAGTCGGCTGCTGTCATGAAGGAGTCTGTCAGTCCTGGTCGACCGCCGCACTGCCTCGCTCAGTCTTTCTCCCTCGCCTGCTCGCACACACAGGACACTGCCTCACTTCATCTCTTTCTGCTCGCTCACACACACAGGGCAGTAAAAAAACTACTTTTTAGGACTACCTTTTTCCTTTTTGTGGGGAGAGTGCAGGATCAGCCAGATAAGTCCTTTTAAATATAAAAACAAACAGGAGGTGCCGTGGACACTATGCACTCTCGTTAAGTGGGAGATGACAGCCATGTTGTGAAAACTATTTTGGCCACCCACAGGCAGAGAGCAGCCAATGATTAGCTGCGTTGTGAGTGTCAGTGGTTGATTGACATTTAAAAGGGTTACTGATTTGGGGAGTTGTGGTCTTGTGCTGTTGAGGTTGGTTAGTAATACTATAGTTCAGGTCCCAAACAATTCTATTGCGGGACATGAATGATAGGATTATCACTCTCAAAGTGTGGTAATATCACTTCGGGAGTGATAGTTTTACTGAAAAAAAAATTGTATGCTTTAGGATACTATTAATTTCACAATCCATATATTGAAAAAGGTTTAGACAAATGGCTCCTTGCTAATTTTCATCAGGTCTAAATATCCCACATTGGTGGGGATAATCTTGATGGGCTAATGCCCCCTTTTGTCCGCATCTAACTAGTAAACCTAGTGAACCTAATATAGGAATGGTGGAATAGGGACAAGATACCGTATATAGGGGAAGTTTGTTCAGCAGTGTTTGATATGCCCAGGTACAACTATGGATCATCCTTCTGATAGTAAAGGACAACCAGCCCACTGCAGAATAAAGGTCACAGTGGTGGGTTCTGGGTGGGGTGTTTATTATAAAATGAATAGCATGGTGAAAAAGAACATTGAATTTGTGCAGGTTAGGGGCTGTACAGCAGTTATAGAAAATGGGCTCGATTCTCAAAGCCCTGAGAATGACGTAAGGTGCCTGTGTCAAACATAAATGGCACAAGTGGCACCTTGTGTCATAAAATGCCCCCTGAGCTATTCACAAAAGAAGCCTGCACCAAATGCAGGCTGCATGCACCAATGAGGACTTGCACCTGCTGTGCTTACAAAATGGGCTGTGGCATGGCACTAGAGGGCTTGTGGCAGGCTGCCATATCCCAAACAGTGGGATTCACAGAACTCTCCCAGAGGGAGAATTTCCAAATACTCTTAGACCAGCCAGTGCTGGTCTAACGGTACTTAGATATATCCTTCTGGGACAGTGTGGCACCTTGCGGCACCCAAAAACCAGCCCTCACTCAGTGTGCAATTCCCAGTTACCAATGTTAAATAAAACAATACAAATAGCATGTGCTGTGGTCCCCTCTCCCAAGCCCCAAACCCCCTACATAGCGCTGGTGATCTAGTGGCCCCCTTCCCCGATGCCCAATGTTGCCCGATAACCAATAATTAATATACAGCCCTGTCCTGGGGATGTAGTGTCCCCCCATCCCCGAAGTGGCCAGTAGTTTAATTATACAATTCCCCTTTCTCTGGTGGCCTATTGCCCCCCCACCCCGATCCCTTGTGTTGCCGGTAGTTTAATTATACAACAGTTCCCCCCTTCCCTGGTGGTCTAGTGGCCCCCATTCCCCCACCCTGGCAGGTAGTGTGCCCACCATTCCATTCCCTCCATCCCAAATCTTGAGTAGGCAACTGGAACAGCCCTCCTCTCATCACTATGTCCGGCTGCCGACTGAAGTGTCCCTGAGCACACATGCTCACGTCAGTTGGCAGCCAGCCATGGTGGTGAGAGGAAGGCTGTGCTGGTTGTGGCTCGGGTTTGGGATGAGGATGTGGGATGATAATGGGGGACCACTAGACCACCATGGAAGGGGGAATTGTTGTATAATTAAGCTACCAGCGACATCAGAAATCAGCGTGGGGGCACTATGACACCAGGGAAAGGGGAATACTTGCACAGTAAAACTACCAGTGACATCAGGGATTGGGGTGAGGAGGTGCCACTATGCCACCAGGGAAAGGGGAATATGTGTATAATTAAACTGCCAGCAACATCAGGGATCAGGGCATAAACTACTGGTGAAATTGGAGATCAGGGCGGGGTAAAGCATCCAAGAGAGAGGGAGGAAAAACTCCCTGCTTGTACTGCTGTAAGAGTCATTGTTTTGCTGTTTTAGAATGTCCAGCCAATATGTGTACAAAGTTAATTAGCCCCATGGAGCTGTGTTATTCATTTAGGATGAAGTGTCTGACCCTTGCATTGCTGGGAATCATTTGCAGTGTTAGAGCAAAAAAATGAAAGAAGCCAATTTGGGAGGAAAAGGTAGTGATGTGCATTATTTAAACTGAGAGGGGAAGCAAATAAAATGAAAATTTTCTCCTTCCTCTTTATGTTTCAGGCAAATTAATTAATTTCTCATGAGTTGCTTTCCAGATACAGTTTCATCCCACCTGCGGCAGGTCCGAGTGACTCAAGAGGGGGCTCCAGAGACAGCAGAGGTATAGATGGAGTTCCTAGCCTGGAGGGCACTTTCGGGGCAAAATCCAAATGCTGAAGGTGAAGGTGAGAATACACAAGTGTTTGAAGATATCAGAAAGGTAGGATGCAGCTTTCTCTGCCTTATTTTTGAAGTGCATTGGTCTTGATGTTAGTTCTTGAGGGTACCCCATCTCCATTGCCCTGGAACATCTGTGAAAGAAATGCATGCCCCTAGATGGGGACATGGAGGGGCCGGGTTACATTAGTAAGGGTTTTGTTGTGGACAGCGAAGGATAAGTTGTTATCTAGCCAGATTTCTAGATATTTAAATTTGTCTATGAGCTCTAATGAATCCTCTAGTAAGGTTGTAATGGGTACAGTAGGACCATGCTTAAGAAGTGAGGTTGAGGAGTTTGTGGGTAAGAAAAACATTGCTTTTGCTTTTTTGGCATTTAATAATAGTTCTGATCTTAGCTGGTTGATTTGTAGCTGATTAAAATCTGAAGACTGAGTGTATTATCTTCATAACGCACCTCAGTGACTGCTTCCCAGTTGGCAAAGTAATCTTAGGTTGCTCCTGGATTAAGTTTGCTGCATGGCCACTGGGCTGATCCATAATGTTTGTTTCTCTGTTTATGTTTTTGTTCACCGGATATGTACACTAGGAATAAAGATGCCTATATTCAGACACAACCTGGAAGAATATGATGCAATAAGAACAGTGTCGACATGATTTTACAAAACAACAGTTATACAGCAATATAATACATGGTAACATGATCACAGTTGATAAAACTGATAATTACAACAAACAGCAGAGCACAATAAGCACAACAGCAACTGTAGTATAACCAAGACCACCCTATTTTATCTTAATATGCGTCACCCACATTCTCGGTGGAGATAGGTATTTTTTCACCTGTCATTCATCTATCTTTCTTAACCCTTTTAGACTGCTGACAGAATTAGAATGCTTAGGAATTTTGAACTGATATATCAATCCACGGCCCTGCAAGAGTTAACATTCAAAACATTAGGCACATGCTTAGCTATTCAAAGAAGTTTTAAAATTTCTGAATTACTCCAGAAGATTACAGGCCCACAACCTCTATTACATTTAATTAAAAAAAAAAACGTATTTCCTAATTTATATAGTTTGTCTGAGAAAGGCACACTGAGCTACAGCAACTCATTTACAGGTGTGTCCTGGAGGGAAGGGGTATTGAGAAATAGGGTTATAATACAGTTGCAGAGATCAAATGCTCTGACAGAGGTAATGCAGGAGTACCTAACCAGTGGGTTAGGGAGCCTTCTAGGGAAGGTGTTATACTGGACATTGTACTCTCCAGTGGGGATGGTATAGGGAGTTTACAGTAGAGGAGCCCCTTAAGACAAGTGACCACAACTCAGTGTGGTTTAGGATCATGTATGCAAGGATAATAATACAAACACAATGGTTAGCATGTTTCCAGGTATAAAAATTCAAGAATTACAAAAATTGCTGAAAGGTTGCTTAGGAAATACTGAAAATCCACTGATTATTTTACAAATGGGGTAAATGATATACTGTATACAGACAGAGAAGGTATGCTGGTGAAGTACAATGAATTAATTCAAGAGGTTAAAAGATACACAAATGATATTATTATATCTGGTATACTACCCACTTTTAATCGATATCGGTACAAAAATCTGGAAATCATAGAGTTAAATATTACATTACGGGAACTATGCCTAAAAGAAGGGATTGGGTTTGTATATACACATACCATTTTCAGAAGTGGATCTTTATGTAACAAGCATTTGTCAATGCCGAATGTTTGCTTGCTGGCATTGGCAATGGTAGTGTAGAAGTTACAGAGCTGCGTAATAGGAATGGCAGTAAAGTATTGAACTGAAGCCAACCCCACCACCACCCTGCAGAGAGTGACAGGCATTGGGGTGTGCCTTTGGGTCGTCAGGCATAACGGCCACGCCATTTCACCACACCCCACCCTGCAGACACTGACAAGTGTCATGGTGTTCCTTGGGGTGTTTGGCCCTTATGCGCACCCCATTCCATTAGGAAATACAGTGAGATGGGTGCAATATAGGAGAATGGGATGAACACTGGGGCCAAAGAGTCCAAGGCATACCGCGATGCCTCTCACTGGCTGCAGGGTGTGGAATGGTATGAGCATTACAGGCAAGAATCCCAAGTCACACCCCTAATGCTTGTTATTCTCTACAGGGTTGGGCGTTATGGTTGGAAACCCTAATACCTCAGGCATTCGTTGGTATTTTCACTCCAAATGTTCAACATGGTTTTTTTGTGACCCATCTCATGAACGGGGGGAATATCAGTTTGTTAGTCGAAAGCTGCTTATGCACAGCCACTACAGCATTTAGCACCACAGGTGCAAAAACATTCCGAACAGGATGTAAAAAATGACAGCTGTACTGTTCATGGGGAGGTGTAAAAAATGGCAATGCTGCAAATGTGCAGTAAAAATATTTAAAAAAATGGTGATGTCACGAGCGTACATAGAAACTGTGCAACGCACACCCGTAATATAATTAGGTTGGGGATTTTCTTTACAACAGATTGTCAACTCAGGCATTTTGGTGCCTCTGATCATGAACAGTGTCACTGTGGTTTCTTTTATCTGTCCTGAACAATGATTTCCCACAGTGACCATGCATCTCTGCACTGAAAGTGTGAAAACACACTTTGGCCATGTTGTGAAAAATGACAGCTGTACTGTAAATAAGGAAGTGTGGAAAAATGCCACAGGTGAAAATCTGGACTTAAAATATTACAAAGTCATGCACTTACCAGGGTGCGTGGAAACTGCTCAATGCTCACTCATAACACAGTCATTTTATGGACTTTTGTCACCAAATTTTCAACATAGCCATTTTAAGACCTCTGCTCATGAACAGTGTAACTGTGATTTTCTTAATCTGTCCCAAACATTGCTTTCGCACACCAACAGCACCACTGTGCGCTACATGTGCGAAAACACATTTTGGGTGGCATATGAAAAATGGCAGGTGTGCTGTTCATAAGGAAGTGTAATAAAATGGCAATGCTTGAAAATCTGGAGTGAAAATATTAAATTCGCAAACTTATGAGCATGCGAAGGAACTGCGCAATGCACACTCATAAAACAGTCATTTTTAGGAATTGTTTCACCAAATTTTCAACATAGCCATTCTAAGACCTCTGCTCATGAACAGTGTCATTGTGATTTTCTTAATGTGTCCCATACATTGATTTCACACATCGACTGCGCCAGTGCGTGCTACATGGGAAACACATTTTGGGCAAAATGTGAAAAATGACAGCTATAGTACTCATAAGAAGGTGTGGTAAAATGGCAATGTTGAAAATCTGGAGTGAAAATATTGAAAATTCGCGAACTTACGAGCGTGCGTAGGAACTGTACAACGCATGCTCATAAAACAGTCATTTTTTGGAATTTTTTCACCAAATTTTCAACATAGCCATTTTAAGACCCGTGCTCATGAACATACTAACATACTAAAATGCCAGCAGAATAGGCCTAATGGTCTTTCATGTCTGCTCATTTGGTCAGTCCCCAACCTGGGTGCTGACCTTGCTGTTCCCCTCGCCTTCTCTGGCTTCTCCCTTCCCAGTTCCGGATATTCTTACTGCATTGGATTTTGCTTCCAGAACCCTTCCCTGTACCTGTCTCACCCCTCTTGAACCCCTCCACTGTCTCTGCCTCCACCAGCCCCCTAGGCAATGCATTCCATGGCTCCACCACCCTCTCAGTGAAGTAGCACTCCTCCTTTCTCCCTGAATCTTCCCTCCAGCTTCCAGCCATGCCTCTAGTGGCCCCTTCCTCCTTCCTTCAAGCACCCCGACTGTTCCTCCCCATTTACCCTCTTCATGTACCTAAAGACCTCTATCATGTCCCCCGGTCCCTTCTCTCTTCCAATGTGTACATATTTAGCTATTCGAGCTCTCCTCATAGGTCCTTTCCCCAAGCCCCAAATAATTTTGGTTGCCTCCTCTGGACCCTCTCCAGGAGGTTAATGTCCCGCTTAAGTGTGGCTTCCAAACTGCACGCAGTACTCCAGGTGCGGCCTCACCAAGCAGTTATACAGAGGGAGTATCACTTCCCTCCTTCTGGAGGTGATCCCCTAGCGATGCATCCCAGCATCCTGTTGGCCTTGGCTGCTGCCCTCCTACAAGTCTCAGAGTTGTTCATCTTGACATCCACCACCACCCCAGGTCCTCTCAGCCATCGAGACTTGTAGCATTCCCCCCAGGGTGTACACTTGACCTGGGTTTCTGGCCCCAGGTGAGTACCTTGCATTTCCCTGCATTGAACCCTCAGCTTCCACTTTCTAGACCATCTTTCCAGAGCCTCCAGGTCCCCTGTAGGGCCACCCTCCCTCCCTCCTCCCCATCCACCACTGCCCCCAGTTTTGAGTCATCCGAAGAGACTCATCTCACTCCTGATTCCTGTCCTTATGTCAGATACGTAGGTGTTGAACAGAAGGGCCCAAGGACTGATCCCTGTGGGACCCCACTAATGACCCTCCTTGGGGATGAGACTATCCCACCAACTATGACCCTCTGGGTTCGGTCCTGGAGCCAATTGCCTATCCATCTGATCATCTGGTTCCCCACCCCCATTTCTCCCAGCTTATCCAACAGGCTCACGTGAGGAACAGAGTCAAATGCCTTGTTGAAGTCTAGAAAGAGGACATCCACTGGTCTACCCAGGTCCAAGGCACTTGTCACCCAGTCATAGAACTCCACCAGGTTTGTCTGACATGATTTCCCTGGGATGAATCCATGCTGTCTATTGTACAGGCACCCTAACTTATCCAGGTCCCCCCAGCCTCTCCTTGACAATGCCCTCCATCACCTTGCCCACCACCAAGGTCAGGCTGACAGGCCTGTAGTTCCCTGCCACCTCCCTTGATCCCCCCTTGTGGATAGGCACTATATGTGCCACCTTCCAGTCTTGGGGCACCCACCCTGTCCTCAGAGAGATGGTGAAAAGCTCTGCCAGGGGTTTTGCCAGGACATCTGCAAGTTCCTTCAACACTCTGGGATGTAATTTATCCGGCCCTGGTGCTTTCTCCGTCTTAAGGGAGCTGAGAGCTTCCCTCACTCTCTCTGCTGTGATTTCCACTTCTGGTACCCCTTCTCCCTGCTTACAGTGTCACTGTGATTTTCTTAATTTGTCCCGTACATTGATTTCGTACACCAACTGCGCCATTGTGCGCTACATGGGCGGAAACATGTTTTGGGTGAGATGTGAAAAATTACAGCTGTACTGCTCATAAGAAGGTGTAGTAAAATGGCAATGTTGAAAATCTGGAGTGAAAATATTGAAAATTCGCGAACTTACGAGCGTGCGTAGGAACTGCACAACGCAGGCTCGTAAAAGTCATTTTTAGAAATTTTTTCACCAAATTTTCAACATAGCCATTCTAAGACCTCTGCTCATGAACAGTGTCACTGTGATTTTCTTAATTTGTCCCATA
This sequence comes from Neoceratodus forsteri, assembly GCA_016271365.2. NCBI lineage: Eukaryota > Metazoa > Chordata > Ceratodontiformes > Ceratodontidae > Neoceratodus > Neoceratodus forsteri. The sequence continues at coordinate 123,990,876 of JADMNL010000023.1, read as the reverse complement.
CATTGATTTCGCACACCGACTGCGCCATTGTGTGCTACATGGGCGGAAACACGTTTTGGGTGAGATGTGAAAAATGACAGCTATACTGCTCATAAGAAGGTGTGGCAAAATGGCTATGTTGAAAATCTGGAGTGAAAACATTGAAAATTCGAACTTACGAATGTGCGAACCGCGTAACGCATTGTGAAACAGTCATTTTTAGAAATTTTTCCACCAAATTTTCAAAATAGTCTTTTTGAACACCTTATGAACACTGGCAGTGTCATTTCATTAATCATTCCAGAAAGGTGATTTCACGCAGTGGCTGCGAAATCACCCTTCAGGCCCGAGTAACACCATGACAGTGCAAGAATTCATGAGGGGAGTCCCAAAAACCCCATGTTGAAAATTTGGTGCAAAATTCCAAAAATGCCTGAGATATGCAATAAGTTGAAAACCCCTATCTAGCCCGTTATACAGCTTACCGCATTTCCTCAGTTCGTGGTCGGCTTTGAAGAGTGCAGACATGTTCCCGTCCATCGAAGATCGTCGCACATGTCCGGAGGAAAGTATGGGTGGGGGGTGGGGAGGCAGGATGCACAGTGGTGGGTGCGGGTTGTGGAGGGGGGCTGGAGACTCGTGGGACCATTTTTGCTTTACAGGTTTTTTTTAAACACAATGTGGGACGTTTGCCACGCTGGGGTGGGCTCCCAGCATGGCACAAGGATGGCTGGGGGGGCATGAAGCCAATGAGGGATTGGGCACCTCAGTCGGCCATAGCATCACTTGCCACGCTGGGGTGGGTTCCCAGCGTGGCACCTAGTACTCGGGGGGAAGTGAAGCCGCCGGGGGATTGGGCACCCGCGTTGGCTATACCATCGAGTTGCCATGCTGGGGTGGGCATCCAGCGTGGCATTTGGAAGGCTTTGGGGGGAGCGCAGCACAGCCGATGGGGATTGGGCACCCCGCTGGCTATAGAGTGTGTGCGTGGGGGCAGCACGCAGTATGCATGTGCGCACGTGTGTGTGTGTGTGTGTGTGTGTGTGTGTGTGTGGAGCTGCACATGAGCAGGAGATATCTTATCGCTGCTCACTGAAGCGTAGCTCCCCCTTTCAACTGTATGCCACTGCATTTTGGTGCTTGTCATAGACAGCTCCAGCATGCATTGGCTTACAGGGGTTGCGCCTGCCAACACACTGACTGAATCGGAAGAGGGGGTGACACACCTCCAAAATCTCGGATGATGGCACTATGTTTCTTGCACATGCGTGCAAGCAAACATAAAAATGATGGATGACACTTAAACAAGATGGGGTCTAGAATTCTTGAAAACACATTAAAGAAAATTATAGTGAACCATTTAAACTGGGCACAGAGGGAGTAGAAAAATAAAGGACACACTAGAGTTGGGAACATCAGGAAAGGGAAAGCAAATTAAAAATAGTATCAACTATGAACCAGTTAGGTGCCTTTTGACAAATGTTAGAAGTCTTGATGGGTAGTTTGAGGAGTCTGAGTTTCTTATGAGAGACAAGAAAATTAAAATTGCAATCCTGACAGAAACCTGGTGGGAGGATGGGGATACTTGGGGCAAGGATATAAAAGGGTATAACTTATACAAAAAGTTAAGGAAATATAGAAAGGGTGGAGGTGTGGCAATGTACATACACAAAGCATTACAAAGTCTAGAAATAAATGAAGATAAACTACACATAGAACATCTGTCAATTAAAATACTCCCTGTAGGAGCTCCAAAAATCATATTAAAAGTCTTGTATCATTCACCTTCAATTCCCAGGGAAAAGGATCAAGAGATTTTAAATTATTTGGAACAAGTAAATCCATCTGAAAATATTATACTGGCAGGAGATTTAAATGCTCCAGGCATAGATTGGGAGAGTCAGACCACAAAATTAAGCATAGAAAGAGACTATTTAGATATATTAAACCAAAATGGACTTTTACAAACAGTGAAACAAAATACCAGGGGAAACAATATATTGGACGTCATCTTGACAAATATGGGGGACAATGTAACTAACACCAGGGTAGGAACACCGTTAGGAAATAGCAACTATCATGTCATCTACTTTCATTTGACTGACTTACCATTGGAAAAGACCGGGGAAACCAAAATTCCAAACTTCAACAATGCAAATTTTGGGCGAATTAGAAAGGCTATAAAAATCTGGGACTGGAAAACAGTTTTAAAAAATTCTATCTGTAAATGAAATGCGGGACATATTGATAAACAAGATAAAAACTGAAACAAATATAAACATCAAATATATATATATCTAAATATAGTAAAAAGGAAAAAAACAAGACGGTTAAATCAAAAACTCAAAAACCTTATTAAACTTAAAAACAAAATGTTCAAGCAATGTAAACAGAACAAAATTAGTCAACATTCATGTAGGGACCAGCAAAGGAAATTAAAAAAGGCCATAAAAGTGGCTAAGGCTACATTTGAAAAACAACTGGCCATAAACAGTACTGATAACTACAAAAGTTTTTTTCATATATTAACAACAAAAAAGGAAATAAACAAAGTATAGGCCCATTCAGGGATGATAAGGGGGAAATATTAAAAGAAAAGGATATGGCAAATGTACGAAATAAATATTTTGGTTCAGCGTTTAATCATAAGGATAATTCTACTAAGGATAATAAATATACAAAATCAATAAAAATTCAAATATTAATAGATATAAAGGATATAACAACCAGACTCAAGAAAATAAATAAAAATAAATCTCCAGAACCGGATAACATCCACCCTAGAGTAATCATTGAGATTGCAACTGAAATAGCCCCATCAATGACATGTTTTTCAGAAATTCTTAGAAAGTGGGGAAGTGTCTTCAAACTGGAGGGAGGCTCATGTTGTATCAATATATAAAAAGGGAAAGAAAGTCTCCCCAGAAAATTATAGACCAGTGAGTTTGACCTCGGTTTTGGGAAAAATATTCGAGGGAATAATCAAAGAACATATTATTCTAACATTATCTGAAAACCAAAATTTAGATCCCAACCAACATGGTTTTACAAACGCAAGATCTTGCCAAACAAATCTACTACAATTTTACGAAAAAGTGAGTAAGGCTTTGGATGAGGGGAGCTCAGTGGACGTGGTACAATTGGACTTCTCAAAAGCTTTTGATAAGCTTCCACATCCCAAATTAATTAAAACACTTTATGAAAAAAATATACAGACATATACAGTATTATAAACTGGATAAGAGCATGGTTGGAAAACAGAAGGCAGAGGGTCACAGCAAATGGTGTATTATCAGAGTGGATTTTGGTGTCAAGTGGGGTCCTGCAGGGGTCAGTGTTGGGACCCTGTCTGTTTAACTTGCATATATCCACCTTACAGTGCAAAACAGACAATATATTGATCATGAAATTTGCTGACGATTGCCAAGTGGGAAGTGTCATTAAATCACTAGAAGATCAAGAAAAGCTGCAAAATTTTCTTCATTACATTGAGCAATGGACAGAAAAATATAAGCTCAAACTAAACGGGGATAGGTGCATAGTTCTTCATATGGGTAAGAGTACTCAGTGTATCAGTAGAGGCTAGGTACAGATATACTTAAAGCATCTGTGGCAGAGAGATATCTGGGTGTTATTATAAAAAATTATCTCACATTTGGAGCCCATTGTGATCAGATGATAAGTAGAGCTAATAGGATACTAAATTATATTCTAAGACATATTGAGAGCAGAAGCAGAGAGGTTTTGATGCCACTCTATGAGTCACTTGTGAGAGCACAACTTGAATATTACTGTCAAGTGTGGGCGCCGTATAAGAGGGAGGAATCAGCAGAGTGGAAAAAGTGCAGAGAAGAGCTACTAGAGCAATCAAAGGCTTATAATCTATATCATATGAGGAGAGGATGAGGAAATTAAATCTTTACTCATTAGCATATAGATGTTGGAGAGGGGATATGATATTAGTCTATAAAGCATTTCAGGATCCTAAGCTTAGACTAGACCTAGGGCTTGAAGTTAAACAAAAGAGGTACAGTACCAGAATTCATAACCTACACATAGATCTACAAAGATGGAGACTACTTAAGTGGAAATATTGGTTTAGTCAAAGGGTAGCACCCCATTGGAATGCCCTTCCAAAACTAGTTGTAGACAGTCCTTCATTAGAAAGTTTTAAGGATAGACTGGACAGCTATAGTCAAAATTAAATCTATGAGTATTAATTATAGAAGTTTTATGTAAAATGTGTATATAGCAAGCAAATGGGTGAAAGTCCAAATGATGCTTTGTATTTACTATGATACTATGATGATACTGGAAATCTGACACTTCAGTTCAAGAACAATGGTCCTGGAGTTCAGAAAAGCAGGTTTCTGAAAGGTGGGGCAGTTAATTCAGAAGAAACTTGCTGGGGTGAGGGAAGTGAAGGGGATTGATCCCAAGTGGAAAATTATAAATTTGGGAATCTATGACAGGAACTAGCTCCTGTTTGAGTTTGTAGGAAAGAAAAAGAAACACAAAAGACCACTTTGGTCCTCAAAGCAAATGGTGGAAGCAATAAGGATAAAGAGTGCAGCTTTCAGGAAGTGTAAGAGAGACCAGCAAATGAGAAATAGGAAACTTTATGTGGAGAAAGCAAGGGCACCTAACAGAGTGGTAATAAAACCAAAAGTGGAAGTCAAGCTTAAAATAGCAGAGGGTATAAAGGAAGGGCAAAAAATTTTCTTCTGCCATATCAAAGAACAGCAAAGGGCAAATAGGGGGGATTGTCAGATTGATCAAAGAAGGAGGGAACTGATGAAGAAACGAAGGCAAATATTTTCAATAAATACTTCTTCTCAGTCTTCTCGAAGGAGAAAGAAGGCCTGCTCCCATAGTGTGAGATTGTAGCCAGGTGTGGAAGGGACATAGATCAGAGATAGGAAGGATAGCAATTGAGAGGGTAATCAAGGGGCTCAGGATTGTAAAGGTAGACAAGTCGCCAGGCTTAGGTGGCCTGCACACTAGGGAGCTAAGGGAGGTTGCCAGGTTCATGGTGGAACCACTAACTGACCTCTTTAACTGCTTCATAGAAACTAAGGTGGTTCCAGCGCAGATTTGAGGGAGGCCAATGTGGCCCCATTCCATAGAAGTGGGAGTAGAGCAGATTCAGGGAACAACAGACTCCTTCTTGGGATCTTAGCATGAGCAATGATTTAAAGACAGAAGAAGGACATTTATTTGTTTATTTTTTTCAATTTTTTGCTCTTTATTCCTAACCACAACAGTTGCCAGCCCTCTGCCAGGCCACTCCCTAGCCCCCTGAGGAAGACCCTGTTGGGTTGACGTTCTGGGGCATTTGGGTGCTAGTCTGGACCTCTGTGGTGATGGCATAAACATTTAAAATGTCTTTATACCTGGATTATTGACTCCGGGAGTGCCGAGCCATTTTTCAGTCCTGCAATAGCAACTGCTGTTTGCTGCACTGCTTCATTGCACTCCTGCCTGATCAAACCTCTAATCCACAGCTCAGTGTCCCATGGGCTTACCCCATGTGTGCTAGCCTGCATTGGATGGATGGTCCAGAAGCATCAGTCTGCTGTGTGCCAGGATTGGAAGGGAGGAGAAGCAGATATAGGCCCTGGTTACATGGGTACTAGGGGGCTCACAGTTTTTGTGCTGCTGGTGGGAGTGGTTTTCTTTTGAAGCCCCTAATCACAATGACCACCCCATGTCTTTTTATCCTCCCTATCGCATGCAATTCTACACTAGAGAGGCTGATGGCATATGGTCACCCATGATGTCTTGGCTTCCTCACTGCTCGTAGGGGGCACTGTCTCAGCGGGAAAATGTATACCTCCCTCCTGAAGCCAAACAGCACTATCTCTGCATTGCTCCCCAGTGCCACCAACTCAGTCTGGGTGAGCAAGCTCACTCAGTGAGCCAGGGTCATTCACAGTTGAGCATGATGTGCTCTGCCGGTGCTACCAAGCCAGACAAAGAAGTGCATTTTAATACCCAGGTAGTTTCCATGCTCTGTATTTTGCCCCAGAAGGGCAGTGGGCAGTGTGCATTTTACCTCCAATGAGGTCCATCCCAATTGATCATACATGGTACAGAGATACGTACAAAGAGGAGACATTACATAGTCCTATTCAACATCTTCATCAGTGACATGGCGCAGGACCTAGAAGGCAGAATTTCTCTGTTCTGATGACACAAAGCTCTGTAACAGAGTAGACACACCAGAGGGTGTAGACAGAATGAGAAGCAACCTGCAGAAACTTGAAGAATGGTCAGGGGTTTGGCAGTTGAAATTCAATGCAAAGAAGTGCAAGATAATGCATATGGGGCACAAAAACCCTGGCACAATATATCAGTTGGGGGGTGAGGATATGGCATGCACCAAGCAGGTAAGGGATCTTGGGGTTATCATCTCTGATGACCTCAAGGTAGGGAAACAGTGTGACAAGGCAGCAGGTAAAGCAAATAAGATGCTGGGATGTATAGGCAGGGGCATTACAAGCAGGAAAAGGGAGGTCATAATTCCGCTATACAAGACACTAGTGAGGCCCCACCTGGAGTACAGTGTACAGTTCTGGAGATCATACCTACGTAAGGACATAGACAGGGTAGAGAAGGTTCAGAGGAGGGCAACAAAGATGGTGCATGGATTGCATCACAAGTCCTATGAAGACAGGTCGAAGGAACTGAACATGTACTCCCTGGAGGAGAGGAGGGAGAGAGGGGATATGATAGAGACATACAAGTATCTTACAGGGAGGAACAGGGTGCAGGAAAACACTATTTTTAAGCGAAAAAGATGTTCCAGGACTAGAGGGCATGGGATGAAGTTGGAGGGAGGACGATTCAGAGGAAACATGAGAAAGAATTTCTTCACAGAACGGGTGTTGGACAAGTGGAACACCCTGCCAGAGGAAGTGGTGGGGGCTGAAACAATCACGGGATTTAAGAATGCGTGGGATAGACATAAAGGAATTCTGGAGGTCAGGGGTAAGGTGCAACAGACTTCTAGGAAAACAAACTGAACTTACAAGCTCAAATGGGCAGACTGGGTGGGCCATAGGCCCTTATCTGCTGACACTGTCTATGTATCTATGTATCTATGTAAGATTGTTAATGTGTACTGAGTAGTCTAAGTGTTGGTCCAGTAGAACGCAAGGGTATAGTATTTGTAACTGGACACATTCTGTTGGGCGACCTCAGTGTCAATCAATCCAATCAATCAATCAATCTTTATTTAACCAGGGGAGACACCTTTGAGTGAACTCATTTACAAGGAGGCCCTGGGAAGGCAAACAACTAGTACAAGAAAAACATACAATAAGAATAGTCTTAACAGTAGTGCAACATCTGCATACCAGGCAAAATACACAACAAAGGGATAATTTACAGGCATTGGATGAGGTAATTATAAAAACACAGTATGCAATGTGATAATTATATATAAAAGAAAAACCCAAAATGCAAAAAAAAAAAGGCATGGCAATAAAGATCATGACACAGATTGCTTCATCTCGTGCAGGATAAGATGTGCAGGGGGCAGAGGAGAAGAAACGGAGGGGGGCAGGGCTGGAAGAAGGAATGAGATTGGGAGGAGAGAGGGATTAGGGTAGGTAGTAGGTGGGAGAAAGATAGAAATAAAATGTCATAATTGTGCGTAGCCTAGGGAAGTGAAAGAACAACTAGTGTAAGTGCAACAATAAGGTAAATCCGCCTAGGGAAGAGCAGGCTAGGCATATGTAACCCTTGGGTGGCTCTATCCCCAGTGTTACACCCCTGCAGCACTACCCTGGACATAGGCTGAGGAGGTTAGGTTCGCTAACTAATAGCATTTTTTAAAACCTTTGCGCAGTGCCTCCACTCAGGGTGCTTTATGTGGGTGAGATGGTACTGGGTGTAGCCTCCTGAGCTGCTACATCACCCACAGTGACCATTTACCTTCCCCAGACATGCCCCAATACACAGTTCCCCACATCTCAACATTTTGAATTAAAGGTTCTCTCTAATAATATGCTCACACCAGACTTTTAAACAACAAATAACATATAGAATAGTGGATGGTTGACCGTCCACAAGGTTGTGTTTCCATCGAGGGAGCTGATGATGTCATAGAGACCTCGAGAGCGAAGCTCGAGAGGTCTCCATGGCATCATCAAGTCCTGAGATGGAAACATAGACTTGGTTGTGGATGGTCAACCATCCACTGTTTTTTATTGTATATGGTTCCCCTCAAATAAACACAAGGTCCATACCTTGCGTAGACACTCCTGCATTGGTCCTCGCTTGAGTCCCGTCTCACAAGATACCTCCTCCTCCTCCTCACTATGATTACAGTCTGTTCCGGTCACGTCCCCAAATATAGCGATAAGCCTCACTGCGGTCCCACTCTGTTTTTACCATAACTGACAGAGATTAAAAAAAAAATGCAAATTGATAGTTGGGACACACGGAGCTGATTATGGCAGTCCATGCCCAAACTGTCTGCTCGCCTGACTGCTCACTAAGTGGATCCACCATTTTAGAATACATTTTTAAAATCACTGCCCATTTCCACCAAACAGGTAGGAGCTCAAGGGGCAAAAGTTGTTGTACTATCAATGTGATGTCGGAACGATAGTACAACAACTTTTTTGACCTTTGAACTATCCTACAACAAGATTTGGAAAACCATCGTTTTCCGTCCACAACAAACACTAACCATATATTATAACACTTTAGAATGTGCATAACGGTTTAGAATGTGCTTAACAAGGATTTTAAGCAGGCTGATTTTTATACGTAACAAAGGGTAACCATATACCATAAGATATTTATTTCGGCGATACAGAGCTAGGAAGGGGAAACAGGAGGAGTAAAGGTTATCTTATCCTATTTACAAAATGTACAGAGTTATTTGGTTTTGCTGGTGAACCCTCCAGCTGGGTGGCTACATATTAATAGGCATACATGAATCACATTTTACCATTCGACTTAAGACATCCAGCTCCCTGGCTATCTAGCTGCTGACAAATCAGATGTTAAACATAATTATTATTAATGAACACACTAGCACCAGTCCCAGATACAGCAGAAACCCCACAATCTCATACCGTACTGGAATTCCAGATACCACAGTCCGAGATGTTGCAGGCCTGAAGAACGGTGCAGCTGGACAAGGTGGCCAGCTATTGATTTGAGGGTGGGGGCAACTTGGAGATGTATCCTTACAGAGCTACAGACAACTATTTGCAACCCAGGCAGGGATTGCCTTGCACTCTAGCAGACATAGCAGGGATTGCCCTGCACTTACAGACTTCCGAACAATCCAGGACAAGCTATGTGGATCTTACATCCAGAACATTTAGCACAATATTTGACAGTCCCATCCAATGCAATGAGAGTGATACTTTTATCAAGCATCCTATATGCAATTGAAACACGGTCACATCCAGTACTTTATATACCAAAAGGCATCCATCCAGAGTAAGCTGACAGCAACATTTTCGTCAAGCATCCCATACTTTAGTTACAGGCAGTCACATCCAGTACATTCTATATACCAAGAACATTATTCACAAATAGAGTCTTATCCAGCACGTCTAGACATTGTACACTTATCCCAAGCACTCTCAGATGAAATTCTGGTCAGACGCAAGTAAATTCTCTTCAGGGTATCTTAAACATAATATGCTCTAGGTCCTCCTGTCTCATGAAGTGGCAAACGTGGATTGGCAGTCAGCTCTACGATGGCAGGACTCTAACCCATAGCTACACAACTTGCAACACATTTATATGCTTTACTAGCCAGGCATCTTGCTGCACCTGCAACTTAGCCATTTGGGCCAGACGTGATGCATCCATTTACTTGAACTAGGCAGTCTCTTATGGGGTTAGAAGCCCAGATTGATAACTTCAATACTTCAGACTTAACAGCACATATTTCTTAGTGGGGCCCCCAAGATTACTTGATCAGCTTCTCCCTTGCACCAGGTGGTACGAGGGTACTCATTCAGGTCCCCCACAGGGATTTTTCTGCAATCGAAGGCATCCTGAAGACGTCTTCAGCTCTCTCACCACTGACGTACTCAGTCAGCACTCTCACCACTGCTGGACATCTGATCTACGGTCCACATCTTTCCCCGACGTGGGAGGGAGGGCTAGCCTCTGGAGGACATAACTGGCAACCTCTAGACTAGCTGTTGCAGGATCTACAATTACTTTAACTGGTAACTTTAACTTAAGAAAATAATAACTGCCCCCTGATGACTATAGGGGCTTGGAATAAGTGGCCCAGGCCTGGTGGAATGGCTGGGGCCTGAACCCCACCCCTGTGGGGGGCTCCCAGCAGGCAGGAGCCTGCTCTCCTTCTTCTCCTCTGGCAGAAATCTCTCTCCACTCTCCAGACAAACTGGTAACACTGTCTCTTTATAGAGCTCCTAGCTCAACTCCTGATTGGCAGCAGAGATGGGTGACAAGTCTCTGTATGGCTGAGGGACCTGTCAATCAGAACACTTGAGGCACAATTGGATTGTAGACTTGGCACCTAAAATGATGTCCCTGTAAGTCCCCATGAGCACTTGAGTGCTCACCCATGAGGTGTAGTGAATGTCCCATATATCCTGGCTTTCTCTTCCTGGCATTCCAAATGGCTGTACTGCTGGCAATGGCTGCTTAACTCACTGTCCCTTATAGCAGATTAGATACAGTCCTGAACAATGTCCTGGTGCAGCCAGAAAAAAATAATTATTTGCCCCAAATGCCCCACAGTTCTATAGCTTACAGGCTATACTTGCGGTCGCTGCACAGATGAAAGGGGTAGCTCCTCTAATTTCCCTGTCACTACTGCACATATGCAAGCTCCCCCAGCAGCAGCAGCTGACAGGCTGACACATAAGAGTCCCAAATTCTGGGATTGCCAGGGAAACAGTATTAATTTTAACTTTAAACACTTTCCTCCACATGTACAGTATATTCCCAACAAGCAGCAACAGGTTACAACATTTACAACATTTATTTTCTTCCTTTTTTGGCCGAAGCCATTTAGGGCTACCCTAGAGGCAGCCAGACACTGTTATGCATTATTCAGATGACTGGGGACCTTCTCAGGCATGCTTAAATGAGCCTTAGTCAAAACTCCTCCAATTTTCATCTAAGCTGCCCCCCAGCAGGCTATCCATGGTCACCAGGTCCCAATTAGATGGAAGGGATCCTGGGACCCATGGCACAGTCCCCGAGGTGACAGAAAAACAAGTGGTTCCACATCAAAGGCGCTTTGCATGCCAACATGACTCCAGCTGCCCTGGAGGCAGCACTTCAGCAGCGGGAGATCGCAGTCAGCGTTTTAAGCCCCGAGGGTCTGGATTTTCATACGGGCTGAGGCAGGGCACAAAGAAGGGCAAAGCAGGACCTGGAGGAACTAGAAAAATTAGGGGCCAAGTCAGGAGAAGCCCGAGCGACAGCAGGAGAAGGACAGAAAGACAGGACTAAGGTAAGCCCAAGCTGGCATTTCTTGGAAACCCAATTTGCAAGGGAGTTACACAGAGATTCAGGGATAACAGCTACATGATTCCTTCAGGGAGTGTCGTAGGAGCATCCTGAAAGAGAACAGACCAGCTAGTTTAGGGAGCTGTAGAGTTCTTTGGGTAGCGTTCCAGATTGCTGGGAGGGCTCAACTGAGAGCCGAATTACCGAAGCGGTTTCTAGTTCTAGGTATGTCAAACAGAATGTAAGAATTTTTCCTAAGGGAGTAAATCCCCTTGGAAAGGGAGAAAAAATCAGTGATGTATTTGAGGAGTCTGTTAGTAAGGGCCCTGAAGATCCAGAGAACTGCATTTTTAACTCTCCAACTTTTAGAGACTGCCAGCCAGCTAGGGCATAAAGAGCACAGTGATGAGTGTTATGGGGGGCTCGAGTGATAAATCTGATAGCCCTGTGGTACAGGATAATGAGCTTTGAGAGAGAGGCCTGCATGCAGTTGCTATAAATAAAGTCTGCATAATCCAACAGGGGAAGGAAGATGGTTAGCACCAGTCTCAATTTAGCATCATGCTTGAGAAGATGAGAGATGCGCTAGAAAATACCCAGTCTTTGCTTCAGTTTTGTAACCAGCTCATCAAGGTGCACTGAGAAAGAAAGTTTGATGTCTAGCCAAAAGCCCAGATATTTGAACTTGAGTACATTTTCCAGTGGTTCACCTAGCAGGGTCCGAATTTGAGGAGTAGTACTGGTGTCGTGTGGGGTGAGAAAAACATGTTTTTTGTTGGTTTTTTTGCATTCAGTAATAACTTCAGGTGTAGGAAATTTCACTGCAGAATATCAAAGTCGTGTTATAGTTCTGATCATGCAAGCTCTAATGTTGGTCTGGCAATGTATAGCACAGTGTCATCTACAAAAAGATGAACACTGACTGAGTTAACATTAGAATTTATATTATTAATATAAATGGCAAAGAGTAAGAGTCCAAGTGTGGATCACTGTGGCACACCTCTTTGTAGTAATTTGAGTGGGAAATTATCTCCTTGTGCTTTCACTTGTTGTTTTCAGCCAACAAGGTAACTACTGAACCATTTCAAGGCAGCAGTGTCAAGTCCGATGTTGAGAAAATTATTTAGGAGCAGGTTGTGGTCGACTGTGTCGAAAGCCTTGCTCAGGTCGAGGAATAGTGCAGTGACGTATTTTTTTGGAATCCAATGTGACTTACCAGTCACTGGTCACCTTAGCCAATGTGAAAACAGTACTATGGTTGGGCTGAAATCCTGATTGGAGAGGGGTGAGCAAGTTGTGGGTTTCTAAGAAGTCTCTTAATTGGCCGTTGACTATTTTTTCTAGAAGTTTTGAAAGTATGGGTGGCAGAGAAATAGGGTGAAAATTATTCAGGTCACTGGGGTCGCCTGATTTAAGGAGTGGGATGATGTGGGCTACTTTCCATTGCCATGGTAAGAGTCCCTGAGAGAGGGAAAGATTGAATAAATGGGTGATGGGAGCAACCAACCAGTGATGCTCCAATTATCAGAAGAACGATTCCAGGAAGTCTGCTCCTGCACTTTTTTTTGTATCCAGTGTAAGTCTGTATAACATAGGAACATAGTCATTTAAGGTCTTGTAGGACTCTAGGTTCATCACATCTTCCTCCTCTTCTTAAGTAGAGATGAAATAAAGAAAGCATTTTGTGAAGACGTGCTAATTTACAAGGATGCTCTACCCACTGTACTATGCCATTGATTCCCTTGGTAAGCAGAAACTTGTCCAGGCCTATACTGAAGGCCTGTACTGTCTTCCTATCAACTGTCTCCAGTGGCAGGCTATTCCATAGGTTCAGAACCCTCTGGGAGAAGAGGTACTTTCTAACTATGCCCCTAAGTTTACCACCTCAGAGCTTTAGGGTGTGTCCCCAAATTCATCTGCAGGACAAGAGATCAAACATCTCTGCTCAGATTTGTCAATACCCTTGTGTAAGCCTGGGGACCTTATGGGTCCCACCTCTCCTTTACCTCTCCAAGATGCCAACCGGGATTCTTGCAGTAGTAGGATACCGAGGTGGAGATGAATACTGAAGTGGTGCCTCCATCTGGGGTTATTGCTGATTGCCCCAGGACACTTTTAAGCTCAGCGACTGCTGAACTGATGACTTTTGTGAGGTATTACCTGATGCTGACACTCAAGGCTATGATGCCCAAGTGAATAATTTAGATCTCCCTGCTCACACAGTAGCACCCACCAATCAATGACAGTGGTACAGTACCAATGAATTGCAATACTCAGGAATAAAATTAAAAAAACACAGGGGCGTGGTCTGACCAGGCAGAAGATGGCAGCATAGTTCAGAATCTCTGCAGGAATGACTGCAGTCTAACATAATTCAGCCTTCACCAGACCTTTCTTTGGTACCAACTCCTGTGACCATCCTGTAATCTTACTGCCTGACACAGTTTGTAAGTCATTTTTGATCCATCATCTACTTATATTCAATTATTCTACACTGTACTGCAGCATACTAGGCCTCATCCTTCAGCATTATGGCAGATCTCCAAGTACAGCAAAGCTCACTTGCTAGAGTGGAAGTAATGTTTTCTAAATTGATGGCTGAGATTAATGATCTAAAAACCTCCACCCAACAGAATGCAACCACTCTTGAAATTTTAGCCAGAAAATTGCATTTAATGAGAAAGCAATGGCCTGTAACACCACTACTATTCATGGCCTCCAGGCTACTGTCCACAATCAAGAGCAAACTATTAAATCCCTACTAGCCAAAATTGATGATATTGAAGATCACAATCGGGGTAACAATTTATGATTTTTTGGCTTCCCTGAAGGTGTAGAATTAGGAGACACTACTGCGCTTTTATTACATGTGCTGCCTGCAATGCTTAAACTGCCTCCTGACCTAACGTTAATCATTAAGTGGTCTCACCACACAGGTCAACATCAGACCAGCGACCAAGGCCTATCATTGCTCATTTCTTGAACTATTCCCACACAGAATTAATACTGAAATGAGCCAGAGAAATGGGGAAACTTCAGTGGCAAGATTTTAATATTTCCATCTACAGAGACTTTTCAAAAGATTTAACCATCAGAAGGAAGGCCTACAATCCAATTAAACAAATCCTCCACCAAAGAAGCATTAAATTTGCTCTACGTTACCATGCGACACTATGCCTTTTCTTAGGCTCTTCCTTCAAAGATTTTGAAACCCCTGACGCCTTAGCCAACTATCTGGAGATCTGTCTCTGCAATCTTACCCTGGGAGGTTCAGCAGCAATTGGCAACCCGTACACAGCTTTGGTATCCACATGGGGGGTGGATGATGAGGTACAGGAATGTGAGGAAAGTGTTGTAGAACTCGCAGCCCCAAGTAGCAACACCGCAACTGATTTGACCCCAAGGCAATCAACACGGCTGCAAGAGAAGCTTCTGTCAGGGTATTATTCCTCAAGACTTTCATGCTGTTCTAGCAAGGTTTCACCCAAAACATCCCAAGCCACAGCCTCTCACCTTCAAATCAACCCCTCTATTCTCTTGAGCAATAAGTTTGCTCTCTTGGAGGATGACATGCACTCCTTGCAGGAGGATCTTTCCCAGCAAATTTCAGATGAACATCCCTCTAATTTGGGCCCTGTGCCTCAGGGATGTATTTCTGTTGATACCTCATGGGCAGAAGTTGTTGCAAGTTCCCCTCTCAAATCTTTAGAGCCGCCCAAGAAGAAATGTAGGGCAAAGACCAAAAGCAAGAACATCAATAGTCACAATCCTGCTAATAAATCTAAGGTGTCATGAGCTTATATGGTCAGTAATATGGTCACAGTTGCTATATCTTAGTAGCTTTTGCTTCCAGGATACTTAAAGGGAGTGCCAGTACACTTTTGCTGCCTAGCCGCCCACTCTACAGTCTATGCTACCTGGTTGCTTTAGCTCCCAGCGGGTACAGAAAGCAAAGGCTATACATCGCTGCACAATCTATTTACTTTTTGTTGCAGTGTTTAAACGAGCAGCTTAAAGGTCTTCAAGGGAACTTTGGTATATCAGCAATGCTTTTCTAACCCATTATTTTAGTGTTAGAACTTATACATTACCTCACTAAACAGACTCTCTGTATCTAGCCTTTTACTCTCCAGTTTAGCACTGCATCAGGTTTATAGTCTTTTGGCTGTTCAGTTGCATATCTTCAATCGGTATGCATACTGATTATTGCCTTTTCTTTTTTCATAGTGAATTATTATATATTATAAGGCAATTTACCCCTTCCCTCTCCTGATGACAGGTTCTTAACTATTATTGGCAACTACATTTAATCTATCTCCTTCCCTATGTTCCATTATTCTTACTACCTCCTGTTTAGAATATGGAACTATCATTAGCACTCAAAGAAGTGGGCTATGTTTGGTGTACTGTTGCAAAGGATTGTCAATCTACATCTTCCTTATGCTCCTTATTTTACATGAAGCCTACAGATATTATAGAAATCCACTGCTGTGTGGTCCCTCCTGTTTTGGGGCTCACTGGGCCTAGTCTTCTAGACCTAATCACCCCATATAACACCTATTTAGGTGATTTTCGAGTAATTGGAGCTGTTCTTTACTATGACTAGCTCTTCTGTCTATCAACGAAGCCTATACCTCTCCACATAACCCCGATTTGCATTTGGCTCAGGGCGTAAGGGCTTAAATTGACCTCCCCTTTCTTCTTTCCCCCTCAATATTGTATTTATTATGTACTTATTCAGTTGCACTGCAAAGTATACTCAGAGTCACTCTTATGTGGAAATGATCTACTTTTCCTTTTATATTTGTTCAATTGCATTCCACCTGGCTCCCTGAATTCCTTGCTCTATGTCTAGGCTGTACTGGCATCTCATATATGGTTCTTTAATTTACTGTTATTTTGAGTTGGTATATCTTGTACTATTACTACTAATGTTTATAAATAAGTTCTGGTGTTTAGCTTTATCCTTATACCTTGTCCTGTTGGCTTCAAATTAAGCTGAGGTTATTACAGTCCCCTGCCTTTCTTGGTATTATTCCCTTTCAGTTTAGCTTATCAGGAATACTTACTTTATTATATTACTGGGATCAGACTTAGGTTTGGGCCGATATTTATAACTGGTCCTCCCTAGTCTCCTCCCTACATCGACACCCCAGACTGTGGAGAGATAGTCTCTTAGCCAGTTGACTGACTCATAACTCCTCACACCCATAAAACATTTTCTTTGTTATTTAGTTTACTAGTATTGTTGTTGTTGTTGTTAATGACTTTTCTCCTTCCCCATCTCTGTTCTAACTTTAATAAGATATCTGTGCTACTCATGTATCATACACCTCTTTTTTTGTCTTGAATGTTCCTGCCACTCTCTGCATATACGTGCGCTCTCTATATTGTATTCTAATCATCCTCTGCCTCATTTATTTGTCCCTTCACACTCAGCGATTATTCCCTTTCTTTAACACTAACAATATGGGTGACATACTTTTACATACATGGAATGTGAAGGGACTTAATTCTCCTTGTGCTCGGGAGCAAATTCTTTCATATCTCAAAAAACATAAAACACAAATTGCTTTCCTTCAAGAAACAGAATTATTAGCAGAGGATGTTCATAGAATTAAAAAAGATTGGGTTGGTCAGATCTATGAATCATCCTATTCAGCTCTCAATCTGATTGCTTCTGTTCAAGTTCACCCCCTTCCGCTTCGCCCTGGGGCCTTGTGGTTCGATGGGACTCTGAGGGAGTTGCGGAGGTTGGGGCATAGGTTAGAGCGTTGCTGGCAGAGGACTGCCTTAGATGCCGACCACCTTATTTTGTTAGAGCATTATAAACTCCATCAAACAGAAATTTCCCGTAAGAAGGCAGAATTCCTGTCCAAGGAAATTGCTGTTGCATGGAACCGACTGGCTCCACTCTTCCGAACTGTGGACAGCCTGTGCAACCCAGCCTGTCAGCAGTTCTGTCGAGTCTTTTCACAAAGTGAGTGTGATGAGATCGCTCATTTCTTTGTGAATAAGGTGGCTGACATTAAGCAGGAGTGCCATCAGCTTTGCTCTATGGGGGATGCTGTTGGTCGGTGCTTGGCCACAGAGCCCAGAGTTTCCTGGAGTACCTTTGATCTGCCGGAGTTCGTGGACATTATGAGATTTATCCAGGGGATGTGTCCCACTTGCTGTAGTTTAGACCTAAGCCCTACTTCCCTGATTTTGGGTTGTAGTGAGATCATCGGCCCAGTCTTTGCTCGGATTGTCCGGTGCTCTTTGGACTTGGGTGAGTTTCCTAGCTCCCTGAAGGAGGCGGTGGTGACACCCCTCCTGAAGAAAGCTTCTTTAGACCCAGAGAACCTAGCAAACTACAGGCTTATCTCTAACCTTCCTTTTGTGGGAAAGGTTATTGAGAAAGTCATGGCAGCTCAGCTGGAAAACCATTTAACCATCCATAATTTATACAAACCTCTAAACCTCTCCAGTTGGGTTTTCGTAAGAGGCATAGTACTGAGACTGCTCTGGTTCGGGTGCTCAATGATCTCCTGATGGCGAGAGATCAGAGAAACTGCTCCATCCTGCTACTCCTTGATTTGTCATCAGTTTTTGACACTGTGGATCATGGGGTTTTGCTCGAGTGCTTGAGGTTCATCTGTGGGCTGTTGGGGACAGTTCTCAGATGGTCTACATCTTTCCTCGCTGGTAGAACTCAGAGAGTTATCTCAGGAATATTTTCTTCTGAGTCTTTCTGTCTAGGTTGCGGGGTACCTCAGGGCTGGTGCTGTGTCTCATGTTATTTGCAGTGTATATGCTGCCCCTCGGAGACATTGTAAGATGGTATGGGCTGAGGTTTCACTGCTATGCTGATGATACCCAGCTCTACCTGTCTTTTGCCCCTGACCAGGCTAGTGCTATCTCAGTATTGAACAGTTGTCTTGTAGAAATCCAGGATTGGATGAGTTCCAGCGGTTTAAAGTTGAAAGCAGGAAAGACTGAGGTTTTGGTGGTGGACCCAGGTTGTAGGACAGAGGGGTTGAGGACTAATCTCCTCTCTGGTTTAGTCCTGGGGGGCCCAGATTCTTACCTCTGGGCTTGTGTGTGACCTGGGAGTGGTGCTTGACGATTGTCTGACCCTTCGACATCAGGTGTCGGCAGTCATCAAGCTGGTCTTTTACCATCTTAGGAACATTGCTAGGATCAAGCACCTTGTTCCGTCCAGTGACCTGCCTGTTTTGGTCAATGCATCTGTGACATCACACCTTGATTACTGTAACTCCCTTTACCTAGGGCTTCCTGGGTTTCATATCCACTGCTTGCAGCTAGTGCAGAATGCTGCGGCACGTTTATTGACTGGGGTATCTAGGAGAACTCATATTACCCCAGTGCTGCACGATTTGCACTGGCTGCCTATTCAGTGGCGGATCACCTTTAAGGTAGGTTTATTAACTTACAAAGCCCTACACGGACATGGTCCTGATTACCTGAAAGAGCTCCTGGTTCCTTACACCCCCTTGCGACAGCTCCGCTCGGCTGATGAGGGGTTGCTGGAGATTCTGAAGGTTAGCTTAAAGTCATCTGGTGCTCGCGCCTTTGAGTTTGTTGCCCCTACCCTCTGGAACTCTCTGCCTCATCAGCTATGGGAGTGCAGGACAGTGGGGTGCTTTAAACAGGCACTGAAGATCTTTCTGTGGGATAAAGCTTACCCCAAATTTCTTTGATTTTATTGGCTTTTATTGTATTTTTTTTGATTTTATCCAATTGTGCAGCACCTCAATTTGTGAAAGGTGCTATATTAAATAAAACTTATTATTATTATACCTCAAAAAAAAGAGGAGTTGCTATTCTTATTCATAAGAGTCTCAAATGGTCCCTTGTAAACTCTTTTTCCGATACTGACGGCAGATGGGTGATGGTAGAACTGAATACCAACTCTGGTCCTCTTCTGCTTGTTAATGTCTATGCACCCAACTCTGATTCCCCAGAGATGTTTCATAATTTAGCTCAACAGATTCTATCCTTTAACACTGATAATATACCAGTTATTTTTGGAGGGGATCTTAACTTAGCTTTAGAAGCCAGCATTGACAGAAGTAACCCCACTACAAAGGGCCACCCTAGAAGTATTAAAGCCCTCTCATTACTAATGCAAGATGTTGGATTAGCTGATGTATGGCACTTCCTTCACCCCCATGACCGATAATTTACTTTTCACTCCTCTCTACGTAAGACATACAGTAGAACTGACTACTGATTAGCCTCTCCTGTTATAATGGAAAAAACTATTGATTCATCCATGTCTCCCATCATAATCTCGGACCAGTCCCCTGTCAAATTGCAACTTTTGTGGCACCCATTAACACCTAAATCTTCTTATTGGTGGCTGGACCCTCTCCTTCTCAAGGATCCAAATTTTTTACCCATGATCAAAGCACAAATTCAGGACTTCCTCTTTCACAATACCCCAGCTTAATCTTCTATGTCCTCTGTATGGGAAGCTCTTAAAGCTACGATTCGAGGGAAAATTATCAGTTATGCTGCAGATAGGAAAAGAGTAAGGGAACAACAGCTGGCTGACTTGGAAAAAATCTCTTAAGGCTAAAGAGAATTTATACTTTTCTTCTAATAAGCACTGTCCTGATTCTTAACTTCATCTTGAAATTCTTCAACTTAGAGTTAAAATTAAAAAATTAATTTCTCGTAAAACCGAACTGACCTTGTTTAAACTTAAATATAAGTTTTGGGAACATGGTGATAAAATTGGGAAACTCCTCTCTTACCAGCTCAAAGCACAACAAATGGAATGACACATCCTAAGCCTTAAAGATGAACAGGGTACGATTCACTCCAACAACCGCTCTATAAATCGTATCATGAAAACCTTTTATCAAAAACTATACTCTAATGCAAATCCTCCATCTACTTTACAAATTTAACAGTTTCTTAAATCATTACATCTTCCTCATCTTTCTACTCTTGAAACAAATTCTTTAGATGAACCCTTCTCACTTCAGAAAATCCAGAAAGCTTTGTCTTCCTTGAAATCGGGCAAATCCTCTGGGGGTGAAGATTCCCTGTCGATTTCTACAAAATGTTTTCCAACACCTTATGTCCCCTTCTTCTTAATGTTTATCAAGCAAACTTCCAATACTGGCAAGCTTCTCCCATCTTCCACCGAAGCAATCATAACCCTAATCCCTAAGAAAGAAAATGACCCTACTCACCCTGCAAGTTACAGGCCCATCTCTTTATTAAACATGGATGGGAAGATATTTGCTTAACTACTAACTTCTCGACTTGAATCCTTGATTCCCAAGCTAACTCATTGTTTGCAAGCTGGTTTTATTAAACATAGATCTGGTTCTGATCGCCTACATTCCTTATTTAATTTAATTCACAAAGCCAAATCCCTCAAGACACTAGCTGTAGCCATAGCTATTGATTTTGAGAAGGCCTTTGATTCCTTAAACTAGGACCACCTTCATCAAGTTTTATCTTATTTCGGTCTTTCTCATACCTTTTGCTCCTGGATCGAGCTATTATATAACTCCCCAGTTGCTAAAGTACTTACTAATTCCACCCTTTCCTATTACTTTTATCTAGCAAGGGGAACTAGACAAGGCTGTCCCCTGTCACCTTCCCTGTTTATTTTAGCCATGGAACCCCTGAGTGCTTGTTTATGTCAATCTTCTGGCATCATGGGTATACCTGTGAGCAGGTCAAGAATGTTTCTCTCTCCTATGCAGATGACCTCTTAATCTTACTCAAAAGCCTGAATGAGGCTGGGCCCCTGTTGGTTGATTTGCTTAATAATTTTACTAAAATTTCTGGCCTTGCTTTGAATTATGGCATATCACAAACTATGCCCCTTAATGACCACTGTAAAGCCTTTATGAACATACCTCTTGGATTCCGCTGGTCACCACAGGGTATAACATATCTAGGAATCAAAATTACTAGTAACTTAGGGAAGATATGGGACATTAACTTTAACCCCTTATTTGATAACATCAATACAATTCTGGACAGACGGAAGCTTCTTAATCTCTCTTTCATGGGGAAAATTGCAGCCATTAAGATGTCCATTTCTTCCAAGATTCTTTACTCTTTGCCAATATTCCTTTAGTCTTACCATCCTCCTTTTTAGCTAAAATTGATAAATTAATAGGTAAATTTATCTGGGATGGGAAATCACCGAGATTTAACCGCAACAAACTTCGATCACATTGGAAATAAGGAGGATTCAGACTCCCCTGGTTCAAAGGCTACCTCTGGGCTTTCTGAATGGCCTAAACCATTAAATGGTTTCAGACACCCTCCCCTCACTCACCACTATGGGTTGCAATGGAATCCGCATTGTGCCTGGGAGGAGTTCCCACTTCCTTCATTTTTTTAAGTTTAAAAATGTGTATTATTATTTTTTTTTAAGATAAGACACACACAAAACATACAGTAGTACACATAAATCCAGGCCAAACCGCACCATTTGGTGTGACCAGGAGGGGCCGGTTATAGGTAAAGATACAATAGAGTGAGTCAAGACATTCAATGATATCGGTTAAAATGTACAGGCCAAAACACAAACACACAAATAACTAACCATGAATAATAAGGGTCCAGCTGAATCCCAGATGACTCTAAGGCCGTTGGGACTTAATTACAATGAATTAAGAGTTACAAAAGAAAATATATAATACTGCCGGATCAATTCCAACACCAGATTATGAAACAAGTGTGTGCCTATTGAAAATCCATGTAACCATATCAACTATATACAAGAAGGCAATCTTTCACTAGATAAGGAGCTATATAAAGGGACAGGCTAAAACCAAGAGGGGGAAGGGCACCGCATCCAGTAGAGGGAAAATATCCAATCCAGAGGCAATAATGGATTGTGAAACAGGTCAGGTAAAGAGATTATGACAATATTTAGACTGCAGAAAGGGTTGCCAGCATTTCTCAAATTGAGCCATAGAACCAGTCGCGAAGCTAGAAATTCTTTCACACTTCCTTCATTTTTAATCCCATTTCCTCTAAACTAAAATCTCACCCAACTATATCATCCTCTGTTCTTTATTGGAAACGAACCCACGAATTCCTGAAATCCAATCTGACACCCTGGTTTTATGCCCCCTTATGGGGCAATCCACTGCTCACTCTAGAAGATCACCTAATTTTCTGTCTTACATGGAGGAACAAAGGCATTTTCTTTCTCTGAGATATCTTGGACCAGAATTCACTCACTCTTAGATCATTCTCAGACTTGCAGGTCACATGGAAACTTCCTAAACTGGACTTCTGGAAGTTTTTACAAATTCGGGCAGCTTATAACTCTCTAGTTTAGTGTATAGGCATACTCTTCTAAACCCATACATCTCGCGCTGGACTAATTTATCAGTAAAATTAAGTAGCCCATTTACAAAGACATTATTGATAATCTACCTGATCAGTCTATAACAGGCCAAAAATAAATGGAGTGCTCTTCTTAACTACAATATTTCAGATGCACAATGGAGTAATTGTTGGCATATTGCACATAATACATTTAAAGATGCCCGTAGTTCTTTAATACAAACTAAAATCCTACATCTTTGGTATAGAATCCCCTCTGTGCTTCAATGAATGGACCTATTAAATAATAATAATTGCTGGTGCTGCAATTTGGCCAACAGGGATCTACTTCATATGTTGTGGTCTTACGCACCCATTAATAAGCTCTGGCATAAAGTCTATTTACTTGCCTCCAGTGCAACAGGACAAAAACTACTTTTTGACCCCCAAGCTATTCCTTCTAGGCATCCTTATCCCCAATAGCTCTTTCATCTCACATGCACATTTTAGATGGCTAAACATACTTTCTCTTCTGGTCAAACATCTGATTCTTATGAAATGGAAATCAACTCTGGTGCCTTCTCTTTCAGATGTTCTTCAAAGCCTCTCTTAGTATGCCTCCCTAGACCGATTATCTCATGTTACTCATAACTGACTCACTGTATATGATAGATGTTGGCAGGATTACTTCAAGTACATTGAACCTAGTTCTTCTAGGCCCTAATTCTTAGGGATATTTAGCCCTCCTTCTTATTTTGCTCTCAGATTAGGTTTTCTTGAAACTTTTGTGCACAGATTTCTCCTCTTTTTTCCATTCTTCCCTGTTTTCTCCCTCTCTCCTTCCCTTCTCTTCTTCCTTGCTTTTTTCTCTCTTCTTTCTTTCCTTACACACTTTTCTCTTATCTTCACCTCTCCATTACTGAACATTGTTCATATTACCACATTTATCAATTTTTGCAACTTACTGAATGCCTTGCCATGGCCTGCCCTAGCATGTATTTCATACATGGTTGCTATTTCTGATCCTATAATACCTTATTGATTGTAACCCTTCTGTTCTCCACTTACATCCTGTCTAAGTTTGTGTTTTATTATCAATACACGTATATAAGGCTTCTCCAATATGTTTACCCTAAATACTGTGTTTTGTTAAGTGATATTTTATACCTTACATGGAGGATAGTCTTCTATTGTATTAGATGTGTGCTTTCTTATATACTCGAATTTCAATAAAAAGATAAAGTGAACAAAATTAAAAAAAATTGATTTATTTAAAAGGGAGGGATAGAAAAGAACAAGGGGTGGCAAGGGAAAATTAGGCTTAAAGGGACCTATACTATAAGCAATGTAATGTTAGAACCTTTTATATGAAGCCCACAAGGTGGCTAGCCCATTTGCGCAGTGGTAGGGGTACTGCTATGATGCAAGCAACCCATGTTCAGGAACAAGCAAGAGTTATCAGAGGCTGGCCAGAGGAGGAACGTTTGAATGTATCAGGGACAGCTTTCATCTCCTCCCCAGGTAGTAGTATTGGCAGGAGCAGCAACAAAGGGGCAGAGCTTAGGCAAACACTGGCATGCAGGTATGCTGATGCACACATGCATGCATGCAATTGCATGCCAATGCTCTGGTGGAGAAACAAAGGTGGAAAAAAACCTGGCCCACTCTGGCACCCCCAGCAAGCACTGCATAACTGACATGGCAGGTCACCCACTTCAAGATTCTGTGCAAGTGGAGGTTAACTGGTATGTCCACAGGAAGGTCAGTGATGAGGCTGGGGGTGTCCTGGGGATCAGGGAATGGCAGGAGAGAAACAAATTTTTCAAAAAAAGAAACCAACAAGACCCTACCCACTTGTCAGTCCTGTAACCCCTCACAAGTGGATGTACCTGACATACTCCCAAAGGCCATGCATGGAGAGCTCTCCTCTATTTGCAGCAGGTACCTCACTGTAAAGATGTTGACCAATGTAGAGTTGAGGTCCATTGTCGCTCAAATGCAAATCTGCATTTGGAACTGTTAGGATGTGCTCTCTTATCTCCTCTATCACTGGATGAGACTGACTAATGATCCAAACTTACAGTGTTCAGGCGCCATCTTTGTGGGACCACACATGCAGTATGGAGCAGAGTTAAAGGGCTACTGTAGTGTTGTTAAAGGGTACTTATGTCTGTCCAGTGCACCTAATTGATAATTGGTACTGTTTCTGCTTGGAATATACTGTATTTTAGCCTGTTATGTTAGGAACTGCTTCTAGCTCAGAATGTACTGCTTATACCCTGATACTGTGTACTCTGCATTGTAACTGTGCTATCATTTGGTTTACTTTGCAATTTCCCTGTTATAGAACCCCATCTAGTGGTTACTTTACATAGTACTGTTATCTTTCCGATCCCCATTTTCTGTGTCCTCCTCTTACAATATTCATCACCAGCACCTGTAACTCAGGGGCTCCAGCTCGTGCAGGGGTATTATCAGCTGGTGCCAGTTACAAGTACCTGTAGTGCTAATGTTCCATTTTAGAGCAGCCTAGTCCACTGAACCAGATTAGTATTTCAGGGGCTGCATGTCTTACTCTGACTACGACCATCTTTCCTATCTTTCTCCCACTCCTGCTCTGATTATTTTCACCTCTTTTCTACCTTATATTCCTGACCTTTGCCTGTTTCTTCCTCAGATTCCCGACTGGAGCCGCATGGGCTGTGTTAGTGGCTTGCTCCCCCGCCCCCACCCTGGATGACCACAACTTTAACCAGGTTGGAACTTACAGCATTCAGGCGCCATCTTTGTGGGACCACATGCACAGTGTGGAGCAGCATTGCGTTTTGTGCAGTTCTGCTAGCACTAACCCACACAACCTTCCCCTACTACTCTCCGACCCAGGGGTGGTGCTACCTTTAAATCAATGGCTAGAACCAATCAGTCCACTTTTGCACCCCTCCTGAAAATGATTATTGTATCCTCCCTTTGCCAGCCCTCCCAACATTAAAGGCTTAAAGTGATACCTCCCCACCCACTGTGTTTTACCAGACCAACCCAAGTCACCTGCTTATGAACAGTGGCTGCAGGAATTGAACCTTTGATAGCAGCTATCTGGCTCACCCACAGACTGGTGTACTAACCAGTGGGCTATTCTGCCAACAAACACAGTAGCTGGGAGCATTCTAATGACTAGAGGCCCGTGAATTTCTTGTAATTTTTTTTTACAAATTTATTTTTATTTTTCATGAATTTCATGTTATTTCATTTTATTAGTTCAAAATTATATTTTATTTCTTATTAATAAATTTCAGGCAAAGCAGCCTCAAATAAGTCTTGAGTTAACATTTATAAACTGCAGATTTAAGATGTTAAATTTAACCATTTTTTTTAAAACTACGTCTGTTGCGACAATATACTTTTCTCTTTGGTTTGTGAAGGTTTGGACTGCATGTGACATGCCAGGAAGATGCTGTAATCAACTGACTGAACTGGAGATGGGAAAGGACAGGGAGCTTCAGGAAAGACGTTTGGTAGTAAAGTGGAAGCAGATACGGTAGCGGAGTCTGAGCCTTCCTTTCCTCCATGCAACTGACCAACTAACCCCTAAACACATTAAAAGTCTAACAGTAAACTACAATCTCCTTCTTTGCTTAGCACCCTGACCAGCCGCTTGACTCGCTCCACTCTTGAGAGGACTAACTGAATGAATGACAGTGATCAACTGCAAACAAAAAATAAACCCTAGAATTTACCTTTTGCCAAAAACTTTTGGTCACTCCAGAGCCCTTAGAGCTTCAGATCTTGTACAAACATAGAATTAACTGGGGAGCCGGGTACAGGGAGCAGGGAATGGGAGCCTTCAGACAGTGTTAGTAACTGGAGTTGACTGAAGGAGCAGGAAAGGGGCCATAACCATTTGTTAACAACTAGCATTTCTATCAAGATTATTCTTTTGGGGCTGCATGTTTTACTGTGGAGAAACGGGACTAACACAGCATGAAAAAAGGGCTGATCACTGAAAGCGGGGTAAGCACTAATGTTAGCATTCAACAGTGGGAGATGTCAGGTATTGATGTAGGATGTGAAAAGATGCATTTCAGTTGAGGATGTATAATGGTTACAGCATTTCTCTGCTCAGTGAACCGGGGAGCCGTGGGGCTGTGAGCAGGGTGAAGTTAGAGGGTGACAAGGTAAAAACTTTTACTGTAACTATGTGCAGAGGTGTCAGATTAAACAGAGAATTGCCATTTGGTGTAAACAATGTGCAAACAATTTGTATTTCGTACTTTTCAGGTGTTAAAACGGCTGTTTTTTTCCCACAAAGTTGTAGATTTCATTTTATTTTGTTTTATGGACCTGACTTAATTTTATTTCATATGATTTCACATTTGTGATTTACACGGGTCTCTACTAGTGATTCCCATAGCCCCCCCTTGCTTTAGCCATTCAGGATTAATACTAGTCCCTCATGTGGCTCACCCTTGTGACTACCTTGGAACGCTGGGCACATTAGGGGTTCTGAATTATACCATTATTGTATTTTAAAAGTGTATTTGTATGTTGTGAGCATTGTTTTTAGCACAAACCTATGGAGCCCTACACTCTGGTAAACCAGGAAGTAGGAAGAGAGTACCAGTAGTCCTATGACATTACGTAGGACTACAAAACTACTAATCAGACTCCTTTTTCCAACTCTAGTGCTTGGGCACATTTAGCAGGGCAACGCAGACATTTTTTAGCATCTGGAGCACTTAAATTTGTTTTATTTGAGCTGCATTAACAACAAGGAGCCCCTGTGACCTCTGTAACCACTTCCGAGTCACTTTCCTGTATAAGACTTGGCCCTGCAGCGAGCGGGTGATTAATAGTGACTACCTTGGAACTCTGGCACATTAGGGGTTCTGAATTATACCATTATTGTATTTTAAAAGTGTATTTGTATGTTATGAGTGTTGTTTTTAGCACAAACCTATGGAGCCCTACACCCTGGTAAACCAGGAAGTAGGAAGAGAGTGGCAGTAGTCCTACGACATTACATAGGACTACAAAACTACTAATCAGACTCCTTTTTCCAACTCTAGTGCTTGGGTACATTTAGCAGGGCAAAGCAGATATTTTTTAGCATCTGGAGCACTTAAATTTGTTTTATTTGAGCTGCATTAACAACAAGGAGCCTCTGTGACCTCTGTGACCACTTCCAGGTCACTTTCCTATATAAGACTCAGCCCTGCAATGAGCAGGGCAAGCGCGTGCAGTGCGCATGTCATCACGCGTGGAGACGCGCGCAGAGACACGCGCATCAGCGTGTGTCAGCTGTGTCTGCTGGGCCAGTGGGCCTAGGGCTTCTATACTACATTTGTCACTCATTTTGTGCATTACATCCCTTTGAATTAGGGACAAGGATACTACTTACTACTGCTGCCCTGACTGTGGTACAGTATGTATACTACAGTAGTTCTCAGAGATTTTGTCTGTGAAAACTGCTCTATGAATAACATCCTGAGGGCTGAAATAGAAGCATTGCAAAAATGCTTACAAAATCAGGCTGATATCAATAACCTGGAGGAGTATATTGATTCCATAGCAGATAGTTTAGTCAATGACTCAGTACAACAGAGCACAACTGAAGCTAAACATGATGAACATGAGTGGTGTCTTGTACAAAGGTTTAAAGGGGAAAAAAGGCAGACAGAATATAAGGGGTAGCTGCAACATTTCTACTGAAAATAGATTTAACAGTCTAATGACTGACTCTTGTTTACTTACACCTGGTGCTGCTGCTGTTCGTGAGGTATTATCAACAGTGGACCTCTCCCCAATTCTAGTCACACCAAGCACTGACATTTCCCTAAAGCATTTACATACTCCTGAGTCACCTCACCCGCTACCACCTGCGAGAGCACCAGATAAGAATACATTCCACTTTGTGGAGCCTGAGAATCCTTCCCAAATACAAAATGTTCCTAGAGACCAGGCTGTTAGAAGAATTAATGTTTCTAGGCAACATTTTAGTGATCGGTGATTCCACGATTTGGTACACTGATCATATTTTATGTAAAAATTGAAACTTATACACCACTGTTGGTACCCTTCCAGGAGCAGGTATAAACTACATAAAATATATGTTCCCAGGGCTGCAAGAACACACAAATTCTCCTCTCACCCTGATTCATGCAGGAATAAATGATCTTGGCAAAAGATCTCTATTACAAATTCAGAGAGATTTTGAAGAAATTGGGGATTCTATAAAAAGTCAAGGGAGAAAGTTGATTATTTCAGGGCTCCTACCTACAGTATACCCAGGGCAACCATTGATAAACAAAGGGATATTATGATATTAAATGGCTTGTTCAAACGATGGTGTATAAGGGAGGGGTTTTTCTTCTTGGAAAATTGGACAGGGTTTCTAAACCAAAATCTTTTTGCTAGGGATGGTATGCATTTGAATAGACAAGGCAAACGCATTTTTGCTACCAGATTAAGACAGCAGATTGACCACTGTTTAAACTATTAGATGGGGGGGGGGGATATTCTGCCCCAAAAAAACAACTACAAAAGTAATATCCCTTTGGCCCCTCCAGAATGGAATTGCTTAGTTATAAATGCAAGAAGCCTTGGGAATAAATTCGATGAATTTACCTTATGATTGGAACAACTGAATATTCACATTTGTGCTGTCACAAAGACCTGGTGGTGCGATGATGACCCCTGGGACAAAAATATTCCAGGTTTCACTGTGTTTCATAAAGACAGAAGTATTATTAAGGGGGGGGTGGCATTGTATTTATCAAGTATTATCAATGTAGACAATATTGAACTCATACAGTGGCCCAATATTAAGGCACTCCAGGTCAAAATATTCCCCATCTCAACACCTTGTATAAATATGGGAGTAGTTTACAGGGCCCCAGAAATTATACACAATGATGATTTTCATCTTTTAGACTTTGTGGAGAAGATATCTTCCACTAATAACACCCTGTTAGTAGGTGACTTTAATCTCCCTGGTATAAATTGGAAGAATATGCACACGTCATCCCCCATGGAAAATAAATATCTGCAAATATTTCTATTGTCAAATATGGAAGAAATAGTCAGCACTAATACCAGGGTCAACAATATTCTAGATCTAGTATTACATAATATGGGAAACCAAATCTCTAATTGTTCAGTGCTCCAACCACTAGGCTCCAGTGACCATTCTATCATGAATTTTACTTTTAGAGGGAATTTAGGACAGGATAATGGTAATACAACACTTTATAACTTTAAAAAAGCAAACTTTCTGGGCATGACATTGGATTTGGCATCCTGGGACTGGCAATATTCCTTCTTAGATAGATCGCTTTCTGAAATTTGGCAAGTTCTGATTAGCCAGTTAACCTTAGTTTCTAGTAAATATATCCCAATTATTAATAAAACTGATAAAACCAAATTGAAAAGGCCTTGGATGAATGAAACTGTTAAAAAAACATATCAAATATAAAAACAGAGCCTACAAAAAAGCTAAGTCATGTGGAACCAAGCAAAGTTGGGATACCTTTAAATTCCAGTTAAAGGTGGCCAAATACAGTATTAGGCTAAAAGGGATTTCGAGGTACGACTGGCTAGTAACATGGGGGATAACTATAAATCTTTCTATAAATATATTAATAACAAAAGAGGTGGTACTCCCACTATAGGCCCTCTAAAAGATATTTCTTGGGATCTAGTATCGGACAAGACACATATGGCTACTATGTGCAATAAGCAATTTTCATCAGTTTTTAATACCAAAACTGAAACTAGAAAGAAACACAATGATCATATCCTGAGTGGGTATTTTACAATAGATGCTAGCACTGTACAAAAACTGCTTCAAAATTTTGATCCTTACAAGTCAGCAGGGCCAGATGGTCTACACCCCTGCATCCTCAAAGAATTAGCTATCCCTCTTTCTGGTCCTGTTACTGCCCATTTCAATAAATCCATACAAGAAGGCCGTGTTATCGATGTCTGGAGACAAGTGACTGTGGTTCCAATCTACAAAAAGGGTTCCAGGCAGGAGGTGTCAAATTATAGACCCATCAGCTTGACATCTACATTGGGTAAAATGTTAGAAGGAATTATAAAGGAACACCTATGTAAGATAATTGAACCTGATCCTACTCAGCATGGTTTTGTTAAGGCCAGATCATGCCAGACTAACCTATTGAGCTTCTATAATGGAGTGAGCGGGGTATTGGATGGGGCGAGGCAGTGGATGTCATTTTTCTGGATTTCTCCAAGGCCTTTGATAAGGTCCCTCATGGCCAGCTTATTGAGGACATGATTAGTCTTGGTATAGGGTGAAATATATCACAATGGGTGGAATCATGGCTCAAGGGCCGTACCCAGAGAGTGTGTATTAAGGGCTTCTTTTTAGATTGGGATATTGTGACTAGTGGGGTCCCACAGGGTTCGGTTCTGGGCCTGTGTCTGTTCAATTTATATATAGCACCATTAAAAACCATGACTAATGTTTGGTTAAAATTTGCTGATGATACATGTATAGGTTACCCCATCACAAATACTGGTGATATAAATACCCTCCAGTATGCCTTAAATGAGTTACAGAAGTAGGCCACCCAGAATAAGTTGTCCTTTAATACAGATAAATGCGTTGTAATGCACCTTGGAAGAAAAAATATTCAGCCTAAATACTTTTTTGGTGGAAAAACCCTAAAATCAGTTGACGATGAGCATGACCTCGGTATCAGAATATCCAATTATCTCAGTTCTAAACTCCATTGCCATGCTGTTATTAAGAAGGCATCTGGTGTGCTGCACTGCATAAATAAACATATTAGCAGTAAAAGTAGAGATGTTTTGCTCCCATTGTATTCATCACTGGTAAGGCCCCATCTGGAGTATTGTGCCTAATTTTGGGCCCCGGGGACAAAGGCTCTATAAAATCACTGGAAAAAATTCAACAGAGAGCAACTAAAAAAATTTATGAAGTCAGTAACTTGGATTATAATGCTAGACTTGAAAAACTTGGGCTATGTACATTGGAGTATCACAGAGTGAGGGGTGATTTATGTCTAGTATTTAAGGCTGTACATGACGACCACCTGTGGGAGTTACTAGGACTTGAATTAAGAGATAAAATTTACATAACCAGGGCACATCCACTACAATTAAAAGTCAAACAATGCAAAACAAAAAAAAAGGAGTAGTTGGTTCACAATAAGAGATTGTAACATCTGGAATAGTCTACCTATGGAAATAGTATCATGTGAAAATATAGATACTTTTAAAAATCACTTGGACACCTATTTGAAACAAAAATGCATAGTGGGATATAACTAATACTTGAGAGCATTATGGACCGTGGTCTACTAGCTCTGTATAACCTATGATACCTATGATACCCCCCCACACCTAGAGCACCTCACACAGTGCATTAGTGCTGTGGAAAAGTTATTCTTTTTCCATCAAAACGCCCACCAGACACTCCACACATGAATGAAACGAAGTCCCTCTTACTCCTCTCTATCTTTGCTTACCTACTTTTAGCTACTCCTACATCCCCTCACACTAGCTACATTTATCCTACTCCCCTCTCTTCACCAATTGCCCCCTTGCAAACTCTAGCCATCTTGCATTGGGGCTCCCAAACCCCCACCCCTCGCCCCACCCTCATTCCATCTAATATCCTCCAGTGCCTTACCCCTCAGTTGTCTTTCTGCGTTATCCTTTTATGGTTCTCCCAAGCAGTGCCCAAATCCCCCTTGTTCACAAGGGGTGCAAATTATCAGCCACATTCTCTTTGTTCCTCCTTATTCTGCTCATAGAAGGGGACATAGAACCAAACCTGGGTCCCCCAGAAGGACAAAATCAATTGGCCACTCACAAAGGCCTTAGTATCATGCATGTAAACATTAGGAGTCTCCTACTTAAACTAGACCAGCTTAACTGTTGGCTAACCCAACACTCCCCTGACATCCTCTGCCTTACTGAAACTTGGCTATCTACTAAAACTCCTGACTCCCAACTATCCATCCCTGAATATTCACTCCACTGACAGGACCGTGGCAAGAGAGGTGGTGGAGTGGTGATCTAGGTAAGACAACCACTCTCTTACTCAGTAATAAAGAAATAATCCTGCCAAGGTTCCCATGAACTGCTCCACTTCCTAATCAGCCTCCCCTTGACCCCCCCATCTTTATCGGAGTTATATATGCCTCCCTGCGAATTGCCCAGGACGCTCTCATTTCATGCATTTCTTTCCTATCCCCCCCTTGCAGCATCAGGTGAATTACTCTCACTAGGTGACTATAACCTGGACTGGCTCTCCCCCACCTCCAAATCCTTCACCACTAAAATAGAGGCCCTCAATCACACTCAATTAATCTCCAAGCCTACCCATTATAACCCCCGCTCCTCAAACCACTCCCTAATTGATTGGGTCCTTGCCTCCCATCCCCATGGAATATCCTCTGCCGGAGTACTGGATGCAGCCTTGAGCAACCACTGTGTCACTCATTGCACCATGAAAACCCAACTCCACAAATCTGCCCCTAAATACATTAATATCTGCCCATAAACTCACTTGACTTCAATTCTCTCCTAAATGACCTGACGCATGCTAAGCAGAGCTCAGTCTACTCTGCATCAGATGTTGATTCAGCCTTGGCCAGCTTCCTGCACAATTTTACCCAAGTCTGGGACTCCCATGCCCATATGGTAAGAGTGAGAGTCAAAAAATGCCACCATCCATGGGTCACTGACCTGATAATTGCCCTCTGCAAAGCATGAGAAAAGGCTTGGTCCATCTTCAAATCCACTCAGACACCCCAGTCTAGGCAGGCATGCAACACTTCTAGAAATGCCTGCATCAAGGCCATAAGACAAGCAAAAGCAAGCTACTTTAGATCCCGGCTAAACTCTGCTCATCCCTCCTCCTGCTGGAAGGTGGTTAACTCCCTCACTGAACCCCCTCCCCAAACTACCACATGTAACCTTAAGCTTAAAACCCAAACAGTTTCATACCCCATCAGTATAGCTGACACCCTAAACAATTTTTTCACTACTTGTGCCCTATCTGACCATCCCACACCCCCTCCCACCTAGGTTCAGAAGTGTTCCCCCCAATAATTCTCCCAAAAATAACTTCCCACCTCACTGGCTAAAGTCCTAAATATCCTAAACTCCTTAAACATCTCTAAATCCAGTCCAGATGGCATCCACCCCAGACTACTGCACATATCTGCTCCTGCTATCGTTCTTCCCCTCAATTACATTCTAAACCTGTCCTTCTCCTCAGGCAGGGTCCCACAAGCATGGAAATTGGTGTGTGTGTGATCCCTCTTCACAAGGGTGGTGATGCATCAGTTCCTGGCAACTACCGACTAATCTCCCTCGTCTCAGCTCTTGCCAAATTGCAAGAATCCTTAGTTCAATCTAAACTAACAAACTTCCTCACTTCTGCCAATTTCCTCTCCCCCTACCAATCAGGTTTCAGAAAGCACCATTCCACCATATCCTTACTCCTCTGAGTCACAGGCCACATCCAGTCCACCACTGATCAAGGCCAGCTAACAGCTGCAGTGCTCGTGGACTTAGCTAGGGCCTTTGACTCAGTCTCTCACCCATTGCTCTTGACAAATTCAAAGATGCTGGACTCTTCCACCCCTGCCATTCAGTGGTTTAGATCCTACCTCAAGAACAGGCTCTGATCTGCCAAGATTGCTAACTCTTCTTCTTCCCTACTCCCCATAGTCACAGGTGTCCCCCAAGGATCGATTCTGGGCCCCATTCGAAAGAGCGGGGGTCCCACATGCAGAGGCAATAAGCAGTTTACATGGAAGGAGATAGGAGAGAGGTGAGGTAAGAAGTGAGTGTGCCAAACCAATACTTGTCTGAGATGAAGGAGGTATGGTGGTTTTGAAGTGAGGATAAGGAGGGGAGTGATAGGTAAGAGTAGGGTGTGCAGTGATGGGTCCTGGGAGGGGTGTTTAAGGTGAAACTGCAAAAAACATTGAAAATATAACCCCTAGGTGGTGCTATCTCTAGGGTTACTACCCTTGCCTGACTTCCTAACAACAGCTTAAGGGGCCTGGGTTTAATATTATGGTTCCTCCACCCAGAGTAACAGTACTGGGGGTATCTGTCCAGCCTGTTATAGCCCTCTGGGAAGCTATAACCACCCGCTAACCCTCCTAGTGGCTTGGAACCTTTAACATCAGTTAACATACAGTCAGTAAGTAACAGTAATGATATGCACACACCCTTCACACTTACCACCAGGGTTGGACCTTTGGCAATATCCCTTTATACCCCACGTAAAACAAGGTTAGCAAGACAACTGTACACTTTCAGTACTATAATCCAACTAATAATATGCATATAAGCCAGGTTAAATGTGAAAAAGACAATAAGATTTATTCAGGGGTCGTGAACAAGGAAGGGGTGTGAATCTAGTTAAATGATCAGTATTCTGATTTGATTCAGGGTTTTTGGCATGCACTCTAAGTCCCAACTGTGCAGTTCTTCAACACTTGGTACCCAGGATGGGAAGTTGGTTAGTCAGAGGCATTGCCAAGGGGTGGCCGGCGTTACAGCTAATGTTGGGACCCCTGATGGAAAGAAAAGGCAGCTAGCATGCACAACACAAAGATGATTATTTGTAATCCTGGCCAGTTGTCCCAGTCTCATGAAATACAGGAACTTGCAATATGGAGACTTCATGGTGTTCACCGATGAGCATGGGGAAACAGGGCCATCATGATATACCTTCTCTTCATGGCCTTTCCTTCCAGGTGGCCTCAACTTGCGAGTTGTTTCTGTGCAGGGGTCGGAGCCTCAAAGCTGATCTCTCACAGAGGACAGTCTCTGGTGCAGGGCAGTCGGTCTTGGCTGGATTGGCAAAGGCCCAGGTGTGATGAGCACATTGGCAAAGTTCTCTTGGTTTGGCTGGTGAAACCTCCAGCTGGTATAACGAATCGGGCCGTGAACAGGCAGGTCTTGACCCATGAGAAACATTCAGCACATTTAAATCCAACAGCATCAACTTTCTACAGTTCTGATACAGTCCATTTGCTTTTGCAGTATGTTCACTGAGCAACCCTCTCAATCCAGAATCAGTCTCACACACTGAAAGGATACAGCATTTAAGTCTCTACTACTCAGTTCAGTTCCAAGCTGACATGCAATTTCAGTCGATTCACTGAGCAGAACCTACAAACTGCATTCAGGTAGTTCCTGGTAATTAATCTTCTCTTTTTGACCACCAGAAATAAACGTAAAAACAAATGGGTCTCTTGCAGGCCTGAATCTCCTCAGAGCCTGCTCGGTAGTTCAAGCTGGAGTCCCAACACAGGCCTGCCCTGAACTGAAGGCTGCTCTCTGCAATCCCTTTCAGTCTGGTCTCTGCAGAACTGAACTAGAATTTCAAACTCCCTTTTAAATACTACCTCATTGGCAGGACCCAATCGGTGAGAATCCTTGATTCCATCTCCCCTCCACTCCCCATCAACACTGGTGTCCCTCAGGGCTCAGTGCTTGATCCCCTACTCTTCTCCATTTTCCTTAATGATCTTCCCACAGCCTGCTCATCCTCGTCTATCCACATGTACGCTGACAATACTGTTTTATACAGTTCCGGCAAAAACCCTGCTGCTGTGGAAACCAGCTTGCAGCATGACTTCAATCAAGTTCAGTTCTGGTATGCTTCTCACCAGCTTTATCTAAATGTCAAGAAGGCAGTCTCAATGACCTTTGGCACCAGGCAGAGTCTATCTAGGCTCCTGGCCCTACCCACCTTCCACACCCTTGACGGGACCATCCTGGAGGACACCTCTTCATTTAGATGTCTGGGGGTTTGGCTGGACCAGCACCTCAACTTTTCTGTGCATATTGATGCTATCCTGAAGAAATTGCATCCCAAGCTTGGTGCTCTGTACAGGAATCGTAGTTGCATCCTGCTGACTGTGAGGCGTGAAATTGTCCAGAAGATGATACTCCCCATCTGTGACTACTGTGAAGTAGTCTATGGTGCTGCTCTAAAATCTTTCCTGACCAAGATGGACACTCTCTTTAACGCCTTCTGCTGCTTTGCTCTCAACTCCCTTTCCCGCTCCCACCACCATGAACTTTATCGCTCTCTAACCTTCCTTCCACTATCTCACAGATGCATCTCACACTGTGCCAAACTAACCTCCAAATTCTGGTTTGGAGTGCTCCCCTCCTATCTCTCATCCTCTCTGTTCACTCCATCCCCCCCCCCACTCTCTCAGATCTAATGATGCCCGCAGCTTGACGGTCCCTCGCCGCTCCACCCTCATCGATCAGACTGGTTTCACCCACCGGTTCCCTAAAATCTGGAATTCTGTACCCCTTAAATATAACAGTCCTCCTCCAACTACTCCCTTACCTCTGCCCTACACAATTACCTCTCCCTCAGCTGTTCATGCTTTAACCCTCCTTATCCCCAGTTTCTGCCTTTCTACCCTGACCCCCTTCCCCCGGCAGGGTTCTCAACATCCTGAAGGGGAAATCAGGAAATGGTTACCCCGTCTTCTCATATTCAGTTCTTGCTTCTCCCCCTCTCTTCTCCACCTACCCTTCTGGGTCACCCATGTGCACAACCTACCCCATCCTTTTTACTCCAACAGCTCTTGCGTACTACCTTGAACCTGCTCCTGGTACACTCATGTACTATAAATGGTTTTGTCACATTATTACTGTTTTGTACATTTATATGTTCTTTTGTATAACTTTAGACATGTATTGTAATTTATCCAATGTTCCACTACTGTTTATTGTACAATACCTTGTGTTTCAATTGTTGCATAATCTTACAATGCTTCACTGTTTGCAATACCCACATACTATTGTAACTGATCATTCTTCACAACCCTATGTAACCCACTCACCCCAGGTCACACTGTGAGATGAGTAACTTGCTGTTCAGTGTGCCCTCCTGGTGAACCATTTTCGATAAATAGATAAAGGTGGAAATCCTTGGAATTCAATTGGTTGGTGGGGCTGCCTACAACAATTGAAGTCCTTTAATTAGTTACAGTTTAGGCACCCAAACCTTGTCCCAGAAAGTCTCCCACAAGTCCATATCACACTTCCAAGAGTCTCTGGGCAAAATTCCAGTTCATGATTGGCTAATGCACTCTCAAAATGGTGGCTGCAGTAACAATATCCATGCAGTCTATGCAGTCCCAAAAGTTTTAAAGTCTAGTGCAGCCAGGAAATAAAGTATTTATATATACTTTCCCCACAAACATGTAGCCCCAACACTTTTCTGTGCAATAAGCCCACATTTATTAAAATATCTTCTGTACTCCTGCTGTCGCTGCCACTGTTTTACTGTCCCCTAGGTGGCAGGCAGCTATTCATGAATATTAATGTAGCTCATGAATATGTATGAGCCCTTCGATTTTGCCCCTTGCTCAAACGCTAGTTAAAAACTTCTGAGCTGCTTCCGCGCTGCTTTCCCAGACCAGCCCCTTCTTAGCTTAGCAGGGCACCAGGACCACTGAAGAACTCCCCCATTTTCCCATTAAATCATGGGGTGGCACATCAATGTGCTACTTGCACATGCGCGGTCACTGGTGGCACCAGAAAACATGCCGGTGACTCGCGGTTCAGGATTTTGGCCTGAACTGGGCTCAAATAATGTAATAGGCAGCAGTAAAGGACTTGGGGGGAGCCAGGGGCACCAGGAGGTAATGAGGATGGCAGCACAAAGGGTAGGATGCCAGACATCGGCGGGAGGAAAATGGGACATGGCCGCAATTAAGGTAAACCCCCGAGGGGGGCTACAAAAAGAACATCCAATCTGGAGAGGGTGGAAGTGGAAACAGATCGGTAGACAATGTCTGCATAACTGAAGAGTGAAAGGATGTCTGCTTGTCTGCTGGCAAATCTGCCTTCTCCTACAGGCTCCCCTTAATATGGAACAAACTGCCACCCCTCCTAAGAAACTCACTCTCTTACAACTCCATAAAACATCAAATTCGCCAGCTTGCTCCCCCTACCTGTACCTGCCAATAGCCTTCCCCAGACGCATGTCCCCTCCATCCACATCAACTACAAGAGACTGTAATCCTACCTCCTCTATCCCTTATATCCTGAAGTATGGACATCCAAATGAATTGTTTTGTTTCCTCACTATTTTCGCACCCTATAGTCCTTCTAAATTTGGCCTCATAATGAACCAGTGTACAATGATTTCCATCTGCTTATATTCCTCTGTATAATATGAACCAGTGTACAATTATTTCCATTTGCTTATTCTCTGTATAATATGAACCTGTAATAGTATTTACATACCTGTTTATGTATTGTTTTATTCTTATATTTTTTCCTTGTAACACCCTGTCCCCGAGTTGCACCTAGAAACGAGCCTCGGCTCAGTATGTCTTTCTCAGTTATCAAATATTTAAATAAATAAAAATAAATAAAAAGACCCCTGGCCTGGTGATGCATCAAGGCTTCTTTGGGTGTCACTCACAAATGCCTGCAAGAGGACTGTTGGATTGGTCCTCAAATGGAACACAGTCAGGGTAAGCATTAATGTCTGAACCACAAAAAAAGCTTGCCACTCACCATCTCAAAAAAACAATTAAATGCAAACATTTCATAGAATCATAGAATCATGCCAGCAGAAAAAGACCATTTGGCCCATCAAGTCTGCCCGAGAAAGCCCCCCCACCTCCCTTTTACCTCCTACCCATCTGCCCTCTCTCCCTTCCCCTTCCTAATCCCATGTTGTTATCCCATGTTCTTTTGAATTTCTCCACTGTATCCACTTCCACCACCACCAACTCCGACAACCTGTTCCATGGTTGTACAACCATATCTGAGAAATAACAACCCCCTTAAATCTGCCCCCCCCCCGGATTAAATGCATGACCTCTGGTGGCTTTGTTTTTGCTCAGTCTGAAGATGCTATCTCCCTTAAACTTATTTATTCCCTTCATGTATTTGAAGGTTTCCACCATGTTCCCCCCATCCCATCTCATTTCCAGTGTATAGAGACCAAGCTCTTCCAGCCCTCACCTCATATAGTCTCCCCTGCATCCCCTGGATCATCTTGGTCACCCTTCTCTGTACCCTCTCCAGCCTATCCTTGTCACCCTGCAAATGGGGCCTCCAGAACTGAACTCCATACTCCAGCTGTGGTCTGACCAATGT
This sequence comes from Neoceratodus forsteri, assembly GCA_016271365.2. Classification (NCBI taxonomy): domain Eukaryota; kingdom Metazoa; phylum Chordata; order Ceratodontiformes; family Ceratodontidae; genus Neoceratodus; species Neoceratodus forsteri. The sequence goes on along the minus strand of JADMNL010000023.1, from coordinate 123,950,967 downwards.
TTTGTGTAGTGGCATGATCGCCTCCCTCCTCCTACTGGTGAAGCCTCTCCCAATGCATGCCAACACTCTTGTTGCTTTCCCAGCTGCTTGTTCACACTGACTCCTAGCCTTTAATGTATCCATGATCCAGATCCCCAGGTCCTTTTCTTGTTCTATGACCTGCAGTGATCCCCCCCTTGGGTTATTCCACCCTATGTGCATTATTTTGCACTTTTTTGCATTGAATTGCACTTGCCACCTTTCTACCCACTCCTCCAGCCTGGCTAGATCCTGCCTAATCCTCCCAACCCCCTCTGGAGCATCCACTCTGTTATAAATATTCATGTCCTCTGCAAACAAACACGCCTTTCCATTTAGACCCTCCGCTAAGTCCCTCACGTATACATTAAACAGTATGGGTCCTAATAACGACCCCTGTGATACCCACTTATCATCCCTAGTTCCCTGGAGTGCTTCCCATTGATCACCACTCTCTGGGTTCTCCCACCCAGCCAATCCTCCACCCACTTTGTAAGCCTAGCTCCCACACCCAGACTGCTCAACCTGCTTACCAACCTTCTATGAGGAATGGAGTAGAACGCCTTCCTGAAATCCAAATAGGCCACATCCACCGCTCCACACTGATTGTATACTTCTGTAACCCCCTCAAAGAATTTGATCAGGTTGGTCTGACAAGACGTACTACCTGTGAACCCATGTTGGCTGTCATCAATCAGACCCTCCTCCTCTAGGTACCCTACCAGTCTCTCCTTTATGAGGGTTTCCATCAACTTGCCTACAACCGAGGTGAGACTAACTGGGCGGTAGTTGCCAGGCTCATCCTTTTTCCCTCCCTCCCTTGTATATCAGTACCACCTCTGCCTTCTTCCAGTCTCCCGGGACCCTCCACGATTCCAGGGATAGATTAAACAGATTTGCCAGAGGTCCTGCCAGATCCACCCTTAGCTCCCGAAAGCTCCCTTGGGTGTACTTGGTCAGGTCCCATAGCCTTGTCTGTTTTTATTTTTTCCATCTCCTCCAACTGCCTCACCTCCATGAAGGGACTTGTGTCCCCCTCCTTGCCCTTCCTCCTCTTTTTACTCAATACAGGCCCTTTCCCATCCTTCTCAGTCATGAAAATGGATGCAAGCTATTAATTTAGGAGAGTTGCCTTCTGAAGCCCTTATTTAAATAAATAGATGAGTTCAGACTCAAACCTAACAAGAATAATTATGATCAAAGGTACTATATGGAATATGAACTATGTGGTGAAAATCTGTCTTCTCATTTTAAATTCTTAATGATATATAATTTGTCAATTAAATGTCCTTGCTTGCTTGTTTGTATATAATCTGTGTATGTTATCAGAAGGTATGAAGATGTATGTATGTTTGATTGTTATCAAAAATCTTTTAAATAAAGTTTAAAAAAAAAGAGAGTTGCCTTCTCCTCTTCTCCTACAGCTGTTTTACTCCCCTCCCCTCTAAATCTTTGAATCCCCTGCCTGTTTTTCCCCTTGTCATTCACATAACTGTAGAATCTTTTGTCACCCCTTTCACCTCCCTAGCTATTCTCTCCTCCATGCTTGCTTTTACCTTCCTAATTGTTCTCCCTGCTTCCGCGTTTATCCTTATAGATCTCCCTTCCACTATCCCATGACCTTTTGTAGACCTTAAAGGCCTTAGTCTTCTCCTTGACAACCTCCCTAACCCCTACCATGAACTACAGTGGTTTTCTTCCCCTTTTGCGTTTGCTGATTCTCCAGATGCATTGCATAGTGGCCTTGAGAATTCCACCCTTAATTGCTTCCCACATCTGCTCTGCCTCCTCAAGCTCTTGGATCCCTGCAAACTCCCTCCTAAAGATGCCCCTCATCTTCTTGAAATTTTCCCTCCTGAAGTTGAGCACCCTGGTGGTTGACCTGCCAGATTCTCCTCCTGCCTGGATGAAGAACCTGACCATCTGGTGATCACTGCCCCCCAAGTTTTCCCCAACCTCAGCCTCCCCTACTCTGTCCCTACTCATCACCTGCTTCAGTCTTTTGCAGCTGATGCAATCTTTGGGTGCAGTGCCCTGGTGTCCCTCACAGGCCCATCCCTTAAACAGCAGTGTCATAAAGTATATCCAGTTATTTTCATCTGGCCCATTCACTGCAGCTGCCAGCTCAAACTGGTCTGCCCAATCCAACCATTCATGATCACCTCCTGTGAATGCTTTGGGCATGTAGGTATGCCTGGGCATTCTCCTCCTATCTTGTTGGAGGCAATAGATCCCAATGAAACTGCTCACCCGAAGAGGGGTTCCTGGTACTGGGTCATCCATACTGATGAACTGGAGAAAGGGCTGCTTTTAGAGTCTTGATTAGTCTGTTCTCTGGAAAAATCTTCAAAAGGGGCAAACTCTCTGGATGGAAAATCCTCATGTAGGCCTGAATATCCCACTGCTACCACCAGTGTGATGAGATCTCTGCATGTCAATGGCGTCATCAAGATGACGTTCTTGGCAGCGCCACCCTCAGCCGCAGGTAGTGGGCTTAAACTAGCTGAGGTGACAATGTCGGGTTGTTCAGCCTGACAGCTGGACACCCAAACCTAGTGCAGAGCCAGCCACTGGAAGAAGTGAAAAAATGCCTTAATAAGGGGGGAGGCACTGTTACCACAGAAATGATACTACTGCCACTACCCAGCAGAACAAACCAAAAGGAGCACCAAGATCTACTAAAAATAACCATCAAAAAGTGGAATTAAATAGAATAAATTAATTTTACTTAAGCTGATAAATGGAAATGCAATAAGAGAGTAAATATTCAGTGTAACTGGCAATCAAAACTTCCAGTGCAATTGGCAATGCAAATTCTAAAATCAAGCTTATCATTCTAATATTAACGACAAATGCCCATCACTCTAATAGTAACAATAAATGCTTATTATTCTAACATTTACAATAAATTTTCATTACCCTAACATTAAGGGCCACCTTCTGAAGCCCATAAGAAAACAGAAAAAAAGCTAGGTCTTACCTCTACCGGCGCAGTAAATGGAAAGCTATCTCTAGTGGCTATGGGTAATTACCAGTCCTGAGATGGGCTTTTGTGAGGGATCAGACCTGCTCTGGAACTCTGGCTTCAACAGCCAATTGGCTAGGCACAGTGTACCTTTGCAAGCCTACCCTGGCATTAGGATAAGGGCATCCTGAGTGCTGGTGCCCCACTATACCACATCACCTCCCCAGGACTCCCTCCCTGGATGTCATGCCTCCATTACCAGGGACTGGCTGCTGCTAGTTTTGTAAAAGGATACAATAATTTGCTGATGTGGCACACTGCTTGCCAAGTGTTCCTGGCTCCTCACCACTAGCTGACCTGTTAGCCAAATCTCCTTGACTCCTCACCATTAGCCGACCTGCTAGCCAAGTCTCTTTTTTCCAAGGGTGCCTGGGGGCAGGTCATCTTTCCTCTTCTGGTCCATCCACCAACCAATCCTGCCGGGGCCTACCTCTGATAGGCTAGTTTAAAATATGAAAAATTTATTAAGAAAGCTGTACACCCGACACGTTTCGGACTGTAAGTCCTTTTTCAAGCCTTTGCTTCCCAACCTTCCCAGTGCTGCCTCTTTTTGTGTTCGGTAAGCATTAAGACTGTAGCTTACCTCAAGGATGTACCTAGCTGGGTCACTGGACTAAGTGGTGGCCTCAGAATCTCTATGAATTACTAGAATTGGGAAACTTTCACACAGGGAAAACAGCAAAACAGGACTGGTCCTGCCTCAAATGCTTTTGTTGGTTGTTTTGCTGAAGGCACATGGTCATTAAGGTGCTAAAATTCCTTTCAAGGTGCACCTTTCAGCCTATCAGGCTCTACTGAGCCCTAATGGTAGCAGTCTGTCAAGAGCTGAAACCCACTAATGCAACCTCCTTGGCTGTAGGCTGGTCTGAACTGAGTCAGAAAGCAGTAAGACACGCTTTTCTGCATGGTGTGCTAGCTCAAGAAACAACATGCACTGCAACAAGAAGAGCAGCACAAAACACACTGTAAACAGGAAAAGGGGGGTACTTGTTCTTGAATATCATTTAATGAATCAAAGCAGTCAAACAAGAAAGGGAGTACTATACATACAGTTTCAATGGCCCCTCACCGGAGATGCTGGCAGAGCAAAATAATTCTGGGGTGTATCCCGTTTGCCCCTTGAGACTTATTTGACTTGATCTTTGTCAGGTACAGTAGTAGAAGAAGAAGAAGAAGAATCAGCATTTATATAGTGCTTTTCATACATCCAAAGCACTTTACAAGCAATGCTAGACTGGTAGTGAAGTGACTGAATGTGTGGTGGTGGCCATATCGCACATCATCACCCACACGCAGCCCGGATAATTGCATGAACCAGTTTATGGGAAGGGGAATGTTGACCAGAACACCAGAAATGTTCCCTACTCTTTGCGAAGAGTGCCCTGGGTTCTTTTACTTCCATCTGGACACCCACCAGGACAACACCAGGATGGGTAGAAGGGATCTCGGTTTAATGTCTCATCCGAAGGACAGCACACCCCAGCAGTACAGTACCCCCCAGTACTGCACTCGGATGCCAGCGATTTTTAAGTGCAAGTCCAATCCCAGTGTGGGACGAGAACCCACGACCTTCTGGTACAGAGTTGGATGTGCTACCAACTGAGCCACGCTGACACCTAGCTAGTTAGCTACCAGGGTAGATGTGATGTCTGCCAGCTATATTGTTGCTATCTCTGGTGCCACAGTCCCTCCCAGTGAGCACTCTTCCATCACCAGGGACCCCATGGTGAATAATGAAATGAAGTATTCAGCATCCCCGTCATTGCCTATGGTTGTCTTGCAGGTTGCTCCCTTTACCTATTTTTATGGACCAATCAGCTCCTTCACCTTTCTCCTTCCATTTATCTGTTGGACGAAGGTTTTGGTATTGTGTTGATTGCAGCCACTGCTATCCTGGCTTTTAGTCCCTTCTTGGTTTTCTTAATTCTAATCTTGCTGTCCCTGAGGAATGCTCTCTTCACTTCCTCTCTGGTCTGGAGGCAACTTGCCTCTTTCTGGTAGTCCTAGACTTTCTTTTTTCACAGTTGCTCCAGACCCTTGGCCACCAGACGCTTCATCATAGTGCAGTCTCCCTTTCTGAAGTTTCACATCATGATGGCTGAAGCTTGGCTCATCTTCACTGTCACCAGGGATAAGGTTACCTGGTTGTGGTCACCTCCTCCCACTGGTGCTTGGACATTTCACTTGGGAGATGACTAAATACCCACCGCTAAGAACAAGGTTAAGAGTGTCTTCAAACCTAGCCCTGCCATTATTCTTTTCAAATGCCCATTCTATGCCTCGGAGATTGAATATCCCCGGATCACCACTTCATCAAATTTGGATGCTCTCTAAATATCCCTAATCAGCTGAGCATCATGCTTCACAGAGCTGTTTGAGGCTCAGTACCACAGCCTATGGGGAATTCCGCTGCTCCTTCCCCCCGACCTCAACCTTGAGAGACTTTGTGGTACCCCTTTGCCCTTCTGATGTCCTTGTCCACAACAGTTACTACCCCCTTACAAACAGAGCCACCTCACTTCCTTTGATGTCAGGCCTATCCCTTTGAAATGCCTGTATCCCTCTACCCTTGAATCCCAGTTATTTTCATCCTTCCACCAGGTCTCAGTGAGTGCCACTAATTCCTGACCTTCAAAGTGCCTCACACTCTCAGTCTCACCCATTTAGTTTTGTGTTGGTCCTTGTGTTGGCCTTTATAGTAAGGACTGGAGATTTACCTACCCAGTGCTCCAAGGCAAAATGTGTGTGGCAGTTTTTATTTGATTTACCACCAGTTAATTTGAATGGAAATATTACTAGATATTGTAGTCATGCAGGAGATTGTCCTCAATGATTGCTGACATGGTATCAGAGGAAAGGAGTACCATTTCATCATCATACACATGTAGGTTTCAGATCTTGATTCTCAAGCGGAGTTTGCTTGTGAAGACTGTGGAGAAAAGGGGACCTATAATGGAACCTTGGAGGACTCCCAGAACAACAGGTAGGGGGACGGAGGTGTTCTGTGCAGTTCATATTGAAGAGGAAATACATTATAAGAACCACCCGCCATTTCCCCAGCATCCAACAGAAAAATCTCGACCACAGAGGGTAGTTGGTCCAGGAGGTTGGCAGGTGGTTAGGAGGAGCAAATCAGGTGCCCCATCACTCTCTGCTCTCCAACACATTACCTCCAAAAACCATATAAACACTACAAACAGGTATCTGCCTCTATCTCTGAAATCAAATAAAGAGGCAGAAGACACTGCAGAGCAGGACACTGCGGCACAGGAGCTAGCACAACAATACTCACCCAAATCAGGAACCAAAACTAAACAAGCACAAAGGAAATCCAAAAAACTTCTGATCATAGGAGACTCCATGATTCGGGGAGTTGATACCCATCTCAACCAGGGGTGATGGTCAGATGTCTCCCAGGTACATCAGCATGGAGACACTGACCGCATTGCTAAAATTGTTCACAAAGCAGGAGAAAACATTGATGTCCTAGTACACATAGGGACTAATGATCTCGCCAGCCGGTCAGTTGTGGAACCAAGGAACACCTGACTAGGCTGGGTGACAAACTATCATCTATTTCGTCCGCATCTCCTTCTCTGAGATCCTGCCAGTCTGGGAGAAGGGAGCAGATGGACGGAAGGTCGAAAGAGGAGATAGGGGAGCTAAACACGTGGCTCAAGGACTGGTGCCAGAAAAAGGACACAGATTTGTAGGAACTGGCAACAGTTCTGGGAGCGAAAGTTCTTTAAATTTGATGGACTGCATCTGACTAAAGAGGAGTCAGTGCATTGGGGCAGAAGTTTGGCGTCTTTGCAGAATATTTAAACTAGCAAATGGGGAGAGGGGTGCAGCACCCACACGTCGAATGAGAAGAACACCCTCCCCTCAGCTAGTGGTCAAACAGGAATTCAGCGTGTTTGCCGTTCATTTGCATCACCAGGTAAGAAAAAGGTTTGTCTCCCCATACGATGCACAGGTAATGCCAAACTTCACCCAACAACTAACACACCAAAATCTGGCCAATGGAAAATCATGTACACAATGCTCACAGCCTGGGAAATAAGATCCCAGACCTGCAGGCAATAATGTCAGAGGCTAAACTGGACATAGTAGCAATTAGTGAGACGTGGTTTACCAGTAACCACACTGGAGACTTCAGTACCTGGCTATGTATTGTTCAGAAGAGACCGAGGTGCAAAAAGGGGAGGAGTGGCCCTGTATGTTAATGAAAATATCAAAGCTACAGAAATTCAGAATACACATAATGAGCCAGAAGAACTGTGGGTCACCCTGGAAACAGGAAATGGGACAGCCATAAGAACTGGGGTTGTCTACAGGCCCCAGACCAGAGGGAGGACATAGACACATTACTGTTAGAAGATATACAAAACATGACAGCTAAAGGGAGGTTCTGATAATGGGAGACTTCAACATGCCAGATACAGATTGGTCAATACCAGCAGGAACATCTGCCAGAACTAGACTCATAGTGGATTCCCTGCAGGGGAGGGCCTCAAACAACTGGTACAGCAACCCACAAGAGACAGGGCTATCCTAGATCTAGTACTGACTAACAAAGAAGGATCACAGATCTCCAGGTAGAAGGTCACCTGAGGGCCAGTGACCATCACATGGTATGGTTCAATTTGGCTACTACATCTAAATCATCCCATTCCAAGGCAAAAATATGGGACTTCAGAGGAGCTGACTTTGATAAGATGGCCAACAGAGTTAAGCTAGCCCTGGCAAAAAAACACAGGTGAGGAGGTACAGGCAAAGTGGGCAAGCATTAAGGATACAATACTTGAAGCAACATCCCATTGTGTTAGACAGAAAGGAAGTGCAAAGAAGAGGAAACCACTTTGGTTCTCAAATACAGTAGCAGAAAGGTCAGAGCCAAAAGGCTGGCCTTCAGAAAATATAAGGAACACAGCGGGATGAAGATAGGGAGGCATACCAAACTGCCCTAAGGGAAGCAGGGAGGCAGTAAGGCAGGCAAAGTCCCAAACTGAGGAAACACTAGCACGAACAGTAAAGAAGGTGACAAGACTTTCTATAGATACATTAGTGAAAGGAGAAAGTCAGAGGGGTATTGCTAAGCAATGGAGAAAGGAGCATGTGAGGAGGAGGACCCTGTAAAGGCATCTATCCTAAATAGATACTTTTGCTCAGTATTTACTGAGAGAAGGTAGGGCAGGGCCCACAGCTCAGCATCATGGACACAGGGGAGGGAGGTGAGCACTACTCCCTTCACAAAGAAAGGGTCCTACAAGAGCTTGCTAAGCTCAGGGTGGATAAGGCAATGGGACCTGATGGCATACATCCCAGGGTACTTAAGGAGCTAAGGAGGAACTAGCAGAGCCATTAGCAGAATTGTTTAGTGAGTCTCTGAGCACAGGAGAGGTCCCAGAAGACTGGAGAAGGGCTCATGTGATCCCACTCCACAAGAGTGGTAGCAGGAGGAGGCGGGGAACTACAGACCGGTCAGTCTTACCTCAGTAGTGGGCAAGATTATGGAGGCACTCCTTAAGGAAAGGATAGTGCAACACCTGGAATCCATGAGGCACAGGATCCAAGACAGCATGGGTTTACAAAGGAAGGTCCTGTCAAACTAATCTCATAGATTTCTTTGACTGGGTAACCAGAGTGGTGGGCCAGGGGAGCAGTTGATGTCGCCTACCTTGACTTCAGCAAAGCTTTTGACACTGTTCCACATAGAAGATTGATAAATAAGCTAGGTAGGCTCGGGGTGGGTCAGAAGTTGGTCAACTGGGTGGCAAACTGGTTGACTGGCAGAAAACAGAGAGTGGTGGTAAATGGTATACAGTCAGAAGAGATGCAAGTCACAAGTGGGGTACCTCAGGGATCAGTCCTGGGGCCAGTCCTATTCAACATCTTCATTAGTGACCTTGCAGATGGACTAGAGGGTAAGGCTTGTCTGTTTGCAGATGACACCAAGATCTGCAACAGAGTAGATGATCCAGATGGGGTGGGCAGAATGAGAAGATCTGGATAAACTAGCAGAATGGTCAGAAGAGTGGCAACTGGGATTTAATGCAAAGTGCAAAATCATGCACATAGGAAGAGAAACCCTGAAGCCACTTATAGGCTGGGAGGAGTTGCTAGCAGTCACAAAGGAAGAAAGAGACTTGGGCATCATCATCACTGATGACCTAAAATCATCCAAGCAGACCTCTAAAGCAGTAGGTAAGGCTAGGGGGTGTTAGGGTGTATTAGTGAGGTATCACAAGTCATGAGAGGAGGTAATAATCCCTCTGTACAAGACATTGGTTAGGCCCCATCTGGAGTACTGCGTGCAGTATTGGAGCCACACCTTCACAAGGACATTAACCAAATTGAGGCAGTCAGAAGGGCAGCAAAATGGTGCAGGGACTGCATCAGAAGACATATGAGGACAGATTGAGCTCAATATGTATACCCTTGAGCAAAGGAGGAGAGAGGTGATATGATCGAGACATTTAAACACCTTAAGGGCATAAACAAGGTGAAAGAGTCTAACATGTTTAAATATAAGAAAAATAGCAGGACAAGAGGACACAGCATGAGATTAGAGGAGGCCGATTAAGGGGAATGTGAGAAATTCTTTTCACAGAAAGGGTGGTAGATGCATGGAATGAACACCACAAGAAGTGGTGGCTATGAATACAGTGCAGGGCTTCAAACAGGCATGGGATAGGCATAAGGGAGCAATACAAATGACTATGAATAGATAGGTCACTGACAGAGCAAAGGCCGATGGCACATTTATAAGGTAGAAAAAGAAATGGGCACACTGGATGGGCCTTGCGGTCCTTATCTGCAGTCAACTTCTATGTTTCTATGTTTCTATATTCATACAACCTGGGTCTGACTTTCCAGAGGGGCATACCGGTAATCCCAGTGACTTCAAGCATACTAAATAGGAAGTGGATGACTGTGAAGGATTTTGCCAGATCTATGAAAATAGCGCTACTGCCAAGACCATAGTTCATATACTGGTTTAGATTGAGTCAGTTAGTCTACTGTAAGGAAGAAAATGGCATTAGAGTGATTAGTGTAGAAACCTCATTGAGAGGAGGTAAGGAAGCTGGCCTTGGAGGAGACGCCACTGTCTATTTTTTTTTTGACCGGGTAGGGTGCACTAGCCATGGCAATAACCATTTTCAGGCACGACCAGGGAGGTTACAGAAACAATACTTTACAGAAACAAGAGTAGCAGTGTAGACAATAAAACAATCCATACTTGTACAATAGGAATACAGTGCAGGCAGGGAAAAAACAACAGGTACTAATTAAGTGTAATAGCAATGTCTAAAGAAAATATAATAAATCAGTACAATAAAACAGGGCTGAAAGGCAACATAGAATGACAAATCTAGTAGGATAATACAATGATGACTGTAATACTATAAATAGTCAAAGCAGGAAGGATATTTGAGGATAGGGAAGTAGATAGGAGTTGGGAAGATGGTAAAGGGATGGGTTAGATGGCTTGGGAAGTTAAAGTAAGATAGGAGAAGAGAACCAGGAGAAATGGAAAGATAGGTCAGAAAGGTGGCAAGGAAAAAGTGCCGAGCATCATTTTTGGGCAAGATTCTGGTGTAGGTGGTTGGTGGATGCAGGAGGAAGTCTTTCCAAGACTTTTGAATGTATGAGGAGCAGGAAGGTTCAATAAGCAGTCACTTCCTGAGCCACCTTTTTGGAGGGATATAACCGTCGCATGTTTCTAGGCAGTTGAGAAAGAGCCCATAGTTTATGAGTTGTTAAAGATGATTGTCAGCTGTTTGGCCATGGCAGGGAGCCTAGTTTTAGAACAGGTGGGAGACTGTTGTATCCACAGCTAGTGTGGGGTTGGGGTAGGGTAGCTCTTGTGTAACCTTCAGCTTTTTGATTTGGGAGAATAACAACAGCTCCTTTGGACAGCCAGTAAACTGGGGGGGCATCCTGTACTGTAGGTGCATGGGTACCTGAGGTGGAATAAGGAGGGATTTTTTTTTTACTATATAGCTTTGTCTTCCCTTTCTCTGTCATCATCTAAGGATATACCCTGTTCCCAGGTACATACCATGTTCAGAAGATGCCATTATGTGAACAGCAGGAAAGTTTTTCTCTCTCATTTTCTTGCCTTTTTCCTCCCCCCTTCCCTTGGCATGAGAAATTCCATTAAGCCTCAGCAATGTAGCATGCTCTGGCAGAGGACAAAGCTCCCTTGGCTAACCATAGGAGTTGCTATATGCCAAAACCTGCTGGCAACTTTCTAAGGCCAAGAAAAACTGTCCTCCGGCAGCTTCCTATGACCTGCCTTGGCTCTCAGTGTGATATCTGGAATCTGCTCCTGAACTCTGGTCATCTTCATGCCAATGCACTACCATTGGGCAACTGGGACAGCTGAGGAATGCATTTAATCTGTTAATTAAAAGAGCAATGATGGGTGTTTGCAACAGAAGTAGTATCATTATTAAGGAATGGCCCAGGAAGGAATTTAGGAGTGGTTTGTTTTTGTGGGTCTAGTGAGTTTTGGACAACATTCCAAATTCTGCCAGGGGTAGATGAGTGTAGGAATTTGTTCTGAAAATATTGTTTGAGGCTTTGCATATTCTTATTTTATATATTAATATGTCCCCAGGAGCCATTTGTTATGGGATAATAGTGGTTTCATACATGTTCTGCTCGAGAGAGAACAACGAAGTGAAACTGAGCTGTTCTGGCTGCAGCAAAATGCAAGTGAAATCACTCTTACCTGCAGCAAGTGTCGACAGGGGATGTATTAATATATTATAGATCAAGGGCACGCTGAATGTTGTTTAATTTATACTGTCCCAGAATGTGTCCATTTCCAGGGCATCTGCATGTGAGATGCTCTTCACAGAAATCAGAGTGTCTCACATGCAGGGGAAAGGAGTGCTCTGATAGGTCAGGAATGCTCCCTTGATCTATAAAACTAATACAAAGGTTACAGAGTCTGCATACAGGCTAGCCTATCCAAAGGGCTGTTTGTAGCTTTATATTTGGACTGGGCAACTGCTTGCAATGTGAAGTGATAAATCAAATCAGAGGAAACTCGGGGAAGATGGGTACCTCTCACATGTTACCTTTTACATGGGGCATGCTTGTTGCAAACCATATTGAAATTTGAGAGCAAATGTCCTAGAGCCAATTCAGGGTTATGATTGAACTTGATTAGATTTTAGTCAGCATTATGAAGGTCATAGAGAAAGGATTCTTTGTGGAAGTTGCTGTAGGATGGATTTTTGAGGATCTGAGAATTTGCACACACATGGGGCCAGATATTCAAAGTGTAGCGTGGGATGCAAATCCATTGCGTTGGACTAGTGCCAAATTTGCACCCGACTGCTATATTTAAAAAGACATTTAGCACCAGCTCTAGGTGTTAGCGCCAATGCTAAATTATAATGTATGCAAGGAAGGGACTGAGGGGAGGGGCCCTTAATGCTGGTGCACTGGCATATTCAAAGGTATAGCACCGTGCTACAGGCATTAGCACAACCTGTAGCATGGTGCTGCATACTGCACAGAAAAGGCTGGTGGTAATGTGGTGGCAGTTCCCCCCCAAAGCACAATTCCTGATCCCCAGTATCCGCCCTATGACATTATGTCCCTGGTAGTCTAGTGGTCCCCTCACCCCCAAGCACGTATCCCGACCCCTGTTGAAAATAAATATGAATTCCTTTCTCTGGCAGTCTAGCCATCCCCCCACACCCAAGCACATATCCTGACTCCTGTTAAGAATAAATATGAATGTCTTTCCCAGGTAGTCTAGCGGTCCCTCCACCCCCAAGCACGTATCCCGACCCCCATTGAAAATAAATATATATTCCTTTCCCCTGGTAGTTTAGTGGTCCCCCCACCTGGTAGTGACACCTCGCTCATCCCATTAAAGTCAGAGAACAGAGCCAGTGACCAGCTCAGCCCTCCTCTCACCACCAGGACTGGCCGCCGACAGAGGTAGGAAGTACCTGGATAAAGGGATGCAGATTAAATGTCTCAAAGAGAAAGTAGGTTGTGTCCTATTCAGAGCAGAGCAGATACCTTCACTGCAGGAAGTCTAAAGGGTCGAAGATGGCAAGAAAGGGTCATTAGAGCACCAGGGACCATGCTCTTGCTAAAGAGGAGACCTTGATGGCAGTGATGCTGGTCCAGTTGATCTCAGTGGCAAAGGCCTAAGAGAGAGAAAGAGGCCCACTGGGGAGTGTGGGGTACTCTATCACAGTCCTCTTCAATGTCTTTATCTGTGACATGGCTATAAGGATACAGCATAAGATATGTCTCTTCACAGATGATACTAAGATCTGTGGCTGAGTGGGTAGTGATGAGAATGTCAGAATTAAGAGATAGGACCTGAGCAGATTAAAGAAGTGTTCTAAAATATGGCAGTTAAAATATTATGACAAAAAGTGCAAAGTGATGCACATCGGGTAGAAAATCTAAAACGTTGATATAGAATGAGGAAGATTGTAGTGGAAAGCACTACTGAGGAAAAGACTGGGTAATAATTTCAGAAAGCCTGCTAGCATATGCACATTACAATAGGGCAGTGTGATGGGCAAATAGGGGATTGGAGAGCATAGTAAAGGGGATCAGCAGTAGTAGAAGGGAGGTGCTACTACCACTGTACAAGTCATTGCTTCATCCACATCTGGAAAACTACTGCTTACAGTTAATGTGTACAGTTCTGTTGACCATATTTAAAGAAGGACGAACAGAGTGGTGGCAGTACAGAGAAGGGATACAAGAGTAATTCAGGGACAACAGGGAGGGACTTATGAAAAGAGGTTGTATTTGGTAGAACTAAACATTTACTTGTTAGAGATGAGAAGGAAGGGGAACATGACTTGAAACATACAGCTAGCTCCAATGGGTGAACAAAGTGGATAGGGGGATTAGTTTAAGCTAAATTGGAACACAAACCATGAAGCCGGAGGAGGGCAAATTCAATCAATCAATCAATCAATATCTTTGTTTATCCAGGCGGGCACCATTGAGCAAGCTTATTTACAAGGCGGACCTCCGGTCCTACAGTAATAATACAGAAAGACAAGTTACAATAGTACAAACAGTAAAAATAACTGCTATTATAGTAAAAATGCACATTTACAGGTAATATACATTGAACACAGAGTTCTATGGAGTCATGGATAATGAACTTGTGCTGGATTCAAGCCCAAAAACTGCATTTTGTAGTGGGAAATGTTAGGGAGAGGGTAGGCATACCAGATAGAAGATATCAAGTGCATAATGTAGGGAGAGGTGGGGAATAGAGGCGCAAGCGAAGAGGACCCAATTGTTAGAGCAGAGTGAGGAACTGGGAGGGTGGAGGACCGTACGAAAGGTGATGAAGTGATTCTTGCCCCAAAATGCGGTAACATATGGAGGAGAAAAGCTGCTGTTGTACTAAGTGCAAGAGGAGGAATATAGTAGCAGGGGCATAACTGGGAGGGTCCTGGAGGTTGGGGCAGAGGAAAGTGTTAGATGGACGAGGGACCAAATATTTTTTTAAGCGAAAGATGATAATTATCCCCAAGTGTGGTAGCATGTGCTAGAATCTGGCTGCAGCTGTTCAGAGCATCAAAAAATAAGATATGGGAGTTCGGCAATAAATCCTGTGGATCTGTTGGCGGGCATGCTAGAGGCAGAGGCATGCATTTCAGCTGGGGTGCCGCCGTTTGCAGGCTGCCGCTTGAGGGAGGGAGGTTAATTAGTGTCTAGTAAAGCAGTTGCAAATTTCCATAATGCCATCATGGTAAAGCCTTTTGAACAAAAGGGTACTTACTGGGGATTTCAGCTTTAGCATTTTTGGGGTTTTATTCAATATTGATGGGAGTGAGAATTCAAAGGCGGCTCTCCCGACTCGTGTGAATGCCCTGGATATATTTAGCAGGAGTTGTGAGCAGCTTCTAAGGGAATAATTCCTGGGCACAATCGGAGACAGACAGTCAACGATGTACTGAGGGAGTTTGCCACTGAGGGCTCTAAGTGTCCAGAGTGCTGTGTTAAAGTTGCGCCTATAGTGAAGTGAGGTCCAGCCCGTGGTGGCATATAGTGCGCAATGATGGGTAGAGAAGGGGAGGTCAGTGATGAAGCATATAGCTCTGTGGTAGAGTGTGTGCAATATTCCAAGATAGGAAGCTGCACAGCTACTGTATATGAAGTCTGCGTAGTCAATTAAGGACAGGAACGTGGCTTGGACTATTCATTTCTTTGAGTCTGCTGTAAGAAGTCTTCTTATCCTGTAAAAAAAGGCCAAGTCTTTGCTTTAATTTTTTTCATCAAGTCTTCCAGGTGGTCAGTGAAGGAGAGTTTACAGTCGATTCAGACCCCAAGGTATCTGAATTTCAGAACATACTCTAAGCACTCTCCCAGCATCGTGGTTATTGGGGGGCGGGAGTCAGTAGCGCTTGTGTAATTTGCGGGGGAAATAACATGGCTTTAGTTTTCTTAGCATTTAATAGCAGTTTTTTATTGATTAGTTGGAGTTGCAGGAGGTAGAAATCTTTTTTATAGGTCAGTACAAGCTTCTTTTAGTGTGGGACAACTCAGGTACATCCTGTGTCATCCTTGAATAAGTGAATACTTGCATCCTTGATTCCCTCAACAATGTTGTTGATATACACTGCGAAGAGGAGGGGACCTAATATGGATCTCTGAGGGACACCTCTTTGTAAGAGTTTTAGGGCAGATAGTTCACCATCCGCTTTCACCTGCTAGTATCTATCAGATATTCAGAGAACCAATTTAGAGAAGTAGCATCCAGTCCTAGTGTTTTTAGCAAGTTGAGGAGTAGGTCGTGGTCGACTGTGTCGAATGCTTTGCTGAGGTTAAGAAGCACAGCGCATACTGACTTTTTATGCTCTGACTCCAGTTGCCAGTTATTGGTTACTTTAGCTAATGCCAAGACTGTACTGTGGTTGGCTCTGAATCTGGATTGAAGGGAGTTTAGTAATTTTTCTCTGTCAATGAAGGATCTTAGTTGGCCATTTACTATTTTTTCCAGTAGCTTCGAGAGTGTAGGTAGGAGAGAAATTGGCCTATAATTATTAAGGTCACAAGGGTCTCCAGATTTAAATAGCGGGATAACATGTGTGATCTTCCATATTTGAGGGAGGGTACCTTGTGTTAGGAACAGGTTGAATAAATGAGTAATAGGCACTGCTAATACGTGGCATGCTGTCTTTAGGAAGTATGGTTCAAGTGCATCTGTGCCGGAACTTTTCTTAGTATGCAGGTGAAGAATCAAGTCTTCCATTTCCTTGAGGGAAACCGATAAGAATGAGAAATGTTGACTAACGGAGCCAACATTGGTGGGGTCATGCCAAGTTAGGTTGTGACTACATGCAGGCAGTTATCAAGGCTAAGCCTGCTGTGGCAAAGTGCGTGTTGAATGCCTGCAGTATCTCTTTTTGTCATTGATTACTGTATTGTCAGAGTTAATTTTTGTAGGGAGCAAATTTTGTGACGTGGCTCCCACCAGTTCTTTGATTGTGGCCCAGAATTTGGAGGGACAATTGGCTGCAGTATCTAGTTCTGCTTGGTAATAACAGGCTTTAACTTCCCTAATAAGTTTGGTGCAGCGATTTCTGGCTGTTCTAAAGAGGCGCCAATCTTCCCCTTCATGGGATTTGTGGGCAGTTTTCCAGAGTTTATCCCTGGACAGTAGTGCAGCCTTGAGATCCTGAGTGAACCATCGGCATTTCCTGGCCTTTATGTATATTTTTGGCAGCGGCGCATGTAGATTCATGGTGTAGGTAATGATTTCATGTAGTATAGAATATGCAGTTTCCACTGTTTTAGCAAGATAAAAACTCTGCCACAAGGGGGAGTTTTTTAGGTCAAGTAGGTATGCCTTTGTGTCGAATGAACTGGTTGAATTTTTGGTGAAGAATTTGGCCATAGTTGGCACTTTGTTGGCTGCCCAAACTCCAGCTATTAGGCAATGGTCACTAATATCCGCATCAAAGGTTCCAACGTAGGAGAAGGAATGGGGAAACCATATGAGCTTACCCCCCTTAACAGTGACAAAGGACACATGGCAAGTACTATTGGTGGTGCAAGGAAAGGGGGGCAGGATGGAAGGGGGGAAAAGGGTGGAAGGTGGTTACCCTTAATGATAGGAGCCTTGGGAGGAAAACTGCAGAGTTACAGGTGCTCATGGCAGAGGGAGAGGTGGACAGTGCAGCCATCACAGAAACATGGGCCACCCAATACAATGACTGGGACCTGTCTGTACCAGGGTACAGGTTATTTCGTAGGGACAGGGTGATTGGAAAAGTAGGGGGGGTGGCACTATACGTGAAGGAAGGACTGAACTGTGTAAGGGAAGAAGGGGAGGAGGGTAGTACGGAGTCACTTTGGATGCAAATCCAGGATTCCAAGAATAGGATTCTTAGAATGGGAGTGGTGTACAGGCCACCATCTCAAACAGAGGAGTTAGACAGGGAACTAGCGGGACAGATCAGGAGGACCTGCGAGAAGGGTAGTGTGGTGATTGTGGGGGACTTCAACATGCCAGGAGTGGACTGGAGTACCCCAACAACCAGGAACAGAAGGGAGCAGGTACTGCTGGATGCCTTCCAGGACAGCTTCCTGCTGCAAATGGTCAGTGAACCAACCAGGTTAGGGAATACCCTTGACCTTGTGCTGGCAAATGGGGACTTTGTGAGAGAACTTACAGTGGAGGAACCGCTGTCAGGGGTGACCACCACTCAGTATGGCTCACATTGGATATGGGCAAGGAAGAGTGGAATCTGGCACAAGAGTGCTGGACTTCAGGAGGGCCGATTTTGGGAGGATGGGGACGTGGTAACAAGGGTACCTGGCCAGAATTCAATCTAGTATGGACACTAACCAGAGGTGGGAGCTCATAAAGCTGGGGATAGTGGAAGCAGCAAAACCTGCTGCAAAGCCCAGAGCAAGAAGGCTAGGGCTAAGAAACAGGACTGGTTGAGCAAGGAGGTCATGGAAAGGTAAGGAAGAAAAGAGCTGCCTTTAGGAAGTACAAGAAAACAGGGAGGGGAGGACAGGGAGGAGTACTGACAGAATCGAAGGAGGTGACAAGGGCAGTAAGGAGCCAAAGCATCTCTGGAACTCAGGCTGGCACAAGGCATTAAGAAGGGGAGAAGGACTTCTTTAAGTACATCAGGGAGAAAAGGAGCTGTAAGGACCACATAGTAAGGATTAGGAAGGAGGGAGTTGGGTGGAAGCAGGGTGCGATAAGGCAGAAGCACTAAATGAGTATTTCTGCTCAGTATTTACTAAAGGAAGGGGTGACACCCAAGGTGGGAGAAATGACAGAAGCAGGGGGAAGGAGTGACACATGGGAAATCATGGAGGGCAGAGTTCGAGAGGGTTTGAGGCACTGAGGGTGGACAAGGCACCAGGCCCAGATGGCATCCACCCCAGGGTACTGAAGAAGCTGGCAGAGGTCCTTGCAGGACCTTTGGCAGACCTATTTAATGCCTCACTACATTCGGGGTGCGTACCTCAGGACTGGAGGATGTCTCATGTGGTGCCCTCCACAAGAGTGGCCCCAAGGATGAACCAGGAAACTACAGACCAGTGAGCCTCACATCCATCATGGGTAAGCTAATGGAGACTATCCTGAAGGAGGCTGGTGGCCCTCCTAGAGGCCAAGGACTACAGGACAGCAGACAGCATGGCTTCATGTGGCAGATCCTGCCAAACCAACCTGGTGAGTTCTATGACTGGGTAACTAGACAACTGGACAGGGGCCATGCAGTGGATGTCCTGTATCTGGACTTCAGTAAGGCATTCGACTCGGTGCTGCATGGAAGGCTGGGAAGGAAGTTAGTAGGCACAGGGGCGGGTGCAAAGCTGGTGAGATGGGTAGAAACTGGCTTCAGGAAGGCAACAGAGGGTGGTGGTGGGTGGGAGCCTCACACCCAAGGGCAGTGACGAGCGGTGTTCCACAGGGCTCGTGTTGGGACCAGTGTTGTTTGGGATATTCATTGCAGACATATCATGGGACATCAAGAGCAAGATCAGTCTGTTTGCTGATGATACCAAGGTAGGCACGGTGGTGGATGACCTAGGGGGATGGCAGGTGTTGCAGGATGATCTGGCAAAGCTTGAAACCTGGTCAGACACCTGGCAACTGGGCTTTAATGCCAAAAAGTGCAAGGTGCTGCATTTTGGGATGAAGAACCCAAGGAGGAGTTACCAGCTGGGGGAGTGCAGCTAGCCCAGACAGAGGAGGAGAAGGATCTGGGTGTGCTCATTACAGGGTCAATGAACAACTCAGCACAATGTAGGAAGGCAGCTGCAAAGGCCAACAAAATGCTGGGTTGTATTGCAAGGGGTATATCCTCGAGGAGGGGGGAGGTGATTCTGCCACTGTATAGGTCATTAGTTAGACCACACCTGGAGTACTGTGTGCAGTACTGGCACCCGTATCTGAAGAGGGACATTAAATTGCAGTGTCAGTGGCTCAGTAGGTAGCACACTCGCCTCTGAGGCCAGAAGATCAGAGGGCTGTGGGTTCAGTTCCCACATCTGGCACTTGGGTTAATATCCCAGTACTGACACTGTAGTGCAGCATGAGAGGGGTGCTGCACTTCTGAGGTGCCGTCTTTCAGATGAGACGTTAAACCGAGGTCCCATCTGCCTGGATTGGTGGTAGTTCAGGTGGATGTTAAAGATCCCATGGCATAACGAAAGAGTGGGGAATTTCCCCGGTGTCCTGGCCAAATTTCCCTCATTCAGTAAAAATACCACCAACAACTTAATCTGGTTCAAGGTCAGTTGGCATTCATCTGTATCCCCTTCCCCCGGGTCGTGCCTGAAAATAGGCAGGATTTGTCTAGTGCACTTACCCGGTCAACAAAAGCTAAATAAATAAATAAATAATAAAACAAAATTACTGGAGGGGGTGCAGCGCAGGGCGACAAAGATGATCAAGGGGCTAGGGGACTTATCATACGAGCGGAGGTTGAAGGAGTTGAACATGTACTCACTGGAGGAGAGGCGGGACAGGGGTGACATGATTGAAACCTTTAAATACATGAAAGGAATAAACAAGACGGGTACAGAGAGGCTGTTCAAAGTAAGGAAGGGGAGGGCCACCAGGGGCCATGATATGAGACTGGAGGGAGGAAGGTTCGGGAGGGAGATGAGGAAACACTTTTTTACAGAGAGGGTGGTGGCTGGATGGAATGCATTACCTGCAGAAGTGGTATCCAGTAGAACAGTGGACTGCTTCAAAAGGGGATGGGACAGGACAAGGGGGAGAGTTAATGACGGGGAAGGGTGGAAGGGAGGGGCAGCTGCAGAATAAGGGGTGCTAGCTGCACATTCGAGCAGACTTGATAGACCTCTAGGCCTTTATCTGCTGGCAAAGTTCGTATGTTCGTATTCACAAGCAGGACATCCAGAAGGGTACTTTTGGCTGTATTCTTTTTGTTGATATGGGTGGGTGGGTTCTTCCTTCAGTAGGGTGAAACCAAGGGAGTCACGGAAAGATTTAAGTGGGTGACCAGCTTCTGACAGCCAATCGTAGTTTAGATCCCTGAGGATAATTGTTTCCAGGGGACTAGTGTCCAAGATAGTTGTAAGATAGGACAAGAGCTGAGTACTGGCAGATAGTGGTCTGTAGCATCCTGTGACTCGGAGTGCTAACGATGGGGATAGGTCGATCTTTATGTCCAGGCACTCAAAACCCTCCACCAATGAGTTAGAATTAAGTGTTGATGCCACAAATCTATCTTTGATGTAGATGGCGACCCCACCTCCTCTGGATTGCCTATCACATCTAAAGATCTGGTAGTTAGGTATATTAATCACGCTATTTGGTGTAGAGGGCTGTAGCAAGGATTCTGAGATAACAAGCACATCTGGCATTGTATGGGCTGTCCAAGCCTGGATAAGGGTGAATTTTTTCAGCAGGCTGCACACATTAATGTGCATAAAACTAATACCTTTAAGAGATAGTGACTCAGAAGGGGAGGTAAGTTTATTTATGGGCCCTGGATTAAGCTCGACATTGCCAGAGCAGAGTAAGAGGAGGAGGAGAAATTTTTTCAGGGATTCAAGTGAAAGGCAATGAGCTCAAGGCTTTTTCTGGCTTGGCATGGAGGAGGAACTGGGGTGCCAAGCTTTGCTTTTTAATTTATGCAAGCCTAAGGACACTGAGGCTAATACTCTGGGGCCCAGATATTCAAAAGAGTTGAGCCATGCGCAATAGGGTTGTGCCTGTGCAAGTCTGAAATTGCGCCATTCTGCGATATTCAGCAGGAGGCTGTTGCGCCCCCGAAATCATGCTGAGCAACAGTGCAATGATAATGAAGGTATGCGCAACTGAAGGGGAAGGAACCATGCATAAATGGTGCAGTGCGATATTCAACAACTTGCACCATGCGCAATACGGGAGCAAACGGAAGTTGTGCCATAGCGGAAATGAGCCAAAATAAAAAGGAGCAAGGGAGAGGCACAAGAACGCTACAGGGAAGGCACATGAGGCAGACCTCTAGCCACACGGACAGGGCAGGAGGGACACACAGAGCAGGCCAGGGAAAGGGCACCCTGAACACAGAGGCACAGGGAAGGTGTGGGGAGCCACAGCCAGTGCAGAAGGAGGAAGTGCCACACAGCACAGAGGCCACCACAGGCAGGTGTTCCCGGTGCAGGGGAAGTAGCAGTGAGGACAGCGGGGGGAATACAGTAACAGCTGCCAGGGGGGGTGAACACAAGCCAGGGACATGGCTAGTGCCACCTTCCAGATGGAGGCCATTATGAGGGGGGTGAGAAGGCGGGCAGCAGGGGGCGTGGCCGTGGAAGGGCCCATCGACGGTATGCCCCCAACAGGCAGTACCGAGCCCACACCAGCTTCAAGCTGTACAGTGATACTGAGATTGTGGGCCGGTACCACCTGAAAAGGGCAATTCTGAGGCGGCTCTGTGAGGTGTGCAGTGATGTGATGCAGGCACCCACACGACGGAGCCATGCCCTGTCAGTGGAGACTAAAGTAACAGCTTGCATGTGCTTGCTCACCACCGGTACCTTCCAGAGACCAACTGGGGACACCACAGGCATAACCCAGTTGGCCACGTCACGCCACCTCACCCAATTCCTCAGCGCACTGCTGCCACATGCTGCAGAATACATCCATTTCCCAGCACACCAGCAGGCGCACAGCAAACATACAGGAGTTCCACAGGGTAGCATGTATGCCTGGCATGCTGGGGCAGTAGACTGCACCCATGTAGCCATACACACACCACCTGGTCCTGAGGGGGCTACATCAATCGCAAGGGCTATGCCAGCATCAACTGCCAGGTGGTGTGCGATGCCAGGGGCGCATAATCAATGTCTGTGCCATGCACCCTAGGGGAGCACACAATGCCTTCATCTGGCACCAGTCAGCACTGTGCCACAGATTTGAGAGTGGGGACATCCCCACTGGATACCTAGTGGGTAAGTATGAAAATCACATGGACATACATAGGGCCTGGGGGGCATGGCCAGAGGTGACATGGGTAGTGGCCTACATGGCCCGGGGCAGGGCGATGCTGATCACCAAATTAACATCCGCCCTCTACACACAGGTGACAGTGGATACCCACTCTTTCCCTGGCCGCTCACACCCTACCGGCGGCCCGCTACCCCATCGCAGCAATGCTACAATGAGGCACACGCCACCACACGTAATGTCATCGAGCGGGTGTTTGGGATACTGAAGGCATGATTCCATTGCCTGGACACCTCTGGCGGTGCCCTACAGTACAGCCACTCAAAGGCCTGAGGGCTATTCCTGGCCTGTTGCATCCTGCATAACATGGCCAATGAATGTGGGATAGCTGTACAGGTTGAAGAGGGGGACAGCGATGGGGACGATGAGGACGCCAGTGATGATGGTGATGGGCAGCCCTCCTTGGGTGACAGGACCCCCGACTGATCCAGCTGGCACAGCTGCACCGGGACACCATCACGGAGGAGCACTTCAGCCAACCCAGGTAAGTCATGGGGCCATGTGCAGCCAACAGTGGCTAAGGCACAACCCACAAACACGCATGGACACACACCAGGGGTGCATGCCATCAAGGGAAGTGGCAGGGCACAGAAGCACACACACAACCAGGGATGGGTGAGGACTAACATGCCACGTGGACAGACACACACACACACACACACATATACACACACACAAAATGCACCAAACTTGCACAGAGGGCAGAAGGCACACCGACCCAGAACACCAACCCTAGCCACACACATGTCCCCAGACCACCACGCCCACTGCCTGTCCATGTGAGTGTGTCAGATGCTGAGCACCATTGCACATTGGTGGACAGCGCAATGCAGGCATCATCATACACACGCAACTGTGGACAGCAGCTGGGAGGGTGTGCATGTGGACTGTGTGTCCACGTGCAGGGCTGGGTACCCACCTGTGCACTGCCCACTGAAAGACACAATGCACACAGGGCAGCACCAGACAGTAGCCATGCTGGGAGACAGGTCAGTCATGTGACACAGTGTCCCAGCCACCACGAATGTGTGAGCGGCCCCACCAAGACCTGCCAGCACTGACAGGTTGACCACTGGCCTCATGGGGTGGCAATGATGGTCCCCCAGGGGTTCCACTGCGTGAACGTGACCATGCTCATGCAGGGGCCTGCAGCACACTGAACATGCCTGCGCCAGGCATGCTCAGGATGCCCACAGCTGAACCCGGTGTCAACAGGGAGGGAGTCGCATGATGCCGGGAATGGGGGGTGGACAGTGCACTGCGTGGTGTCGGCGACGCATGGGCACCTGACTGTGTGCCCATTGTGGCCATGACAGCAGTGAATGCCTGTGCATGCCTGTCAATGGCAGCGGTCAAATCCTCCCGCAACCGGTCCATCCCTGCCAGGATCAGAGCGGTGTCCTTGCTGCGACGCTCCTCTGCCCGATCCAGAGCCGCATCTGCTGCTGGACTGATGCTTGCAGTAGGCAGGTGTGCTCATCCAAGAGGTCATCTGCCTCCTCGGCATCCTGTCCCTCAGGGTGTGCATGGCCCTGATGCTCAGCACCCCTTGAGGATGGGCGCTGCACACCAGGACCAGGTCTGGGTATGTCCACAGGTGGTGTACAGATGCCACCACTGAACCCTGTACCCCAAGCCCATTAGCCGACTGCTGATGCTGCCCCTCTGGCTGCCGCTCCCCAGGGCTCAGTGGTGCTGCTGCAGTGGCTGCAACAGTCCCGCTGTCCTGAACAAACACCAGTGCTGCCCCACTGGTGCTGACAGGCACAGGCTGGGACTGTGATGACACACAGGCCTGCTCAGCAGCACCACCCACAGCCATGGCCGCGATGTGTCCTGCTGTGTGGCTGTCCCGTGGCACACATGTGTCACTGCCCATGACGTTAGCGACATCATCATCGGTGGCGGACTCTGCACCGGTCCCAGGCACAGCATGCTGGCATCCGTGGATGCTGGCACGCTGAGGCACAGGCAGGGCTTTCTCCGCACCTGTTACAACAACATCAGTGTGGACAGCCAGGCGGCCCCACTGTCGCACTGTGCCACGTATACCTGTGGAGGTGGATGGGCCCTCCTCCATCTCCAGCTGACTGTCCACAGTGGACAGGCCCACCACCACTGACCCATGCAGATGCTCAGGTTCTGTAAGGGAAAGCAAAGTCGCATTACTGCATGTGACCTATCCTGCCCCCCCTAGACAGACCATGACTTACCATGCAGTGATGGGCCACCACCCGTCTGGAAGCCACCACCCGGAACACCCTCAATGACACTACACTGCATGCTTCCAGCAAGCCTTTCCTCCTGTGGGGTCAGCTGTATCACCTCCAGCTGTCCCCCACCTGTTGCTGCTCATGCTGCTCTGATGGCAGTCACCTTCTCCTTTATCCTCCTCCTGTTCATGCCCATCTTTTTTTTGCACTCCTGCATGGAGCGCTGGTGGCTACCATGCAGGTTCACAGCACGTGCCACCTCCTCCCATGCAGCAGCATGGGCTTGAGGTGTTCCCTGCCATCCACTGAGAAGCGGCACCTGATCCAGGTAGGCATCAAACAGGGCTTCGGTCTTGGCCTTGGTAAAGTTAGGGCTCCTCCTCCTCCCACCACTGTGTTCCTCCTCTCCCACAACTTGCTCGGTCATTATTTAGCCTGTAAGAATGGCAGTTGTTACTTGTGACTGTGCAGTCCCATGCATATCCCTAAATCCACAGTCCACACTCCCAAACAGCATGCAACTCACCAATAGACTGCAGAAACCGACTATGGCCACTGCAGCCCAATGTCACACTTTTATAGCGCAACCCATGCAAATGAGGCGAGGAGCAACTTTAAGTGGATGCAAATTGCAGTGCTGCACCATTGAATGGCTGATTAGATGATTTGCATATCACGGTTGAATATCGCGCTTTTGCGCTTTGCGCAATTGTGTTGAACGTGCTGAGCCAATGGCGCAGTTCTGTGACATGCATAGTACACACCTGACTGTGCATGCCCAGGTTGCTGATGCAGGTGTCTGCTGCGCTGCTGACGTGCTGTGCATGGTAGGCAATGCAGGGCACAGCCACCATTGTGCCAGTGGCGCTATAGCGCCACTGGCACAATGGCGCTATAGCGATGGTCACTACATGGTGCTGTGTCACTGGGCCATCATAGGCGCACTGGGCCAACTGCGCAGTAGGCCGCTAATGGTGGTAGCACACAGGCAGCCAATCACACTACACGCATTGGGTTCCAATGGCGCTGTGCATGTCCGTGCTCCAGAGACCCTTGACCCTGTGCCCAACCTTTGCCCCCTAGGCACCATGCATCAGGCATGGGTGCACCTCTATTGCGCTGTTCAGTGACAGCACAATAGGGAATGGCAGCGCTGTACTGCACAGCATCTGCACATGGGGAGCCACGCTGCAGAGTGCCATATTGGCAAATCAAGCAGAGAGCATGGCACACAGGAGGGCAGCTCAGTGGTTGGCAATAGAGCTGGTCAACCTAGTGGCCATTGTGGAGCCACACCATGGGCCACTGTTCAGGGAGGCACCCCTGGGCAGGTCCAGGACCCAGGTGTGGGAGGAGGTGGCCACTGCACTTGAGAAGGCCACAGGATGGGGGAGGAGTGCTGAGCAGTGCTGCCACAGGTATGGGGACCTTTGGCAGAGGGATCCAGAGCTGCTAGTATGCCTGCGGGCATGTGCCAGGAGGGGCACAGTGCCACGGCCAGGTAGGTGTTACGTCAACACACTTTTATCTTCCATATGGGTAACACTGTTGCATGTGTCCAGCACATGGGGAGAGACGGTCCGAGATTGGCTGTGGTGGTGTTATGGGGTGTGGGGTGGGTGGGTCTGGCTGGGTGAGAGGGCACACACTTGGGGGCAGGGAGACTTTGCTATGGGATTGTACTGATGTTCCTCTCTCCATGTTTGCACCACAGGCCCAGAGGAACACCGCAGTGCCTGTGATCTTCGGCGGCAGGTGGAGCAGAGGGAAGCCAGGTGGGGTGAGGGCCCTCACTGCCCACTGGACCAGCCCAATGAAGGTGAGTGCCATAACTCCATGATTACTATTGCATGCTGTGTAACAGGGTGGGCAGCAGGGCATGGCCACCATCCATTGACACCACTGCCATGCACGTGACTTGTTACAGTCAACACTGTCCAGTGGCAATGCATGTCTGGGAGTGCGTCGATGGTGGTCCATGCGTGCACCAGGTACATGGTTGTGCCACTGCTTTTGCACCACATAGCCATGTCACTAAATGGCCATGGTGGTGCTGTGCATGACTTGGCCGGTGGGTGTGTGCAGCATTCTGCATGGCTGTATGCACCTGGGTGGGCAGGTCATGTGGACATGATCACTGTGGGTGGTCACACACCCTCACAGAGGTATGTCCCATGGCTGTATGCCATGCACAGGGGCGGGCTGTATGGGGCTATGCGTTCACACCTATTGACTGTGCTCCCTTGTCCTAGGTACACGCCATCTCTGGGAGATAAGGCGGGCACTGCAGGAGATACTCCAGGTGGCAAGGGTGTTGCTGGACATCCTCCTCAGGATTGATGACACCAGAGTCCTGCGGAGGAACCGACCTAGACGGAGTCAGAGTGGGGAGCAGTGCTCCCTCTAGGGGTCTCTCAGCCCCTGCAACCCCCTACCCCTCTGGATCCACCTTCACACCCCTCCTTTCCATCCCATTTGTTCACCCTGCCCCTACCCACCCCCACCTTGTTTGTGGTCCCCCCACCTTGTATATATTTTGTAAATAGTCTTGTACATAGTTAACTTTTATATGTTCAATACAGTTATTTTGATATGAATACTGTGGTGGTCTCTGATTTGCAGTGGGCTATAGGTGTTCAGCTGCAGTGGTGTGGTGTGGTCATGGGTATGTGTATGTGTGTGTGTCCATGTAGAGGTGACTATGGTGTGGGGTAGCTATCAGTCAGTGTCTGTGGTGTGTGTGTGTTGTGCCCTGTGCACTGGATGACTGTGTACAGTGGTCCATGGTGCATGCTCTGTGTCCATGGCACCCCTATCAGCCTGTCCATGGCCTGTGCAGCTGACACACATGCATGTCTGTGACCTGCATGGTCCACTGGCATGCCAGTGGTGGCAGTCCCTGCAGGGCAGCCACTGTACCCATCACAATGCTGGGTTGCCTCCTGTCACTGGTGTGGTGCATGTCTACCTCAGGTGACACTGTGGCCTTCACAGTTGTTGTCCCACCTCCATGCTGTGCCTTGTGTGTGTTGCAGGGGATGTGCACCACTGTCTGTGACTTGTGCTCTGGGCAAATGATGGTGGTGTATGGGTCCACAGTCCCTGCGCAGGGTGGCTGGCACTCCAGTGCCATGGAGGACTGCAGGTTGTGTGTACACAGTTTACATAGGCCCACGCTTTGGGCTTGGTTACCCCACCACTGCATCCCTGTGTTGTTGTGCCCTTGGGTATGGGTGGGTGTCTGTCCATGCACTGTGTGGCATCCGATGTGGCGCATGCTTCCATACACCACTGTGGGTGTCTGTGCTGGCTATTGTGGCCAGTGGTGGGTTGGGGTGTGTCATTGGAATACTGTGCAGGGTGCTGTACCTCTGGTGGTGGTGGTGTCTGGGGAAAGCCCTGTCCCGTGTGGGGTACCTCATGTGCCGATGCATGGTTGGTCTCTCAGCAGTACCTCGGGGGGACTGTGCATGGTGGCACTGTGTATGCCGTTGTTGCATTGCTGTGTGCTGCCACCCACTGATGGGTGCTTGTGGTGGGGCTGCCTTGCATGGTTCTGTGGTGCACAGGGTTGCAGTGTCACAGTGGGGGTGGTGGCATGCATGGGGTTTCCTGCAGTGGTGGTCGCTGCTCCTGGGGGGGTGTCTGGGGGTCACAGTGCAGGGTGTGCTCTGCATTGGGGGGATGGTGTGGCACGGGGTGGTCATCCCTCCTTGTGTGCCAGTCACAGCTTGCCGGGGGGTGTGATAGGGCATCATGGCCCGGCTGTGAGTCATTTGATTGTCTCCATGGGCTGGTGGTTATTCCAGCCCTCCCCCAGTTGTGCAGTGCAGGGAGTGTGGGGGGACGATGTCCGTTCTGCTGTGTGTTCCTGTGTCCATCTGTGGCATGGGTGGTGGGCCCCTACCTCCCTGGTTGTGCAGTTGCATTGCTCTGCTGCTGGGGGCATCTCTGGTTGTGCTATGGCACCTCTGGACTGCTCAGCTGCACATCCCTTGTTGCGCTATGGTGCATCAGATCTGTTCAGCTTCCCCTCCTTAGTTGCGCTATGGCGCAGGTGATGTGATATTCAGTCGTCGGCTGTAGGCGTAGTTTTGCCCGCTCCATTTTTGAATATCGCGCCTCTTGCGTATGGGCGCAATGGACTTGCACTTGCTCCTGCTATTGCGCACTTTTTGGGCACAGTTTGAATATCTGGGCCTGGCTGTGTAACACCAGTGGGAGTAACTCAAATTAATTAGATATAAGGAATGAGGCATAGACAAACCTGCAATAGTTGCTCTTTGAGGAAGGTAGTCCACCTGGATCAGTTGGCAAGGAGCCCTAGCATAAGATGTGATGTGCAGAGTTAGGTTGGGTGAGCAGTCTTCAGGATGAGGATGTGGTGTAGCCCCAGTCTCAAATTTTTGGGGTAATAAGCCAGTAAGGGGTATGATACACAGTGCAGTCAGGAGGAGGAATTGCCACGAGGCTGCCATAATTGCAGTTGTTGGGTAAATGAGGGAATATTGATAACAAGGGTAGCTTGCCGGCTGCTGGTTGCAGGATTCCTCTGGTGGAACCCTGGCAGTAAGAAATTGTTTTAGTAAGAAAGAGAAGGCAGGAGATTCAGCAGGGATGGGAGTGGGTGGTGCTAAGAAGATGTCAGGAAGGATTTGTTCATGGAGAGGCTGGTCAGGGTGGAATAAGCTGCTGGAAGAGATGGTCTGTGCAGAGACCATGGGAGGATTCAAATGTGAGTGGACAGATACATGGGCCTAGTATAGACATATAACAAACTCTGGTCAGATCCACCACAGCTGCATAATGAAGTTAGTGAAAGTTGTGTGGAATTGTTAAGGAAGCATGGAGAAACAACACAATGATTTGTAAGTAGTAAGATTTGTTTTAGTTTCTGTTCTAAGGAAGGCATACACGTTATTAGGAAAATACATGGAGGTGTACATTTTAATGGAAGGAATAGGAAGCAATGTAGGTTTACAAAAGCACCCCAGAACAAATGCTATTGATGTACGTGTTATCCCGGATAATATTGGCCAGACAGCCAAATTTTAAAGAAAACACAATTGCACATACCACAAAAATAATGCAAAGCATCATGGGAAACATATACAAATCCACATGATGGTACAGAAGGTGGCAGTACATGAAAAAGTAATGGCTGACATATGTTCAGCCTTGGGATTATTTACACAGTTTTTTTTTTTTTTTTAGAGAAACAGGGCTTTTGTTCATGAGGTGATGCATGCTATATGTAAGCAATGTGTTGATGTCAGGCAGTCAGGTGTAATGATGATGGACTGTTAGCAGACAAAATGTGATAGTAACTTTCAGAGGGGATCACTTTTGATAAGGGAAAGGTAGTTATGCTTGTGATAATGGGAATATTAGGAAAGTATGAGGTCTATGCAGAAGTGGTATACTAATATGCACAGTTTCATAAGTATGTGCTCAGAGTGCAGGTAAACGTGATATGCAAGTTTGTTTTAGAAATAGATAAAAATAGCGATACATGCAATTGATAGAATGATAGCTAATTACATAGACATGCAGGCCCTCTCCACACTACACTCGAAAAAGCTGTAATGGATTCAAACCATTACAGACTGTAAACATTACAGTGTATCCATACTGCCAGTGAACAGTGTGGATAATGGTTTGAAAACATTACAGCCTGTCCACACTGAGTGCGATAGTGTGTGTGGTCTCAACCCTGTAGTAGCAATGCACATCCCATGGTGCACTCAGTGATGACAGCTGCATTTTGAGATGCCCTCCTACATGTTCTATGGAGTACTGTGTATATGGCACAGTCATATTATGTAAATAACCATATTTCACTGTTACAAGACACACTTATGTTGTGGAGGTGACAGAAAGAGGTTCAAGGAAGGGGCAAATCCATATGTTGGAATCAGGGCTACATCAGTGAGAGGAGGGAGGAGGAGGAAGGAAGGAAGGAGAGGGGGGGACATGGCATCAGTTCTGCCAGTATTAGGGCACCTGGGCACAACAGATATTTTCATGTACTGCTGCTGTGTGGCTGAAGGCTGACCCTCTACTACTGCCTTCAGTGCTCCCCACTGCTCCACTGTGCACAGTGCCACACATCTATTGTCCACCACAGCAGTGCTCCACGATGCACTCAGGAGCTCCACTAACGTATGTGTTCACTACTGGCACTGCTCTGCCGGTAGTATTGTTGCCACATCACACATGGGCAGGCAGGGTACTCCCAACACTTGGCACAGTGAGAAGAGTAATCAAGGACAGTACACAGATACCATCAGGAGGTGGCCTTCAGGGAGGCAAGTGCAGAGAGGTAGGTTAGGTGGGTACATGGGGGTACACACGGGGGTGCACATACAGCTGTCAGGTTACTGTGGTATGGAGGCATCCCAGTATTGCAGCCTACACCCATGCTCCACACTTCCATTTGCATATATTCTGGTAACTTCCAACCTCCCTGCATGCAGTGAAACAGTGCTGCAATATATGCAGGTATAGTAGGAGACTAGAGGATGCACAGTGGAGCGTTTAGACACAATTGCAATTAAAAACTGATAAAGGTGTAAAGCTGTAAGTAAGAGTGAAATAACCATGCTGGTATGCACACCACATAAAGTGGTTCTTGGAAGGATACAGATTGGGGATGGCTCAATTAAAGGAGCAGTCCACCCAGAATTTGCAAAAACATATGGTATTGGTGTTTTGATTTGTATGTAAAGCCCTAGTGTGTCCTTCCCTCTGCCTGCTAGTAGGATTTTTTCCTAAATTAGGCTGCTAGTTTTAAGGTAGTTTTATGACCCCTGGGGATCTCCATCACAAATAGGTTTACTGCCTTCTGCCTCCTACAATGCACCCTGTCTCACGTGACAGTGATGTAGCCAGGCCCATAGATTTAGCATATGCAGTGCTTTTTAAAATCAGTTTGCAACAGCAGAGCTTTGTAACTGTTCTTCTCTAGTGAGCACAAATGGCAACAGTTACAATTTAGCAGATGTCTGAGAGCTACCTTACTGGGGTTTCTGTAAGAAAACAGCTACTAAATAGCTCTAATTCCATATTTGTGTTTTCTGAGTGTGTCATGTCTAGCTAGCAGTAATATGTGTTTTCATTTTAAAATGTAATTTCATCAAACTATGCACAACAATAAAGAGCATAGAAATTGCCCCAGATCATCACTGCTATAATTAATAAAGACTATGGCAGTTTTCTTACAGAAAACTCACTCAGCGCTAAAGAATTTGCTAAACTGTAACTGTAGGTACCAGCATTCTTTTTTTTTTACCAGGAGAGACACACTAAAGCTTGTTTACAGGTGTGACCTGGGAGCGCAAGGAAGTTAATTGATTTGCTCAGGGACACACAAAATGCATGTGGAGGCTGTGGGATTCAAACCCAGGACACCAGGTTTGCAGCTCAGAGCCTTAGACCACCACACTATACTGCCTCCTCTATTCTAATAGGTAGAACTGGCAGTTAGTGCTGATTTTTCTCTGTGACATGATGTTATATATATATATATTTTTTTGGGGGGCTACAAGTGTGAAGTATCTTTTTAATGAAGTATAAAAATATGTATGTGTGAGTTATTTAGTTTGGCAAATATTTGTTTTATTATTTGAAAAAGTGGGATACACTAAATGTGTAGTGCAATGAACTACTGTAAAATGAGATCAAATGTGTAGCTAAAATAGTCACTGTCATCCTGTTGTTTTCATGCTATACCACACGCAGGAGAAAAGTGACTTTAAAGTATGCTGCAGTTTCTAGGCTATAGCTTCATACCATACACTTCATTTGTGAAAAAAAAAGGAAAATCATGTCACAGAGCAAAATCAGCACTAAATGCTGGTTCTACCTAATAGAATGCTGGTTATAGTTTAGCAAATACTTGAAATCTGAGTGCGGTTTCTGTAAGAACACAGCTAGTCTTAACTAATTATAGTGCTAATGACCTGGGCAATTTCTGTGCTTTTATGGTTGTGTATAGTTTGATGAAATTAAGTTTTAAAATTAAAAAACTCCTGCAAGCTAGACCTGACACACATAGAAGACAACAATAGTGAATTAGAGCTTAATTTAGTAGCAGTTTTCTTATATAAACCCCAGTTAGCTAGCTCTCGGGTATCTGCTAATAGGCCAATTTAGGAAAAACTCCTAATAGCAGACAGGGAAGGACACACTAGGACTTAACATGCAAATCAAAACACTCTGCATAACACATGTTTTTGCAAATTCTGGTGAACTATGTTAAAACTGCAAGCCTAGTAAAAAGATACACTGCAGCCTCTTGCTGTACTGACACACTTCAATTGATGCAAAATACAGAGTAAGGTGGTGGGGGTAGGGTTGGAGGACAGGTCTGAATAACAACATATACCTACCAGGAGGGACTTTCCATCTCTCAGAATGTATTTGTGAAAATGTGTGACCAGGAGAGGAATGTAAGCTGAGCCAAGAGTGTTTAAACAAGTATCGTATAAGGGTGCAGTTTCAGGCATTTTCTTTCTGTCTGACGCTTAAGCTCTGATGTCCCAGGCAGCTCTGATAGTCAATTGTTCCAGCATGATAGAGCCACCTCATGCCCCTCCCACATGAACCAAAAAAAAGGTGGGGTGGATCTTTAGGAGCTTCTTGGGCAGAGGTGGGGGTGGATCTTACTCCCCCAAAAAACTAATGCTGCCTCCCACAACTCAGGTTCCAGTTCTTGTACCTCCCACTTAAGAAAGAAAATATGCACTGCAACCATTGACTAACATGAAAGCATATTTATTTGAGGGCAGAAAACATTTCTTGGAGGAGGGTAAGGTGGAGGAGACAATTTACACCTTCAGTCAGTTCCACGGACAGCAAACATGACATCACTCCTTTTGTACATGCAAAATGTCTGCAGGCTCCGCCTACTGCAGCCATAAAAAGTGAGGGGAGAGTGGGGATAGTGAAGCCACTAGGGCTCTCACATTCTACATTAGAATGGTAGGTATGAAGAAGACATGATGGGCCATGATGCCTTTTTCTGCCAACAAATTGTATGCTTCTGTGTAAGTTTTGACCCTGATTTTTTTTTTTTTTGGTAAAGTTCGGGTTGTCAACAGGAAGTTGTGTTCCTGTTTTCAGGTATTTCTGGGTTTTTCACTGGGATGTTATAATGCTGATTTCAAGTATTTCTGAGGTTTTAACTGGAAGTTGTGATCCCGATTTCAAGTACTGCATGTCTGGGGTTTTCAACAGGAACTTTTGTGCTGACTTCAGGTATTTCTGGGGTTTTCAGAGGGAAGTTATGATGCTGATTTCAAGTATCTCTAGGGTTTTGAGTGGTGAGTTTTGATGCTGATTATAAGTATAGCTGGGGCTTTCAGTGTGAATTTTTTTTTTACTTTATTTTTTTACCCTCCTCCCCTCCCAAAGCTCTGCTTCTTCAGGATTCCCCACTGGAGTCCTGCCCCCACTTCTGCCACCTACAGTAGTAACCAGAAACATTGCCAGCTATTTTGCAAAATTTCTGAAGAGTTCCTCTCTGCTGCCCCTACTGTGGAAATGCAGAAAGCAGGAGATATTTCTGGAAATATCACAAAAATTTCGGGAAATATCTGGTAGTGTCTGTGGCTGCTACTGTACCTGTGCCATCCATGAACCCCCATGTAGCCTTGGTTTACCCCCCCCAGGTGGGGACAAGGTGGGGCCCTTACACCCTGAGCTTTTACCTGTTTCTTCAGGCTCTGGGATTGGCCAGGCAGGCAGGAGCCATGAGGGGTCTGCTCCGGGGCTCCATCTACCCAGAGCCTGGAGAGTGTTTTTCCTCCTCGGTGTTTCTGTGGATGTCACATGAACCCTGACATCAAGGCTCATAGTGTCAACATCCATGACATCCTCCCCTTGCTGCATCTCAGCTCGTGCTGTGCCCCAGACCTCCGCCTGAGGCCAGTCTTGCACCGGGATGTTGACCCACCTCCCTCCCTCCCTGGAGAAGGTGAGTTGTCCTGAGGACTCTCAAGCCTTCTCCCCCGGCTGATCCTCCAGCTTCCCGGGCTTATTCCCGAACCCTGGTCACTGGCGTCGCAAGTGGAAATCCAACAGCTGTGCCAGCAGGCCAGCTCAGTGTGAAGTTTTTATTTTGACTGCAAAATAAGGACCACAGTTCAGGTATACACACAGATGCACACTAACACAACTTATTTTCATTTTGGACTGGGAAAAAAAAGAAAGAAAGAAAGACCAGCACACTTCAGTTTGCAAAATAAACCCTCCCTCTTCTCAAAGTTCAATTTTTGTTTCTACAGACCCAAGGTACAGCCCCTCTCCAATCACACTAATTGCTGTAATTGCAGTTTTCAGAGGGTACAGCTATCCTCTCTATATAAAGCTAAACAATTAAGGCACAGATGTGTTCCCTCCTTTTACATAATCAATTTC
The DNA here is from genome assembly GCA_016271365.2 of Neoceratodus forsteri. NCBI lineage: Eukaryota > Metazoa > Chordata > Ceratodontiformes > Ceratodontidae > Neoceratodus > Neoceratodus forsteri. The sequence continues at coordinate 123,915,794 of JADMNL010000023.1, read as the reverse complement.
ATTCTGTAAGATATAGTATGGTAAAAGAAAACAAACGATAGAAATGAATACAGTGTTTCAAGCTGAAAAGGACATCCTTATAGGGAAAGGCAGAATGCTTTGGGCTTAAAGGCCACCTAAACACTTTTTTATGCCTGTTCCTGATCCATTGTACTCACTTTTTCTGAAAGTCCATCCCCAATATGTCTCCATGCCAATTTTTATCATAAAAGTCAATTTGAAAAGCATTTTATTTATGCCTGTAATTTCTATAGTCTGATGCACTTACTTCCGTGTTTCTCCATGGTGCGTGCCTCTCGTGCACTCTCCTGGTTGTGTAACCCCACCTTGCAATGATGTAATTCTAGCAAGGTGGGTCATTGCACTGAATGAATGAAGCACTGTGTGTGAAGAACGTGTTTTTTTCTCCGCATGCTTGTGGTCAGCCCAAGATGTGAAATGCAATAAAAAGTAGTGAATTTTTATTGCATTTCAGATAATATGATAGAAAGTGTCCACTGAATTTAGTAAGGTTTATACTGGCATCCCTTCTGTTTCCAGTGACCCAGCAATGCCATCTGTCAGTGCCAATTAGGGCTGATGACCAGACTGCTTGTGACATAGTCTTCTTCCATTACCGGCTGCAGAAGAAATAAACAAATAAAACCATCATTGCCAAATAAATCTATAATGTGGCCTTTATTATGTTGTCTTGTACATGCGCAAGCAACATCTTGTGATAGTAGGAGAAATGCAGAGGTGTGTCAGTGTTGGTGAATGCAGGGCACGCTTTAGAAGCTGTGCCACTCATTCCCCAATGAGCCACCATGCTAGTGCTGACACAAGTATTATGCAAAGTGCCACCAGCTTGAGAGAAATATGCCGTTGCAATCAGAGACAAGCTCGTCAAGCAGCAGTACAGATGACATGCCTCCCATATGTACCTTTCCTGGTAAAACATTTCAATAAACATGGTGGCAGCTCCTGCTGTCTGCCACACAATCCCAAAAGAAGGCCAACATCGGGGGTGCAATCTCTGTGTCGGCATGTCCGCCACTGCCTCACGTTGTGTGGCACACTGGGTGCACACCCCAGTGTGTACTGCTCATAGAAAGATGACCACATCAGCATGTTCCTGCCCCTGCCCCACCCCCATTGTGTAGCACACTGGGAGCCCACCTCAGTGTTACCAACATCACACCCCCCCAAAAGTCATGGGGCACACTGGGAGCTCACCCCAGTGTGCCCAACATTTGTTTTATTTCACCTGTAAAGAATGAAAATGGTCCCGTGAGGTCCGGTTTGTTTTTTGTACCTGAAAAAGAAAACAGTCAGTTGTCCGCAGTACCTACCCACCCCAACCCACACCCACCCTCTGGGCACCCCACCTCCCCACACCCCCCTCACCACTGGAGGTCTGGTGCTGCAATCTTCAGTGGAGCGGGAACACTTCTGCTCTCTTGAAAACCGAACTGCAAAATGAAGAAATGCTGGTAAGCTGTATAATGGCATAAATGGGGGGTTTCAACTTAGGTGGATATCTCAGCCATTTTTTGGAATTTTGGCTCCAAATTTTCAACATGGTGTTCTTGGGATCCCACCTCATGAACACATGCACTGTCATCTCATTATTTGGTCCAAAAAGTCATTTTGTGTTCCCTGTGCAGAATCACCTTTCAGGACCAAGTAACAAAATGACAGTGCCACTGTTCATGAGGTGGGGTCCCAAAAAGCCTAAGTTGCAAATCTGGTGACAAAATTCCAAAAAATGACTGTGTTATGAGCATGCATTGCACAGTTTCCACGCACGCTCGTAACTTTGACAATTTTTAATATTTTCACTCCAGATTTTCAACATTGCCATTTTTTCACACTTCCTTATGAACAGTACAGCCATCATTTTTCACATCCTGCCCAAAATGTGTTATCACACATGTGGCGCACAATGGTGCTGTTGTTGTGGGAAATCAATGTTCTGGACAGATTAACAAAATCACAGTGACACTGTTCATGAGCAGAGGTCTCAAAATGCCTATGTTGAAAATTTGGTAAAAAAAAATCCCCCAGATAATTGCGTTATGAGCTGCATCGCGCAATTTCTATACACGCTCATGACTTCACCAATTTTTCATAATTTTACTCCAGATTTTCAACATTGCCATTTTTGTACACCTCGTCATGAACAGTACAGCTGTCATTTTTCACATCCTGCCCGAAATGTGTTTTCGCACCTGTGGTGCCAAATAGCACAGTCGCTGTGCAAAATCACCTTTCAGCTAACAAACTGATAGTGCTGCTGTTCATGAGGTGGGGTCACAAAAAGCCCATGTCAAAAATTTGAAGTGAAAATACCAACAAACGCCAGGGGTGTTAGGGTTTCCAGCCGTAACACCTCACCCTGTAGAGACTGACAGGCATCATGGGTGTGACTTGGGAATGTCAGCTGTAATGCTCACGCCATTCCACCCCCACCCCCACCAACACCCTGCAGACAGTAACAGACATCGAGGTGTGCCTTGGACTCTTCTGCCCCAAAGTTCACCCCATTCTCCTATACTGCACCCATCATACATAGCCTGCTGTTCCATGGCCCCTCATCCAACTCAGGCGGTGTTATGCAATGTCAGGTCAATAAAGAACAAGACAGCAATTATTGCTGAACTTGTTGAAACATCTGACCTGGCTTGCATCACTGAGATCTGGCTGGATGAGAATACTGGTCCAGTATTGAAGTCATCAGTTCCAGACTGCTACTGAGTGATACAGTACACTGCCCGAGATTGGATCGTAGTGGTGGCGGTGTAGCCATTTGTTTTAAGGCTGAGCTGGGCCTTGTAGAGGTACCAATGGGGGCAACCAGGTCCTTCGAGTGTATCATGGGTGCAGGTGTGGGTTGCAGGATTCTTCTCATCTACCGTCCACCCAGAGATGGGAACGTTTTCCTGCAGGAAGTTGCGGACTTCATGGTCGACATGGTGTTGGAATCCTTCAGGTGGTTGGTCCTGGGGGATTTTAATGCCTGGCTCGATGATGAACTCTCACTTTTTGGTCAGAACTTCCTCCAACTGATGATTTCATTGGGCTTCACACAGGTAGTTACTACTGCAACCCATACTCAGGGTCACTCCCTGGACCTGATGTTCCTCCTGGGGATGGAGGTTGCTGATCTGGTGGTGGAACAGTTCGGGTGGTCTGACCTTCACTCTATAAGGTTTAGTTTCATGGCTCCCCCTGTGAGACCTGCCCCTTTGGAGATGGTCCAGTGCAGCCCTTTAAGGGATGTTACCCCGAGGGTCTGATGGCGGTGCTGGACCTATCAAGCAGGCCTTTGGAATGCTTGGATCCAAGGGGACTTGGTATCGCGCTATAATAGTGTGGTGTCCAGGAACCTGGATTCTGTAACTCCTGTCTGAGTTTGCCCTCTCTCTCTTAGCCCTCGGTTCCCTTGGTTCAATGGGACTTTGAGGGAGCTGAGGAGAGTAGGGAGAAGGTTGGAGCATTGTTGGCAGAAATCCGGCCTGGAGGAGGAGGACAGACTTAGGTTGATGGCCCATTATTTGGACTATTAATTAGCAATCTCCCATAAGAAGGCAGAGTTCCTGTCCAGGGAGATTGGTGCAGCAAGGAATTGACTGGCTCAGCTCTTCCGGACTATTGACAGGCTGTGCAATCCAGCCTGCCTTCAGGACAAACTAAATGTGATGAGTTTGCTCAATTCTTTGCCAATAAGGTGTCCTCCATCAGGTCAGAGATCCGCTCAACTCATTCAAATGAGTATGGCGGCGGTCAGTGTGAGGGCACAGGCACCCACTCTGTCTGGACAAATTTCAACGAACCAGCGATCATGGATATTGTGAAGATTGTCCAGGGCATGCAACCAGCTTGCTGTAGTTTAGATCCTGGTCCAACCCAACTCCTTGTGGTGTGTGTGGATGCCATCAGACTGATTCTCGCTGAGACAGTCTGGTGTTCGTTCGACAAGGGTGTGTTTCCAAGCCCCCTGAAGGAGGTAGTGGTGACACCCCTTTTGAAGAAATCTTCCCTCAACCCAGATTGTCTTGCAAACTACAGACCTGTCTCTAACCTGCCCTTTTTGGGCAAGGTTATTTAGAAGGTAGTTGCATTGCAGCTTGAGAACTTTCTTACCACCCCCGAAGTCTATGATCCTCTCCAGTCCAGTTTCAGGAAGAGGCACAGTACTGAGACAGCCCTGGTTTGGGTACTGAATGACCTCCTGATAGCAAGAGATCAGAGGAGCCATTTGATCTTGGTTCTCCTTGATCTCTCTGCAGCATTTGACACCATGGATTATGGGGTGCTGCACAAATGCCTACAGCTACTCTGTGGACTGTCATGGACAGTCCTCAGATGGTTCCATTCTTTCCTCTCAATCAGAACACAGAGAGTGGTATTGGGAATTTTTTCCTCGGCCCCCTTCTCCCTGCCTTGTGGGGTGCTGCAGGGTTCTGTGCTATCCCCCATGTTGTTCACGGTGTACATGCTGCCATTAGGAGACATCATAAGGTGGAATGGGCTGAGTTTTCACTGCTATGCAGATGATACTCAGCTGTACCTGTCCTTTGTACTCGAACAGAACAATGCAGTCTCAGTCTTTAACAACTGCCTCGCTAAAACTCAAGACTGGATGAGTGCTAACTGGTTGAGATTGAATCCTGATAAAACCGAGGTGGTGGTGGTGGACCCAGGTCATTGGGTACAGAGGCTGACTCCTGATCAGTCATCTGGCCTTGTGCTAGGGGGCAATCAGTTGAGATCCTCTGAAGAGGTGCGGAATCTGAGCATTGTGCTTGATGGTGAGCCGACTCTAAAATCTCAGGTGTCAGCAGTCATGAAGTCCTCTTTCTACCATCTAAGGGACATTGCCTGGATAAAGCACCTAGTTCTGCCCGAGAACCTTCCTGTATTGGTCCATGTCTTTATTACTTGGTATTACTTACTTCGTATGAAAGAACAGAAGAAGGCCAGAGCCCTTCGAGACTGTTCCCCACACTATGTGGGACATTATTTATCTATTATCCCTCAACCAAACATCTAATTTGTTTTTAAAGACAGTGGCACTAGTTGCCTCTACCAATTCTTGTGAACAAGGTGTTCCATACAATGGATGCTCTTATTGGAAAAAAGTTTCCCCTTTTGCTGGTTTTATAAGTTTTTACTTCAAGCTGTTTATTGTGCAGTCTCGGAACATGTCTCCTTTTGGAGAGTGTTAGACCACATTTTTCCATTAGATTTGGTGAATTTATTAAATTAAAAACCATAAGCATATCACCTCTTAATCTTCTAGTTTGAAGAGAGAAGAGACCAGTAGCTTTTAATCTGTTCTGATAATCCAAGTTTGTTAATCTTGGAATCATTCTAGTTACTCTCCTTTGAACCTGTTCAAGAATTGCTATGGCTTTTTTTGGTTTGGATTCCAGAAAGGGGAGCCATAGTCAAGATACGGTCTAATGTATACCCTATACAATGAAATAAGGCATTGTTCAGTGCGATTAACAAAAGTGCATTTTATTTGCCTCAAAAGTCTGTTGGTCATGCAGGCAGTTCTAACACAGTGATCATTTGATGTAAGTTTATTATTAACATATATCCCTAAATCTTTTTCACAATTTGATGAGTGAAGCGGCAGTCCGTTTATATAATATATAGTTTTTGGATTATTTACACCGAAATGCACTACTAAACATTTGTCTTGATTAAACTGCATATGATTTTCATTTGCCCAAATTGTTAATTTTTCCAAATCCTTCTTTAATGCAGAAATATTTTCTTGATTATTAACCTTGCCCCCCAATTTAATATCATCTGCAAATTTAACTATGAAGTTATTTGGCCCTGTTTGCAAATCACTGATAAAGAGATTAAACAATGTTGGTCCCAAGACTTACCCCTGTGGTACACCACTTGTCACACTACCCGAATCAGACAAGATATCATTAATTCTGACTCTCTGAGAATGATTTGTCAACCAGTTTAAAGTCCAGTTGACAATATCAGGTGACAAACCTAGATTGTGCATTTTAGTAATGAGTTTTTCATGTGAGACTTTATTGAAAGCTCTACTAAAGTCCAAAAGAATTACATCAGTAGGGATAACCACATCTAGTAGAGTACTTATATTATTGTAAAAAGATATCGGATTGGTGGTGCAGGAATACTAGGGAGTAAACCCATGCTGATTTGAATCATAAATTCCTAATTTTTTACAATCTTGATCTATTAGAGACTTCATTACTCGTTCCATTAATTTACCAGCCACTGAGGTCAGGCTAATTGGACAATAATTTTGACAGAACCTCTATTGCCTTTTTTAAATATGGGAGTAACTTTTGCTGAATGCCAATCATTTGGTACAATGCTTTCTTGTAAGGATTTGTTGAAGATAATTGACAAAGGTGTAGAAATATTTATAGAGGTTTCGAACTGAAACCATGGATGAATACCGCCTGGGCCCGGACTAGTATTTTTTTTTAGTTTTTTGATAGCATGTATAATGTCAGTTGGATAAAACCTATGATAATCTATGTGGTAAACTTTAAATGTACTAATAGGTGATTTTTGCGAGAAGACAGAACAAAAGTACTTATTAGAGAGATTCGAGGTTTCTATATCAGATAGAGAAGAGCCATTGGTTATAATGGGACCAATGGTCCTTGATACACCTTTTTTACTATTTATATAGGAGAGAAGAGATTTTCGACAGTCTTTTGTGTGAGCTAGTTTAAATTTTAGCTTATTTTTTGCCAATTTAATAGATTTTTTTAAGTTTTTCACATATAGTCTGTATTTATGTAATAGAGTAGTTTTAAATGGAACAGAACTATTCTTAAGTTTCTTAAAAAGTTTAATTTTTATTTTAATCTGATTTTTAATTATCTTGTTGAACCAAGGGGGAATTTTTCCTTTATAATTAAATTTCCTCTTAGAAGGAATAAAGGTATTTTCCAAATAATGTATAATGTGTTTAAAAAAGTACCAAGCTTGTTGTGTTGTACAATTAAGAAGATTAGAGTCCCAGTTTATGTTTTGTAAGTATTCATTGATTTTAGAAAAATTTGCTTTGTTATAATTTTTTGTACAGTATAACTTCCTTTGTGTAGCTTTAAATTGTTGAATTTCAAAAAGAATAGATAAATGATCACTGGTCCCAAGTGGATCCCAAATTTGTAAATTGCTAATTTGTTACTCTATGTTAGTGAATAATAGATCCAAAATATTAGGACCTCGAGTGGGTTCAGTAACAAGTTGTTGTAAACCAGTACTAACTACCACATCTATTAGTCCTTTCTCAGCATAGGACTGTCCTGAGAATGAGTCCCAGTTAATATGAGGGAGGTTAAATTCACCAAATATTACAGTATCTTGAGATTCTGAAAAATGTGTAATTTCTTTAAACGTATCAGTTGTGTAATCTGAATTTGCAGATGGAGGTCAATAGATGTTGCCAACAGTTATATAGGACTGCTCCTACAATAAGATTTTAACCCATATACTTTCCAAAGGAAAGGGAGAACACACTTCAAAAGAAGGAATATCATTTCGTATGTACGTACAAACGCCACTGCCTTGCTTATCTAATCTGTTTTTATGATATAACTTACTGTATAACCTGGAATTTCTCTGGACCAAATTGAGGATGCGTCCAACCAAGTTTCGGTTACTCCCACCACACCTATATTTAAAGTTTTACATTTGGCTTCGAGTTCTGTTAATTTGAATTGGTTTAAAGATCTTGCATTCAAAACTAGGAATTTACATTTAGTTGTAATAATATTTTGTAAGTATTCAGAGACTTGGGAATAGACCCATTCTCCCCATTGTTTTTAGTTTAAACAATGATTTATGATTTTAGTGATACTTTTCCCCATAAGTGTACTACCCCTATCACTGAGATGTAAACCGTCCCAGTAAAACAAGGAAGAACGATCTGAAAATGGTTCCCAGTGGGTAATACAAGGTATATCCTGCTTAAAACACCACTTCCTCAGCCATTCATTTAGGGCTTTTATTTTCTGCGTCATGGTAGATGTTGCTCTTGGGACAGGTAGAATTTCAGATATACATACACAGCATCCCCTATCAAATAACAGGTTACATAACACCACATAGTCCTGTTGTAACTGATTAAATGGGGTGTTGTTTATATTATTAACACCAGCATGTATGATAACCAGAGGATTTTCCCCCACATTTTGTAAAATTTTAGGCATCATGGAGGTAATGTCAGATACCCTGACCCCACGGAAGCTAGAACAAGTGTGGTTGCTCTTGTCACTATTGCATACTGCCCTGTCAATGTGCTTAATGATTGAATCTCCCAGGACTAACACTTGTTTTGAGACAGTAGGGGTACAAGAATCAGAAACAGGTGATTGTTTAACACACTGTGGAGCGATTAACTTAATAGGTATTGATTTGGTAGCTTGAGACTTACTGGGATAAATATTCATGGGCATTAACTCCTGATTGAAAAGTATTTTGAAACCATTATTATCAACAGAGGGTGATGCACAGGAAAAATCATGTAGCACTTCATTATTTGATACAGTCAATTGCTCAAACCTATTATGAGTTTCAATAGGGGCTCTATTGTGTATTTGACTGCCCCTCCTTTTTTTAAGAGGCTTTGTGACAGTGGTCCAGTCATCATTATCATGAGAAGAGGGTGGATAATCATCAACCTTATAAGAGGGGACAGAGGCAACAGGTATACTAGTACTAGTCATTACATTTGTCTCCTCATCAGGATGCATAGAAATGCTACCTAAATGTGAAGGAAATTGTTCATTAGAATTAAGTTGTTCATCCATAAGATTAATGTAACCTTCCAATTCCCTAATATCAGTAGAAACCGGTTTAATATTAAGCAGAAACGCTATCTCTGCTTCAAGAGTAGTAATCAGATGGCAATTAGCACATACATGCTCGCTCCCATACTTTCCCTCACTATATATCAAACATTGCATACACTTACTAACTTCTTTTTCCATTATTAAAGGTGTATATTTACTAAGCAGAGGATATGCTAAAATTATCTTATCCAAGTTTGTCTAATGCCAGCAGTTTCAGTGTGCCCAGCAGACACAGCAGACACGTGCAAATGCATGTGTCTCCATGCGCAGCCCCGCGCACGCTTGCCCTGCTCGCTAGAGAGGCAGGTTTTAAGCCAAGAAACCAAAAGTAAGCAACCGCTCACTTCCGGTTTTGACACGAAGTAAAAATAACAATATTTACTTAAATTCAGCAAGATTCTGTGAGTTGAAGGTTTACAAGCCCCTAAAAGGGCAAGAGAACCACCAGGCAACAGTGCTTTTAACAGAGAGATGCTTTGGGGTAGGAGGTATACTAGCTTATTGCTAGTCCAACAGGTTCCCACAATGCTCTGCTATTCACTGAAGAGTCAGTTACAAGCAAATGGTACCACACAATACAGCAACAGTTAAAACAAATATATTATTGTTATATCAAAGTATATTGGTGCACTGCACTACTCCACCTCTCAGCAGAGGTTCACTATATCAGTAGCAATGCCACTATTAAATTCCCTGCTCGCTAGAGGGGCAGATTTTAAGCCAAAAAACTGGAAGTAAGCGTTGTTCACTTCCGGTTTTGGCGCGAAGTAAAAATAACATTTACTTAAATTCAGCAAGATTCTGTGAGTTGAAGATTTACAAGCCCTTAAAAGGGCAAGAGAACCACCAGGCACCAGTGCTTTTAACAGAGAGATGTTCTTTTGGGGTAGGAGGTATACTAGCCTATTGCAAGTCCTCCAGGTTCCCACAATGCTCTGCTATTCACTGAAGAGTCAGTTACTAGCAAATGGTACCACACAGGGTTGACAAAACCAATGTTTCTCTATGATAGTTCCCTTCCTACTGCTAAACAGGAAGTTCCTGTTGACAGTCAGATCCAGCAGCTATAAAAGTAGAACTGGCTTAGGGTGGGTGGGATGCAGGGCAATTAGTAAGAAAAAAGACTAGCAACAGGAAGTTGTAGTTTGAGTCATCTGTTTTATAGTGTCTAAGCTACACCCTCAGTTAAGCTCTCTCTCTCCTCCTACTGGATTAGCAAAGTAAGTTGATACAGTATTCTTCACAGCACAGAACACAAACTGACTTACTTTCTTTTCTTTCTTTTTTTAACCCTAAATAAGACCCGTTCTACTTCTAATAAAGTATCTGTCTGCTTAATCTCAACAGACCCTGGCTCCTGCTGAGATGCAAGTGTTCAATTAATAAGAAAATGTAGCTTCTTTTAGTTATCTGTTTTCTGGTCTACAAGCAAGGCTAGCAACAGGAAGTTGTAATTTGAGTCACCTACTTTTATAGTATCTAAGCCACACCCCAAATTAAGCTCTCTCTCTCCTCCTACTGGTTTAGCAAAGTAAGTTGATACAGTACCCTTCACAGCACAGGACACACACTGACTTTCTTTCTTTTCTTTCTTTTTTAACCCTAAAAAAGACCACTTCTACATCTAATAAAGTATCTGTCTGGATAATCTCAACAGACCCTGACTCCTGCTGAGATATACAGTAAGTGTTAAATTAATAAGAAAATGTAGCTTTTTTTAGTTAGTTGCATTCTGCTCTACAAGCAAGGCTAGCAGCAGGAAGTTGTAATTTCACTCACCTGCTTTTATAGTGTCTAAGCCACACCCCCAATTAAGCTCTCTCTCTTCCTACTGGTTTAGCAAAGCAACTTGATACAGTACCCTTCACAGCACAGAACACACACTGACTTTCTTTTCTTCCTTTTTTTAACCGAAAATAAGACCACTTCTACTTCCAGTAAAGTATATGTCTGCTTAATCTCAACAGACCCTGACTCCTGCTGAAATATAAGTGTTAAATTAATAAGAAAATGTTGCTTGTTTTAGTTTTCTGCTTTCTGCTCTACAAGCAAGGCTAGCAACATGAAGTTGTAATGTGAGTCACCTGCTTTTACAGTGTCTAAGCCACTTCCCCAGTTAAGCTCTCTCTCCTCCCACTGGTTTAGCAAAGTAAGTTGATACAGTACCCTTCACAGCACAGAACACACACTGACTTTCTTTCTTTTTTAACCCTAAATAAGACCTCTTCTACTTCTAATAAAGTATCTGTCTGCTTAATCTCAGCAGACCCTGACTCCTGCTGAGATATAAGTGTTACATTGGTAAGAAAATGTTGTTTCTTTTAGTTTGCTGAGTTCTGCTCTACAAGCAAGGCTAGCAAAAGGAATTTGTAATTTGTGTCACCTTCTTTTATATTGTGAAAGCCACACCCCTAATTAAACTCTCACTCCTCCTACTGATTTAACAAAGTAAGTTGATACAGTACCCTTCACAGTGCAGAACACACACTCATACATCTCAGTGTCTCTCATTAGGAGGGACAATCCTCATTTTGCCCCTCAAACTTGCCCTGTCCCTCATCTGTCCCTCATGGAAAAGGTGCTGTCCACACAGCAATTGTGCTATAAATTCAGACTTTAAAGCAGAAACGCTTAATATTCTAATATACTAATACCAAAATAAACTTTGTACAAGTAAGCACTATGGTTTTCACAGTATTCTGAGCTTGTATCTCCATGTTAGAGGATGTGTCCTCCTTCTGTGGGTCTGTGTCCCTCATTGTCCCTCATTTGGCGTGTCCATAAAAGTCCATGTCCTTCATTTCAGTGACAAAAGGTTGAGAGGTATGCACCCACTGACTTTCTTTCTTTTCTTTTTTTTATTTTTCTTACCCTAAATAAGACCCCTTCTACTTCTAATAAAGTATCTGTCTGCTTAATCTCAACAGATCCTGACTCCTGCTGAGATATAAGTGTTAAATTAATGAGAAAATATAGCTTCTTCTCGTTAGCTGCTTTCTGCTCTACAAGCAAGACTAGCAACAGGAAGCTGTAATTAGAGTCACCTGCTTTTATAGTGTTTAAGCCACACCCCCAATTAAGCTCTCTCTCCTCCTACTGGAACAGCAAAGTATGTTGTTACAGTACCCTTCACAGCACAGAACACACACTGACTTTGTTTCTTTTCTTTCTTTTTTAACCCTAAATAAAACCCCTTCTACTTCTAATAAAGTATATGGCAGCTTAATCTCAACAGACGCTGACTTCTGCTGAGATATCAGTGTTAAACTAATAAGAAAATGTAGCTTTTTTAGTTAGCTGTGTTCTGCTCTACATGCTAGGCTAGCAAAAGGAAGTTGTAATTTGAGTATCCTGCTTTAATAGTGTCTAAGCCATACCACTATTAAGCTCTCTCTGCTCCTACTGGTTTAGCAAAGTAAATTGATACAGTAAACTTCACAGCACGGAACACACACTGACTTTCTTTCTTTTCTTTCTTTTTTAAACCCTAAATAAGACCCCTTCTACTTCTAATAAAGTATCTGCCTGCATAATCTCAAAAGACCCTGACTGCTGCTGAGATAGAAGTGTTAAATTAATAAGAAAATGTAGCTTCTTTTAGACAGCTGCTTTCTGCTTTCCAAGCAAGGCTAGCATCAGTAAGTTGTAATTTGAGTCAACTGCTTTTATAGTGTCTAAGCCACACCCCCAATTAGGCTCTCTCTGCTCCTACTGGTTTATCAAAAATAAGTTGATACTGTACCCTTCACAGCACACAGCACACACTGACATTCTTTATTTTCTTTCTTTTTTAACCCTAAATAAGACCCCTTCTACTTCTAGTAAAGTATCTGTCTGCTTAATCTCAAAAGACACTGACACTTGCTGAGATATAAGTGTTAAATTAATAAGAAAATGTAGCTTCTTCTAGTTAGCCGCTTTCTGCTCTACAAGAAAGGTTAGCAACAGGAAGTTGTAATTTGAGTCACCTGCTTCTATAGTGTCAAGGCCACACCCCCAATTAAGCTGTCTCTCCTCCTACTGGTTTAGCAAAGTAAGTTGATTCAGAACCCTTCACAGAAGAGCAGACACAATGACGTTCTTTTCTTTCTTTTTTTAAACCTTAATAAAACCCTTATACTTCTAATAAAGTATCTGTCTGCTTAATCTCAACAGACCCTGAGTGCTGCTGAGATGAAAGTGTTAAATTAATAAGAAAATGTAACTTTTTTAGTCAGCTGTGTTCTACTCTACATGCAAGGCTAGCAACAGGAAATTGTAATTTGAGTCTCCTGCTTTAATAGTGTCTAAGCCATTCCCCCAATTAAGCACTCTCTGCTCCTACTGGTTTAGCAAAGTAAGTTGATAGAGTAAACTTCACAGCACAGAACACACACTGACTTTCTTTCTTTTATTTCTTTTTTTAACCCTAAATAAGACCCCTTCTGCTTCTAATAAAGTATCTATCTGCTTAATCTCAATAGACCCAGACTGCTGCTGAGATATAAGTGTTAAATTAATAAGAAAATGAAGCTTCTATTAGATAGCTACTTTCTGCTCTAGAAAGCAAGGCAAGCATCAGTAAGTTGTAGGCTCCTTACCGGTGCCCACAGCAGAACCCACACCTATCTACTATACTACGCCACAAAAATACTCACTCTTGAGGAAAGACTGAAATATCAAACCTGCCTACTGGCCAAAAAATCCATGTCAGGTCTCTGCCCTCCTGGAGTCTCTGGACCTTTGCAGCGGGCTGCTAGGTCCCTGCCAACCAAGTACACCACGCAGCCACCTTCAACGTTCCCAGAGCAAGGAACTCTCATTGCCAAAGATCTTTCCATCACCTAGCCCGTCCTGGTTTAACTCCTTCCTGAAACCATCTCTAAGATCCCAGGTATTGGCTGCTTCAAAATCGCCCTCCGCCAGCATATTATAGACAACCCGATGCTGTAAATGTTGTAACTGCCCTGTGCGGTCCCTTCTAACCTTTTCAAGCCCCTCACCTTCCAGTCCTTTTAACTCTACATATTAGTTTGTGACATGTTGTTAAAATTGAATAATGTATCTCCTGTTGTTTTACCAATGTTAGTACCTTACACAAGTTTGCTCCAGTACAGCTTCGCTGTCTGCACTCTCCAAATGTATATTTTATGTATCTAACCTGTTCTTCATCCCTGTCCTAACCTCACTCTATTGTTGTCTCCCCCTCTTTTTTGACGAGGTACCTTTGTAAACGAGTCTTAGACTCAAAGGTTGTAAAACTGATCTCAACAATAAATAAATAAAAAAAAAGTAATTTGAGTCACCTGCTTTTATAGGGTCTAAGCCACACCCCCAATTAAGCTCTCTCTGCTCCTACTTGTTTGTCAAAATAAGTCGATACAGTACCCTTCATTGCACATAACACACATTGACTTTCTTTCTTTTCTTTCTTTTTTGACCGTAAATAAGATCCTTTCTACTTCTAGTAAAGTATCTGTCTGCTTAATCTCAAAAGACCCTGACACCTGCTGAGATATAAGTCTTAAATTAATAAGGAAATGTAGCTTCTTTTAGATAACTGCTTTCTGCTCTACAAGAAAGGTTAGCAACGGAAGTTGTAATTTGAGTCACCTGCTTTTATAGTGTCAAAGCCACACCCCCAATTAAGCTGTCTCTCCTCCTACTGGTTTAGCAAAGTAAGTTGATACAGAACCCTTCACAGAAGAGCAGACACAATGACGTTCTTTTCTTTCTTTTTTTAAACCTTAAAAAAACCCTTATACTTCTAATAAAGTACCTGAGTGCTGCTGAGATGAAAGTGTTAAATTAATAAGAAAATGTAGCTTTTTTAGTCAGCTGTGTTCTACTCTACATGCAAGGCTAGAAACAGGAAATTGTAATTTGAGTTTCCTGCTTTAATAGTGTCTAAGCCATTCCCCCAATTAAGCACTCTCTGATCCTACTGGTTTAGCAAAGTAAGTTGATAGAGTAAACTTCACAGCACAGAACACACACTGACTTTTTTTCTTTTCTTTCTTTTTTAACCCTAAATAAGACCCCTTCTACTTCTAATAAAGTATCTATCTGCTTAATCTCAATAGACCCAGACTGCTGCTGAGATATAAGTGTTAAATTAATAGGAAAATGAAGCTTCTATTAGATAGCTACTTTCTGCTCTAGAAAGCTAGGCAAGCATCAGTAAGTTGTAATTTGAGTCACCTGCTTTTATAGGTTCTAAGCCACACCCCCCAATTAAGCTCTCTCTGATCCTACTTGTTTATCAAAATAAGTTGATACAGTACCCTTCATTGCACATAGCACACACTGACTTTCTTTATTTTCTTTCTTTTTTGATTGTAAATAACATCCTTTCTACTTCTAGTAAAGTATTTGTCTGCTTAATCTCAAAAGACCCTGACACCTGCTGAGATATAAGTGTTAAATTAATACGGAAATGTAGCTTCTTTTAGATAGCTGCTTTCTGCTCTACAAGAAAGGTTAGCAACGGAAGTTGTAATTTGAGTCACCTGCTTTTATAGTGTCAAAGCCACACAGCCAATTAAGCTCTCTCTCCTCCTACTGGTTTAGCAAAGTAAGTTGATTCCGTACCCTTCACAGAAAAGCACACACACTGACTTTCTTTTCTTTCTTTTTTTAACCCTTAATAAGACCTCTTCTGCTTCTAATAAAGTATCTGACTACTTAATCTCAACAGACCCTGACTGCTGCTGAGATATAAGTGTTAAATGAATAAGAAGATGTAGCTTCTTTTAGTTAGCTGCTTTTGCTCTGCAAGCAAAGCTAGTAACAGGAAGTCATAATTTGACTCACCTGCTTTTATAGTGTCTAAGCCACACCCCCAATTAAGCTCTCTCTCCTCCTGCTGGTTTAGCAAAGTAAGTTGATACAGTACCCTTCACAGCACAGAACACATACTGCATCTTTCTTTCCTTTCCTTTCTTTTTAACCCTAAATAAGACCCCTTCCATTTCCAATAAAGTATCTGTCTGCTTAATCTTAGCAGACCCTGACTCCTGCTGAGATATAAGTGTTAAGTTAATAAGAAAATGTATCTTATTTTAGTTAGTTGCATTCTGCTCTGTAAGCAAGCCTACCAACAGGAAGTTGTAATTTGAGTCACCTGCTTTCATAGTTTCTAAGCCACACCCCCAATTAAACTCTCTATCCTCCTACTGGTTTAGCAAAGTAAGTAGATATAGTACACTTCACAGCACAGAACACACAATCAAACCTCACAAGTGTCCCTCATTAGGAGGGACATCCCTCATTTTGCCCCTCAGAATTGCTCTATCCCTCATCTGTCCCGCATAGAAAAGGTCCTGCCCACACAGCAATTGTGCTGTAAATTCAGACTTTAAATCAGAAGCACTTAATATTCTACAATACAAAATCGAAAATAAACTTTGTACAAGTAAACACTATGGTTATCATAGTATTCTGAGCTTGTGTGTCCATGTTAGAGGATGTGTCCTCATTCTGAGGGTCTCTATCCCTCATTGTCCTTCATTTTGAGTGTCCAAAAATATTCGTGTCCCTCATTTCAGTGACAAAAGGTTGAGAGGTATGCAAACACTTTCTTTATTTTCTTTTTTTAACCCTAAATAAGACCCCTTCTACTTCTAATAAAGAATCTGTTGGCTTAATCTCAACAGACCCTGACTGCTGCTGAGATATAAGTGTTAAATTAATAAGAAACTGTAGCTTTTTTAGTTAGCTGCATTCTGCTGTACAAGCAAGGCTAGCAACAGGAAGTTGTAATTTGAGTCACCTGCTTTTATAGTGTCTACACCACACCTCCAATTAAGCTATCTCTCCTTCTACTGGTTTATCAAAGTAAGTTGATACAGTACCCTTCACAGCATAGAACACATACTGACGTTCTTTCTTTTCTTTTTCTTTAACCCTAAATAAGACCCCTTCCATTTCCAATAAAGTATCTGTCTGCTTAATCTTAGCAGACCCTGACTCCTGCTGAGATATAAGTGTTATATTAATAAGAAAATGTATCTTATTTTAGTTAGTTGCGTTCTGCTCTGTAAGCAAGCCTACCAACAGGAAGTTGTAATTTGATTCTCCTGCTTTTATAGTGTCTAAGCCACACTCCCAATTAAACTCTCTATCCTCCTACTGGTTTAGAAAAGTAAGAAGATACAGTACACTTCTCAGCACAGAACACACAATCATACTTCAAAAGTGTCCTCCGTTAGGAAGGACATCCCTCATTTTGCCCCTCAGAATTGCTCTATCTGTCATCTGTCCCTCATGGAAAAGGTTCTACCCGCACAGCAATTGTGCTGTAAATTCAGACTTTAAAACAGAAGCACTTAATATTCTACAATACAAAATTGAAAATAAACTTTGTACAAGTAAACACTATGGTTATCATAGTATTCTGAGCTTGTGTGTCCATGTTCGAGGATGAGTCCTCATTCTGAGGGTCTGTATCCCTCATTGTCCATCATTTTGAGTGTCCAAAAATGTACGTGTCCCTCATTTCAGTGACAAAGGTTGAGAGGTATGCAAACACTTTCTTTCTTTTCTTTTTCAACCCTAAATAAGACCCCTTCTACTTCTAATAAAGTGTCTGTCTGCATAATCTCAACAGACCCTGACTGCTGCTGAGATATAAGCGTTAAATTAATAAGAAAATGTAGCTGTTTTAGTTAGCTGCATTCTGCTCTACATGCAAGGCTAGCAAGAGGAAGTTGTAATTTGAGTCTCCTGCTTTAATAGTGTCTAAGCCATACCCCCAATTAAGCTCTCTCTGTTCCTACTGGTTTAGCAAAGTAAGTTGATAAAGTAAACTTCACAGCACAGAACTCACACTAACTTTCTTTCTTTTCTTTCTTTTTTTAACCCTGAATAACACCCCTTCTACTTCTAATAAAGAATCTGTCTGCTTAATCTCAACAGACCCTGTCTGCAGCTGAGATATAAGTGTTAAATTAATAAGAAAATGAAGCTTCTATTGGATAACTGCTTTCTGCTCTCCTAGCAAGGCTAGCATCAGTAAGTTGTAATTTGAGTCACCTGCTTTTATTGGGTATAAGCCACACCACCAATTAAGCTCTCTCTGCTCCTACTGGTTTATCAAAATAAGTTGATACAGCACCCTTCAGAGCACATAGCACACACTGACTTTCTTTCTTTTCTTTCTTTTTTAACTCTAAATAAGACCCCCTTCTACTTCTAGTAAACTATCGGTCTGCTTAATCTTAAAAGACCACGACACTTGCTGAGATATGTGTTAAATTAATTAGAAAATGTAGCTTCTTTTAGTTAGCTGCGTTCTGGTCTACAAGCAAAGCTAGCAACAGGAAGTTGTAATTTGAGTCACCCGCTTTTATAGTGTCTAAGCCACACCACCAATTAAGCTCTCTCTCTTCCTACTGGTTTAGCAAATTAAGTTGATACAGTACCCTTCACAGCACAGAACACACACTGACATTCTTTCTTTTTAGCTAAATAAGACCCCTTCTATTTCTAATAAAGTATCTGTCTGCTTAATCTCAGCAGACCCTGACTGCTGCTGAGATATGTGTTAAATTAATTAGAAGATGTAGCTTCTTTTAGTTAGCTGGTTTCTGCTCTGCAAGCAAGGCTAGCAACAGGAAGTTGTAATTTGAGTCACCTGCTTTTATACTATCTAAGCCACACCCTCAATTAAGCTCTCTCTCCTCCTAATGGTTTAGCAAAGTAAGTTGATACAGTATCCTTCACAGCACAGAACTCACACTGACTTTCTTTATTTTCTTTCTTTTTAACCCTAAATAAGACCCCTTCTACTTCTAATAAAGTATCTGTCTGCTTAATCTCAATAGACCCTGACTGCTGCTGAGATATATGTGTTACATTAATAAGAAAATATGGCTTCTAGTAGTTTGCTGCTTTCTGTCCTACAAGCAACTCTTGCAACAGGAAGTTGTAATTTGAGTCAACTGCTTTTATAGTATCTAGCTGAGATACAAGTGTTAAATTAATAAGAAAACATAGCTTCTTTTAGTTAGCTGCTTTCTACTCTACAGGCAAGGCTAGCAACAGGAAGTTGTAATTTGAGTCACCTGCTGGTTTAATAGTGTCTGAGTCACACCCCGAATTAAGCTCTCTCTTAACCTACTGGTTCAACAAAGTAAGTTGATACAGTACCCTTCACAGCACAGAACACACAGATACTTTTTCTTTTCTTTCTTTTTTAACCCTAAATAAGACCCCTTCTACTTCTAATAAAGTATCTGTCTCCTTAATCTCACCAGACCTCGATTGCTGATGAGATATACGTGTTAAATTAATAAGAAAATGTAGCTTCTTTTAGTTCACTGCTTTCTGCTTTTTAAGCAAGGCTAGCAAGAGGAATTAGTAATTTGAGTCACCTGATTTTCTAGCGTCTAAGCCACACCCCCAGTTAAGCTTCCTCTCTTCCTACTGGTTTAGCAAAGTAAGTTGATACAGTACCCTTCACAGCACCGAACATACACTAACTTTTTTTCATTTCCTTCTTTTTTTAACCCTAAAAAAGACCTCTTCTACTTCTAATAAAGTATCTGTCTGCTTAATCACAACAGACCCTGACAGCTGCTGAGATGTAAGTGTTAACTTATTAAGAAAATATGGCTTCTTTTAGTTAGCTGCTTTCTGCTCTACAAGCAAGCCTGGCAACAGGAAGTTGTAATTTGAGTCACCTGCTTTTATAGTGTCAAAGCCACACCCCCAATTAAGCTCTCTCTCCTCCTACTGGTATAGCAAAGTAAGTTAATGCAGTTCCCTTCGCTGCACAGAACAAACACTGACTTTCTTTCTTTTCTTACTTTTTTAACCCTAAATACGACCCCTTTTTCTTCTAATAAAGTATCTGTCTGCTTAATCTCAACAGACCCTGACTCCTGCTGAGATATTAGTGTAAAATTACTAAGAAAATGTAACTTCTTTTAGTTTGCTGGTGTCTGCTCTTCAAGCAAGGCTAGTAAGAGAAAGTTGTAATTCAAGTCACCTGCTATTATTGTGTTTAAGTGACACCTCAAATTAAGCTATCTCTCCTCCTACTGGTTTACCAAAGTAAGTTGATACAGTACCCTCCGCAGCACAAACCCACACTGATTTTTATTCTTTTCTTTTTTTTTATTAAACCTAAATAAGACCCCCTTCATCTTCTAATAAAGTTCCTGGCTGCTTAAGCTCAAATGACCCTGACTCCTGCTGAGATATGTGTTAAATTAGTAAGAAAATATAGCTTTTTTCGTTAGCTGAGTTCTGCTCTACAAGCAAGGCTAGCAACTGGAAGTTGTAATTTGAGTCACCTGCTTTTATGGCGTCTGAGCCATACCCCCAGTTAAGCTCTCTCTCCTGCTACTGGTTTAGCAAAGTAAATTGATACAGTACCCTTCACAGGTCAGAACACTCACTGACTTTCTTTCCTTTCTTTCTTTTTTAACCATAAAAAAGACCCTTTCTACTTCTAATAAAATATCTGTCTGCTTAATCTCAACAGACCCTGACTGCTGCTGAGATAAAGTGTTAAATTAATAAGCAAATGTAGCTTATTTTAGTTAGCTGCTTTCTGCTCTACAAGCAAGGCTAGCAACAGGAAGTTGTAATTTGATTCACCCGCTTTTATAGTGTCTAAGCCACAGCCCCAATTAAGCTTTCTCTCTTCCTACTGGTTTAGCAAAGTAAGTTGATACAGTACCCTTCACAGCACAGAACAAGTCATACCCCAAAGTGTCTCTCTTTAGAAAGACATCCCTCATTTGCCCTCAGAATTCATCTGTTACCTCATCTGTCCATCATGGAAAGGTGCTGCCCACACAGCAAATGTCTGTAAATTCAGACTTTAAAGCAGAAACACTTAATATTCTAAAATACTAAATCCAAAATAAACTTTGTACAAGTAAACACTGTGGTTTTCACAGTATTCTGAGATTGTATCTCCATGTTAGAGGATGTGTCCTCATTCTAAGGGTCTGTGTCCCTCATTGTCCTTCATTTTGATTGTCCAAAAATGTTCAAGTCCCTCATTTCAATGACAAAAGGTTGAGAGGTATGCACACACTGACTTCCTTTCTTTCTTTTTTAGCCTTAATAAGACCCTTCTACTTCTAATAAAGTATCTGTCTGCTTAATCTCTACAGACCCTGACTGCTGCTGAGATATAAGTGTTAAATTAATAAGAAAATGCAGCTTCTTTTAGTTAGTTGCTTTCTGCTCTACATGCAAAGGCTTGCAAGAGGAAGTTGTAATTTGAGTCTCCTGCTTTAATAGTGTCTAAGCCATACCCCAATTAAGCTCTCTCTGTTCCTACTGGTTTGTAAAGTAAGTTGATAAAGTAAACTTCACAGCACAGAACTCACACTAACTTCCTTTCTTTTCTTTCTTTTTAACCCTGAATAACACCCCTTCTACTTCTAATAAAGAATCTGTCTGCTTAATCTCAACAGACCCTGTCTGCAGCTGAGATATAAGTGTTAAATTAATAAGAAAATGAAGCTTCTATTGGATAACTGCTTTCTGCTCTCCTAGCAAGGCTAGCATCAGTAAGTTGTAATTTGAGTCACCTGCTTTTTATTGGGTATAAGCCACACCACCAATTAAGCTCTCTCTGCTCCTACTGGTTTATCAAAATAAGTTGATACAGTACCCTTCAGAGCACATAGCACACACTGACTTTCTTTCTTTTCTTTCTTTTTTAACTCTAAATAAGACCCCTTCTACTTCTAGTAAACTATCGGTCTGCTTAATCTTAAAAGACCATGACACTTGCTGAGATATGTGTTAAATTAATTAGAAATTGTAGCTTCTTTTAGTTAGATGCTTTCTGCTCTTCAAGAAAGGTTAGCAACAGGAAGTTGTAAATTGAGTCACCTAGTTTTATAGTGTCAAAGCCACACCCCCAATTAAGCTCTCTCTCCTCTTACTGGTTTAGCAAAGTAAGTTGATTAAGTACCCTTCAAAGAAGAACACACAAACTGACTTTCTTTTATTTCTTTTTCTAACCCTTAATAACACCCCTTCTACTTCTAATAAAGTATCTGTCTGCTTAAACTCAAGAGACCCTGACTGCAGCTGAGATGGAAGTGTTAAATTAATAAGAAACTGTAGCTTCTTTTAGTTAGCTGCTTTCTGCTATACAAGCAAGGCTAGCAACAGGAAGTTGTAATTTGAGTCACCTGCTTTTATACTGTCTAAGCCACACCCCCAATTAAGCTCTCTCTTCTCCTTCTGGTTTAGCAAAGTAAGTTGATACAGCACCCGTCACAGCACAGAACACACACTGACTTTCTTTCTTTTCTTTCTTTTTTAACCCTAAATAGGGCCCCTTCTACTTCAAAAAAAGTATCTGCTGCTTAATCTCAACAGACCCTGACTCCTGCTGAGATATAAGTGTTAAATTAATAAGAAAATGTAGCTTCTTTTAGTTAGCTGCGTTCTGGTCTACAAGCAAAGCTAGCAACAGGAAGTTGTAATTTGAGTCACCCGCTTTTATAGTGTCTAAGCCACACCACCAATTAAGCTCTCTCTCTTCCTACTGGTTTAGCAAATTAAGTTGATACAGTACCCTTCACAGCACAGAACACACACTGACATTCTTTCTTTTTTTAACGCTAAATAAGACCCCTTCTATTTCTAATAAAGTATCTGTCTGCTTAATCTCAGCAGACCCTGACTGCTGCTGAGATATGTGTTAAATTAATTAGAAGATGTAGCTTCTTTTAGTTAGCTGGTTTCTGCTCTGCAAGCAAGGCTAGCAACAGGAAGTTGTAATTTGAGTCACCTGCTTTTATACTGTCTAAGCCACACCCTCAATTAAGCTCTCTCTCCTCCTAATGGTTTAGCAAAGTAAGTTGATACAGTATCCTTCTGAGCACAGAACTCACACTGACTTTCTTTATTTTCTTTCTTTTTTAACCCTAAATAAGACCCCTTCTACTTCTAATAAAGTATCTGTCTGCTTAATCTCAATAGACCCTGACTGCTGCTGAGATATATGTGTTACATTAATAAGAAAATATGGCTTCTAGTAGTTTGCTGCTTTCTGTCCTACAAGCAACTCTTGCAACAGGAAGTTGTAATTTGAGTCAACTGCTTTTATAGTATCTAGCTGAGATACAAGTGTTAAATTAATAAGAAAACATAGCTTCTTTTAGTTAGCTGCTTTCTACTCTACAGGCAAGGCTAGCAACAGGAAGTTGTAATTTGAGTCACCTGCTGGTTTAATAGTGTCTGAGTCACACCCCGAATTAAGCTCTCTCTTAACCTACTGGTTCAACAAAGTAAGTTGATACAGTACCCTTCACAGCACAGAACACACAGATACTTTCTTTCTTTTCTTTCTTTTTTAACCCTAAATAAGACCCCTTCTACTTCTAATAAAGTATCTGTCTCCTTAATCTCACCAGACCTCGATTGCTGATGAGATATACGTGTTAAATTAATAAGAAAATGTAGCTTCTTTTAGTTCACTGCTTTCTGCTTTTTAAGCAAGGCTAACAAGAGGAATTAGTAATTTGAGTCACCTGATTTTCTAGCGTCTAAGCCACACCCCCAGTTAAGCTTCCTCTCTTCCTACTGGTTTAGCAAAGTAAGTTGATACAGTACCCTTCACAGCACCGAACATACACTAACTTTTTTTCATTTCCTTCTTTTTTTAACCCTAAAAAAGACCTCTTCTACTTCTAATAAAGTATCTGTCTGCTTAATCACAACAGACCCTGACAGCTGCTGAGATGTAAGTGTTAACTTATTAAGAAAATATGGCTTCTTTTAGTTAGCTGCTTTCTGCTCTACAAGCAAGCCTGGCAACAGGAAGTTGTAATTTGAGTCACCTGCTTTTATAGTGTCAAAGCCACACCCCCAATTAAGCTCTCTCTCCTCCTACTGGTATAGCAAAGTAAGTTAATGCAGTTCCCTTCGCTGCACAGAACAAACACTGACTTTCTTTCTTTTCTTACTTTTTTAACCCTAAATACGACCCCTTTTTCTTCTAATAAAGTATCTGTCTGCTTAATCTCAACAGACCCTGACTCCTGCTGAGATATTAGTGTAAAATTACTAAGAAAATGTAACTTCTTTTAGTTTGCTGGTGTCTGCTCTTCAAGCAAGGCTAGTAAGAGAAAGTTGTAATTCAAGTCACCTGCTATTTGTGTTTAAGTGACACCTCAAATTAAGCTATCTCTCCTCCTACTGGTTTACCAAAGTAAGTTGATACAGTACCCTCCGCAGCACAAACCCACACTGATTTTTTCTTTTCTTTTTTTTTAAAACCTAAATAAGACCCCCTTCATCTTCTAATAAAGTTCCTGGCTGCTTAAGCTCAAATGACCCTGACTCCTGCTGAGATATGTGTTAAATTAGTAAGAAAATATAGCTTTTTTCGTTAGCTGAGTTCTGCTCTACAAGCAAGGCTAGCAACTGGAAGTTGTAATTTGAGTCACCTGCTTTTATGGCGTCTGAGCCATACCCCCAGTTAAGCTCTCTCTCCTGCTACTGGTTTAGCAAAGTAAATTGATACAGTACCCTTCACAGGTCAGAACACTCACTGACTTTCTTTCCTTTCTTTCTTTTTTAACCATAAAAAAGACCCTTTCTACTTCTAATAAAATATCTGTCTGCTTAATCTCAACAGACCCTGACTGCTGCTGAGATATAAGTGTTAAATTAATAAGCAAATGTAGCTTATTTTAGTTAGCTGCTTTCTGCTCTACAGTAAAGCTAGCAACAGGAAGTTGTAATTTGATTCACCCGCTTTTATAGTGTCTAAGCCACAGCCCCAATTAAGCTTTCTCTCTTCCTACTGGTTTAGCAAAGTAAGTTGATACAGTACCCTTCACAGCACAGAACACGCAGTCATACCCCAAAGTGTCTCTCTTTAGGAAAGACATCCCTCATTTTGCCCCTCAGAATTCATCTGTTACCTCATCTGTCCATCATGGAAAAGGTGCTGCCCACACAGCAAATGTGCTGTAAATTCAGACTTTAAAGCAGAAACACTTAATATTCTAAAATACTAAATCCAAAATAAACTTTGTACAAGTAAACACTGTGGTTTTCACAGTATTCTGAGATTGTATCTCCATGTTAGAGGATGTGTCCTCATTCTAAGGGGTCTGTGTCCCTCATTGTCCTTCATTTTGATTGTCCAAAAATGTTCAAGTCCCTCATTTCAATGACAAAAGGTTGAGAGGTATGCACACACTGACTTCCTTTCTTTCTTTTTTAGCCTTAATAAGACCCCTTCTACTTCTAATAAAGTATCTGTCTGCTTAATCTCTACAGACCCTGACTGCTGCTGAGATATAAGTGTTAAATTAATAAGAAAATGCAGCTTCTTTTAGTTAGTTGCTTTCTGCTCTACATGCAAGGCTTGCAAGAGGAAGTTGTAATTTGAGTCTCCTGCTTTAATAGTGTCTAAGCCATACCCCCAATTAAGCTCTCTCTGTTCCTACTGGTTTAGCAAAGTAAGTTGATAAAGTAAACTTCACAGCACAGAACTCACACTAACTTCCTTTCTTTTCTTTCTTTTTTAACCCTGAATAACACCCCCTTCTACTTCTAATAAAGAATCTGTCTGCTTAATCTCAACAGACCCTGTCTGCAGCTGAGATATAAGTGTTAAATTAATAAGAAAATGAAGCTTCTATTGGATAACTGCTTTCTGCTCTCCTAGCAAGGCTAGCATCAGTAAGTTGTAATTTGAGTCACCTGCTTTTATTGGGTATAAGCCACACCACCAATTAAGCTCTCTCTGCTCCTACTGGTTTATCAAAATAAGTTGATACAGTACCCTTCAGAGCACATAGCACACACTGACTTTCTTTCTTTTCTTTCTTTTTTAACTCTAAATAAGACCCCTTCTACTTCTAGTAAACTATCGGTCTGCTTAATCTTAAAAGACCATGACACTTGCTGAGATATGTGTTAAATTAATTAGAAATTGTAGCTTCTTTTAGTTAGATGCTTTCTGCTCTGCAAGCAAGGCTAGCAACAGGAAGTTGTAATTTGAGTCACCTGCTTTTATACTGTCTAAGCCATACCACCAATTAAGCTCTCTCTTCTCCTTCTGGTTTAGCAAAGT
Organism: Neoceratodus forsteri; assembly: GCA_016271365.2. Classification (NCBI taxonomy): domain Eukaryota; kingdom Metazoa; phylum Chordata; order Ceratodontiformes; family Ceratodontidae; genus Neoceratodus; species Neoceratodus forsteri. The sequence continues at coordinate 123,889,898 of JADMNL010000023.1, read as the reverse complement.
AAGTTGATACAGTACCCTTCTCAGCACAGAACACACACTGATTTTCTTTCTTTTTTAACCCTATATCAGACCCCTTCTATTTCTAATAAAGTATCTGTCTGCTTAATCTCAGCAGACCCTGACTCCTGCTGAGATATAAGTGTTAAATTAATAAGAAAATGTTTCTTCTTTTTGTTAGTCGGGTTCTTCTCTGCAAGCAAGGCTACCAACAGGAAGTTGTAATTTGAGTCACCTGCTTTTATAGAGCCTAAGCCACATCCTCAATTAATTTCTCTCTCTCCTCCTACTGGTTTAGCAAAGTAAGTTGATACAGTACCCTTCACAAAACATAACACACACTGACTTTCTTTCTTTTCTTTCTTTTTTTAACCCAAAATGAGACTCCTTCTACTTCTAATGAAGTATCTGGCAGCTTAAGCTCAAAGGATCCTAACTCCTGCTGAGATATAATTGTTAAATTAATAAGAAAATATAGCTATTTTAGTTAGCTGAGTTCTGCTCTTCAAGCAAGGCTGGTGACAGGAAGTTGTAATTTTAGTCACCTGCTCTTATAGTGTCTAAGTCACACCCCGAATTAAGCTCTCTCTCCTCCTACTGGTTTAGCAAAGTAAGTTGATACAGTACCCTTCGCAGCACAGAACATACACTGACTTTCTTTCTTTTTTCCTTTTTTTATCCCTAAATAACAACACTTCTACTCATAATAAAGTATCTGTCTGCTTAATCCTGAACAGACCCTGACTGCTGGTGAGATATAAGTGTTTAATTAATAAGAAAATGTAGCTTCTTTTAGTTAGCTGCTTTCTGCTCTATAGTAAGGCTAGCAACAGGAAGTTGTATTTGAGTCCCCTGCTTTGACAGTATCTAAGCCACATCCCTAATTAAGATCTTTCTCCTCCTACTGTTTTAGCAAAGTAAGTTGATACAGTACCCTTCACAGCTAAGAGCACACACTGATTTTCTTTCTTTTCTTTCTTTGTTTAACCCTAAATAAGCCCCCCCTTCTGCTTCTAATAAAGTATGTGTCTGCTAAAACTCAACAGACCCTGACTCCTCCTGAGATATAAGTGTTCAATAAATAAGAAATTGTAACTTTTTTAGTTAGCTGTGTTCTGCTCTAAAAGCAAGGCTAGCAACAGGAAGTTGTAATTTGAGTCACCTGCTTTTATACTGTCTAAGTCACACCCCCAATTAAGCTCTCTCTCCTCCTACTGGTTTAACAAAGTAAGTTGATACAGTACCCTTCACAGAACACACACTGACTTTGTTTCTTTACTTTCTTTTTTAATGCTAAATAAGACCCCTTCTACTCCTAATAAAGTATCTGTCTGCTTAATCTCAACAGACCCTGACTGCTGCTGAGATATAGATCTTAAATTAAAAAGAAATTGTAGCTTCGTTTAGTTAGCTGCTTTCTGCTCTACAAGCCAGGTTAGTAACAGGAAGGTCTAATTTGAGTCACCTGCTGTTATAGTGTCTAAGTCACAACCCAAACTAAGCTCTCTCTCCTCCAAGTGGTTTAGCAAAGTAAATTGATACAGTACCCTTCGCAGCACAGAACACGCACTGACTTTCTTTCTTTTCTTTCTTTTTTTATCCCTAAATAACACCACTTCTACTCATAATAAAGTATCTGTCTGCTTAATCCTGAACAGACCCTGACTGCTGGTGAGATATAAGTGTTTAATTAATAAGAAAATGTAGCTTCTTTTAGTTAGCTGCTTTCTGCTCTATAGCAAGGCAGGAAGAGGAAGTTCTATTTGAGTCCCCTGCTTTGACTGTGTCTAAGTCACACCCCCTATTAAGATCTCTCTCCTCCTACTGGTTTAGCAAAGTAAGTTGATACAGTACCCTTCGCAGCAAAGAGCACACACTGATTTTCTTTCTTTTCTTTCTTTTTTTAACCCTAAGTAAGCCCCCCTTCTGCTTCTAATAAAAAATATGTCGGTTAAAACTCAACAGACCCTGACTCCTCCTGAGATATAAGTGTTCAATTAATAAGAAATTGTAGCTTTTTTAGTTAACTGTGTTCAGCTCTACAAGCAAGGCTAGCAACAGGAAGTTGCAATTTGAGCCACCTGCTTTTATAGTGTCTAATCCACAGCCCCAATTAAGCTCTCTCTCCTCCTACTGGTTTAGCAAAGTAAGTTGATACAGTACCCTTCACAGAACAGAACACACACTGACTTTGTTTTTTTTCTTTCTTTTTGAATGCTAAATAAGACCCCTTCTACTTCTAATAAAGTATCTGTCTGCTTAATCTCAACAGACCCTGACTGCTGCTGAGATATAGATCTTAAATTAAAAAGAAAATGTAGCTTCTTTTAGTTAGCTGCTTTCGGCTCTACAAGCCAGCCTAGTAACAGGAAGCTCTAATTTGAGTCACCTGCTGTTATAGTGTCTAAGTCACAACCCAAACTAAGCTCTCTCTCCTCCAAGTGCTTCAGAAAAGTAAATTGATACAGTACCCTTCGCAGCACAGAACACGCACTGACTTTCTTTCTTTTCTTTCTTTTTTAGCCCTAAATAAGTCCCCTTCTACTTCTAATGAAGTATCTGGCTGCTTAAACTCAAAAGACCCTGACTCCTGCTGAGATATAATTGTTAAATTAATAAGAACATATAGCTTTTTTAGTTAGCTGAGTTCCGCTCTTCAAGCAAGGCTAGTAAAAGGAAGTTGTAATTTGAATCAGCTGTTTTTATAGTGTCTAAGTCACACCCCCAAAAAAGCTCTCTCTCCTCCTTCTGGTTTAGCAAAGTAAGTTGATACAGTACCCTTCGCAGCACGGAATACACACTGACTTTCTTTCTTTTCTTTCTTTTGTTAACCCTAAATAAGACCCCTTTTTCTTCTAATAAAGTATCTGTCTGCTTAACCTCAACAGACCCTGACTGCTGCTGAGATATAAGTGTTAAATTAACAAGCAAATGTAGCTTCTTTTAGTTAGCTGCTTTCTGCTCTTCAAGCAAGACTAGCAACAGGAAGGTTTTAATTTAAGTCTTCTGCTTCAGAAGTGTCTGAGCCACACCCCCAATTAAGCTCTCTCTCTCCTCCTACTGGTTTAGCAAAGTAAGTTGATACAGTACCCTTCACAGCACAGAACACACACCGACTTTCTTTCTTTTTTCTTTTTTTATCCCTACATATCACCACTTCTACTCATAATAAAGTATCTGTCTGCTTAATCCTGAACAGACCCTGACTGCTGGTGAGCTATAAGTGTTTAATTAATAAGAAAATATAGCTTCTTTTAGTTAGCTGCTTTCTGCTCTATAGCAAGGCTAGCAACAGGAAGTTGTATTTGAGTCCCCTGCTTTGACAGTGTCAAAGCTACACCCCCAATTAAGCTCTCTCTCTCTCTCTTCCTACTGGTTTAGCAAAGTAAATTGATACTGTACCCTTCGCAGCAAAGAGCACACACTGATTTTCTTTCTTTACTTTCTTTTTTTAACCCTTAATAAGACCCCTTCTACTTCTAATAAATTACATGTCTGCTAAATCTCAACAATCCCTGACTCCTCCTGAGATGCAAGTGTTCAATTAATAAGAAATTGTAGCTTTTTTAGTTAGCTGTGTTCTGCTCTACAAGCAAGGCTAGCAACAGGAAGTTGTAATTTGAGTCACCTGCTTTTATAGTGTCTCTAAGCCATACCCCCAATTAAGCTCTCTCTCCTTCTACTGGTTTAGCAAAGTAAGTTGATACAGTACCCTTCACTGCACAGAACACCTACTGACTTTCTTTGTTTTCTTTCTTTTTTAACCCTAAATTAGACCACTTATTTTTCTAATAAAGAACTTGTCTGCTTAATCTCAAAAGACCCCGACACCTGCTGAGATATAAGTGTTAAATTAATAAGAAAATGTAGCTCCTTTTAGTTAGCTGCGTTCTGATCTACAAGCAAGGATAGCAACAGGAAGTTGTAATTTCAGTCATCTGCTTTCATAGTGTCTAAGCCACACCACCATTTAAGCTCTCTCTCCTTCTACTGGTTTAGCAAAGTAATTTGATACAGTACCCTTCACAGCACAGAACACACACTGACTTTCTTTCTTTACTTTTCTATTTTTAAGGCTTAATAAGACCCCTTCTACTTCTAATAAAGTATCTGTCTGCTTAATCTCAGCAGACCCTGACTCCCGCTCAGATATAAGTGTTAAATTAATAAGAAAATGTAGCTTCTTTCAGTTAGCTGCGTTCTGCTCTACAACCAAGGCTAGGAACAGAAAGTTGTAATTTGAGTCACCTGCTTGCATAGTGTCAAAGCCACACCCTCAGTCAAGCTCTCTCTCCTCCTACTGGTTTAATAAAGTAAGTTGATACAGTACCCTTCTAAGCTCAGAACACACAGTGACTTTCTTTCTTTTCTTTCTTTTTTTAATCCTAAATTAGATCACTTCTACTTCTAGTAAAGTATCTGTCTGCTTAATCTCAACAGACCCTGACTGCTGCTGAGATATACGTGTTAAAATAATAAGAAAATGTAGCTTGTTTTAGTTAGCTGCTTTCCGCTCTAAAAGCAAGGCTAGCAACAGGAAGTAGTAATTTGAGTCACCTGCTTTTATAGTGTCTAAGCCACATCCCCAATGGAACTCTCTCTCCTCCTACTGGTTTAGCAAAGTAAGTTGATCCAGTATCCTTCACAGAACAGAACACAGACTGACTTTTTTCATTTCTTTATTTAACCCTAAATAAGACACCTTCAACTTCTAATCAAGTATCTGTCTGTTTAATCTTAACAGACCCTGACTGCTGCTGAGATATAAGTGTTAAATTAATAAGAAATATAGCTTCTTTAAGTTTGCTGCTTTCTGCTCTACAAGGAAGGCTGGCAACAGGGAGTTGTAATTTGAGTCACCTGCTTTTATAGTGTCTAAGCCACACCACCAATTAAGCACTCTGTCCTCTTGCTGGTATAGCAAAGTAAGTTCATACAGTTCCCTTCCCAGCACAAAACAAACACTGACTTTCTTTTCTTTCTTTTTTAATGCTAAATATGACCCCTTTTTCTTCTAATAAAGTATCTTTCTGCTTAATCTCAACAGACCCTGACTGCTGCTGAGATGTAAGTCTTAAATTAATAAGAAAGTGTAGCTTCTCTTAGTTAGCTGGTGTCTGCTCTTCAAGCAAGGCTAGTAACAGGAAGTTGTAATTTGAGTCATCTGCTATTATAGTGTCTAAGTGACACCCTGAATTAAGCTAGCTCACCTCCTACTGGTCTAGCAAAGTAAATTGATACAGTACCCTTCGCAGCTCAGAACACAGATTGACTTTCTTTCTTTTCTTTCTTTTTTTAAACCTAAATAAGACCCCTTCTATTTCTAATAAAGTATCTGGCTGCTTAAGCTCAAAAGACCCTGACTCTTGCTGAGATATAAGTGTTAAATTAATAAGAATACATAGCTTTTTTAGTTAGCAGAGTTCTGCTCTACATGCAAGGCAAGCAACAGGAAGTTGTAATTTGAGTCACCTGCTTTGATGGTGTCTAAGCCATACCCCCAATTAAGCTCTCTCTCCTCCTACTTTTTTAGCAATGTAAAGTGATACAGTACCCTTCACAGCCCAGAACACACAATGACTTTCTTTCTTTTCTTTCCTTTTTAATCCTAAATAAGACCAGTCCTACTCCTAATAAAGTATCTGTCTGCCTTAATCTCAACAGACTCAACTCCTGCTGAGATATAAATGTTAAATTAATAAGAAAATGTTACTTCTTTTAGTTACTGCTTTCTGCTCTGCAAGCATGTCTAGCAACAGGAAGATGTAATTTGAGTCACCTGCTTTTATAGTGTCTAAACCACACCCTCAATTAAGCTCTCTCTCCTCCTACTGGATTAGCAAAGTAAGTTGGTACAGTGTTCTTCACAGAACAGAAAACACACTCACTTTTTTCTTTTCTTTCTTTTTTTAACCCTAAATAAGACCCCTTCTACTTCTAATAAAGTATATGTCTGCTTAATCCCATCAGACCCTGACTCCTGCTGAGATATGTGTTAAATTAATAAGAAAATGCAGCCTCTTTTAGTTACCTGCATTCTGTTCTACAAGCAAGGCTAGCAACAGGAAGTTGTTATTGAGTCACCTGCTTTTATAGTGTCTAAGCCATACCCCCAGTCAAGCTCTCTCTCCTGCTACTGGTTTAGCAAAGTAAGTTGATACAGTACCATTCACAGCACAGAACACACACTGACTTTCTAATCTTTCTTTTTTTAACCCTAAATAAGTCCCCGCCTCCCTCTAATAAAGTATCTGTCTACTTAATCTCAACAGACCCTGACTCCTTCTGAGATATAAGTGATAAATGAATAAGAAAATGTAGCTTCTTTTAGTTTGACGCATTCTGTTCTGCAAGCAAGGCTAGCAACAGGAAGTTATAATTTGTGTCACCTGCTTTTATAGTGTCTAAGCCACACCCCCAATTAAGCTCTCCCTCCTCCTACTGGTTTAGCTAAGTAAGTTGAAACAGTACCCTTCACAGCACAGAACACACACTGACTTTCTTTCTTTTCTTTCTTTTTTAACCCTAAATAAGACCTCTTCTACTTCTAAGAAAGTACATGTCTGCTTAATGTCAACTGAGCCTGACTCCTGCTGAGATATAAGTGTTAAATTAATAAGAACATTTAGCTTCTTTTAGTTAGCAACTTTCTGCTCTACAAGCAAGGCTAGCAATAGGAAGTTGTAATTTGAGTCACCTGCTTTTATAGTGTCTAAGTCACCCCCGCAATTAAGCTCTCTCCTAATACAGGTTTAGCAAAGCAAATTGATACAGTACTGATCGCAGCACCGAACACACACTGACTTTCTTTCTTTTCTTTCTTTTTTTAACCCTAAATAAAACCCCTTCTACTTCTAATAAAGTATATGTCTGCTTAACCTCAACACTCCCCGACTCCTGCTGAGATATAAGTGTTAAATTAATAAGAAAATGTACCTTCTTTTAGTTAGTTGCTTTCTGCTCTACAAGCAAGGTTAACAACATAAAGTTTTAATTTGAGACAACTGTTTTTATAGCATCTAAGCCACTCCCGCAATTAAGCACTATCTCCTCCTACTGGTGCAGCAAAGTAAGTTGATAATGTACTCTTCACAGCACAGAACATACACTGACTTTCTTTCTTTTCTTTATTTTTTAAACCTAAATAAGACCACTTCTACTTCTAATAAAGTATACGACTGCTTAATCTCAACAGCCCTTGACTGCTGCTGAGATACAAGTGCTAAATTAATCAGAAAATTAAGCTTCTTTTAGTTAGCAACTTTCTGCTCTACAAGCAAGGCTAGCAATAGGAAGTTGTAATTTGAGTCACCTGCTTTTATAGTGTCTAAGCCACCCCCCCAATTAAGCTCTCTCCTACTACAGGTTTAGCAAAGCAAATTGATACAGTACCGATCGCAGCACCGAACACACACTGACTTTCTTTCTTTTCTTTCTTTTTTTAACCCTAAATAAAACCCCTTCTACTTCTAATAAAGTATCTGTCTGCTTAAGCTCAACACTCCCCGACTCCTGCTGAGATATAAGTGTTAAATTAATAAGAAAATGTACCTTCTTTTAGTTAGTTGCTTTCTGCTCTACAAGGAAGGCTAGCAACAGGAAGTTGTAATTTGAATCAAATGCTTTTATAGTGTCTAAGCTACACCCCAATTAAGCTTTGTCTCCTCCTACTAGTTTAGCAATGTAAGTTGCTACAGTATCCTTCACAGCAGAGAACACAAACTGACTTTCTTTATTTTCTTTCAGTTTTAAGCCTAAATTAGACCCCTTCTACTTCTAATAAAGTACCTGTCTCCTTCATCTGAACAGGCCCTAACTGCAGCAGAGATATAAGTGCTAAATTAATCAGAAAATGTAACTTCTTTTAGTTAGCAACTTTCTGCTCTACAAGCAAGGCTAGCAATAGGAAGTTGTAATTTGAGTCACCTGCTTTTATAGTGTCTAAGCCACCCCCCCAATTAAGCTCTATCCTAATACAGGTTTAGCAAAGCAAATTGATACAGTACCGATTGCAACACCGAACACACACTGACTTTCTTTCTTTTCTTTCTTTTTTTTTTCCTAAATAAGACCCCTTCCAATTCTAATAAAGTATATGTCTGCTTAAATCCATCTGACCCTGACTCCTGCTGAGATATAAGTGTTAAATTAATAAGAAAATGTAGCCTCTTTTAGTTACCTGCATTCTGTTCTACAAGCAAGGCTAGCAACAGGAAGTTGTAATTGAGTCTCCTGCTTTATAGCGTCTAAGCCACACACCCAATTAAGCTCTCTCCTAATACAGGTTTAGCAAAGCAAATTGATACAGTACCGATCGCAGCACAGAACACACACTGACTGTCTTTCTTTTCTTTTTTTAACCCTAAATAAAACCCCTTCTTCTTTTAATAAAGTATCTGTCTGCTTAACCTCAACACTCCTCGACTCCTGCTGAGACATAAGTGTTAAATTAATAAGAAAATGTACCTTCTTTTAGTAAGCTGCTTTCTGCTCTACAAGCAAGGCTAGCAACAGGAAGTTGTTATATGAGTCTCCTATTTTAAGTGTCGGCCGCACACCCAATTAAGCTCTCTCTCCTCCCTACTGGTTTGCTTAAAAGAATTGATACAGCAGCTGCAGCCAAAGAACACACTGACTTTCTTCATTTCTTTCTTTTTAACAGTAAATAAGACCCTTCTTCTTCTAATAAGCATCTGTCTGCTTAATCTCAACAGACCATTACTAATGCTGACATATAAGTGTTAAATTAATAAGAAAATGTAGCTTCTTTTAGATAGCTGCTTTCCACTCTACAAGCAAGGCTAGCAACAGGAAGTAGCAATTTGAGTCACATGCTTTTATAGTGTCTAACCCTCACCCCCAGTTAAGCTCTCTCTCCTCTTACTGGTTTAGCAAAGTAGGTTAATATAGTACTCTTCACAGCACAGAACACTCAGTGACTTTCTCTCTTTTCCTTCTCTTTTTCACCCTTAATAAGACCCCTTCTACTTCTAATAAAGTATCTGTCTGCTTAATCTCAATAGACCCTGACTCCTGCTGAGATATAAGTGTTAAATTAATAAGAAAATGTAGCTTCTTTTAGTTAGCTGCATTCTGATCTACAAGCAAGGCTAGCAACAGGAAGTTATAATTTGTGTCACCTGCTTTTGTAGTGTCTATGCCACACTCCCAATTAAGCTCTCCCTCTTCCTACTGGTTCAGCAAAGTAAGTTGACACCGTACCCTTTAAAGCACAGAACACACACTGACTTTCTATCTTTTCTTTTCTTTCTTTTTTAACCCTAAATAAGACCCATTCTACCTCAAAGAAAGTATCAGTCTGCTTAATTCCAACTGACCCTGGCTCCTGCTGAGATATAAGTCTTAAATTAATAAGAAAATGTACCTTCTTTTAGTTAGCTGCTTTCTGCTCTACAAGCAAGGCTAGGAACAGAAAGTTTTAGTTTGAGACACCTGCTTTTATAGTGTCTAAACCTCAACCACAATTAAACACTCTCTCCTCTGACTGGTGCAGCAAAGTAAGTTAATACAGTACCCTTCACAGCACAGAACACACACTGACTTTCTTTCTTTTCATTCTTTTTTAACCCTAAATAAGACCACTTCTACTTCTAATAAAGTATACGACTGCTTAATCTCAACAGACCCTGACTGCTGCTCAGAGATGTGTTAAATTAACAAGAAAAAGAAGCTTCATTTAGTTAGCTGCTTTCTGCTCTACAAGCAAGGCTGGCAACAGGAAGTTGTAATTTGAGTCACCTGATTTTATAGTGTCTAAGCCACACCCCCAAGTATGCTCTCTCTCTCCTCCTACTGGTTTAGAAAAGTAAGTTGCTACAGTACCTTCACAGCACAGAACACACACTGACTTTCTTTCTTTTCTTTCCTTTTTAACCCTAAATTAGACCTCTTCTACTTCTAATAAAGTATCAGTCTGTTTAATCTGAACAGACCCTAAGATTTGCTGAGAAATGTGTGCTAAATTAATAAGAAAATGTAGCTTCTTTTAGTTAGCAGTTTTCTGCTCTACAAGCAAGGCTAACAATAGGAAGTTGTAATTTGAGTCACCTGCTTTTATAGTGTCTAAGCCACACCCCAATTAAGCTCTCTCTCATAATACTGGTTTAGCAAAGCAAATTCATGCAGTACCGATTACAGCAGAGAACACACACTGACTTTCTTTCTTTTCTTTCTTTAACCCTAAATAAAACCCCTTCTACTTCTAATAATGTATCTGTCTGCTTAGCCTCTTCACACCCCAATTCCTGCTGATATATTAGTGTTAAATTAATAAGAAAATGTAGCTTCTTTTAGTTAGAGCTTTCTGCTCTTCAAGCAAGGCTAGTAACAGGAAGTTGTAAATTGAGTCTCCTGCTTTTATACTGTCCAAGACACACATCCAATTAAGCTCTCTCTCCTCCTACTGGTTTAGCAAAATAAGTTGATACAGCACCCTTCTCAACACAGAGCACACACTGACTTTTCTTCGTTTCTTTCTTTTTTTAACACTAAATAAGACCCCTTCTTCTTTTAATTAAGTGTCTAGCTACTTAATCCCATCAGACCCTCACTCCTGCTGAGAGATAAGAGTCAAATTAATAAGAAAAGGAAGCTTCTTTTAGTTAGCTGCTTTCTGCTCTGTTAGCAAGGCTAGCAATAGGAAGTTTTAATTTGAGTCATCTGCTTTGATGGTGTCTATTCCACAATCCCAATTAAGCTCTCTCTCTTCCTACTGCTTTTGCAAAGTAAGTTAATACAGTACCCTTCACAGCACAGAGGACTCAATGACTTTCTTTCTTTTCTTTCTTTTTTTAACCCTAAATAAGACGCTTCTACTTCTATTAAAGTATCTGTCTGCTTAATCTCAACAGACCCTGACTCCTGCTGATGTAAGTGTTAAATTAATAAGAAAATGTAGTTTCTTTTAGTTAGCTGCATTCTGCTCTACAAGCAAGGCTAGCAACAGGAAGTTATAATTTTTGTCACCTGCTTTTATAGTGTCTAAGCCACACCCCCAATTAAGCTCTCCCTCTTCCTACTGGTTCAGCAAAGTAAGTTGACACAGTACCCTTCAAAGCACAGAACATACCCTGACTTTCTTTATTTATTTTTCTTTCTTTTTTAACCCTAAATAAGACCCATTATAACTCCAAGAATGTATCTGTCTGCTTAATTCCAACTGACCCTGACTCCTGCTGAGATATAAGTGTTAAATTAATAAGAAAATGCACCTTCTTTTAGTTAGCTGATTTGTGCTCTACAAGCAAGGCTAGCAACAGAAAGTTTTAATTTTAGACACCTGCTTTTATAGTGTCTAAGCCACACCCACAATTAAGCACTCTGTCCTCCGACTGGTGCAGTAAAGTAAGTTGCTACAATACCTTCACAGCACAGAACGCACACTGACTTTCATTCTTTCCTTTCCTTTTTAACCCTAAATTAGACCCCTTCTACTTCTAATAAAGAATCTGTCTGATTAATCTGAACAGACCATAACTTCTGCTGAGATATGTGTGCTAAATTAATAAGAACATGTAGCTTCATTTAGTTAGCAGCTTTCTGCTCTACAAGCAAGGCTAGCAACAGGAAGCTGTAATTTGAGTCACCTGCTTTTATAGTGTCTAAGCCAAACCCCCAATTAAGCTCTCTCTCCACCTACTGGTTTAGCAAAGTAAGTTGCTACAGTGCATTCACTGCACAGAACACGCACTGACTTTTGTTCTTTTCTTTCCTTTTTAACCCTAAATTAGTCCCCCTCTACTTCTAATAAAGTATCTGCCTGCTTAATCTGAACAGACCATTACTTCTACTGAGATATGTGTGCTAAATTAATAAGAAAATGTAGCTTCTGTTAGTTAGCAGCTTTCTGATCTACAAGCAAGGCTAGGAATAGGAAGTTGTAATTTGAGTCACCTGCTATTATAGTGTCTAAGCCTCACCCCCAATTAAGCTCTCTCTCCTAATACTGGTTTAGCAAAGCAAATTCATAGCATACCGATTACAGCAGAGGACCCACAGTGACTTTCTTTCTTTTCTTTCTTTTTTAACCCTAAATAAAACCCCTTCTACTTCTAATAATGTATCTGTCTGCTTAGTGTCAACACACCCCGACTCCTGCTGAGATAAGTGTTAAATTAATAAGAAAATGCAGCTTCTTTTAGTTAGATGCTTTCTGCTCTACAAGCAAGGTTAGAAACAGGAAGTTATAATTTGAGTCTCTTGCATTTATAGTGTCCAAGCCACACACCCAATTATGCTCTCTGTCCTCCTACTGGTTTAGCAAAATAAGTTGATACAGCACCCTTCACAGCACAGAACACACACTGACTTCATTTCTATTTTTTTCTAATGCTAAGTAATACCACTTCTACTTCTAATAAAGTATCTGTCTGCTTAATCTCAACAGACCCTGACTCCTTCTGAGATATAAGTGATAAATTAATATGAAAGTGTAGCTTGTTTTAGTTTGATGCATTTCGTTCTACAAGCAAGGCTAGCTACAGGAAGTTATAATTTGTGTCACCTGCTTTTATAGCGTCTAAGAAACACCCCAAATAAGCTCTCCCTCCTCCTACTGGTTTAGCAAAGTAAGTTGATACAGTACCTTTCACAGCACAGAACACACACTGACTTTCCTTCTTTTCTTTCTTTTTTAACCCTAAATAAGACCACTTCTACTTCTAAGAAAGTATATGTCTGCTTAATGCCAAATGAGCCTTACTTCTGCTAAGACATAAGTGTTAAATTAATAAGAAAATGTAGCTTCTTTTAGTTTGTTGCTTTCTGCTCTACAAGCAAGGCTAGCAACAGAAAGTTTTAATTTGAGACAACTGTTTTTGTAGCGTCTAAGCTGCACCCCCAATTAAGCACTCTCTAATCCTACTGGTGCAGCAAAGTAAGTTGATAATGTACTCTTCACAGCACAGAACACACACTGACTTTCTTTCTTTTCTTTCTTTTTTAAACCTAAATAAGACCACTTCTACTTCAAATAAAGTATATGACTGCTTAATCTCAACAGACCCTGACTGCTGCTGAGATATGTGTTAAATTAGCAAGAAAATGTAGCTTCTTTTAGTTAGTTGCTTTCTGCTCTACAAGCAAGGCTAGCAACAGGAAGTTGTAATTTGAGTCACCTGCTTTTCTAGGGTCTAAGTAACACCCCAATCAAGCTTTCTCTCCTCCTAATAGTTTAGCAAAGTAAGTTGCTACAGTATCCTTCCAGCACAGAGCACAAACTGACTTTCTTTACTTTATTTCAGTTTTAACCATAAATTAGACCCCTTCTACTTCTAATAAAGTACCTGTCTGCTTAATCTGAACAGACCCTAACTGCTGCTGAGATATACATGATAAATTAATAAGAAAATGTAGCTTCTTTTAGTTAGCAGCTCTCTACTCAACAAGCAAAGCTAGCAATTGGAAGTTGTAATTTGAGTCTCCTGCTTTTATGGTGTCTAAGACACATCCCCCCCCATTAAGCTCTCTCTCCTAATACTGGTTTAGTAAAGCAAATTGACACAGTACCGATCTCAACGCAGAACACACACTGACTTTCTTTCTTTTCTTTCTTTTTTTAACCCTATATAAAACCCCTTCTACTTCTAATAAAGTATCTGTTTGCATGGCCTCAACACTCCCCGACTCCTGCTGAGATATACATGCTAAATTAATAAGAAAATGTAGCTTCTTTTAGTTAGCAGCTCTCTACTCTACAACCAAGGCTAGCAATTGGAAGTTGTAATTTGAGTCACCTGCTTTTATAGTGTCTAAGCCACACACCCAATTAAGCTCTCTCTCCTCCTACTGGTTTAGCAAAATAAGTTGATACAGCACCCTTCGCAGCACAGAACACACACTGATTTTTCTTCATTTCTTTCTTTTTTAACACTAAAAAACAGCCCTTCTACTTCTAATAAAGTTCCTGTCTGCTTAATCTGAACAGACCCTCACTGCTGCTGAGATATAAGTGCTACATTAATAAGAAAAGGAAGCTACTTTTAGTTAGCTGCTTTCTGCTCTACAAGCAAGGCTAGCAACAGGAAGTTGTAATTTGAGTCTCCTGCTTTTATAGTGGCCTAGACACACAACCAATTAAGCTCTCTCTCCTCCTACTGGTTTAGCAAAATAAGCTGATACAGCACCCTTCACAGCACAGAACACACACAGACTGTTCTTCATCTCTTTCTTTTTTAACACTAAATAAGACCCCTTCTTCTTATAATTAATTATCTGTCAGCTTAATCCCAACTGACCCTGACTCCTGCTGAGATATCAGTGTCAAATTAATAAGAAAAGGTAGCTTCTTTTAGTTAGCTGCTTTCTGCTCTGCAAGCAAGGCTAGCAATAGGAAGTTATAATTTGAGTCATTTGCCTTTATGGTGTCTTTTCCAAATACTCAATTAAGCTCTCTCTCCTCCTACTGGTTTAGCAAAGTAGGTTAATACAGTACTCTTCACAGCACGAACACTCACTGACTTTCTTTCTTTTCTTTCGTTTTTTAACCCTAAATAAGACACCTTCTACTTCTAATAATGTATCTGTCTGCTTAATCTCAACAGACCCTGACTCCTGCTGAAATATAACTGTTAAATTAATAAGAAAATGTAACTACTTTTAGATAGCTGCATTCTGCTCTACAAGCAAGGCTAGCAACAGGAAGTTATAATTTGTGTCACATGCTTTTGTAGTGTCTAAGCCACACTCACAATTAAGCTCTCCCTCTTCCTACTGGTTCAGTAAAGTAAGTTGACACAGTACCCTTCAAAGCACAGAACACACACTGACTTTCTGTATTTTCTTTTCTTTCTTTTTTAACCCTAAATAAGACCCTTTCTACCTCAAAGAAAGTATCTGTCTGCTTGATTCCAACTGACCTTGATTCCTGCTGAGATATAAGTGTTAAATTAATAAGAAAATGTTCCTTCTTTTAGTTAGCTGCTTTCTGCTCTACAAGCAAGGCTAGGAACAGAAAGTTTTAGCTTGAGACACCTGCTTTTATAGTGTCTAAACCTCACCCACAATTAAGCACTCACTCCCTCGACTGGTGCAGCAAAGTAAGTTGATACAGTAACCTTCACAGCACAGTAACACACACTGACTTTCTTTCTTTTCTTTCCTTTTTAACCCTAAATTAGACCTCTTCTACTTCTAATAAAGTATCTGTCTGTTTAATCTGAACAGACCCTAACTTCTGCTGAGAAATGTGTGCTAAATTAATTAAAAAATGTAGCTTCTTTTAGTTAGCAGTTTTCTGCTCTACAAGCAAGGCTAACAATAGGAAGTTGTAATTTGAGTCACCTGCTTTTATAGTGTCTAAGCCACACCCCCAATTAAGCTCTCTCTCATAACACTTGTTTAGAAAAGCAAATTCATACAGTGCCGATTACAGCAGAGAACACACACTGACTTTCTTTCTTTTCTTTCTTTAACCCTAAATAAAACCCCTTCTGCTTCTAATAATGTATCTGCCTGCTCAGCCTCTTCACACCCCGACTCCTGCTGAGATATAAGTGTTAAATTACTAAGAAAATGTGGCTTATTTTAGTTAGCTGCATTCTGCTCTACAAGCAAGGCTAGCAACAGGAAGTTATAATTTGTGTCACCTGCTGTTATAGTGTCTAAGCCACACCACCAATTAGGCTCTCCCTCTTCCTACTGGTTCAGCAAAGTAAGTTGACACAGTACCCTTCACAGCACTGAACACACACTGACTTTGTCTCTTTTCTTTTCTTTCTTTTTTAACCCTAAATAAGACCCATTCTACCTGCTAGAAAGTTTCTGTCTGCTTAATTCCAACTGACCCTGACTCCTGCTGAGATGTAAGTGTTAAATTAATAAGAAAATGTACCTTCTTTTAGTTAGCTGCTTTCTGCTCAACAAGCAAGGCTAGCAACAGGAAGTTGTTATATGAGTCTCCTGCTTTTATAGTGTCTAAGCCACACACCCTATTAAGCTCTCTCCCCTCAAACTGTAGTAGCAAAATAAGTTATACAGCACCCTTCACAGCACAGAACACATACTGATTTTTCTTAATTTCTTTCTTTTTTAATACTAAATAAGACCCCTTCTTCTTCTAAAAAAGTATCTGTCTGCTTAATCTCAAAAGACCCTTTATAATGCTGAGATATACTGTAAGTGTTAAATTAATAAGAAAATGTAGCTTCTTTTAGATAGATGCTTTCCGCTCTACAAGCATGGCTAGCAACAGGAAGTAGTAATTTGAATCACATGCTTATATAGTGTCTAACCCTCAACCCAAATTAAGCTCTCTCTCCTCCTATTGGTTTAACAAAGTAAGTTGATACAGTACCCTTCACAGCACAGAGCACAGACTGACTTTCTTTCCTTTCTTTCTTTTTTAAGCCTAAATTTGACACGTTCAACTTCTAATAAAGGATATGTCTGCTTAATCTCAACAGACCCTGACTACTGCTGAGATATAAGTGTTAAATTAACAAGAAAATGTAGCTTGTTTTAGTTAGCTGCTTTCTGCTCTACAAGCAAGGTTAGCAAAAGGAAATTGTAATTTGAGTCACCTGCTTTTCAGTGTCTAAGCCACACCGCCAATTAAGCTATCTCTCCTCCTACTGTTTTAGCAAAGTAAGTTGCTACAGTACCCTCCACAGCAAAGAACACAAACTGACTTTCTTTCTTTTCTTTCCTTTTTAACCCTAAATAAGACACCTTTAATGTCTAATAATTGTGATCTCTGTCTGTAATCTCAACAGATACAATGACTGCTGCTGAGATATAAGTGGTAAATTGCCAAAAATCGCGCTTCTTTTGACTTGCTGCTGTTTGCTCTACAAGCAATTCTAGTGACAGGAAATTCGAATTTGAGTCACCTGCTTTTCTAGTGTCTAAGCCACACCCCCAATTAAGCTCTCTCTCTCCTCCTACTGGTTTAGCAAAGTAAGTTATCATAGTACACTTCACAGAACAGAACACACACTGACTTTCTTTCCTTCTTTTCTTTCTTTTGTATTCCGAAATAAGACCCCTTCTACTTCTAATAAAGTATATGTCTGCTTAATCCCATCTGACCCTGACTCCTGATGATATAGTGTAAATTAATAAGAAATGTAGCCTCTTTTAGTTAGCTGCATTCTCTTCTAAAAGCAAGGCTAGCAACAGGAAGTTGAAATTGAGTCTCCTGCTTTATGGTGTCTAAGCCACACCCCCAATTAAGCTCTCTCTCCTTCTCCTGTTGGATTATCACAGTAAGTTAATACAGTACCCTTCACAGCTCAGAACACACAGTGACTTTCTTTCTTTTCTTTCTTTTTAAACCCTAAATAAGACACCTTCTACTTCTAATTAAGTATCTGTCTGTTTAATCTCAATAGACCCTGACTCCTGCTGAGATATAAGTGTTAGATTAATAACAAAATGAAGCTTTTTTTAGTTAGCTGTGTTCTGCTCTACAAGCAAGGCTAGCAACAGGCAGTTGTAATTTGAGCCCCTGCTTTTCTAGGGTCTAACTCAGACCATCAATTAGTCTGTCTCTCCTACTACTGGTTTTGCAAAGTATGTTGATACAGTAACCTTCACAGCACAGACCATGCACTGACTTTCTTTCTTTTCTTTCTTTTTTAACCCTAAATAAGACCCCTTCTACTTCTAATAAACTATCTGTCTGCTTACTCTCAACAGACCACGACTTCTGCTGAGACATAAGTGATTAATAAATAATAAAATGTATCTTCTTTTTGTTAACTGCTGTCTGCTCTACAAGAAAGGCTAGCAAGAGGAAGTTGTAATTTGAGTCATCTGCTTTTATGGTGCGTGGAAATAAATCCAATTAAGTTCTCTCTCTCATCCTACTGGTTTAGCAAATTATGTTGATACAGTACCGATCACAGCACAGAACACACACTGACTTTCTTCCTTTTCTTTCTTTTTTTAACCCTATATAAAACCCCTTCTACTTCTAATAAAGTATCAGTCCACTTGGCCTCAACACTCCACGACTCCTGCTGAGATATGTGTTAAATTAAAAAGAAAATGTAACTTCTTTTAGTAAGCTGCTTTCTGCTCTACCATCGAGGTTAGCAACAGGAAGTTGTAATTTGAGTCTCCTGCTTTTATAGTGTCTAAGCCACACACCCAATTAAGCTCTCTCTCCTCCTACTGGTTTAGCAAAATAAGTTGATACAGCAGCCTTCGCAGCACAGAACACACACTGACTTTTCTTCATTTCTTTCTTTTTTAGCACTAAAAAACACCCCTTCTACTTCTAATAAAGTTCCTGTCTGCTTAATCTGAACAGACCCTAACTGCAGCTGAGATATAAGTGCTACATGAATAAGAAAAGGAAGCTTCTTTTAGTTAGCTGCTTTCTGCTCTACAAGCAAGGCTAGCAACAGGAAGTTGTAATTTGAGTCTCCTGCTTTTATAGTGGCCTAGACACACAACCAATTAAGCTCTCTCTCCTCCTACTGGTTTAGCAAAATAAGTTGATACAGCACCCTTCACAGCACAGAACACACACAGACTGTTCTTCATCTCTTACTGTTTTTAACACTAAATAAGACCCCTTCTTCTTATAATTAATGATCTGTCTGCTTAGTCCCAACTGACCCTGACTCCTGCTGAGATATAAGTGTCAAATTAATAAGAAAAGGTATCTTCTTTAAGTTAGCTGCTTTCTGCTCTACAAGCAAGGCTAGCAATAGAAAGTTATAATTTGAGTCATTTGCCTTTGTGGTGTCTTTTTCCAAACACAGAATTAGCTCTCTCTTCTCCTACTGGATTAGCAAAGTAGGTTAATACAGTACTCTACTTCACAACCGCAAACACTCACTGACTTTCTTTCTTTTCTTTCTTTTTAACCTAAATAAAGACTTTACCTTCTACTTCTAATAATGTCAACAACCTGCTTAATCTCCAACAGACCTGACTCCTGCTGAGATAAGTGATAAATTAATAAGAAAATGTACTTCTTTAAGATAGCTGCATTCTACTCTAAACAAAGCTAGCAACAGGAAGTTATAATTTGTGTCACATGCTTTGTAGTGTCTAAGCCACTCTCATTAGCTCTCCCTCTTCCTACTGGTTCAGCATAGTAATTTGACACAGTACCCTTCAAAGCACCAGAACACACACACTGGTAACTTTTCTATCTTTTCTTTTTCTTTTACTTTTTAACCCTAAATAAGACCCTTTCTACCATAAAGAAAGTATCTGTCTCGTAATTCCAACTGACCTTGACTCCTGCTGAGATAAAAGTGTTAAATTAATAAGAAAATGTTCCTTCTTTTAGTTAGCTGCTTTCTGCTCTACAAGCAATGCTAGGAACAGAAAGTTTAAGTTTGAGACACCTCCTTTTAAAGTGTCTAAACCTCACCCACAATTAAGCACTCACTCCCGCGACTGGTGCAGCAAAGTAAGTTGACACAGTAACCTTCACAGCACAGAACACACACTGACTTTCTTTCTTTTCTTTCCTTTTTAACCCTAAATTAGACCTCTTCTACTTCTAATAAAGTATCTGTCTGTTTAATCTGAACAGACCCTAACTTCTGCTGAGAAATGTGTGCTTAATTAAAAAGAAAATGTAGCTTCTTTTAGTTAGCAGTTTTCAGCTCTACAAGCAAGGCTAACAATAGGAAGTTGTAATTTGAGTCACCTGCTTTTATAGTGTCTAAGTCACACCCCCAATTAAGCTCTCTCTCGTAATACTGGTTTAGAAAAGCAAATTCATGCAGTACCGATTACAGCAGAGAACACACACTGACTTTCTTTCTTTTCTTTAACCCTAAATAAAACCCCTTCTACTTCTAATAATGTATCTGTCTGCTTAGCCTCTTCACGCCCCGACTCCTGCTGATATATTAGTGTTAAATTAATAAGAAATTGTAGCTTCTTTTAGTTAGCAGCTTTCTGCTCTACAAGCAAATCTAGTAACAGGAAGTTGTAAATTGAGTCTCCTGCTTTTATAGTGTCCAAGACACACATCCAATTAAGCTCTCTCTCCTCCTACTGGTTTAGCAAAATAAGTTGATACAGCACCCTTCACAACACCGAACACACACTGACTTTTTTTCATTTCTTTCTTTTTTTAACACTAAATAAGACCCCTTCTTCTTATTATTAAGTATCTAGCTGCTTAATCCCAACTGACCCTTACTCCTGCTGAGATATAAGTGTCAAATTAATAAGAAAAGGAAGCTTCTTTTAGTTAGCTACTTTCTGCTCTGCAAGCAAGGCTAGCAATAGGAAGTTATAATTTGAGTCATCTGCTTTTATGGTGTCTATTCCACAAACCCAACTAAGATCTCTCTCCTCCTACTGGTTTAGCAAACTGAGATAATACAGTTCCCTTCACAGCTCAGAACGCTCACTGACTTTCTTTCTTTTCTTTCTTTTTTTAACCCTTAATGAGACCCCTTCTACTTCTAATAAAGTATCTGTCTGTTTAATCTCAACAGACCCTGACTCCTGCTTAGATATAAGTGTTAAATTAATAAGAAAATGTAGCTTCTTTTAGTTAGCTGCATTCTGTTCAGCAAGCTAGGTTAGCAACAGGAAGTTATAATTTGTGTCACCTGCTTTTATAGTGTCAAAGCCACACCCCTAATTAAGCTCTCCCTCTTCCTACTGGTTCAGCAAAGTAAGTTGACAAAGTACCCTTAACAGCACAGAACACACATTGACTTTCTTTCTTTCCTTTTCTTTCTTTTTTAACCCTAAATAAGACCACTACTACTTCTAATAAAGTATGTGACTGCTTAATCTCAACAGACCATGACTGCTGCACAGATATGTGTTAAATTAACAAGAAAAAGTAGCTTCATTTAGTTAGTTTTCTGCTCTACAACCGAGCTAGCAACAGGAAGCTGTAATTTTAGTCCACCTTCTTTTATAGTGTCTAAAGCCACACCCTGGTCGCTCTCCTACTCCTCCTACTAGCAGGTTTAGCAAAGTAAGTTGCTACTGTACCTTCACAGCACAGAACACACACTGACTTTCCTTCTTTTCTTTACTTTTTAACCCTAAATTAGATCCCTTCTACTTCTAATAAAGTGTCTGCCTGCTTAATCTGAACAGACCCTAACTTCTGCTGAGATATGTGTGTTAAATTAATAAGAAAATGTAGCTTCTTATAGTTAGCAGTTTTCTGCTCTACAAGCAAGGCTAGCAATAGGAAGTTGTAATTTGAGTCACCTGCTTTTATAGTGTCTAAGCCACACCCCCAATTAAGCTCTCTCTCCTAATACTGGTTTAGCAAAGCAAATTCATAGCATACCGATTACAGCAGAGAACACACAGTGACTTTCTTTTCTTTCTTTTTTTAACCCTAAATAAAACCCCTTCTACTTCTAATAATGTATCTGTCTGCTTAGTGTCAACACACTCTGACTCCTGCTGAGATAAAAGTGTTAAATTAATAAGAAAATGTAGCTTCTTTTAGTTAGCTGCTTTCTGCTCTACAAGCAAGGCTAGAAACAGGAAGTTGTAATTTGAGTGTCCTGCTTTTATAGTGTCAGCCACACCCAATAATATATATACTGCTGGTTTAGCAAAAGTGTTATGATACAGTACCTTCTCCTTTAGAGCTACTGACTCTTTACTTTCTTTTCTTTTTAACCATAAGTAGACACCTTCTACTTCTAAGAAAGTATCTGTCTGCTTAATCTCAACAGACTCTGAGTGCTACTGGAAATATGTGTTAAAGCTGACAAGAAAATGCTTGGCTTTGCTTTAATTAGGTGTTTTCTGTTCACAAGCAAGGCTAGCAACAGGAAGTTTTAATTTGAGTTTTCTGCTTTTCTAGGATCTAAGCCACACTCCCAATTAAGCTCTATCTCTTCTCCTATGGGTTTAGCAAAGTAAATTGATATAGTACCCATCATGGTACAGAATGCACACTGACGTTCTTTCCTTCTTTTCTTTCTTTTTTTAATCAATAAAAAAGACCCCTTCTACTTCTTATAAAGTATCTGTCTGCATAATCCCAAATGACGCTGACTCCTGCTTAGATATAAGTGTTAAATTAATAAGAAAATGGAGCTTCTTTTAGTTAGCAGCATTCCGCTCTACAAGCAAGGCAAGCAACAGCAAGTTGTAATTGAGTCTCCTGCTTTATAGTGTCTAAGCCACACCCCAGACAGCTCTCTCTTCTCCTCAACTGGGTTACAATAGTTAATACAGTACCCTTCACAGCTCAGAACACACAGTGACTTTCTTTCTTTTCTTTCTTTTTTAACCCTAAATAAGACACCTTCTACTTCTAATTAAATATCTGACTGCCTAATTTCAACAGACCCTGACTGCTGCTGAGATATAAATGTTAAATTAGTAAGAAAATGTAGCTTCTTTTAGTTAGCTGCGTTCTGCTCTACAAGCAAGGCTAGCAACAGGAAGTTGTAATTTGAGTCACCTGCTTTTATAGTGTCTAAGCCACTCCCCCAATTTTAAGCTCTCTCTCCTCCTACTGGTTAAGCAAAGTAAGTTGATACAGTAATCTTCACAGCACGGAATACACACTGACTGTCTTTCTTTTCTTTCTTTTTTAACTAAATAAGACCACTTCTACTTGAAATAAAGTACCAGTCTGCTTAATCACAACATGACTCCTGCTGAGATATAAATGTTAAAGTAAAAATGTATCTTATTTTGATTAGTTGCTTTCTGCTGTACAAGCAAGGCTACTTAACAGGAAGTTGTAATTTGAGAACCTGCTTTTATACTGTCTAAGCCACAACCCCAATTATGCTCTCTCTCCTCCTACTGGTTTAGCAAAGTAAGTTGATACAGTACCCTTCACAGCACAGAACACACACTGACTTTCTTTCTTTTCTTTCTTTTTTTAACCCTAAATAAGTCCCCTTCTACCTCTAATAAGGTATCTGTCTGCTTAATTTCAACAGACCCTGACTGCTGCTGAGATATAAATGTTAAATTAATAAGAAAATGTAGCTTCTTTTAGTTTGCTGCTTTCTGCTCTACAAGCAAGGCTAGCAACAGGAAGTTGCAATTTGAGTCACCTGCTTTTCTAGGGACTAAGCCACACCATCAATTAGTCTCTCTCTCTCCTCCTGCTGGTTTAGCAAAGTATGTTGATACAGTACCCGTCACAGCACAGAACACACACTGACTTTCTTTCTTTTCTTTCTTTTTTAACACTAAATAGGACCCCTTTTACTTCTAATAAAGTATCTATCTGCTTAATCTCAAAAGACCCTGACTCCTGCCGAGATATAAGTGTTAAATTAATAACAAAATGTGGCTACTTTTAGTTAGCTGTGGTCTGCTCTACAAGCAAGGTTAGCAACAGGAAGTTGTAATTTGAGTCTACTGCTTTTCTAGGGTCTAAGCCACACCATCAATTAGTCTCTCTCTCCTCCTACAGGCTCAGCAAAGTAACTTGATACAGTACCCTTCACAGCACAGAACAGACACTGACTTCCTTCTTTTCTTTCTCTTTTAACCCTAATTAAGACCTCTTCTACTTCTTATAAAGTATCTGTCTGCTTAATCTCGACAGACCCTGACTGCTGCAGAGATATAAGTGTTAAATTAATAAGAAAATGTAGCTTTTTTAGTTAGCTAACTCTGCTCTACATGCATAGCTAGCAATAGGAAGTTGTAATTTGAGTCACCTGCTTTTATGGTAAGCTAAACCACAACCCCAATTAGCTCTCTCTCCCTCCCTACTGGTTTAGCAAAAGTAAGTTGATACAGTACCCTTCGCTTCAGAACACACTGACTCTTTCATTTCTTTTCTTTTTAACTAATTAAGCCCCTTCTAATTCTAATAAAGTGTCTGTCCGCTTAATCTCAAAAGACCCTGACTGCTGCTGAGATATAAGTCTTAAATTAATAAGAAAAAGTAGTTTCTTTAGATAGCTGCATTCTGCTCTGCAGGCAAGGCTAGCCATAGGAAGTTGTAATTTGAGTCACCTGCTTTTATAGTGTTTAAGCCACACCCCTAATAAAGCTCTCTCTCCTCTTACTGGTGCAACAAAGTAAGTTGAAAAAGTACCCTTAACAGCACAGAACACACACTGACTTTCTTTCTTTCCTTTTCTTTCTTTTTTAACCCTAAATAAGACCACTTCTACTTCTAATAAAGTATGTGACTGCTTAATCTCAACAGACCATGACTGCTGCACAGATATGTGTTAAATTAACAAGAAAAAGTAACTTCATTTAGTTAGCTGCATTCTGCTCTACAAGCAAGGCTAGCAACAGGAAGCTGTAATTTGAGTCACCTGCTTTTATAGTGTCTAAGCCACACCCCCAATTAAGCTCTCTCTCCTCCTACTAGTTTAGCAAAGTAAGTTGCTACTGTACCTTCACAGCACAGAACACACACTGACTTCCCTTCTTTTCTTTCCCTTTGAACCCTAAATTAGATCCCTTCTACTTCTAATAAAGTGTCTGCCTGCTTAATCTGAACAGACCCTAACTTCTGCTGAGATATGTGTGTTAAATTAAGAAAATGTAGCTTCTTATAGTTAGCAGTTTTCTGCTCTACAAGCAAGGCTAGCAATAGGAAGTTTTAATTTGAGTCACCTGCTTTTATAGTGTCTAAGCCACACCCCCAATTAAGCTCTCTCTCCTAATACTGGTTTAGCAAAGCAAATTCATAGAGTATTGATTACAGCAGAGAACACACAGTGACTTTCTTTTCTTTCTTTTTTTAACCCTAAATAAAACCCCTTCTACTTCTAATAATGTATCTGTCTGCTTAGTGTCAACACACTCTGACTCCTGCTGAGATATAAGTGTTAAATTAATAAGAAAATGTAGCTTCTTTTAGTTAGCTGCTTTCTGCTCTACAAGCAAGGCTAGAAACAGGAAGTTGTAATTTGAGTGTCCTGCTTTTATAGTGTCCAAGCCACACACCCAATAATGCTCTCTCTCCTCCTGCTGGTTTAGCAAAGTGTTATGATACAGTACCCTTCTCAGCACAGAGCACACACTGACTTTCTTTACTTTCTTTCTTTTTTTAACCATAAGTAAGACACCTTCTACTTCTAATAAAGTATCTGTCTGCTTAATCTCAACAGACCCTGAGTGCTACTGAAATATGTGTTAAAGTAATAAGAAAATCTAGCTTCTTTTAATTAGGTGCTTTCTGTTCTACAATCAAGGCTAGCAACAGGAAGTTTTAATTTGAGTTTCTGCTTTTCTAGTATCTAAGCCACACTCCCAATTAAGCTCTATCTCTCCTCCTACGGGTTTAGCAAAGTAAGTTGATATAGTACCCATCATGGTACAGAATGCACACTGACTTTCTTTCCTTCTTTTCTTTCTTTTTTTATCCATAAAAAAGACCCCTTCTACTTCTTATAAAGTATCTGTCTGCATAATCCCAAATGACGCTGACTCCTGCTTAGATATAAGTGTTAAATTAATAAGAAAATGGAGCTTCTTTTAGTTAGCAGCATTCCGCTCTACAAGCAAGGCAAGCAACAGCAAGTTGTAATTGAGTCTCCTGCTTTATAGTGTCTAAGCCACGCCCCCAATTCAGCTCTCTCCTCCTCCAACTGGATTAGCATAGTAAAGTTAATAGAAATACCCTTCACAATCAGAACACACAGTGACTTCTTTCTTTCTTTTCTTTCTACTTTAACCTAAATAAGACACCTTCTACTTCTAAATAAGTATCCGACTGCTTAATTTCAGAACCTGACTGCTGCTGAGATATAAGTGTTAAATTAGTGAAAATGTAGCTTCCTTTAGTTAGCTGCGTTCTGCTCAACAAGCAAGGCTAGCAACAGGAAGTTGAAATTGAGTCACCTGCTTTTATAGTGTCAAACCCACTCCCCCAATTTTAAGCTCTCTCTCCTCCTACTGGTTTAGCAAAGTAAGTTGATACAGTGATCTTCACAGCACCGGATACTCACTGACTGTCTTTCTTTTCTTTCTTTTTTAACCCTAAATAAGACCACTTCTACTTGAAATAAAGTACCAGTCTGCTTAATCACAACACAACACGACTCCTGCTGAGATATAAATGTTAAAGTAAAAAGAAAATGTATCTTATTTTAGTTAGTTGCTTTCTGCTGTACAAGCAAGGCTAGCAACAGGAAGTTGTAATTTGAGGAACCTGCTTTTATACTGTCTAAGCCACAACCCCAATTATGCTCTCTCTCCTCCTACTGGTTTAGCAAAGTAAGTTGATACAGTACCCTTCACAGCACAGAACACACACTGACTTTCTTTCTTTTCTTTCTTTTTTTAACCCTAAATAAGTCCCCTTCTACCTCTAATAAGGTATCTGTCTGCTTAATTTCAACAGACCCTGACTGCTGCTGAGATATAAATGTTAAATTAATAAGAAAATGTAGCTTCTTTTAGTTTGCTGCTTTCTGCCCTACAAGCAAGGCTAGCAACAGGAAGTTGTAATTTGAGTCACCTGCTTTTCTAGGGACTAAGCCACACCATCAATTAGTCTCTTTTCTCTCCTCCTGCTGGTTTAGCAAAGAAATATGTTGATACAATACCCGTCACAGCACAGAACACACACTGACTTTCTTTCTTTTCTTTCTTTTTTAACACTAAATAGGACCCCTTCTACTTCTAATAAAGTATCTGTCTGCTTAATCTCAAAAGACCCTGACTCTTGCCGAGATATAAGTGTTAAATTAATAACAAAATGTGGCTACTTTTAGTTAGCTGTGGTCTGCTCTACAAGCAAGGTTAGCAACAGGAAGTTGTAATTTGAGTCTACTGCTTTTCTAGGGTCTAAGCCACACCATCAATTAGTCTCTCTCTCCTCCTACAGGCTTAGCAAAGTAACTTGATACAGTACCCTTCACAGCACAGAACAGACACTGACTTCCTTTCTTTTCTTTCTCTTTTAACCCTAATTAAGACCTCTTCTACTTCTTATAAAGTATCTGTCTGCTTAATCTCGACAGACCCTGACTGCTGCAGAGATATAAGTGTTAATTTAATAAGAAAATGTAGCTTTTTTAGTTAGCTGCTTTCTGCTCTACATGCAAGGCTAGCAATAGGAAGTTGGAATTTGAGTCACCTGCTTTTATAGTGTCTAAGCCACAACCCCAATTAAGCTCTCTCTCCTCCTACTGGTTTAGCAAAGTAAGTTGATACAGTACCCTTCACAGCACAGAACACACACTGACTTTCTTTCATTTCTTTCTTTTTTAACCCTAATTAAGCCCCTTCTAATTCTAATAAAGTGTCTGTCCGCTTAATCTCAAAAGACCCTGACTGCTGCTGAGATATAAGTCTTAAATTAATAAGAAAATGTAGTTTCTTTAGATAGCTGCATTCTGCTCTGCAGACAAGGCTAGCCATGGGAAGTTGTAATTTGAGTCACCTGCTTTTATAGTGTTTAAGCCACACCCCTAATAAAGCTCTCTCTCCTCTTACTGGTGCAACAAAGTAAGTTGACAAAGTACCCTTAACAGCACAGAACACACACTGACTTTCTTTCTTTCCTTTTCTTTCTTTTTAACCCTAAATAAGACCACTTCTACTTCTAATAAGTATGCTCAACTGTAAACCTCAACAGACCATGACTGCTGCACAGATATGTATTAAATTAACAAGAAAAAGTAGCTTCATTTAGTTAGCTGCATTCTGCTCTACAAGCAAGCTAGCAACAGGAAGCTGTAATTTGAGTCACCTGCTTTTATAGTGTCAAAGCCACCCCAATTAAGCTCTCTCTCCTCCTACTAGTTTAGCAAGTAGTTGCTACTGTACCTTCTGACACAGAACACACACTGACTTCCCTTCTTTTCTTTCCCTTTTAACCCTAAATTAGATCCCTTCTACTTCTAATAAAGTGTCTGCCTGCTTAATCTGAACAGACCCTAACTTCTGCTGAGATATGTGTGTTAATTTAATGAGAAAATGTAACTTCTTATAGTTAGCAGTTTTCTGCTCTACAAGCAAGGCTAGCAATAGGAAGTTTTAATTTGAGTCACCTGCTTTTATAGTGTCTAAGCCACACCCCCAATTAAGCTCTCTCTCCTAATACTGGTTTAGCAAAGCAAATTCATAGAGTATTGATTACAGCAGAGAACACACAGTGACTTTCTTTTCTTTCTTTTTTTAACCCTAAATAAAACCCTTTCCACTTCAAATAATGTATCTGTCTGCTTAGTGTCAACACACTCTGACTCCTGCTGAGATATAAGTGTTAAATTAATAAGAAAATGTAGCTTCTTTTGGTTAGCTACTTTCTGGTCTACAAGCAAAGGCTTCATGAGAAGTTGTAATTTAGGTGTCCTGCTTTTATAGTGTCCAAACACCACACACCCAATAATGCTCTCTCTCCTCCTGCTGGTTTAGCAAAGTGTATGATACAGTACCCTTCTCAACTGCAAGGCACACACTGACTTTCTTTACTTTCTTTCTTTTTTAACCATAAGTAAGACACCTTCTACTTCTAAGAAAGTATCTGTCTGCTTAATCTCAACAGACCCTGAGTGCTACTGAAATATGTGTTAAAGTAATAAGAAAATCTAGCTTCTTTTAATTAGGTGCTTTCTGTTCTACAAGCAAGGCTAGCAACAGGAAGTTTTAATTTGAGTGTTCTGCTTTTCTAGTATCTAAGCCACACTCCCAATTAAGCTCTATCTCTCCTCCTACGGGTTTAGCAAAGTAAGTTGATATAGTACCCATCATGGTACAGAATGCACACTGACTTTCTTTCCTTCTTTTCTTTCTTTTTTTATCCATAAAAAAGACCCCTTCTACTTCTTATAAAGTATCTGTCTGCATAATCCCAAATGACGCTGACTCCTGCTTAGATATAAGTGTTAAATTAAGAAAATGGAGCTTCTTTTAGTTAGCAGCATTCCGCTCTACAAGCAAGGCAAGCAACAGCAAGTTGTAATTGAGTCTCCTGCTTTATAGTGTCTAAGCCACGCCCCCAATTCAGCTCTCTCTCCTCCTCCAACTGGATTAGCATAGTAAGTTAATACAGTACCCTTCACAGCTCAGAACACACAGTGACTTTCTTTCTTTTCTTTCTATTTTAACCCTAAATAAGACACCTTCTACTTCTAATTAAGTATCTGACTGCTTAATTTCAACAGACCCTGACTGCTGCTGAGATATACGTGTTAAATTAGTAAGAAAATGTAGCTTCTTTAGTTAGCTGCGTTCTGCTCAACAAGCAAGGCTAGCAACAGGAAGTTGTAATTTGAGTCACCTGCTTTTATAGTGTCTAAGCCACTCCCCCAATTTTAAGCTCTCTCTCCTCCTACTGGTTTAGCAAAGTAAGTTGATACAGTGATCTTCACAGCACCGAATACACACTGACTGTCTTTCTTTTCTTTCTTTTTTAACCCTAAATAAGACCACTTCTACTTGAAATAAAGTACCAGTCTGCTTAATCACAACACAACACGACTCCTGCTGAGATATAAATGTTAAAGTAAAAGAAATGTATCTTATTTTAGTTAGTTGCTTTCTGCTGTACAAGCAAGACTAGCAACAGGAAGTTGCTCAATTTGAGGAACCTGCTTTATAGATATCTAAGCCACAACCCCAATTATGCTCTCTCTCTCCTCCTACTGGTTTAGCAAAGTAAGTTGATACAGTACCCTTCACAGCACAGAACACACACTGACTTTCTTTCTTTTCTTTCTTTTAACCTAAATAAGGCCTTCTACCTCTAATAAGGTATCTGTCTGTAATTTCAACAGACCCTGACTGCTCGTTGAGATATAAATGTTAAATTAAAAGAAAATGTAGCTTCTTTTAGTTTGCTGCTTTCTGCTCTCTACAAGCAAGGCTAGCAACAGGAAGTTGTAATTTGAGTCACTGCTTTTCTAGTGACTAAGCCACACCATCAATTAGTCTCTTTCTCCTCCTCACTGGTTTAGCAAAGTATGTTGATACAGTACCCGTCACAGCACAGAACATTGACTTTCTTTCTTTCTTTCTTTTTAACTCTCAATGGGACCCCTTCTACTTCTAATAAAGTATCTGTCTTGCAATCTACAGACACTGACTCCTGCCGAGATATAAGTGTTAAATTAATAACAAAATGTAGCTACTTTTAGTTAGCAGTGGTCTGCTCTACAAGCAAGGTTAGCAACAAGAAGTTGTAATTTGAGTCTACTGCTTTTCTAGTGACTAAGCCACACCATCAATTAGTCTCTCTCTCCTCCTACAGGTTTAGCAAAGTAACTTGATACAGTACCCTTCACAGCACAGAACAGACACTGACTTCCTTTCTTTTCTTTCTCTTTTAACCCTAATTAAGACCTCTTCTACTTCTTATAAAGTATCTGTCTGCTTAATCTCGACAGACCCTGACTGCTGCAGAGATATAAGTGTTAAATTAATAAGAAAATGTAGCTTTTTTAGTTAGCTGCTTCTGCTCTACATGCAAGGCTAGCAATAGGAAGTTGTAATTTGAGTCACCTGCTTTTATAGTGTCTAAGCCACAACCCCAATTAAGCTCTCTCTCCTCCTACTGGTTTAGCAAAGTAATTTGATACAGTACCCTTCACAGCACAGAACACACACTGACTTTCTTTCATTTCTTTCACCTTCCTAGTGCAGCCTTCTAATTCTAATAAGTGTCTGTCGCTTAATCTCAAAGACTCTGACTGCTGCTGAGATATAAGTCTTAAATTAATAAGAAAATGTAGTTTCTTTAGATTAGCTGCATTCTGCTCTCAAGCAGAGGCTAGCCACAGGAAGTTGTAATTTGAGTCACCTGCTTTTATAGTGTTAAGCCACACCCCAATAAAGCTCTCTCTCCTCTTACTG
The DNA here is from genome assembly GCA_016271365.2 of Neoceratodus forsteri. Taxonomy (NCBI): domain Eukaryota; kingdom Metazoa; phylum Chordata; order Ceratodontiformes; family Ceratodontidae; genus Neoceratodus; species Neoceratodus forsteri. The sequence continues at coordinate 123,859,190 of JADMNL010000023.1, read as the reverse complement.
GTGCAACAAAATAAGTTGATACAATACCTTCACAGCACAGATACACACTGACTTTCTTTCCAATTCATTCTTTTAACCTAAATCAGACAACTCCTACTTCTATTAGTATCTGTCTACGAACCCAACAGACCTGACTCCTGCTGAGGTATCACAAGTTAATTAATGAAAATGTCACTGCTTTTAGTTAGCTGCGTTCTGCTCTAAAAGCAAGGATAGTAACAGGAGGTTGTAATTTCAGCCACCTGCTTTTATAGTGTCTAAGCCACACCCCCAATTAAGCTCTCTCTCTCCTCCTAGTGGTTTAGCAAAGTAAGTTGATACAATACCCCTCACGGCACAGATCACACACTGACTGTCTTTCTTTTCTTTCTTTTTTTAACCCTAAATAAGACCACTTCTACTTGAAATAAAGTACCAGTCTGCTTAATAACTACACAACCTGATTCCTACTGAGATATAAATGTTAAAGTAAAAAGAAAATGTATCTTATTTTAGTTAGTTGCTTTCTGGTCTACAAGCAAGGCTAGCAACAGGGAAGTTGTAATTTAGTGTCCTGCTTTTATAGTGTCAAGCCACACCCAATAATGCTCTCTCTCCTCCTGCTGGTTTAGCAAAAGTAAGTTGATACAATCCTTCACAGCACCAGAACAGACACTGACTTTTCTTTTCTTTCTTTCTTTCAAAATAAGTCCCCTTCTTCCTCTAATAAGGTGTCAGTCTGCTTAATTTCAACAGACCTGACTGCTGCTGAGATAAATGTTAAATTAATAAGAAAATGCCAGCTTCTTTTCCCAATTTAGCTGCTTTCTGCTCTACAAGCAAGGAGTTAGCAACAGGAAGTTGTAATTTGAGTCTATTGCTTTTCTAGGGACTAAGCCACACCATCAATTAGTCTCTCTCTCCTCCTACAGGTTTAGCAAAGTAACTTGATACAGTACCCTTCACAGCACAGAATACACACTGACTTTCTTTCTTTTCTTTCTTTTTTTAACACTAACTAAGACCCCTTCTACTTCTAATAAAGTATCTGTCTGCTTAATCTCAACAGACCATGGCTCCTGCTGGGATATAAGTGATAAATTAATAAGAAAATGTAGCTTCCTTTAGTTAGGTACCTTCTGCTCTACAAGCAAGGCTTGCAATAGGAAGTTGTAATTTGAGTCACCTGCTTTTATAGTGTCTATGCCACACGCCCAATTAAGCTCTCTCTCCTCCTACTGGTTTAGCAAAGTAAGTTGATACAGTAACCTTCACAGCACAGGAAACACACTGACTTTCTTTCTTTTCTTTCTTTTTTTAACCCAAATAAGACCCCTTCTACTTCTAATAAACTATCTGTCTGCTTAATCTCAACCGACCAAGACTCCTGCTGAGATATAAGTGATAAATTAATAAGAAAATGTACCTTCTTTTATTTAACTGTTTTCTGCTCTACAAGTAAGGCTAGCAAGAGGAAGTTGTAATTTGAGTCATCTGCTTTTATGGTGTCTAGGAAACAAACCCAATTAAGCTCTCTCTTCTCCTACTGGTTTAACAAAGTAAGTTGATACAGTACTCTTCACAGCACAGAACAGACAGTGACTTTCTTTCTTTTTTTAACCCTAAATAAGATCTCTTCTATTTGTAATAATTTATTTGTCTGCTTAATCTCAACAGACCCTGACTCCTGCTGAGAAATAAGTGTTAAATTGAAAAGAAAATGTAGGTTCTTTTAGTTAGCTGTGTTCTGCTTTACAAGCAAGGCTAGCAACAGGAAGTTGAAATTTGAGTCACCTGCTTTTATAGTGTCTAAACAATATCCCAATTAAGCTCTCTCTCCTCCTACTGGTTTAGCACAGTAAGTTGATACAGTACGTTTCACAGCACAGAACCCACACTGACTTTCTTTCTTTTCTTTCTTTTTTTAACCTTAAATAAGGCCCATTCTACTTCGAATAAAGTATCTGTCTGCATAATCTCAAGAGACCCTGACTCCTGCTCAGACATAAGTGTTAAATTAATAAGATAATGTTGCTTCTGTTAGCTGCGTTCTGCTCTACAAGCAGGGCTAGCAAAAGGAAGTCATAATTTGAGTCAGCTGCTTTTATAGTGTCTAAACCACACCCCCAATTTTTTCTCTCTCCTCCAACAGAGTTAGCAAAGTAAGTTGATAAAGTACCCATCACAATACAGAACAGACACTGACTTTCTTTTCTTTCTTTTTTAACCCTAAATAAGGCCTCTTCTACTTCTAATAAGGTATCTGTCTGCTTAATCTCATCAGACCCTGACTCCTTCTGAGATATTAGTGTTAAATTAATAAGAAAATGTAGCTTCTTTTAGTTTGCTGCGTTCTGGTCTACAAGCAAGGCTAGCAACAGGAAGTTGTAATTTGAGTCACCTGCTTTTATCGTGTCTAAGCCGCACCCCCAATTAAGCTCTCTCTCTTCCTACTGGTTTAGCAAAGTAAGTTGATAAAGCAACCTTCACAGCAGAGAACACACACTGACTGTCTTTTTTCCTTTCTTTTTTTAACCCTAAGACCCCTTCTACTTCTACTAAAGTACAATACATGTCTGCTTAATCTCAATAGACCCTGATGCCTGCTGAGATATAAGTGTTAAACTAATAAGAAAATGAAGCTTCTTTTAGTTAGCTGCTTTCTGCTCTACAAGCAAGGCTAGCAACAGGAAGTTGTAATTTGAGTCACCTGCTTTTATATTGTCTAAGCCACACCCCAATTAAGCTCTCTCTCTCCTCCTACTGGTTTAGCAAAGTAAGTTGATAAAGTACCCATCACAGCATTGAACACACACTGACTTTATTTCTATTCTTTCTTTTTTTAATGCTAAATTATACCCTTCTACTTCTAATAAAGTGTATGTCTGCTTAATCTCAACAGATCCTGACTGCTGCTGAGATATGTGTTAAATTAATAAGAAAATGTAGGTTCTTTTAGTTAGTTGTGTTCTGCTCTACAAGCAAGGCTAGCAACAGAAAGTTGTCATTAGAGACACCTGCTTTTATAGTGTTTAAGCCATACCCCAATTAAGCTCTCTCTCCTCCTACTGGTTTAGCAAAGTAAGGTGATACGGTACCCTTCACAGTGGAGAACACACACACTGACTGTCTTTTTTTCTTTCTTTTTTTAACCCTTAATCAGACTCCTCCGACTTCTTATGAAGGATCTGTCTGCTTAGTCTCAACAGACCCTGACTCCTGCTGAGGTACTTTTTAAATTAATAAGAAAATGTCACTTCTTTTAGTTAGCTGCGTTCTGCTCTAAAAGCAAGGATAGTAACAGGAAGTTGTAATTTCAGCCTCCGGCTTTTATATTGTCTAAGCCACACCCCCAATTTAGCTCTCTCTCTCTCCTCCTAGTGGTTTAGCAAAGTAAGCTGATACAGTACCCTTCACAGCACAGAACACACACTGACTGTCTTTCTTTTCTTTCTTTTTTTAATCCTAAATAAGACCACTTCTACTTCTAATAAAGTATCTGTCTGCTTAATCTCAACAGACTCTGACTCCTGCTGAGATATAAGTGTTACATTAATAAGAAAATGTAGCCTATTTTAGTTAGTTGCTTTCTGCTGTACAAGAAAGGCTAGCAACAGGAAGTTGTAATTTCACCCTCCCGCTTTTATACTGTCTAAGCCACACCCGCAATCAAGCTCACTCTCCTCCTACTGGTTTAGCAAAGTAAGTTGATACAGTTCCCTTCACAGCACAGAACACACACACTGACTTTCTTTCTTTTCTTTCTTTTTAACCCTAATTTAGACCTCATCTACTTCTAATAAAGTATCTGTCTTCTTAATCTCAAAAGACCCAGACTGCTGCTGAGATATAAGTGTTAATTAATAAGAAAATGTAGCTTCTTTTAGTAAGCTGCGTTCTGCACAAGCAAGGCTAGCAACAGGAAGTTGTAATTTGAGTCACCTCCTTTTATAGTGTATAAGCCACACCCCAATTTAAGCTCTCTCTCTCTCCTCCTAGTGGTTTAGCAAAATAAGTTGATACAGCACCCTTCACAGCCCAGAGAACACTTTGACTTTCCTTCATTTTTTTGTTTTTTTAACTCTATATAATACCCCTTCTACTTCTAATAAAGTTTATTTATACTTAATCTCAACAAACCCTGACTCCTGCTGATACATAAGTGTTAAATTAATAAGAAAATGTTTTTTCTTTTAGGTAGTTGCGTTCTGGTTTACAAGCAAGGCTAGGAACAGGAAGTTGTAATTTGAGTCACCAGATTTTATAGTGTCTAAGCCATACACCAATTAAGCTCTCTCTCATCCTACTGGTTTAGCAAAGAAAGTTGATGCAGAACCCTTCACAGCACGGAACACATACTGACCTTCTTTCTTTTCTTTCTTTTTTAACCATAAATAAGTCCCCTTCTACCTCAAACAAAGTATCTGTCTGCCTAATCTCAAAAGACCTTGAGTCCTGCTGATATATAAGTGTTAAATTACTAAGAAAATGTAGTTTTTTCAGGTAGCTGTGTTCCACTCTACAAGCAAGGATAGCCAGAGGAAGTTCTAATTTGAGTCACCTGCTTTTATAGTGCCTTAGTCACACCCCTAATAAAGCTCTCTCTCCTCCTACTGGTTTAGCAAAGTAATTTGATACAGTACACTTCACAGCACAGAACAGACACTGACTTTCTTTCTTTTCTTTCTCTTTTAACCCTAAGTAAGACCTCTTCTACTTCTTATAAAGTATCTGTCTGCTTAATCTCAACAGACCCTGACTGCTGCTGAGATATAAGTGTTAAATTAATAAGAAAATGTAGCTTTTTTAGTTAGCTGCTTTCTGCTCTACATGCAAGGCTAGCAATAGGAAGTTGTAATTTGAGTCACCTGCTTTTATAGTGTCTAAGCCACACCCCAATTAAGCTCTCTCTCCTCCTACTGGTTTAGCAAAGTAAGTTGATACAGTACCCTTCACAGCACAGAACACACACTGACTTTCTTTCATTTCTTTCTTTCTTAACCCTAATTAAGCCCCTTCTAATTCTAATAAAGTGTCTGTCCGCTTAATCTCAAAAGACCCTGACTGCTGCTGAGATATAAGTCTTAAATTAATAAGAAAATGTAGCTTCTTTAGATAGCTGCTTCTGCTCTGCAAGCAAGGCTAGCCATAGGAAGTTGTAATTTGAGTCACCTGCTTTCATAGTGTTTAAGCCACACCCCTAATAAAGCTCTCTCTCCTCTTACTGGTGCAACAAAGTAAGTTGATACAGTACCCTTCACAGCACAGAACACACACTGACTTTCTTTCAGTTCATTCTTTTTTTTAACCCTAAATCAGACCCCTCCTACTTCTAATGAAGTATCTGTCTGCTTAATCTCAACAGACCCTGACTCCTGCTGAGGTACGTGTTAAATTAATAAGAAAATGTCACTGCTTTTAATTAGCTGCGTTCTGCTCTAAAAGCAGGGATAGTAACAGGAGGTTGTCATTTCAGCCTCCTGCTTTTATAGTGTCTAAGCCACACCCCCAATTAAGCTCTCTCTCTCCTCCTAGTGGTTTAGCAAAGTAAGTTGATGCAGTACCCTTCACGGCACAGAAAACACACACTGACTGTTTTTCTTTTCTTTCTTTTTTTAACACTAAATAAGACCACTTCAACTTCTAATAAAGTATCTGTCTGCTTAATCCCAACAGACATTGACTCCTGCTGAGATATAAGTGTTAAATTAATAAGAAAATGTAGCCTATTTTTGTTAGCTGCTTTCTGCTGTATAAGCAAGGCTAGCAACAGGAAGTTGTAATTTGAGGCACCTGCTTTTATACTGTCAAAGCTACAGCCCCAATCAAGCTCTCTCTCCTCCTACTGGTTTAGCAATGTAAGTTGATATAGTACCCTTCACAGCACAGAACACAAATGGACTTTTTTTCTTTTCTTTCTTTTTTAATCCTAAATAAGACCTCTTCTACTTCTAATAATGTATCTGTTTGCTTAATCTCAATAGACCCTGACTGCTGCTGAGATATAAGTGTTAAATTAATAAGAAAATGTATCTTCTTTTAGTTAGCTGTGTTCTGCTCTACAAGCAAGGCTAGCAACAGGAAGTTGTACTTTGAGTCACCTGCTTTTCTAGGGTCTAAGCCACCCCCCAAATTAGGCTCTTTCTCCTCCTACTGGTTTAGCAAAGTAAGTTGACACAGTACCGTTCACAGCACAGAACACACACTGACTTTCTTTTTTCTTTCTTTTTTTAACCCTAAATAAGACCCCTTCTACTTCTAATAAAGTATCTGTCTGCTTAATTTCAACAGACCCTGACTCCTGCTGAGATATAAGTGTTAAATTAATAAGAAAATGTAGCTTGTTTTAGTTAGTTGCATTCTGCTCTACAAGCAAGGCTAGCAACAGGAAGTTGTTATTTGAGTCACCTGCTTTTATGGTGTCTAAACCATATCCCCAATTAAGCTCTCTCTCCTCCTACTGGTTTAGCAAAGTAAGTTGATACAGTACCCTTTACAGCACAGAACAGACACTGACTTTATTTTCTTTCCTTTTTAACCCTAAATAAGACCTCTTCTACTTCTAATAAAGTATCTGTCTGCTTAATCTCAACAGACCCTGACTGCTGCTGAGATACAAGTGTTAAATTAATAAGAAAATGTAGCTTTTTTAGTTAGCTGCGTTCTGCTCTACAAGTAAGGCTAGCAACAGGAAGTTGTAATTTGAGTCACCTGCTTTTATAGAGTCTAAGCAACACCCCCAATTAAGCTCTCTCTCCTCCTACTGGTATAGCAAAGTAAGTTGATACAGTACCCTTCACAGCACAGAACACACACTGACTGTCTTTCATTTCTTTCTTTTTTTAACCCTAAAAAAGACCCCTTCTACTTCTAATAAAGTATATGTCTGCTTAATCTCCACAGACCCTGACTGCTGCTGAGATATAAGTGTTAAATTAATAAGAAAATGTAGCTTCTTTTAGTTACCTGCGTTCTGCTCTACAAACAAGGCTAACAACAGGAAGCTGTAATTTGAGTCACCTGCTTTTCTAGTGTCTAAGCCACACCCCCAATTAAACTCTCTCTCTCTCCTCCTACTGGTTTAGCAAAGTACGTTGATACAGTACCCTTCACAGCCCAGAATACACACTGACTTTCTTTCTTTTCTTTCTTTTTTAACCCTAAATAAGACCCCTTCTACTTCTAATAAAGTATCTGTCTGCTTAATCTCAACTGACCCTGTCTCCTGCTGAGATATATGTGTTAAATTAATAAGAAAATGTAGCTTTTTTAGTTAGCTGCTTTCTGCTCTACATGCAAGGCTAGCAACAGGAAGTTGTAATTTGAGTCACCTGCTTTTATAGTCCCAGATATTCAAACTGTGCCCAAAAAGTGCACAATAGCAGGGGCAAGCACAAGTCTATTGCGCCCATGTGCAAGAGACGAAGTATTCAAAAACGGACCAGGCCAAAGTGTGCCTACAGTCGACGACTGAATATCACACCACCTGCGCCATAGCGCAACTAGGGAGAGGAAGCTGAGCGGATCTGATGCACCATAGCGCAACAAGGGATGTTCAGCTGAGCAGTCCAGAGGTGCCATAGTGCAACCAGAGAGCCCCCCCAGCTGCAGAGCAATGTAACAGCACAATCAGGGAGGTAGGGGCCCACCACCCTTGCCACAGATGGGCACAGGTACACACAGCAGAACAGACATTGTCCCCCCACACCCCAAGCAAAGCACAACTAGGGGAGGGTTGGAATAACCACTGGCCCATGGAGACCAGCAGCCAACCCACAGCCTGGCCATGGTGCCCCAGCACACCTACCGGCAAGCTGTGACTGGCACACAAGGAGGGCAGACCACCCCGTGCCACACCATCCTCCCCAGTGCAGAGCACACCCTGCATCATGGCCCCAGACACCCCCCCATGAGCAGTGACCACCACTGCAGGAATCCCCATGCATACCACCACAGTGTCAATGCAACCCTGTGCACCAGAGAACCATGCAAGCCAGCCCCACCATGAGCACCCATCAGAGGGTTGCAGCACACGGCAATGCAACAACGGCAGACATGTTGCCACCATGCACAGTCCCCCCGAGGTACTGCTGAGAGACTGACCATGCGTCGGCACAAGAGGTACCCCACTTGGGATAGGGGGTACACTTGACACCACCACCAGTGGTACAGCTCCCTGCACAGTATTCCAGTGACATACCCTGACCCACCACTGGCCACAACAGCCAGCACAGACACCCACAGTGGTGCATGGAAGCATGCACCACACTGGATGCCACACATGGTATGGACAGACACCCACCCATACCCAAGGGCACACTAACACAGGGACGCAGTGGTGGGGCAACCAAGCCCCCATTGTGGGCCCATGTAAGCCATGTACACACAACCCACAGTCCTCCATGGCACTGGAGTGCCAGCCACCCTGTGCAGGCACTGTGGACCTGTACACCATAAGTAGTCACCCAGAGCACAAGCCACAGACAGTGAGGCACATCCCCTGCAACACACACAAGGCACAGCATGGAGGTGGGACAATGACTGTGGAGTGCACAGTGCTACCTGAGCCAGGTATGCACCAAACCAGTGAGAGGGGCAACCCAGCAAAGTGATGGGCACAGTGGCCACCCTGCAGGGACTGCCACCACTGACATGCCAGTGGACTGTGCAGGTCACAGACATGCATGTGTGTCAGCTGCACAGGCCATGGATGGGCTGATGGGTGCACCATGGACACCGAGCATGCACCATGGACCACTGCACACAGTCATCCAGTGCACAGGGAACAACACACACACACCACAGACACTGACTGATAGCTACCCCCACACCATAGTCACCTCCACACGGACACACACACACATACCCATGACTGCACCACCCCAATGCCATACACACCACTGCAGCTGAGCACCTATAGCCTGCTGCAAATCAGAGACTATCACAGTATTCATATCAAAATCAAATGCATTGAAAAAATATAACAGTCAACTATGTACAAGAATAAAAATGATATACAAGCTTGGGGAGGCCACAAACAAGGTGGGGGTGGGTAGGGGAAAGAGGTGGACAAATGGGATGGGATAGGAGGGGTGTGAGGTTCAGTCCAGGGGGGTAGGGGAAGTCAGGGACCAGGGGATTCCTATCGGGACCGCCGTTCAGGACTCCATGACCTCTGGCCTCTGTGCCTCCTCAGCACCCCTGTCATGTCCAGCCTCCTCAGTATGTCCAGGGACTCGCGGGCCAGCTGTAGGATCTCCCTCAAGGTGTCCTGTATGTCCCTGAGATGGCTGGTACCTAGGACAAGGGAGCACAGTCAATAGGTGTGAATGCACAACCCCATACAGCCCACCCACTGTGCATGGCATACGGCCATGGGACATACCACTGTGATGGTATGTGACCACCCGCAGTGATCATGCCCACGGGACCTGCCCACCCAGATGCATACAGCCATGCAGAACACTGCACACACCCACCGGCCAAGTCACGCACAGCACCACCGTGGCCGTTTAGTGACATGGCTATGTGGTGCAAAGGCAGTGGCATAACCATGCACTTGGTGCACGCATGGACCACCAGTGACACACACCCATACATGCATTGCCACTGGACAGTGTTGACTGTAACAAGTTGCGTGCATGGCAGTGGTGTCGATGAATGGTGGCCATGCCCCGCTGCCCACCTTGTCACACAGCATGCAATAGTAATCATGGATGTATGGCACTCACCCTCATTGGGCCGGTCAGGTGGGAGGTGATGGCCCTCGCCCCGCCTGGCTGCACTGTCCTCCCCCCTCCACCACTCTTCCCACAATCTGTGGAGTTCGTCCAGGCTTGTGGGGAAAAAGAGGAGAGAAGAACATCAGTACATTCCCGAAGCAAAGTCCCCCTGCCCCAAGGTGTGTGCCCTCCCACCCAGCCAGACCCCACACCCTGTGAACACCACCATGGCCAACCCCATATTATCCCTCCCCTATGTGCTGGACACATACAACACTGTGACCCATATGGATGATAAAAGTGTGTTGACGGAACCCCTACCTGGATGTGGCACCATGCCCCTCCTGGCATGTGCCTGCAGTCTGGCCAGTAGCTCCGGCTCCCTCCTCCACAGGTCACCATAGCAGTGCCTGCACTGCTGTGTGCTCTGCCCCATTCGGTGGCCTCTTCCGGGCAGTGGCCACCTCCTGCCACATCTGGGTCCTGGCTCTGTCCAGGGGAGCCTCCCTGAAGAGAGGCCCATGGTGTTGCTCCACAATTGCCACCAGATTGGCAAGCTCAATTGCTGTCCACTGTGCTACCTGTCTGCGCGCCATCCTAGCAGCTATAGTAGGCAATATGGTGCTCTGCAGCGTGGCTCCCTATTTGCAGATGCTGCGCAGTACAGCGCTGCCATTCCCTATCGTGCTGTTACCGAACAGCGCGATAGAGGTGCACTCATGCCTGACGTATGGTGCCTAGGAGGCAAAGGTCGGGCACAGGGTCAAGGGTCTCTGGCACCTGGCCACGCACAGTGCCATCAGAAGACAATGCATGTAGCACGATTAGCTGCCTGTGTGCCCGTGCCATAGTGGACAACTGAGCAGTTGGGCCACTGCACCTATGATGGCTCAGTGCCACAGCGCCATGAAGTGACCATCGCTATAGTGCCACTGGCAAAATGGTGGCCATGCACTGCATTTCCTACCATGCACAGCACATCATCAGCATGGCAGATGCCTGCGTCAGCAACCCGGGCATGCGCAGTGAGGTGTACTACGCATGTCACAGGACTGCGCCATTGGCTCAGCATGTTCAACACAATTGCGCAAAGCGCAACAGTGCGATATCCAGCCTTCATATGCAAATCATCTAATAAGCCATTCTATGGTGCAGCACTGCAATTTGCATCTACTTAAAGTTGCTCCTCACCTCATTTGTATGGATTGTGCTATAAACGTGCGACAATGTGCTGCAGTGGCCATAGTCGGTTACTGCAGTTTATTGGTGAGTTGCATGCTGTTTGGGAGTGTGGACTGTGGATTCAGGGACATGCATGGGACTGCACAGTCACAGGTAACAACTGCCATTCTTACAGGCTACATAATGACCGAGCAGGTTGTTGGAGAGGAGGAAAACAGTGGTGGGAGGAGGAGGAGGCCAAACTTTACAAAGGCTGAAATCAAGGCCCTGTTTGAGGCCTACCTGGATCAGGAGCCACTTCTCAGTGGATGGCGGGGAATCCCGCAAGCCCGTGCTGCTGCATGGGAGGAGGTGGCACTTGCCATGAACCTGCATGGCAGCCACCAGAACTCTGTGCAGGAGTGTAAGAAGAAGATGGGCACAGACAGGAGGAGGGTAAAGGAGAAGGTGGCTTCCATCAGGTCAGCACATGCTACAACCGGTGGGAGACAGCTGGAGGTGGTACAGCTGACCTCAGCGGAGGAGAGGCTTGCTGGAAGCATGCAGCACAGTGCCATTGAGGGTGTTCTGGGTGGTGGCTTCCAGACGGGTGGTGGCCCATCACTGCATGGTAAGTCAAGGTCTGTCTATGGGGACAGGGTAGGTCACATGCAGTAACGCGACTTTGCTTTCCCTTACAGATCCTGAGCATCTGCATGGGTCAGCGGTGGTGGGCCTGTCCACTGTGGACAGTCAGATGGAGTCGGAGGTGGGACCATCCACCTCCACAGGTATATGTGGATCATTGCGACAGTGGGGCCACCTGACTGTCCACACTGATGTTGTTGTAACAGGTGTGGAGTAAGCCCTGCCTGTGTCCCAGCATGCTGGTGTCCACGGATGCCAGCATGCTGTGGCTGTGGCCGGGGCAGAGTCCAGCACCTGTGATGATGACACGACCGTCATGGGCAGTGACACGTGTGTGCCATGGGATGGCCACACAGCAGGGCAACTCACGCCCATGGCTGTGGGTGGTGCTGCCGTGGAGGCCTGCGTGTCAGCACAGTCCCAGGCTGTGCCTGTCAGCACCAGTGGGGCAGCACTTGTGTCTGTTCAGGACATTGGGACTGTTGCAGCCACTGCGGCAGCACCACTGAGCCCTGTGGTGCAGCAGCCAGAGGGGCAGCATCAGCAGTTGCCCAATGGGCTTGGGGGTACAGGGTTCAGCAGTGGCATCTGTGCACCACCTGTGGACATGCCCAGACCTGGTCCTGTTGTGCAGCACCCACCCTCAAGGGGTGCTGAACATTGGGGCTTTGCACACCCTGAGGACAGGATGCTGAGGAGGCTGATGACCTCTTGGACGAGCACACCCGCCTACTGCAGGCATTGGTCCAGCAGCAGATACGGTTTGCGACGTCCATGGATGCACTGCATGTGGCTCTGGAGCAGGCAGAGGAGCATCACAGCAGGGACACTGCACTGATCCTGGCAGGGATGGACCATTTGTGGGAGGATGTGACTGCTGCCATTGACAGGCATGCACAGGCATTCATTGCTGTCCTGGCCACAATGGGCACACAGTCAGGTGCCGATGCATTGTGGACACCACGCAGTTCACTATCCACCCCCCATTCCCAGCGTTGTGCGACTCCCACCCTGTCAATGCCAGGTTCAGCTGTGGGCATCCCGAGCACTCCTGGTGCAGGCATGTTCAGTGTGCTGCAGACCCCTGCATGAGCACGGTCATGTTGCCGCAGTGGAGCCCCTGGGGAACCATCGGTGCCACCCCATGAGGACAGTGGTCAGCCTGCCAGTGCTGGCAGGTCTCGGCGGGGCCGCCCACACATCTGTGGCAGCTGTGGCACTATGTCGCGTGACTGACCTGTCTCCCAGTGCGGCTACTGTCTGGTGCTGCCCTGTGTGCATTATGTTCAGTTGGCGGTGCACAGGTGGGTACCCGGCCCTCGACAGTGACACAGTTCACCTGCACATCATCCCAGCTGCTGTCCACAGTTGCGTGTCCATGATGATGCCTGCATTGCGCTTTACACCAATGTGCAATGGTGCTCATCATCTGACACACGCACATGGACAGGCAGTGGGCGTGGTGGCCTGTGGACATGTGTGTTGCTAGGGTGTGCTTTCTGGGTCGGTGTGTCTTCCGCCCTCTGTGCACGTTTGTTGCATTGTGTCTGAGAGTGTGTGTGTATGTTCTTCAGTGTGGCATATTAATCCTCACCCATCCCTGGTTGTGTGTGTGCTTCTGTGCCCTGCCACTTCCCTTGAGGCATGCACCCCTGGTGTGTGTCCATGCGTGTTTGTGGGTTGTGCCTTGGCCACTGGTGGTTGCGCATCACCCCATGACTTACCTGGGTTGGCTGAAGTACTCCTCTGTGATGGTGTCCCAGTGCAGCTGTGCCAGCCGGAGCAGTTGGGGGTCCTGTCAGCCAAGGGGGGTCTGCCCATCACCAGCACCACCAGCGTCCCCATCATCCCCATCGCTGTCCCGCTCTTCGACCTGTACGGCAATCCCACATTCGTTGGCCATGTTGTGCAGGATGCAATAGGCCAGGAATATCCCACAGGCCTTTGAGGGGCTGTACTGTAGGGCACCGCCAGAGGTGTCCAGGCAAGGGAAATGTGCCATCAGCATCCTGAACACCCGCTCGATGACATTACATGAGGTGGCGTGTGCCTCATTGTAGCGTTGCTGCAATGGGGTCGCGGGCCGCCGGTAGGGTGTGAGCAGCCAGGGATGAAGTGGGTATCCACTGTCACCTGTGTGTAGAGGGCGGAGGTTAGTTTTGTGATCAGCATCGCCCTGCCCCAGGCCATGTAGGCCACTACCCATGCCACCTCTGGCCATGCCCCCCAGGCCCTATGATTGTCCATGTGGTTTGCATACTCACCCAGTAGGTGTACAGTGAGGATGACCCCACTCTTGAATCTGTGGCCCAGTGCCGACTGGTGCCAGATGAAAGAATCATGTGCTCCCCCAGGGTGCGTGGGACAGACATTGATGATGCGCCCCCTGGCATCGCACACTACCTGGCAGTTGATGCTGGCATAGCCCTTGCGATTTATGTATGAGGCCCCCTCAGGGCCAGGTGCTGTGTGTATGGCCACATGGGTGCAGTCTATTGCCCCTACCATGCCAGGCATATGTGCTACCCGGTGGAACTCCCGTATGTTTGCAGTGCACTCCGTTGCTGTGCTGGGGAAATGGATGTACTCTGCAGCATGTGGCAGCAGTGCACTGAGGAATTGGGTGAGGTGGCATGACATGGCCGACAGAGTTATGCCTGTGGTGTCCCCAGTAGGTCTTTGGAAGGTACCCGTGGTGAGCAAGCACATGCAGGCTGTTACCTTAGTCACCACTGACAGGGCATGGCTACGTCGTGTGGGTGCCTGCATCACATCACTGCACAGCTCACAGAGCCACCTCAGAATTGCCCTATTCAGGTGGTACCCGCCCACAATCTCAGTATCAGTTTACAGCTCAAAACTGGTGCGAACTCGGTACTGCCTGTAGGGGGCATACTGCAGACGAGCCCTTCCACGGCCATGTCCCCCTGCCACCCGCCTTCTCACGCCCCTCATTAAGGCCTCCATGTGGAAGGTGGCACTGGCCATGTCCCTGGCTTGTGTTCACCTGCTTTTCTAGGGTCTAAGCCACACCCCCAATTAGGCTCTTTCTCCTCCTACTGGTTTAGCAAAGTAAGCTGATACAGTACCGTTCACAGCACAGAACACACACTGACATTCTTTCTTTTCTTTCTTTTTTTAACCCTAAATCAGACCCCTTCTACTTCTAATAAAGTGTCTGCCTAATTGCAGCAGACCCTGACTCCTGCTGAGATATAAGTGTTAAATTAATAAGAAAATGTAGCTTCTTTAGTTAGTTGCTTTCTGCTCTACATGTAAGGCTAGTAACAGGAAGTTGTAATTTGAGTCATCTGCTTTTATAGTGTCTAATCCACACCTTCAATTAAGCTCTCTCTCCTCCTACTGGTTCAGCAAAGTAAGTTGATACAGTACCCTTCACAGCACAGAACACACACTGACTTTCTCTTTTTTCTTTCTTTTTTCAACCCTAAATGATACCCCTTCTACTTCTAACAAAGCTGTCTGCTTAATGTCAACAAACCCTGACTCCTGCTGAGATACGTCTTAAATTACTAAGAAAATGTCATTTCTTTTAGTTAGCTGCATTCTGCTCTACAAGCAAGGCTAGCAACAGGAAGTTGTAATTTGAGTCACCTGCTTTTATAGTGTCTAAGCCACACCCCCAATTCAGCTCTCTCTCCTCCTACTGGTTTAGCAAAGTAAGTTGATACAGTACCCTTCACAGCACAGAACACACACTGACTTTCTCTTTTTTCTTTCTTTTTTCAACCCTAAATAAGATCCCTTCTACTTCTAACAAAGTATCTGTCTGCTTAATCTCAACAGACCCTGACTCCTGCTGAGATACATGTTAAATTAATAAGAAAATGTAGTTTCTTTTAGTTAGCTGCATTCTGCTCTATAAGGAAGGCTAGCAACAGGAAGTTGTAATTTGAGTCACCTGCTTTTATAGTGTCTAAGCTACAGCCCCAGTTAAGCACTCCCTCCTAATACTGGTTTAGCAAAGTAAGTTGATACAGTACCCTTCACAGTTCAGAACACAAACTGACATTCTTTCTTTTCTTTCTTTTTTTAACCCTAAATAAGACCCCTTCTACTTCTAATAAAGTATAGGTCTGCTTAAGCTCAACAGACCCTGGCTCCTGCTGAGATATAAGTGTTAAATTAATAAGAAAATGTAGGTTCTTTTAGTTAGTTGCGTTATGCTCTACAAGCAATGCTAGCAAAAGGAAGTTGTAATTTGAGTCACCTGCTTTTATAGTGTCTAAGCCATACCCCAATTAAGCTCTCTATCCTCCTACTGGTTTAGCAACAGTGAGTTGATGCAGTACCCTTCACAGCACAGAAAACACACTTACTTTCTTTCTTTTCTTTCTTTTTTTAACGGTAACTAAGTCCCATTCTACCTCAAATAAAGTATCTATCTACTTAATCTCAACAAACCCTGACTCCTGCTGAGATATAAGTGTTAAATTAGTAAGAAAATGTAGCTTATTTTAGTTAGTTACTTTCTGCTGTACAAGCAAGGCTAGCAACAGAAAGTTGTAATTTGAGTCACCTGCTTTTATAGTGTTTAAGCCACACCCTCAATTAAGCTCTCTCTCCTCCTACTGGTTTAGCAAAGTAAGTTGATACAGTACCCTTCACAGCACAGAACACACACTGACTTTCTTTCTTTTCTCTTTTTTTAACCCTAATTAAGACCCCTTCTACTTCTATTAAAGTATCTGTCTACTTAATCTCAATAGACCCTGACTGCTGCTGAGATGTAAATGTTAAATTAATAAGAAAATGTAGCTTCATTTAGTTAGCTGCGTTCTGCACTACCAGCGAGGCTAGCAACAGGAAGTTGTAATTTGAGTCACATGCTTTTATAGTGTCTAAGCCACACCCCCAATTAAGCTCTCTCTCTCTCTCTCTCTCCTCCTACTGGTTTAGCAAAGTAAGTTGATACAGTATCCTTCACAGCACAGAACACACACTGACGTTCTTTCTTTTCTTTATTTTTTTAACCCTAAATAAGAACCCTTCTACTTCTAATAAAGTATCTGTCTGCTTAAACTCAACAGACCCTGATTCCTGCTGAGATAGAAGTGTTAAATTAATAAGAAAATGTATCTTCTTTTAGTTACCTGCGTTCTGCTCTATAAGCAAGGCTAGCCACAGGAAGTTGTAATTTGAGTCACCTGCTTTTATAGTGTCTAAGCCAAAGCCCCAATTAAGCTCTCTCTCCTCCTACTGGTTTAGTAAAGTAACTTGATACAGTACCCTTCACAGCACAGAACAGACACTGACTTTCTTTTCTTACTTTTTTAACCCTAAATAAGACCTCTTCTACTTCTAATAAAGTATCTATCTGCTTAATCTCAACAGACCCTGACTGCTGCTGAGATATAAGTGTTAAATTAACAAGAAAATGAAGCTTTTTTAGTTAGCTGATTTCTGCTCTACATGCAAGGCTAGCAACAGGAAGTTGTAATTTGAGTCACCTGCTTTTCTAGTGTCTAAGCCACACCCCCAATTAAGCTCTGTCTCTCTCCTCCTACTGGTTTAGCAAAGTAAATTGATATAGTACCCTTCACAGCACAGAACACACACAGACTTTCTTTCTTTTCTTTCTTTTTTAACACTAAATAAGACACCTTCTACTTCTAATAAAGTATCTGTCTGCTTTATCTCAACTGACTCTGACTCCTGCTGAGATATAAGTGTTAAATTCATAAGAAAATGTAGCTTCTTTTAGTTACCTGCGTTCTGCTCTACAAGCAAGGCTAGCAACAGAAAGTTGTAATTTGAGTCAGCTGCTTTTCTAGTGTTTAAGCCACACCCCCAATTAGGCTTTCTCTCCTCCTACTGGTTTAGAAAAGTAAGTTGATACAGTAGCCTTCACAGCACAAAACACACACTGACATTCTTTCTTTTCTTTCTTTTTTAACCCTTATTTAGACCTCTTCTAATTCTAATTAAGTATCTGACTGCTTCATCTCAACAGACCCTGACTCCTGCTGAGATATAAGTGTTAAATTAATAAGAAAATGTAGCTTCATTTAGTTATTTGCGTTCTGCTCTACAAGCAAGGCTAGCAACAGGAAGTTGTAATTTGAGTCACCTGCTTTTATAGTTTCTAAGCCATACCCCAATTAAGCTCTCTCTCCTCCTACTGGTTTAGCAAAGTAAGTTGATACAGTACCCTTCACAGCACAGAACACACACTGACTTTCTTTCTTTTCTTTCTTTTTTTAACCCTAAATAAGACACCTTCTACTTCTAATAATGTATCTGTCTGCTTAATCTCAATAGACCCTGACTCCTGCAGATATAAGTGTTATATTAGTAAGAAAATGTAGCTTCTTTTAGTTCGCTGCTTTCTGCTCTACAGCAAGGCTAGTAACAGGAAGTTGTAATATGAGTCACCTACTTTTCTGGTGTCTAAGCCACACCCCCAATTAAGCTCTATTTCCTCCTACTGGTTTAGCAAAGTAAGTTGATACAGTACCCTTCACAGCACAGAACACACACTGACTTTCCTTCATTTCTTTTTTTAACCCTAAATAAGACCTCTTCTACCTCTAATAAAGTATCTCTCTGCTTAATCTCAACAGACCCTGACTCCTGCTGCGATATAAGTGCTAAATTAATAAGAAAATGTAGCTTCTTTTAGTTACCTGCTTTCTGCTCTATAAGCAAGGCTAGCAACAGGAAGTTGTAATTTGAGTCACATGCTTTTATAGTGTCTTAGCCACACCCCCAATTAAGCTCTCTCTCCTCCTACTGGGTTAGCTAAGTAAGTTCATACGGCACCCTTCACAGCACAGAGCACACACTGATTTTCCTTAATTTCTTTTTTATCCCTAAATAATACCCCTTCTACTTCTAATAAAGTATCTGTCTGCTTAATCTCAACAGACCCTGACTCCTGCTGAGATATAAGTGTTAAATTAATAAGAAAATGTAGCTTCTTTTAGTTAGCTGTGTTCTGCTCTGCAAGCAAGGCTAGCAACAGAAAGTTGTAATTCAAGTCACCTGCTTTTCTAGTGTCTAAGCCACACCCCCAATTAAGCTGTCTCTCCTCCTACTGGTTTAGCAAAGTAAGTTGATACAGTACCCTTCACAGCACAGAACACACACTGACTTTCTTTCTTTTCTTTTTTTAACCCTAAATAAGACCCCTTCTACTTCTAATAAAGTATCTGTCTGCTTAATCTCCACAGACCCTGACTCCTGCTGAGATATAAGTGTTAAGTTAATAAGAAAATGTAGTTTCTTTTAGCTAGCTGATTTCTGCTCTACAAGCAAGGCTAGCTTTATGTCTTCCCATCTTGACTACTGCAATGTTCTATGCCTAGGTTTCCAGGGGTGGACCTCCATCACCTGCAACTGGTGCAGAATGTTGCAGCCAAGTTTTTGACAAGTCTTTAGAGAACTAGTCATGTCACTCCTGTACCTTGTGAACTGCACTGGCTGCCTGTACGATGAAGGACCTACATGAACGGGGACAAGGCTACCTGCAAGACCTCCTTCAGCCCTATTGCCTCCTTTGTCCACTCTGCTCCACCAATGAGGGATTGCTAAAGTTTCTCAGGGTCCATCTTCAGACATCGGGTGCTAGGGCATTTTCATTTGCAGCCCTGACCCTGTGTTACTCTCTACCTCATCGGATTAGAGAGTGCCTGTCCACTGAGACATTTAAGTCCGCTTTGAAGACATGTTTATTTACTTTAGCCTTTTGGGACAATGCTTAGTTTGTAAATTGGCTGCCTATTTTTAAATTTTCTGATACATTTTTATTTGGTTGTTTATTTATGTTTGATATTGTATACGTGCTTTGACACTTGAAAAGCACATTATAAATAAAGCTTGATTTGATTTGATCTCAGTGTATTTCCTTATGGAATGGGGTGAGCGTAAGGCCCAAAGACCCCAAGGCACACCACAACACTTGTTGGTGTCTGCAGGGTAGGGTGAGGTGAAATGGCATGAGCGTTATGGCCGATACCCCAAAGGCCCACCCCAATGCCTGTCAGTCTCTGCAGGGTGGGGGTGGGGTTGGCTTCAGTTCAATACTTCACTGCCATTCCTATTATGCATCTCTCTAACTCCTACACTACCAGTGCCAGCAAGACAACATTCGGCATTGACAAATGTTTGTTTTTTCTTTGGGTCTGAGAATTGGGAGAAGTGTGCAGTGATAGTATGTCTATGTGTTTTTCTTATAATTGTATTTATTCATGTCCCTGCAAGTGACAATCTCTTGACATTCCATTGTTTTTGGAGGGAAAATTCATTCATGAGGGAGCCCTGAGAAGGTAGTAGTAGCTCGGCTTTTGTCTGCATAGTTATAGTTCTCAGTTAGCTACAGGGAGACCTATTCTACACTTTTTTTGTGTTTGTAGTTTGAGTGTTCATTTTTAGATAATTCCTGTGATACAATACACATTGATTTATGACGCCATACTGTGCTGTGTTTGGCTGCTCCTATTAAAGCATATGTGGATGTGGCTTATATTTCTTCTGCTCTCCTCGTGCCATCACTTATTGTTGTGCTTGGACACATTTCTACAGAAGAAAAGACATCAAACCTATGTAGTACAGTCACATCTGTTCTGCACACTTTAGTTGATCCAGCTATGACCGTGACCCAAAAAAATGGCAGAACTTGGCTGGCTGAATGCGAAGCCTAAACTGAAATCGGATGCCATCCCAACAATATTTGACCCTGCACATGACCATGGGGACAATGCAACACAAATGACAAGGAAGGCTTATTTGAAGCACTGTCGTAATGAGGTTTGTCACAGAAATGTTTAGAATATAACCTTATCTGTTTGTGTATTGTGTTTTCTGGAGGGGGGTTGAGTATGTTGGGCTGTCATATGTCAGTCTGGTGTATGTGGCTTGTGATGTAATAGCACAAATGCATCTGTCTGTGACCCGTCTGTGGCTCAAACAGCAGCCCATTGCAGCAGTCAACTCCTTCTGTCCTCAGGTGATACCTCTTCCTATGGCCCACAGCATCCAACTGCATCTGGTCACATATATTATTTCAACCAACCCCCATTCTGGTTAGATGACCATCATTTACTCTGTAAACCCCACCACCGCTGCAACTTAAACCAGGTAATCCACCATAGCAGTTGTACTGCCAAAATGCCATACTTTGCCCTCACTCATAAATGGACCAGAAGGCACACAGATTATATGTACAATGTCATATAGCACCCTGTTACATTTTTCAGTCCTCTGTTGCTAGCTGTGTCTAGCTCACACAGCATCGCACCGTATCTGACAACCACCTAGGCACAATTATTTTCACTTTCTGGTCCTATGATGTTATGTACACCCACTCCCTTTCTGGATTGGTGAACATGACTTCTGGTGCCAACCCTACCACCACAAGTCAAATCATGTACTGCCCCCCTCCTCCATGCTTGTGTGGCATAAATGACTGACTTTGACATTCTGTGAAAGTGAGATCAGGAGAAGGAATTACATTTATACCTGAGGTCTCATAGATTATATGTACATTGTCATCAAGCACCTCCTTCCATTCTTCTGTCATCTGTCGATACCTGACTCTAGATCCCATGGTGCCACCCAGTGCATCCGCCCACAGCCTTGGCACAACTTTTTGTTCCTTTCATCATAGTTGATGTGCTAGCAACCAAATCCCTTTCTGGTTTGCTGACATTCAGTTCCTACCCCCACCACCACCAACACCACCATCGCCACTTGTAAGCGTCTAACCTTCCCATGCTGTTGTGTGAGCCTAACACATTATTTTCCCCTGATTTATGGTTATTCTGGGGTGTAGGCTATCTAGGAGGAATAGGGATGATGGGAGACTCACCATGCTAGAAGGGCAAGAGTAGCTGTCTGGCCCCCCTAGCTGCTGGAGGTCTGCCTCTGAGCAAGTGAGGGGTCTACTGAGAAATATAGGATCTTCTTGTCTCAGAACAGTATGATCAGGAGCTTAAAGGGCACAGAGGCAGTAAGTAAGTAGGGAGAGGGGAAAAAACAGAGGAAAGAGTAAGGATTCCAAACAACAGTGAAGGGGCCAGAAGTAAGACATGATGGGAGTGGTGCAGTGTAGTGACTGTGGAGCAGCAGTCTTCCAGGAGACGTTCTGGAGGATGCGGTGTTGTCCCATCTGCAGACACCTCTCTGGGCTGAGGGAGGAGGTTGCTCATCTCCAGGCTGAGTTGGCCAGGATTTGTGGGACCTCCTCTTCCATCCAGGGACCACCAGGGCCACTACTGTTGCCTCAGAGGTTGCCAAGAAAGAGGAGTGGTTGGACCACAGTGGGCTCAGGGAGGGTGAGGGTAGTGGAACAGAGGTACATCCCTCCAGTTGTACCTCTCCACAATTGCTATGCTGTTCTGGCAAACTATGGTTCCTTTATGGAGGCACTCGCAGTGGAGACCAAGGAGGATGCTGGGAACCTCCACAAGGGAGACCCAGAGGAGGGTGGCATGGGATGCCACAGGGAAGGAAACAACTCCTGGTGGGGGACTCCATTGTTACAAAGGTAGAACTGGAGAAGGAGGGGGAGAGGGAGGTAAGGTGCCTGGCTGGTGCCATGACTTGGAGAGACAGGGAGCGAATCCTCAGGATCGCTGGAGTAGCTGCACAGGGGAGGAGCCGGATGTCATTGTCCACCTAAGAACAAATGACCTGGCTAAGAAAGGGATCAGAGCAGTGCAGGAAGAGTTTGTGGAGTTGGGGTGGGGCCTTAGACAAGTAGCATGCATGGTAACCTTCTCGGAGGTGCTGCCTGTCTATGGCGTAGGTGAGGCTAGGGTGTTCCACACCATGGGATTCAATCAGTGGTTGAAAAACTGGTGTAGAGCTCAGGGATTTGGCTTCTTTGGGAACTGTGGGTCCACCTGGAGTGATGCAGGCCTATACTGGCATGATGGGCTGCATCTGTCCAGGAGGAGAACCAGGATCCTAGGTGATAGGTTTAAATGCTTCATTGGCAAGTATTTAAACTAGCCAAGGGGGGAGGCACTGGAAAGGAACAGGTAAATTCTAGCCCCCCCAAGAAAGTCAGGGTAGTAAGTGAGGTAAACACCAAGATAGAGATGTCGATAGGGAGAAGGGCAGGGGTAAATGGAGAAAGTGACAAAGGCAATAAGGAGAGGGATGGGGCAAAAAGAAATAAGGCCATCAGGAAATGGAGGGTAATGAGTACCATTGCCCGTAGTCTGGGCAACAAGCTCTCTGAACTGGTGGCCTTGATGGAAGAGGGTTGCCTGGATATTGTAGCAGTCACAGAAACATGGTACACAGAGAACCATGACTGGGATGTTAACATACCAGGTACATAACCTACAGGAGAGACAGGAAGGGGAGGGGAGAAGAGGGGGAGCAGTAGCTCTCTATGTAAAGGAAGGGACAAAAGCAACTGAACAAAAGAGTAAACAGGGAGGAGAGGAGAGGAGGCACTGTGGGTCACCTTAGAGACTGGAAATGGCACCACAATCCATGCAGGGGTTGTATACAGACCCCCATGTCAGGGGAAGGGAATGGACAAGGATATGATAGAATGCATTCTTAGGATGGCAGAGAAAGGGGAGATACTGTTGATGGGAGATATGAATATGCCAGATGTTAACTGGAGCACATTTTCTGCAGCCACATCCAAGAGCAGGGCCATTCTTGATGCCCTACAGGTGGCATGCCTCAGACAGCTAGTTTCAGAACCCACTCATAAGGGAGCAGTCTTAGACCTTGTACTCTCAAATGGGGACAGTGAGAGGATCTTAGTTCTACAAGTCGGTTGCCATCTGGGAACAAGTGACCATCAAACAGTGTGGTTCATGATAAACTCAGCTATAGAGTCAAGCCATACAAAAGTGAGGATACTGGACTTCAGGAGGACTGACTTTGGCAAGATGGGAGAGTGCCTTAGAAAAGCACTAGCAACAAGCCTTTGTGTGAAGCAAATAAAGAAATCAAAACAAAAGAAAAAGCCACTATGGTTCTCAAAAGAGGTGGCGGGGAAAGTCAGAGAGAAAAAGATAGCATTCAGGAAGTATAAGAAAACACAGAAGGAGCGGGACAGAGAGCTGTACCAGTTAAGGCAGAAGGAAGCAGGGAGGGCAATCAGAATAGCAAAGGCCCAAACTGAGTAAAAGATATCCAACTCTGTTAAGAAGGGGGTTAAACCCTTTCATAGGAACATCAGGGAGCATAGAAAGTCAAATGGAGGGATAGTGAGGCTGAATAGAATGGACGGTGGGTGGGCAGAGAGGGACAGTGAAAAAGCAGGGATACTGTACGAATATTTCTGCTCAGTATTCAGAAAAGAGGAGGAGGGGGAGGTGCCTAATCCAGTTAACAAAAGCACTCTTGATAGGGGGGTTGACCCCAGTCCTTTCACAGAAGAAAGGGTTCTGAAAGAACTCCTAAAACTGAAGGTGGACAAAGCAATGGGGCCTGATAGAATTCATCCCAGAATTCTAAAAGAATTAAGGGGAGAACTAGTGAAACCACTGACTACCCTTTTTAACAAATCATGGGAGGATTGTGTGCTACCTGAGGACTGGAGGAAGGTGGATGTGACTCCCCTTCACCAAAGTGGGACCAAAACAGAGGCAGGAAACTGCAGACCTGTCAGTTTGACCTCTGTGGTAGGGAAAGTGATGGAATCACTTCTGAAGGAAAGAATTGTTGAGTACCTAGGGGCAAGTGGGGCACAGGACCCAAAGCAGCATGGGTTCACAGAGGGAAGGTCATGTCAGACAAATCTAATTTATTTCTTTGACTGGGTGACCAAAGTAGTAGACCAGGGAGGGGCTGTGGACATGGCCTACCTAGACTTTAACAAGGCATTTGTCACAGCCCCACACAAAAGACTAATTGTCAAATTAACCAGCCTGGGAGTGGGTCCCAGGGTGGTAGTCTGGGTAAAACATTGGCTGGACAACAGGGCACATAAGGTAATTGTAAATGGAGTCCACTCTGAAAAAGAGGGGTTACTAGTGGGGTACCGCAGTGTTCAGTACTGGGTCCAGTCCTTTTTAATGTCTTTATAAGTGACATTGCAGAGGGACTGGAAGGAAAAGTATGCCTCTTTGCAGATGACACAAAGATCTGCAACAGGGTTGATACACAAGGAGGCATGGAAAGGATGAGAAGGGACTTGGCAAGGTTGGAGGAATGATCAGAAGTATGGCAGCATGGATTCAGTGCAAAGAAATGCAAAATAATGCACCTGGGAAACAAAAACCCAGGGGAAGATTACACAATGGGGGGAGGTAGTAACAACAAAAAAAATTGAAAGGGTCCTGGGGGTAGTCATATCAGATGACCTTAAGGTTAGCAAGTGCAATCAGAGGTGGGGTTGATGTTATTTTTTGTTTTATTAGTGCTGTGCGGTGCCTCCGTTATGTAACCCACTACCTGGCTTCCTGGGTTCAGGGAGAAAACTGTTGCTCGGTATTTTGGCTAGGTTTGACTTCTAGTCAAGGGCATCCAAGTATCTCCAGACACAGGAACCAATATCTGTAATGTCCAAACCAGGAGTGAGATTCTAGAGTGTGGCTTTTATTCACAACCAAACAGAATAACAAAGCATAGATGGACCCCCATGGGGCTGCACTCCTGCTAATGCAGATTTACGGAGATCAAAACACACCTTCTACACATTGTAACCCTCAGATTTAGAAACATGCTGGGCACTCAGCCCAAACTTGTACTCTTCTGGATTTCCCTGGCCTGGCACATCTGACCAGCCTTGGACTACTTCCCTGCATGGCACATCCAGTCAGTAACTGGACCACTTTCCATATGGCATGGAACATTACTCGGTGGCTCCCTAAACCACCCATGAGCACATACAGGCTACATGAAGGGAAAAGTCTTCCATCTAATCCCACGTCTGGGTACTTTCCCTGAACACTGGCCAAGTGCCCAGAAGAAAGCAATAAGTGTCCCAAAGTGAACTGTAGAGGTGAATCTGGTTACTCCTGATTGGAGGTGTCCCAACTCTTGCTCCCATAATTCATACCCGGCCATTCATTTGGTCTCAAACACCTCTTCAACTGAAAACTCTGGGTTTGTAGATTAACACTTTAACTGTATATCACACTCATAATCTACATTCTCTGTGCAACCCCCCCGTTACCCGGGGTTACAAGAACCCCAGTTAGACCTAGTGGCAGGTAGGGACAGGCAGCTAGTGAGACACCAGTTAAATGGGTTTCACTCTGTCTTGCTCTGTGCTCAGTCTCTGCTGAGCTGGAGAAATGACATCATTTAGAATTCTCACAGCAGCATGAGCCACATTGGAATGTTGCAGGTGGGAGTTAGATAGAACATTGGGAGGTTTTGAGTTAGTCTAGTGGGAGACTCAGTGGAGGGAGGAGGTGTTCTGCTGTAGGCAGGCGCTCAGAGCCCTCAGCTCTGACATAGAGCTAGTTGGAGTTTGGTGTGTGTTCTCACCATAAGAAGGACACAGAACAACACGTTTAAAGTGGTAGAGACCTCTCCCCAGTTGGTTCAGGGCCCCATCCCTGTGGGAATGGGGGGCACCAACAGCCAGCTTCCAGGGACAATCCCCTGGCCCAGCTAGAAAGAAAGAAAGAAAACTGCCTGATGTGGTGCTGCAGCAACATGAAGAATTAATTTGGTTTTCCTGTGAGAGAAGCCTGTGGGGCACCTGCAGTCAGGGGTGAGTCTGCTCTGAAAAAGGGCCAAATGTTTCACCAGAGACTTGTGTATTAAGTATCTGCTACTGTGGGTGAGGAAAGGACAGCCAAGTACAGTGCTTAAAGAGTGTGGGATTTGGACATCTTTAATCAGTGGGGGTCTACAGGGATGGACATAGCCACTTAACAAGTATATCTCAAGTCAGCGCACTGGAGTTTCAGAGACTGTAGATTGAATGTAAAATACATTTACAGCGATAATCTACACAGTAAAGTTTTCATGGAAGAGGTGTTTTAGAACAAAAGAATGGCCGGTATGAATTATGGAGCAAGAGGTGGGAGACCCCCCACTTGGAGTAACCAAATTCACCTCTATGGGCTCTCTTTGGGGACAGCTGTTGCTTTCTTCCAGGCACTTGGCTGGTGTCCAGAGAAAGTACCCAAATGTGGGAATTAGATGGAAAATTTTTCCCATCATGGAGCCTGTATGTGCTCATGGGTGGTTTAGGGAGCCACTGAGAAATGTTCCATGCCATATGGAAAGTGGTACAGTTTCTGGCTGGATGTGCCATGCAGGGAAGTAGTCCAAGGCTGGTCGGATGTGCCAGGCCAAGGAAATCCAGAGAAGAGTACAAGTTCAGGCTGAGTGCCCAGTGTATTTCTAAACCTGAGGGTTACAGTGTGTAGAAGATGTGTTCTAATCTCCGTAAATCTGCATTACCAGGAGTGTAGCCCCGTGGGGGTCCATCTATGCTTTCTTATTCTGTTTGGTTGTGTATAAAAGCCACACTCTAGAATCCCACTCCTGGTTTGGACATTGCATTTATTGCTACCTGTGCCCAGAGTTACTTGGGTGTCCCTGACTAGAAGTCAAACCTAGCCAAAATACCGAGCAACAGTTTTCTACCCAAACCCAGGTAGGGGGTTACATAATGGAGGCACCACATAGTGCTAATAACACAAAAAATACCATTGATTCGACCCCTGGGGTTACATCTAGAAACTCCAATATACTGACTTGTGATGTACTTTTCTAAGTGGCCATGTCCATCCCTGTAGAATATGTGGGGACATATTAAAGGTGTTCAAGTCACATACTCCTTAAGCACTGTATTTGGCTGTCCTTTCCTGACCCACAGTAGCAGATACTTAAACAACATTCTTGGTGAAACATAGGCTCTCTGGCAGAGCGACTCACCCTGGTTTGTAGGTGCCCACAGGCTTCTTCCATAGGAAATCCAAAAATACTTCTTGGTGCCTCAACACAAATCTTCAAGGCAGCTTCTCTCCTGCCAGCAGGACCAGGGGATTGCCCCTGAGAGCTGGTCTGGATCCCCCCATCCCGCTCAGGGATGGGGCCCTGGAACAACTGGGAGACGGTCTCAACCACTTCCAAACTGTATATTCTATGTCTCTATCTAGGGCGAGAACACACACCCACAACAACAGGTAGCTCTGGTCCGAGCTGAGGGCTCTGAGGGACTGCACACTGCAGTGCACCTCCTTCCTCCACTGAGTCTCCCACTAGACTAACTCAAGACTGAATTCATAACCTCCCAATGTTCTAACTCCCAGCTGTAACATTCTAATGTGGCTTATGCTACTGTGAAAATTCTATATGATGTCATCCCTCCAGTTCAGTTGAGACTGAGAACAGAGTGAGACAGTGTGAAATCCATTTAACTGGAATTTCACAAGCTGCCTTTCCTGCCTGCCACTAGATCTTACTGAGGTTCTTGTAACCCCGGGTGTTAGGGTGTTGCACAAGCAGTGTGAGAAGGCAGTAGGGAGGGCTGGGGGTATACTGGGATGTATAGGGAGAGGCATCACCAGCAGAAAACAGGAAGTTGTTACCCCTCTGTACAGACACTTGGTGAGACCCCATCTGGAGTACTGCATCCAGTTCTGGAGACACCATCTCTGCAAGGACATAGACAGGATAGAGGCAGTCCAGAGGACGGCAACTAAAATGGTGCAGGGTCTGCAAGAGAAGCCATATGAGGAGAGATTAAAGGTGCTTAATATGTACAGTATACCCTTGAGGAAAGGAGGGAGAGAGGGGACATAATAGAAACTTTTAAGTACCTCAGTGGAATCAACAAAGTCCAAGAGGGTAGCATCTTTCAGAAAAAGAGATGTGCAAGAACAAGGGGACACAATTTAAAAATAGAGGGGGGACGGTTCAGGGGCAATGCGAGGAACAGCCTTCCTGAGGAGGTTGTGAGGTCTAAAAATGTGGGAGAATTAAAGAATACATGGTACAGACATAAGGCAATTCTTGTGGGAGGTAAGAAGAAATAGGCTGTTGGTTAACTAGGATCTGCAGCTTATCCTGTAGGTAGGGAAATGGGCAGACTTGGTGGGGCAAGCAGTCCTTATCTGCTGTCAAAGTCTATGTTTCTATGATTATGTTACAGAATGGATTACGTGTACAAGGGAAGAAAGAGAGGAGAGTAAAAAAGACACTATTTGGTTGCAGTTTCTGGATTCTAAAGGGAGGACATAGAGTTTGGTGGCGGTGTATAGACCACCAGCTCAGACAGAGGCAGTGGATGGGGAGCTAGTAGATCAGATCAGTAGGGTATGCAGAACAGTGAATTTGTTAATCTTGTTGGACTTCAATATACCAGATGTGGATTGGTGTACCCCAACCATCTGGAGTGCAAGGGAACAGGTGATTCTGAATACATTCCAAGATAACGTCCTCATGCAGATGGTCAGTGGGCTTACTAGGCTAGAGAACACTCTGAACCTAGTACTAACAAACAGGAAGGTGATGAGGGATATTACAGTACACAAGCCACTATCTGTGAGTGAACACCAATCAGTGTGGTTCATGCTCAGCAGGAGTATGGAGACTGTAGGCCTGGAAACAAGGGTGGTTTATTTCAGGCCGGCAGATTTTGGAATGATAGCGGAAATTCTGTAGGGGCACCTTGATGACATTAGGCTGGATATGGATGAGAAGCAAAAGTTGCACATTATCAAAGGGTAGCTGAGAGAAGCTACAGAATCATGTACCAAGATGCTGCGAAATAAAAAAAGTGCTAAGCAGCCAAGCTGGCTGAACAGCAAGGTACTGGATGGGGCAAGGGAATTAAAAAGTAGGTTTTCAGAGGTTAAGGTAGTCCGGGAGGGTGGAAGACAGGGAACTGTATGTTAAGAAGACCAGGGAGGTTATCTGGTTATTCAGAGTGGACAAGGTGTCAAGGCAGCTGAGGTGACCACAGGGCATCAGTGAAGGGAAGAAGGACTTTTTTAGATACATAAGGGAGAAGAGGAACTGCAGGTACAACATAGATGCAATTCACAAGGAGTTTGGGTGGGTGGAAGTGGTGGCTGAAATGCCATAAGCTCTTAAGGAGTACTTCTGCTCCATATTCATGAGTGAAAAGTGTGGTAATGTATCTCATTGGAAGGAGCGAGGGTGGGGGGGATGATGAATGGGGCAATTACAGTGGGCATGGTAGTGGAGAGCCTGAAGACAGTAAGGGTGGATAAGGCACCTAGCCCTGATGTCTTTCGCCCAGGGTACTAAAGAAGCTGACGGAGGTTTTAGGAAGTCTGTTGACAGACCTGTTCAATACTACCCTAGACTCAGGTTGCATACCACAGGATTAGAGGATGGCTCATGTGGTGCACATACACAAAGGTGGTCCAATGGATGAACCAGGGAATTACAGGCCTGTAATCCTCACTTTAACATGTGTTAAAAATTATGTAGTCAATCCTGAAAGAGAGACTAGTAACCTTCTTGGATGACAGTGGACTCCAGGATGGTCTGGAGCATGTATTTGTTGTCTAGAATATAATGCCAGACCAACCTCATAGAGTATAATGACTCGGTAATGAGGTAACTGGATAAGGGTCATGCAGTAAATGTCCTGTATTTGGACTTCAGCAAGGTCTTTGATTCTGTTCATCATGGTAGGCTGGGGGAGGGGGAGTTGGGACCAGTAGGGGAAGGGGCCAAGATGGTAGCCTGAATAGTGAAGTGGCTGAAGTGGAGACAGCAGAGGGTGGTGGTGGATAGGGGAGCTCTCAGCCCTGAGGGAATTGACAAGTGTAGTCCAACATGTCTCAGTGCTGGGACCAGTGTTTGTGATATTCATTTCAGATATCTTACATGGAATTAACAGCAAGATCAGTCTATTCACAGATGACACCAACATGGAGGCATTAGTGGTTGCTTTGGAAGGGTGGTAGGGGCCACACGAGTACCTGATCAGACTGGAGTAGTGGTCGGAGGAGTGGCAATTGGGCTTCAATATGAAAAAGTGCAAGGTTGTTCACTTTGGGACAAACAACCTGGGTAGGGGATACCAACTTGATGAGGTTCCGTTGGGGATCACTGAGGAGGAGAAGGACTTTGTGGTGTTAGTAAATGGGAACAATTCATCCCAGTGCAAGAAGGCACCTGCTAAGGTCAGCATGATGCTGGCGGTGCATCGTGAGAGGAATTTTTTCCAGTCATAAGGAGGTGATCTTGCCACTATACAGGGCAATGGTCAGGCCATGCTTAGAGCAGTGTATGTAGTACTGGCATCACTTTCTCAAGAAGGATATCAGACTGTTTGAGGGGATGCAGCATATTGCAACAAAGATGATCCAGTGGATGCATGGAAAAACCTACGAGGACAGGCTGACTGGGTTGAATATATACACCATGGAAGAGAGGAGGGAGAGTTGTATTATGATTGAGACATACAAGTATGTGAAAGGGTTTCACAGAAGTAGAATGGAGGGGGTTTGTAAGGTGAGAACAGGATGAATGGACATGAGAGGGGATGATCTAAGATTGTAGGGTTGAAGATTCCAGAGGGAGATGAGGAGGCATTATTTCACAGAAAGGGTTGTGGATAGATGGAACACTGTTCCAGAGTAGGTGTTATCTTTTGGGACACTGGACAGCTTTAAAAAGGCATTGGACAGATGGTTGGGGTGATAAAGTTGATGGGGGGAAGGAGGGGGGCAGATGCGCTATAGGTGGCTAGCTGCACACTCCAGCAGACTTGATAGACCAAAATGCTTTTTTCTGCTGGTAAATTAGCATGTTGGTATGCATCATGAATGTCTGTACTAATAATTGTATATAGTGCCACACAGAATATCTGTGCATGGACATCAAGCACCACCTTTCATCCTGTTAGGATACCTCTCTATCAGTGACACAGCATCCCTATGTATAAGTCAACTCCTTGTAATCTCCATTGTTACCTCTCCCTTTGGGCCACAGCATCCAAGTGCATCTCGTCACAGCTTTGGCACACTGTTTTGTCATTTTCAGTGGAGCATATATTATTTCTGCCAACCCTCCATTCTTGTTTGATGATCATCATTTACTCTGCAAAACTCATCACCATAACTGCAACTAAAATCAGGTAAGCCACCACTGCAGTTGTGTGGCCTAAATGCCTGACTTTGCCTTTTTGTACAAGCCATGGTCAATGAAGGACTCACAAATGTACTCGAAGGCACACAGATTAACTGTACGCTGCCATTAAGCACCTTCTTCCATTCTTCTGTCATTTGCTCTCAGGTGTCTCTAACTGTCACAGCCTCTCACTGCATGTGGCAACAACATTTGCACCAACTCCCACCCAGGACAGGTGCAAATGACATGTTTTGTCCACTTGAGGCCTTCAGATATGATATCCACCACCTCTCTTTCTGGTTTGGTAACCATCATTTCCTGACCACACACCCACCACCCACCCACCTCCAGCACCACCTGAGAAACCCTAATCATGCCATCTGGTTGTGCTTTCAAAATGTTTTTGTTTAACATGGTCTACATGTGACATTAACAACTGTACTAATAATTGTCCATGTGAGCATGAAGATTATCTTGTCTACTCCCTGAAGAACCACCTTCCATGTGGTTATGATACATCTCTACAGTTCACACTGCATCACACTACATCAGGCACCTCCTCACATCCTCCCATGATACCTTTCCCAATGCTGCGACCCAAAGCCATACTGAATGATCATTCCTCCCATGCCCATAGTGGATATCAGGTACCCCACACACACACACACACACACACACACACACACAGGTGCTAGAATGCCACATGTCTGCACCAGTGAAGCCCAGCCCCAAAGTGGTTGCCAGTGGCCACACCTCACCCACCATGGCACCGACAACCACTCCCCTGGTCCCGTACATGCATCGATCCATAAATCAATACTCCTAGCAACACTATATTGGCTTGTGCTCAAAGAAGTGTGAGCATGGGTGCGCCACTAGCCATTTCTGGCCCCGGCACTGAGGCACGTACTGGGGCAGGGTGGTGGAGGTCATCAGTGGTGGGACACTGACAACCACTGTATGGGCAGGATTAGGCACCTGTGTGAGGGGGGGGGGGCCATAATGGTGGATCAGGCAGAGGTAGCATTGTGTTAGTGTTGGGGGAAAGCACTGGAGCCATTGAGGGCTAGGTAGGCCCAGTGGAATTGTGCGGTTGGGTTGGAAGGTCACGGCCTGGCATGATGGGTGCACCACCTTGGTGTGCCCTGCCATGATGTGTAGGTACTCTCCTGATGGCTTGCCCCAGCCATGACCATCTGCCTTGTGATCAGATACCACACTGTAGATATACATCCTGCTCTTCCTTGTTCCTCTGGGCATGTTTGGAGGGTCACATAGCAAGTTATGGCAGGGGTTTCCTTGACGTACCCTATGCAATCCACTACACCTCTGTGGCCAGTACTACGCTGGTTACTGAATAGCACTTAGTGCTGCTAGGCACCCTGAACACCCTCGTCCCTCCCCACATGTGTTGATGTCCACCCAACTGTGTGATCTTGCATGTAACCCCTGTGCAGACCTTTCATGCATGCCATATGGCCACCGCTCCGCAGCACACAGGCGCATGATGTCACTGTGCATGGTGTATGGCGGCACGTTCGCATTATGCATTATGCACATTGTTTGTCACTTTCATGTCATCAGATATTATTTCCCCAGCTTCATATATTGTTTTATCAAATGACCTGTGCCCTAGCAGCAGCCCCCCCCCAAAAAAACAAAATCCCCCATTACAACACTGTGGCTGATTGGCCTGAGTGCTTGTCTTTGAACTTGCATATATGCAACACCAGGAAATGGAGTTTTAATTGTACATGAGGCCACATATATTATCTACAAAAATCTCACAATGTCACCAAGTGCTTCTTTTTTTTTGTACGTTCTGTTTTTCCTCTGGGGGATCGGGGCATCCTTCCAGAGTACTCTCTCGCTACATGCCTCTACTCCCTGCCTGAAACCTCCAGACCAGTATCCCCCCAACTCCCATGACAGATCCAGTCTCCCTGATCACCCCAGGGGAGGGTCTGCCTCCCGTGGCAGCCTATCTGAAATTAGAGGGACCTACCATGTGGACGGATGGCCGTGGAGATCCGGTCGATCAGGTCCGGCGATGGGATGTGGGCAGGCCCCTGGAATCTCATTCGTCTCTGCTAACCCATCCAGGGCTTTTCATGGGTGTTTGTGTTGCCCCTTGGAGCATGGATGTGCAACAGCGTCCATGGCTCTGATGCTGATGCCCACTGTGCTCTGCCCCCAGCATCCACGTAGTGCACATGTTCACCCCGTGCTTCCCCTGGCTGCCACCAGGGGCCACTCGGGAGCGGCGCTATCCCCTAGTCCCTCCACGAGAAGGGAGAGCAGTCCTCCGGATGCTCAATCCCTTCCTTCCCCTGCCAACCCCTGGTGGTCTGGATCCATTCCTGAATCTCAGTCGCCAGCATGGCATGAGGCATCTGGCACCTCAACCCTCAGCACCACTGGGCCAGCTATCAAGTTCCTCCTTCCACAGCATATGATTGTATCTGCAATATCCTTGTCACATTCTTTCTTCACATGTCGGTCATCATATATGAATGCAACCATGTACATTTCCTATGGTGTAACCATTATGCACTGTGATTGCCACCGCCCCCTCCCCCCCCCATCAGAATGAGCTACTGTACCATGGTGGTGTGACTAAAGCCATGCCAAAACAAAACTGTACCATCATGGTGTGCAAGTGCCATGGTACACATTCCATCTACTAAGCTACAAAAGTATGTTCTATATGTGAGTCTGAATGTCTGTTTGTTACGTGTCACTCTCGTTACTTTTTATGATGATATTTTTTTGAAGCTTGTCGTATTGAGGTACTAATTTATTTTTTTCACTAATTTTATATTTTAGATGCTAGATAAGATATTTAATCCAGTGTGTATCTCAAGTACTCCAACACATAAAGCACAACATGGAGCTAGCACTTGTGAACTTGGAACACCTATCACAGACAGCAACACAACTGTGCATGCAGATCCTGTACCGGATGTCATGAATACAGAGACCAGCATTGTAGAAAGTGTTGAACTGGTAGATGTGCTGAGCAACAACAGTTTTTCTGATCAGTTCCAGGAAACATTCATCCTTCTAGATTCTACTATGGATTTCAATTTTGATTCCACTTTACTTACCGATGGGTCAATGACCGCAAATGAAATTTCGTTTTATCACAAGTGAATCACCAGTTGTGTACACCAACCTCAATAATGGCACCATCTGCTCAAAATGTCACATGCTTAAGAGTTCCTGTAATGCTGACAGTCTTCAACATGAAGACTCCATTACCACATCAACTGTATCAATAGGCATACAGTGTGACATAGAATCTGAAACAGCAGTTGCAGCTCCCATCCCATCAAATCTACACTCTCCCATAGTGAGCATAGACGAAGAAGAAATCATTTTCAGTTCCTTGTCAGATAATGAAGATGACGATCCAGACTCTGACCCTGACTATGATCTTAGGTCAGAACAGTCAGCCAAAAAAGGTGTTAAAAATGATCAGGTCTGCAATGTGTCACCACCTGATACTGTTGATGTCAACCACGACACTGAAAAGTACTATATGGTTTTCCATAACAGTCTGGCACAGCTTTTTGCATGTTGTCCAAAATGTGGCTGTAACACGAACTGCAACATTGTTTGCACTCTTGGCACAATGATGTGAGTATGATGCACATGCCAGTGTGGGTATAGTGTTGTGTGGGATAGTCAACAGATTGATCATGCCATGTCGTGGGGTAATGTCATAACATGTAGTGCTGTTTTCTGCAATGGTATTACCCCAGCAAAAGCTCTTAGGTTCCTCAAATTGATGCATCTCCCTGTGCCATCTGTGCAAATCTACCACAATATCCAGCGGTCCAACATCCTACATGCCATGAACAATGTGTAGCTATGCCATCAGCAGGTGCTAACTGAGGAGTTGAAATAGAAAGAGTTGTTTTGGGTGGTGACGGCAGATGCGACTCACTGGGGCACTCAGATAAATATGGTCTGTACACCCTCATGGAGTTGGACACCAAGAAAGTCATTTACGTGTACATGTTCAGGTACAACATTTAATTTGTATATGTATAGCATTTGCCCTTGTGATGGAGTAGGACACATGTGTTGGTAATGTACAGTTCTTTTTTCAATTTAATATGCTTTATTAAAGTTTTCATTTTACATCAAGATCAGACAAAATCAAAAGGAGAAAAGAAGACAATGATCATCACATACAATGAAAGGCACTCCCTGACAATCAGAAAAGGCTAAAGTAAACAATTCCACAGTAATAATTGAGGTCAGGGAGATGACTATCTGGAACGGTCGGGCCTATGACCGGTTGAAGAAGGATCATTTTGTCAGTACAAGGCCCAGTTAGAACAATAAATGAAACCTAGCTATAGAAAGAAAAAAAGGTAAAACTAGGCACAGCTGTCCCCTCCCTCCCCCAACCATCCTAATCCCCGAGCACGCACAAGAGAAGTAGTGAAGATATTGACAGCCACAAAACCCTCCGGGTCTTAAAGATGAAGCTACCCCCCATGGACAGCTAGGAGTCCCCTAAGCCATTGGAGGTCACATGACCAGTATGGATGACTGGGACTAGAGCAAGGAGCAGCCCCCAGCGAGCTCTGCAGGCTGATGCATGATTGCTCCACTGGGCAATATGCTTTTCCAGTTCCAGTGCTTGGAGTAGTTCCACATGCCACTCTTGAAGAGGTAAATCATGCTGGTCCAGCCAGTAGTGGGCAAAGACCATTTTCACCGCTGCAGAAATAAGGGCCATATGTGCCTTGCAAATTCCTAGCATATCCCAGGGGAAGAGTCCAAGAAGGCAAATCTGTGGGGTGAAGTAAGGCTGTAGGCCCAGAATAGGATAGAGAGATGTTTTAATTCTATGCCAGAAGGAGAAAGCTTGGTTCCAATCCCAGAAGAGATGTTTTGTTGTCTCATCCTCTTTTCCACAGACAGGGCGGAGGGGTGAGTCCCACTGCCCCATGCGGTGCGGGCGGGTTGGAGAGAAATACATATTATGCAGGATATGAAATTGGAGGAACGACAATTGATCCTGCTTGATGTATTTATGTAGGCATTGCCAAACTTTTGACCAGTCCTTGTCACCTGTTAAAAGATTGAGCTCCTGCTGCCAGTAGAAACAGGTTCCTTTTGGAAGATGGGGGTCTTGGGCCTGCAGGATTTTATAGAAAAGGGAGATTGCATGAGGCTGCATTGCAGCTTCTAGGAAAGCCTGCTTCACCAGATTAGCTACAGGGAGCCAGGGAGATGGACCCAGAGAGGTGGAAAGTGTTCCCTTCAACTGAAGCATTTTGAAAGTGCTCAGGATGGAAGGTTGGAGTCTTAGCAGTGGTTCAGATTCTATGCTTAACCTGTCATTTACCAAAATGGCAAAGACAGGTATACTCCAAAGGCTAGGGCAAAATGCTGCTGGGATGATGCGGTTTAGTATTTTGAAGTTGGGGTTGCTCAGCACCGGATGGTCCAGGTCATTACAAAAGATATGAAGAGAAGAGAGCAAATTCGATGCAGGGCCTTGACTGACCACCAGATAGGGGGTGTCTTTAAGGAGGAGGGGAGTCCAGATGATTTGGAGCAGAGAAGTGATTGCAGAGTGAAGCCATGAGATCTACAGAGTTGTTGTTCTAGACATAACCAGAGAGGGATATAAGCCTCTGCAACGTCATCCGTGTGGTTTGTGTTCCATCTGAAGATCTTGCTGCATTGGATAGCACCGTAGTATAAGAAGAAGTTGGGAGACATAAACTGCCCACCTCTTTAGGGTGGGTAAGTTTGGAATACGCTTGGCATATAGCTTTTCCTTGTCAAAGGAATTTAGAGAAAAGGGAGTGCAGCTGGGTGAACCACCGTTTGGTGAGGTAGGGGCATATCATGCTGAGAGAGTATAGCAACCATGGCAGGATGTTCATTTTGA
Organism: Neoceratodus forsteri; assembly: GCA_016271365.2. Classification (NCBI taxonomy): domain Eukaryota; kingdom Metazoa; phylum Chordata; order Ceratodontiformes; family Ceratodontidae; genus Neoceratodus; species Neoceratodus forsteri. The sequence continues at coordinate 123,821,756 of JADMNL010000023.1, read as the reverse complement.
TTACATTTATGCAACCCCATAGTAAGAGTCTCTTGCACTTTGGTCAAAATCTCCTCCAGCTGATGACGACGCTGGGCCTAACACAGGTGGTTACCTCCTCGACCCATGTAGGGGGTCATTCATTGGACCTGATCTTTCTTTTGGGTATGGAGATTGCTGATTTGGGGGTGGAACCAGCCAGCTGGTCTGACCATCACACCATAAGGTTCAGCTTCAGGGCTCCCCTAATAGGTCTGCCCCTACGGAGATGGTTCAGTACTGCCCTTTAATGGGCATTAACCCCAGTGACCTAACAGCGGTACTGGATCTATCGGGCCTGTCGGGTGACTGCATGAGTCCAGACGATCTCGTACTAGCCTATAATAAGGCTGTAGGAGATGCTCTGGACAAGATTGCTCCTGTTTGTGTTTGGCCTCTCACCCTTCATTCAAGGAGCCCTTGGTTTGATGGCTCCTTGAAGGAGTTAAGGCTAGTTGGCTGAAGGTTGGAGAGAGTCTAGCAAAAGTCTGGCCATGATGCTGACATGCTTAGGTTGATGGCACATTATGATAGCTATCAATCAGAAATCACCCGTAAGAAGGCAGAATTCCTGTCCAGGGAAATTTCTGCTGCACAGAATCGACCATCTCAGCTTTTCCGGACTGTTGACAGATTGTACAATCCAATCTGTCTCCAGCTCAGATAAGCTTTTTCTCAGCTGAGATATGAGGAGTTTGTTCAGTTTTTTGCAGATAAGGTTGCTAGCATCAGGTCTGGCATCGGTCCGACCTCTTCTATGAGGGATTGCAGTGGTCGACAGGAAGTGGCATTCACTCAGTCTCTCTCTGGTCAGATTTTCACTGACTGGAGTTCACTGATATTGTGAAGATCATCCAAACATTGCGACCAACCAGCTGTAGTTTGGATCTGGGTCCTACACCTCTTTTAGTGGGATGTGTAGAAGCTATCTGCCCGATCCTTGTGTAACCCCCTTGTTACCCGGGGTTACTAGAATCCCAGTAAGACCTAGTGGTAGGCAGGGAAGGCAGCTTGTGAAACTCCAGTTAAATGGGTTTCACACTATCTCACTCTGTTCTCAGTCACAGCTGAGACTTGAGAGATGACATCACCATAGAACTGTTGCAGCTGCATAAGCCACATTGGAATCTGCAGCTCAGGGAGTGAGTTTAGAACTTTAGAGTTTTCAAAAGCAGTCTCCTGTTTACCTCCCAGCAAGAAGGAAGTCTGCAGTTTCTGTTTACCTTTTGTTGGAGAAGGAGGTGTGATCCTCTTTACCTTTTGAAAGTGGTGGAGACCGCTGTCCAGGTCTCAGTGCCCCTTCCCTCCGGGGGGGTGGAAGAAAAGTCCCTCTGTGGATGCCAGGGGCAATCCCCTATTTCCACTATGGAAGAAAGCTGCCTGTTTTCAGTTCTGTTCTTGTATAACAGTAAAAGAAGTTGTACTTCACCTGTGGGGCACCTGCAATGAATGGGTGAGTGTTTTGCCCCATTTGAAGGGGTAAACCAATTGTTTCATCAGTTTGGAAATATAAAGGAAGTTGGAATGTGGACTGCTATTTGGGAGGACTATTTCAACTAGGACAAACAAATAGAGCAGTCAAAAAGTCTAAAGTTTTAATGGATTTCAAGTAATGCTGTAGAGGGGGTGCTTCAGGTCATCCACCGTTTAATCTACATTTTCACAGTTAAAGTTTGTAGAGGGGGTGCTTCAGGTCATCCACCGTTTAATCTACATGTCAAAGTTTGAAGTTTATGTTTGTCCAGAAAAATGGCCTGGTATGGGCTGTGGGAGCTGGAGGTGGGAACACCCCCCATCTTTAGTGACCAGGTCCACCTCTCCGGATTTCTTCTGTGATTTGCTACTTGCCTCATGCGCCTGGCTAGTGATGAGGTGGGTACACAGATGTGGGTCGCAACTTGAAAATCTCTCTAGGAGTCGCAGACTCTGTGTGGTATGGGGAGCCACAGGATGGGAAATATTCTCCTTGTTTGATAGGAGTCAATGGGAAGTAAGAAATCAAATCTCTCTAGGAGTCGCAGACTCTAAGTGGTGTGGGGAGCCACAGCTTGGGAAAATATACTCCTTGTGTGATGGGAGTCTCTCCAAGTTAAAGTTTGGGTTCATTCTCAAATGGACTGCCAGTCAAGTGGCTGCAGGGGAGCCGGGCTTGGTCGGCTGTGTATCCAAAGCGTGCATGCAAGTCCGGGCTGAGGCCTGCGGGTCCAGAGCCAGACAATAGTAAAAAATGTTCATTCTTCAAATGGACCGCCTTTAGTCTCTATCTGCATATACAGTGAACTGTCCCTTGGGGACCATTCAATGCTTTGTCATGTGTCAGCTAGTTTTGAATAAAGCCACTGAAAAATCCCAATCCTGGTTCTGGACATTACAGTTATTGCTTCCTGTAGTTGGATTTACTTGGGTGCCCCTGTGTAGAGTAGCCAAACCTAGGTCCCTTGTGCCAGGTAACCTCATCCTCCCTGAACCCAGGTCCCCACCAGGTATTGCTGCCAACGCCAACAGCATGCCACCTGTTGTTTTAGTAAAAAGGCAGGGGTGAGGAGTTACACTTTCTGACATTGTCTGGAAGTCTTTGGAGAGGGGGGTCTTTCCTGACCCCCTCAAGGAGGTGGTCATTCAACCACTCCTTAAAAAACCCTCCTTGGATCCAGATAGTCTAGCTAACTACCGGCCTATCTCTAACCTGCCATTCGTTGATAAGTTTATTGAAAAGGCTGTTGCGCTGCAATTGGATGATCATCTTACAACTCACAATGTCTATGATACTCTCCAGTCTGGTTTTAGGAAGAAGCATAGCATGGAGACTGCCCTTATCCGGGTATTGAATGACCTCCTAATGGCTAGAGATTGAAAGGCACGTACCATTCTGGTCCTTCTCAATCTCTCTGCTGCATTTGACACTGTAGACCATGGGGTGCTGTTGGAGTGCCTGTAGGTTTTTTTGTGGGCTGTCTGGTACAGTCCTCAAATGGTTCCATTCTTACCTCACGGACAGGTCTCAGAGAGTTGCCACTGGAATTTATTCCTCTGGCGCTCACTCCCTGCCTTGTGGGGTACTGCAGGGTTCCATTCTAGCCCCCATGTTGTTTGCCGTGTATATGCTGCCATTGGGAGATATCATCAGGTGATACAGTCTGGGTTTTCACTGATATGCAGATGATACTCAGCTGTATCTGTCCTTTCTGCCCGGACAAGATGATGCACTCTCCGTGCTAAATAACTGCCTTGCTGAGATCGGACTTTGGATGAGTTTCAGTTTGCTGAGACTGAATCCGGATAAGACTGAGGTGCTGGTAGTGGACCCAGGTCATCCAGGGGTGGGTTTGGGGGCTGGACAATCATCAGGCTTATTACTTGGTGGTATGTCGCTCACTACCTCTGATCAGGTGCGTAACCTGGGCATTATTTTTGATGATGGTTTGACCCTAAAATCTCAGGTGTCAGCTGTCGTCAAATCCTCTTTTTACCATCTGAGGAATATCGCCCAAGTGAAACACCTGGTACCTCAGGATGATCTTCCTACATTGGTCCATGCCTTTGTCACTACCTGTCTTGACTACTGCAATTCCCTCCACCTAGGGCTACCTGGGGTTGATATCCGACGCCTGCAGCTGGTGTAGAATGTGGCTGCCAGGCTTTTGACTAGGACTTCTAGAACCAGTCATTATTACACCTGTGCTCCGCAAACTGCACTGGTTGCCTGTTTGGTGGCGGATCACTTTAAGGTTGGTTTACTAACCTTTAAAGCCCTACATGATCAGGGACCCGGTTACCCTGAAAGATCTCCTTGTACCCTACTGCCCCCTCTGTCATCTCTGTTCCACCAACGATGGATTGCTAGAGATTCCCAAGGTTCGATTAAAGACATCAGGATTTTGTGCCTTCACTTTTTCAGCACCAACCCTGTGGAATTCTCTACCTCGTTGGTTGAGAGAATGCCCAACTGTCGATAGATTTAAAAAAGAGTTAAAACCATATTTATTTAGTCTAGCTTTTCCTGGCTATGGTTGATTTGTTTTAATGTTCGTTTTAAAAATGTTATCTTTATGCATATGGTTTTTATGTACAGCGCCTTGATTTTGAAAGGCACTATAAAAATAAAGATGATTTGATTTGATTTGAAGAGAGGAAGATATTTCGAGCATGGTAGGTCTGCATTGATGGTGACAAGGATAGGCGAGAGGTTAAGTTTGACTATGTGTGACAAAGTACGGGGAAGTTTGACACCAAGATATGTAATAGCTGTGGGTTCCCAGCCAGTCCCAGATCGGTAACCCAAGGATTCAGGACAAAGCCATTGTGGGGCATTACACAAGATTTCACTAAGTTAAGTTTATAACCCCAAATCTGTGAAAAGTGACGTATGATATTAAGTGCTGCAGGGATGAAAGACTGTGGATGCTCCAGGTGCAAGAGGAGGTCATCAGCATATGCTGACAAAGAGAAAGAGAGCTGTCCAATACGGATGTCTCAGACCTCGCTGCAGGCGTGCAGGGAGCAGATGAGGGGTTCCAAGTAGAGGTTAAAAAGAAAGGGGATAAGGGGCAGCTCTGTCTGGTACCATGGCCCAGAGGGAATGGGTCAGAGAGAACTCCATTGCATCGGACTTTAGCGGTTGGGTTGGACTATAACACCTGGAGCCAATTGCAGAAAGGGGAGCGGAAGCCAGACCTGTCCAAAACAGCAAATAAGAAAGGCTAAGAGACACAGTCAAACGCTTTTTCAGCATCAAAGGAAACCAAGACCACAGGCATAGAGCTGGTGGCCACCGAGGCCATAAGATGAAGTACTTTACAAGTATGGTCAGAGGAAACCCAGCCGGCTACAAAGCCCACTTGCAAATGACTCAGCAGGCCTTGCCATACCTGTTGTAAATGGTTAGCTAGGATTTTTACCATGATTTTAATATATGTGTGTTTAACAGGGATATGGGATGGTAATTACTGGATAGGAGGGGAGATTTGCTTGGTTTTGGAAGCACCGAGATCCAAGCCTGAGTAACATAGAAACATAGAATTTGATGGCAGATAAGGACCGCTTGGCCCACCCAGTCTGCCCATTTCCCCTACATAATGGATAAGCTGCAGATCCTAGTTAACCAGCAGCCTACTTCATTCTATCCCCATCCCCTAGAATTGCCTTATGACTGTCCCATGCATGCTTGAATTCAACCACTGTTTTTGACTCCACAACCTCCTCTGGAAGGCCGTTCCCTGCATCCACAACCCTCTCTGTGAAAAAATACTTCCTTACATTACCTCTGAGCCACTCCCCATCTTCAAATTGTGCCCCCTTGTTCTTGGACACCTCTTTTTTTGAAAGATGCTACCCTCTTGGACTTTGTTGATTCCCTTGAGGTACTTGAAAGTTTCTATCGTGTCCCTCCCTCTCCCTCCTTTCCTTGAAGCTATACATATTAAGCTCCTTTAGTCTCTCTTCATATGTCTTCCTGTGCAGACCCGGCACCATTTTAATTGCCCTCCTCTGGACAGCTTCCATCCGTCTATGTCCTTGTGGAGATTGGGTTTCCAGAACTGCACGCAGTACTCCAGATGGGGTCTCACCAGCTGTCTGTACAGAGGGATAACAACGTCCTGTTTTCTACTGGTGATGCCTCTCCCTATGCATCCCAGTATCCCCCCAGCCCTCCTTACAGCCCTCTCACATTGCTTGCCAACCTTTAAGTCATCTGATATGACTACCCCCAGGTCCCTTTCCATTTTTGTTATTGTTAGTATCTCACCCCCATTGTGTACTCTTCCCCTGGGTTTTTGTTTCCCAGGTGCATTACCTTGCACTTCTTAGCACTGAATCTAAGCTGCCATACGTTTGACCATTTCTCTAACCTTGCCAAGTCCCAAGTGAGCGTCTGAAAAAGCATAGGTCATTGAACAACTGGGACAAAAAAGGGGCTAATTCATCCTGGAAGGCTGCATAAAAAGAGGCATTAAAGTCATCAGGATCCCGGAGCTTTCTCCTTGGGGAGCTGTGCTATCACCTGTTTGACCTCAGTGACTGAGATAGGGGCCTGTAAGACAGCTTGATGTACAGGAGTGTGAGCTGGCAAGGATAACAAGTCCAGGAAATGATTTATGGAAACAGTGTCATGCGGTTGAACAGCCTTTGGTGTGTATAGGTTTTCATAAAATTGTTTGAAAGTTGCAGCTATTTCCCTTGGCTTAATAAGGGCCAGTCCAGGCGAAACAGGATGTAGACATTGCATCATATTTCTGGCCTCCAGTTGACAAGGCCATAGGGCTAGTAGATTCCCAGCCTTGTCTCCTGACTCCAAATAGTGAAATTTGACCCGTTGGAGTGCCAGATCAGCCCCCTCAGCTAGGAGATTGAAGTATTTAGCTCATAGGGTATTCAGTTGGGCCCAGCTGGTCACGTTAGACGAAGAGGAAAGGCTCTGCTCTGGCACCCTGATCTAATGAGGAAGCTGTTCAGTGGCTTCTTCCCTAGATTTCTTACCCTTGGTGGCCAGCCAGATGCACTCACCCCTAATGGCGCATTTTGCAGCCCCCCACATCATGTCCAAAGAAGTGACCGAACCAAGATTATCCATGAAAAAGTTTTGGATGTAGAGTGTGAGGGCTTGGGCCACCTGCGTGTCTCACAAGAGTCCAAAATTGAACCTCCAGGTTCTATCCTGAAGTTCCAAACCCCAATGAATGCTCCATATATCTAAATGGTCCAAAAGGACTGTAGAGAGGATATCACAAGCCATTAACTCTGGGAGAATAGACAGCGATGTCAGAAAGTAATTGATGCAAGAAAAGGAATTGTGGGGGAGGGAGTGAAAAATATAATGTCTATCCATGGGGTATAAAATACGCCAAGTGTCCCCTAGCCCCAGAGTGTCAATCAATTCTTGTAGGCCCCTTTGAGCTGGGGAGAGACCTATACGATGACCACTGGACTTATCCAATTCATTGTGAGAGACCAGATTCCAGTCGCCTACTAAGATTATTGGGAGGCCTGGGAAGGTGGAGATTTTGGATAAAAGTTTTGTCAAGAAACTGGGGGAATCCACATTCAGTCTATATATGTACCCCAATACCATCTCTGTGATTCCTAGATGTCCATGAAAAAGAAGATAGCGACCCTCAGGGTCTTGAGATGTGTCTATCAGCTAAAATGGGGTACCTTTACTGATAGGATACCTATGCCACCTCTTTTGCTACTGGCACCTGCCCCATAGGCTGGGCCGACCCACTCCCTATGAAAAAGCAAAATATCTTCATGTTTAAGATGCGTTTCCTGGAGGAAAACCACATCAGGATGATACTTGTTAAGATGGCGGAGTATCATGTAATGTTTACACTAAGCATTTGCCCTTTTTATATTTCATAACAAAAATTTATACATGCTTACATGTAAAGTGGTTACCCTGACCTCCAGATGTAGAAAGGATGTACTTTGGCATGCTTCAGCCCCAGCCCCAATCACAATCCTCCCCTGTCTCCCCCCACACTATACCACCTCAGCAACAACATCTTAAGAAGTGAAAATGGTAAAGGTGAGTCCAGCAGGCCTACCCTTCCCCCTCCCATCCCCATACCAATGACCTCATAATCTGTTTCTCCCCTCTGTGAACCCTCCACCCCGACCAACTATATACAAAATACAAACCCCTGGCCCTAGTGGCTGCACTACTACTTTAGTTGTACACGTGATGTCCTCTACCCTCAGAGCTGGGCACCCCCCCCTTGGCTCCTTAGTTTCAAAATAACAGTAGAAGGCTAAATCTTAACAGCTCAAGGCAAAGAAAAATGCAATCAAATTATCAAAATGTCCTCTATAGTCCCATTCCTCCTAAAAGGCAGATTCACATTAAGCAAAAAACAAAGTCCGTGTCTGGTATGGTGGTGAAAAGACAACCGGAAGGTCCCCAACAGTGGGCTAGTAAGACTGGATCCCAAACCAGGGGTCAAGGACTGCCGAGCCATCCATGTGTAACCCCCCTACGAATGGGAGTTCCTAAAAGCCTTCCTGGAGCTGCTTAATAGCGCCTTGCCTAACTGGTGTTCGGCGCAATGCTGCCAAAATGTGGCCATTGTGAGTGCTTTTAAAGCCTCCAGTACTGTCTCTTTAAGAGCTGCCTGCTCACAGGCTCCAGCGGGTTTGTATGGGGGGGACTGGAGTTTCCTTGCTCGAATCCCGCCTGAGCTGAGGTGTAATTGCTCTATTCTGTGGCTGCTGAAAGCGCAAAGAGAGCCCATTTGGTAGATGTGGCTGTTCGGCTATAATCAATTAAAGTATTAGTGAAATTACAGTTTGTCTAACCTGCCTTTATTGCAGCTGGGACTTTGTGTGCTTGGCCCCCCATTTTGGACCTGGATTGCTGTTCTGGGCCAATGGGGTAATGAGGGCTGACTGAAATGGAGACCGCTTGAGCCAACCAGAATCAGGACTCTCTTTGGAGCCGGCTGGCCATAGGGGATACAGACAGTAATTCTGGGAAATGAAGTTCTGGACTGTGGCGCCTTTTCGCACCAATGAGGGCTGAATTAGGTGACTGGCATCTGCAGCCCACCAATGGGATCGGGTGGTGCTCGAACTGAGATTCCCTGCCCAAATGGCTAAGGGCAGAGTCATTGGTGATCGTGAAGGGAGAAGGAGCTCTGGCTCCTGCGCTGTGCAAGTATTCGCTCGGGAAGCACGTGAGTCAGACCGAGAAGGCGGGCGACTTCATCGCCAGAAGAGAGAGAGAGAGAGAGCAGACAAGATCAGTGAGGAGTGCAAGCAGAGGAGACTGTGCGAACACAGCTACCTACCAGGCTCACCCCTGTAGAGGACTGGAGAATCGGCTGAATTGCACTCGGTCTGTCAGGACAAGTGAAGCTGCGTAGTTCACCCGGTTTGTTCAGCAGAAGCGATCGGGAGTTTTGGAGCAGCTGCCTGGTATGGTACCCCTCTGCATTACATATAAATGTGTGGAGCAGTGTTTGAATCACAGGCTAAGCCCTGTAGTAGTGTGAGAGGGATCTTGCTGCAGGATTCGTGAGTACTAAAAGTCAGGGTAGCTCCCTGTCAAATGTTCTTCCCGAGGACCAGAGTTGTCTGGCTGTTCATTGGCTGCATGGATTGTGCCTGCGGGCTATTACAAAATTAACATAGGTAATAAATGCTTGTTTCTTCTTCAGGGCCCCACCCAGCTGCAATGAATAGGCTAGCCTTGTAAGGCCTGGGTACCCAAAGACAGTGACCGATATAGGTTTGGCCTGTGCACAGTGCCCTATATAGTAGAAGTGTTAAGCTAATCAACTTGATTTCTCCCCATCCTTGTTACTTCCCCCCTTAATAAATCAGATTTGTTGTTGCAAGGTGTATCATTTGAACTGTGTGTTTGTGCCATCCTGTTGTGTATGGGTTATTGTATAACTGCATCTTATTTTACAGGGGGTCTTCAGCCCCAAGTTGGCCATCCCGACCTGGGGGAAATGTAAGTCATAATGGTAGAGTGGAGATTGCTGGTGAGCCACTATTGGGAAGAAAGGGAGGTTGCAGTGACCCAGAGGGCTGTGACCAGGTCGCATTTGACTGTTCCAACCCCGACCTCTGGGTGGAGGCACCCACCATTGGATCCAGGCCCCACAACCTGTTATTAGCTGAGCAGGCAGGGGTAGTAGCCCTTAGGATAGCGCCCCTGGGGGTTACACATGCATGCAGGACCAGTTGAGGGAATTTGCCAGGCATTCCTAGGGTGACCCCCGAGGACCTGGCATCTCCAAGCCAGAACAGTCTTCCCCCCATGGCTGGACACACCACGGCATCACCACCCCGTCTTGTTTTACAGCTGGGCCCAAGCTTCAGCGATGGCAAAGAACCAACCGCCTTGCATGCCCCCCCAAGCAGCCGACCAATCTAAAAGCTCTTGGGGCTGCCACAGCAGATATTGAAAGAACTAGCTGCCTTCGCTTGTGGCAGATTGCTCCCCCGGGCTACCGCCCCACTTCTAACTGACTATGGCATATCAAGATTCAAGGGCGGAGGAGGGGAGATTTCCACAACTACACCCCTGCACTCAGTCATGCCTTTACAGGCTGCAAGGGGGGACAAGGGCAGCCAGAACCGTATGATCCACCCGGGCTTGAAGAGTTGCCTGAGGTGCCTGCCATCCTACAGTGTCCAGCATCCAAAGTTAAGTAAAGGCAGCAATTAAGGGAGGGAACAAATCACTCCCAGGCTTCCTGGGGTACACAGAGGAGGCGAGACCCAGGGAAATGTGTGCCCTGGTGTATTCTAGCAGCAGAGAAAAAAAAAAGAAACAAAAAGGAGGCTGTCCCACCCCAGAGCCCGGTCCCCAATAAGCCAACAACCAGGGTGCCTACCTTACCTCCCATTCAGGGTCTCCCGATGCATCATGGCAATGAAGCAGTGCCTGTAGGTCCCCAGAACGGGAGAGGTCATTGTTGAAGACTGTTGTTAGGCAGGCCTCCGAGGTGAAAGTGCAGGGCCAGTCACATTATTTCAGGGTTGTTTTGCATGGTGACCTTGGTGATAAAAAGCATTTGAACAGTGTGAGTCCTGAGATTATATAGTGTCCATCCAGGCAGGTGGTAAGAGGTTAGGGAGCTAACAAGCCATCAAATTAACAAATGAGCACTTAGCTATCCTTACACTTTGCAGACACCTTCATTCCTGTTGTAAAACCAGTGCTGACAGATGAATGTTCATGTGGGGGCCTGGAACAAGTCCAGGAATATAGCTGGCAGATCCATCTTTGCCTGCTCTACTGACTCAAATGAGTTGGGGGACCCCTGATGTGTTATTTGCAGCTTGGCAGGGTACAGCATTTTAAACTGGATTCCAGCTGCTATAATTTTGAGATGATTCTGCCCTCTTAAGCCTGACAGAGCGCTGTAGATCTTGTGACAATCTCAGCTCGTGCCCTTCCCAAATGAGCTCTTTCAGCTCATGCAGTTTGGACAAAATACGCACTTTATCCAGGTAATTTAGTACCTTAAAGATTAATTGAGGGGGTGGAGAACTCGATGGGGGGGGGCGTTGGTCTAAGTGCCCTATGCTCCCTTTCAACAATATAATTAGGGCTGTTAGGAGATGGCACTGCGATCTTGTTGCACAGTTTTTGTATAAACAAAACATGGTTCTGACCCTCTTCTCCCTCTGGTAATCCTAGAAGCAGGAGGTTATTCCTTTTGCTGCGCGCCTTGAGGTCCTCCACCTTTTCTTCCAGCTTTGCCAACTTTCACCAAATAGCTGTGGAATCCTGCTCCTGTCTATGCCTCCAGTCATCTAAAGAGCTGATGCAAACCTCGGTGTCCCCTATTCTATGCGAGAGGGACTCGGTCGTAGCCTGAAGGCTGGTGAATTGGGAGGTGATCCCCATCATCGCTTCCTTCAAAGGTGACAGCTCTAGAAGAAATCTCTCTTTGGAGAGTGGGGTTGGTGCTGTGGGCAATTTGGAGATGGAGCCCATCTGCATTTTGGTTTTTTTTGCTGCTTTGACCTTGTGGGGAGTGTTTGGCAGGGTATGAATAGGCCCTGCAGGCCGCATCTCAGCCTCCATGCTCCATGTGGTGATTGGAGTGGATTTGAGGTAGTAGGCATCAGAAAAGCAGGTCAGAGGAGGTGGCAGGTAGTAAGCAGACTGGGGGAGAGCAGATTGATCGGTTTGGCTAGGGTTTAGTAGCCTAAAATCTGCAACTTAATGGAGCCGAGGAGCAGAGCTGAGATCCGAGCATCTTACCCGCTCTGACGCATCACATGATCTCCCCGGTAATGTACAGTTCTATTAATTGACAGTGGCATAACATATTGTGAAGAGAAAATTAGTCATGTATGTACCAAAAGGTTACCTGTGGGTGATCCACAACTTCTAGTACTGTTACGTGACATAGTAAACACTGCCCAAAAAGCATATTGTAAAGAATAGTGTGTGTGGGGGGAGTGGGGAAGGATGAGGAACAGACACCACAGTTCCCTACTTAATTTTAATCAAAGATATACTGTATTAGTACAGTAAATGGCAAGGACTCCTTTTTTTGTTGTTACATAGAATATCATATTTTTTTTCCTCTTTTTATGTTCACTTTTATGAACATTTTTTTTAATTCACTTTTTTACTGGTGGACCTATTTTATAAGCGCAATAACACACTCTGAGGTGTGGGTTTTCTCCTGATAAGAGCATACCCGGTGCCTAAGGCACTCGGCACAAGCGCCCCCTGCCTCGTAACACACCTGGGCGTGCACTTATCAGGTGATAACCCACACCTCAGATTGTGTTATTACTTGCATAACCCACACCTCGTTGTGTCTTATTGCTGGCTTAAAGTACATCCCCATGATGGATTTTAGCAATTATAAAATGGTTCAATGCAGTCTACATGGTTTTTTTTACATTTATCCCTGCATTACACATTTGTAACGCACGGCTAACAACCAATCACATTGAATGAAATCCTTTGACAACTGCATAATAAACATTATAAAATGGCCAAAGGATTGCAAGTAATGTGATTGGTTGTTACCCATGTGTTCAAAGTATGCAATGCACGGCTAGCAGTGTAAACACCATTTAGAATACCCTCACCCATTCTATAAGCACAATAAGCCAGTCCGGGGTGTGTGTTACACAGTTGTAACGCACATCCAGTGAAATGGACACTCTCAGCCTGTGGACTTGTACATCACTATGCCCCCTAGTCATTCATTACAACTGAGTAACACACAAACCATCATGTGTTATTGTTTACCTATAATATGATTTGCTAGTACACTTGCAACAGCCTTACATTACTCCGTGTGACACTGTCATGTACAGTCTGATCACCCTGATGATGGAATTCTATTAGTCAGAATTCCAACTGATACCACTGTGTGAATGAATGTAATGATGCATTGTCACTTTCACCCATATTTCAGAAACTGTTTGTGGAATATACAGAGAACACTGACTGTACATGCACAAGTGAAGCCAAGTCCTGTCTCTCGTACAGATGCTGTTTACTCTTGACCTCTGTAGTGGAAGTCACAGTTATATCTTCTGTGAGACATTTGTACGTGACCAGAAAATGGCATGTTACAAGACTGCCTTTATCTAACATGTGCTTGATCAACATCAGAGTATTTTTGAGTGAGTTCCTTTTTTGTCTTGTCTTAGCAAATTATTTATCTTTCAGCAATGTTCCAAGGTTTGAAATTCAACAGCCATGGTACTTGAGGGGTTAACCAGAGGACTGAATTTCTTACTGAACGAAGGTGTCAGAGCTGATGAACTAGTCATGGACTGACATATTCAAGTTTTTTCATTTATGAAAAAAGAACATTCAGAAATTAAATGTTTATTCAACATTTGGCATCTGTCTAGAGGTTTGTTAAAAGTTGCTTGTGAGAATTGATTATACCATTTACTGCATCTGTCGGTAGTATGAACATAGAAACACAATAAACTGCAAGCAGAAAAAGGCCATTATGTCTATAAAGTATGCTCGATTTTGCAGCTAGCACCCCTAATGTGCATCTGCCCCCCTCCCCACCTCTCCCATGACCCTCTCCTCGGCTCTATGTAAGCCCCTCTTTAAGCATCCCACTGTTTTACAGGCCAACATCTCTGCCAGTAACACTTTCCACTCTGCCACCAACCTTTCCATAAACATTTTTTTTGCTCTGGGTTGCACATTTTCCATCAATGTAATGTCCCTCTTTATGTAAGGGCGCCAATACTGCATGCAGTACTCTAGGTGGGTCTGACCAATGGTCTGTATAACTTCAGAATCACCTTTCCCCATCCTTGAGGTTATATCCCTTTCAGTACAGCCCAGCATTTTATTGACCATTGCTTCTGCTTTCCTACACTGTTGCTGAGTTGTTCATTGCTCTCGTAATGAGCACTCCGAGATCTGTCTCCTACTTAGTCACAGCTATCTGTACCCCCACACCCCTATGGAAGCTCCTCTTTGGAATTCTTGCCCCAAAATGCAGCACCTATACTTTTTGTGACACTGATTCCAGTTGCCAGGTGTCACACCATGTATCAAGCCTTGCTAGATCTTCCTGCAAACCCTGACATCCCTCTTGGTCAACTGCCACTGCCCTTGACAAAGCCATGTTGCCAACTGTGGCACCCCATTCACCTCCAGCCAGGTCATTAGCCTCTCCTTCCAGATTGTCTCCATCAGATTGCACACTATGGTCCTGAGGCTCACTATTGTACAATTCCCCGGTTCATTCTTTGGACCACTGTGATGGAGGGGAACCACATCAGCCATCATCCAATCATGAGGTACACATCCTGAGTCCAGTGGGGCATTAAAGAGGCTTGCCAATGGCCTGCCAGGAAGCCTGCCAGTTCTTTAAGTAGTAGGAGGTGTACGGCATCTGGTCATGGTGACGTGTCCACCTGCACTGCCCTTAACCCCTGTAGCACCCAACCTTTTGTGATTTCTCTGTCCGTCACCCCCTGGTACTGTGCATGTTGCAATACTTACCAATATTCTAGCCCCATTCTATCATCCCCCCCCCCCACTCCCAACACCAACCACCCAAGCGTGATTGATCAGGTGCATGATAGTAAAGTTAATCAAGTAGGATTTGGTTAACTTCTTAGGGAAGTGATTGTGGTCAGTGCCGTAATCTGTTTCTTAACCACGTAAAATGTGTTCCTTGAAACATACTTACCGAATGCATCTATTATTCTTTCCAATAATAGGTGTTGGAAAGAAACTAGAAGCAGTCTCCAAAAAAAAGGACTGTGAATCAGTCGTCTCTGGATCAAAACAATAGCAAACCATCTGTTCTGAGTGACATGCTCTAATGATGGTGACACATATACAAATGTGCAAAATTGGCTCAGTCTCAGACACCACATTTGTGACATGTACGGGGGACATGGTGACAAGTTTCCAGCATGTTTTCATGCCCCACTGGTTGAGGAGATAGAGTGGATGAGACAAGGTAAACAATGTGTTTAGCACTTTGTTCTTTGAGTGCTGCTAGTCATGTGAACACAGCTAGCACTAACAACATTACCATTTTATTTGTAGGTAGTTGTCAGTTCAAACTAGTAGATGATGTGGTATCCAGCACCTATCAGTCAGAGATATCCATCAAATGGTTTTATGTGACGATGGCGATTGCTGATGGGCAATGGCCGTTACAGCAAAGTCACATCACCGAAAGTTTTTTTCGGCTATGGACTTCCTGGCGCACAGCAACATGGCATCAGGGACATAGATTTTTATTGTTTATACGGGGGACGGTGCCCCCCACACCCATCTACTTGAGGATTCTCAATTCCAGGGGGGTGCATGTCGTGGGAGGGTGCAAATCGTAGAAAAAAAAATTCAGGCCGGGTGCAACAAAAGGCACCCACACCCGGACCTGAACCCAGTACCACACCCACTGCAGCCACGGACCAACCCCCGATGCCACGATGCAGCTCGGCAGCCCACTGCAGCACCACCCCCTACAGCTCCTCCCTCCCTTCCCAGCCCATGCTCAGCATGCTTGCTCCCCCCTCCCCACACACATAGACATATAGCGATATCCAGTCATTATTTTGCCCACCCCCACCATCCGGTCGCCCAACTCCCCCAGTCGCGCCAGCATCACGGGATACCCCATCAAATCTCTCCAACATATCAGACGTATGCCTTGGAAATGTTTCACAGTTCATTTTTTCTATGGAGCAATGTATATGAGTTATGCTGTGTAGTACTATGCCTGTGCTGTTCTTATAAGTTAAAGCATACTTTTTAACAACACTGCATATACAGAACAATGTAGACTTATTTTCCATATTTTAATTATTTCACAGTACTACATTTTAATGAGAATGGGAACCGGGAGCAGACTGTGACCACTGATGGAAAACAAAAGTTTAAGATTTCATTTCCCAAGGCAAAGAAAGGAGAAGCTGCTGTTGCCAAACCTATCAAAACTGAAACAATATACAGTATGTGTCATTTGTTTGCAGTCATAACAGTTATATTGAAAAGTATGGCAATTTGTCAAATAATGCTACCAAATGTCTGTCTGTGCCTCCATAGCTGTTCAGTCATGATTTATCAAAGATCTCACAGTTCAATGCAGTGTGTGATATTTTTACCAAATTACATCACACTGTTGCAAGTGGAAGCACTATGTGGCATGCACCATGATGCCTAATGAATCACAGTTTTGGGTGGTGTAGATGCCACTTACACCAATGTGGACATATTCCTAAATCCTCTAACAACACAGGCACATAAACAGTTATATTCCCATGACAGGTCACTATGAGAGTAAATGACACACCAACACAAAGTGGTGACCCAACAGTCGTGATGTGACCAACCAACACCACCACATGCCCTACCTAAATAGGCTAACAGGACCGTGTTGTGAAGTTACACCACTTGCCATATGACATGTGGCCCCAGTCTACACCTGCAGTGCATGCACCCTCTCATGCCAACAGTAGCTTCACCTTGCCATGGTAAGTGTCCTACACACCTACACATGGACGCGCCGACCACCACATGAACTGAACTGAGATCACGATATAGAAATGATCAGATCCTTTTGCTGTTTATGACTTCTAATAGATATACCTCTGTTTATGGTCACTGTTGATGGCACAATGTAAAGGGATTCCTTTTATAAGCCATACACAGAAAAACTACTACTGCCTGTGAAACCATGACAGACCACTGTACTGTTCCACAGAGTGGTCCTGACTCCTACAGACCATGATACCTAATATCAACATATCTGTGGTAATAAGAACACAGAGGTAGCATGACACAGTGGGTATGCATAAAATTGTTCATCCTTCATTTGTAATATTGTATTTTATAGCTTTACATCTGTATTTGTAAAAATGGTTGTGTTCTATACCGAACACTGCTGTACTACACAGTATGCATATGTTGCTTTTAAAACAATAACACATGATGAAATGTAAGTTACACTGTTGTATCGCACTGCTAGTGGATGTAGTGATGCACAGTGCTGCATGGCGATGTCATCCAGTGCCATAGTCATGCATTACTGCCATATACCGCACATGCCCATGGTGAACCACCAAGAAAGGACATTGTCAGGCTGATTATGTAAGCAATAAGACAGGACAGGGTGTGCAATACACAGTTGTAACACACAGTTGGGGGTGTAGTGAGGCCACAGATTGCATGCATAGTGTGTCCAGTCCCCTAACCATGTATTACATACACTATAACCCATGACAGACTGTGGGTGTATCAGGGCATTAATACACACCCCAGCTGCATTGTGAGGCACGAGGGCTTGCCCGAGTGACTTCAACCAGGCAGGAAGTGCATTAATGCCCCTGTTACACCTATAGTCTGGAGTTGGTTATTGCACTTGTAAAATGGCTTGCTAACTGTAAAAAGCAAAACATCAAAAGCTTTTACAGTTGTCATGCCAATTGTGCATCTACTGGGGCATTAATGCATGGTCAGGTGACACTTTCTAGCCAATGACAAGTCGTCATTTGACCAAGCATTAATGCCCGTTTTATAAAACAGTATAAAGCACATCCCTGTTGTGGCTTATTGCAGTTATAAAATATATCAATGTATTCTAAATGGGGTATGTAGATTTAGCCATGCATTACACACTTCTAATTCATGGCTAACAACCAATCAGACTGCTTGAAATCACTTGAACATTTTATAACAGCGTTTGTACTACCCTTAATTTCCTGTGTTTTTACTTCACACAGACTACATTGCCAAAATACAAAGGGAGATTGTGTCATTGAGTAAACAGTACTCATCACATAAGAGGGCCAGAGTCTTACACATTGATCAAGTGGTACCTGCACCAGTTTGGTCACATTATGAACACCCAGACAAAATGGATATCATCGCCAAGCAACGATCATGCTTTGGTCGCAGAAATGATAACAGTAAAAATGTGCAACAATAATTATGAATGGACAAGGAACAATTATTGACTACTGGCTTTCAATTTTGTCTGTGGGGGATGGTAAATACTACCCACAGAGACATAAGTCATGGGAACTTGATGAAGCAATAGTAACAATGACTACACTGAGCAACAGCTTTTTTGGTGTTGATGTACTTTACTCACTGTTTGCAATTCACAAGTACAGAATGACGTATATGACACTGATGACCTGCACAAAAAGAATATTGAATGGTCAGTTTGAACTACAGTATTACAGAAAAATTTTGGTACGGTTAAATATTTTAAAAAATTTTTTGGAGGGCGGGGGTGTTATTGCGTCTAAGAGTTTGAACATTAAATATCCTGAAGAATGCATAACAGGTACCATACAGACAGCTAAATAAAATGTGCATTACCCCAAAATGGTCATATGTATGTAAAGATTGTGACACAGTATTGCATGACAGGAACCCTAGGAGTGTGGAGAACTTTGAAGAGAGTTACAGTCCTTATAAATTGTGCTGTTTGAATTGTGGGTTCCATGGCCCAAAAATGTGCATTATTTGCCTGGGGAAGGAGGACAGTGTGCAGTGCTTGATCAACATGGTGTTTCAACACATATATATTGTGGCAGTACATACTTGCACCAGAGTTTATATTTTTTCAACAACACTGTAGTGCTAAAGAATACCTGAATTCCATGCCCCTGTGCTACTCACATGTTAGTACGACCTTGTTGGTGACTTTGAGACCTCGCATTGCAAAATCACACAAGTGACAACAAAACACCATCATTCCATATTGTTCACCTAAAGCATCCACATTCACAGATTATGTCACCCGCAGTACAAAACAGTCACTACTGCCAGATCAAATAGCAAGAGTACCAACATCCATAAACAGTACATGTTGCAGATACACATTAGAAAGTATAGTTACCGCAGACACATCAACTGACATATCCTAACAGATAGATGGTAACCACCCTTCTGCCCCCCCCCAAACACAAAAGATCTTATACCACTGGCACTTCCTGTTACACACCACCATGGCCAGCAGCAGAATGCAGGATACAATTGATAGAAACTTTAACAGAGTACTATACTGAGTACAGTCTAGGAAATATGCATTATGACGCTGTCCATGATTGTGGCTGATGGGAAGTACCAATTGTGCAAGTTCTTTTGTGGTATGGGTGTGAAAGAAGGGCGGGTAACCTATGTCTGCAAGGGTATGGATGGTGGTGTCCTTTTTCTGCATGTTGGTGATTGTGCTATTTCACCTGGCAATAGTGCATGTTTTGTACTGTGAGATGCTTTGTACTGTGAGTGACATAATGTGTGAATGTGGATGTTTTGTACTGTGAGTGACAATGTGTGAGTAGTAGATGTTTTGTACAGTGAGTGACATAATGTGTGAATGTGGATGTTTTGTACTGTGAGTGACATAATGTGTGAATAGTGGATATTTTGTACTGTGAGTGACAATGTGTGAATGTGGATGTTTTGTACTGCGAGTGACGTAATGTGTGAATAGTGGATGTTTTGTACTGTGAGTGACATAATGTGTGAATGTGGATGCTTTGTACTGCGAGTGACGCAATGTGTGAACAGTGGATGTTTTGTACAGTGAGTGACATAATGTGTGAATGTGAATGTGAATGTTGTGTACTGTGAGTGACAATATGTGAATGTGGACACTTTGTTCTGTGAGTGACATAATGTGTGAATGTGGATGTTTTATACTGTGAGTAACAATGTGTGAATGTGGACGCTTTGTACTCTGAGTGACATAATGTGTGAATAGTGGATTTTTGTACTGCGAGTGACATAATGTGTGAATGTGCATGCTTTGTACTGTGAGTGACATAATGTGTGAATGTGGATGCTTTGTACTGTGAGTGACATAATGAGTGAATGTGGATGTTTTGTGCTGTGAGTGACATAATGTGTGAATGTGGATGCTTTGTACTGTGAGTGACATAATGTGTGAATGTGGATATTGTGTACTGTGAGTGGTATAATGTGTTAATAGTGGATGTTTTGTACTGTGAGTGACATGAGGTGTGAACAGTGGATGTTTTGTACTGTGAGTGACATAATGTGTGAATGTGGATGTTTTGTACTGCGAGTGACGTAATGTGAGAATGTGGACGTTTTGTACTGTGAGTGACATGATATGAGAATGTGGATGTTTTGTACTGCGAGTGACGTAATGTGTGAATGTAGATGCTTTGTACAGTGAGTGACATAATGTGTGACTGTGGATGTTTTGTACTGCGAGTGACGTAATGTGTGAATAGTGGATGTTTTGTACTGTGAGTGACATAATGTGTGAATGTGGATGTTTTGTACTGCGAGTGACGTAATGTGTGAATAGTGGATGCTTTGTACTGCGAGTGACATAATGTGTGAACAGTGGATGTTTTGTACTGCGAGTGACATAATGTGTGAATGTGAATGATTTGTACTGTGAGTGACAATATGTGAATGTGGACGCTTTGTTCTGTGAGTGACATAATGTGTGAATGTGGATTTTTATACTGTGAGTGACAATGTGTGAATGTGGATGCTTTGTACTATGAGTGACATAATGTGTGAATAGTGG
This sequence comes from Neoceratodus forsteri, assembly GCA_016271365.2. Classification (NCBI taxonomy): domain Eukaryota; kingdom Metazoa; phylum Chordata; order Ceratodontiformes; family Ceratodontidae; genus Neoceratodus; species Neoceratodus forsteri. The sequence continues at coordinate 123,801,246 of JADMNL010000023.1, read as the reverse complement.
AATTTTGTACTGCGAGTGACATAATGTGTGAATGTAGATGCTTTGTACTGTGAGTGACATAATGTATGAATAGCGGATGTTTTGTACTGTGAGTGACATAATGTGTGAATGTGGATGCTCTGTACTGCAAGTGACATAGTGTGTGAATGTGGATGTTTTGTAGTGTGAGTGACATAATGTATGAATAGTGGATGCTCTGTACAATAGTAATGCCAAAATAGTCAAGGGATTTTGTGAGATTCCCCATTAATCCTTTAGGAAATATAGGGGAAAAAAATCACAAAATCTCCTTTGTTATATCGCGAATGGACGCAAGATGGTGTATATGCTTTACTCTTGCTATACGTGGCATGCTTTTTGTCAGAACAGAGATAATGTTTAGATATGCCCACCAGGTGGCACTCTAAAAATCAAGTGTTAATGAAAGCAACTATCAAAAGTATTTTCCCCCAAATACAGTACACAGTAGCTGAATTAATTATTGCCTGAAGGTTTATACTATGTGTTACTCTGATCTTGATGACTATATTACAGCTTTTTGTGGTCAACTGTCCAAATCCAGATGATGAGATTTTTTGCTAATACCATTTGTTTCTCTAATGTAGCTATGTGTTATTAAATTTTGTAATCAATGGTTCACTTAATTTCATTTTAATTTTTATTTTGTAACTTGGTAAGCTTCACAGAGCATAAAAATGTCTTTTTGAGAGACACATGTACTATTAATCTTTTTAGAAATCAGTTTACGGAGTTCGATTGTAGATAAGTGTATCAGGGCATATTTTAGCAGTCTGTGGTTGAATCCAGCAGATTTTTTTTTTCCAAGAATAACATTTTTTCAAAAATTATTTCTGGTCAACTATCTGTTTTGTTTTTAACATATGTCAGGAGTGTGCCTCCATTTAGCATCTCATCTTTCAGATGAGACATTAAACTGAGGTCCCATCTGCCTGTTCTGGTGGTAGTTCAGGTGGATGCTAAAGATACCATGGCACTTCCTGAAAAAAGAGTAGGGGAAGGTTTTTATTAATAAATAGAACAATAAATCAGAAAAACAGTAATACAATTCATGGAAAATAAGAAAAAAAACATAACAAAGAGAATATCAGCAAAACTCAATTCTCTTACAGCAGAATGATTCGACCTATTTTGTCTTTCAAAAAAGGAACCTCTTTCCACCTTATATGCCAGACAGTTTTGGACAAACATTTGTGTTCAGAATCACATTGTAACAACAAATCATGTTCAATATGTTGAAGAACTTCAAGTGGTGAGTGGTATAACTGCTGTAGAGTAAGGTGACATCTGGCTTGCCATAAATGAAATTTGAACATAGCGAACAGCAGCCATACTACACCTGTATCCAACAAAGTAGAATGTAGCAAAAAACCTCCCACAACTTCCAGATATGTAACAGCACGCCAGAAAGGCTGGTTGCAATGGGCAGAAAGGATTGTCCAGAATTCTTGCACAAAGGGGCAGGAAACAAAATAATGGGACATTATTTCCTCCTGATTAATGCAAGTATCCCTCGGACAAGTATGTTCAGTAACCATTTTATGCTTTAAAGTCTCCCTAACACTGAGTCACCCATGACAACTAAGCCATAAAACATCCCATAATCTAGGTGGAATCCATTTATCTACCAAACTTTTAAGGAGGTTATCAGCATGACCATCTAGTACATCCTTAAAAACGGGGACTATGGAATGTGTTTTAGATTGTAGGACATCATAAATATATTTGCGCGATTTGCAATACACATGGGCTGGAAGTAACTTCCATCTATTAGGTTTCGATATCATAGGTCTGACATAAATCGGGTAACTAGAAGTGTGTAAATTTTTATGGCTCAAACCTGGTCACTCTGAGGACAATCTAGGTAACCAACCATACACATAAATCACCCATAACACAGAGTGTGGATGACTATGGTCTAGTAAATTTCAATGAAAAAAAATACTATAGTGAAAAGTAATCGGATTCACACAATTCAAACCACCCTGTTCAATAGGAAGATACAACACATCTCTTTTAATGGGATTTAGGTGACTCCCCCAAATAATTTGAAAAAAAAAGACCCAATGAAGTGTCTTCCAAACCAGAAGGAATGGGGTATACCGCACTAAGGTATAAAAATTGAGGGAGAAGTAAAGATTTAGTAATGATAACCTTTTTCTGTTTAGTTTGTTGCCACAACTTCCATAATCCAATTCTGGATTGAACTGCCTCAATTTTAACTGACCAATTAAGTAATGCATTATCACCTTTACCAAAACCAATACCTAAAATTCAGACCGGGCCCAATATAACAGGAATGCCTTGCAACTCCGTAACCCCAGGAATGGCAGTATGCAGAGGATAAAAAAAACCTCTTAGATTTATTAAGGGAAGAATCTGCAACATCTGAAAAATTAGAAAAATGATGTAACACCTTATCTTCAGAGGTCAAATCAGCAACAAAGACACAGACATCATCAGCATAAGCCAAAATGTTGGCCTCAAGGGTACTATGAGGGGAAGCAATACCAAGAATCTGCACATCTTGGGCAATTGTACGTAAAAGTGGATCCAAATTTAAAACATAAAGTAATGGACTCAGGGGGAAGTCTTGTCTCACCCCCTGTTGAATAGGGATATAGGAACCCAAATAACCATTTACCAAGGGAATAGCATAAGCATGACTATAAAGCAAAGCAATCCAGGTTATAAAGCAGTCAGGAACTCCATAGGTTCATAAAACTTGAAACAAATAACGATGCGGGACCTGATCAAAGGCCCTTTGTTGATCCATGGACATAAGAAAACCCTTTATAACATCAACTTTACCAAGCTCTATTTGTTCCTCAAGCAAAAGGAGATTATTATATATAGATCTGCCTGGTACTGAACAGGATTGGTGTAGGGAAATCTAGCGTGGAGCTATGAACAACAATCTGGTATTCAATATTTTCATTAAAATTTTAAAATCCGTCTTAAGGAGACTCAAAGGCCTCTAATTGGAAAGCAAAGTTCTATCACCTTTCTTGTATAACAAAATCTGAATTGACGTACAAAAATGGAAATTGAGAGTGTGATGTTGCAAAACCCAATTAAACACTACTGTGAGCACATCACAAACCAAAGGACTACAGGTTTTATAAAATTCTGCAGGCAAGCCATCAATACCAGGTGCCGTGTTATTCTGTAAATGGGAAACTTCCCTTTAAACCTCATCAACACTAATCGGAGCAACTAAAGCCTGTAATAGTGTATCAGAACAAGGGGCAATATGGAGAGAGGAAAGGAATTGTTCTACACCAGCTCTATCCACTGGAGATGCAACATATACATCTGAAAAATGTGAGGAGACTGCTCGCAAGACATCCTGAAATGCAGTGTAACCATTACCAGCAGTATCCACAACTTCAGTCAGAAAGCAATCCGCAGAACACCTATGACTACAATCCAAAACATCCCCCAAGGCAGATTTATTAGCAGAACAAACCCTATGTTCATGTAACAGGGAAGTAGCTCTAGTATACTGTAGTGCAGCCATTTCTTTTTTTACATTCTGTACCTGTGCTGTCAAAGAGAAGCCTTGTGAGTGTATAGCTGAATATAAAGTTTCCAACTGCATATGTAAAGACAAATATCTCTTATATTTAGTCACTGCAGCATATTTAGACGTCCTCCTAGCCAAAGTAGAGATTTCAGATTTAGTGAGTAGCCACCAATCTAACAAATCTTCAGAAAGTCCAGGTAGTGACATACGAGCTTTCAACAAATCATGAACTTGGGCCAAAAACCTGTCATCAAGTAGCAGTAAAGAATTCAGTTTCCAATATCCCTGCCCCAGTTTAGCATGAGGGCCTACCCCTAATGTGGCAGTTACCACATTATGGTCTAAAATCTCCACTGGAATGGTTTGAGCCTTAGTCACCCTTAAAGCTGCAGAGATAAAAAGAAAATCAGTCCTAGTGGATAAGGAGCCCTTAAAAAAGTACATCCACCAGTAGGATGACAAACCCTATAAACATCCTGTAAATGATCCTGGACAATAATGTGATTGAGACAATGTGTATCACAGAAATCCTTATCAGTTCATGCCCCTGATCTGATTTATGCACTACACAATTAAAGTCACCACCCCATATGAGAAAGCGAGACGTGAACAAAAAAGGCTGCACCTCACGAAAGAGGTCCACTCGACCTTTCTTCATAACTGGTGCATAAATCACAATTAATCTCCAAGTGTAATGTAAATAAGTAAAATCCAATATTAAGGCCTGTCTCATAAGCAGTTCAACCAACTTGGTAACATGAAATCCATAACCCCTAAACAACACCCCAACACCACTACATGTGTCTAATCCCAAAGAAAAAAAAGGACCCTGTGACAACCCACCTCTCCTTCTGGGCTGAAACAACTTTTAGAGAGGTGTCTGTCCTCGGGTATTTGCTGCCACCAGCCGGATTTTCCTTCCGGCACCTCTTTCAAGTGTACACACTTGAATAATCAAACGTGCAATTGCACAAGTTAAAGTCTGGTAGTGTGTCTCTCTCGGGTGGCGGATGCTACACAGAGTTTACCTCAGCCAGTGGAAACCAAATATTACCTTATAAAAATTACATCACAGTCACAACTGTTGAGCAAATAAATAGCTTTTACTTAACAGAAAGTGCACTGAGCATTTACAGGATATATATTCACAACACAAGAGAATAACACTCATACAGGAAAAGTAAACCAATGTTTTTAAATAACAGATGGCAAAAGAAGAAGGCTATTACTGAAATATGCTATCACTAAACTCACTCTTCCCTGTCCTTACAAGAGACACTGGACCCTGTTCTAACTGCCAACTCCCACGGACATATCTACAAGGTAGGCTCCAAACTTATGTTTCCCCTCCCAGCTTCCAAAGCACAAGAGAGCCTTCTCTGCCTTTCAGAAGGTTATATACTTTGTGGAGAATAGGTCATTCCTATTCTCCCTTTAAATGCACCAACCAACTAACATGTATGTATTTAATTGTCCCAATCAGAGTGAACACCTATCAGTGACCAATTATATTCCCTTTTCACCTTAAGTTTATATTTGAATGATCCAATCCATTCAAACTGTCCTGTGTCCGTGCCTGCAGGTCTGTGTGTGTCTGGAGATGTCCACTCGAGATTTATGACCCAGCTCTTATCTAGCAGCTAGGAATTCCACAAGCTGGATGCTGCCGAACAGAGAATTTCAGCCTGACTGTATTTTTTCCAAATTGCTAAATAAAATAAGGCACCTACAGAATCCAAACCATTAACTCTTTCCTGCCCATTTCTGTCACCTCTCACCCCCACAGATAATGAAGGCGTGTCCCTTGGGCCACCCAAGTGACACAGCCGTTCATGCAATTACTGGGAAGTGCCCAAAAGTATCCAGCCAGGCCATTAGCCCTGCCTAGATAGCCCATCCGCATTTGCATTTTGTTTGCCACTGCGATGCTGGATGGTCATGTTGTATGCCTGCAGTACCAAACTCCAATGTAGTAGTTTACCATTTTGCCCACTGGACCTATGAAGCCAAATCAAGGGATTATGATCTGTGACCACAGTACATTCTCTCCCATATAGGTAAGGCTGCAGCTTCTGAAGGGCCCACACTATTCCCAAGCATTCCTTCTCAATTGTGGTGTATGCCTCCTCTCTGGGCAAAAGCCTCCGGCTGAGGTACACAACCGAGTGCTCCTCCCCGTGCTGGGTAACTTGGCTCAGCACAGCCCCAACCCATGATCTGAGGCATCCTCATGGACCATAAACTTTAAACTATAATTAGGGCTATCCAATACAGCTGGGCAGCTTAGGGCCTTTTTTAGCTCCTGAAAAGCAACCTCACAACCTTCTGACCACTCCACTGTATCTGGCTTTCCCTTCTTGGTTAAGTCTGTCAGGTGCTTAGCCAGATCACTATAGCAGGGAACAAACCTTCAGTAGTACCCTACTGTCCCTAGAAATGCCCAGACCTGTTTCTTTGTGGTAGAAGTAGGCCAGGCCAGGATGGCATCAACCTTGGCAGGCTCTAGATGGATGTGTCCACTACCCAGCCGGTGCCCAAGGTAGGATACTTCTGCCATACCTATCTTGCACTTCTCTGCCTTGACTGTCAGACCTGCCTTCTTTAACCTGTGGAACACATCCCGCACATTCTTGATGTGCTCATCCCAGGTCTGGCTGTATATGGCTATATCATCCATATAAGCCAATGCAAACTCACCTACCCCAGACAGAATGCGATCTACAAACCATTGAAAGGTTGCAGGTGCATTCTTCATTCCAAATGGCATTACCTTAAATTCATATAAACCAAATGGAGTAACAAAAGCTGATCTTTCCCTGGCTGCAGGGGTCAGAGGTACCTGCCAATAGCCTTTTGTTAGGTCTATTATGGTCAAATACTTGGCTCCCCCAGTCACTTCAGGGTCTCATCTGTTCTGGGCATGGGATAGGCGTCAGACTCCGTGCAGCTATTAAGCTTCCGGTAGTCCATGCAGAATCATGTGGTGCCATCCCTTTTGGGGATCAGTACCACGGGTGAGGCCCAGGGGCTACTGGATTCCTGGATTACCACCAGTTCCAGCATCTCTTTGAAATCCTCTTTCACAGTCTGCTTAACATGCTCAGGTACCCTGTAGGAGGACTGTTTCAGGGGAACCTGGGTCCCTGTATCCACATGGTGCTCTGCCATCGTGGTGTACCCTGGTTTCCCTGCGAACATGTCCTCAAATTATCTCAGCACACCCCTAATTTCTTGCACCTGGGCTGGTGTCAGCAGTTCTGAGAGGGTAAGGTTGTCCACAGAGGATGCAACCTTGGCCTCCCCAAGTAGGTCCACCAGTGGATCTACCTCAGTTTCTTCCTCTGGGGCACTGCATACAGTTAGGACCATTTCCTCCCTGTCATGGTAGGGCTTCAGCATGTTGACATGATACACCTTTTGTTTGCATCTCCTGTCCGGTAGCTCTGTCATGTAATTGACATCACTAACCTTTTGGACAATGGAGAATGGCCCCTCCCATGCTGCCTGTAAATTATTCTGTCAGACAGGGATGAGTGCCATCACTTGCTGTCCCACCTCATATTCTCTGGCTCGGGCTCCACGGTCATAACAGGCTTTCTGCTGCTATTGTGCAATGGCCAGGTGCTCCTGAGCAAACCCCATGAGCTCCCTAAGGTGGGTCCTGAAGTTCAGGACATATTCCACAACTGACTCCCCTTGGGAGGCACGGTCACCCTCCCATTCATCCTGAATCAAATCTAGGGCCCCCCCGCACCCTATGACCAAACAGGAGTTCGAAAGGTGAGAACCCTGTGGACTCCTGTGGGACTTCCTATATGCAAATAGGAGATGAGGCAAATATTTGTCCCAGTCTCTCTTATGCTGGTCAGCAAAAGTCCTTAGCATGGTCTTAAGGATTGAATTAAATCACTTCACTAGATCATTAGCTTGGGGATGGTATGGGGATGTTTTGAGCTGCTTAACCCCACACTTCTCCCACAAACTTCTCATTATCCCTGACATAAAATTGGCACCCTGGTCTGACAGTATCTCCTGGGGAAAGCCCACCCAGCTAAATATTCCCAACAGTGCATCTGCCACTGGTTCTGCCTCAGAGGATGTTAGGGCCACTGCCTCTGGGTATCTGGTGGCATAGTCTACAACTACCAGGATATAGCACTTGCCAGTGTGACTTGGGGAGCTCAATGGCCCCACTATGTCCACCGCTACCTTCTTGAAGGGTTCATCAATAATGGGCAGGGGCACCAAAGCTGCCTTGGCCTTGTCCCCCATTTTCCCCACCTGCTGGCACTGTGGACAAGTCCTGAAATAATTTGCCACATCCTTGCCAATACCAGGCGAGAAGAAGTTGTTGGTTAGATGCTTTTTCATGTGCCTCACCCCCAAGTGTCCTGAATAAAGGATATCATGGGCAAGGGCCAAAAGCTGCTGATGGTGAACCTTAGGAACTACCTGCTGCTGGAGTACGTCACCATCTAGCCCTTCCTCTGTTGTACATTTTCTGTACAACAGCCCATTGTCCCAGTAAATGGACTCTTTACTCACCTGAGGATGCTCAGTCCTATGAGCTAGTTCCTACAGTTTTTCCAGGGTAGGGTCAGTTCACTGTGCAGCACTCAGCTGCCCTCATCTGACTCTTCCCAGTGCCCCTTCTGAAGGAAATTCTGTGGGCTCCTCTATTTGTGACTGGGGTTCTGGACTACTGCTTCTAGCTAGCCCATCCCATGTGCTAGACACTTCATCAGCTGCTGAGGGTGTGGCTGGACCACCCAAAGTCAACCCCTCTTCACCCTCAAAAGCTTGCCCTTGTGCCTGACTATGAGTTACAACACACACCAGTTTTTTACTGGGGTCCAAATCCTTCCCCACAATCATACTTACAGGTAGGTCCTCTACAACTCCCACCTCCTTTTCTCCATGGCCCCCTTCCCAGCTCAGGAAGACTCTAGACATTGGTAATGGGACTGGTGGCCCTGTGAATGCCTGGACCTTGGAGTATTTCCCAGGCACCATCTGCTGTGCCTGAATGAGATCCTGCCTTACCAGGGAGATGTTAGCTCCTGTGTCCCATAGTCCCTGTGTTACTATTCCATTAACTGTAATGGGACACAGATTCTCATCAGAGGAGAGTGGTTCTTCAGACTGGACACACCCTACAAACACACCAGTGGTCTTTTGATCACCCTCACCCCCATATCTCTGCCCTTTAACCAGTTTCTGAGGGCAGTTATATCTCAAGTGTCCCACTTGATTGCAAATATGACATTTCTTGGGACCTATTTCTTGAGTCCCCTTAGAACCAGAGGGGTCTACTTTGGGCTCAGGTACAGGATGGTTTCCTTTGGGCTGCCCCCCATGGGATCCCTTATAACCATGTGCTGCCCCCCCACCATAAGACTTACATTGTGTGTATGGCTGGCTAGACAGATACTCGTCAGCGCTTCCTGCCACCTGTGGAAGAGGCACATGTCCTGTCTATGAGCCATACATGCATGTCCTCAGATACAATTTTAAGGAAATGTTCTCTCACCAAAACATCTTTAATCAGTTCCACAGTAGTTGCTTTAGCCCCCTCCATCCACCTCACAAGGTAAGTATACAGTTTAACCTGCAGTTCTGCATAACTGTCTTCTGGGCTTTTCTTTAACTCCCTAAATTTCCTTCTATAAGCCTCAGGAGTTAATTCAAAATGTTTCAACAACACTGTTTTCACTTTATCATAATCAGCATAGTCTTCATTACTCATTTTAGCAAATACATGCAACGCTCGCCCAGTCAGCAAGGGTGTGAGATAAGTTGACCAGGAAGCCTTAGTCAATTTTAATTGGTCGCATATTCTCTCAAATTACCTTAAAAATAAATCAAGGCCATCTCCCTCTTTAAACTGAGGGAACAATTTAGAATTTATTTTGGCTTCATGAGGTAAACTCACTCCACCATTACTCATGGTTTGCTGACTGCGGAGGGTCATCATCTCCTTCTCGTGCTGTTGTCTCTGGAGTTCATGCTGTCATTCTTTCTTTCTGTCTTCGCATTCCTTCTCTTTGTCTTGGCGTTCTTTGTCTCTGTCTACCAGTCTCTTTTCTTCAAGTTCTTTCTCTGCTTCCAAACTTCTTGCTTCAGCTTCAGCATCCAGTTTTTTTGCCTCCAATGCCCTTTCTTGCAGCACCAGCTGCAGTCGCAGCACCTCAAGCTGGTGTGGGGGGCTGCTGCCTCAGTTCCTGACTCACCCCCAGTGACTGTCTGCTTCAGATCATGTGCCAAGAGAGTAGCTATGAGGTCTGTCTTTTTCTTCTGTTTTAGACTTTCAGGCTGAATCCCCTTTTCCTGGCACCTTTCAAAAAGCTCTGGCACAGTAAGTGAGTCATACTCTGTGGAGCTCATTCTCTACTGCTACACTTTACTGTGCTAACTAAAAAAAATAAAACTGTTGTACAAATGTATCCTCGTGTATATCCTGTTTTACAATGCTAAGGTAACTGTTCCACTGGCAAACTCTGTATCTCAGTGTGCTATGCAGTCTGCTACCATCACCTCACCACTGCCAACCAATATGTGACAACCCACCTCTCCCTCTGGACTGAAACGGCTTTTAGAGAGGTGTCTGTCCTCGAGTATTCATTGCCACCATCCGGACTTTCCTTCTGGCACCTCTTTCAAGTGTACACACTTGAATAATCAAACGTGCAATTGCACAAGTTGAAGTCTGGTAGTGTGTCTCTCTCGGGTGGTGGATGCTACACAGAGTTTACCTCAGCCAGTGGAAACCAAATATTACCTTAGAAAAATGACATCACAGTCACAACTGTTGAGCAAATAAATAGCTTTTACTTAACAGAAAGTGCACTGAGCATTTACAGGATATATATTTACAACACAAGAGAATAACACTCATACAGGAAAAGTAAACAAATGATTTTAAATAACAGATGGCAAAAGAAGAAGGCTATTACTGAAATATGCTATCACTAAACTTACCCTTCCCTGTCCTTACAAGAGACACTGGACCCTATTCTAGCTGCCAGCTCCCACGGACATATCTACAAGGTAGGCTCCAAACTTATGTTTCCCCTCCCAGCTTCCAAAGCACAAGAGAGCCTTCTCTGCCTTTCAGAAGGTTATATACTCTATGGAGAACAGGTCATTCCTATTCTCCCTTTAAATGCACCAACCAACTAACATGTATGTACTTAATTGTCCCAATCAGAGTGAACACCTGTCAGTGACCAATTATATTCCCTTTTTACCCTAAGTTTATATTTGAATGATCCAATCCATTCAAACTGCCCTGTGTCCATGTCTGCAGGTCTGTGTGTATCTGGAGATGTCCACTTAAGATTTATGACCCAGCTCTTATCTAGCAGCTAGGAATTCCACAAGTTGGATGCTGCTGGACAGAGGATTTCAGCCTGACTGTATTTTTTCCAAACTGCTAAAAAAAATAAGGCACCTACAGAATCCAAACCAAAACTCTTTCCTGTCCATTTCTGTCACAGACCCCATCGCCAAAGCCATTTGGCCATATTAACCAAAGAAAGGGTATTGAGATGAGTATCCTGAATAAGGCAAATATCACACGCCAAATCACTCAAAAGTTGAAAAGTAATCAGGTGCATACGAGCATTTTTCACACTGTTCACATTGAGGGTAGCTACAGTGAGATGAATCGCAATGGCCATGAAAGAGAATCAGATAAAGGGTCAAAATAAAAATAAGTCAACATCAAGTAACCCTTCCCTTTCTAGTACTTCTCTGGGGTCTCACCCCTGACCACTAGGGTCGAGTATCCATAGGCAACTCCTTTGATTTATCATTCTCAGAATCAGAGGATACCATAGGTTGTGAGGAGGTGTCAGAACCAGCTTCCATATCAGAAGACTGAGTATGATGGGATAGGACCTCAAATTTACTACTTAAGGGAACAGAGCCACCAGGAGAAGATGCTTCGGCCAATTTGGCCCTACCTGTAGTCTGTTTTTGAGCCCATTTCTTTGCCTGAACACTAGGCTCAGGAGGGGGCATGATAATATTATCCAGAGGATTGTCAGGGACAGGCACAGGTTCAGCAGGAACCGGAGAAACAACAGAAAGGGAGGGGGGGCATAGAGGAAGGGTCCTGTACAACCGGTCATGGAACTTCCTGTAAAGGAGGCTCAGAGGAAGGTTCAGATATTGAAACCACTGACTGGGAAGCAGGCACCACAATATCAGGGCATAAAGGGGGACCAGGGACTACCGTAAAATGTGAAGAAAGGGATTGCGCCATAGCAATATCCTTTTTCTGAGCATTAAGAAGGATCACATCCTGATCCGAGCTATCTTTCCTGTTATGGGAAGCCCAAGGGCAGGATCTAAAACCATGACCTAGTTCTTCACACAGGTTACACGTTAGTTCAGAATTACAATCTGCACTAGCATGGCCAAAAGATAAACAAAGGGAACATTGTTGTCTATCACAGGCAGCATTGAGACGAGAAGGGGAGCCACATTTAAAACAGGTACGAGGCTGCCCCACATAGAGGAAATGCCCCCGTTCCCTACCTAAAAATAAACTATTAGGCAAGTGTATGGGACCCACATTCTTATTTCTAAGTCTCACCCTATAATGCCAACCACCAGTCCACAAGTGTTCAGAGTCAAATATAGGCTGTGACAACCACAAGACATTACAACGTTTAGCTAACCAATGCGTAATATCACTAGCTGCTACATTCTCATTTCTAAACAAAATGGTGACATTTTTAATAGAAGATCTAGTAAGTGGGATAGCCCAAAATGGTAGCCACAACTCAGTGTATTTAAGAGTATCATACTTTGTCCAGAATCGATCTAATCCCCTAGGGCTTTGAAAACTAACGTCATATAAGGAAGAACCTGATACATGAATCAATGCAAATATTTTCTTTGTAAAAAAAACCAAAGATCCTTTCAAAAGTGACTTTCCCACATAGAGACGTTCTGGAGCTACATCAAGACCCCCAATACACTGAAGGCGGACCGCATTCCGTCATTGAAGAGGAGGGGGGGAGTTCCTAAACGTATACCTTCTACGAAATTCTTCCCAAGTAGATTTAGTTTTGTCCCCAGGGTCAGGAGAAGGGCCTGGAGGAGGGTCAGGGAGCGGGACATCCATGTCCATTCTATCACTCCATGCTGGTCCTCTAGAGCTAGGGCCTTCATCACCTGAAGAGGAGAGAGGCAAAGAAGGAACTTTAGCCTGCAGAGTGGTATCCAATGCAGGATGCTGAACATACTCAGCACGCAAATCCAAATCTGGGCTACCAGGCAAAGGTGGAGGCATATCTATCAAGGGGGACTGTTGCCCTCCACAACCAGGTATCAGGCTATGGGCAGGGTCAGGTATCCAATGCCCCAAAATGCCTGGTTTCCAACCCGCACTTCACAGGGAGGCCTCTAAAGAGACAGGTAGTGAGCTAGAACAAGGCAACAGAGCGGGAGGAGGCAAAACAGGCAAGACAGTCTGTGCATTAGGTGAAACACACAGTCTAGGATGCATAGTACTCATAAGTTCACCAAGCAAAGTCGTCGTTGAGTTCAATGGTGGAGAAGATACTGCTCGATTTGCAGAAAAGGAAAACTCTAATGGAGCATGGTGCACCACTGGTAGGACCGGTGCAACAGAAGATTGTTGCCGACTCTGCACCTCCAAGGAGCCCGAAGGTACCGCATCCGTAATGACCCAATCTCCGCAAAGACATAGACAGGATGGAAGCTGTCCAGAGGAGGGCAACTAAAATGGTGCAGGGTCTGCACCGGAAGACATATGAAGAGAGACTTAAGGAGCTTAATATGTATAGCCTTGAGGAAAGGAAGGAGAGGGGGGACATGATAGAAACGGTCAAGTACCTCAAGGGAATCAACAAAGTCCAAGAGGTAGCATCTTTCAAAAAAGAGTGTGCAAGAACAAGGGCACAATTTGAAGACAGAGAGGGGGTGGCTTAGAGGTAATTTAAGGAAGTATTTTTTCACAGAGAGGGTTGTGGATGCATGGAATGGCCTCCCGGAGGAGGTTGTGGAGTCAAAAACAGTGGTGGAATTCAAGCATGCATGGGACAGTCATAAGGCAATTCTAGGGGGTGGGGGCAGGAAGAAGTAGGCTGCTGGTTAACTAGGATCTGCAGCTTATCCATTAGGTAGGGAAATTGGCAGACTGGGTGGGCCAAGCGGTCCTTATCTGATGTCAGATTCTATGTTCTATGTTTCTATGTTTCTATGAAAGTAAGAAGAGCCTCCACATCCCCAAGTTCTGGCGACAGAGTCCGTGTCCCAGGAGAGGCTGACTCAAGAGGGCTAACGGCATCAACAACAGCGAGTACCTGGTCCCAATGTGCAGCAAGGAGGGACTTCAACCAAAGTTCATCTGCAGGCAAAAAATCTGATGATGCAGAGGCAGACTGAGCAGGTAAAGATTCAACTGGTACAGCAAGATCCACAAGACTATGATTCACCGATCTGGAGCCCCTACTTAAAGAAAGATATTCTAAAGGTTGAAAAAGTTTAAAGGAGACTGACAAAATCTATTAAAGGATTAAAAAATAAGGAGTATGCAGACAGATTAGTAGACTTAAATCTGTACTCCTTGGAAACCAGAAGAATCAGAGGAGATTTATTATTTTTATACCGTATTATGGAAGACAAGGCCTTAATGGCACAATGTAACATAAAAAGGATTCAAAAATTAGTTAATTCTAGATCACATGATAAACAAATATTTATATATAGGGCAAGAACAAATAGGCATCAGTGCTTCTATAATATACGTACACCTACAATTTGGAATAATTTGCCTAAGAATGTTGTGGATTCTACGTCATTTGACTTATTTAAAAGTAGGTTAGATAAATTCTTGCCATTAAATTACATAAGAAATGTCAACAGATAAGCCCACTATGAGTGGGAGACAATTAAATGTGCCATTGGCCTACTTTGTCTATACATACCAAGTTACATATCAACAAAAAGGTCAGACGTCCTCAGTACTTCAGGCTCCAAAGCTGGACATGCAGGAGCGGAGCTCTGCTCTCCTGCAGGTACACCAGCAGAATGACTGGGTCCCACAAATGAATCCATGGTCCAACTGCGCCCTCCACAAAGAGCAGGGGAATTTCCCCAGTGCCAAATTTTCCTCATTCACTAAAAAAATAAAATAAAAAAATGCCACCAACAGCTTACTCTGGTTCAGGGTCAGTTGGCATTCATCTGTATCCCCCTCCCCTGGGTCATGCCTGAAAATAGGCAGAATCTGCTGAGTGCACTTACCTGGTCAACAAAATCTAAATAAATAAAAAACAAATAAACATATTTGTGAAGGAGTTACTGTAAAATGCCCATGTGTAGCTTAAAAGTAATTTATTTTCCTTTTTCGGGCAATATTAGCATATCTTTATTTTAGTCAGTCCACACTAAACTCCGCTGCCACCAGAAGCATATCCACCTCGAGGGCACGCATCTGCCAGTAAGCACTGTCCCGAATCACAACTTTCAAGCACACTGTAAAATCATTTTAATGCTTTAGAGATTCTTAACCTCAGTTGCCCCTGGTGTGTGTAAATTAAAAACAAGCACTACTTCTGCTGCAAAATACTTTCACAAATCAGAGCCAAAATCATGCTCCTGTGCAGGAAGGGTACTCTCTTGCGCATGCACAAGATCTTCACTCCAGCCCCTCTTGCACAGGTGCACAATTTCGGTTCCGATTTGTAAAATTAGTTTGCAGCAAAAGTAGTGCTAGTCTTTAATTTACAGACACCAGGGGCGACTGAGGTTAAGAACCTCTACAGCATATACTTGATTTTACAATGTGTTTGTGAAAAGTTGTGATTCGGGACAGCTCTTGCTGGCAGACGCATGTCCTTGAGGTGGATATGCTTCTGGCAGCAGTGGAGTTTAGTGCAGACCGACTAAAAAGAAAGATATGCTAATATTGCCTGAAAAAAGGTAAATAAATTACTTTTATGCTACACAGGGGCATTTTAGAGTAACTCCTTCACAAATATGTGCCTAGAGGCACACTCCTGACATATGTTAAAAAACAGAGGGGCAAAGCTGACAGTGCCCCTTTAACTATCTGTTTTGTTTCAAACTGTGACTATAGCATACGAACATATGAATGTGCCAGCAGAAACAGACCACACAGTCTATCTAAGGCTGCTTGAGTGTGCAGCTAGCACCCCTAGTTTGCAGCTGCTCCACCCTGTGCCCATTGCCAGCACAATGCGGCCTCCCACTTCACCACCCTCACTCTCCCCTGTCCCCTGCCCTTTTGAAGCTGTTCATAGATTTACATAATACCACCCATTCTGGTAGCGCATTTCATTTTGCTACCACCCTTTCCGTGAAATAGTGTCTCCTCAATTCCTTCCTAAATCTTCCCCCTCTATTCTTAGTCCATGCCCCCTAGTGTCCCTCCCCCTTCTTAGTTTAAAGACCTCATCTGCCCCATCCTTATTTATTCCCCTCAGATACTTGAATGTCTCTGTCATGTCCCCCCATCCCTTCTGTCCCCCAGGATGTACATATTCAGATCTCCCAGCCTGCTCTCATAGTCTCTTCCCTCCATTCCACATAGAATCTTCATTGCCCTCCTCTGCACCCCCTCCAGTAGCCTGATATCATGCTTCAGGTATGGCCTCCAAAACTGCACACATTACTCCAAGTGTTTCCTTACTAGTGACCTGTAGAGGGGCACGATCACCTCTCTTCGCACTTTAATTCATCTTTCTAGAGGTCAGATTTTCTCTCTTTGCACATTAATTCATCTTTCTAGAGAACAGATTTTAGAGTTCTTTTGTGGTGCATTGTGATAAGTCTTGGCTTATATGTTTTTGTGGTTAGTAGTTCTAATCCAGTTTATATTTTTCCAAGATTAACATACATTGATTCTTTTATCATTTGTAAGAGTGCTGTTTTCCCCAAAATACTTCTGGTGAAATATTGGCTTTATTTCAAACCATGTATATTGTAGTTTCATTCTTTTTTTAGAAATCAACGTACAAATTTTGATTGTGGCACAAATCAAAGCTGAAATCATGTGGATAACATAAATTCATTTTTTCTAAAATTTTCAAGTGATAGTTTTTCCCAAAAACATTTCTGGTTAACTATTTTGTTACAAGTTCTGCACATTGTGCTTTATTAATCTTTTTTAGAGGGTAGTTTTTTAGAGTTCTATGGTGGCGTACCATGATAAGTCTGTGATTATATGTTCGAATCCAGCTGATGGTAGTTTTCCAAGAATAACATAAATTCATTTTTTCTATCATTTTTAAGAGTAATTATTTTCGAAAAATTATTTCTGGTTAACTATCTGTTTTGTTTCAAACTCTGCACATGGTGCTTCAATTAATCTTTTTTAGAGGTTAGTTTTCAGAGTTTTACTGTGGTGTACGATAATAAGTCTGTGATAATATGGCATAGAGAATTGGGGCCTAAGCGGCATTAACACAGCAGCAGCACCCCCTGGCATCAGCCATGATGGCACAGGCTGAGGACCAAACTGCTGAGCAAGGGCTGTGGTAATGGAAGACAGCCGAAAATTGAGGTCAGTGGAAGGTGGCAAGTGGCAAGAGCATGGAGACTGTTGGTGATGGAGCAGACACAAGCTCCTGCATTGCAAGAGCACAGCTGGCAGAAGAAGAAGTGGTGTAGCTCATCACTGGTTTACCATGTGATATTGGAGGCTGGGCGGGGGTTGGGGGTGACTGATATCAGAATTATGAAGCACAGGGTTCTGGCGGGACTAAGGGCACTGAGGGTGGACAGGGCTCCAGGTCTGGATGGCATTCACCCTAGGGTACTAAGGGAGCTAGCGTAAATCCTGGCAGGGCCACTGGCAGACCTGTTCAGTACTTCACTGGACACAGGATGCATGCCACAGGACTGGAAGATGGCCCATGTGCTGCCCATTCATAAAAGTGACCCAAAGGATGATCCAGGCAACTACAGACCGGTGAGTCTCACTTCATCACTTCAATCATGTGGAAACTCATGGAGTCAATCCTAGAGGAGAGACTGTGACCTTTCTGGAGGACAATGGGCTCCAAGATGGCCATCAACATGGTTTTGTATTGGGCAGATCCTGCCAGATGAACCTAGTCTAGTACTATAACTGGATTACCAGGGAACTGGACTGGGCCATGCAGTGGATGTCCTATATTTGGACTTCAGCAAGGCCTTTGACTCAGTGCCACATGGGAGGCTGCAGGGAAAACTGGGATACATTGGGGTGGGGACAAAAATGGTCAACTGGATCAGGAAATCTCATCACCAAAGGATGTTAGGAGTGGGGTGCCCCAGGGTTCAGTACTGGGACCGGTGCTGTTCAGGATATTTATATTCAGTATCTCAAATGGGATACAGAGTAGGATCAGTCTGTTTGCAGATGATACTAAGATTGCTAGTACTCCCTTTTTAAGGGAGATAGAGTGGGTAAGCGTGGGGGTGGCTATGCCTTCTACATGCGTAACTCCTTAATGGGCCATGCTCAACCAACCCCAAAGCTGGACTATAGTTCCCAAGCCATTTCTCTTAAAATTACCCCAGACCACTCCAGTGCTCTGCTGATTATCACTGTGGCGCATGTCCCCCTGCAGAAACAAACCCCAGCAATCCATTCACTCTCTGACTACCTCTCCAGCCTCCCGCATAAGGTTGAGCAGATACTGGTTGGTGATCTCAACACCAGCTAGCTCGGCTGCCCAAGCCAAAGATACATTTGCAGCCCTTGACCTAACTCAACTAGTAACTCAACCCACCCGGCTGAACCTGTCCAATGGCTCTTGCACCCTCTTGGACATTCTCCTCACCAACCGCTCGCACAGAATTGTGGACATCTCTGTCCATCCAGACTCCCTGAGTGACCACTCACCAGTAATTTTCTCCCGGTCCTGTCAGCTATCTAAACCTGTGCTCAACGTGGTCTCCCGCCACATCATTCGACCTAACAATCTCATTAAACTTAAGCAGTACCTAGCCCATTGTGATTGGTCCCCTATAAACCAGGCCCTGAGTATTGATGAGGCACTTGACTACTTCACCCGCTCCTTTAATAAGGCCTTTGACATCTTTGCCCCATTGGTCAAAACTTGCACTGACCAAGGTAATGCGCCTTGGGTCACACCATCACTCCTGCAACAGCTATGACTCAGAGAAAATCTCTGGCACAGAGCCATTGTTTCTGGTAAGCCTGGGGACAGGCAAGTCTATAATGCTGAGTGCAACAGATGTGCTTGGACCATTCGTAAGGCCAAGGCGGAGTACTACAGATCCTCTCTAGCCTCCTCCTGGGGGTCCACCCGGAACTTCTGGGACAACAAAAAGGAACTAAATGGGAAATCTTGCTCTCCTCCCCCATCTCAACTTAACTTTAATGGGACCACTATCACTGACCCCTCTAGCATCGCTGACTGCCTTAACTCTGTCTTCTCAGACCTCAGCACAGTCCTCCCTAGCAACTTCTTTGACCCAACCCCCCCTCACAGCCTCCATCCCTCTCATGTGCACCTTTCTTCCTGTGGACCATTTCACCACAAGACACCAAGAACTACCTGTCTAAAGCCCTCAGTGGCATCAGCCCCTCTTGTGATCCTCTGGATACAAAGCTCCTATGACTGGTCCTTGATGTAGTGCTTATCCCACTGACAGACCTACTCAACTGCTCCCTTTGCATTGGTCAGTTCCCTGTAGCCTGGAAAAAGGAAGTTATCACTCCCATTCTTAAAAGTGGAGGCAACTCCTCCCCTGGCAACTATTGGCCAATCTCCGCACTGCCACCGCTCTCAAAAGCCCTGAAAAAATAGTGGCAGACCAACTGTCCGAATATCTGGCTTCCCAAGATCAACTATGCAGGGAGCAGCATGGCTTCCAATCAAGTCATAGTATGACCACAGCTCTTGTGGAGTTTTCCAACTTCCTTCATGAAACCCTTGACAAAGGCCGCCTTGCAGGATCTGTCTTTATTGACCTCTCCAAGGTCTTTGATACAGTCTGTCACCCTCGCCTTCTTGACTCACTCCTCCAACTTGACTTTTCCCAAGGCCCACTTGACTGGTTCTCCCGTTACCTCTCCGCAAGGTCTCAATGTGTTAAACTACACAACACCCTCTCCAGCACCCATCCTGTCCACTCAGAGGTACTACAGGGTTCTATTTTAGGTCTGCTTCTCTTTAGCCTCTACCTGAATGCCCTACCCAACTCCTGCTCTAGCAAGGTTTTTCTGTATGCAGATGATGCTGTCATCTTCATCTCCCACCCTGACCCCTCCTCACTTCAGACCTCCCTCCAGCGCTCCTTCAACTAAATCAAGAGCTGGTTTATCGCCCGCAGGCTGGTTATTAATAAAAAAAACAAAGCTATGTTGTTTGCTCATCATCAAAGCAAGGCCGGAGACTCGCCCCTCCAGATACTCTCCAGCTCACTTCACCCACTGGAGCAGGTTAACATGTATAAATACTTGGACATTACCTTTGACTCTGCCCTCACCTTCCACTCTCATATCAACTTGCTTACCTCAGCTATCAACATGTGCATAGGCCTCCTATACCGCCATAAGGATTGCCTACCACCAGAGGTTCTCCGACTGGCTGTCACCTCTTCAGTCTTGTCACTTGTAGACTACAGCCTCCCTGTCTATGCTGCTGCTGATGCCACCACCCTCAATAAAATTCAAATGTTCCTAAACAAGGCCTGTAGGCTCCTAACTGGTGCAGACAGGCAGACTCATACATGCACACTATACTCCCTGGCCAACATACTCAATCTTGAAGAGAGATTGCAATATCAGTCCTGCCTCCTGGCAAAAACAAAAAAAAAACTCATTGGTGTCCCCCCCAGGGTGTCCGCCTACCTCCACCCTGCTACCCCCCTGTCTCCACTAATAGTGCCATCAAGGCTGTTTTTTGAGTCCCCAGGGTGAGGACCACACTCACCCAGAGATCTTTCTGTTACAGGGCACCACATTGGTTCAGCTCCCTCCCCATCTCCCTCTCTAAAATAGCTCCTTTTAAGTCAGCTCTCAGGAACCTCATTCTTTCTACTCACAGTTGCAAATGTCCCAAAAATGTGGGGTCCTACACCACCCATGCCTCCCTTCTCAGGGGGCCTGTAGTTAATCTCCTACTTGGACAAAGCCTCACGTGAGGTTGCATCTTTGTGCCACATATCTGTTTACTGTTGCCTAGCTTCCACTCTGTATAGGACCTGAGTCACTACCAAATACTGTGATGTCTTTTGTATTGCTTCTTTGCATTAAGGTTCTGCATGGCTGTCTCTGTATTGTTTCTATATGCTATTTTTTTATACTCATGTATCTTATGACTTGTATTTTAACCCATTCTTACCGTTAGCGCCATATGGCATCAGAACCATTCATTGCTTAACCTGACCCAAAATGGCAGTATCAGATAGAATGAGTTAACCTGTACTTTACTATATATTGGCTGTTACTGACATGAAGCCTTTGGAAATGAGTCCTTTACTCAAAGGGTTGTAATTCCGATGTGCACACAAATAAATAAATAAATAAATAAAAACTAAGATTGGTGCAGTGGTAGATGGCATAGAGGGGTGGAGTGGACTGCAGTAAGACCTGACCAAACTACAGGAATTTATTTATTTATTGATTATTTGAAAGTACCTTTGAGTCAGAGACTCCTTAAAGGGTTCCACATCACAGTAATCAGAGACAAACAACATTACATAGCATAATACAGACTATACAAAATCACACATGCCCCCACAATGCAAAGCATCATGGGCTGCATATGCAAATCACCACAGAATGTTATGCTGGTCCAACTTTAAGCAGAATTGCATGGTGCCGAAAGGCCTCTCACACAGTTTGCAAAGGGTGCTAACAGAAGACATAGACACGTGTTTCGTCCAACCAGGACTCATCAGTATGCCTCGCCTGTTTGACACCCCAGTGGAATGGACCAGCTACCCCTAAGGCAGTGCCTAGGACACATTGTGTGAACCCATTAAAATAAAAACTATCTAAAGACAAAGAACCTCTGTGTGTAAACACCGAGGCAAGGGTTACCCTAAAGGGCATTTGGCAAGCCAAGTTTCAAGAAAATACAAATCACACATACCCCACAATGCAAAGCATCATGGGCTGTATATGCAAATCACCACAGAATGTTATGCTGGTCCAACTTTAAGCAGAATTGCATGGTGCCGAAAGGCTCTCACACAGTTTGCAAAGGGTGCTAACAGAAGACATAGACACGTGTTTCGTCCAACCAGGACTCATCAGTATGCCTCGTCTGTTTGACACCCCAGTGGAATGGACCAGCTACCCCTAAGGCAGTGTGCCTAGGACACATTGTGGTGAACCCATTAAAATAAAAAACTATCTAAAAGACAAAGAACCTCTGTGTGTAAACACCGAGGCAAGGGTTACCCCAAAGGGCATTTGGCTGGGAAGCCAAGTTTCAAGAAAATACAAAATCACAAATGCCCCCACAATGCAAATCACCACAGAATGTTATGCTGGTCCAACTTTAAGCAGAATTGCATGGTGCCGAAAGGCCTCTCACACAGTTTGCAAAGGGTGCTAACAGAAGACATAGACACGTGTTTCGTCCAACCAGGACTCATCAGTATGCCTCGTCTGTTTGACACCCCAGTGGAATGGACCAGCTACCCCTAAGGCAGTGTGCCTAGGACACATTGTGGTGAACCCATTAAAATAAAAAACTATCTAAAAGACAAAGAACCTCTGTGTGTAAACACCGAGGCAAGGGTTACCCCAAAGGGCATTTGGGTGGGAAGCCAAGTTTCAATTCAGACTAGTTTCATAATACAGACTAGTTTGTTACAAAAAACAGTAATCTAACAAACAGTCAGATATTAGTAATTAACTAGTACAGGTAATTAATCAATACGTGTATACACTCAGGTATAGAACTAACCTGGCAGACTCAGGAATGGTCAGAGACATGGCAGTTGTGGGTTCAATGCCAAGAAGTGCAAGGTACAGCACTTCAGAGCAAAGAACCAGAGGAGGAAATATCAGCTGGGAGGGCTACAGCTGGTAAGCACAGTGGAGGAAAAGGATCTAGAGGTACTAATAACGGGGAGTATGAACCACTCAGCTCAGTGTGGGAAGGCGGCTGCAATGGCAAACAAGATGCTGGGGTGCATAGAGAGGGGAATGTCCACCAGGAAAAGGGAAGTGATCCTACCCCTGTACAGGTCACTGGTCAGGCCACATCTGGAATACTGCATGCAGTACTGGCATCCATTCCTGAAGAGGGACATCAGATTTCTGACCCCTCCAGCATAGGGCAAACAAGACGATACAGGGACTTGAGGGTAAATCCTATGAGGAGAGGGTGGCAGAGCTGCAAATGTATTCCCTGGAAGACAGGATGAATAGTGGGGATATGATTGAAATCTTTAAGTACCTAAAGGGTATTAACAGGATTAATACAGAAGGAATTCTTCAGATCAGATGGGGGAGGGACACAAGAGGGCATCAGCTGAGATTGGAAGGGGATTCAGGAGGGAAATCAGGAGACACCTTTTTCACAGAAAGGGTAGTAGATAAGTGGAACACTCTGCCCGAGGAGGTGGTATCGTGTAGAACAGTGGGAGGATTTAAGAGAGGGTGGGACAGAGTGAGTGGGTTAGTTATGAGGAAGGGAGGGAGGTGGGGCAACTGCAAGTTGAGGGGCTAGCTGCACAATTGGGCAGACTTGATAGACCATGAATCCTGTTTTCACTACCATTTCATATGTTTGCATGTAACACGCTATGCCCCAACAATAACAGATTTTTTTAAAACATTCTTTCATCAAGCCAGGGTAAACAAGACACAGGCATGATACTGTACTACCCCTGCTTCTGTGTAGGATGATCTGTGCTCCCCAGGAATGCTCATTTTCACCTTTCAAATTATGTGATTTATTAAGGTATTTTGTACCATATGTGCACCAAGGTTTGTTTTTAGGATGAAAGAACATGCTGGGCATGATAAGGGTGGAACTGTATGGATGGTGTTGGCTGGCATGGTCATTTTGGAAGAGGTGGGGACCCCTTCACTTGCCAGTAATGGCAGCTATGGGTATACAGTATGGATAGTCATTTCAGAGTATGGTCTGCAATGGTGTCCAGGGAAAGTACAGAGCTGAGAGATTGGAAGGGGAGAGGGAGCAGCTATGGTGAGGCTGGGATAAAACCCACCACCCGCAGAGCTGACCATGTATGCTTCTTACCATGTTTTCACTGAAATGTTAGATACGGATGCTCAAAATGTAGGGAAATGAGGGGCACTGGTTTTCATAATGTGGGACAAATTGTCAGACAGTCAGAAAACTGGAAGCTAGTGACTTAACATCTTCTTCCATTGATCACACCCTGAACACTAGCTGAAAGTTCAAACAGTGGAGTGATAATGACTCACATTGAACATTGAACATACTTTCTTTGTTGTCTTTACTTATAATTGTTTTTGGGCTGTTGAAAATTTAAAACATAGTGGTGGTGTAATTCTGTGCTGTCTTTAATTGATGCAAATTTTCACCCCCCCCTCCCTCCCTTCCCCAACTCTTAATTATATGCCCTGATAAATCTGATTGACAGGAGCTAAACACAGGGTATAGTAAGGGCGTGAAGTAGGAGGCGATAAGGGGAAGAAGCCCACCCCAGCATGACAAGTGTTTTGACTCATTTATTTATTTATTGGTTTCTTTTTCTTTAAAAAAAAAAATCTGAGGATCAGTGACAGGATTTTAGTACAGTAAATTAATTAAAAGGAACTAGAGAGCTTGTAGCAGACAAGTAGTGGAATTGCAGTATAATGTGGGAGTGGTGCAATGCAGTGGCTGTGGGGCAGCCATATTCAGGCAGACCTTCTGGACACTGAGGTGCTGCCCTATCTGTATGCATCTCTCTGGACTGTGGGATGAGGTAGCCAGACTCAGAGCGGAAGTAAACTGGGTCAGGAGTACTATCACCCCTATCCAGGGACCACCCAGTCCAATGCAACTGCCTCAAAGGATGCCGAGAACGAGGAGCACTTGGATGACAGTGGGCTCAGGGAGGGTTAGAGCAGTCAGGCAGAGGCACATCCCAGATCCTATTCTTATTCAAGAACTCATATGCCACACTGGCAAATGAGGACAACCAAATAGAGGTACCCAGAGAAGTGGAAGGAAAGGGATGTGGAGGTTAGCCAAGGAGGTGACCTGAGCGGGAAAGCAGTGGACCCCAGAGGAGGAGGAAGTGAATCCTGGTGGGGGACTCCATCACAAGAGGGATCCAGCTAGGAACACAGGAGGGGAGGACAGGGAGGTGAGGTGCCTACCAGGTGCTACGGCATGGAGGATGGAAGGAAGATCCTGGGGATCACTGGGAAGGCAAGACGGAGGGTGAGCTGGATGTCATTATCCACCTAGGTACTAATGACCTGGCAAATGGGGAGCCAAAGGAAGTTCAGGAAGAGTTTAGGAAACTGGGGAGGGTCCCAAGCAAGTAGCTACTTCTGTCACTTTCTCAGAAGTACTACCTGTGAGAGGCAAGGAGAGCATAGGAGTGCATGCACCAGGAACTTTAACTCATGGTTGAAGAACTGGTGCTGTGAAGAAGGGTTTGGATTCATTGGTGACTGGGGACCCACCTGGAGGGATGGAGGTTTGTTCAAGCCTGACGGCCTGCATCCATCCTGGAGGGGAATCCAAGCACTCAATGATAAGTTTAAATGCTACATTGACAAGCATTTAAACTAGCAAAGGGGGGTGGCAGGCCAGCAAGGAGGGTACCTACTTGCTCACCCCCACAGTTAGCAGTGGAACCAGTGAACCAGAGGAGTGGCTATCTCTGCAAAGCAGTGTGCAAAAGATGGAGATTAGTGCCCAAGAGGTGGATAAGCAGAAAAGGGGCAAAATTCAGCAGAAGGGCAGACAGCAAGGAGAACCATGGATAAATGACAACCAAGGAATGGGCTGGAGTAGAACAGTGAAGCAGTCTAGGGAGGTCAAATCATGGAAAGCCATGTGTGCAAATGCCAGGAGCCTTAGCAACAAGATGGAAGATCTGGAGGCTGTCATGGTACAGTCAGACCTGGACATTGTGGCCACCACTGAAACCTGGTGTATGATAACCATGACTTGTGAGATGGCCATACCTGGCTACAACATATTCAGAAGAGACAGAGCAGGCAGGAAGGAAGGAGGAGGGCACTGTATGTGAAAATGACATAAGGGCCACAGAGATCCAGGAGGAACAAAATGGGGAGAGATACTGTGGGTTAAGCTGGAAAGGAAAATGGGGACAGCTATCCTGCGACAGGTGTGGTCTATAGACCACTAGCCCGGGAGGAAGAAACAGATAGGAGTTGATGCTAGCCATCCAAAGGATGGCAGACAAGGGTGAGGTAGTACTGGTTGGAGACTTCAATATTCCAGACGTGGACTGGAGCATCCCAGCAGCAGCATCAACTAGAGCAGATTTATCCTGACTCCTTCAGGGTGCCTTCCTCAAGCAACTGGTCATGGAACCAACTCGGCAGAAGGCAATACTGGACCTTGTGCTCACAAACAGGGACAGTGTGATGGGGGTAACAGTGGGGAGCACCTGGAAAACAGTGACCACCAGTCATTGTGGTTTGAAATCACAGCAAGAGCAGAACCAAACCACACAAAAACATGTATCCTGGATTTTAGGGGGCAGACTTTGGGAAATGGGGAGATACTTGAAAGAGGCATTATGGAATGGGACAGGAATCAGGGGTTGAGGAACAGTGGGCAGTATTTAAAATGGGGATTACAAGAACAACAGAATTATGCATTAAGCAGGTTAGCAAGAGGAAAAGGAAGAGGAGACCATTATGGTTTTCCAAAGAGGTAGCAAAGAAAGTGAAAGCCAAAAAGATTGCATTCAGGCAATACAAAAAGACACAGGCAGAAGGGGATAGGGAGAAGCACCAGGAGAAGCA
Organism: Neoceratodus forsteri; assembly: GCA_016271365.2. NCBI lineage: Eukaryota > Metazoa > Chordata > Ceratodontiformes > Ceratodontidae > Neoceratodus > Neoceratodus forsteri. The sequence goes on along the minus strand of JADMNL010000023.1, from coordinate 123,774,745 downwards.
AAGGGAGGCAGGGAGGTCAGTAAGGGAAGCCAAAGCTCAGACAGAAGAACACATTGCAAAATCAGTGGGTAGAGGGACAAACCTTTAATAGGTACATAAGTGAAAAAAAGAAAGACAAAGGGAGGGATAGTGAGACTGAAGGGGAGGATGGGAGCCGCTGGAGGATGACAACAGTAAAGCTGACATATTGAACAGGTATTTCTGCTCAGTCTTACTGAGGAAGAGGAGGGTAATGGGTCTGAAGGGGAGTACAAGGGTGAGAATGGTGCAGAAATGGACACAAGTCCATTTACACCAGAAAGGGTCCTGAAGGAACTGGAAGTACTAAGAGTTGATAAAGCAATGGGGCCAAAGGGTGCACCCCAGGGTCTTAAAGAACTAAGAGAGGTGGTGGCTGAACCTCTGGCTATCCTGTTTAGCCGATCACTGGAAACAGGGAGGTACCCAAAGACTGGAGGACAGCAGATGTAGTCCCCTTATACAAAAGTGGGAACAAAGAGGAAGCAGGAACTACAGACCAGTCAGCCTCACCTCGGTAGTGGGGAAGATCATGGAAGCACTACTGAAGGAGAGATTGGTGGAACATCTGGTTATCAATGGACTACAGGACCCAAGCAGCATGGTTTCACCAGGGGAGGTCATGTCAGACCAACCTGTTGAATTTTTGACTGGGTGACTCGGGAGGTGGATCAGGGAGGCAGTGGACATGGCCTATCTGGACTTCAGCAAGGCCTTTGACACTGTGCCACATAGAAGACTATTACACAAACTGGGGAATATGGGTGTGGGCAGGACAGTAGTGTGGTGGGTAGGTAACTGGCTGGGTGGCAGGACACAGAGGGTGGTCGTAAATGGCTGTCACTCCACAGAGGGAAGAGTGACCAGTGGGGTATCACAGGGATCAGTGCTGGGACCGGTCCTACTCAACATCGTTATCAGCGACATTGCGCAGGATCTAGAAGGCAGAATTTCACTGTTCACTGATGACACAAAGCTCTGTAACAGAGTAGACACACCAGAGGGTGTAGACAGAATGAGAAGTGACCTGCAGAAACTTGAAGAATGGTCAGGGTTTGGCAGTTGAAATTCAATGCAAAGAAGTACAAAGATAATGCATATGGGGCACAAAAACCCTGGCACAATATATCAGTTGGGGGTGAGATATAGCATGCACCAAGCAGGAAAGGGATCTGGGGTTGTCATCTCTGATGACCTCAAGGTAGGGAAACAGTGACAAGGCAGCAGGTAAAGCAAATAGGATGCTGGGATGTATAGGCAGGGCATCACCAGCAGGAAAAGGGAGGTCATAATTCGCTATACAAGACACTAGTGAGGCCCCACCTGGAGTACAGTGTACAGTTCTGGAGACCATACCACGTAAGGACATAGACAGGGTAAAGAAGGTTCAGAGGAGGGCAACAAAGATGGTGCATGGATTGCATCACAAGTCCTATGAAGACAGGTTGAAGGAACTGAACATGTACTCCTGGAGGAGAGGAGGGAGAGAGGGGATATGATAGAGACATACAAGTATCTTACAGGGAAGAACAGGGTGCAGGAAAACACTATTTTTAAGCGAAAAAGATGTTCCAGGACTAGAGGGCATGGGATGAAGTTGGAGGGAGGACGATTCAGAGGAAACATGAGAAAGAATTTCTTCACAGAACGGGTGGTGGACAAGTGGAACACCCTGCCAAAGGAAGTGGTGGGGGCTGAAGCAATCACGGGATTTAAGAATGCATGGGATAGACATAAAGGAATTCTAGAGGTCAGGGGTAAGGGGCAACAGACTTCTAGGAAAACAAACTGAACTTACAAGCTCAAATGGGCAGACTGGGTGGGCCATAGGCCCTTATCTGCCGACACTATCTATGTATCTATGTATTTTGTGGGACCCCCCTCTTGAACTGCCAGAAAACTGCAGCTTTTAATGAGGTGTTAATCACACCAGGCCATCTGGAACTCTGAGAGACATTAGCAGGAGGACTAGACCCTGCTTAAAGTAGGGACTTGTTTCCAGTTAAAGCTTTTTATTAGATGTTTATAACTTCAGACAAGATCAGGTACATATGCTGCAGTATGGGGCACATGAGCATACAGCAGAATAAAGCATGCAGTACATCAATGAGCAAACGCTCCCAGGAATTAAGAATAGTATCTATGTAGGCATACAATAAACATGTTGATAACATTCTTTGATCAAAGAGTCCAAAGAAGAGGAGAAAAAGCATAACTCCAGAGTCTGTGGTTATCAGCTGAAGAGGAAATAGCTGGAATGCTGACGAGCTTGCTGAGCGAGTCCTGAGGAGTTTCCTGATACTTTGTCTCTACCTGAGGAACATAAGGAACAGGACAGACAACAATAATAAACAAACACTAAACTTCCAGATCACGCATTTTGCCAATTAGGAAGAGGGACAGTTTCTTATTATTTTATAATGGAAAAAAAAGGGGATGGGTCCTAGGAACCTACCTGTGAGAGTATACCATCATCTGCTTAGACCAGTCCATCTTAGCTGAGGGGTTCACCCTGTCCCAGCACGTGGGGAGAGGTAAGCTAAATATGGAGCCCAACAAAGCTAGCACTGTGGGATAGTACTAACAATCACATGAGATAAGCAATCCAACGTGACCAACTTTGAAAAGGAGTTTAGCAATTCAGAAATAGTGGGTACCACTGTCATTCTCCAGTGGCAGAGGATAAGCTGCTTAGCTTGAAGACTAAGGAAGGCCAGCCACCTCTGCTGCTGTCAGGAAAGTCTCCTCAATGAAGAGGGTAGGCCCAAGATCCATACTAAGGGGTTGAGGGTCACTCCATGACACGGAACCTGTTCCACCAGGCTGAGGACAACCGTTAAGAAGGGGGGGACAGAGTGGGTAGATCCAAAGTATGTGCATGAGATCTCCTAATCCAGATTGACATCTCCAGCAACAATTGCTGTCCACTAGATGTAACTGATGCAGGAATGAGGGAGTGCGATACCAGTGAGAGAGGATTTTATTTTGTATGAGCCTACTTCTCACATTGAAATATGTAGAATGGGCATTCTTCCAGCACAGTTTCTACTGGGCATCCAAGAGGGGTTGCTGAAGGGTCTGCTCCCATTTAGATCTGGCATGTGTTGACTGTGAGGGGAGTTGCTCACTAAGGTTGGAATAAATATAGTTAGCTCTGCCTCCTTTGTGGATCAGCCATTTGTGCACCAAGGTAGTCCCCTCATGCTTTGCAGTGGGGAGAAGCTTGATATGGGCTGTTACTGAGTTCCGGAGCTGCAAGTATTGCCAGAATGCTGACTTACCTAGCTGGAACTCCTGGACTATTTCTTGAAAGGATTTTAAAGTGAGGCCATCTTCTGCCAATAAGTCTGCAAGTGTGGAGATGCCCTTTTCCTGCCATATCGGCCAACATAGAATTTTACCATCCACCCTTAGGGAGTTATTGTCCCATATAGGGGTGGCCAGCTGTGTGCATAAGTTGGCACACAGTTTCTTGTATACCAAATGCCATACTTGCACTGAACCTGTGATTGTGGGACATAGGCACAGAGGTTTTGGAAGGGGATTGTATAGCAGGACTGTAAGTGACTTCACCTGGGCTACGGCTGCTTCCATGTGTACCCATTACAGTGTTTCTTCTGTCATTGGTAGGAACCATGCTAGGGTCTGAGCGGTGGAAAAGACCCACTTGTATCCTTCCATCCAAGAAAGGCTCCACCGCCCCCCCATGACCAGTGTACTCTGAGTTTTTTCCTGCTGTAGTGAGGCTTGAAACCTTCCAAAATAAAACTGGAGAAGGCCTGGTTAACTGCTTTGACCCAAGCAGCCGGTAGCTCCAGTGGAATGTGTGAGATGATGTATAAGAGTTTAGGGGCTGCCACCATTTTAAGTGCAGAGATTTTGCCTGACAATGTGAAGTGAAGACCACGCCAGAGAACAAACTCCATTTTGACACCAGCAAGGAGGGGGTTTGAGGTTCAAGTCCAGAGTTTGGTCAGGCCTGGGGTGAGGCGTATTCCTAAGTACATAAGGGAATGCAAAGCCCATTGAAGGCCAAGGTGGGACACCCGCGTATATGTACATAAGTTATTAAGAGGTAAGACCTCCATTTTTGACCAGTTGATCTTCAGGCCAGAGTATCTAGTGAATTCCGTGAGGAGAGATAGTAACGATGGGAGGGAGGGAGGCAGGTGCATCCGCTAAAGAGACTAGCAGATCTTCTGCATACATAAAAGTGGAAAAAGTGTTGTCTCCAATAGGGAACCCACCAATAAGAGGGGAATGACGTATGGCAGTCGCAAGCAGCTCCACCGTCAAAATAAAAAGCAGGGGGGAGAGGATAGCCCTGTCTTGTGCCCCTCCCCAAGGGGAAGGGAGCAGGTAGGGTAGAGTTAGTAAGAACACGGGCCATGGGATTCAAGTAAAGGGCTGCTACCCAGCGCCTGAAGTTTTGGCCAAAACCCAAGGCTGTCAGCACTTGCTGAAGGTAGTCCCATTCAATGGAATCAAAAGCCTTTTCAAAATCTATGGCCACTGCAGTGGATGGTGTTGAGCACTTACCAGCCCAATAAATAATAATAATCATTGAGTGGATATGGTCTCTACTGTAGCTGCCAGGGACAAAGCCAACCTGAGAAGGGTGGATTAGCAAGGGGAGAAGGAGATTCAACCTGGAGGCGAGGATTTTTATGAAAATGTTACTACAGTATCTGAGTTTATGAGTGAAATAGGATGGAATCTAGATGGAAAAGTGAGATCTTTCCCTTTTTTAGGGAACACAGTGATGATGGGTTCCCTGAGAGATGAGGGAAGAGATCTGGTGGTGAGGGCTGAGTTAAAAAGATCACTGAGAAGAGGGGCTATCAAGGGTGCAAATAGGCCCCAGAATTCTGGGGGGAAGCCATCTCCCCCAGGAGCTATCCCACAGTTTAGTGCTTGAAGTGCCTCCGTCACCTCCTTGAGCATGATGGGGACTTCCAGATTAGCTGCTTGTTGCGGGGATAATTGCAGAAGGGGAAGAGAGCTCAGGAAGCTACGCTCCCGCTGGGCATCCATAGAGCGAGAAGAGGCATACAGCTCCTTGTAAAAGTCTACCATGACTTCATTTATTTTCTCTGACTGCACTTGCACAAGTAGGGTCTTTTTAACTTCATTGACAGCCATGGAAAACATGTACTAGTCAAGATGGACAAGTAGAGGGTTAGCTGCACTAGCCCTGGCTAATGTGCACTAGGTTTTAGGCTAGTAAAACAATGTTAAAATCGAACCATGTCAATGGTACAATGCTGGAGGATGAAGAAGAAACTAACATAGACCAAAAGTGCCTCCTAGAGGGATAGGTTGTACTACATACCCTACAGTATCTCTGTGAGAGTGTTTCCCCAAAGCTTTGTCCCAAGCCTTGGAAGCCTGAGAGCCTGGAGATAGGGCCAGCAACTGGGATGGAGAAGTTCCCAAGGGTTCCTGCTCTATCCTGGCAACCTGTTGCTTTAAAACAAAATGACTGCAAGGTTTTCTTTCTGTGCTGCTGGGTAGTGAGGCTAAACTTCAAGCAGAGCTTACAGGTGAGAATGTCGGGGTAGACAAAGGCAGCAAATGCAGGTGCTGTGTTCATCTTTGGAATAAAGCTTTTTTCCACAGCAGCAACAGCAATGAAAAAGATTAGAAGAATATTTTGTTCTTGACATGCAAAGCAAATAGAACCACTTTAAACTAAAGTGATTTCCTTATTAAAAAATAAAACAAAGTTGTATTTATTTACTTTGTTTATTTAGTTTTTGTTGACCAGGTACTTACACTAGACAGATTCTGCCTATTTTCAGGCACGGCCTGGGGGAGGGGGATACAGATGAATGCCAACTGACTTTGAATCAGATTAAGCTGTTGGTGGCATTTTTTCTGTGAAGTTGGCAGTTGACTAAATGACGAAGCTTCCGTGGAGTCCTTGGGAGTATGGTCGGTGGCAGGAAAAAAAACAGAGGTAGGAGCAGGGCCACCCATACTTATATACAGTGATGTCATAATAGGACGTCAGCATAGGTGACCCTTACTAGACTGCTACAGAAGTTTCTGTGTGGTCCTAGTGCTGATGCGGGTATAGATCCATTGGTATGACCTGATGAGAGTGATTTCCTTGAAGAAGGTCAATGCCCTTTCTGAGGTGGGCCTCCAATTTAGACAAGTCTTTTGTATTGATTAGAGCCTGGAACTGTATTATTCCAGCATCAGTGTGACTAGGAACTGCCCTATTCTTTGAACATAAGAAAGTACCGGCTGAAGGGGACCTTGCGCTCCATCTAGTCTGCCAGTGAAAGCTAATCCCCTCCTAGTCTCTTTACTGCCTTAGGTTTCCACAGTGCCTATCCCATGCTATCTTGACATGCTAGCTTGAACTCCCTCACTGTCTTCGCTGCCACAACCCATGGGACAGACTATTCCAGGTCTCAACTACTCTTTCTGTGAAGAAAAATTTCTGGTTTGTTTTGAAATTACCTCCCTTCAGGCACATGTTTTGCCCCCTTGTCCATGTATTCCTGTTTTTCCTCAAGAAATCCTGTGTTTGTACTGAGTTGATACCTTTGAAGTATTTAAATGTCTCCATCATATCACCCCGTCCCTTCTCCTCTCCCATGAGTACATCCTAAAATGGTTTAATCTGGATTCATACTTTTTTTGTGCAGTCCATGTATCATCTTCATAACTCTCCTCTGCACCATTTCTAGGTGATTCTTGTCCTTCTTGAGGTGCAGTCTCCAAAACTAGACACTGTGTTCCACTGAGGCCTCACCAAGAACCTGTACAACAGGACTATTGCTTCGCTTTTCCTACTTGTGATACCCCTTCCTACGCCTCTGAGAATACTGCTAGCTTTTTGCACTGCCTTTTCACTCTGCCTGGTTGTCCTTAAATCATCAGATACGAGTACCCACAGATCCCTCTCTATCTTAGTTTCACTCAGCTCTCCCCCCCTCAGAGTATATTTCCAGCCCATGTTCTTCATCCCCAGGTGCATAACTTTGCACTTCTTGGTGCTGAGTTTCAGCTGCTGCTGTTTTCACTATCCCTCCAGTTTTTTTAGATCAGCAATCATTTCTGTATCCCCCTCTTACTTGTCAACTCTATTGCAAAGCTTGGTGTCATCTGCAAACAGGCAAATCTCATAGATTTCTTGACTGGATAACCAGAGTGGTGGACCCAGGGGGTGCAGCTGATGTTGCCTACCTTAACTTCAGCTTTCGATACTGTTCCACACAGAAGATTGATTAATAAGCTGGGTAGGCTCAAGGTGGGTATGAAGTTGTTCAACTGGGTGGCAAACTAGTTGGCAGGCAGAAAACAGAGGGTAGTGGTAAATGGCATACAGTCAGAAGAGATGAAAGTCACAAGTGGGGTACCTCAGGGATCAGTATGGGCCAGTCCTCTTCAATATCTTCATCAGTGACATTGCAGATGGACTGGAGGGTAAGGTTTGTCTGTTTGCAGATGACACCAAGATCTGCAACAGAGTAGATGATCCAGATGGGGTGGGCAGAATGAGAAGAGATCTGGATAAACTGGCAAAATGGTCGGAAAAGTGGCAACTGGGGTTTAACACAAAGAAGTGCAAGATCATGCACATAGGGAAGAGAAACCCTGAAGCCACCTATAGATTAGGAGGGGAGTTGCCGGAAATCACAAGGGAAGAAAGAGACTTGGGCATCGTCATCACCAATGACTTGAAATCATCCAAGCAGACCACTAAAGCAGTAGGTAAGGCTAGATAGATGTTGGGGTGTATTAGAAGGGGTATCACAAGTCATAAGAGGGAGGCAATAATCCCACTTTACAATACATTGGTTAGGTCCCATCTGGAGTATTGTGTGCAGTACTGGAGGCTGCACCTGCACATGGCCATTAACGAAATGGAGGCAGTCCAGAGAAGGGCAACCTAAATGGTGCAGAGACTGCATCAGAAAACATATGAGGACAGATTAACAGAGCTCAACGTGTATACCCAAGAGCAAAGGTGGGAGAGAGGTGGTATTCATAGTTTCACAGTTTGTTCAAGCAGTAAGACTTGCGTCCATGAAGCTTGCCCTTTTATTTAATATGCATTAATTAAAACTTATAAGCTGTCTCCCCAGTATGTGAATCCAGATTATCCTTAAACTGGTTCATAGTAGCACTATTGACCACAAATGCTGGGAAGGTATTCCAAGGTATAACTACTCTTTGACTGAACCAGTGTCTTCTCAAGTTGTGTTTCCAGTTAGTTAGTATAATTTGTTTGTTATGTCTTCTACTCCTGTACTCATCTGCTCTTAGAGTAATTCCCAAGTCAGCTAAGCTATCAGCATCACTCATTGCTCTAAAAAGTAGACACTTCTCCCCTGAATCTTCTATATCTCAATAAGTATAATTTTAGAGCAATCAATCTGTCTTGATATGCTTGTGTCTGTAAGCCAGCTATTGATTTTGTGAATCTCCTTTGAAAGGATTCCAACCTATCTATGTATTCTTGATTTTGAGGAGACCAAACCTGGACTACATACTCCAAATGCAGCCTCACCAATACAGTATAAAATGGAATCATCACCCGTGCGTCCCTGCTAGATATGTATCTTAGTATTCAATTCAAATTTTGATTAGCCTTTTTTTTCTGTTGTTTACAATGAGAACTGAATTTAAAGTCAGAACTAATTATAGTACCCAGGTCCCTTTCTTCATTGGTAACTATTAGTTGTGAGTTAGCAATAATATAATTGCTATGTAGATTTGTTCTCCCTATATGCATTACTTTGCACTTGTTTGTGTTAAATATCAACTTATTTTCAATAGTCCAGTTTGAAATGTAATTTAATGCAACTTGTAATTAATTTATTTCATCCTGAGTATCTACCAATGCCCCCACCCTACAGTCGTCAGCGAACTTGTACAGCCATATACTCGGATTTTTGACTTGTAGGGAAGCTATGTAGATATTGAATAAACAGGGTCCCAAAACGGAACCCTGGGGCACTCCACTAGTGATTTCTGACCATTTAGATAGTGTACCCAGAATAGAGACCCTTTGTTGTCTTCCCTGTAACCATTCTGTTATCCAGTTACAAATATTTGGATTTAAATTAATATCTTCTAGCACTTTTATTAATACTATATGAGGCAGTTTGTCAAATGCCTTTGCAAAATCCAAATAAATCACATCAACTGATTTGCCCAAGTCCAGTTCCCTGTTAACCCTTTCATAAAAGGCCAATAAGTTTGTCTGGCATGATCTGGCTTTGGTGAACCCATGTTGTGAATGGTCCACCAAACCATTATCCTCCAAATGGTTTATAACCTGTTCCTTGATTACCCCTTCCAAGATCTTTCCCATCAAAGATGTTAAGCTTATAGGTCTAAAATTTTTTGGTTTGGATCTGGCCCTCTTCTTTAATATAGGGACCACTATAGCTTTTTTCCAATCCTGGGGCACTTTTCCTTGATCTAGTGAAGTCTGAAAGATATAGGCAAGTGGTGGTGCCAAAACATGTGCCATTTCCCTTAACACACTTGGATGAACATCATCAGGGCCTGGTGACTTAGTTACTTCTAATTTAGATAATCTGTCCTGTATATCCTTGACATTAATTATAATTTGTCCTGGTCTTGAACTGAATTTCTTACCATGTGGATCTTTGTTGCCTATGTGGAAAACTGAACAAAAATAGTCATTTTGAATATCAGCCATTTCCATCTGGGTGGCTGTCTGTCCTTTAGTATTCTTAAATGGTCCTATCAAACTACTTCCTTTTCTTTTATTGTTTATGTATGAATAAAAATATTTTTTACTATCTTTAACTTTATATGCCAGAGTCAATTCATACTGTGCTTTTGCTTTCTTGATTTTGTATTTGATCTGTTTAAGACAGTCTCTATACAATTTATAATGTAATGGTAATCCATAACTCTTATACTTTTTGAACAGTCTATTTTTCCTGTTTATGAATCTTTTAATAGATTTATTCATCCATACTGGGTTAGTCCTATTGGAGTTATTGTATTTGAGTTTGGTTGGTATGAATTTCCCAATTAGATGTTTAAGCTTAGTTAACAACAAATCCCACATATCTTGAACAGATATACTATTCAGTTCACTTTGCCAATCCCAGAGATCAAATTCCTTTATAATGCCCACAAAGTTAGCTTTACTAAAATTCAGTATGGATGTAATACCCAGAGTATTTTCTAAACTAGGCTCAGAGATGTTAAAAAGACAGTATAATGGTCACTGTTCCCTAACGGACTTTTGACTGATACTTTACTAATTGTATTACCCACGTTTGTAAGAACCAAATCTAATATTTGTGTCCCTCTAGTACTTTCTTGCACTACTTGTTCAAGACCCAATTACTCAAACGTGTCAAAGTACCTCTTGTTAATACTTCCATTAGCCTACAGATTTTCCCAATCAATATAAGGCAAATTAAAATCCCCAGCCAAAATTAATCTATCGCTAGGATCTAATACACTAATGTTGTTAAGTATCTTTATATCATCCTCATGGGTATTAGAGGGGGCTCTATACAAAAGTCTTAATATGATTTTAGTATTATTTTGAGGTAATAATTTAACCCATAACAGTTCCAAGGTGGAGGTATCCCACTGGATTTCCTCACATTTGATGGAATTGTGTACAAATATGGGAATTCCACCTCCCTTGAGGTGAGTTCTAGATTTTGAAAATAGCTTGTATCCTGGAATATTTTTGTCCCACGTATCACCACTATCCCACCAGGTTTCTGTAACCATGGCCAAATTAATATTATAAGTGCTTAGCAGTATTCTAAATTCATCAAATTTACCCACCAAACTCCTTGCATTAATAAGGACTACATTCCACTCTAAAGATTTTAGGTGGGCGGTCTTTGTATCTGAATGCATTTTGAATTCTTTGGTCATTGATATGATATGATCAAAACCTTCAAACACCTTAAGGGCATTAACAAGGTGAAAGAGTCTAACATGTTTCAATATAAGAAAAGTAGCAGGACAAGAGGACATAGCATGAGAGTAGAGGGAGGCCGATTAAATGGTAATGTGAGGAAGTTTTTTTTACAGAAAGGGTGGTGGATGCATGGAATGGCCTTCTTCAGGAAGTGGCGGATATGAATGCAGTGCAGGGCTTCAAATAGGCATGGGATAGACATAAGGGAGCAATACAGATGAGTATACAGATGATATGCCATTGACAGAGTAAAGGCCTATGGCACATTCATAAGGTAGAAAAAATAAGCAGACTGGATGGGCCTTGTGGTCCTTATCTGCCGTAAAATTCTATGTTTCTATGTTCTATACCTTTCCTTGCAAACCCTCCATGATATCACTGATGAATACTGTATATTAAATAGAATTGGCCTCTGCACAGATCCCAGAACGCCCAGACCCAGGAGTGGCTCCACAGCCCAGCTCTCATGATGGGCCGCAGATACCCTAGAATCCCAGTAATTGGCAGTGACATCCTGAGACAGTGAGTCCCACATGGAGGGGGTTAGCAGGTTCCCTCCATGGCTCTGGGTGAGGACTCCCTAGCAGAGGGGGTCCTCCTGCAGTCCCTGTACTGAGTTCTCAGCAAAGAAAGGTTTTCAGGCAGGTGCTCCAATAAAGTCCAAAGCCAGTCAGTGTGGGTGCTAGCCTCAGGTTCAATATGTGCAAGTGCAATTCAACAGGGGCTTTCAGCAACAACAACTTCCTGCACAACAGTCCACACTTTCCAGTTGACAGTGTCCCCAACCTTTTCTTCAACTGTAGCTAGGCCTCAGCCCTCAGCCACGTTTGCCAGTTCACACAGGACACACACAATTTCAGCTAGCACCCTGACGACCAGAGATGCTCTACCTCTTCAAAATCTCTTTTACAGTCCCACACAAGCAGTCTTATCAACAATTCCAACATTCCAGCACAGGGTTTCTGCAGCATTCACTCTCTCCCATGAATAATGAGCAACTCTTCCCAAGCTGGGGAATCAACATCACAGTTCAGTCTCTTTCTCTCTTTCCCCTTCTCAATCCATTTCTGCCAAACAGCAATCTCCATTTCCAGCAATCTTCAATTTTGCAATACAGCAGTCTCAACATAGGGCCTGGGTAAACCTCTCACTTCCAAAGCCCACACTCACAGAGTACTCCTGACTCATACAGAGCCCAAGAACAGACTGAAGAAATCCCAGAAAGTTCACACTGTTTCAGCCAAAATACCAGAGTCCTGATTGACTGATGGAGCCCATTAATAATCTATATCCAAGGTGATCAATATTTCCTGCCGATTCATTGGGGCATGATCTAGGCACCTTAATTAGTTCACTTTTCCCAGGAGTCCATCTGTCCTAGTTTTGGGTGCCTAGATTACTGATTGGCTGTTAGAGAGGAGTCAAGTGTCAGGAACATGTCAGCTCCCAGTTATTTATATGGTGTTCATATAGTTCCCTCAGATTCATAAAACCAATGCAGTCTAACACAATGCTTTAGCTATACAAACATCCCACCGGTTTGTTGCCCAAATGGCCCCCATCAAACAAGCCCACTTTTGTGCAATAGCTCCCAGTACTCTTGCTGTCACTGCCACCGAAATTCTGTCCCCCTAAGTGGCAGGCAGCAACCTCATTGATATTCATGAGGGCTCATGAATGATTCATGAGTCCTCATTCATGCCCTGATTCAATCTTTATTTGAAAACTTCTCAGCGGCTTCTCCACCACCTTCTGGAGGTCCCTGGCCCATGTTTAGATTAAGAGGGGCACCAGGGCTGCCAATGAACTCTGCAAAGGACTGCAACCCAGTGGTTGGCACATGAAAGGTGCTACTGTTTGGCTGCGTGAGCGCTGGTGCACAAGAGACATGCCAGTGGCTCGCAAAAAATGATTTAAGGTCAAATAGGGCTAAACAAATACAGGGCTTGCTTTGAGGACTTGTGGAAGCAATTAAGGACTTGGGCAGCTGTGGTCAAATGGGGGAACTGCCCATAGCACAGCAGTCAGGGGAAATGGGAGAAACGGGAGAAACATGGGGCAATTCAGGTAAGCCCCAAAGAGGGGTTATAATCCATATACCACATAAAATACCCACCCTAAACAAGAAGACCCCTGAACCCCTTACCATAGCGTGAATGGCATACCAATAAAAACATAGAATACTACTTCCCCACAGGCAGAGATTAAGGGGTTCCCCACCCTTAATCAGGTTCATGACATCCATCCCCAGAAACATAGAATTTGATGGTAGATAAGGACCGCTTGGCCCACCAAGTCTGCCCATTTCCCTACCTAATGGATAAGCTGCAGATCCTAGTTAACCAACAGCCTACTTCCTCCACTAGAATTGCCTCATGTCTCGCCCATGCATTCTTGAATTCCCCCACTGTTTTTAACTTCACAGCCTCCTCAGGAAGGCTGTTCCATGCATCTACAACCCTCTCCAGGAAGAAATACTTCCTCGCATTAACTTTGAGCCATCCCCTCTATCTTCAAATTGTGCCCCCTTGTTCTTGCACATCTCTTTTTCTGAAAGATGCTACCCTCTTGGACTTTGTTGATTCCCTTGAAGTACTTGAAAGTTTCTATCATGTCCCTCCTCTCCCTCTCCCTCTTTTCCTCGAGGCTATACATATTAAGCTCCTTTCGTCTTTCTTCATATGTCTTCTGGTGCAGACCCTGCACCATTTTGGTTGCCCTCCTCTGGACAGCCTACATACTGTCTATGTCTTTGAGGAGATGGTGTCTCCAGAACTGACTGCATGCAGTACTCCAGAAGTGGACTCACCAACTGTCTGTACAGAGGGAAAACAACTTCCTGTTTTCTGCTGGTGATGCCTCTCCCTATGCATTCCAGTATCCCCCAGCCCTCCTTACTGCCTTCTTACATTGCTTGCCGACCTTTAAGTCATGTGATATAACTACCCTAGGTATCTTTCCATTTTTGTTGTTGTCAGTATCTCACCCAACATTGTGTACTCTTCCCCTGGGTTTTTGTTTCCAAGGTGTATTATTTTGCACTACTTTGAGCTGAATCTAAGCTGCCATATATTTGACCATTCCTCCAACCTTACCAAATCCCTTCTCATCCTTTCCATCTCACCTTGTGTATCAACCCTGTTGCAGATCTTTGTGTAGTCTGCAAAGAGACATACAGTACTTTTCCTTACAGACCCTCTGCAATGTCACTTATAAAGACATTAAAGAGAACCAGACCCAGTACTGAACCCTGCGGTACCCCACTCATAACCCCCATTTCCTCATTGTGGACTCTGTTTACTATTACCCTCTGTGTCCTGTTATCCAACCAATGTTTTACCCAGGTTACCACCCCTGGGACCCACTCCCAGGCTGGCTAATTTGTTTATTAATCTCTTGTGTGGAACTTTGTCAAATGCCTTGCTAAAGCCTAGGTAGTCTGTGCCAGAATGATAATACCCCTACAGGCATTGTTTTTATTCCTATCACTATCTCCTATCCTCATTGTTTTTCTGACTATCCTTTTCCTTTTCCATATCAGGGTGGCCAACCTGATATTTCTTTTCTCTTTCCTTTTCGATCCCTGTTCTTTAAAATCTGTAAACTCCCCATTCAAAGAAGCACCAGTTATGTTACCTTGGAATGTAATAAAAGTGGTTCTCATTTTACTGACCTGGAGAGTATGTGCAGCATTTGTTTGTTAATTGATTGTCTCCCATAGCAATGTGCGCACAATCGCATAGAGAAGTGTAGGCACGATTGCGCAATCAGCCGTGCGCACGATCATGCAGGAATCCAGTGATAAACAATTTTTTAGGACCACCGGGTGTGGATACTAACCTTGTAGTATGGCTTGTAGGGAAATAAGTGAGCCACACAGCATTAAAATGAGCAACTCTAAGCTCGAGTAGTGTGGCACTCTGATATAACGCTCAGAGCCTGGAGCTTAGTTGTGTGGTACAGTTTAGAGCAGAATGGGAAATAAATAAAGAAAACTAACTGCACTGGTGGGAGAAGGAAATGGGGAAAAATTGTCGCTAAACCAGTGTTGCCCATATTTGGGTTTTAAGGTATGTAGTCCAGTCCAGAAAGGTGCGCTGGCTATTGGGCCAAAAAAGGGCTAAAATGAAAAGTTTTGCCGACAGCTGAAAGATTTCAGCAGTCAGTCTTGTATGAGGCTAATTTAAAATCAAAAGAAAGAGGCATTGTTTATCTATATTGAAATAAATTCTTTAAACTGCAAGAAGTGTTTGCAGGAGGCTGCAGAGTTAATTTATCATAGGTATCATAGGTAATACAGAGCTAGTAGACCTTAGTCCATGATGCTCGCCAAATATCAATTATATCCCCCTTATACAGTTTTGTCCTAAATAGATATCCAAGTGTATTTTAAAGGTGTCCATATTTTCACATGCTACTACTTCCAGTGGCAAATTATTCCATATTTTGCACACTCTTATTGAGAACCAAGTACTTATTTTTTTCAGTTTTAAATTGTTCAACTATAAGTTGAAGTGGATGTGCCCTGGTATTGTAAACAGATTCCCTTAGTCTCAAGCCCAGCAGCTCCCATAATTGATCATCATGTAGTGCTTTAAATACCAAACAGAGATCACCCCTCATTCTGCAATATTCCAGTGTGTATAGTCCAAGTCTCTTCAGTCTAGCATTATAATCTAAACCCATAACTTCAATGACATTTCTAGTGGCCCTCTTCTGGATTTTTCAAGTGCGATTATAGAGCCCTTATCACCTGGTGCCCAAAACTGGGTGCAATACTCCAAGTGCGTCCTCACTAGCGCTGAATACAAAGGAAGCAAAACTTCACTGCTTTTACTACTAATGTGTTTATTTATACAGTGTAGTATGCCTGCTGCCTTCTTGATAACCGTATGTCAATGAAGTTTAGGACTAAGATCATTGGATACTCTAACGCTCAAGTCGCATTCATCTTCGACTATTTTTAAAATCTTTCCACCAAATTTATAATTAGCATGCTGGTTCTTACTCCCAAAGTCGTTGCTACACTCTTATCAACATTAAAGGACAATTTTATTTGGTCAGCCCAATTCTGAAGCTCATCAAGGGCATACTGCAGGGTAACTATATCTTCAGTATTCATAATCGGGTATCCTAGGTGTGTGTCATCTGCGAATTTTGTTAACCAAGCATTGGTTGTTGTTTTAAGTGAAGCAATATAGATATTAAACAAGCAAGGACCCAAAACCTAACCCTGAGGAACCCCACTAGTCACATCATCCTGTTCTGAATAAGAGCCCTTTATACATACTCTCTGAGTACGATCCTTCAACCATGACTCCACCTATCGTGTTATATTACCCCCTATTCCGATGTTAATAATGTCAGCAATAAGTTGACCATGAGGGACCTTATCAAAGGCCTTTGAAAAATCTAGGAGGATTACATCCACGGCCTCACCCCTGTCCACAGCCCCACTTGCTCCACTATAGAAACTCAGCAAATTGGTCTGACATGATCTTGCCTTAACAAAGCCATGTTGTGTAGGGTCTGGTTGAATCGGCTTACAAAGATAATCTTTAATGATTCCTTCAAGCATTTTACCCAAAATGTAAGTCAAACTAATAGGTCTATAATCAGACACTTCCTGCCTGGAACCCTTTTTAAAAATAGGAACCACAGTTGCATGTCTCCAAATGTCAATAACCTGTCCAGTCTGTATAGATTTCATAAATAGGGCAGCAATGGGGCCAGAAAGGGGGATAGCTAATTCCTTGAGAATACACGGGTGGAGACCATCTGGACTTGCTGATTTGTAAGGGTCTAGATTTTGTAATAATTTTTGATTTGTGGCAGCATCCACAGTAAATTGCCCATTCAGGATATGATCATTGTGTCTCTTGCTAGTTACTGTTTTAAATATTAAAGACTGACGAAAATTGTCTATTACAAATAGTGGCCATTTGTATCTTATCAGATACCAACTCACCTGAGTTATCTTTATGCCCAGGAAATGTTTTTTTAGAGTCTATTTCAGTAGAAATGGTTATTGCTCACAACAAAAGAGGTTCCCAGGGCTTGCAAGAATAAATAGATAAGGAGCACGCCCTTATCTACTTCTGTCTTTCAAGTCAGAGATACCGCAGGATAATTATGGTACAGTGGAAATCAAGTGAAATAATAAATATATAAATACCAGTCGATGCACTGAATACTAGGAGGTCCTGCTATAGGACTGGCAGCCCCTGAAATGACTGGTTATATGGTACCCTGAGGGAGTGATGTCACAGAATGGGAGGAGCTAAAGTTCTGCTGTGATGTCATACCCTCATAATTAAGGTCTTTAGCCCACTTTTTAATTCTGTAGGTTGTCTGAAAGGTATCCTAGATAGATGATATAGAGGACAGTATTGTGTTAAATGTGGTAGAACATTTCTACAAGAAACAGAGAAGCTAAAAAGGGCCTAATTCTGTTAATTAGTATATCACATGTTCTCTGATATCATCCTAGGCTGCTATAAAAAGTAGTCCACCAGAGGGTTAAGGCAGATAGGTGGTCAGTAGTCTTCTGACCACACAGTGTATAAGAGCTAAGTGTGCGAGGTTACACACTAAGTAAAGAAGGGAAGTTCAGGAATTCTTTTATGGTTGATTATTTTGGAGAAGAATAATATCCTGATGTTTTGTTTTATGGTGTGAAGGACTAACACCAATTTTCCTTTATGTACATATAGCATTTTCTTTTGGATTTTTTTTTAATAAAACGATAAACGCAGTCCCTGCAGTTTTTATGCACTTTAAACTTGTCTGTTGGTTTGTCATTTGAACCCACACTATTACAATTGGTGTCAGTGGGATTCAAATTCTGGTACATCAAGGCTGCCCAGGAGGTGTTACCAGGGGGGTGTTGCTTCATAAGCACCCTGACAGATGCAAATGGGGGAACAGACAGATCCAAGTGCATTGCATCTCAGTCGATCTGTAAGTAAGAAGACTGGGATCCAGCTGTTGCTAGGATTAAATCCAGGAGCCCAGCCCAAGATGAAAACTACTAAGGATGAGAAGGATTTAGAGGAGACAGCAGCAGCCCAGAAGATGGAGGAGAGACAGATGACCCCAGCGCCAGGTGACCCGAGTGAACTCCTGAAGTGGCTGTGCATGTGCCAATTGGAGCGACACCGAGAGGAAGATAGATGACAGAGGGATTAGGATAGATGGCTATAAGCAGAGGAGAGATGGCACCAAGATGAAAAATGGACAGCAACCTTGAAGGCCATCCAAGACATGACACAAGGTCAGCCAGCTAGAACTGTCCCTAGAGACATTGAGCTTACCAAGTTGACTGAAAAGATGACATTGAGGCACACCTCAGGAATTTCGAGAGGGTAGCCCAAACATGCAATTGGCCTCGGGACCAATGGGTGATTCAGTTGGTGCCATATTTATCCAGAAGAGCCCAGCTTGTATACAGCCAACTTACTGGGTCAGATGCCAACAACTATGATAAAGTTAAGGAGGAGGTTTTAATGAGGCATAACATCAGCACAGAGACCTACTGTCATGGTCCAAAGCAGTTTTGCTCATTTGTTTCCACACTGTTTATTCACAGACCAGGATTCTCCTTTTTATTCTCCATGTACCATCTTCCCTGACTAGGAGTGCCTATGTATTATTTGGCTGCAGGAGTCTGAATTGAGCAGGTGTCCTGCCATGCTCACATCACAAGGCTGGATATTGCAGCTCCTTATGCTATTTTGGAATTGTGCTTCTCCAAAATGGATCTTCACTGCCTTTCAGGAGGGACTGCCTTACTACGGAACACACAAACAAAATTACTAAACACATACTGTTACTTCATGTGGGGGGGGCAGCCTTCTTACAGTTATAAGCTTGCCTGCCATCCATTGGCTGTTCCTGCAGGTGTCTTTCTCTACTCATACAGGACGAGGGAATACATGTCAAGAACCTTGCTAATTCCTCTTATGCATACTACTATCTAACACTACCTGTGTGATACCACCTATGCTTTACCACTAATTATCTCACTATGGTTGCCTTCCTTGTGTACTATACCTAAGCATTCACTGCTCCTTGTATCTCTCCAGTTCATGTATCCCCCATATTCTGCTTAGAGTTCTAGTTCCAGACTGCATCCATTCCTGTTCATTACTTGTCTATCTCTCATCATTGCAGCAGTTTGCTGCTTCGTTCCACCCATACCAGCAGTACTCCAGTCTCCGTCCCTAAATCGCACTTTCTGAGGTGCTGAGTGAAGGTAGACTTCCCCTGTCTACCAGGGATGGGATTACATTTCATTCTGTGCCTTGTACTACTTACCAACTGGACCCTGGGAACCCTGTCTATGATCTACTGAATTGTACCATACCTTGCTTCTGCCAGCTGTCGCTTCCCTTCAGAAACGGTACTGTCTCCTGCTTACCAACCTGACATCCTCTGTCCCCAACTCTGCTGGACTGCATCGAGTGAAGGTTCGCTGCCCCGATGACCGGGGATGGGAGTCATGTCTCCCATATCAAAACTGTTATCATACCTTCTCTAACTCATCCAGTTGCTGCTTCCTTTCGGGAACAGAACTACCCACTGCTTACCAACTTGACATCTTCCATTCCTAACTCTGCTTGTCTGCATTGAGTGCAGGTTAGATTGCCACAACTACCAGGAATGGGAGCTATGTTTCCAATCTACAGACTTATACCATGCCTTCTCTGCCTTATACCAGTTGCCACTTCCCTTCAGGAATGGAACTCTCACACTCTGCATATCATAATCATGCTACTTATGCTGCTTCAGGTTACTACTTCTCAGCCCGATGCCCGGCTGCATCTCCCTTCAGGATCAGGACTTTGCCTACCTGCTTCTACATCTTACCTTGTCTGCAGCCTAGACTCAGCATCCTATCTGCCACCTCCCAGCTGGCAGCTTGACTCTACATGTACTGTTTCCACAATTCCAGCTTCACCAATGCTGATTGTCATCCATGTTCAGGTGTTCAACTTTGTTCTCATCGTCCTGCATCTCCTAGCCACATCGACTCCAGATATTCATGCTTCACTCATTCCTTCTGGATGCTTGTTCTCCATTCTACTGCTTCACATGTGTTTTCTCCAGCACTACCGATGCTCTGCCTGTGCCTTCAACTGCCAGTCCAGGACCTCATTGATTGGTTTGCCTCTATCCTGCTGGTTTGTCTATCGCAGGACCCTTCTGCTTTGACTGATCCACTTGCCATCCAGTTCTTCCATGGACCTTCGTTTCTAGCCCTTGGGCCTCAATCCCTCATCCTGTAGCTCCTGCTGGCCTGTTTGATCCCTATCTCACTCCAGGTAGTTTGCATCATGAACTTCCTTGCTGCAGGTCCCTTGTCCGACTGTTGTATGAACTTGTTTTCTTTGCAGTGTTGGGACTTTGTCCTTCGTCGCTTCAGCACCTTCCATCTTTTTCTCTGGTTACTTCCAGCCTTCATCAGATGTGTGATTCCTGTTACTCTTGGTGCCTGGCTGGGCTCCTCAGCCTTCCGTGGATCTTCATTCGATGCCTTGCTTCAGCTTTCATGCAGTTCGCTGCTGTTCCCTATGGACTGGACCTTGTCCTGCTCCTTTCTGCTCTGGACACCTTATGGCATTGCCTGGCCCATATCTTCCTCTGCTCATTCCTTCAGTTCCCCTGAGTCACTCAATCAATCACTCAAACTTTATTTAACCAGGCTTTTCACCTCTGAGCGAGCTTGTTTACAGGTGGGCCTGGACATTTTCACTGGACAACAATATAATGATATTAATATACTGGTACTCAACTTGTACCGCATATGACTACAGTTGATGATACCTTTCGTGTATTTGCAGTACATTTGGATTACAGGCACAAGGGATCCCCCCCCAGACTTTCTTCCCATTGTCTGGCCACCTTCTTCTCTTCGCCTTACTGGCTCAAGGCTTTGTGCTGTTTGCTGTAGCTCTTTTGGGCCTTGTATCCTATCTCTGACTAGTACTCCTGACGAGTCAACTGCTTTACCATACAATGCATCCTTACTTCTACTCCAACTCTTCTAACAGTGCCATTCCACTACTCATTCGATCATTTAATCATTGCTCTGCTGTACTTCTACTGCCAGCAAACATTCCTTGGCATACAAGCCCCATAGACTCTTACTTTATCATAGAAGGCTGATACTGCCCATGCAGTTCTTCCAATCATTCATGGACTCTATTTGTTTGGACAATAGGAAGATCTCCTCCATTTCTATTAGAATATACCCTCTAATCTCTGTCTATCCAGTAACCTTGACTTCCCCAGATGCCTCATCTTGTCTCCATCCTCACACATGGAAAAGACTTAAATCCTTCTATTGTACTCGAACTTTGTATTCAGCATCATCTCTATTGATACCGGGAATCACAAGTTAACCTATTCACCTATGGATATCATCCATTTTACCTTCTGCTGCCTCTTATTTCAACAATGACTCTAATAACCAAGTTGCTTGGTTCCTACTTCCCAACAATCATGCTAGTTTTAGGACTTGTAAAGATACTGTCCAGAATAGTCATCGTGGGATCTCCACAGCTAGCTGATTATTGACTCCACATCATCCAATCTTTGATTTCACTACCGGGGCATTATTATTCCTTATGTTTTATTCGCACCTTTTCACCTAATACCTGCAGCCAGGTCAACTGCTCTACAGTGGACCTTTCAGCCTTTTCTTCTTAAAGTACCTTCATTCATCTCTTCAGCACAGGCCATCACCAAGAGCTGGCTCTCCTGAATTCTACCTGACAGTCCGTAACAGCCATGACAAATTCACTAACTCAGCCTTGCATCCTAATTGGTATTAATCAGCCATAAAACTAAAACCTGTGGCATCCTGCACTAATTGATCTCACTACTAATCCAGCCTACAGACTCTTTTCATCTGCCCCAAGCTCCTCTCATGTACTTCAGCAGCAAGATTACCCACAAATTTTATCACTTATGCCACCAGAGTGCATCTCCTAAATGATCACAGCACAGGAATGCCCATACTTAATTCAGGCAGTGCACCAGTAGAGGATTTGAGCATAAAGTCTCAAATATCATGACCAAAGAAGCCATTTATTCCTCATACCAAATTCCAGTCATTTCTCATATATATTAGGCTATTACTTGGATAGCTCCACAAATCATCTTCTAGTGCTGTACTAATCACTTATAGCATCATTTTCATCAGGCACTCAAAGTCTCCTATGCTCAGTTTACCCTGGGATGCTTACCTAATGACTTTTGCTCACTAATGGATTCTTTACCTCCAGACTACCTTGAATATCAAACCTCATATGACTTGGAGCAGTATCTCATAACTTTACTAATCATCACAACTACCACAGTGTACTGTCTAGCCTTGTAACACTTAAATCTGCTCTCCCTACTCATAATGTCCATACAATCCCTCGGACATGCATCCTTAGTGACTTTGGAACCATAATCTACATCAGCCCTTCTTTAACTGGATCTGCTCTACATAGGATTTACTATTCCTATGGAAAAAATGTACCCTTCATCTGCAGTATCATCATTCAGGCCATATCATCCTTGGATCAAGAACGAACCATCATTTCCAGGGCATTCAAAGACTTCTACATATTCTATTCTATGGATGTTTCATTAGTGTTTCCTTGTTCAATACAGAGTTTCTACCTTCTAGACCATACCTTTACATTCAAGCCTCTCACAAGTTGGATCATTCACCATGACTTCTTCTACCATTGCTATTCCACCATTCCCAGTTTAATACGTTATCAATCTGGTCATGGTCCCTCTGCCTATTACAAGTCTGTTGGACAAGCATCATTCATCATCTTGGAAACTTTGACTTCCTTTGTACTCCTCTCAGATTTACTTCATACTTTGGATTCTAATGCTCAGTCAGAACAGATCCCTCTCCAACTTCAGGATCATCACGAGATCGGCATAATCCATGGATCAAATATGGATTATCTTCTCTCCAAGCAACCCACCAACCTTAAATTAGCTATGGTTACTAGAACCTAGATCCTTCTCAATTTAGTATGCCCAGAAGGATGGGCAGACCTCCTGCCATGGGTCCTCAGAGGTTTCCTCCAACTGGGTTTTTTCCTTTCCTGAGTGCCAGGGGGTCATACTCACCGTCAGTTGGAGGAAGTATCTTTCTGGGCCTTCTATTCCAAACAAACTACTACCTACATACCTACTACTCAAGGGTGGGATTAGAGTAAAGCCACAAAAAGTACTACAAGTTACACAAGCACTAAATACCCCATCTTTCCTTATTGCTATTCCACAAACATTGAATGGGAGGACTTGACCGAGGTTCAATGTGGGGAATAGCTCCTCCCACAACCTCTTTATAAGCCCTCCTCTAACAAGCCTCCCTTGCTTAGGGAGTGTTTTTCATCCACCACCTTCCACTTCTCCTCCTTCTCCTGTGCTCTTCTCACCCTTGTTCATGGGCCTTCTATTCCCTACAAACTATTACCTACATACCTACTACTCAAGGGTGGGAATCATGTAAAGCCACAAAAAGTACTACAAGTTATACAAGCACTATATACCCCATCTCTCCTTATTGCTATTCCACAAATATTGAACCTGCTTCTCCAGCAAGCAGTCACAACATGTTTCTTGTGCATGTGTGCAAGAAAACATAAAAATGAAAATAGATGTGTACAGCTACAAACAGACTTTAAGGAAAACAAGGGGTGACTGAAAGATGTTAGTAGAAAATAAGTCTATCATTTAAACCAGAGGGCTGTTGCAAGCCAAGACAGATGATCAGTTTGGTTTACATGTTTTTTCTGTGGTCAGAATCCCAGAGGCCCTGCTTCACCCTTGCCACAGGTGCCTCTGCTGCTGCAAGCAGCCCAGTGGGTCCCCTCTGTCTGCCGGCTGCCTTCCTCACTGTACTGCCTACCAATCTCCAGACTGAAGCTTCACCCTTGACACAGGTGCCTTTGCTACTGTAAGCAGCCCGGCAAGTCCCCTCTGTCCACCAGCTACCTTCCTCGCTGTACTGCCCGCCGATCACCAGACTGAAGGTACGCTGATGAAACTTGACTGGCTGAAACCATCGGCTCTGCCTGCTGATTGGCTGCTCAACTTCTTTAATTCTTTGCTACTCCTGTTCCTTTTGGACTTTAAGCTAATGTTACTTACTGATTCTGGTATTGGTTAAGTTTCTCCAAATTGTCTTGTGAATCCTAATTTAAAAGTTTCTACAAATTGTCATGTGAATCCTAATTTTAATATGAACCTAGGCCTGTTTACAGCAATTTTGCACTCCAAGGATAGTTTGAAGTGTAGGTTCTTTTAGAGTGCAGGTTTGTAGGTTTTAAAGTATTACAGCTCTCTTTGGTTTAAGGTCCTGTGGTAATTTACCCTGGATCAGAAACTAAGTTTAAAGTGATACAGTTTTTTGTGAACACTTCTCTGTCTAGACCAGGTTTCATCTGGGTCACAGTTATAAGCTAATTTCTGTTTCACTTTGTCTCCTTCCTGCTAGAATTTTTCACCCACCCCCAACCTTTCTTAAATATTCTCCCTTCCCCCTTGGCACTGCCCCATGGCAATCTTCATCCTCCCCTCTCACTAATATTGCAACTCTCCTTAAAGAGACACAGTTATTAGGCCTAACACTTGTCCTCCCTTTAAAGTCATCTTCTTATTTTCACCATCTGCTTATCTATCAGCTTTGTTTAGCACCTGCTCTGCTATCTACTCTACAGTTCCATACCTGAGCTTCCTCCCTAGCTAGCCTATACATAGTCTCAATAATCACCAAGTTGCCTTAGTATTCCCCTGCCCTAGCTAAAATGCCCTATTTTAACCTACTTTTGTATCTTAAACTGGTGCTCTGTTTTTAATTTTTTTTACTTCTTCCTCCTTTTCTTTCTCCTTTTCTTTCCTATTCTTCACTATGTTTACTGGTTTATAACCTTCACTAGCTTTTTTGCCTGTTTAGCTGCTCTTTTAACCCACCTCGCCAAATAATTCTCTCAACACTCGGCCCTATAGCCCTTGGCCTGCCCCAGGTTCTTCGCCTTTACAAGGTTGCTGTCAGTCACCCAAGAATGCCTATAAGGTGTCGCCTCTCCTCTGCTACTCAGCACTCCCAAGATGGTGTCCATAGCTTACCTTTTCCTGCTTGGCTGTGTCCTCCATCTAACATTGGAGCCTAATACGGACACTCTGAAAGACAACCTTCTTGAACTCTCCTACATGCCAGGAATCAAGTCTGGCAGTGTTTGCTCCTCAGCTAACTCCTTCCAAAGGCAGTAATCTACACGCAATCAAAATGTTTCACATCCCTTACTGCCCTACACCGCCTAAGTAGACATCCCTTATCTTCTCCATTAGGGTAGCAATATTTGGTCTGACCACCGTTTGTTGCTCCTCCGACTCTCATTCTGCTGCCCTAGGCAGTGCCCATGCTAAGCAACCTAACAAAGTCTTCCTGAGATTTCTTGTAAGATGTCTCAGGAAACTATTAATCCTGCTGTTGCTCTGTGCAGGTAGTGTCAAACTAAACCCGGGTCTCCCCCCCATCTGCTAGCTGCTCCAGGGGAGCTCCCACAGTTAAAGGGCCAGAGCTTCCTGCATATGAATGTATGTAGCCCAGTCAATACATTTGACCTGGTCCAAACCTGGGTGCTACACGCAATGCCTGATGTAGTAATGTTCTCAGAAACCTGGTTAAGAATCATGTACCTGACAAAATGCTTAACATCCCTGACTACAACTTACACAGGTGTGATAGGTTGACCAGAGGTGGTGGTGTTGCCATATATATATTAAGGACAAATTCCTAACCTCTGATATTGTCTGTACATCAATGCCCAAATAATTTGAGTGTCTTGACCTCAAGTTAACCTTATTGCCTGGAGTAGGCCTACTGGTAGCTGCATGCTATAGGCTGCCTGCTGCTGGCCTGTGTATACTACCTGACCTTCACTCCCACTTGGAGATAGTGATTACTGAATGCATCATAATGGGGGACCTTAATCATAATTGGAATGATGCCTGTGTCAACAAGCGCAAGGATTTCTGTGATGAGCACAGGCTAACTAAGGTTACCCCTGAGGTTACCCGATCTAATAAATAAAAACTGACTGAAGCTCCTTGCTGGCTCTTATGCTTGTCAGCAAGCCACATAACATCCTCCCATACAGGGATCTTCCATAATGACCTGAGTAATCACTGCGCTGTCACCTTTGTCAGGTCTTCCCCACATCTACCTTCCACCTCTACCTTCAAGCTAAAGTACAGCCTAAAACATTTCTGTCTCCCTCCCTTTCTGACGGATCTTGGGAATATTAAGTGGCAAGACTTCTATTTCGTACCTTCTGTGTCTGAAGCTTCCTGTATCTTCCAGGATCTGTTACTAAGGGTAATCAATAAACACGCACCTTTAAGAAAGGTTAATTCTAGGAAACGGGCACCTGTTTGGTTCAGCCCATCCCTGAAGAGGGCCCTGTGGTCCAGAGACATGCTATGGAAAAGGGCAAGGAAGTCGCAGTCCAACTCAGACTGGCTCTCCTTTTGGGTAGCCAGGAATGCCTGAACCAAACTGATTAGGATGGAAAAATCACATTTCTTTCAGTCCTTCCTTGAGGAAAACAAAAACTGCTATGCCAAGTTTTGGCAAATCTTGAGACAGGTTGAAGAACACTCCCCCATCACCCCAATTCTGGTCAAAATTGTAGTGAACAATAACTCCTATACTGATAGGTCTGAGATCCTTGACCAGCTCAATAACCACTTTGCTACTGCAGACCTCACATTTGATGCCTCGCCTGTTAGTAAACTGAGTGCCCCAAGTGCCACCAGTGTAGGTACTAGCCCTGCTTCTGTCCCCTGTACCAGCTGCCTTCCCTTTAATTACCAGCCAGTATCCTTTAAACAGGTGGAGAACCTTCTTCTCTCACTAGATACTAAAAAGAGTGCTGGTGCTGACTCGTTAGAACCCTTCTTTCTGAAAGCAGGTTATTATCATCTGACAGCACCTATCACTCATCTATTTAATAGCTCACTTACCCAAGGGGAGCTACCACTCAGTTGGAAAATTGCGCATATTATCCCTTTGTTCAAGTCAGGAGACCCTATAGACTTGAATAAATACAGACCAATCTCACTTCTTCCTGTACTATCCAAGCTACTAGAACAAATTGTCAACTCACAACTGAAGGAGTATTTGGTCTGTGAAAATAACCCAGCCCAATCAGGATTCAGACCTAAGCATAGCACTATGTTGGCTCTAGCCAAAGTGTCTAATGACTGGTTAAAAGCCCTGAATAATAAACAGCACATCTAAACACTTTTCCTTGACCGTAGCAAAGCCTTTGACATGGTTGATTACTCCATTCTGCTTGATACTTTGGGTAGCATTGGTCTAATCCTTGCTGCAGCAAAGTGGTCCCACTGCTACCTCACAAATCGAAGACAACTAATTAAAGCATAAGAGAAACTGTCCCCACTAAAAAGCTTTGCCCTGAGGCATCCCACAAGGTTCTATCTTGGAGCCTATCCACTTTATACTTTATATTAACCACATCGATTCTGGCATACTCGCAGGAAATGTTCACCTTTTCATGGATGACACAGTCCTCTATACAACCAACCTTTCTCTAGATCTTGCTTACAAGGAGTTACAGCAGGACTTCATCATCCTCCAACATAACATGCTGAGCCTGAAGCTCTTGTTCAATGCCAAAAAAAACAAAGCCATGATTATCTCCCCGCACTCCTCCCACAATATGGGGACACCTGGTAACCTCCAGACTATCACCCTCCTTGGTGAACCTCTGGAAATAGTGGATAAATTCAAATATCTGGGAGTCTGGTTGAACAACAAACTCAATTTCATTGTATACCTAAGTGAGCTAACAAAATAGCTAAGACAGCGCCATGGCATATTTCACTGCATAAGACATCTACTCACTCTCGAAGCTAGGAAGCAGCTGGTTCTCATGCTTGTATATACTGCCAGCTCCATGTATGAGTGGTTTTCGCAGTGCTTTGAAGTGATTTAAAAACATTTTATATCATGAGGCTGTGTGAATTTATTGGGGCACTTCAGGGTCATGACTCGTGTATAAACTGCAGCCCTGTTTGTTCATTTCACCTTTAAACACTTCTTGAGTGAGCTGTGCACAGCATCTCTCTCAATTTTACCAATTAACTGCTATATTGAACTTTTTACTTGTTACACGCTATTGCGTGCTAGGAGCCCTGCCTGCCGATTCAGGAAGCAGGAAGAGTGAGCTGTAGTTCTCATTCATACACCAGAGAACTACAGCTCAAGCAGAGTTTGTTTGTTTTTATTTGTGGGCAGCTCTCATGCCTGTATACACTGCCAGCTCCACGTATGAGTGGTTTTCGTAGTGCTTTGAAGTGATTTAAAAACATTTTATATCAGGAGGCTGTGTGACCTTATTGGGGCACTTCCAGGTCACTGCTGCCTATTTACTCAGTCCCTGCATGAGCAGGGTGAGCAAGGGAGCAGGTTGTGTGTGACACCATGCATGAAGACGTGCACTAAGACATGCACATCTAGCACAGGTTAGGTGGTGTTAAGAGGCTTATCGAGACCCTGACAACAGCAGGTATATTCATAATAGACACACGGTAGGTCTTCCTCTGCATATGTGCATTTGAGTTGCTTATAGTCCCACACTCTACTCGACACTATGGCATTCCCCTGTAGCATAGTTAGCAATGTCAACACTTATATTACTACTGTTAATGGAGAAATCAGTGTGAAATGTACATCTTGCAATATGTTTTGTCTTTCAACCACTCCTTATGATAGCCTCCCTTTTCAGTGCTCTAAATGCACTGAAAATGTAGTGCTACAATGTGAAAATAGCTTGTTTTATAAATGATTATTGGTACTTGAGTCAAGTCAGGATACTCACTCTAAACAACTCCACGGGGTTGGTGTAGCACCTCACACTTACCAAATGACGGTGCTATCTAACCCAATTTCTAATACTGCTACAGATGCAGCTCCATCCAGAGATGATAAATGCCTCTTTTGTAATAGTAGCTTAAATACTCACTCTTCTGAAATATAAAAAAAAGAGCCCGTGAGGATGAGCTCTGCAAAGAGAACAGTGCAGAAGATGCTGCTTGGTATAATGTACAAAGGTTAAAAGTTAATAAAAAAAGAGAAGGGCAGAGTACTTCAATATTGCCCTATGTAACAGTTTTGATCCCCTGTCCACCATTCCCTCTAATACATCCTGTACTCCTGTTGAGGGTCCTAATGGTACTAGTAACCATATAAGCTCTCTTTACAATGTTGCAGACATGCCTTACTCCAGTTCTTTGTCTCCCCCTCCTATTTTTATGGCTGACACTCCTTTAATTGACTTTTCATCTATTAATGATATAACTTCTAATCACATAGTTGAGAATCAACACTCTGTTCCCAATATGGATGATACATATATTAGACAGACTTTTGTAGTGGGTGATTCCATAGTTAAACATTTGGACAGGGCCATTTGTGAACCTGATAAGCACAATAGGACATGTACTAGTTTCAGTGGCGCTAAAATTGCAGATCTTACATGCATGGTTGTTAATATTATCGCTTCCCAGGACATCAACCCACTTTGTATTATTCATGTAGGAGCAAATAACATTTATAAGGATTCTGTCCAGAACATGAAATCAGCATACATCACAATGACTAATAAAATGATTGAACTTGGGTGTGGCATAATTTTTTCATAGATTTTACCCATACCTCGTTAATCATTGTTTCTCAATCAGAAAATTAAAACTATCAATAACTGGCTTCGGCAATGGTGTTTCTGTCAGAACATTCATTATATTATCCATTGGGAGGAGTTTTCAGGTAGACCAGAACTTTATTGTTCTGACGGTTTGCATCTCAGCAGACAAGGCAATGCTCTGCTGAGCCAACAATCCCTATCAATAATTAATAATAATTTAAACTAAATCTTGGGGGGAGTCAAGGGTACTTTCCTGTTCTCTTGATTCATGCAAACTTTCTAGTAAACACTTACATTTCCTTAGTTTCAATGCTAGGAGTTTGAATCAGAAATCCGATGAATTATGTATCACAGCTTTAAACAATGACATAGATATTATTTCTGTTTGTGAAACTTGGGGAGACGACAAATCACTTTGGGATAAGCCTTTTTTGGGTTATATTTCCTACTTATATAACTGTATTGATAGGAAGGGTGGCGGGTTGTTCTATTTATCAATAATAAAATTAACTCTCTGAACATTTCTAGTTCTGTAAAAACTCATAATCTTTAGACCGAGAGTCTCTGGATTAAACTTTTTCTTTCTAAACAGGACTTTATTATCCTTGGGTCATGCTACCTTCCCCCTAATTCACCTGGTCCTATTTTTGGATGCTATTTTATCTGAATTTGAAATTGCTAATCAAATGGGTAAGGCCCTAATTACAGGTGACTTTAATCTTTCTGACATTAATTGGCAGCTTTCTTCAGCCTCTAGTGGTAAAGGAAATAAGTCCATGTCCACCTGTCTGGAATTTGACTTGAATCAATGGGTTACTTCAGCCACTAGAGGTAATAATATTTTAGACCTTGTTTTGGGTAGTGCTGAGTTAGATGTTAGGGATGTGAGAATTTCCTCACCAATTGGTGGCAGTGATCACAATTCAATTTTATTTACTTTACAGATTCATACTATTTACAATTCTAATTAGTCTATCATATACTTTTATGATAAAACTGATCTTCATTCCATCAAACAGTATCTTGAGGATTTTGATTGGTCGTCCATTTTTGTTCATCAATCACCACATCAAATTTTGGTCACTTTTAAGTCACTTATTACTGCTGTTCAGGATACATACTGTACATCCCCTCTAAAATGAAGAATGCAAATGGCAAACAGATTCCAAGATGGATGAATCATAATGTTAAATGACTGATCAGATATAAAAACAAAACATATTGTAATTTTATCAAAAACAAGACCTCAACTCTGTTGCAGATCTTTGTGTCAGTATGTCTCTTTGCAGATGACACAAAGATCTGCAACAGAGTTGATGCAGAAGGTGGGGTGGAAAGGATAAGAAGGGACTTGGCAAGGTTAGAGGAATGGTCAAATGTATGGCAGCTTAGATTCAATGTTAAGAAGTGCAAGGTAATGCACCTGGGAAACAAAATCCAAGGGGAAGAGTACACAAATGGGGGTGAGATACTAACAACAACACAAATGGAAAGGGACCTGGGGATAGTCATATCAGATGACCTAAAGGTGGGCAAGCAATGTGAGAGGGCAGCAAGTAGGGCTGGGGGATACTGGGATGCACAGGGAGAGGCATCACCAGTAGAAAACAGGAAGTTATTATCCCTCTGTACAGACAGCTGGTGAGACCCCATCTGGAGTACTGTGTGCAGTTCTGGAGACCCAATCTCTGCAAAGACATAGATAGGATGGAAGCTGTCCAGAGGAGGGCAACTAAAATGGTGCAGGGTCTGCACCAGAAGACATATGAAGAGAGACTTAAGGAGCTTAATATGTATAGCCTTGAGGAAAGGAGGGAGAGGGGGGACATGATAGAAACTTTCAAGTACCTCAAGGGAATCAACAAAGTCCAAGAGGGTAGCATCTTTCAAAAAAGAGGTGTGTAAGAATAAGGGGGCACAATTTGAAGATGGGGGGGTGGCTCAGAGGTAATTTAAGGAAGTATTTTTTCACAGAGAGGGTTGTGGATGCATGGAACAGCCTTCTGGAGGAGGTTGTGGAGTCAAAAACAGTGGTGGAATTTAGGCATGCATGGGGCAGTCATAAGGCAATTCTAGGGGTTGGGGGTAGGAAGAAGTAGGCTGCTGGTTAACTAGGATCTGTAGCTTATCCATTAGGTAGGGAAACGGGCAGACTGGGTGGGCCAAGCGGTCCTTATCTGTCGTCAGATTCTATGTTTCTATGTTTCTCATCCAATTGGGAGTCTTATAAAAATCTAATAAGAAAGGTAAATCAGCCATTAGAAAGGTTAAATCTAGATGGGAACTGAATTTGGCTAAGACAGATAGGAAATCGAATTCTAAACATTTTTATTCTTATATAAATTCTCTTAGGAAAACACCATGTATGGTGGGGCCTTTGTCAGTAGACAACATCATTGTTCATGACCCTAAGACTATGGCTGATGTATTTAATAGTGAATTCTGTAAATTTATTTTCAGTATCAGAAGTCCATATACCCCAGTCCATCATCACTCCCTCCGATTCCCCTATTTCATTTACTGTGGAACTTATTCTTAAAAAATGACAAACACTAAAAGATAAATTTTGTCCTGGTCCAGATAACATAGCAGACCATTTATTATATCTATTGTCTGACTTAATTGCCTTCCACTCAAACTTTTATTTTAACTTTTTTTAGGGAATAACTATATTCCCACTGAATGGAAGGAGGCCTTAGTTGTTCCAATTCACAAAAAGGGATCTAAACATTTTTGGGACTATTATCAGCCCATTAGTTTAACCTCTTCTAAATGTAAAGTATTGGAAAGTCTCCTTAAAGACATCATTGCTCCAGTCATCGATGCATATGATTTTCAACAACACAGCTTCACGAGGGGTAGAAGTTGTTTAACCAACTTGCTCTGTTTTTACGAACACTTTAGTTCCCTTTTGGACAATGGGATACCCTGATGTAGACTTTATCAACTTCAGTAAGGCATTTGATACTATGCCTCACTGGGCTTTAATTCATAAACATAGAGGACTTAATATTAACACCTATATAATTGCCTGTATCACAAACTGGCTTTGTAACAGAACACAAAGGGTGATTATTAATGGTGCTATTTCTAACTCTGGAAAAGTCTGGAGTGGCGTTCTGCAGGGCTTGGTTCTCAGCACGTCTTTTTCAAGCTTTTATTGTCAATTTAACCAATAATTGTCTTTCCTTTACAATAAAATATGCAGACAATGTGAAGATTGGTGGACCTTGTCATAACTTAGATTAGATATCTTGTATCCAGCATGATCTTGACATCGTATCTAACTGGATTGACAAATGGGGTATGAAACTGAACTCTACAAAGTGTAAAGTTATGCATTTGGGGTCTAACAATTCAAATTTTCAATACTTATTGGATGGTTTAACACTGTGTGCAACTACTGATGAGAGGGACTTGGGAATTTCTACTTCGAATGATTTAACATACTCCAAACATCTGCATTCAGATATTAGTACATCTAATCAGGTTATTTGGTCTATCCTTCTAAATATTAGATCTAGAGATCATGAGGTGTTATTACCTCTGTTCAGGTCCTATGTCAGAACTCATCTTGAGTATGCATCGCAGTTATGGTGTCCATTTAAAAAATCAGATTGTAACACTCTTGAAAAAGTACAGAGAAGGTATACTAAAAAAATATCTGGTCTAGAATCCACTTCTTATGAACACAGGTTAGATATTTTAAAACTTATGCCTCTTACTATTAGACGACTGAGAGGTGACCTTCTATTCTTATACGACGTTGCCCACGATCCTTATGTTATGATCAAGTTAGGTATTTCTTTCAGGTCATCTATTCATGATACTAGAGGTCACCCACTTCAGTTGATTGGCAAAACTTTTAAACATAATAATTGCAAGTTTTTCTTCACCTTGAGAACCATTGGTCCTTGGAATAAACTTCCATCTGCTGTAGTTAAGAGTAATACTAAAGATATTTTTAAACATCATCTTGACATGTTGATTATGTCTGGGTACAATATATCATACTATTCTTTGGCCTAGAATAAGAGCATTTTGGGCCTCCGCCTACTTGCTCTTCTTCTCTGCCTTAGTATGAACCTTAGTATGAATAACCTTTCTACCCTTGCTTGACTACGCTGACTTTCTCTACAGTCACTGTCCCTAGTATGCCCTCCAGAAGCTTGACACACTCTACCATCATGCTTTGAGATTCTTACTTGACCTGTCCCTGCAGAATCATCACTATCTGTTGTACCAGGCAGTTGATTGGCCGTCCCTCTTCCTGAGAAGGCAAATGAATGCCCTCATGTGGCTCTTCAGGGCTATTTCTAACAAACTCCCACACTATATCTGCAATCTGTTCAAATGGTCTAAAGGTGCGTATGGCCTACAGAACTCCTCCTTTGCCCTCCTTAAACTACCATGGATGAGGACATGTTATGGCACAACTGCCATCAGCTCCTTCCTACCACCACTTTGGAATAACACACAAAAAGCACTTAAACTGTCCTTCCTGCCTAGCCCTTACATATTCAGGCAGCTGCTTTATTGATGCCTGAAGACTGTGTGCGATTGCTTCAGGTAATCACTGGCATATGGACTGAATATTCCCCTAGCTCCTGGACCTCCCTGGCCTTCTTATTACCCCTGTCAGCTGGCATTCCTTTTTAGTGTAACTACCCCCTTCCTAGCTCCCTCCCTCCATCCTTCCCCGTGGCAACCCCCCTGGGGGCCTCTACCCTAGCACGGCTGCCTCCCCACTCCCCTCATGTGTCTTTGCCCTCCTCTCCTCTCCTCTCTCTGTCCTCCACTGTGTCTTTGCCATCCTCTCCTCCCTTTGTCCTCCACTGTCTCCTAACTCATATATGATGATTTGCCTGTATATGTATATAGCCCTCATTGTCTAAGTCTTGCTCCAGTAACCTAATGATCTTGTACTTAAAAATAGTCTGTTTCAGTGTCTGCTGTGTTATGAAATGATGTTGAATACTGTAAATGAATGTGTCCTCTGTGCCCAGGACCATCTTGCAAATGAGCTTGCTAAATGATGTAACTGCCTGGTTAAATAAAGTTTGATTGATTGATTGAAGGACACAGAAACGGGTCATTGACACGTTGGTCCCTGGAGATAAATTGGATTACAATGGGCTTATCAGTGGCT
The DNA here is from genome assembly GCA_016271365.2 of Neoceratodus forsteri. Classification (NCBI taxonomy): domain Eukaryota; kingdom Metazoa; phylum Chordata; order Ceratodontiformes; family Ceratodontidae; genus Neoceratodus; species Neoceratodus forsteri. The sequence goes on along the minus strand of JADMNL010000023.1, from coordinate 123,739,884 downwards.
GCATTCCTCACTACCCTGTAATGTTCCCCGAAATGGTCAGCAAAGTGTCTATCTGTCTCTCTGATGTAAATAGCTTCACACTTCCTGCAAAGTATGCAATATACAACAATAGTGGAGGTGCATGAGAACTCCTTGGTAATTTGAAAAACACCTTGGGACCCTGAATTTCGGTCACACTAGAAATAAATTTGCAGGTGTAGCAGTGAGTTCTGCTGCAAGGTTTGGTACTGTACCTGGTAGGAAGGAACTGTTGCAGGTAGGTAGGCTCCTTCTTACCAGGAGATTCCACGGGTTGGGTGGCTGGTGGTGGTAAGAGACATTGAAATATAAGCCTTACGCTAGTTTGCAGCCTCTGACCCTACCTGGTTATTGGCTTTTCACCCCTCCTTCTCACCTCTAAGGTTCCCTTACATTATATCTGTCCCAAGCATGTTTAAATCCTTTCACTATGCTCAGTCCCACTGCATCTTGTGGTAGACTGTTTCATGTGTCCACCACTCTCTCTGTACAGAAAACTTCCTTACATTTCACCTTAACATGCTCCCTTCCAATTTCATATCATGTCCCCTCATTCTTATACTCCTCCTATGCTTGAAGATGTCTCTCCACTGCACCTTGTTTATGCCGCTCCCTTCTCTCCTTCAGGGAGTACATACTGAGGTACCTTAATCGCTCCTCATATGTTTTCTGCTGCAAGCCCTGTACCATATTAGTCTCCCTGTGGACCACCTCCACTTTATCAATGTCATTATAAAGGTGCTGCCTCCAAAATTGGACACAGCACTTCAGGTGAGGCCTCACCAGTGTTTTATACAGTGGCATCATCCTGCCTTCTGCTAGCGATGCCTCTGCCTATACATCCCAGCATGCCACAGGCCCTCCCTGCAGCCTTTGAAGTCTGTTTAGACACACTTAGGGCATCCTTAGTCCCTTCATTGGAGGCACCCCATGTCTCCATGGCAATGGGAAGTAGAGCTTTCTCCGTCTCTGCACCTTCCCTATGGAACAAACTCCCACAGTCCATCCACTCATCCCCCACACACCTGGCCTTCAAACAGGCAATGAAAAACTGGCTCCTAGCTGCTGCTGACTGTCACTGCTCCCAGTAATTAACACTAGGGCACCCTAATGCTCATATCTCCATTCCACTTCTCCTGCCCTCTAATTATCTCCTCTCTCATCTCTGTATTTGTCTAAAACCCTCCTTCCCTCATAACCTCTAATTCCTGAAACTTATGTGAGTATCTGACTATATGAACCTGCACAGCTTTACTGATGACCCTGTACTAAACTGGTTTCATGTCATATTCATAAGGCTACATATGTTCTTCTGCACCATGTAACGTGGCTCCTGTATTTCATGTTATCTCTATTGGTACGTATGGCTCACTTTCACACCATGTGTGTCTGGCCATTGCCTTACCCTGCTTCCATTGTACTATTACTTTATTTTTTTCACAGTACCTCGTGTCTGAGGTGTGAATTTATGGTATTAATTGTATTTACCTGTATGTGTTGCTGTGTTCTCTGTGTTGTTTGCCACCCTGTAGCCCCAGTTATGACTGAAAATTGTCACCTGAACCAGTACACTTACCCAGTAAACAAAGACATAAATAAAAAAAAATGTAGGTCATCTGAAATGATAACCCCCAGGTCCCTTTCCTCCTTAGTGGTCAGCAACTCCCCCCCCCTTTGTATAGCTCTGCCCAGGGCTCCCTCATCCCAGGTGCATTATTTTGCACTTCTTTGAACTGAACCTCAGTTGCCACTCATGCAACCATTCTTCAAGCTTCCTTAGGTCCCCCCCCCCATTCTCACCACCTCTTGGAGTGTTCACCCTGTTGCAGATCTTGGTATCATCTGCAAACAGGCAGATCTTTCCCTCCAGCCCCACTGCAATGTCTCTAATGAAGACATTGAATGGGACAGGACTGGCCCAAGGACTGATCTCTGTGGCACCCCACTGGTCACCACCATTCCCTGGATAGGATCCCATTTACCACCACCCTCTCCTTTCTGTCCTTTAGCCAGTTCCTAACCCAATTCACCACCTTGTGCCCCATGCCCAGACTATCCATCTTTTTCACCAGCCTTTTATGTGGGACATTGTTGAAAACCTTGCTGAAATCGAGGTAGGCAACATCCACTGCCCCCTCCCCAATTTACTTGCTAGGTAACCCAGTCAAAAACATCTATTAGATTTGTCTGACATGATCTTCCTGCTGTGAATTCATGTTGCCTCGAATCCTGGGCACCAGTGGATTCCAAATGGACCACTATTTTTTCTTTCGGCAGTGCCTCCATGATCTTCCCCACTACTGAGGTGAGGCTGACCGGTCTATAGTTCCCTGCCTCCTCCCCACTACCACTTTTGTGTAGAGGGGTTACATGTGCCCTGTTCCAATCCTCTGGAACCATTCCTGTGTTGAGTGACTCAGTGAACAAGGCAGCCAGGGGTGCTGCTACTGTAGCTTCCTTCACTGCTCCCATAATATCCATGGATGTATTCCATTCAGCCCCACTCAGTTCTGTGAGCTCCTCTAGGACTCTCTCTACTGTGAATGGACTAGTGTTTGCCCCCCATGACAGGGTAGAATAGAACCCTGTCCCATTTGTTTTGGAGAAAGTGTGTAAATGCAAGGATCTGTATTCTTACCTTTTCTGTCTCTTCTGTCTGGTTGCGCAACCAAATTTTCCTGTGAGACTTCAGACTTGATCAACCAGAACAGTCTCACAATTCTTTGTCTCTCTCTCTCTGTCTCTGTTTTCTCTTGCTGTCTGTTTTCCTCCCTTGCATATCTACATCTGGTAATATAAGAATATGTGCAAATCAATATATGGAAATGAAACTGATAATGGGATCACTTTTGTTTAGAAAATATGGTGTCACTGTTGAAATGTATATATATATATATATATATATATATATTTATGATTTGAAACAACTGTAGAAAACTAGAGGTTACTTGAGTACAAATGTCTCAGCCTTTTGCAGTTGCTGTAGGGACCTCAGGAAGTTCTCAATGTTCTAGCAGCTCATGAAATTTACAAAGAACAGGAAGCTTGCTAGGGATGGAGGTTGGAAAGACTTATAAAACAGCTAAGCTGAGCTGCAATAGAGACGATTACAAGAGATTTTACAAGAAATATATATTTTTTGCTTCTGTACATAGTTATTCTGAACAGGTTTATTTTTTTATGTTACTACTACTACAAATAAACAGTTTTGTGGAATTTTACAACTGTTCCTGGGTTTTCCATATGCTTCCTGACCTGTGCCTAAATGACCCCCCCCCCGGTGTCTGCTATTCAGCTGTGGTCCATGACCTTCCCCCCCTTCAGTGAGTACTGAACAGAAGTATTTGTTTGTTCAGTATTTCTACCTTTTCCAGGTCTCTCTCATGACACTCCCCATCATCCCCTCTGAGCCTTATTATTACCCCCCCACTGTTTTCTTTCTTTCACTGCTATACCTAAAGAATGTTGTGTCACCTCTTCACCATCTGTGCTAATCTATCTTCAGCCTGTGCCTTTGCTCTCCTTACATCCTTTCCAACTTCCTTTAGATTCTTGGGATACATCTTCCTGTCTTCCTCCCTGAGTGTTTCCTTATATGTTCTGAAACCTCACCCTTTTGGCCTTTACATTGCCTGCCACCTCCCTTGAGAACCATAATGGTTTCCTCCTTTTCTTGCCTTTGCTTGACACATATGTACATTTGTTTGTCACCTCCTGTATGACTCCCTTCAGATGTTCCCACTGCTCATTTCCCCCTTTAATCTCACTGGGGCCTCTTTGATACACCTTCCTGTACTAGCAAAATCCACCCCCCTAAAATCCAAGACTCTCACCTTAGAGTGACTAGACTGTGTCCCTGTCCCAATGTTAAACCACACTATGTGGTGATCGCTGGTTCACAGCTGACCCTCCACTTGAATGTCTGAGATTCTGACCCATTGGTCAGTACCAGGTCCAGAACTGTCCCATCTCTTTTGGAATTGCACACCAGCTGTCTGAGGCCCGCCCCTTGTAGGCAATCCAGGATGTCCCAGCTCCTGGGATGGTCCACTCAACATCAGGGATATTGTAATGACCCTGCAGCTATACCTCACACTTTGTTGCCATCTCCTGAATTTAATCTACTAGATCCCTGTCTGTGCTGCCCTCCCTGTGCTGGATGTCTGTAGATCACCCCTCGTCTAGTTGCTGTGCCATTGTCTGGCTCAAAGGTGACCCACAGTGCCTCTGTCTCCCATTGCTAACCTTCACCTCTGTTGGTTTTATACCTTCCCTTACATACAGGGCCACTCCATCTCCCCCTTTCTACGCTTAGACCCTTCAAACTTAAATTGCGCCAACACCTTATTCATATGAGTACATGCATGTGCCACCACTGAATCATCTACACACCCACTGACTGACCTCAGCACTTCCCAGCCCCTATCCCGGGGATAGGCAAACCACGGCACTTAGTCCCATTTCCAACCCCTTTATCCCAGCATACCCCCTCTGTCTGCACTGTCCTGTCTACCCCACCCTTTCTTCCCCTTTTCCCCTACTTCTCCTTTTGATGCAGGCTTACTTTGCACATCGCCTCAGTTACTGGTTTGACTTGGATTTGTGTACCCTTATGTTAATTTTGTCATCATCTGTTTACTGTATTCTTGATGTTTTATCTGTATATTGTCCTGAATTCCTTGCATTGTTGTCTATGTACATGACATGAAACCTCTCAATGAGCATCTGCTCACAGGTGTATCCATGATTTCAATAAATAAATAAATAAATCAAATCTTTATTTATTCAGGCTAGCATCATTGAGCAAGGCTCATTTACAAGATGGACCTGATAAGGTCAAGGTTCAACAGTTGATACACAACAGATACATCAATACACTTATATAAACAGTTATACATACAGGGGAAAAAACATTTATAAACACAGTGATGTACAGTAAAATTCACATGATAAAATGGGTTATAGGAAAGTTAAGCTAATATTTACAGTATATACAGTATATACATTTCCCAGTGGAGGGGCCATGGCAAACACACAGCATAATGTAATACTAGGATGGTGGAAAGTATTACTGGGTGCCATAAGATGGGGTGTCTGCCTGGGAGGAAGAACTGAAGAACAAAGATTATGCCATTGATGGTGAATTTTTGGGAGGGAGATTGTGAGATGACAAAGCTAGCTCTAGCGGTAGCAACTGCATTTCTTTGTGAAGAAAACTGTACAACGCTGTGTAAAGGATGCAATTGGTATAAGATTGGATAGTTTTAGGGATGTTTGTAGGGTGTTCCATGCTATAGCTAGAGAATAGCTGATTGCTGCCCTCCCTAGCCGGGTATTGAACTTGGGCAATTTGAACAGGATGGTGTTGTTGCTTCTTAGGGCATAGGAACTAGGAATGGTCTGGGTGAAGCAGTCCAGAATATAGTTTGGAAGTTTTTTTGATAACGCTCTGTAAGTCCATAGAGCTGCATTTCTGTTCCTTCTGAGGTGTAGGGAAACCCATCCAACTGCAGCCTAAAGAGAGCAATGATGGGTATTAGATGGCAGATCTGTTATGAATCTTATTGCTCTATGGTATAAGGTATCCAACTTGTGTAGGTAGGAGATGGGGGACTGACTAAAGGAAGTCTGCATAGTCAACAACTGAGAGAAAAATGGCCTGGACTAACCTCATCTTTGAATCTCTGTTTAGAAGGGTTTTAATCTACAGAAAAGGCCAAGCCTTTGGAGAAGCTTTTTTAGCAGTTCTTCTAAATGATGAGTGAAGTCGAGTCTGCTGTCAATCCACACACCTAGGTATTTGAATTTTTCTACATACTCCAGAATTTCTCCAAGTATAGTGCATAGCTGGGGGAGAATGATTGAAGAGGAGGTGCTGGTGGAGCTTTGATTTGTGAACATCATCGCTTTAGTTTTCTTTGCATTTAACAGAAGCTTTTTCTCAAGTAGCTGATATTGTAACAAGGAGAATTCTGTTTGTAGGATTTCATGGGCAGCTGCAGAAGAAGGGTTGCTGACATACAAAACAGTGTCATCAGCAAAGAGGTGTACAGAGGATTTGGTGAGGGTTGAATCAATATTATTTATATAGATGGCAAAAAGGATAGGACCCAGGATAGAACCTTGGGGGACTCCTCTTAGCAGTGGTGTTAATGGGGATAAATAAAAGCTCCTCTTGTCTCTCCTGAATAGGGCATGACCTGGGACATTTGTGTCCCAGTAATTCTTTGCGGTAAACCAGGTCTCTGTCATTGACACAATGTCCAGGTCTGCCTCTATCATCAAGGCCTCCAGGACTGGGATTTTATTTCCCAGGCTGTGGGCATTTGTAACCATTGCCTTCCATGGTTTGCTGCCTGCCTCCCATTAATCCTGTCTTCATTCTCCTGTTTTTTACCCTCACTCACTTTTCCCTTTTTTTTGCTGCCTTACTACCCCTGCCTTACCCTTTGTGTCCCATACTGGTGTTGCATTTGGCTTCCAATATTTGTTTCCCTCCTTTCTGGCCACATATAGTACATATTTATGTCCTCCTTGCAGGATGCATTAGCCTGTGGGGATGGGCAGTATGATTTCCCATTCTCCTTTTCTCTACCCCTCCTTGGTAAGTTTCAATGCTTGCCAATGAAGCATTCAAACCATTCACCAAGAACTCCAATGCCCCTTCTGGAAAGATGCAAGCCATCGCACCTGTACAGGTCTGCATCTCCCCAGGTGGGCTCCCACTCCCCAATGAAGCAAAAACATTGCTGTCTACACCATGTCTTCAGCCAGTTGTTGAAGTTCTTGGTGTTTAGATCCCTAGCTTCCCTCTTGCCATGGACAGGCAGCACTTCCAAGAAAGTCACAGAGTTTTCTACCTGTTAAAGTTAAATTCAAATTTAAATTGTAGGTCATCCACCCCATTTTGTGATTTATATATATATTTAATCAGCATTTTCATGCTAAGATTATCTGCCAGCCTTTCTTGGATGCCTTTTTAGAAGCCTATATTCCCAGACCATGCCATCAGACACCAGCCATCAGAAAATGTATTATTTTCATGTTTGCATCTGTTTTCCTAACCATATCACTATCTCTTGGGAAACAATCAAGGACAGTCAGATGCCATGTCAGACAGAAATTAGCCCCCTGTTTCCATCACACCATGAAGCAAAGCTGAAGTCTGAATGATCCAAAATACCCTCTACAGACTTCAGTGACATGCAAATTGTGCCACTGCTGTACTTCACACCTGCATTGTTGTGCTAAGCATGGCCCTTAACAAAATCACAACCTCTACTCCACCCATACTCATTTGGTTAGAGTTTCAACTTTGTCATGTACCATCAGGAACACTGACAATATATATTCAAGAACAAACCAATTTAAGTGTTTCTGCAACAGAATTCTTTAATAATATTTCTAAACTGTTTACATTTTATTAGACCTGATTGTGTTGCTTTCCACCATTTTGAACTACCATACTCCTGGTATAATTGTTCACAACAGCTATTTGTCCACGGTCCTACATTTTTGGTTTACTTGCTTATCTTGAAATATTAGCCAAATGCTAACAGCAAAGTCTCTTCCCTTCCTGTCTGCTATAGGCATCCCCCTCCTAGGCAATCTACTGTATCTTCAATTACTTAGCACTCATGGGCCCCTGCGCATGTAGGGGTGGGATGTATGCACCTGGGGTGCACATCCCACCGATACAGCAATGCACTTGTGGACAGGTACACACCGGTGACATTCACCACTGCCAGCCACCTGTCCACAGCCCTGCCCCCATGCATGGTGGGCGTGAACAGGGTAGCGGGATTCAGTTGGATGCCCAGCATGGGTCCAACAGTGGATCCCTTATGTTTCAGGGTATGAGCTGGCAGTGTGCCCTGTGGATGTCCAAGGGCAGGCAGCTGTTGTGGGTGGTAGGATGGCAATGCCACCAGCCCTCCAATGGCACCACAGTGGTGCAGTGAGATGGGGACAGAACCCATAGTAGTGGAATGGGGTTTTACCTGTAGGGCAACTGGGGGGCAGAAGCCTTGTGCTGGTGCCCCTGTTATGGGGACATATTTTGTGGGGGGGTGCAACACTCACCACTGTGGGTTGGGGCAGGTGGGTGGCATTGGGTGGCTGTTTGCTGGGGCATCAGATTATTGTCAGGCTGCCCACTCTGTCCTGTGGCATGTCTCAGGGTGTGCATGGGGTGCATAGGGGGTTTATGGCAGGGTTCACCCTCGTGTACCCTGCACCCCCCATGCACCTTTGCAGCCAGCACTATGCGCAGTTAGGTCTGCTTACCTGTGGGATCAGGTGCATACTGTACGTGCTCCCCCCTCTGTACATCCCACATGGGGGTGCAATGTGTGTGGAGTGGTTACACATCCCAGATATGTGGCACTTAGCCACTCCACCCCTACGTGCATAGGGGCCATAGTACTGGCAATTGGTGGGGCTGTGTGAGCCCCAAAAAGTTTGACATTAAAAACTTGATGTCAACAGTACAGTAGAAGCACACATCCATACTACACATAATCCTTGTAGAGCTTGGTACTCATGGCTTGCTACCCACAAGGGCATCAGGAATATGATGGTAGAGTATGTAAGCCCCCCAACCAAGCTTACTATATGTAGCCTCTTACTCAGTGACTCCCCTCCATGTGTTTGGTAGTTACCCTGGGGTGAATTGTACCCCTGCAGTCCACTGGAGGTCCTCGCAGCTCAGGCCACCTCATTCTGGCACCTGGCCTTTGTTGCGGTGGGACAGGTGCTGTATTAGTGTTTCCGCACCTTCAGGAGTGTGTTTGGGGTGGTGTTCAGTCCCAGAATGTTGACATGACAATGGGACAGCCATTTGTAAATAGATGGAGTGGCCGCACTACTGAGCATGCATAGCCACCAGGAAAGGAAAGAAAAGGGAAAATTTTTATTTTAATGGAGTAGATGCTTTATCTTTGGGTTTGATCATTTGTGCGGGGTTGGCCAGGCCTGGTGCTTCTTTCTCTTGTGGTGTAAAGAGACAGGAAGGAAAGGCTCAAACTAAATGTATGGTTTGTGGTGGTTCCAGGTTACTGAGCATGTGTGGCCTCCTTGAGAAGAAATTGGAGTATATACTGTAGGTCTTGCTGCTGGTTTGCGCCTTGGTTAGGGGTTGTAAATAGTTTTTGGGACCTCATGCTCCACAGGGCATTAAGGAGCTCTGCTGGTTAGGCACTTGGTAGTTGGATCCCTGGCTGGACCAGATGGATTTTTGGTACCCTGGAAAGAAGCAGACAAAAGGGAGTGATTTTGGCACCCTGGAGAATTCATTAGTAGAGAGAAGATAGAGGAGGCTGGAATGGGGCTGATTGCCCACTCGGCCATGTAGCAGGCTGTTTATTGTTTTATTGGTCCATGCAGTTAAGTCAGTACAAGGATGTGGTGGTGGTCATTGGTTTGGGGAGCCCTGCCTTTTGGGGCTAGCCTGCATCTTTAGTCCCTTGAGAGGGATAAAAGGAAAGATTGCTGCCTCAATGGAGTGCAGAATGAGGGATAAAAGAAGAGCTACTGCCTGCAAGTCTAACCCCCCCCTTAGACGAACTGAAAATAAAAGGGTGCTACCTGTACAGGACCACAGAGAAAAGGACTGAGCCATGAGGTGAAGGGAAATTGCAGGGGATCAGGGGCCCTGAGTCAAGCCCCTGGTCCTTTTCATCTCACAGTCCAGGACTGTTTATTTCTGGGTGTGGCACCCACAATAGGAGTAGACTAAAAAAGGTGGTTTTCTGTAGTCAGCCACCCCCTGGAGGTTTGTTCTCTGTGTTGGGAACTTTGATAGGATTTACTGGAAAGAAACATGGTAGCTGCTTGCTGTTTTGCAAGGGCCTGATTCAGCCACAAGTTTTTACTGCATAAGTTTGGGCTTTAGCTACCTAGGCTATGGGTAGCCACCTGAACTAATTTGCTCATGTTGTCACCTCTGTGGTCCGGAGCACCACTTGCTTATGATGTGATCTGCATGGTCTAGAGCAAACAAATTTTGTTGCATTGCTTCATGGCGTGACTGTTCCCTGCTTTAACAACTGTTTATTAAATGGGATCCCCTGTTTTCTGCAGTTCTGGTGTTTGCCTCCTGTTTTCTGAATGAACTGTTTGCTGCTAAAAGAAGTTTTCCTCCACAGCCAAGTTCCAGTGTGGTTCCAGGGTTGATCCCCATATACTACCTGTATTTATAGCAAGCACTTATTGCAGCCCTGGTCTCCCCAGTTCAGCAGTCGCTGAACTCATCTCCGCCATCGCCGCACATCCCACCTCAGGTGAACTGTACATTCTAGGTACTGTAACTTCAATATAGACTAGCTGTCAACTACCATAGCAAAATCTGTTCTGATATCAAATATTTGACCCTCAATCTTAAGTCTCATAATCACTCCCTCATTGACTGGGCCCTTATCTCCCACCTCCCCCTGGAGAAATAAACATCATTCCTGAATTTGTACTTATATTATGGATGCCATGGTACCTCAGAAATAAAATGATTAGAGTTGTCACCTGTCAGGTTTTAGACTGAATAATCCATTTTTAGGGTCTTTATCTGATCATCCGGTTTTACTCAAAAGTAGTCTGGTTTTTGGGCTAGTCTGAGTGCTCACATACTCTAAATTATTGTATCAAATCATTCACTCTTTTGGCTGCATGTCCAGGTTATAAAGAAGTTATGATGTCATAGACCTTTGTTAAACCAGTCTACCTGTATATGGGGGGTGTAAAGTATGGCCATTAAGGCCATTAGCAGTAAATCAACTTAACCTATTCCGCTCTGAATTTTAAATATGGTCTTTTACTGCTGGGAAGGAAACAGTTCTTATACTGTGATATGCCCTCCTGTGTTCCTTCCTCTTGTTTGTCCTATATTCTGATGTGTTCTAGACCCATTCAGTTAGGCTTTATTACAACATTGATTCCCTTTCTCCAGAGTCCTCAGCAGCTACTTCTACTCTCATTTTTGAGACTACTAGAATATTCCATGATATTAGTTTCACCATTAGAGGCCATTCAGATGGATAACCTGGAATGGTGTGTTGGAACATATAGAATGCCTTAGAAATATGAAAAGAAACAGCAGTACTTGCTGTGTTAAAGGGAACACAATGCAGAAGTGAGGTTATCACAAACATTGATATATAATGTGTCAAAAATAGGTCAAAGCTTATCAAAATACATGATTACCATGAAAAGGAAAGAGTTTAACAGAGTTAGACCAATGAGCTATAAATGAGCTTAGTACATTCAGCAGATCTGAATTTGATTCTCAGTTTTCTTTGCATCTTGTGTGTCCATGAGCAAGATACTCAACCTCTCGGTGCTCCCAGTTCACCCCTGTAAATGGGCCTTGTGGTCAATAGGCCTTAGCTGGTTACCAAAGAACAAAAATGACTAATGCATAAAAATAACAGCATAAAAATGATTTCCTATCACTTTTAAAAGTCTTCTCTGACATTAAAATGGCTTTGAAGTAGGAACGATATACCAGTCAGTCATAAAGAAGGGTGGAGCTAGAGGTGGAGTTTGGACGTGGTTTAGCATACGGTTTTCACCTTATGCAAGGGTGGCAACCCTAAAAATGATACAATGTAATATTAGTTCCTACACTGGCAAGTAAACTGTATAAGCAATTATATTAAGGGGGGGTAAGGAAAGTGTACCGACTGCACAACAACAGAAACATAACGAAGTCCATTACAGCAACAGTTTTGCTGTTGTCGCTGTAATGGACTTCAAGGCAAAATTTCACCCCCCCCCACAAACAAACTCCGACTTGGAGTTTATATCTAAAAATAAAGGGGGTGGTGTGGGGGGCAAAGTCCTCCAAAGAAAAACACTCAATGTCGAAAGGTGAAATTTCACCTTTCGATATTGAGACTGCCACTGTGTCGAACTTCGACAAGAAAATTGTTGAAGTCACTGGTAAGTAAAGACAAGGATGAACAGAGAAAATAGGACACAAAGGGTAGCAATGCAATTCAAAGTATAACACGCAGTACTAATATGCCCCCACTCCTTCCCTCCTTGCAGTTTCCAGTACCAGATATGTTATGTTAGTGTAGTGGTTAGTGCAATAGTCTCTGGTTTTTGTATGTCATGTTACAGGGATTGGGTTTGAGTCTTGCCCACAATACTTCCATTTTGTATTGGCATGGTAAAAGTCCTCATTTATTTACATTGGAAACTTTTGTCTGTTGTCAAGACTGCCTTTTACCATCTAAGGAATGTAGCCTGGATCAAGCATGTAGTTCTGTCCAATGACCTACCAGTTTTGGTTCATGCCTTTGTAACCTCACACCTTGATTACTGTAATGCCCTGTACCTAGGGCTACCAGGGGTTGATATCCACTGCTTACAGCTGGTGCAGAATGCAGCAGCTAGGCTGTTGACTAGGCTACCTCATAGCTGTCATGTGAAGCTAGTGCTGTGTGATCTGCACTGGCTGCCTATTCAGTGACAGATCACCTTTAAGGTCGGTTTACTGACCTATAAGGTCCTACATGGACAGGGTCTGAGTTATCTGTGAGATCTTATTCATCCCTATTGTCCCTCCCAGCCACTTTGCTCCACTGATGAGGGGATTGCTAAAGATTCCCAGGGTTCGTTTAAAGTCATCTGGGGCCAGTGCATTTGAATTTGTGGCCCCGTCCCTGTGGAATTCTCTACCTCATCAGATTCGACAGTGCCTGATGGTGAAGAGCTTTAAATCTGCATTAAAAACTAATTTATTCTGATGTTCCCTGATTTTATTTGATCTGCTGCAGCTGTTTTTATAAGGGTAGTAATTTTTATGGATTTTATGGCTATGTACTAGCGCTATGGTTTTGGAATAGCACTATTTTATAAATAAATATTGATTGATTTCAGATCAAAATGCATGCCTTTCAATATTTCATGCCTATGTTCAACATGCATTCTAATTAAAAAACTCATAGTATATATGAAGGAAATGCTGTACTGCTGGTAACACCTAGAAGGTGACATGATGTGCACCGTGAACATCATCCTGTAATATTTATTTGGCAGTCTTCCTAGTCATTGCTGATCAGATGTGGATCTGTAGTCTTCATCATCATCTGCAGCTAAAGATAGCTAGTTTATTTATTTATTGAAATGTTTCACCAGGAGGTCACACTGAACAGCAGGTTGCTCATCTCACGCTGCGACCTGGGGAAGGGGGTTACATAGGGTTGTGAATGATGATCAGTTACAATAGCATGTGGGTAGTACAAACAATACAACATTGTAAGATTATGCAACAGTTGGAACACAAGGTATTGTACAATAAACAGTAGTGGAACATTGGTTAAATTTACAACACATGTCCAAAATCATACAAAAGAACATATAAATGTACAAAACAGTAAATAATGCAGCAGAACCATTATAGTGCATGAATGTACCAGGAGTAGGCCTGAGGTAGTATGCAAGTGCTGTTGGAGTAAAAAGGATGGGGTAGGTTGTGCTAGTTATCATTCCTGACCTGTAGCAAGCTCTGTCACAATGGTCTCCATTGCAAAGAAGATGGGGCAGCAATTGTTAGAGAGAAAGGAAAGCTGATTAACCTCAACCCAGTTTGGCGGTATTATACTGGTTTTTTGTCATAAATGTGTTTGCCATTTGAATCACTTTGTGAGTATGAAAATCAGGGCATCATAATAGCAAATATTGTCTGGCCACACTGTCAGTTAAGAGCTGCAAATTGATCATTCGATAAAAGCAAGTTTCCTTACAGGCGAAACATGTGAAGTAGGGTTGGTGTAGTGGCTAAAGCATGTGCCCCTGGGGTTTTTGCTACACTGTCACAAAGGGTCAGGTTCAATCTTCACTCCCAGCACAAATATGTATATTTTTTACATATCATGGTAATATTCAACTTTCAGTCAGATTAACAATTTGAAGTCCTGAATGCATGTTTTATTTTCAGTGTATCATGGTTATGTTCCACATTCATCTTGATTGAAAACTCATTGTATAAGGGATGGAAATGCTATTTAGCTGGCATCACCTATGATGTGTACTGTGAACAGCAGCTTGTAAATTTTATTTTCTATGTTCCGGCAACCTTTCTGGACATTGCTGAACATGTGTATGATCATGACCAGAATCATCTTCTTCAATAATAATAGATACTGGCAGTTCCCAATTTGTAATAAATTATGTCACAAAGCTTCTCATTGTCAATGTTTTTCAATTTAATTTTTATTTTACCAGGAAAATGCCATCAAGCAGGCTCATTTACAAATTGGTCCTGGGAGGGCTGTTCCATAACAATACCTCAGCTTCCCAAATTTTATTGATTATGAAAAAAAAAAGGGGTTTCACACATTTACTGATTTTGAAATGCTGCATTGTGCATTTAGTCTATCTAAAAACTTACTAAAGGTACAAAAATGCTTGCTAAAATCCTAAGTTCAGTCATACTGAATCTGAGGTGTTACAGCATGAAATGCTACTGCTAACTAGAGCCATTTTTTTTGCATGCAAGTGGTCCAAAACTGTTACCGGGAGCATGCTTGGACAACAATAAAGAATTACATCATGGGATTGCTCCAGTTGCATCATGGTAAGCTTTTTCATCAAAATAAATGCTATGATGCAATTGGATACAACATGACAAGCCTGGCAAGGGTGTGTATGAGTCGGTGGAAAAAACTGAACATAGAACTACAATCCAATGGCATCCGATTGCAAAAGGTACAAAAATTAACTATTCCAGACAAATTCCAAGTAAAAATATGTGAACACAGCATTACTGATCCATTGCACTGCTGCTTTAAGATATTTAGCAGCTCAGCACAGATCACTTGCACTGAATTAGGTAAGGGGAAAAGAAAGAATTTAACTCTTCACCCTATGGTTAAAAGACAGTAACCCTGCCAGTGTACTACTGACTAGCAGGCAGGACACCTACTGCTTAAGTGCACTTTGAAATGTGATCAACTGTCTAGGTGGTGGCTATGAGATTTAAATGTAAGGAGCATATGTGTACAGTACTAGCACACCTTCTTAGATTGTGTTTAACAATATTTTGATAATGAGTGTCCTTGTACTGAATTTAGTAAAACATGTAGTATCAAAACCTTTCTATTCATAACAAACAAATAATAATAAAAATTGATGACCAAGATTTGAACCCTTCACCTTCCGGTTAAAAGACAAACACTCTACCAATGGTCTACTGATCAGCAGTTAAAATTGGAACTTCTCTAGTGAACTGTATACTCTCTGGATACTTTGAAACTGAATCAACTTGCAGAATTGTTTTGATTGAGAAATATATTATTCATAAAAGGAGAAGAGGAGTTGCCTAAGCCAAACAATAGAAGCACTCTGGGCAGGGGGGTTGACACCAGTCCATTTACAGAAGAAAGGGTCCTGAAAGAACTCCTAAAACTCAAGGTGGACAAAGCAATGGGGCCTGATGGGATTCACCCCAGAATCCTAAAAGAACTAAGGGGGGACCTAGTGACACCACTGAACACCCTTTCTAAGAAATCATGGGAGGATGGGGTGGTACCTGAGGACTGGAGGAGGGTGGATGTGATTCCCCTTCACAAAATTGGGAGCAAGGCAGAAGCAGAAAACTATGGACCTGTTAGTTTGACCTAAGTGGTAGGGAAAATGATGGAATCACTTCTGAAAGAAAGAATTGTTGAGTACCTAGAGGCCAGCGGGACACAGGACCCAAAGCAGCGTGGATTCACAACAGGAAGGTCATGTCAGAAGAATCTAATCAATTTCTTTGACTGGGTGACCAAAGTAATAGACAGGGAAGGGCTGTGGATATGTCCTACCTAGACCAAGGCATTTGACACAGTCCCGCACAAAAGATTAATAATCAAGTTAGCCAGCTGGGAGTGGGTCCCAGGGTAGTAGCCTGGGTAGCAAACTGGCTGCACAACAGGACACAGAAGGTAATAGTAAATGGAACTCACTCTGAAGAAAAGGGGGGTTACTAGTGGAGTACCTCAGGGTTCAGTATTGGGTCCATTCCTCTTTAATGTCTTTATAGGTGACATTGCAGAGGATCTGGAAGGGAAAGTATGCCTCTTTGAAGATGACACAAAGATCTGTAACAGAGTTGATACACAAGAGGAGGTGGAAAGGATGAGAAGGGACTTGGCAAGGTTAGAGGAATGGTCAGACATAAGGCAACTTAGATTCAATGCAAAGAAGTGCAAAGTAATGCACCTGGGAAACAAAAACCCAGGAGAAGAGTACACAATGGCAGGGGATGTACTAACAACAACAAAAATGGAAAGGGACTGGGGGGTAGTCATATCAGATGACCTAAAGGTGGGTAAGCAATGTGAGAAGGCAGTAAGGAGAACTGGGGGGATACTGTGATGCATAGGGAGAGGCATCACAAGTAGAAAAAGGGAAGTGGTTATCCCTCTGTACAGACAGTTGGTGAGACCCCATCTGGAGTACTGCATGCAGTTTTGGAGACCCTATCTCCACAAGGACATAGACAGGATGGAGGCAGTCCAGAGGAGGGCAACTAAAATGGTACAGGGTCTGCATTAGAAACTGTATGAAGAGAGACTGAGAGAGCTTAACATCTATACCCTTGACGAAAGAAGGGAGGGGATGATATAATAGAAACTTTCAAGTACCTCAAGGGAATCAACAAAGTCCAGGAGGGTAGCATCTTTCAGAAAAAGAGATGTACTACAAGAACAAGGAGGCACAATTCAAAGATAGAGGGGGGACAGCTCATGGGCAACATGAGGAAATATTTTTTTCCCAGAGAGAGTGCTAGACGCATGGAACCACCTTCCTGGGGAGGTTGTGGGGTCTAAAACAGTGAGGGAATTCAAACATGCATGGGACAGACATAAGGCAATTATAGCGGGGGGTAGGAGAAAGTAGGCTGTTGGTTAACTAGAATCTGCAGCTTATCAAATAGATAGGGAAATGGGCAAACTGGGTGGGCCAAGCAGTCCTTATCTGCCATCAAAGTCTATGTTTATGTGTTTCTATGTTTCGATACACAGTATGATTGCCAATTTTTCAGTACGTAAGATAATCAATAGATCACTTGCACTGAATTAGCTAAAAGGTGTTAGTATCAAAACTATTCTTTTTGTAAGAAAAAAAAGAACTTTCTCAGGTTAGAACTCCTCACCATGTGGTAAGGAGATAGAAACCCTGATAATGTACTACCGACTGACAGAAAGATTAACACTGTTTTAGTGAACTAGACATTCTTAGAGCACTTTAAAATTTACACACACATTTCCAATCAGTAACTTCATGTTCTAACACTGTTTTGTCCCTGCAAAGATTTGTGATATACAGTATGCAGTTTACTGTTCTTACTCCATGCCTCCATAGATCACTACTCAAGTAAAAAGTAAAACAATATGATAGCAGATGTGTAAAAAGCATTTTTCTACTACCTGTACTTTTTACAGAAATACTGTATTAGCATGAATGTCATGGGCACTTTTCTAGGCAGCAAAAACTATATGCATATTTTCTGCCATGAAGTGTTTGTCACAAAAGGACAGCCTCCTGTCTGCACATATTGTTACAGTCAGCTTCTGTCTGATAAAAAATTACTATTCTCATTGCTTCCATGGATCAAGTGAAGTTGCATTTGATATAAGAATATTTTAATACAAATGTTAAGCCTCTGTTAAGATTTAAATCATGTTCTCTGGGTGAAAAGTAGGAGAAATAAATGACAAATCTTTCCTCCAGGTTTGGAGCCAGCAACCTTGTTTTCACAGGCAAACACACTTCCTCTACACCACCGGACTATTCTGTTAACACCTGCAGCTTCAGGGAACTAGAGATTAGCATACAAAAAGCAATTAAGGCACATTTTTCACTATAAAAAGAGACCAGTTCCTATTACAGTACTCTAGTACCATCTGTTGGATTTCAACTAGACTATCAGATCCAAGCGCCCTCTCCTGGTAGCAGTGAACTCATTACCAAACAAGAAAAAAAAGGTTTCACAATGTTTCACAATTATCAAAAGGGATTTTTAAAAATCCTGAAAAATCCCTTGACTAATTCGGTACTACTACTGTACTGTTAGTGACATACTGTGTGAATGTGGATGCTTTGTACTGTGAGTGACATAATGTGTGAATGTGGATGTTTTGTACTGTGAGTGACATAATGTGAGAATAGTGGATGTTTTGTACTGTGAGTGACATTGTGTGAATGTGGATGTTTTGTACCGTGAGTGACATAATGTGTCAACAGTGGATGTTTTGTACTGCGAGTGACATAATGTGTGATTGTGGATGCTTTGTGCTGTGAGTGACATAATGTGATTGTGGATGCTTTGTACTGCGAATGACATAATGTGTTAATAGTGGATGTTTTGTACTGTAAGTGACATAATGTGTGAATAGTGGATGTTTTGCACTGGGAGTGACAATGTCTAAATGTGGATGTTTTGTACTGTGAGTGACAATGTGTGAATGTGGATGTTTTGTAGTGTGAGTGACATCATGTGTCAACAGTGGATGTTTTGTACTGTGAGTGACAATGTGTGAATATGGATGCTTTGTACTATGAGTAACAATGTATGAATGTGGATGCTTTGTTCTGTGAGTGACATAATGTGTCAACAGTGGATGTTTTGTACTGTGAGTGACATAATGTGTGAATGTGGATGCTTTGTACTTGAGTGACAATGTGTGAATGTGGATGTTTTGTAGTGTGAGTGACATAATGTGTCAACAGTGGATGTTTTGTACTATGAGTGACAATGTGTGAATATGGATGTTTTGTACTGTGAGTGACAATGTGTGAATGTGGATGCTTTGTACTGTGAGTGACATAATGTGTCAACAGTGGATGTTTTGTACTGTGAGTGATAATGTGTGAACAGTGGATGTTTAGTACTGTGAGTGACAATGTGTGAATGTGGATGCTTTGTACTGTGAGTGACATAATGTGTCAACAGTGGATGTTTTGCACTGGGAGTGACAATGTGTAAATGTGGCTGTTTTGTACTGTGAGTGACAATGTGTGAATGTGGATGTTTTGTAGTGTGAGTGACATAATGTGTCAACAGTGGATGTTTTGTACTATGAGTGACAATGTGTGAATATGGATGCTTTGTACTGTGAGTAACAATGTCTGAATGTGGATGCTTTGTACTGTGAGTGACATAATGTGTGAATAGTGGATGTTTTGTACTGTGAGTGACAATGTGTGAATGTAGATGCTTTGTGCTGTGAGTGACATAATATGTGAATATGGATGCTTTGCACTGTGAGTGACATAATGTGCGAATGTGGATGTTTTGTATTGTGGGTGACATAATGTGTGAATGTGGATGCTTTGTGCTGTGAGTGACATAATGTGTGAATAGTGGATGTTTTGTACTGTGAATGATAATGTGTGAATGTGGATGCTTTGCAGTGTGAGTGACATAATGTGTAAATGTGGATGTTTTGCACTGTGAGTGACAATGTGTCAACAGTGGATGTTTTGTACTGTGAGTGACAATGTGTGAATGTGGCTGCTTTGTACTGTGAGTGACATGTGTGAACAGTGGATGTTTTGTACTGTGAGTGATGTAATGTGTGAATGTGGATGTTTTGTATTATGAGTGACATAATGTGTGAATGTGGATGTTTTGTATTGTGAGTGACATAATGTGTGAATAGTGGATGTTTTGTACTGTGAGTGACAATGTGTGAATGTAGATGCTTTGTGCTGTGAGTGACATAATATGTGAATATGGATGCTTTGCACTGCGAGTGACATAATGTGCGAATGTGGATGTTTTGTATTGTGGGTGACATAATGTGTGAATGTGGATGCTTTGTGCTGTGAGTGACATAATGTGTGAATAGTGGATGTTCTGTACTGTCAGTGACAATGTGTGAATATGGATGCTTTGTAGTGTGAGTGACATAATGTGTAAATGTGGATGTTTTGCACTGTGAGTGACAATGTGTGAATGTGGATGCTTTGTACTGTGAGTGACATGTGTGAACAGTGGATGGTTTGTACTGTGAGCGACAGTGTGTGAGTGTAGATGCTTTGTACTGTGAGTGACATAATGTGTGAATGTAGATATTTTGTACTGTGAGTGACATAATGTCTGAATGTGGATGTTTTGTGCTGTTAGTGACATAATGTGTGTATGTGGATGTTTTGTACTGTGAGTGACATAATGTGTGAATGTAGATGCTTTGTGCTGTGAGTGACATAATATGTGAATATGGATGCTTTGCACTGCGAGTGACATAATGTGTGAATAGTGGATGTTTTGTACTGTGAGTGACATAATGTGTGAATAGTGGATGTTCTGTACTGTGAGTGAAATCAGCCGATTGACACATTTTGTGATAGGTGTTCACATGGGATACCACAATCTCATATGCCCCTGCTTCGCCCTTAGACACTCACCCCATGTGTGAATGTCACACCCTATTCTTGTTGTTGTAATTTTCAGACCCACTAACATGTAATGGGAGGGTGACAAAATAAAAACTGACATTGAGGTCAATATTCAAATGAAACTAGAACCAGGCATACATGGTCATTGTGCACATCACTGTAGGTAGTACAGCTGCTCGAAACTGTTCTTGTGACAGATGCAAACTCTGTTGTATAATTCTTTCTGTGTCAAGTTGTGACGCTAATCACAACTTGAAACCCAACAGGTAGGCCATACCTAACAAGTGACATAGTGTGTACCGATAAAATTGGCAACTTTGTTTTAGGAACCAAGAAGCCATGGTTTCTGCATGCTGAGAACTTCAATAAATTATGTATCATGTTTATATTTTGTAAATAACAAAACTGTCTGTACTTTAAAGCTTTTTTCTAATTTCAGTAGAAAAGTTAATTACATTTGCATTAATGAACTAAGTTTGAAAGCTAGTAGTTAACTGATAACACTGTCCACAAAAAACTATTGAACTGTCATAAATTCAATAAAATTGTAATGTTAAACACATCATGAAGTTGTCAGGTATTCAACTGTACTCAATATGGAGGATTTGGAGGTAGAAATACAGTATATTCTGATGGAAAAGCTGCACGTATTGTGGAAATGACACATGCAGGCAGAATCTTTCTATTCCATCGTTCCAAGCCGTTGCCATATCCACCATACAAAACGACAGTAGGTGACATGCCTGAAACTCCTGGAAAAATTGAAACAGACAAGACTTGTTAGTCAGCAGCTGTTATTATGCTATGATATGTGTATCATCAAGTACAGTATAGTGAATAACAACATACAGTAAGTCACATCTGACTAATAGCAATGGTGTAACAGTCTGAATGTGGAATCACTCCAAGGAATGGTGCAGCCGTCGAGAATGACCCAAGCCACAGGACAGGAGGGTAGCAGATGCACAGGAGGGAGCTGTGGTGCCCCCACACCCAATGCCAATATCCCAAGCAGTATGGGGCTGAGAAGCCTATGTGGGCCATGCCAACCCACCACCACTGCTACAGACTCACGACAGAAAGAGAGAAACCCTTGTGGGCTATCGACCAACCACCCCCTGCCCAGATCCCTAATCTCATTCCACCTGCCAAAATGCAATCCCATTACATATGGACATACGAAATTGATGGCAGACTTAGGTAAGCAATAATACCCAAGAGTGTGGGCTTTATTGGGAAATACTGGACCACCCAGGGGTGTAATGAGGCCTGATGCCACAGGCATAGGACCTTATAGCCCCTGGAAGGTCTGGTATTTCCTAATAAGCCCATCCTGTCGGGTGTTATTGTGCTTAGAAAATGGGCCACATGTAAGGTTTTTTTATAGTATATAAGAATAAAAGAAAATAGTAAAAAAAAAATATTAAAAATTAACCTAAAATCCTAACAGGGATGCCAAATATTGCACTGATGGTTCAGTGGCTCCCAACCCCCACCACACCCCCCAAGGACAGCCCACCCTGCCCCCCACCAACACCTGTCCAGCGACTGGCCCAGCCCACCTGTCATATTTACTGTAAGCGCTCACTGCAAAGCTCTGTTGGCAGATGGCCACGGTGGTGAGAAGTATGCTGTGCCAGTAACTGGCCAGGTGCATTTGGTTGTTGGGGGCAGCAGGCACTACCAGGTTGGGAGGTTAACTAGACCACCAGGACTATATCGGACAAGTGGGATTATTTTAATGTTGGCTCACGCATCTGCGCCAGCCAACATATTGCATTAGTAGTAGATTTGGAGGCACGGTCACTGTTGGGCGAATGCAGGGCACGCATCAGTAGGTGGTAGGTGCATCCCTCATTCTCCAATAATCCTGCATGCCGGTGCCACACCAGGAATACATAATGTGGTGAGCACATCTAAGGAAAGGTCCGCTGCAATGTGAGCAAAGCTCGTCATATGCAGCAGCACCTCCAGACATGCTTTCCATGGTGAAACATTACATTAAACATGGTGGCACACTGCCTGCCACATTGCTGAGAAGGGTGCACAATCCCCCTCGGCTCTCCCCCCCTTCAGTATGTGCCAACGGGGGTGCTCAATCCCCCCATCAGCTAGCCCCCCCAAACAGTCAGGTGGCATGCTGGGGGCCCACCTCAGCGTGCCAAATGCCCCTGTAAAAATAAATGTCCCGCAATGTTTTGCTTTTTTTTTTACCTGTAAAAGAAGAAAACGGTCCCTTGTGGTCTGTCCAGCTCCCTGCCCCAACCCGCACCCACCCTCTGCATACCCTGCCTCCCCACACCCCCTATCACTCCATACTTACCTCCAGAGTCTGGTGCGATGATCTTCGGTGGACCGGGAACACGTCTGCACTCTTCAAAGCCGACCGTGAACTGAAGAAATGCCGGTAAGCTGTATAATGGCATAAATAGGGTTTTTTTTCAACTTTGGTGCATGTCTCGGGCATTTTTTGGAATTTTTGCACTGAATTTTCAACATGGGGTTATTGGGGCCCCTCCTCATGAATTCAGTCACTGTCATGGCATTATTCAGTCCCGAATCACCTTTTGGGACTGAGTAACAAAACAACAGTGCCACTGTTGATGAGGGGGGGCTCTCAAAAAGCCTATGTTGCAAAGTTGGTGAAAAAATAAAAAAATGGCTGTTTTACGAGTGTGCGTCATGCTGTTTCCACGCACGCTTGTAACTTCGTGAATTTTTAGTATTTTCACTCCAGATTTTCAAAACTGGCATTTTTCCATACCTCCTTATGATCAGTACAGCTGTCATTTTCCACATCCTGCCCAAAATGTGCTTTCGTCCTTGTGTCACCAAATGGCATAGCCGCTGTGCAAAACCACCTTTCAGCTAACAAACTGATTGTGCCGCTCTTCATGAGGTGGGGCCACAAAAGGCCTATGTTGAAAATTTGGAGTGAAAATATCAACAAACGCCTGCAACATTAGGGTTTCCAACTGTAACACCCCACCCTGTAGAGACTGCCAGACATCAGGGGTGTGACATGGGATCATTGGCTGTAATGCACATGCCAATCCACCCCAACCCCCACCCTGCAGCCAGTGACAGGCATCGAGGTGTGCCTTGCAGTGTTCAGCCCTAACGTTCACCCCATTCTCTAATACTGCACCCATCTCAGCGTATTTCATTATGGAATGGGGTGTGTATAAGACCCAAAGACCCCAAAGCACACCACCACACTTGTCAGTCTCTACAGGGTAGGGTGAGGTAAAATGGCATGAGCCTTATAGCTGATGCCCCAAAGGCACACCCCAGCACCTGTCAGTCTCTGCAGGGTGGGGGTGGGGTTGGCATCAGTTCCATACTTCACTGCCATTCCTATTATGCATCTCTAACTCCTGCACTACAATGCCAATGCCAGTAAGACAACATTCGGTATTGACAAATGCTTCTTGTATTCTGTGATGTACTGTGATGGGCATTTTGGGATGGGGAAATGGGATTGTGGATCGAGGTGGGGAGTTTCAACAGCCTATAAGAACTCTTCTGGTATGCCTGTCAGGGATCATGATGGGCATGACCCGACATGGTCTCATCTGTCACTTGAAATGTGGGTTCTGGAATGTGGGGGTGTTCCGGGCATGTGAGGGGGGCGTGCATGTGTGGGTGGGCTTGGGGGCCGCAAGCCCATATGGGCTACATGAGCAATTTACTTGTGTAATGGAGCTGTTGGTTGGCTGTAGCACATGAGGACTATTTCTTGTGCAATGATGGGGGCACATTGGCTACACCCTGGTGAACGGAAAAGAACAGTTGTGCAAGCTCATAGCTGATGTAAATGTTCTTTGAAGGATGTCCACTGGGGGTTGTTCCTGATTTAGAATTTGGGGATTTGGCAACTTCCCTTCATGAATACAGTGCAACTGCTGCCATAAAACCACCAAGTCGCAAGGGGGTTTATGGCACATCGGTCCACTTGGGCACAGGCAGCCTGCAACATGTTACAGGCTGCTTTGCTGAATCACAAAATGTAGCAAGCCATGTTGCAAACTACTACTTGCTCCATTTTGTGGGGAGTAAGTCACTTTGCAACATTCAGAGCCATTTGTGAACACAGCCCAGTGTGTATGTATGCACACATGTGTGTGACAATATCAATAAATCAATCAATCAATTCTTTATTTGTCCAGGTGAACACCATTGAGCAGACTCATTTACAAGGTGGACCTGTGTTACACGAGATCAAGAATAACACTTTTATGTACAGACAATAAATATACATAATTATACAGAAATATAAACAAAATGCACAGAGCAATAAAAAGTATTTCAGGTATAGGGTTAACAAGGTTAGGGAGAGTGGTATGAGAAGGAGAATTAAAACATTCTGAAACAGCCAGCATATTAAAACATCAATAGAGACTGAGAGTGACAGTGTGTGACCAGAGTGAGAATGACACTGAGTGTGTGTGTGTGTGTGTGTGTGTGTGTATATGTGTGTGTGTGTGTGTGCATATATGTGTGAAGGGAGACTGAAAGTGAATGTGTTTGAGTGTGTGTGTCTAACATAAGAGAGTGCATGTCTGTGTGGGGGGTATGGGGGTGGAGACGGAGAATACCCTTGGAGCAGAAGCAATGAGAACTGAGAACTGCAAGGATGGAGTATAAAGAGGAACATGTTTTGTGGGGGGGGGAGTTGAAGTCAGCATCTGTTCTCTCGCTAAGCTAAAGAAAAACATGGTGCCTATGAATATGATTGCAATTCCATTACACCATGATATTCTTGATCAGGTCAGCTGTCACTGCTTTGTTGTGTGATAGTGGCCCTCCTTCACAGGACTATCAGCCAATAACAGTCCGTGATTTAGTTAGGCAGTTTTGTAAGCAGTTGAAGGATATGGTTGACATGATAATGAAGTGAAACAACAAGGTCATACCTAGTTATGGCCTCAACCATGTGCTGCAACTGTATACCAAACAGTACGCTATCACAGATTGCATGTAACAAAAAGGTTATGTTAAAGATTACTCATATGGTGGGATGTTATCATCAAAGGGATCCCATAGAACAAAAATTCATTGTAGGACAACATTTCTGTTCAGGCAGTTGTCTCTAAAGAGTCTACCTCAGTAATGCAGGAGACCTCCTCAGATGGGATCTCACAGTGCACCGCATTAACTTCTCTGCAGCACAGACATTCTTGGTGGGTTGGCATCAGCTGACAGTGGTTACAGGAACATCTGTGGATAGAAGAAAGAAACAGTCATAATTAACATTATCTGCCACATTCAATTGTTACATAAAACCAGTAAGAGGATAGAAACATGAAGTGTGGTAGGGTGGGGGCCACTAACAATAATGTGAAGTTACTGGAGGAGTACTGTGAAACATGGTAGATGAGTATGGGGTACAATTTAGGAGGTGCCATCAACAAAAATACATAGATGGGATGAGAGTAGTGCAGAGCACGAAAATGAAAATGTTGCATGGGGTAAGTGGTAAGACATATGGCAAGAGGTTGAAGGACAGTGATTTTTATATTCTGGAGACAATAAGGGAGACAAGTTACATGATCGAAACATTCAAGTATGTGAAGGTGATCAATACAGTGGAGGCAGCTTACTTTCACATAAGGTGGATTTAATAACTAGATGACAGGGAATAACAGTTAGGAGCAGAAGGTTTACGGGGGAACTTTTGGAAGCATTACTTCTTTAAGAGAGTGGCTGAGCCCTGTGATAGACTGCTAGAGGAGGTGGTAATGGCCACAGCAATGCAGGGTTCAATAAGGACTTAGAAAACAAACATAGATTTTCAAGGGGAGGAAGGGCTGAATGTTGTGAGATGAGGTGGGGAGACAAGTAGAGGGGTGGAACAGCCAGACTGTAATTGCCAGGAAATTCCATTTCATTTCTTGCATGTGTATGGACTGATGAATCTATTAAGACTCTTTGCAGGAGGACATAAAATAACATGAACCATTTGAAGGGGAACGGAGGATGAATATAAGCAGCACATACAAGTCTGGTCAGAATAAACAACATTGAAATGGAGAAATGGTGCCGCAAGGACCAAATAGTGATGATTAAAAGGGATGGGGAGTGGGTGGATAAGGGGGCATAAAAGGCAGAAGTACTTCTGCTCATTATTTACAAAACAGAAAGGGTGAGCAATACGAACGGGGAAGGGGGTGGGGTGGGGAACGGAGGAGGAACAGCAAGTTAGGGAAATCCCAGTGGGCAGGCTATGAGAGGAGTTGAGGGGACAGATGTTAGATAAGGGACTGTGGTTGGATGGCACATACCCCATGGTGGTAAGGCAGATAGCAAAAGTAGTGGCAGAATTCCTGTGAAACCCATTCAATGCCTCACTAGACTTGTGGACTGTTCAGCAGGACTGAAGGATGGCACACGTGATGCCACACCACAAATGCAGCCCCAAGGATGAACCATGGAACTATGGACTAGTCAACATCACATACATCATGGAAGAGCTGATGGAGGCTATCCCAAGGGAGAGGCTAGTATCCATCCTAGAGGCTACTGGGCTGCAGGACAGCGAGCAGCATGGGTTAGTCTCAGGCAGATCCTGTCACACCAATCTAGTGGAGTACTATGACTGGGTAACCAGTCTATTATACAGGGGACATGCAGTGGATATACTGTACCTGTCCATGGGTGTGGGGTGGGTGTATGTAAATGATGAAAGAATAGGCGATTTGGACAATACAGGATCACAATGATGTGGGTGCCATGGTTTGCATATTCAAACTACTGGAAATGATATGACATAATCTGGTAGTGAAGATGGGGGGGGCGGCTCAGAGGTAATTTAAGGAAGTATTTTTTCACAGAGAGGGTTGTGGATGCATGGAATGGCCTTCTGGAGGAGGTTGTGGAGTCAAAAACAGTGGTGGAATTCAAGCACGCATGGGACAGTCATAAGGTAATTCTAGGGGGTGAGGGTAGGAAGAAATAGGCTGCTGGTTAACTAGGATCTGCAGCTTACCCATTAGGTAGGGAAATGGACAGACTGGGTGGGCCAAGCGGTCCTTATCTGCTGTCAAATTCTATGTTTCTATGTTGCAGCACATCACCTCAGCAACATGGTTTTCACCACAGCCACTTACAGGGTGTGTCTATGAGACTGGCACTGTGGAATTATATTACAACTGTGTACTGCGCCACACATCTGGATGGCAGGGGGCTTTAGCTGCTGGATTTGCAGATACAAGTGATACTAACAGCATGCACCCTACCACTGCTGTACTGCAATACATCACCTCAGCAACAGGGTTTACACCACAGCCACACACAGGGTGTGTGTAGGATACATTCAACATCATGCAGAACTGTAAACTGCATTGTTACAGCACTCCTATGTGTAGACATGTGGATCGCTGGAATTATGTTACTACCCTGTACTACACAGAACAGCTGGATGTCAGGGTGTTTCACCAGCTGGATACACAGATATTGGTGCTACTAACAGCTCTCACACTGCCACTGCTGTACTGCATCACATCACCTCAAGAACAGGGTTTGCACCTCTGACACCACAGGGTAGCCAGTACTGCCCCAAACATTTGGATGACAGGGTGTTTTACCAGCTATATTCACAGATACTGGTAGTGCAGCATATTACCTAGTAAGGCAGTCACTCACAATGATGGACATATACTGTCTCTGGATGAGAAAACATCAAAACAGAAAGTTGTTATCCCTCTGTACAGACAGTTGGTGAGACCCCATCTGGAGTACTGCGTCCAGTTCTGAAGACCCCATCTCCACAAGGACATAGACAGGATAGAGGCAGTCTAGAGGAAGGCAACTAAAATGGTGCAGAATCTGCAAGAGAAGCCATATGAGGAGAGACTAAAGGAGCTTAATTTGTATACCCTTGAGGAAAGGAGGGAGAGGGGGGACATGACAGAAACTTTTAAGTACCTCAGTGGATCAACAAAGTCCAAGAGGGTAGCATCTTTCAGAAAAAGAGAGGTGTAAGAACAAGGGGACACAATTTGAAGATGGGGGTGGTTCAGGGGCAATGTGAGGAAGTATTTTTTCACAGAGAAGGTGGTAGACACATGGAACAGCCTTTCTGAGGAGGTTTTGGGGTCTAAAACTGTGGGAGAATTCAAGAATACATGGGACAGACATAAGGCAATTTTTGTGGGGGAGTAGGAAGAAATAGGCTGTTGGTTAACTAGAATCTGCAGCTTGTCCTGTAGGTAGGGAAATGGGCAGACTAGGTGGGCCAAGAGGTCCTTATCTGCTGTCAAAGTCTATGTTTCTATGTTTCATAACAGAGAGCAAATAACTGATTTTTTTAGGATACTTATTTCTGACATTGAGCAGGTAAAACAGTACCAGCTGTACTATGTGCCGGATCTGTGGCCCATAACTCAATATTGTACTGGCAACACATCATATATTACACTTATTTAGCAATGTGCAGCACTCTCACCAATATAGTGACTATGTCCTGCAATTGTCATTGTCATTTGACTCTGCACCGCTTTCTTCACTGTCTTCATCCCCATCTACAGCAGCTGCTTGTGAAACATCACAACAAGCTCTGATGGGCTCAAACTGGTAAGGAAGGACAACATGTCTAAAATTTAGATCAAGATCTTCTATGTCCTCAAATTCCTCTGTCTCCATCACAGCATGACAATCACTACTAATACCACCAATAAAGGCAAGTCAGCAATTGAGCGCATGCTACTGTAACGCACTCCAGGTCCAACTGCTGAGATGTCTTGCTAGAATGACATCATCAACAGTGGCGCGTGGCTAGGAAACAGCATGGAACCAGGAATAAAGTGTTGTGAACAGTGCCAAGATAAAAATAAAAATTAAAAATAAAAAAAAAACATTGCCAGAAGTCAGAAAACACACCAAAAAGTAAGTTTGGCCACCTGATAACACTGTGTACATCTAAATGAACTGGGTGAGACACCAGAATGCAGCTTCTAACATTTGATGTGTTTAGGTGTCCTCACAAGGAAACTTAAAACAGAGAGAGAGAGCGAGAGAGAGAAAGAGGCAAAAAAAAAGAGAGAAGTGACATTAAACAAGCATTTGTCAATGCCGAATGTTTGCTTGCTGGCATTGGCAGTGGTAGTGTAGAAGTTACAGAGCTGCATAATAAGAATGGCAGTGAAGTATTGAACTGAAGCCAACCCCACCACCACCCTGCAGAGAGTGACAGGCATTGAGGTGTGTCTTTGGGTCATCAGGCATAACGGCCACACCATTTCACCACACCCCACCCTGCAGACACTGACAAGTGTCACGGTGTTCACTAGGGTCTTTGGTCCTGCGCACCCCATTCCATTAGGAAATACGGTGAGATGGGTGCGATATAGGAGAATAGAGGTGAACATTGGGGCCAAAGAGTCCAAGGCATACCTTGATGCTCTCACTGGCTGCAGGGTGGAATGGTATGAGCATTACAGGCAAGAATCCCAAGTCACACCCTGATGCCTGTCATTCTCAGGGTTGGGCTGCTATGGTTGGAAACCCTACTACCTCAGGCATTCGCTGGTATTTTCACTCCAAATGTTCAACATGTTTTTTTGTGACCCCACCCTCATGAACAGGGGAATATCAGTTTGTTAGCCGAAAGCTGCTTATGCACAGCGACTACGGCATTTAGCACCACAGGTGCAAAACATTCGAACAGGATGTAAAAATGACAGCTGTACTGTTCATGGGGAGGTGTAAAAATGGCAATGTTGCAAATCTGTAGTAAAAATATTTAAAAAATGGTGGCGTCGGCGTACATAGAAACTGTACAGACACCCGTAATATAATTAGGTTGGGATTTTTTTACAGCCGATTGTCAACTCAGGCATTTTGGTGCCTCGATCATGAACAGTGTCACTGTGGTTTCTTTATCTGTCCGAACAATGATTTCCACAGCGACCACGCATTTCTGCGCTGAAAGTGTGAAAACACACTCGGCCATGTTGTGAAAAAATGACAGCTGTACTGTAAATAAGGAAGTGTGGAAAAATGCCACTGGTGAAAATCTGGACTTAAAATATTACAAAGTCATGAACTTAGGGTGCGTGAAACCGCGAATGCTCATTCGTAACACAGTCATTTTATGGACTTTTGTCACCAAATTTTCAACATAGCCATTTTAAGACCTCTGCTCATGAACAGTGTAACTGTGATTTTCTTAATCTGTCCCAAACATTGCTTGCACACCAACAGCACCATTATGCGCTACATATGCGAAAACACGTTTGGGCAGCATATGAAAATGGCAGCTGTGCTGTTCATAAGGAAGTGTAATAAAATGGCAATGTTGAAAATCTGGAGTGAAAATATTAAATTCGCAAACTTATGAGCATGCATAGGAACTGCGCAACGCACGCTCGTAAAACAGTCATTTTTAGGAATTTTTTCACGAAATTTTCAACATAGCCATTTTAAGACCTCTGCTCATGAACAGTGTCACTGTGATTTCCTCAATGTGTCCCATACATTGATTTCGCACATCGACTGTGCCATTGCGCGCTACAGGGGCGGAAACACATTTTGGGCAAGATGTGAAAAATGACAGCTGTAGTACTCATAAGAAGGTGTGGTAAAATGGCAATGTTGAAAATCTGGAGTGAAAATATTGAAAATTTGCAAACTTACGAGCCTGCGTAGGAACTGTACAATGCACACTCATAAAACAGTCATTTTTTGGAATTTTTTTACCAAATTTTCAACATAGCTATTCTAAGACCTCTGCTCATGAACAGTGTCACTGTGATTGTCTTACTTTGTCCCATACATTGATTTCGCACACCAGCTGCGCCATTGTGCGCTACATGGGCGGAAACACGTTTTGGGTGAGATGTGAAAAATGACAGCTCTACTGCTCATAAGAAGGTGTGGGGTAAAATGGCAATGTTGAAAATCTGGAGTGAAAATATTGAAAATTTGCTAACGTACGAGCTTTCGTAGGAACTGCACAACGCACGCTCGTAAAACAGTCATTTTTAGGAATTTTTTCACCAAATTTTCAACATAGCCATTCTAAAACCTCTGCTCATGAACAGTGTCACTGTGATTTTCTTAATTTGTCCCATACATTGATTTCGTACACCGACTGCGCCATTGTGCGCTACATGGGCGGAAACACATTTTGGGTGAGATGTGAAAAATGACAGCTATATTGCTCATAAGAAGGTGTATTAAAATGGCAATGTTGAAAATCTGGAGTGAAAATATTGAAAATTCGCGAACTTATGAGCCTGCGTAGGAACTGCGCAACGCACGCTCGTAAAACAGTCATTGTTAGGAATTTTTTCACCAAATTTTCAACATAACCATTTTAAGACCTCTGCTCATGAACAGTGTCACTATGGTTTTCTTAATTTGTCCCGTACATTGGTTTCACACACCAACTGCGCCATTGTGCGCTACATGGGCGGAAACACATTTTGGGTGAGATGTGAAAACTGACAGCTATACTACTCATAAGAAGGTGTTGTAAAATGGCAATGTTGAAAATCTGGAGTGAAAATATTGAAAATTCGTGAACTTAAGAGCGTGCATAGGAACTGCGCAACGCACGCTCGTAAAACAGTAATTTTTAGGAATTTTTTCACCAAATTTTCAACATAGCCATTTTAAGACCTCTGCTCATGAACAGTGTCACTGTGGTTTTCTTAATTTGTCCCGTACATTGGTTTCACACACTGACTGCGCCATTGTGTGCTACATGGGCGGAAACACATTTTGGATGAGATGTGAAAAATGACAGCTGTACTACTCATAAGAAGGTGTGGTAAAATGGCAATGTTGAAAATCTGAGTGAATAATGAGAAAATTCGCGAACTTCTGGCGATGTGTGGAACTACTAGCACACTAATAAAACAGTCGTTTTTGGAATTTTTCCACCAAATTTCCAAAATAGGCTTTGAGAGCCCACTCTTATGAACACTGGCAGTGTCGTTGACATTGGTCCCGAAAGGTGATTTCGCGCAGTGACTGAGAAATCACCCTTCGGGCCCGAATAACGCCATGACAGTGACAGCATTCATGAGAAGGGGTCCCAAAAACCCCATGTTGAAAATTTGGTGCAAAAATTCCAAAAAATGCCTGCGATATGCAACAAAGTTGAAAAAACCCTGCCTAGCACATTATACAGCTTACCGTCATTTCCTCAGTTCGCGGTTGGCTTTGAAGAGTGCAGACGTGTTCCCGGTCCAGCGAAGATTGTTGCACCAAGCTCCGGAGGTAGTATGGGGTGAGGGGTGTGTGGGAGGCTGGGTGCGCGGTGGGTGGGTGCGGGTTGTGGGGGGCAGGAAGACTCGTGGGACCATTTTTGCTTTACAGGTAAAAAAAAAGCGGACGCTTGCCATGCTGGGTGGGCTCCAGCATGGCAGAAGGACTGCTTGGGGCATGAAGCCAAGGGGATTGGGCACCCGCCGGGTTATGAGATTTGTTGCCACGCTGGGGGCCCAGCATGGCACCTTGTACACAGAGAGTGAAGCCGATCGCGGGATTGGGCACCTCGCCGGCTATGCCATTGAGTTGCTACGCTAGGGTGGGCACCCAGCCGCAGCATTTGGAAGGCTTTGGGGGAGCGCAGCACAGCCGACGGGGATTGGGCACACCCGCGGCTATAGAGTGTGTGCGTAGGGGCAGCACGCAGTATGCATGCGTGTGTGTGTGTGCGCTGTGTGTGTGTGTGTGTGTGTGTGTGTGTGTGTGTGTAGGGGAGCTGCGTATGAGCAGGCGATATCTTATCGCTGTTCACTGAAGCATAGCTCCCCCTTTCAACTGTATGCCACTGCATTTTGGAGCTTGTCATAGACAGCTCCAGCATGCATTGGCTTACAGGGGCCGCGCCTGCCAACACACTGACTGAATTGGAAGAGGGGGTGACACACCTCCGAAATCTCGGATGATGGCACTATGTTTCTTGCACATGCATGCAAGCAAATATAAAAATGGGTGCTCAAGAAGAGTTGAGAATACTGATGAAAACCTAGGGTTAGCAATACTTAAAGGATTGTGCCTTGCTGTTATGAACCCAAATGTGTAATAAAAATAAACTTGTTTCCTAGTAGATCTAATTAAATTGTTAACTGTGATGTTTTCTGCTGTTTTAATGAATTTATAGCAGAGGCCTGCAGTAATAGAATATGGCAGCAGCCTGCTGTAAAATCAACCACAGTGCAAAATTGTTTGCAAGGGGGAAACAGCTGTCCCCAGCACCATTTTTATGTTTGTGTGCACATGCCTGCATGGCAAACATTTTGTTACAAAGAGCAGCATTTCACAGGTGTATCACTCACAGTTTGGTGGCTCAGCAATGACAAACCAATGATCAGATAGGCCGCTTATGATGCTATTCTCTGTTTTCAGGGTATAAACTTCTTGAAGTTGAAAGGATCCAGCCGGTCCTATCAGACAGCGCTGGATTATTTCATCTACTGGTACATGACACCACCCATCTGCTGCTCTGCTTGTATTAGATTTATTCACAAAATGGAAACTCGTACAAACAAAATGCAGACTAGGGAAAAAGTGGTCAACAGTGTGGTTCGGGCATTCGCATACAAACAAACTGCGAAGAGACAGGCATTCTTAGGCAGGCTGGCCTGCATGGAGCTGGGAAGTTAAGAAATGTGCAAATGGGGAAAAATCCACTTTCCTTAGAAAACTTGTCCAGATCAGATGCATGTAAATCCCTAGCCCTTTTCTATTTACCCACACCATATTTTCTTCTTGTTTGGTCAGGACCCGGTGCATCATTTTTGGAACTGTAAAGCTTTTTTTTCCCCAGAATAAACTTCTTACTCTTCAAATCCTGAATTGAATCCTGGTTAAATTATGGCTGGAAACTGCTCCAAGCCATTATTTTCCCCATGCATTCAGCGGGGACTAGGAAAAACTTTGTATCATTTGATGCCAGCTAGTACCCCTCACCAGCTAGTACCACCCCATCCTGCCCATTTCCACTGTGCAACACCGGGGAGACCACCCCCGATGCTGTCAAACATGACACCAACACTGGGGTGCCCAATCCCTGGTGACAGTATCTGAAATAAAAAACACTGTCCCTCATAGTCTTTTTTTTTATCTTTGTAAAAAAGAAATTTGTCCATTGATGTCTGTTACCACCACCCCTACACCACCATTACCTGAACCCCACCCAGCTTCCCCACTCAGCACCCCTACCCCCCCTTACTAAGCTACCAGGGGTCCAACACTATAATCCTTACGTGTCTTCACTCTTCAGTGTGCCAGACTGGGAACTGAGGCAATCTGGTATGCAGTCAGTATATTTCAATCCATTTTGAACTTGTACTCATAACTTGGTCATTTTTAATATCCCCCCCCAAAAAAATGTAATATCCCCAACAAGAAGAAATTTTCAGCATCTTTTGAGACCCCACCTCATGAACAAAGTAGGTAAAATCTTTCAAATTTGGCTTGAAAAGTGATTTTGCAGTTGCTCCTTGAAATCACCTTTTAGGAAGGATTTGAAAATGTTCAGCTACTGGGTTTATGAAGTGGGGTCATAAGAAGGCTATGTTGAAAATTTGGGTTAAAAATATAAAAAAAAAGTGTTATAAACATACGTTGAAAATTTTCAATGCTCCCTCATAACTTTGGCAGTTTTCAGTATTTTGACCTCATATTTTCAACATAGTCTTTGTTCACACCACCTCATGAACATGACAGCTGTCATTTTTCAAATCCTGGCCAACATGTGTTTTCACACCTGTGGCACAAAATGATATTTTAGCCAGGATTTTAAAATTTTCACCTACTGGGTTCATAAGATAGGGTCATAAGAAAATTACATTGAAAATTTGGATGCAGCATTTCTGTTGACCTGCAAGACTGTTTTTACAGTGAGACAGGCTCCAGCAGACTTATTTGTCATTTTGTTCTAATTGCTGTCATTGCCTTTGTATATTTTACTATTTTGTCTGAGGGGAATGCTCCTGCAGCACACTGAAAGCAGCAAGCTGGTGAAAGGAAGAGGGGGGCTGAGGTAAGCCACCACAAACTACAACAAGCATTTGTCAATGCCAAATGTTGGCTTGCTGGCATTGGTATTGGTAGTGCAGGAGTTAGAGAGATAATGTCAGTAAAGTACTGAACTGACGCCAACCCTACCCTTACCCTGCAGAGACTGACAGGCATTGGGGGTGTGCCTTTGGGTCATTGGCCATAACGCTCATGCCATTTCACCTCACCCTACCCTGCAGACACTGACAGGTGTCGCAGTGTGCCTTGGGGTCTTTGGGCCTTATACGTACCCCATTCCACAAGGAAATATGCTGAAATGGGTGCAGTATAAGAGAATGGGGTGAATGTCAGGGAAAATACCCCAAGGCACACCAATATGCCTGTCACTGGCTGCAGGCTGGGGGTGGAATGGCATGAGCATTACGGCTGATGATCCCAAGTTACACCTTTGATGCCTGTCAGTCTCTGCATAGTAGGGTGTTATGATTGGAAACCCTAATGCCCCAGCCGTTTGTTGGTATTTTCGCTCCAAATTTTCAAAATGGGATTTTTGTGCCCCCTCCTCATGAACAGTGGCACTCTCATTTTGCTAATCCCAAAAGGTGGTTTTGCACAACGACCGAGCCATTTGGCGCCACAGGTGTGAAAACACATTTCCTTTTTTTTTTTTAATTCTCTATTTTTTCCGAGCAGGACCCCATCTTAACTTGGCCCTGGTCACGGCACCCCGGAGACCTCCACCACCTCCTATGGCTGCTGATATCCCTCGGTCACCCCCGGCTTGCCCCCTCGGAGAGCAGGGCCATGGTCACCTTCACCAGCATCCCACGGGACTTATGGCTGGTCGGGGATCCGCAGCAATGGTGGTGTCTCGAGGTCCTCCAGGGAGGTCATCATGTGTACATTGCCCTTGCCTCAGCTTTTATCTCCTTATGGAGGCAGGGACGTGCAATGATGCAAGCCTCTGCCCCACCTCCCAGAACTGCCTCTGTCGGTCACCTGAGGCCCCCCAGCCTCCTCTAGGAGCCCTCAGTGCACCGAACGCTTCCCTCGCTCTCCCCCCAGAGAAGGAGAACAGTCCTTGGGATGCTCTATCCTTCTCCCCGCGGCCAGCCCTCCGATGATCCGGGTCCATTCCCAAACCCGGGTTGCCGGTGTCACGAGCGGAAATCCCACTGCTGTGCCAACGGGCCGGCTTGAAAACACATTTCTAGCAGGATGTGAAAAATTACAGCTGTACTGTTCATGAGGTCATGTGAAAAAATGGCAATGTTGAAAATCTGCAGTGAAAATATGAAAAATTGGTGAAGTTATGAACGTATGTAGGAACTGCGAAACGCACACCTGTAATTAAATCATTTTTTGGAATTTTTTCACCATATTTTTAATATGATCATTTTTGAATTTCTCCTCATGAACAGTGGCACTGTGATTTTGTTAATCTGTCCCGAAAGTTGATTTCCCACAGTGACCGTGCCATGCGGAGCCACAGGTGTGAAAACATGTTTCAGGAATGATGTGAAAAATGACAGCTATACTGTTCATAAGGAGGTGTGAAAAAATGGCAATGTTAAAAATCTGGAAAGAGAATATAAACAAGCATTTGTCAATGCCGAATGTTGCTTGCTTGTATGTGCTGTTTAGGTATTTGGAAGTGATAGTTCCATGCCTTCCTCCCAAGACATGCACTGTGTCTTTCCATTCAGTATTCAGAGAAGAGTGGGAGGGCCAAGGGCCACAGCAGTACAGCAGTTGCCAAGGGGGTGAAGAGGTGGACAATAGTCCATTCAAAGGCAAAAAAGTCCTGCAGGAGTTCACTAAATTGAAGGGTGGACAAAGTGATGGAACCAGATGGCATACGCCCAAGGATATTAAGAGAACTGCGAAGGGAGAGAGATAGCAGTACCTCTGGCAGCCATGTTCACTGAGTCATTCAACACGAATGGACTGGAGGAGGGCACATGTGGTCCCTCTATACAAGTCCGGCAGCAGTGAGGAGGCAGGGAACAATAGGCCGTTCAGCCTCACCTCAGTAGTGGGGAAGATCATGGAGACATTGCTTAAAGAAAGGATAGTGGGGCATCTAGAAGCCATCAGAGTCCAGGACCATAGACAACATGGATTCACAGTGGGGACATCATGTCAGACAAATCTGGTTGATTTCTTTGACTGAGTGACAAAGGAAGTGAATCAGGGTGGGGCAGTGGATAATGCTTACCTTGACTTCAGCAAAGCCTTTGACACCATCCCATATAGGAGGCTGATAAACTAGCTGGGTAGGCTGGGCATGGGGAAAAGGGTAGTAAACTGGGTTAGAAACTGGCTAACAGACAGGAGGCAGAGAGTGGTGGTAAATGGTGTGTAGGGAGAGGGGGTGACCAGTGGGGTGCTGCAGGGATCGGTGAGGGCCAGTCCTGTTCAATGTCTTCATTAGTAACATTGCAGAATGTCTGAAGAAATTTTCACAAATTTTCAACATAGCCATTTTAAGACCTCTGCTCATGAACAGTGCCACTGTGATTTTCTTAATCTGTCCCAAACATTGATTCGCACACTGAATGCGCCGACAGCGCCACATGCGGAAACACATTTTGGGTGAGATGTGAAAATGACAGCTGTACTGCTCATAAGGAGGTGTGGTAAAATGGCAATGTTGAAAATCTGGAGTGAAAATATCAAAATTTGTGAACTTATGAGCATGCATAGGAACTGCTAGCACTTAGCAGCTCGTAAAACAGTTATTTTTACAATTTTTTCACCAAATTTGCAACATAGGCTTTTTGAGAGCCCATCTTATGAACACTGGCACTGTCGTTACATCTGGTCCAAAGGTGATTTTCACAGTGACCACAAAATCACCCTTCAGGCCCGATTAACGCCATGACAGTGACAGAATTCACGAGGAGGGGTCCCAAAAACCCCATGTTGAAAATTTGGTGCCAAAATTCCAAAAAATGCCTGAGATATGCAGCAAAGTTGAAAAACCCTATCTATCCCATTATACAGCTTCACGCATTTCCTCAGTTCTGATCGGCTTTGAAGAGTGAAAGCGTGTTCCCGAGTCCACCGAAGATCATCGGCGCTGTGGTCTGGAGGTAAGTATGGGGTGAGGGGATGTGGGGAGGTTGGAGTGCGCAGTGGGTGGGTCACGGGTTGTGGGAGGGCAGGGAGAAGGCGCCGAGGACAGTTTTTATATTTGCAGGTTTATTTTTTTAATAAGGCGATAAGGGACATTTGCTATGCTTGGGTGGGCTCCCAGCGTGGCAGCTGGAAGGCTGTTTTGGGGGCTGGGCCGACAGGGATTGAGCACCCCTGTCAGCCATAACACATTTGCAATGCTGGGGTGGGCTCCCAGCGTGGGCGCCTGGAAAGCTTTTGAGGCCGATGGAGTTGGGCACCCCTGTCGGCCATACAGTGTGTGTGTGTGTGTGTGTGGAGGGAGGGAGCGCATGAGCAGCCGCAGCATGCATGCGTGCGTGGTGTGTGTGTGTGTGTGTGGAGGGGAGCTCTGCTCACCAAAGCGGAGCTCTCCCTTTCAACTGTACGACCACTGCATTTTCAACTGCTGTCATAGACAGCTGCAGCAGTGATTGGGGAACTGGGGCCGCACCTGGAAACACACTGACTGAATTGGAAGACGGGTGCCACACCTCTGAAAACTTGGATGATGGCACTATGTTTCTTGCACACGCGTGCAAGCAACATAAAAATTGGCAAAGTTACACGTGTGCATAGAAACTGCACAAAGCACACTCGCAATGCAGTCATTTGTTTGAATTTGTTCTCCAAATTTGCAACATGTGCTTTTTGGGACCTCCCCTCATGAACAGTGGGACTGTCATTTCATTAATCAGTCGCAAATGTGATTCCGCGCAGGGACTGCGAAATCTCCTTTTGGGACTGAGAAACTAACTGACAGTGACACGTTCATGAGGGGTTCCAGGAACCCCATGTTGAAAATGTGGGGCCAAAATTCCCAAAAATGGCTGCGATATCAACCTAAGTTGACTCCCCTCCCCATTGCCTCCCATTATAAAGCTTACCGTCACTTCTTCAGTTCGCAGTTCAGCTTTGAAGAGTGAAGATGTGTACTGGTTCAGAGAAGATCATGACTCCCGACCTCTGGAAGGTAAGTATGGGTGAGGGGGTGTGGGGAGGTGTGTGTGTAGAAGGAGGGTGGGGATGGGGAAGGGGGACAAGGGTGACAATGGTGGACCATTTTCTTGTTTGCAGGGAGAAAAAAAAAGACAGTGAGGGAAGGTTTTCTTTATTTACAGGTTACACACACAAAAAAATAGGCACACGGGGTGGGCTTCCAGTGTGCCATAATTCAGGGGGAGGATACCAACACTGAGATTGGGCACCCCGATGTTGGGAAGGTGTATAGGTGAGTTGGGGGAAGCACATCTGACACCTGAAGAGGGCATCCCAGTGTCAGAAAGGAAAGGGGAAACTGTTTAACCAGGTAAGACACACTAAGAGGAGGGATGCTGACAAGGGGATTTGGCACCCTGTTGTTGGCTTTTCGGGAATGTGTGGTGGGTGGCAGGAGCCACCATGTTATGGTGTCCCACACAATGTGGAGAATGGAACACACCAACACGGGGATTGGGCACCCTGATGCTGGCTTTCTGGGGATTGTGTGGCAGATGGCAGAAGCCACCATATTTATTGAAATGTTTCATCAGGGAAAGTCATGTAATGGAGGCGTGTCATCTGCCGCTGCACTGATGAGCCTGTCTATGATTGCAGCAGCAGATTTTTTTCAGCTCTTGGCTCTCTCTGAAACTGCTGTCATTGGCAGCATGCTCACTGATTGGTGGCTTAGGGCCTCACCCGCTAAAGCATCCCCTGCACTGGACAACACTGACACACCTCTGAAATGTGTTACTACCACAAGACGTTGCTTGTGCGTACACAAGCCAACATAAAAACAGTGCTACCAATTTCTTTTGGAGATATTTTAGGGCACTTTAGCCTGTTTAGTCTTTTAGTAACTCCACGAAGGAGGTAGGCACTTTTTTAAAGGGACAGAAGGCTAGAGCAGGAGTGTGGTTACTGTGTGACCTCAGAACGACATCCAAGTCACTGTGTGCATATAAACTCACACATTAGCGAGCAAGGGGAGCTTGAGTGGGGCATGCATCATAGAGCGAGGAGATGAAGCACATCAGCACGTGTCAGCTGGTGTCTGCAGGGGACTGCAAGGGCAGCAGATCCATAAGTTAGGATTATCTTTGTAGAACAAAGTGTATTATACACTTTTCTAGGGCAGGGATTTTGCAAGGCCATATAGAAAATGGAGGCTAAAGTAATAGAATTTAAAGATGATACATGGGGGACCAAATGTAGTAGCTGTGGCAATGTTACTACTGAAGTATGTAATGAACACAACACATATACTTGCACACAATGTAAAGAAATAAAGGAATTAAAATCTAAAATCTGTGGTCTGGAACTGCAGATCCTAAATTTGAAATAATCCATAAATGTGGACATAGGGGCACAGTGTGAGGCAGCACATGTTGATAATAGAGGTGAATGTTGATAGAAGAGGTGAACAATCTAATAAACGTACGAGAGAGAGAGAGAGTGAGGATGTGGATGACTGGTACCATGTGCACAGTAATGCAATCCATAAAACGAAAAGGAAGGAGAGAAGGGAGAAAGATGCAACAGAATGGAACAATAGATTTGCACCATTAACGAACTTGATGGATAAGATAGAGGAACAAGCAGATGATCTTATACAGTTGGCTAGTGAGAAAGAACCAGGCAAGACATTAGAGGTGAGGACAAAGAAAGTGCTGCAAAAGTTATCAATGATCAGGCTAGGCCAAGTCACACTTCACAAGGGCTTGCAGATAACCAAATGACCCCACTGCCTGAGCATGGTGAAATGAAGAATGCAGACAAAAATGGAGCCGAAATACATAAAAGGGGCAATAATGATCTGAACAGACAAATATTAATCCTAGGAGACTCATGATTAGATATATAGATTGTCACACCACATATGGTGATAAGGAAAACATAGCTAATTGCAGTTTCTTGGGGGCCTCAATTAAGGATATTGAGCAAATGTTACCAAATATTTTGAAACCTGCAGGGTTAAGGCCATTAGTTACACTGCATGCTGGAACTAATAACACAAAGAGACAGTCGTGGGAAGAAATCTTAGAGGAATATAAAGAATTTAAGAAATTTATGGATGATAGACATGCTGAGTTAATCATATCTGAAATATTACCTGTACCTAAAGCCACGCAGAGCTGAACAAAGAAAATAAAACATGTCAATAATAAACTAAGACTATGGTGTTTACAAAACAACATACAATGTATAAAAACCTGGGAACTGTTTGATTTGACCTATTTTCATATGACGGACTGCATTTAAACGAAAAACGTAGTAGATACCTAGGGCAAATCATTAAAAAATTCATCACAAGTAAACCTTTAAACTAACCAAAATGGGGAAAGGGGAGGAAATCATTATAAAAAATATGATTAATCCAGATAACCCACTAATTCCTAGGGCATGTAATACTAAATGTACTAAGAAGATCTACCCTCAAGAAATTAAGGCTATTTTAATCAATGCAAGAAGCCTTGTCAATGAAAAAGATGAATCAGAACTCCTGTTACAGAATGAGAAATTTGATCTGTGTGTAGTCACTGAAACCTGGTGGCAGGATGATGATTGGTGTCAACATATTTCAGGCTATAATTTGTTTAACAATTGTGTGGGGAAAAGAGGGGGTGGGGTTGAATTATATGTTATGGAAACATACAACGCCCATGAGACAAAACCTGTATTGCCTACTAATGAGAAAGTAGATCAGCTGTGGATAAACCTCATGCAACCCCATAGTAAACAAGCATTTGTCAATGCCGAATGTTTGCTTGCTGATATTAGCATTGGACATGCAGGGGATGCAGTTAGACAGATGCAGAATAGGAGTGGCAGTGAAGTATTGAACTCACGCCAATCCCACCTCCACCCTGCAGAGATGGACAGGCATTGGGGTGTGCCTGTGGGTCGTTGCCCATAATGCTTATGGCATTTCACCTCACCCTATCCTGTCAACACCGACAAGTGTTGAGGTGTGCCTTGGGGTGTTCGCTTCACAGTCACCCCATTTCATAAGGACATACACTGAAATGGGTGCAGTACAGGAGAATGGGGTGAAGTCTGGGGCTGAAGAATGCAAAGCGCACCTCGATGCCTGTCACTGGCTTGAGGGTGGGGGTGGGATGGCATGAGCATTACAGTCGGTGATCCAAAGTTACACTTCTGATGCCTGTCAGTCTTTACAGGGTGTGACATTATAAAAACATAGAAACACAGATTTTGACGGCAGATAAGGACCGCTTGGCCCACCCAGTCTGCCCATTTCCCTACCTAATGGATAAGCTGCAGATCCTAGTTAACCAGCAGCCTACTTCTTCCTACCCTCACCCCCTAGAATTGCCTTATGACTGTCCCATGCATGCTTGAATTCCACCACTGTTTTGACTCCACAACCTCCCTCGGAAGGCCGTTCCATGCATCCACAACCCTCTGTGAAAAACTACTTCCTTAAATTACCTCTGAGCTGCCCCCATCTTCAAATTGTGCCCCCTTGTTCTTGCACACCTCATTTTTTGAAAGATGCTACCCTCTTGGACTTTGTTGATTCCCTTGAGGTACTTGAAAGTTTCTATCATGTCCCCCTCTCCCTCCTTTCCTCGAGGCTATACATATTAAGCTCCTTAAGTCTCTCTTCATATGTCTTCCGGTGCAGACCCTGCACCATTTTGGTTGCCCTCCTCTGGACAGCTTCCATCCTGTCTATGTCTTTGCGGAGATTGGGTCTCCAAAACTGCATGCACTACTCCAGATGGGGTCTCACCAGCTGTCTGTACAGAGGCATAATAACTTCCTGTTTTCTACTGGTGATGCCTCTCCCTATGCATCCCAGTATCCCCCCAGCCCTCCTTGCTGCCCTCTCACATTGCTTGCCCACCTTTAGGTCATCTGAAATGACTACCCCAGGTCCTTTTCCATTTTTATTGTTGTTAGTATCTCACCCCCCATTGTGTACTCTTCCCTGGGTTTTGTTTCCAGGTGCATTACCTGCACTTCTTAGCATTGAATCTAGGCTGCCATACATTTGACCATTCCTCTAACCTTGCCAAGTCTCTTCTCATCCTTTCCACCCCACCTTGTGCATCAACTCTGTTGCAGATCTTTGTGTCATCTGTAAAGAGACATACTTTTCCTTCCAGTCCCTCTGCAATGTCGCTTATAAAGACATTGAAGAGGACCGGTCCTAATACTGAACCCTGCGGTACCCCACTAGTAACCCCCCTTTCTTCAGAGTGGACTCCAT
Source organism: Neoceratodus forsteri (assembly GCA_016271365.2). NCBI lineage: Eukaryota > Metazoa > Chordata > Ceratodontiformes > Ceratodontidae > Neoceratodus > Neoceratodus forsteri. The sequence continues at coordinate 123,696,128 of JADMNL010000023.1, read as the reverse complement.
TTACTATTACTCTCTGTGGTTAGAAACCCTAACACCCTGGGCGTTTGTTGGTATTTGCACTACAAATTTTCAGCATGGCCTTTTTGTGACCCCCACCTCATGAAAGCATCTGAGACCTCTACTCATGAACAGTGGCATTGTGATTTTGTTAATGTGTCCCAAACTTCGACTTCCCACAGTGGCCCGTGCCATTCTGCACCAGATGTGCAAAAACACAGTTCAGGCAGGATGTGAAGAATGACAGCTGTACCATCCATAGGGAGGAGTGAAGAGATGGCAATGTTGAAAATCTGTAGTGAGAATATTGAAAATGCTCAAAGTTCCGAGCGTATGTGGAAACTGCACAACACGTACTTGTACCGCAGTCATTTAGTGGAATTATTTCACCAAATATTCAACATAGGCATTTTGTGACCTCTACTCATGATGACTGTCACTATGATTTTCTTAATCAGTCCGAAACATTAATTTTCCATAGCGACTGCGTCATTGTGCGGCTGGATGTGTAAAAGCATATTTCGGCAGGATATAAAAAATGACAGCTGTACTGTTCATAAGGAGGTATGGCAAACTGGCAATGTTGAAAATCTGGAGTGAAAATATTACAAATTTGAGCACTTACGAGCATACATGGAAACTGCACAACACACGCTTGTAACACAGTCATTTTATGAACTTTTGTCACCCAAGTTTTCAACATAGGCATTTTAGGTCCTCTGCTGATGAACAGTGTCACTATGATTTTCTTAATGTGTCCCAAACACTGATTTCCCACAGTGACCACGCTATTCTGTGCCGGAAGTGCGAAAACACATTTCATCAGGATGTGAAAAATGACAGCTGTACTGTTCATAAGGAGGTGTGGAAAAATGCCAATGTTGAAAATCTGGAGTGAAAATATTACAGATTTGTGAAGGTACGAGCATGCATGGAAACTGCGCAATGCATGCTCATAAAGCAGTCATTTTTTGGATTTTTTCTACCAAATTTGCCACATAGGCTTTTTGAGAGCCCGCCTCATGAACACTGTCACTGTCGTTTAGTTATTCAGTCCGGAAAGGTGATTCCGCACAGTGACCGCGAAATCACCTTTCGGGACCAAATAACGCCATGATAGTGGCTGAATTCATGAGGAGGGGTCCCAATAATCCCATGTTGAAAATTTAGTGCCAAAATTCCCAAAAATACCTGAGATATGCACCAAAGTTGAAAAAAACCTATTTATGCCATTATACAGCTTACCGGCATTTCTTCAGTTCACGGTCGGCTTTGAAGAGCACATACATGTTCCCGGTCCACTGAAGATCATTGTGCTGGGCTCCAGAGGTAAGGATGGGATGGGGGTGGGGGAGGCAGGGTGCGCAGAGAGTGGGTGTGGGTTGGGGGAGGGGCCACCGAACTCAACGAGAGACCGTTTTCTGTTTTACAGGTTTTAAAAACAAAACAAAATAAAAACATTGCAAGACTTTTTTTTTATAGGGACATTTGGCATGCTGGGGTGGGCTCCCAGCATGCCACCTGAGTGTTTTTTTTGGGAGGGCTGTAATCGACGGGGGATTGAGCATCCCCATTGGCACATACCAGGGAAGAGCCGAAGGGGATTGGGCACCCCCCTCGGCACACAACAAATTGGGGGGGACATTATGCCAATGGGGAGTGGGCTCCCCCATTGGCAAATTGAACTGAGAAGGGGAGGCTGAAGCAGACGGGGATTGGGCCCCTCCGTTGGCAAAGAAAGACTGTTGGGGGGCACAGGATACCAAGGGGGATTGGGCACCTCCTCAGCACACAATAAATTGGGAAGGGGGTTACATTATGCCTATGGGGAGTGGGCTCCCCATCAGCAAATGACCTGTGTCGGGGATGGAGAGGTACTGCCCTGCAATGACAGGTTACTCCCTCATTGCAGTGGTGGATTCATTTCAAGGTGGTGGTACGCTGACTGAACTAGTGTCAGCAGCAGCATGCCACCGCATTGGGGAAAGTGGGTCAAGCCTCAAAAGGCACTGGGGCCATTGGACCCCACAATGCCACACCTTCAAAACTCCACTTCTCTCCTAAGTTGTAATGAAATGTTTCTTATGCATGCGTGCAAGCAAACAAAAAATCACAGATGGTATCTGCTACAGGGTGCCTGGAACTGTCCTGAAGAAAATAAGAGCTTTCTACAAGCTATTAAGAGCATAGAGTTAAGTGGCAAGGCACTTAGTATGGAGAATTTTAACCTTCCCAATATAAATTGGAAATGGGTGATAGGTACCACTGAACTAGAGAAATACTTTATTGACCTAATTATCTCTAATGACAATACATATATGAGGGAATAAGAGGGAAAAATATATTAGATTTGGTCTTTATTAACATGAAAAATGAAATAACCAAGTGTATAGTAAGAGAGCCTCTGGGTTCAAGTGACCATAACATGGTTGGATTCAAACTCATACACTTAGCACCCACACATAAGGGGGTGACCAAAATCAAATGTTAGAACAAGGTTGATTATAACACAATTAGAAGTTACATGAATGAATGGGACTGGAAAAAGGAACTGAAAGACTTGAATGTACATGGTATATGGACAGTGATTAAAAATAAGATAGAGCAATGTGTAAGACAATTTATCCCAGAAAAGAGTAGTTACTACAATGAGGGGAAACTTTCCACATGGCTACGTTATAGTATTAACAAATGCATAAAAAGGAAAAAGAGAGCATATGCCAAGTATAAGAAGAGGCCTACTGCATACAATTTGCAGAAGTTTAAAATAACTGCAACAACTTGTCCTTGGTCACAGGGGTGGTGCCAATGGACTGGAAGAGGCCAGAGGTGGTTGCACTACATAAGGGGGGAAGCAGAAGGACGAGGTCAAAAACTACTGTCCTATTAGTCTTACTTTGGTGGTGGGGAAGGTAATGGAAACACTACTTAAGATCAGGTTCATAGAATACTTGGAGAAGAATGGCATGCAGGATGACAGGAAGCATGGCTTCACCAAGGGAAGGTCCTTTCAGACTAACCTGATAGAGTTTTTCGATGGGGTGACACAGATAGCGGACCAGGGATGAGCAGTGGACGTGGCCTATCTGGATTTCAATAAGGTCTTCAGCACCATTCCACATGGTGGAATGGAACATAAGCTGAACAAACTAGGGGTGGACAACAGGATCACCAGGTGGGTGGAAAACTGGTTGAAGAGAAGGAGTCAGACAGTGGTGGTAAATGGGACACATTCCAGGGAATGGGCCGTGACCTGTGAGGTACCACAGGGGTCAGTGCTATGACCAATGCTCTTCAACATCTATGTTAGTGACCTAGCAGAGGGTCTGGAGGGATGGGTGTGCCTGTTCGCAGATGATACAAAAGTCTGCAATAGGGTGGATTCACCTAGTGGGGTGCCAGCCATGAGGCAGGACATGGAGAGGCTGGAGAGGTGGTCTGATACCTGGAAATTGAAGTTTAATACACAAAAGTGCTCACTGATGCACCTGGGGAGGAAGAATAGGAGGGAAACTTACTCCCTTGGGGGGTTGGTGATTAAGGAGAAGGAAACAGAAAGGGACCTGGGGATTATGGTATCGTGTGACCTCAAGGTGGGCAGCGAGTGTAGCAGGGAGGTGGGAAAGGCAAATGGAATGTTGGCCTGCATTGTGAGGGGTTTTAATAGCAGGAAGAGGGAGGTGTTAATGCCATTATACAGAACCATGGTTATGCCGCATCTGGAGCATGGGGTGCAGTTCTGGAGGCCTTACCTATGAAAAGATGTTGAGCTGATGGAGAGGGTGCAGAGAAGGGCAACCAAAATGGTATGAGGGATGCAGAATGTTCCCTATGAGAGAAGATTGAAAGGGCTGAATTTGTACCCTCTGGAGACTAGGAAGGAGAGAGGGGGGACATGATTGAGACCTTTAAGTATCTGAAGTGAATAAATAAGGTAGAGGGTAACAGCTTGTTCAAATTGAAGAAGGGAGTGCACAAAAGGGGACATAGCCTCAAACTGGAAGATGGGCAATACAGAGGTAATGTCAGGGGGCAGTTTTTCACAGAGAGGGAGGTGGAGGCCTCGAACAAGCTGCCAGAGGAGGTAGTGGCAGCTGAAACAGTGGAGGGGTTCAAGAGGGCTTGGGATAGATTTAAAGGGGTGGGAAAAGAGGGTAGAAGCATAACAGAAGGGTGGAGGTAGGGTGTTGGGCAGACTAAATGAGCGTGGTGCCTTTCTTTGCCGTCACATTTCTGTGTATCTGTGTGTATATATGTAAAACAGCTATTAAAGAGGCTAAAAGAAATGAAGAAGAACAGATTGCAACCATAACGGTTGACAATAAAAAACCTTTTTTTAATTATGTTAATAACCAAAGGAAGGGAATTAATGGAATAGGCCACTTGAGCATGAATAGAAGACTGATTTCTGATGAACAGGCTATGTCTAATATATTTAATGACTGTTTCCTAAGTATCTATCAAGGAAAAATAAATGTTACAAACACAAGAACATGCCTAGGGACTGATAAGGGAGAAGTAATACACTTTGACATAGTTAACATACTATATCTGCTAAGTTGAATAAACTTAAACTAAACAAATCACCCAGGCCAGATGGCTTGCACCCATGACTACTCAGAGAATTGGCCACAGAAATCTTAGGTCCCCTGTCCATTCTTTTCAAGGAATCTCTAAGGATTGGGGTAGTTCCCGAAGATTGGAGTAAAGTGGATGTTACACCAGTCCAAAAAAAAGGGAAATAAATCTGACCCTCAGAATTACAGACCAATTAGTTTAACCTGCATTATAAGTAAGATCATGGAAGGGTATGTTAAAGAACATCTTGAGATATATATTAGAACATCAGGTCAAACTGACGTCTCACAGCATGGTTTCACACCCAAGAGATCATGTCAGACAAATCTTTTATACTTCTTTGACCATGTCAGTAGGGCCCTGGAGACTGGTCTCCTAGTAGACATGCTTTACCTAGATTTTTCCAGGGCTTTTGATTTAGTCCCTCATGCAGAATTAATAAATAGTCTGATAAATCTGAACATAGAACAATCAATAGTTAGATGGAGTGTTGCTTGGTTAAACAATAGACAACAGAGTGTCAATATCAGAGGTTATATATGAGACTGGGGAGAGGTGACAAATGGGGTGCCCCAGGGCTCCATCCTGGGTCCTACACTATTTAACATCTTTGTATCATCGTTACAAATGTCAGAAAATTCATGGATTGTAAAATTTGCAGACGATTCAAAGGTTAGGGCAATAGTAAGGCATCAAGAAGGTACTACCAAATTTCAAGGAGACATAGATAAACTGAATATGTGGGCAGAAAAACATAAAATGAAATTTAACATCAACAAATGTGCTGCAGTGCATTTTGGAAAGCACAATATGTTAGGTAACTATATATTAAATGGAAATAGAATAAATACAGTTGAAAGTGAAAACGACCTGGGGATCCTGGTTACTAATGACCTGACATTTGGACTTTACATAGTGGAAGTTGTTAAAAAAGCTAGCAGAATGATTAACTGTATATTAAGGCATATAAAAAGCAGAGACAGTGCAGTGATGATGCCATTGTCTAAAGCACTGGTTAGGCCCCATCTGGAGTATGGAGTACAATTCTGGAGTCCGAAGCATAGAAGAGATGTGGCGCTGCTCGAGACAGTTCAGAAAAGAATAACAAAAAGGATCAATCATTGCCAGCATTTAGAGTATGATGACAGAATTCAGAATGTATCATTGTTTACACTGGAATATCGTAGATTGAGGGGTAACCTCGGTTTGGTACATGCAGCATTCAAGAATTAGAATCTTTGGGGTGTGCAGGCCTAGAGATCAATGAAGGGGTGAATACTTAAGACCAATAGGAGGAAATCATGGATTAATCAAAGGATGGTGACACCATGGAATAATCTTCCATCTGATATAGTTGATAATGAGTCAATTACTATATTTAACAAGCATTTGTCAATGCCGAATGCTGTCTCTCTAGCATTGGCATTGGTAGTGCCAGAGTTAGAGATGCATAATAGGAATGGCAGTGAAGTATTGAAGCGACGTCAACCCCACCCCCACCCTGTAGAGACCGACAGGCATTGGGGTGTGCCTTTGGGTCGTCGGCTATAACGCTCATGCCATTGTACCTCACCCTACCCTGTAGACACTGACAAGTGTCGTGGTGTGCTTTGGGGTCTTTGGGCATTATACTTACCCCATTCCATGGGAAATATGCTGAGGTGGGTGCAGTATAGGAGAATGGGGTGAACTTTGTGGCGAACAGTGCAAAGACACCACGATGCCTGTCACTGGCTGCGGGTGGGGGTGGGGAGTGGAATGGCGTGAGCATTACAGCTGATCATCCCAAGTCACAGCCCTGACACCTGTCAGTCTCTACAGGGTAGTGTGTTACAGTTGGAAACCCTAACACCACAGGAGCGTGTTGGCATTTTCACTCCAAATTTTCAACATGGGCTGTTTGTGAGCCTACCTCATGAAAAGTAGCACTATCAGTTTGTTAGCTGAAAGGTGGTTTTGCACAGCAGCTATGCTATTTGGCAACACAGGGACAAAAAACACCCCCCTTTTGGGCAGGATGTGGAAAATGACATCTATATTGTCCATGAGGAGGCATAAAAAAATGGCAACGTTGAAAATGTGGAGTAAAAATGTAAGAAATTGGTGAAGTCATCAGCATGCATAGAAACTGCGCAACACACGTCTGTAACCCAATTATTTTTGGGAGTTTTTTAGCCACATTTTCAACATAGGCATTTTGGGACTTCCCCTCATGCACAGTGGCACTGTGATTTTGTTAAATCAGTCCCAAAAGTTGATTTCCCACAGCGACCACACCATTGTGCACCACAGGTGTGGAAACACATTTTGGGCAGGTTATGAAAAATGACAGCTGTACTGTTGATAAGGAGGTGTGAAAAAATACCAGTGTTGAAAATCTGGCATGAAAATATTGCAAATTTGTAAAGTTACAAGGGTGCGTGGAAAATGTGCATCGCACGCTTGCAACACAGTCATTTTATGGACTTTCGGCACCAAATTTTCAACATAGGCATTTTAGGACCTCTGCTCATGAACAGCGTCACTCTCATTTTCTCAAACGGTCACGAAAACTGATTTTGCACAGCAACTGCTCCATTCAGCACCGGACGTGCGAAAGCACATTTCAGCCAGGATATGTAAAATGACAGCTGTACTGTTCATAAGAAGGTGTAGAAAAATGCCAATTTTGAAAATTTGGATTAAAATATTACAGATTCATGAAGTTGCAAGCGTGCGTGGAAACAGCACAATGCACACTCTTAAAACAGCCATTTTTTGGATTTTTTTCACCAAATGTGTAACATAGGCTTTTTGAGAGACCCTCTCATGAACAGTGGCACTTTTGTTTCGTTACTCAGTCCCGAAAGGTGATTCCGCACTGTGACCGCGAAATCACCTTTCGGGACCGAATAACACTGTGACAGTGACTGAATTATGAGGAGGGGTCCCAATAACCCCATGTTGAATATTTGGTGCAAAATTCAAAAAAATGGCTGAGATATGCACCAAAGTTGAAAAAAACATATTTATGCCATTATACAGCTTACCGGCATTTCTTCAGTTTACTGTCGGCTTTGAAGAGTGCAGATGTGTTCCTGGTCCACCGAAGATTGTTGCGCTGGACTCCGGAGGTAAGTATGGGGTGAAGGGGGGGGAGGCAAGGTGCACAGAGGGTGGGCGCAGGTTGTGGGGGGGCAGGGAGACCTCGAGGACCATTTTCTTCTTTCACAGAGGTTAAAAAAAAAAAAACATTGAGGGACAGTTTTTTCTTTTCAAGGATTTGGCATGCTGGGTGAGATCCAGTGTGCCACCTAGGTAGTTTTTTGGGGAGGAATGCTGTAGCCAATGGGGATTGGGCACCCTGTCGTCACACAATGAAAGTGGGGGGCAAGAGCCAAGGGAATTAGGCACCTCCTCGGTACATAACAAAGAGGATGCATGATGCCAGCAGAGTGGACTCCCCGTCGGCTTATACAAGTGTATCAGGGCATGCTGACGATAGTTGGGCACCTCCGGTCGGCATTATGGCAGGCAGTGTGCCACTATGTTTTTACTTTTTCACCAGGGCAAGCACGTTGGGAGGTGCCGCTGCATATGACGAGCTTTCCTCACATTGCAGTGGACCTTTCATTAGATGTGCTTGCCACATTGTGTATTCATGGGGTGGATCCGGCATGCAGGTTTATTGGGGAATGAGGGACACGCCTACTGATGTGTGCCCTGCATTCGCCCAACAGTGACCGCGCCTCCAAATCTGCTACTATCGCAATACGTTGGCTGTGCATGCACAAGCCAACATAAAAATAAGCTGGACTCACACTATGCAGCTATGAGATTTCCATTTGGGACAGTTATGTCTTAAATGACAAGATTATCTTGACGAAAGCCACTGTCTTGAAAATTAACTTACGAAAATATTAAAAAAATCAAAGTTATGAAAGTACATTGAAAATTTTCAATGCATGCTCATAATTTTGCCAATTTTCAATATTTTAATCCCAAACTTTCAACATAGCTACTTTTTCACACCACCTCATGAACCCGACAACTGCCATTTTTCAAATCCTGGCTTAAATATGATTTTGCACTTGTGGCATGAAATGATGTTTCATCCAGTATTGACATCTGTCATGTTCAAAGGGGGGATAAAAAAACTGTTGAAATTTTGGGGTCAAAGTTGTTCCAAAAAAGAAAAAGTAACATTGTTTGCAAAGACAGCTACTGGCCCAGTAGAGATCATGTTGCCTTCCCATACTACTGACCTAAGTTCAGGTGCAAGCTCACTGAGCTGTCTGCATATGCTAAGGCTGGGGGAAAGATGCTGCAGTATGTGGCACTGGTCCCAGCCTGATGAGGGACATACCTCTCAACTGTCACTGATTTTCAGGGATGTCCCTGATCTTGCCTCAAAATTTCACTCTGTCCCTCCTAAAAATTGTGTTTCCATGACCAAACAGTGGGGGTTATAAGCACAAAATAATATCAAACATTAAAGTTACAGACTTGTTCTTCCTTAGAAAATGTATTTCACACTAAGCACCTTATTCTACCAGCTTCCTGAGTGGATATCACCAATTATGAAGATGTGGCCCCGATTTTTGTCCTTTGTCCCTGATTTATGAAGCAGGAGGTTGAGAGGTATGGGGAGGGACGCAGCAGTGTTCTGGTGCACGCATGACACCTTGTGGTGAGCCAGCGAGCTTTCCTTCACAAGGGGTTGACATGCATGTTGAGGCCTGATGGGTCCATGCACTGAGTCAGGACAAGTAGGTTAGCGTAACAGTTTCAAATTACAGCACAGACGCAGACCTACAGTTAGCAGGAAGTCAGTTACTTGTCTCACTATGCATGCCTGCCACACACACAATACATGCAAACATTCAGCATTGACAAATGCTTGTTATAGCTGTCTAATGTATGGGACTCTTTTGCAATGCCACTGTGGAGTGGAGGTACACTGTGACTTGACCAATAGCTAGTTCCTGTAGTAAGGTTACTTTTCAAGAAAGGGAAAACTCCAAGGTAAGGAAGCTCCTATGGCAAAACCCAGACGTGTCATCATAAAAGATCATCTAGCCTCATCATTACTTTCAGTGGGAACTTTTGCAACTTCCCATACCCTGATTTCAGAAACAAGCTAGGGACCAGGTAGAATAATCAAAATCTTGCACATACATGCAAGTTACATCCACCTAAGTATCTAATGCACAACAGAGAAATAAAATATTACATAATGTGCTGAATTTTTGCAGCCGGGTCTAATTATCCGATATTAATGGAAGTTCCCTTGGCCTAACTGGCAATAGGAAACATGAATGGCCATTCCTGGCTACAACATATTCAGAAGAGACTGAGCAGGTAGGAAGGAAGGAGGAGTGGCACTGTATGTGAAAAATGACATAAGGGCCACAGAGATCCGGGAGGAACAAAATGGGGGAGAGATACTGTGGGTTAAGCTGGAAAGGAAAATGGGGGCCAGCCATCTGCACAGGTGTGGTCTATAGACCACCAGCCCAGGAGGAAGAAACAGATAGGGAGCTGATGCTAGCCATCCAAATGATGGCAGACAAGGGTGAGGTAGTACTGGTCGGAGACTTCAATATTCCAGATGTGGACTGGAGTGTCCCAGCAGCAGCATCAACTAGGAGCAGATTTATCCTGGACTCCCTTCAGGGTGCCTTCCTCAAGCAACTGGTCATGGAACCAACTCTGCAGAAGGCAATACTGGACCTTGTGCTCACAAACAGGGACAGTGTGATGGGGGTAACAGTGGGGGAGCACCTGGGGAACAGTGACTACCAGTCATTGTGGTTTGAAATCACAGAAGGAGCAGAACCAAACCACACAAAACACGTATCCTGGATTTTAAGGGGCAGACTTTGGGAAAATGGGGAGTTACTTGAAAGAGGCATTAAGGGGAATGGGGCAGGAATTAGGGGTTGAGGAACAGTGGGCAGTATTTAAAACGGGGATTACAAGAGCAACAGAATTATGCATAAAGCAGGTTAGCAAGAGGAAAAGGAAGAGGAGGCCATTATGGTTTTCCAAAGAGGTAGCAGAGAAAGTGAAAGCCAAAAAGATTGCTTTCAGACAATACAAAAAGACACAGGCAGAAGGGGATAGAGAAAAGTACCAGGAGAAGCAAAGGGAGACAGGGAGGCCAGTAAGGGCAGCCAAAGCTCAGACAGAAGAGCACATTGCAAAATCAGTGGGTAGAGGGGACAAAACCTTTTACAGGTACATAAGTGAAAAAAGAAAGGCAAAGGGAGGGATAGTGAGGCTGAAGGGGAGGATAGGGGCCACATGGAGGATGACAACAGTAAAGCTGACATACTGAACAGGTATTTCTGCTCAGTCTTTACTGAGGAAGAGGAGGGTAATGGGTCTGAAGGGAGTACAAGGGGTGAGAATGGTGCAGAAATGGACACAAGTCCATTTACACGAGAAAGGGTCCTGAAGGAACTGGAAGTAATAAGAGTTGATAAAGCAATGAGGACAGATGGGGTGCACCCAAGGGTCCTTAAAGAACTCAGAGAGGTGGTGGTTGAACCTCTGGCTATCCTGTTTAGCCGATCACTGGAAACAGGGGAGGTACCCAAAGACTGGAGGACAGCAGATGTAGTCCCCTTATGCAAAAGTGGGAACAAAGAGGAAGTGGGGAACTACAGACCAGTCAGCCTCACCTCGGTAGTGGGGAAGATCATGGAAGCATTAATGAAGGAGAGATTGGTGGGACATCTGGTTGTCAATGGACTGCAAGATCCAAGGCAGCATGGTTTCACCAGGCGGAGGTCATGTCAGACCAACCTCATTGAATTTTTTGACTAGGTGACTAGTGAGGTGGATCAGGGGAGGGCAGTGGACATGTCCTATCTAGACTTCAGCAAGGCCTTTGACACTGTGCAACATAGAAGACTATTACACAAACTAGGGAATATGGGTGTGGGCAGGACAGTAGTGTGGTGGGTAGGTAACTGGCTGGGTGGCAGGACACAGAGGGTGGTGGTAAATGGCTGTCACTCCACAGAGGGAAGAGTGACCAGTGGGGTACCACAGGGATCAGTGCTGGGACCGGTCCCATTCAACATCTTCAGTGACATTGCGCAGGACCTAGAAGGCAGAATTTCACTGTTCGCTGATGACACAAAGCTCTATCACAGAGTAGACACACCAAAGGGTGTAGACAGAATGATAAGGGACCTGCAGAAACTTGAAGAATGGTCAGGGGTTTGGCAGTTGAAATTCAGTGCAAAGAAGTGCAAGATAATGCATATGGGGCACAAAAACCCTGGCACAATATATCAGTTGGGGGGTGAGGATATAACATGCACCAAGCAGGAAAGATATCTTGGGGTTATCATCTCTGATGACCTCAAGGTAGGGAAACAGTGTGACAAGGCAGCAGGTAAAGCAAATAGGATGCTGGGATGTATAGGCAGGGGCATCACCAACAGGAAAAGGGAGGTTGTGATTCCACTATGCAAGACACTAGTGAGGCCCCACCTGGAGTACAGTGTACAGTTCTGGAGACCTTACCTACGTAAGAACATAGACAGGGTAGAGAAGGCTCAGAGGAGGGCAACAAAGATGGTACATGGATTGCATCACAAGTGCTATGAGGACAGGTTGAAGGAATTGAATATGTACTCCCTGGAGGAGAGGAGAGGAGGGAGAGAGGGGACATGATAGAGAGATACAAGTATCTTACAGGGAGGAACGGGATGCAAGAATACACTATTTTTAAGTGCAAAAGATATTCCAGGACTAGAGGTCATGGGATGAAGTTGGAGGGAGGACGATTCAGAGGAAATGTGAGGAAGAATTTCTTCACAGAACGGGTGGTGGGCAAGTGAAACACCCTGCCTGAGGAAGTGGAGGGGCTGAAACAATCATGGGATATAAGAATGCATGGGATAGACATAAAAGAATTCAGGAGGTCAGGGATAAGGGGCAACAGAGTTCTAGGAAAACATAAACTGAAGTTACAAACTCAAATGGGCAGACTAGGTGGGCCATAGGCCCTTATCTGCTGACACTGTCTATGTATCTATGTAATAGGAAATAAGACCAAGTACCTTTCAAAATTAACCATATGAGAAGCAGAAAACCAATGCTCAGCAGAGGATGATATATTAAAAAAATATGCCAAGAGTATCCAGGCGGATCTGAGTAAGCTACAGGCCTGGTCCATAAAATGGAACCTACTTTTTAACACCTCTAAATGCAGTGTTCTGCATTTTGTAAAAAATAATCCAAATAAACAATACCATCTTTATGATAACATATTAACTAGCAAAGTCAGCGAAAGAGATTTGGGGATTACTGTTGACTCCTGTAAGTTTCGATATTCATATTACAAATACTATCAGTAAAGCAAACAAGATATGATGGGCTATTCGCCATAATATAACATCAAAAAATCCTGATATATTACTATCTCTCTACAGAGCATACGTAAGACCCCATTTCGACTTTGTTTCACAACTATGGCGTTCCTTCAGAAGGAAAGACATAGTTAGAATTGAGAAAGTTCAAAGAAGAGTTACTAAATCTGTAGTTTCCACTAAAACTCTTTCGTATGAGGATAGACTATCTAAATTTGATGTCACTAGAGGACCGGAGAGTAAGGGGTGATCTACTTATGTGGGACATCATTCACGATCTGTATTTATCAGCAGAATGTGGCTTAGATCTTAAGCAAATTCGGGTTAACACTAGAGGTCATCCATTGCAACTTGCAAGAAAGAGGTGTAATACAAAGAAAAGGACATACTATTTCTCTCAAAGAGTTGTTAGGCCATGGAATATGCTGCCCTTGAACATCATTGTTAGGAACAATAAAAACATCTTCAATAGTAGATTGGACAGTTATATGAGATCTTAAATTACTATATGTAAGGTATGAAGCACCATGGGCCTCTCAGCCTTCTGCTTCTCTTTGATTCTTAGTATGATTTTTAGTATACCAATAGGAAACAGAGAATGAGCATACAGGGTATCTACTCAGGTTGGTCAGACATAGGTAGTGAGGTCCTCCAGGATTGGTCCTAGGACCATGCCTGTTCAACCTATACATTGCTTTTATGGTTTCTGATGATGATATCTGGGTGACTAAGTTTGTGGACAATTCAAGGTTTGGCGCAGTTGTGGAAAACATGGAAGATACAGTAAGGTTACAGAGAGTCTTGATCGAGTTTGAGAACTGGACCGTCAAACAAAAGTTATAGTTTAATACTTTTTTTTTATTTCTTTTTATTTCAAGTTTTCTCCACATGATTAGAAAGGAAATGTTAAACATTCATGTTAAACAGTGCAATCAGCAATTAATACAGGTTGGTCTGTACAAGCAATTGATCTTTAAGGGTAGAGTAAGTTATGAGCCAGTAAGTTCACTACTTAGTTAGAACACTAGGCAAGGTCCAACTCCATGTTCCCATTCCCAAAGATAAAGCCAAATTAAGCCAAAGGCATTGCCCTAAACCATACACCTTAGAGCCAATCTGGAATGCTTTATTTTTCCATTGTAGTTACTAGTCTTCCTTCCCTTGGTTATAGTCAAGGGCAAAAATTGGAACCAGCCAGGGAACAGTAATGAACCCAGCCCTGCAGCTTCAGCATGAGAAATGGACCTTTACCTTGTAACTCTGCGTTAAAACACTCTGATATGTCTCTGACATAATCTTTCTCTATTCCTGTATTGTTGGTATCAGAGGTGACATCCAACGCTGAGTGATTGCCAGTTGGCTGCTAAAAGACTAACTGGTAACAGAGTACCCACCCATGGAGGAGCGTGATCTGGGAAGACCCCCAATAAAAATTGTTTGGCTATAAGTTCTATAAGTTCCTTAAACAAGATTGAGAGCTCAATTTGGAGAGACACCCAATATGGCATAAGGTAAGGGCAGAGCCAAAAAACATGATCCAGAGTGGAAACCCGGCATCCACAAACCCTCCAACAATGCTCATACTTCTTCAGGAGGTATTTGAGAAGAACCGCTGGGGCCCTAAAAAATTGGGAATGGCACCTCCACGCAAGCTCCTTCCAATGAGAGGATGTTATTGACCTCACCTCGATCTATGCATAGCACGACCACATTTCCATGGAAACATCTAGGCTGAGGTCCTTATTCCATTCACAGAGGGTAGCTGTAGTAGACTCTGGCATTTCATTTCTCAGCTCTCTATAGATTAAACCAATAATATGGGACCCCAAATTACCCTTGGTTGCCTCCATAAATAGCTTTAATAAATCGGGGATAGGAGACTGAATGCTAGGCTGAATAATTCTGTTATGAAGAATATGATTACGAATTTGAAAGTAACAAAACTATTCAGAATTGCTAAGTGGATACTGGGACTGTAGTTTATCAAAGGGGATAATGCCCCGTGGAGAGAGGAACTGGAAAACATGAGAAAGGCCAATCCCCCTCCAAGAGGAAAAAGCATGGTCCATGTGGATTGGGACAAAAGTTTCATCTTGAGATATAAGTTTACAATATTCATAGACCTTAAGAGTTGTGCCAGATCTTCTCATCCATTTCCAAAGCTTGTAAGTTTGAGATGTAATATTTGTTAGGTCTGAAACTGAAACTGATCTCTCCTCTGAAAAGAACAAAATTCTCTTGATGTCAAAGAGATCATTTAAGTGAAATTCTATGGTTTTCCAAGGAGAGCAGTAGAACTCTGCCAACCACAGTACCAGTGTTCTTAAAAAGGCTGCTTGAGCATATAAGCCAAAATCAGGGAGATTAAGGCCCCCCGGGACAATGATACCTTTAAAATTGAAAGCCTGATTCTTGGGCGATTTTCTACCCCATAAGAAGCCTGAAATCAGTCTATTCCAGGATTTAAATTAATATTTCAAGGGGAAAAAGGGGATAGTCTGAAGTAAATATAATATCTGAGGGAGGATATTTGTACGAACAATTGCAATTCTTTGATGGAATGGAAAGAACTCTGTTACCCATCTATCTAAATCAGATTGGATCTGTAGTGTGAGGGGTTCGTAATTAATAGTCTCCAAAACACCCAAGTCAAGTGGTACTTGGAGACCTAAATATTTTATTTTAGTAGACAAACACCTGAATGGAAAAGCCTTCTTCAGTTGCTGGGTAGGTACAAAATTAAATGTAAGGATTTCGGTTTCAGCTACATTTCATTTGAAGCCAGATATACTTTCAAAAAGGGACAAAATTCTCCACGTGGCAGGGATGGACACTGAGGGGGTCACTAAGGTCAACAACACATCATTGGCAAGCATGCTTATGTTGTGCTCTTCTTGGCCAATCGATATCCCCTCAACCTGGGGAGTGTTGCAGAGGACAGATGCCAGGGGTTCGAGGAATGATGCGAAAAGGTAAGGGAACAAGGGACATCCCTGATGTGTCCCTCTGCCAAGGGGAAGTGGTGGAGACAATGAACCTTTGGTGCGGATATAGGCTCATGGGGATTTATACAAATTAACTAGACATGTTATGAAGCGGGGGGGAATTGAAAGATTCTCAGGATATCCCAGACAAGAGGCCACAAAACTTGATCGAAGGCTTTTTCAGCATCGAGATTAATGAATGCAGATGGAATTTGTCTGGTGCAAACATATAGGACGTAGGACCAATGCTCGTCGAATGTTATCAGAAGAATTTCTATTTTTGATGAAGTCTGATTGATCAGGGTGTATGATTTGAGGGATAATGAGTTCTAGTCTAGAAGCCAATATGACCTTATAAATTTTATGGTCTACATTAAGAATAGATATGGGGCGATAGGATTCCGGATCTGAGGGATCCTTATTTGGTTTGGGTATTGGGGCAATTGTAACAAAATCCCAGGATGGGGGAGGCAGACCACCCTGGGAGATATCATTGAATAAAGAGCGTACTGTAGTTTGGGGGTTAGTTCCTTAGGAAATTTCTTGTACCACTCTGAAGTGTAGCCATCTGGCCCGGGATAATGCCCAGGATTAAAATTTTTGATAGTCTGTTCTATCTCTAAGGTTGAAATAGAAGATTTCAATGTTTTAATTTGAAGGGGAGACAGAGTTGGGAGGTTCACTTGATTGAGAAATTATTTGGATGTGGTTTGACAGTGGAACGGATCTGGGTGATGTAGTTTAGAATAGAAGTCGGAAAGGCCTGTTGGATATGGCTATCTGAGTGGTGTATTTTCCCTGGAGATAGATTCTTAAGTTTAAGAATAGTGGAAGAACTTTTCTGAGCACTTAATTTGCATGCCAATTTCTTAATACCCTGGGGAAACCCCCTCATGCACTGACTGACAGAGATAACATAAAGATTGCTGAACCTTATTGCCTATAATCTGTTGTAAAGCAGCCTTTGTATCTCTAATTTGTTTCTGGAGATCAGTGTCTCCCTCATGGTATAACATCTGGAAGTCTAGTAGTTGACTTGACAACCTTTGATTTTCAGCCTCTCTTTCTCTATATTTTTTGGTACAGTATGCTATTATTTCCCCCTGGATGGTGGCCTTCAAAACATCCCATTGCATCACCTCTGAAATTTCTGGATCTTCATTCTCAAGGAAAAAGGGGGGAGTCTAGATCAGATATTCTCCTGGAATTCCCTGTCCGCTAATATGGATGGGTTCAGTTTCCAGAGGGATTTCCTCTTTTCTCTTCCCATATCTAACTTTAGAATCAGATGGTGGAGGTCGGATAACAGCTTTGGGCCAATGATAACGTCCTGAACCAAGGATAGGTGTTCACATGTAGTCATAAAATAATCGAATCTAGAGTAAGATTTAAATTTTGGGGAATAATAAGTAAAACCAATGGTAGAGGGAAGTGTACTTCTCCACATGTCTATTAGTCCTAGTTGTTCAATGGTGCTTTTGAATTGTTTTGTAGTGGTAGAATTACTGTGTTTTTGCGGATTAGAACAATCAATGTGGGGAGACAATGTTAAATTCAAATCTCCACACATAATCAACTGACCTTGGAGGAGATCAAGTAGGGGGGCTATAAAACCCCTAAACATAGGGAATTATGTTTGCAGGGGAAGGTATACGCTGGCCAGTGTGACCTGCTTGCCATATAATAATCCACTGATAATTATAAAGCGACCCTGAACATCTATGTGTGTTTGTTGTATCTCCATAGACGTATTCTGAGGTATTAAAATTGCTACCCCTCCCTTTCTTCCTCTAGGATGCGATGAGGCCACAACCCGATATTTCTTTCTCCAGTTTAGTTTGAGTTGTTCAGATTCTGAGAGGTGTGTCTCCTGGAGAAAAATAAGATCCAAGTTTTTTTTTTTACTAGGAATTGCAGTAGACATGCTCTTTTAGCAAGGTCATGAAGACCATTGATATTGTGTGATATAATTTTAACTGGGTTAATTGACATCATTTTTGTTTTTAGGGGAACTAACATCTCTCATTTCTCTCCCCCTTCCCCCCGGATGGATATGCAAGATAGCAACTGGACCACGCCCCCATGCGGCCGAACCCAACCACTGAGGAAAAGTCATCAGCTGATTACAGATTTGCAAACTGTTCAATAAAACATGCTTTAAAAACATAATTTCTCTGTATGTGTGGTTTTTTAACCCCCCGCCACTTCTTATAAATTCTCTATCTAGTAAACTCACACGAATAACCATTTTGTGGGATAATCCATAAACAACTTTTTAACCGAACACCAGGTCATTGGGAATTTTTTGCCTTTGTGTAGTAAAGGTAGAAAGAGCAATTATTAAACAGTATAATTCAAAACCATTAGAGGTAAAACTTTTACAAACTGTTTTCAACCAAAATAAAACTATGTACAGTCTGACTCCCAATTGGGAGGTGCTCATATAGAGCTCCCCCTGTGACATCCTGTCCTGGAATCCATGAGGGATAGGAGAGGAATGTGAGGTTCTTAAACTGAACCCAGGAAGAAATATTCCTAGAATCAGTAACAGAGCCCCAAAAGGAGTGACTAAAATATCACTCTGGGGTGGAACTGGTGGCACCAAGGCTACTATAAAACCCTACTCCTCAGAGGCATACCACCTTTTTGTTAAACTATTAGGCCGACATAATAGGGTGAGGGGGTGCAGCTCAAAAGGTGCTATGTGACATTGAGTCCTAGGATTTGTATCACAAAGAAGGCCCCACCAAATATATATAAGAGAATAGCCCTGTTTTATGAATAGGGAGCCATCCTATTAGGGAAATAAAAAATGTATATCCGTTAGTAGGACCCCTTCTCAACACAATCCCAGTGTAGTACTGGAGTGATCCCATCACCCCCCACAGTCCAGTTATTCGAATCACCGCCCAAAAAATCACTGTCTAAGCATATTAGGGGAGGCCCAGGTGAACCTTCAACTCCTGATACAAACCCAAGAGTATACAAATGCTGGCAGACCTCTTTCTAGCTGCTTCAGAACCCACAAAGAAAGCATGTGGTGGTGACCAATCAGGGACTTGCTGAATACCACAAAGGGCGGCCAAGTCCAGCAGGGGACCCGAAATCCTGACCCCTCATCCCTGTGGGCAGAAACACACCATCTGGCCCTCACCCCCCCTGGAAACTGAGGAGGTCGGGCCTCACGAATGACCGTGGCAGGGTAAGAACAAAGGGGCACCAGAAGGGGCAAAACCGAACTCAGGAAGTGAAAGAGGGGCAGCAGTCACCATTAGTCAAAGTTTCCCTGGGTGAGAGGAAATCTCCAACCCATAAAGGCGATCACGAATCTAGGATGCAACACCAGATCTAGCCCTGCAGAGACAGGTATACTGACTGAGCAATTCACATGTTACCTAGACTGCTTAGGAGACATACCACCCCCAAGCCACCCTACCACCCACCCCTAAAATGAAAACATTTCCTTTTTTGTCCACATTTGAAGTATAGGTGGGAAATAAATTGTCAAAGTTTCAGAGCAGTTCAAAGAGGCATTCTTCAAATCAGTAAATGAAACACTTGAGCTGGAGGATTAAGATTTCCAATAGCTTCCAAAATCCGGCTCCCAAACCTCAGTCCTCATGAAAACGAATCCAAGGTATGAAAATACCCATCCATATGTCAAGGAGAGCTTGGGTAAGCCCATCTTAGGGCAAGGGAATAGGAGTGGGAGCCCCCACAAGGGACAAGTCAACCATGAGGGCACAAGAGAAAGGAGGCCTTAGTCCTCGAGTAGTGATGCTCCCTAATTTGAGAAAATCCCCACCATCCAGGAGCACACAATGGTCCAAATGGTAACTAAGCACCAAATTTATGTTAAGGAGATGTACTTTGTTGCCTGGACTGATAGAAGATGTACCCTTCCCTCGGCCCACTGGTGTCCCTCCCAGACTCCCCCAGCTCCACGAGACAGGTACCCACACCAAACTCAAGACAAGAAGGGTAAACAGTACCATTATAGTTTAATACTGATTAATGCAAAATTATGCATATGGGCAAAAGAAATATTAAGGCAAATTACATATTAAATGATCAAACCCTGAGGGAAGTGATTGAGGAAAGATATCTCGGTATAACAGTTTCTAGGGATTTCACATTCAAGAGTCACTGCCAAGCCATCACAAAAAGGCAAATGGAATACTGAACAGTATAATTAGACACATAAATAGCAGAGACTGGGAGGTCATTGTCCCACTGTATGTTTCTGTGGTTCGGCCACACTTGGAATACTGTGCCTAGGTCTGGGCACCAAGTAAAAATATCAGAGATAAAAACACTAGAGAAAGTGCAGAAAAAAAGTACACTAGATTAATTAAGGACCTTAGAGGTTATTATTACGAGATGAGATTGGATCATCAGGGAATGTTTTCACTTGAGTACAGAAGATTGAGGGGAGACGTGTCTACTGTGTTGAGCGTTTACTAATCATGACTTATGGGACTGCCTGGGCTTGGAAATAAGAGAACTAAGATACAGTAAGTGATCTCACACATTGCAACTGAGATGGGAGTTATTCCACTCAAATAAAAGATCCAATTGGTATGACCAGAGAGTAGTTAAATGCCTGAACTCATTACCTCAGAAAGTGGTGGACAGTAAAAACATGATGGAATTTAAGAGGAAACTGGATGAGTTTTGTATGTCCAATAGCATCAGGGGATATAGGTTTTAAACTTGGTAAGCTAAATGGACACTTGTCTTTATACACTCTATATTTACCTGTGAGACCTATGAGACCAGTGTTAGCAGGATTAGTTTCATAAGTAGCAGCTGGACAAATGTTTGATTCTAAATGCTTGATTCACAGTGAGGCCAGCACAACCAAAGCTTGCATGTTACCAGCCTGCTGCACATACTTAGTGGGTTACTCACACTGTGGAATCTGCAGCTCCTGGCTGCCCTGATACGCAAGCGTTGAGGGCTGCATTGGAGTCAGGGGCATTTCAGGGGCACAGCAGGGCCAGACACAGGTTGATCATAGAATGGATATCCTGCTCCGAACAAAGCTTGGGCTTATGGGATATTGTAGCCCTCCGAGGACTGTTATATCCCACTGGACCTGAAAATAATTTAAATAAAACAAGGCAGCAGTTGCCAACCCTCCACAGCAATCTGGAAGGGATGGTGCTGTGTCATTGGTTGGTCTGCTACTGCAAATTGTGCCAGTGGAGGGTTTACATGACACAACATCAGGAGTGCCCCTCACATGGTTTGTGGATCCTCATAGAACTCTATACACTGTGTAATCAGTGCTGAGGATTGCTTGGAGGATTGCCATGCCCTCCTGGTAGCCTCCAACCTAACTGCGGGCATATAGGCATGGATCAGGTCATCCCCCTTGTGTGGCAGTGGTAGGTAGGTAATACTAGCTGGGGAGGTGTGAAGGCCTGGCTACTACATGTTTGAAAAGGTGCTTCCATGCTTCTAGGCCCTCCCTTTGCACTCCTACATGGGAGCATTGGACTTCAGGATACTTTTGTGAATGGGGCCCTTTAGTAAATTTGTTTCTTCATTGGACTATCTCTTTCTCATTAGAAGTATCTTCCCTCCTTGGGCCATTCCAGCAACCTCCCAGCCCCAATACTGTAATACCTCAGTATCCTCTGTGAGGTACTGGCCCCAGAGTACTGACAGTCATCATTCGAACAGGTGAATTTTACCCCACAACTGTCTCCCTTACCCTCCCCTTTTTCCATCTCTCTCTCTCTCTGATTGCACTGCACTGATGCTATTTCTGGCTTTGTGAGTGCATGGAGCTCCCCCTGCAGAGTACAGCAAACCCTCCTTGGTCCATCATAAGGATAACTGGATGAGAAATGCAGCACCACCCTTCCCCATTTGAGGGAGCTGTGGTCAGCTGATCATGGATGACCCATGTGACACTCTACCGTTGTCCTATCAGGTGTCCCTTTCTAAGTACTTTTTAAAGCTAAAATGCTTGTTTTACATAAACATTGGTTATATACAATGCTCTGCTGTCCTTTAACTTGGCAATATCTTATTCTTCTGATGTCTTCTCCCATTTGAAGCTCTGGACCCCTGCGTTACACTGCTGCTTCAAAGTGGCTCTGGAATGATCAAGATCTGAAAAATTTAGTAGTGAACCATAATAGAACAGATATTGGTCTTCAAAAGTATATTTTTTTTTTGCTTCTCTATGTTGTCTCATGTGGAGTGGAATCCCAAGCTTGATTTTTAAGTAAATGACCGTATTATTTATGTTATTATAGTATGCCTGTCAGTTGGAGGGAAAATTAGCCATACTCCTAAACTAATTTACCAACGTACAGTAGATGAACAGCTCTTTTAGAGGTCAGGTTATGTTTCCAAAAATATATTTTAATTTGGATTACTAGGGAGCCTGTAAAGATTGGGTAAATTTAGTTGCCCTTTGAATCAGCATTCTCAGTTCTATATGATAAATACTTAGGCCCAGATATTCAAACTGCGCCAGTCTGAGGCGCAAGCCCTCGCCGCTGCTCAAATAGTTGCATGGGGGTGTGGCGAGGTGATATTCAAAAGGAGTTGCGCCTGTTGAGCAACCTTGAATATCGCCTTGTTACAGCACTTGGCAAGATGGCGCAGTGGAACTTCGTGCCACCGCAAGTTGCCAGAGTTGAGCATTCAACTTGCGGTGGCGCAAGTACCATTGCGCCACGCGCAAATTTCCGATATTCAAAAGGTGACATGCAAATGGGGCCATAATTTATGCAAGGCGCAGGGGGGGCCATTTGCATCTCTTTATGGCCCCATTTGCATGCCATTTGCATGTAGGTGCGCCGATCCCGAGGACTTGCTCCTGGCCACCCCTGCCAGGCGGCAGCCGTTGGGGACCGGCGCCTACTACCAGCACCGATGACATCACAGTTATGCCCCCACACCTCCCACAATCGATCGCGGGCATCACAGTTACATGCCCCACCTCCACGGCGATCGCGGGCAGAACACATACATATCGCCCCAACATCACCCACAGCCCGATTGCGGGCGGGACCTGTATCAAAACACCCCAGTGCCCGATCGCGGGCAGAACCTGTAAACCCCCCAGTGCCCGGTCAGCGGGCAGAACCTGTATCAAACCCCCAACAGTGCCCGATCGCGGGCAGAATGCCAACCCCTCCCCAACCCGAATAACTCCCTGGTGGTCAGTGGACCGTAAACCCGATCGGCGGGCAAGAATGTCACAGCAGAACCCCCCAAACATCTCCCTGGTGTCACGTGTCCCCCACCCACCACGAAGCCCTCCACCCGCTCCCCGCGCCGGTGAGCGACAGCATCCACCGCCTGCCCCGCCGCCCGCCCGATGACATCCGGTAGGGCTGCATGCCCATTGGCGGCAGGCGGGTGGATGCTGTCCCGCCGGCTGCAGGGGGGAGCGGGTGGAGGGGCTTCGGTGGGTGGGGGGACACTAGACACCAGGGAGATGTTTGGGGGTTGTGTTGTGACATTCTGCCCGCGATCGGCTTTACGTCCACTGGACCACCAGGGAGTTATTCGGGTTGGAGAGGGAGCCATCTGCCCGCGGGCGATCGGGCACTGGGGTTATACAGGTTCTGCCCGCGATCGGCACTGGGGGTTTATACAGGCTCTGCCCGCGATCGGGCTGTGGGATGTGGGGGACATGTACGGTACTGCCCGCGATCGGGCTGGTGGGGCACAGGGAGCGAAGCTGGGGCCAGCCAGGTGGCAGTTGCTGTGTTGCTTCTGCAATGCAGCAGCTCACCTGTGGGTGGCCCCACTTAAGCCTTTTTTGGCTCAAGCTTGTGCGGCGCAGCTTGCTGCGTGATGAAGACCTCCGCGCTAACCCACTGAATGGGTTGCGAGGTTATGCATGGATCCTCCCCCTCCTGTTGAGCATGCATTCATTTGCATTGCTCTCTTGCTCAACCTGGTGCCAGTGGCGTAACTGCCTCCTGCTGAATATCGCAGAATGGCGCATTTTGGACTTGCGCATGGCGCAACCCTTTTGAATATCTGGGCCCTACTGTACGGTTCACCATTAAAAGACTACCTTCTATTGAAAGTCATCATTCTCACGTTCAGTTTCATATAGTTGTTAGTTGTACTTTGTGCCATATGTTGTGGAGTTGTTACTTTTAGGTTAGGGAAGTCCTCACCCTGGAGTTGGAGCTACAGTGGCTCCAAAATGATACCACTTAGGGCGTCTTTGCGCTTGTGCTCACTGCCTGCAGTAAAGGTCATCTCCCACTAATAGAAGTGGCAGATGCAGAGCTGGAAGAAAAGAAACTACCAGAAGGTAAACACATTTCCTTTACCTTCATGATTTTCTCAATTTGGCAAAAACATCCTGCTGCACTTTACATAAGATGGGACCTATGCATTAAAGTGCAGACTGCCTATGCACCGCGGATCAGTGATGAATAGGCAACTTAAATGTCAATGCTGCACACTGAGGGTCCCGTGGACCCCTGCACATATGCACAAAAGGGACACACTCACTTCCACATCTGATCTCCCAGCTGATTGCACAGCTACATGCATGGCTGGTCCAGGGGCATGTCTGGGGATGTGCCCACACTCCATGCCATTTACTAAGGCACGATGTGCTAGACAAGAGGAGAACACAATATGGCAGTGGGAACACTGCTGTATCTTTTACGTGCCCTCCCCTTGATACCTGCTAGCTGCAGCTGTACAGGGAATCCCTCTATCATGGTGCCCCAGCCCACTGGGCTGACAAGAGACAGCTGTTCATGCACTCACCTGTGCTTTAATAAAAAGGCAGTACCGTGCCTTCCAAACATCTGCTCGCGTGGAGCAGGGGAACCACTTCAGAACCCAGGATGAGAATCCAATTGGATGCTTGCCTGTGTTCCTCAAACCACCCCCCCATGCAGCTGTGCACCGGGGGTGGGCCACAGAGAGGTGCCCTGCAGATGCACATGGTTATGCATACTGTGCACCCTGTGCATGTCCGCAGCTGCATAGCTACGTGGGCCAGATATGCATGAATCGCAAGTACTCCGTGGGCCTTCATGCATAGCCCTCAATATCCATATATTATTTACATCTTCATCAACTGAAAAATAACTCCTATGACAGTACCATCTCTGCACTGATTTTATAAAATGTCTCCAAGTTAAGTCTACATCTCCAATTATAATCCCTCTGTACCATATCATAAGAAATTACATTATGAGTGCCTTTCATGGAGCTATCCCCAGGTGATTACCATAACACAGAACTCTTAAGATGTACCTTGATATAATAGAACATTCTCAAAATAACACCCTTGATACTGCACACCATAGCATGTAACCCACAACATGTGCCTTGCTATAATATAATATCCGTAACATGACCCCCATCATGCTGCTCACCATAACATAAAGCTCATAGATGTACCTTGCTATAATATCACACATTGTATTGAGAAAGAAATAATGTGATGTATTGGGAATTGAACCCATGCCCCAAGAGTGCCACCCCAGTGCTCTAACCATTGAGCTACAGGCTCACAGGGTTGGACCTGGTGTTCTCAGACACATTTCCTTCCTCTGTCTTGCATATCCCACAACTAGGAATAATCAAGGTGACAACTGGAAGTTCTTTGGTGCAGTATTAGCCACTGCTAAGCAATTTAAATCACAAACTGTAGTGAGAAAGAACTAATATGACAACTGGGATTTGAACCCAGAGTCTGGATTACCATCCTGGTGCTCTAACCACTGAGCTGCAGGCTCACATGATTGGGCCTGGTGTTCCCAGGCACACTTCCTTTCTTTGATGTTGCATATACCTCAACTAGGAATAATCAAGATGATGATTAGATTTTTTTTTTTGGTGCAGTATTAGCCACTGCTAAACAATTTTAATCACAAATTGTAGTGAGAAAGAAATTATGTGACATACTGGGAACCGAACTCAGGCCCCCCAAATAATGTCCCGGTGCTGTAGCAACTGAGATACAGGCTCACATAGTTGGTCTGGGAGTACCCTGGTCCCTGGAATACCATCTCGGTGCTCCAACCACTGAGTTACAAATTCACATAGTTGGACCTGATGTTCCCAGTCCAACCACATGAGCCTGTAGATCAGTGGTTAGAGCACTAGTATTCCAGAAGCCTGGGTTCAAATCCTAGTATGTCACATAATTTTTTTTTCTCACTACAGTTTCTTTTTAAACTGCTTAGCAGTGGCTTATACCGCACCAAAAACATTTAATTGCCATCTTGATTATTCCTAGTTGTGGGATATGCAATACAAGAGAAAGAAAGTGCGTCCGGGAACATCAGCTTCAATCATGTGAGCTGGTAGTTTAGTGGTTGGAGCACTGGGTCAGTATTCGAGACCTAGGTTCAGTTTCCATTATATCACATTATTTCTTTCTCACTGCAATTTATTATTTTAAAGTGCTTAGCAGTGGCTAATACTGTACAACAAAATCTCTGATTATCATCTTGCTATAATATAACATCCTTAACATGACTCCTGTCATGCTACTCACCATAACATGTATGTTACTCATAAAATGTATTGTACTATAATCTAACATCCTCAACATGACTCACATGGTGTTGCACACCATAACACAAGACTTTTAAGGTGTACCGTACCTTGCTATATTATAACATCCTTAACATAACACCCATGGTGTTGCCCACCATAACATGGAACTCTTAAAGATGTATCTTGCTATAATATAACATCCTCAACATGGCTCACAAGGTGCTCACCATAACTTGCAACACATAACAGATATCATGCTGCAGTATACCACACAAAACAGGACTCACAGGGGGTTCACCATTAACATAAACCTTATATCACACATAATTCTATAGTCCACACAAATAGATGATTTGATACTTTTATTGCACCAACAAAGTTGTTACCAAAGAAAACAGATGCTTTTAGCTTTTGGATTACACAGAATCCTTCATCAGAAATCAATGGCAGTTGTTTTGGAAAAACATACTTTCTCAAAACTCAGATCATACACACACAAAAAAAACAAACAGATGAAAGGTTGTTAAGGATCCCCACCGGCTAAAACTGTATTCAAAAAACAACATAACCATATAAAGACAGCAAAGTTCCATCAAAAGAAAGGTATTCCAAGGTCAAATGTCACAGAATTGAAAGCTCACTCCCTAAGAAAAGTCATAAAACAGCTAAAGCTTCATTTTAAAACCGTGTGTGTGTGTGTGTGTGTGTGTGTGTGTGTGTGTGTGTGTGTGTGTATGTGTATATGTATGCAACACACAAATCATGGCTCCTAAGGTACTCAGCATGGTATGCAACTCATATAACACAACGTGCTGAAGTGTAACATAAAAAGTGATTCCCAAAGCACTCCCTGTAATACTCCCTGGGCCAAAAGGTCATGAGTTCTAGTCCCACACCAGGATTAGACTCATAGCATAAACACTGGCACCCAAGTACATTAAGGGGATGCTGTGCTGTCAGAGTGTGCTGTCCTTTAGGTGAATATTAAAAAAATCCCATGACACTTCTCAGAAAGAGCAGAAGAAAATTTCCTTCTCTTCTGGACAAATTTCCAATTCCACCATTCACCAAAATACCACCAACAGTTTAATCTGGTTCAATTTCAGTTGGTTTGCATTTCACACACCCCACCCACCACCCACCCACCAACACCACTACCACCACGGACAAGGCTGAAAATAAACAATATTGTCTAGCCAATCTTTCCTGGTCAACAACAACAAAAAATAATAATAACAACACATGAAACATGACTCTGGTGGCCCGGTGGCGCTGAGGGTTGAGGCGCTGGACGCCACACCTCACGCTACGCCAGCAACCCGGGTTTGGGAATGGACTCGGGTGGCGGGGGTCGGCAGGGGAGAGGGAGGATCGAGCGTCCCAATGGATGCTCTCCTCCCTCAGGGGTGGGAGACCAAGAATGCACCTGCATTCTGCATCCCTTCCGCAGCCAGTGGAAGCACCGGCAACAGGAAGGGATGGAGGTGGCTCTGTTCGCTGGAGCCAGGGAGGGAGGACGTCACAGCACATGAGAGGCTCGGCATACGTCTGCATGCCACCACTCGGGACGTATGTTCCAAGTGCCGACGTCTCAGAGGGTAGCGGATCTAGGGGAGAAAACGGAAAACACCTCTTGGCAGCCCTGGATAAAAGCCACTCCAGTTCCATCCAGACCACCAAGAAGGGACAGACCTCACTGTGCAAGGAGAGAGGGAAGAGACACTCTAGGAGCAGATCCCACGGAAGGTGGATTGGAGGACATGAGTGGACGGAAGAGTGGGCACCGGGAATAGATAGGAGGGATAAAGAGATAAAGTAACAACAACAAAAAAAAAAAAGAAAGAAACATGACTCTGGTGGCACTAACCCTAACATATACCTCATCACACACCCCATCTGACATACAAAACATGATTCCCACGATGCTCACCATAAAAGGCAGCTCATAACAAACACCCTGCTACAACACACAAAATATGAGTCCTATTGCTCACTTGCTACATCGTGTACCTCAAAACACACTTAGTTTATTATAACACACACACTTTGCTGTATTTCTTGCTATATATAATGTAACACTCGTAACATTATAATATGCTGTATGACTTGATATAAAACCCAGTATAACACACACCCTAATATAATATAGCATGTAAAGCATGACTAAAGAACAGCCATATAGAACCCACTGTTTATTCCTTTGGTTATGGACATTTAAATAAATTATTGCAGGCTCACATAATTTGTAATGATTTATAGACAGGCATAAAATGTACAAATCAGTTATACCATGTGTCTAATTAAAATCAGGAAAATTAATCTCAGTTTGATTTTTTTTGGGGGGACTACATTGCATTTTGTCTCCATGGTTTTGGAGATTAGACCTGTATTTGTGTATGCCACATAAATGGAAAGTAAAGATTATTTGGTTATGCTTTAGCTAACATATGTATGAACAAAAGTGCCATAGTTCTGAGGTTTTCAAAATTCTGGTTGAATCAATATTTTTGCAGGAACTGTAAGTCATAACACACAGACACACACTCACGTATATACTCAATATCCTCTTTTGTTTCCACAAAAAACATAGGGTTCTGGATTCTAATTCACCTTTTCATGGAAAATGTTAAACAGTTCCATGTAGGATATTAAAAAGTAATGGATCTCTTCTGTAAATCTTACCACACTGTCTTATGTTGACTGCAATCTTACTTCTCTTACAAAGCCTGGGATGCTAAATCTTCCCCTGAAATGTATTTACCAAGATTTTCCTTTGTCTTTTTTGCTGTTTAAAGAACAAAGCAGGCTGGTTTTTCTGAAAGTTACACCTTGGATATGCAAAGGACTTAGGTTTGTAACTAAATTGTAAAGTCCTGTTTTTTTAAGGACGACAGTTCCACCATGATGTTTAAAGGACAGAAATCATGTAGCTTCCTTACTGCAGTGATGGAATTTTATACCATGTGAATGAATCTATGAAAAAAGAGAATGTTTATAACCATAGCTACTGTGTATTAATCATTAGAAACTAGACTTAAGCAGGCTCAGTGGTGTGGAGCATTGAGGGTGAATGCCTTGCCATCTGACCTCCCTTAACTCAGATGTCCCCAGAATGGGGTTAGTGGTAACTAGCAGGAGAAACATCAGGGACAGTATTTTATGTTTCCTTGCACATGTGCAAAAAACATTTTGTGGTAGAACCACATTTAAGAGGTGTGTCAGGGCTGAGTCCAATGCAGAGACAGCCACAGACCAGTGAGCACGTAACCAGCTTGTGACACTAGTCAAAGTTTCACAGCTGGAAGCCATTCTCTATTTGAAAGAAATAAAGCGCTCCAATGAGAACACTTAATTTCTCTCATTTGCATAGTGCTGTCAGCCTCCACTCTCCATTCTCATCCCAGCCCCTGGCATCTAATGAAACCCTCCCGCTCCCTCTCACTGCGTGCTGCCTGCCCCACTCCCTCCATTCCCCCTGACATCTAATTAAACCGTCTCGCTCCCTCCCACTGTGTGCTGCCCACCCCTCTCCCTCTGTTCCCCCCCAGCATCTAATTAAACCCTCCAGCTCCCTCCCACTGTGTGCTGGCTGCCCAACTCCCTGCATTCCCCCTGGCATCTAATTAAACCCTCCCGCTCCCTCCCACATGCTGGTCGCCCCGCTCCCTGCATTCCCTGTCCTCGTGAATGAACAAAGTATCAACACCACACATGTCTCATCAGGAATGAAATAAAATGAACAGAAAAATGGGAATATTGATGCTTTTGCTGAAATATACTTTCGCCAAAAACTGTAGGATGAAATGTCTAGCTGACCAACAAATGAAGGCAGTTCTCAGTGGCATGCTGCAAGTGTAATGAGAAGGCTCCATGTCTCTCTTTCCCCTTTTCTCTTTCAACAGACATTGACTTACCGACATCGGGGTACCCAATCCTAGTGTCGGCATGATCTACAACACCCCCCCGACACTGGGGAGCCCACTCACAGTGTCCCAAAATAAACCTTTTTTATACCCTGTAAAAAAAAAAAGAAAACAGTCACCCGGTATCTTTTCTTTTTTTTTACCTGAAAAACAGAAAATGGTCCCTCATCATCTCCCCGTCCCCATCCCCCTCCCCCATCCTGACCCTTCCTATGTGCACCCACCTCTCCACCCCCCCTTTACCCCATACTTACCTCCGGAGGTCGGCGGCTGTGATCTTCTCGGGACTAGGACATGTCTGCACTCTTCAAAGCCAAACCCCGAACTGAGGAATCAATCAAGGTAAGCACCTTGTAATGGCTATCAATGGGTTTTCAACTTATGTTGATATGTCAGCCATTTTTTGAAATTTTGATACCAAATTTTCAACATGGGGTTCTTGGGACCCCACATCATGAACACTAGCACTGTCATTTCATTACTAGGTCCCGAAAGTTAATTTCATGGTCGCTGCATGGAATCACCTTTCAGGACCCATTAACAAAATGACAGTACCAGTGTTCAAGAGGAGAGGTCCCAAAAAGCCCATGTTGAAAATTTAGTGCAAAAAATAAAAAAAATGAGTGTGTTACAAGCATGTGTTGCACAGTTTCTACACCTGCTCATAACTTCGCCAATTTTTAATATTTTCACTCCAGATTTTCAACACTGCTATTTTTCACACCTCCTCATGAACAGTACAGCTGTCATTTTTCACATCCTGCCCAAAACATGTTTTCGCACCTGTGGCGCAGAATGGTGCAGTCACTGTGCGAACTCACCTTTTGGTACCAATGAAAGAAATGACAGTGGCACTCTTCATGAGGTGGGTCCTAGGGGTACACATGTTGAAAATTTGGTGAAAAACTAAAAATGGGTGTGTTGTTATGTATCATTCAAACTTTTTCACACATGCATGTAACTTTGGTCATTTTCAATATTTTCACTCCAAATTTTCAATATAGCCATTTTATCACACCACCTGATGAACATTGCAGCTGTCATTTGTTATATCCTGCCAAAAATATGTTTTTGCAACTGTGGCATGGAATGTCATTTTCCCCATGGATTTGAACATTTTTACCTATGGGGTTCATGAGGTAGGGTGATGAAGACCATGTTCAACATTTGGGGTCAAAATATGAAAAAAAATGACAAAGTTATGCCTATTCATTGCAATTTCAGTATGCATGCTCATAACTGGGGAAATCGTAAATATTTGCATCCCAGATTTTAAACATAGCCTTCTTATTACTCAAGCTTCTGTATTTTCCTCCCACCAGAAGTTCAAGTAACACAATACACCCCTGCTACATAAACCATGCAAGAAAACATTCGGCAGTGACAAATGCTTGTTTTACAAGCCACACATCTTCATCAAGGTCTACAATATGAGGGACATAATGTTATTCTTTACTCTAATATGAGGGACATAATGTTATTCTTTACTCTGACCTTTCATTTAGGACCAGTGTCAGGAGGATGCAATTTGACACTGTCTGCAGATAGCTCAGTGGGTCTGGTATTGCCAGCTCACTTCTGAGTCCTGCTCAGCTTAGGACCTCCTATCGGGAAAATGCTATTAGTTCAGTAATTTGAAGGCCCCAGGTTTGTGGGTGAGCAAAATGACTGAATTTCACCAGCAGATGGACCAATGCATGGACACTGATGGAGAATAATGAGGAAATCTGTACTTTGTATTCTGTGTTCTTTCAGGTACTGTGGTGGGGAATTAATTGAGGCACTCTTTTTCCAGGATTAAAGTGTGCTGGGTGTAGCTAATCATGGTAGTTTTTGTATCTACTTTTTTAAAATATTGGCTTTCTGAAATTTATTATTTTATTTATTTTTCCAGTATAAACCAAAATGAAATTACACTGTTTTTGGAATAGTAAAAACTACATTTACATACAGGAAAATGGAAACAGAAAGAACAGTTACATGTCCCCACCCCATTATACACCTCCACCACTCTACCTCCCCACTACTCCCCCATTTCCCAGTTACTACCCTTCTGCTATCTCCCCCCCCCCGCCTACCTCAGCTTAGATGTACACACATACTCCTATACACACTAAGGGCAATATACAATTCAGGGGAAGGCATTGGATTGAAGCAGAGGAAGGGAGGTATATTTCTTGCAGAACAAGATGGGGCACCCTAAGTGCCTTTTAAACCACCTGTACCCCTACTTGAAGCATGTAAGTTGCATGCATCCTGGCCCAGATCCTCTTGTATCTAGAGGATGAACGTCCCTGGTCTACCTTGACCTGTTCCGCTCGCAAGTTAAACAAAAGTTCCTGAAGCCATTCTATGTAAGGAATCTTCTCAGCATCAGTCCAGTGCCTTAATACCACTTTCTTAAATGCCAATGCAATCATTGCCATGTGATATCTACGCACTCTGACCTTGACCTTGGAGTAATCCCCAATGAGGCATATCTCCAGGTTGAACAGATCATCGAGTCCTAACAGCGGATCAGCCTTTTCTCAGATTTCAGTCCACAAATTTTGAACAGAGGGACAGTCCCAGAAAATACGTTTGAGGGAACCATCTTCCAGCTTGCATCTATTACAAGTTGGAGTAGGGACCTTACCAATTTTGAAAAGTTTGAGAGGAGTCCAATACATATCTTGCAGAATTTGGAATTGTGTAAGTCTCAACCTGTCTTGAGATGTATAAATGTAGGTTCCTTACCAAATTTTATTCCATTTAATGTTAGGATCTGGGAACTGCATAGCCCAGTATCTGGGCCTTCCATCCTGATTAGTGGATGTCAAGTCCAAAAAAGAACTGTATACTTGGGATACTGCATGAGGAAGATGAACAGCTTCCACCAAGGAAATAAAAAAAAAAAAAATCAGAAAACGTGTCCTCTTTAACCATTTGTCTTTTTAACCAGCTTAGAAGATGAGTTAATTGATATACCTTAAACACCTGTACTTGACTGAGGGAAAATTTGTTAATAATAGCAGTCACTGAGAGGCACTCCCCCTCCCTGTCCAAAAAATCTCTTATTCTAGAGGCCTGGAACTGGGGAATACAAAGTTTAGGAATCATTTGCCACCTATCCTAATGTTCGGGTTTTCTACCAACGGTTGATTGCAGTCTCGTGTGTGGTCATATTTTAAGAAAGCACAAAGCTGAGCATGGCATCTTACAGAAATCACTATGAAAGAGTGAGAGAGACTAGCCGGGAGATTTTTCGGTGTACTATGTAGTATCGTAGATATGGGCAAATTTGCTACAGCTAGCATCTTTCTTTCTAGAGTTAACCACAGCAGAACATATGATAGCAATGGCAGTGTCTCTTCACTGGTCAGCCATTTTATATACTTACTGACCTGACTGGCCCAGTAGTAACCACCAATATGTGACAGTCTCAAACCACCTCTATTCTTGGGTGCTGTTAATTTCTGGTAAGTTCTTCTAGGAGGCTTATCTGCCCATATGAAGGAGGAAATTACAGAATGGACTTTCCTGAACCATTTGATGGGTAGCCAGATATTAAGCATATGCAGAGGATAGAAAATCCTGGGCAAAATATAAATTTTAACAACATTGATGCATCTCCAAAGAGAAATAGGGAGAGATGTCTATCTGGCTAGGTCTTGCTGTATAATTTGCAGGGTTTCCTCAAGGTTCAGTTTCCGCATTAGGGAATTGGAGTTGGCAAGAAAAATGCCCAGGTACTTTAAACGTTTAGGAGCCCATTGAAGCCCTAAGTGCACCAGATCATTCTTTAACAATCTATAATTAAGGGGAAAAAAACATGGTCTTATCCAGATTAATTTTATAATTAGAATAGGTGCCGAATTCTGAAATAATTTGCAAGGCCACCCCAAATGCTTCTGCAGGGTTAATAGAATGAAGCAGGATATCGTCTGCATATGCCGAAAGTTTGAAATCAAAGCCGTGCAGGGGAGTACCAAATATCAAAGGGGTACCTCTGAGCTTAGAGAGCAAGGGTTCCAAATATGTGGGAAAAAGAAGTGGGGACAGTGGACACCCTTGATGAGTCCCCATGCGGAGAGAGAACCTTTCTGAAAAAAAAAACATTGCAATAAATACGGGCCTTCAGATTCTTATAGAAGGAAGAAATCCAGCCAATAAATTTCTTCAGGAACCCAAATTTTTCCATTGTACTAAATAGAAAATTCCAGTCCACTCTGTCAAAAGCTTTCTCCATGTCAGAATCCCTGTACGCAGAAAAAATGTGTGACAACTTTCGCAAGTGATCTGAAGAGTCTCTTCCCCCTCATAAAACCCACTTGGTCTGGGTGAATTATGGAGGACAGAACCCCAGCCAGTCTATTTTCTAACAATTTAGCTGTGATTTTCATGTCATAGTTCAACAGTGAATTGGGTCTATAATTGATTACCTTTTCTGGGTCTCTCCCTGATTTATGTAGGACAATAATCAAGGCCTCCAAAAAACTATCATCCAGATCCTTCACCTCTAGAAACCATCTGAACAACTGACCTAACCAGGGGGTTAAATATTTATGGAAAGATTTGTAAAAATTTGGGGAGAACCCATCAAGGCTGGGGGCCTTGTCAGGAGGGAGAGAGTTTATTATATTCCATATTTCTGCTTCAGTTATGGGAGCCAGCAGTTCTAACTGCTGGACCTCTGTTAGTTTTGATGGAGGGAGGGCCGCAAGGTACTCTGCTATCTTTTGTTTCCCAGGGGAGTTAGGCATTAGGCTGTATAAATCCTGGTAGTAGCTAGCGAATTCCTGTAATATCCCTTTGGTGTTCAACCGTATGGTGTCTTCTTGCCTGGACCTAATACCCTTGACTATTCTTGAAACTTCTTGAGACTTCAACCAGAGGGCCAGCAGTCGACCTGCCTTCTCACCCTGATCCACATAATTGACTTTGGTTCGTAATATTGCATACTCAGCTCTTTCAAGTAGAAGGGAGCTGTATTGAGCCCTTAATCCCAGTAACCTATTTCTCTCTCCTTTCGGAGTAGCAGGCAATAAATCACTTTCTATCTGGTGTATATCTCAAAGTAAAGTGAGAGCTTTCTGTTCTTTAACCCTCTTTTTATGAGAGACTATTCTAATCAGCTCCCCACTCAGGACACACTTTAAAGCACACCACTCTAGATCAATTCTACCTGTAGAGTCAAGGTTGGACACCATATATTGGTCAGTGGCCTTTGAGATGTTCCTAATAACTACCTCATCTTTCAGTAATTGATTATTCAGTTTCCAGCTGGTCTCTTTTGGCACATTAGGAGTAAGATTTAAGGAGCACCACACCACTGCGTGGTCCGAAATAACTCCTGGTTCAATGCGCTATCTATAATCCCTGGTAAAATATTATGACTAATTAAGAAGTAGTCAGTTCTGGTAGATGTACCATGTACATTAGATCAAAAAGTGTACTGTCTAGATGAAGGGTATAAGACCCTCCAGGGATCAACCAGCCCCAAATGGTCCGCCATGTCCCTGATGGCTCTCTGCACAGGCAAGAGACCAGATCTTCTGACCTCTGATCTGTCCAGGTCAGGGGTAAAAGACAGGTTCCAACCTCCTCCTAAAATCAGAGGAAGGGAAGCGTAGGGAAGCAGAGTTGTTAATAAATTGGAAAAAAGGGTGGGGAGTCAGAGTTAGGACCATATACACAGCATAACTCCATCTCTGTGTGGTCCAGTACCCCTTTCAAAATTAAGTACCTACCACTTGGGTCTCGTATACAGTGCTCACATATGAATGGGACATTTCTTGCAAATAGTATGGCCACCCCTCTACTTTGTGTGCATTAAAATCTGGTCTACAAATTTTCTTCTGAAGAGGTGGCCCTCTGACTCCAGTAGGTGGGTTTCTTGTAAGAATGTAACAGCCTCTTTAAGATGTTGTAAATGCTTCAGGACTTGATAGTATTTAACTTTCTTTCTGGCACCCCTGATGTTCCAAGTAAGCATTTTCATACTACCCACCATTTAATATCCCATGGTCACCATGTCTTAAACCCAGATAGGACGTTTTGCCCCTAATCTTATTAATATCAAGCTGAGGTCACCCTCCCTTCCCACCCCTTCTCTAGCCTCCAGAATCCCTTAAAGAAAATAAAACAGGTCCCTCCATTGAACCATTTACCCCCACAACCCTGCTTAACCGTGAGTTGTAAAAAAAAAAAATGTAACTTCCCCCCTTCCCACCAACATAATCTTTTTTTGGTACGTGATAAACAGATACAATAATCAACACCTCCTCCCTCTCGCCCACCCGTGTCCATGTTACCCCCTTTAAGCAACAGAGTAATTATTGAAAACTTGCCATGTTAATATTCTAATCCGTTTCCAGTACTAATGTTAAAACATGAAACAGTGCAACAGGCACTATGAACATATAAAATATGCACTGTTAGAACCGAGAACTCTCAGCTCCCCATAACTTTGCCAGTAATCCCTCATATAGCCACATTTCTGACCCTTTAATTGGAAACAAAAATATAACAGTAACTTAAAAATAGGCAATTAGGGTATGTTAGCATGCCCATTTCTGCCTTTTGTGAATATGTCACTTCTATAAATCATACCGGGATACCGGACAGTCTAGCACTCTCTGTGGCCTTGTAAAATTAAACTGCGACTACTCTTTCAAATCCAAAAGAAAAGAGTGAAAACATTTTACATTTGAAAAGCTTTTTCTGTAATGCAGCTAAATTTCAAATCACGGGCAACCCATTTTCATAATTAGTCCAAGCATATCGTCCAGAAAAATCTAAAAGTTATCGTTAAGCCTTCTGCTATTTGACAGGCAAAGACTCATGGAGTGCAGCTTTAACCCCTCAATGACAAGCATCAACTCTGGCACATATCTACTTTTGTGTGCTGAAATCGCAAACGAGAACAAATTCTAGAGATTCCTAGAGTCACCAAGTGTTGTTACAGGCGGCAGCATTACTGCTGAATTATACTTATCTCAGGCCCTCTTCCTCTTCAGCGATCCTTGAAAAGATTTGGCATGGCAGCCCTCAGAGTAGCCTCTGTAACCTTCGAGTCTTCAAACCTGGACCAGGTACCTTCAAGCAGGACTTGAAATTTTGCCTGGTACAACATTTTAAACTGTATCCCCGCTAGAATCAGTTTATTTACAAGGGGATAAAATTGAGCTCTGTGCTGACATACGGACACTGGTAAATTTTGAGTGACTCTTAGTTTAGCTTCTCCCCACTTGATTTCTTCCAGACTCCAGACCTTTGTTAGAAAATGCTGCCTTTCTAAGTAGTTTAGAAAGCGTAGTATTAGTGGTCTAGAGGATGCACCCTCCAGTGGCATAGGGCGCAATGATCTGTGAGCTCTTTTAATTGAATAAGCAGACCCATATGGAGAAGGGCCTGCCAGCTTTTTCAACAGCTTCTGAATAAACAGGACTGTGTCCGCTCCCTTCTCCTTTCCTGGCAGGCCAATAATTACAACATTGTTGCACCTGCTGTGCCCCTCCAGGTCTTCATTTTGGCTTCAAGGCGTTCAATTTCGTCTGTTCAGTACAACCTCCAGTTCTAGCTTGCCCAGATGCTTCTCCACATAAGTTATACGTGCTTCGCTATCCCCCACTCTTGAAGATATGTTTTCCAAAGCTGTGGTCATGGATTTAAACTCCGAGGTGTAAGAACAGAGTTCGTTGAGGAAAGACTTAAACTCCAGCAAAAACCAATCCACTGTAAGCACATTAGGATCCTGAGATTGAGAGACTGTGCGATCGGCCTAGGCAGATTGTGGCCTGTTTTTTTTGCTGGCCTTTTCCGGCGTGGAGGGAGGCATGTGTTTAGGTAATGCTTGCCTCATCTCTGCTTCCATTCTATATTGGAAAACTGCAGACTTGGGTAGTAGGGTGCTTCTTGTCCCCTTGAAATCGTGAGTTCTGCTGTTTGAGATGGTAAAAATTAGTATTTTTGAGATTTACAATACAGAGCAAGCAGGAGAAGTTTGGAGTGCTGCCACTCACGATCCTGCATCACGTGATCCAAAGTATTGGCTTTCTGTGGACCTTACACAACTCAGGGTGAAAGCATGATGCTATGAGCTGTTGAAACTGTTTAAGTGTTTTAAATGCTGTTCCTTTCAGTTAAAGATGTTAGACCCCGCATACGGAAGTATATCCTTCACTAGAAGCAGTAACCTCATGGGCTTACAGATGACTGCATCTTTTAAATTGCTCTCATGTTTTTTCCCTCCACAGGTGAGTAGCTCTGCATAGTCATATGAACTAGTTTTATGCTATTTCAAAGAGGCATTTCCCCTATTTTTAATTTTACCAGATTAAATTACTATGAGATACAGTGTACTAATATATAGTATACTGTAAACTGTGTATTGTACTTCATTTCCAAGTGTCATCCATGAGTGACGTTATATGGCAAAGTGTGTTGTAAAATTTAAAGTTATTAAAGTATCATTGTTTCTATTACATAGTAATCTAAAATGTATTTTCAAATTTGTTAGCAGAATACAGAGTGCAAATCCTTATTTTATGCACTGTCTTCTGTGTGTTTTTATGCTTTTGTATTGTAATAACCTCTACTTGGACTTGTCCAGAAGAGTGTACAATAAATCAAATGATGGTGGTAAGGAAAATCAGGCCTAGTAGCTTCAGAGGAAGAATGAACCATTTAAAATGCCTGTTGTTTCAATAGCAGAAACGTGGTACATGGCATGCTTCCATGATTAAAAGGTAATTGTTTTTGTTTTGCAATTTATTTACCCAGAATAGCCCAAATACACAATACTCAAAGTTAAATAGTCTAGAGTAAGGGCCAGTTTCAATGCATGGAAGGGTGAATTCCAACTCAGAGACTGAGGTTATCTTTGCAGGCAGAGAATTTCTCTAGATATATCACTGAAACCTCAGGAAATATCTTGTAATGTCAATTGCTGCAACTTGTATGTGCAGAATAGTCCACGGACTAGCCAAGCATCACACCAAGGTACTTTTAACAAGGTACATTACCGAGATAGGTGACTGACTGGGAGTGGATATTCAGAGAGGAGGGGGACTTGGTTAGTCATTGTTTGGTACTAAATTGCATGAAGACAGTTTTCGTTTTGTTTATAAAAAACTGATTTGAGTGGAACCAGTTTTGTACTTTGATGTAGTCATGCTGTAGGTCACATTTAATGAGGGGAGGGTCCAGAAGAATAGACTATGGTATCATTAGCATGCATGTGGATATTGCAGGTGTCAAGGACCCTTCAGAAGGAGTTGATGAAGACCATAAAAAGGAGATGCTCCAGAACGGAACCTTAGGGGATCCCTAGGGTAACTGGGAGTGAGAAGGAGAAGGAAAAGGAGGGACGCCCACAGTTTAACCACCTGTGATCTGTCAGACAGGTAATGCTTAAACCGGCAGAATGTGGGTATCCACTAATCCTAAGAAGGCTAATTTAGAGAGAAGCAGAAGTGATTCACTGTATTGAAAGTCTTGACCAAATCAATGGACATCAATCTGGTGCCATGTTCAAAATCATTTTGCATATCGCTGTCACATGGGACAGGAGGCATTGTAGGAAAAAGAAGTGCAATAATTAATTCAAACATGGAGATGTCCAGGGGCCATAAAACCACTGGGCAAATTAAGAAAAAACTCCTAACAGCAAACAAAGGGAAGGACACATTAGGACAACGAGGAAGGGGTTAGGAAGTTGCAGAGGGTCCTTCAAAAGTTAGAGAGGTGGTCCAAAGTCTAGCAGTTAAAATTCAACACCAAGAAGTGCAAAGTGATGCATATAGGGAATAAGAACCCCAAGATGGAATATTGGATCAGAGGTGTTACATTGGACACTACCTCAGAGGAAAGGGATCTAGGAGTCATCATAATCAACGGCCTAAAACAGACTAACCCATGTAACAAGGCCTTCAGCAGGGCAATCAAAATGTTGGGGTGTGTTGAGAGGGAGTTCGACAGCAGGAGGGAAGAGGTGATACTACCTCGCTATAATTCACCGATGAGGACACAGTTGGAATACTGTGCCCAGTTCTGGAAACCCCACCTCAGAAAAGACAAGGACAGGTTAGAGATGGTGCCGATTAGGGTGCCTAAAATAATTCAGGGCCAGCAAGGTACATCTTGTGCACATCATCTCAAGGCTCTGAACATGTACTCATTAGAGACTAGAAGGTAGAGGGGTGATATAATGGAGACCTTCAAGTTCCTGAAAGGAATGAACAAGGTAGATTGTGAGTAAATATTCAGCAGGAATGGCAAATCAAGCTCATGGGGACATGAGTGGAAGCTAGCAGGGAGGAGAGTCAGAAGAGATTTGAGAATGTTTTATTTTACAGAGACAGTGGCTGAGCTGTGAAACAGCCTACGTGGGGGGGGGGTGTGCAAAAAACATTAGTGATTAGAAACACAGCTGAACCTACTGAATAAAAGGCTTAATAGTTAAACAGGGGGAAGCAGTAGGGCAAGGCAAGGGCAAACCCCGACTAGACAATAGGTCCTGGGGTAGGATAGGGTAAAACAGGACAGACTGGATGGACCAATGCTCTTTTTCTGCTGATATTTTCTATGTTTCTACATTTCTATGGCTATACACACAAATCAAAACATTCTGCACAACATATGTTATTGCAGATTTTGACTGTACTTCTCCTATAAGTGAAGTTAACATACAGAGCCCCTTAGGTAGCCTGGAAGGCAGGGTTCCTGAGGAGGGTGAGAAAGGGGGGCATGCAGTAAGCTTGATGTCCCCACCAAGGAGGTGTAGCACCACAAGCATAGTCTGGCTAGCCCAAAGGGAGGTCAGCAGACTTGTGCAAGGAAGTGCAGGAGGTTGCAGAGTTTGGGAAGGGTGAACTGGAGCCTCCATAGGAACTCAGGGTAGAGCCAGTTTTGATGCAGAATACCTGGGTGGATCTTACTATATGGTGGGGGGGGATTGCATTATTGTAAAGCTGACCATGGAGAGTATGGTGGGGGCAGGAGGTGTTTGAGGGCATGGCAAGGGAGGACAGTAAAGTTGACCAAAATAACCCATCATCCACTCGTCAATACACAGCGGGCTGCCTCATAGACAACATTATCCAAGTTGGAGCACCTGAATCCCTGGCTGGTGTGTTACACCATAGTTCTCAACCATATCCACTGAGATCTGCTGGTAGACTATTGCTCCACGTCCCTCAAAGTGCAACGAAAATGGGGGAATGTGCTTTTTCTGCAACTGCACCAAGGCTCTGGAATGCCATCCTGGATCACACACCAGGAGCTCCCAGTCTCACCTGACTTTTAAGAAAGAGCTCCACTCATTCCTACAAGCCAATGACAAATGCTCCTGTACCATGCCCTGAGTGTCCCTTATACCTTTAGGTAACTCATCCACTTAAACCTTAGCACTTAGTCACTTGCTTTAGCTATTAGGCTACCTAATCAATTGCTTCCTACTACAACACTGCTTACCCCTAAAATGGTTTATGGTAGTTACATAGTGTCCTACTGACTGTATACACTGCACTATTCCTTGTAACCTGATGCTGTTGTATCCTCTTTTTGAAGTTATGTTGTGTTTTACTGTCCTATTGTACTGCACTATCCTATGCTATGTATGACGTTGTTGTGTTTCTCCCGAGTCATGCCTGAAAATAGACAGTTTCTGTCTAGTATACTTACACAGTAAACAAAAACTAAATAAATAAACAAATAAAACCAGCATAGTCATGGGGAACAGAAATAGTATACAGTAGAGGGTACTGTGGGTGATTTTACTAACAGGAGTGTCAGCAGCTTGAGCAATGTAATAACTTTAAAGTTACAGAAATATAGGCAATGCCAGCAAAAAAAGACCATTGATCCATCCAGTCTTCCCAGTTTTACCCTTCTCTACCCCATGACCTATTGTCCAGATGGGATTTTTGCCCTTCCCCTGCTCCCTGACTTACTGCTAACCCCCCCAAGAAACTGGATGAACAGACTTTGCTAACAGAGAGGAGTGAAAGCACCTGGCTTTATCTTAAGGCTTTACCTTAAAGGTATATTTATATTTGTTTATATTTCTCTTCATACCAAAAATAGCATGGTAAGTGAGGAGAAAAAATAAAGATCTGTAGACAGTGTTTGGGGAACTTTGAAGCTTGTTATGTTGGCTCACGCTTGCGTGTCAGCCAACATATTGCATTAGTAGCAGATTTGGAGGCGCAGTTACTGTGGGCGAATGCAGGGCACACATCAGTAGGTGCATCCCTCATTCCCCAATATGGCAGCTGCAGGTGCTGACACCAGCAACACATAAACTGGCCACCAGATCAAAGAAAAGGTCCACTGCAATGAGAGCCAAGCTTCTCACGCAGCATGCCTTTCCTGATGAACCAGTTTACAAAAGAAAAACATGGCGGCATGCCGACGCAGAGTGCCCCAACCCACTTCATTTGCCGATGGGGGAGCCCACTCCCCATCAGTATAATGCAAACCCCCAATTTGAAGTGTGTTCCGAGAGGGTGCCCAGTCCCCCTTGGCATCATTCCCCCCTTACCAATTTAATTTTCTGACTGGGGAGTCCACTCCGTCAGCATAATGTCCCCATTTGTTGTGTGCCAATGGGCGTGTTCAACTTCGCTGCCTACAGAGCCTCTAAAAAACACTCAGGTGGCATACTTGGAGCCCACCCCATCGTGCCAAATGCCCCAGTAAAAAAAAAGGTCCCGTAATTTTTTTTTTCTGTTACACCTGAGAAGCAGAAAACAGTCCCTCATCGACTCCGGTGGCCCTCCCCAACCCATGCCTACCCTCTGCACACCCTGCCTCCCCATACCCCACACCCACCCCATACTTACCTCTGGAGCACGGCGATCGTCGGTGGACTGGGAACATGTCTGCACTCTTCAAAGCTGATCGCGAACTGAAGAAATGCCGGTAAAGTGTATAATGATATAAATAGGGTTTTTTCAACTTTGGTGCATATCTCATGCATTTTTGGGAATTTTGGCACCAAATTCTCAACATGGGGTTATTGGGACCCTTCCTCATGAATTCAGTCATTGTCATGGCGTTAATCAGTCCCAAAAGGTGATTTTGTGGGCACTGAGCTTCACCTGAGCTCTTTTCTTCTAAGATTGCTTGAAAGGACAGAGCAGAGAACCTTACCAGAGCAAGGGAAAAGGATTAAGACTTCTTTTGGCTAAGCAGATTTACTATGTGTTGTTGTTTTTATTTTGTACTCACAGGGATTGCTACTGTTTGTTGCTAACATTTCATTGCTTTATTTTTCTCCGATTCAAATTGTTGTTGCTGGTATACCTTCTTCTGCAATATTACAAGGTGTGCTTAGAGGTGCCAACAGATTACTGCTGTAATCTTCTGTTCAAATTGTCTTTGCAAAGTATATCTTCTGTTACTGCTTTATTTTTCTCTGTAGCAAAGTGTTTCTTACAGGGTATATCTTCTCTGAAATTATTACAGGTGGTGCTTTACAGGTTTTACAGTTTTATATAACATTAGGATAAGCTTTCAGGGTTACTGCCTTTGTTGTTGACTGATTATTCCTGCTCTTACCTCCTTGTTCTTTCACCTGTGGTTGTTCTTTTTCGGCAGGGGAAGGGCCCAGCCACCCATCCCTATCCCCAACCATCCCACACTACACTCCTTTTATAGGGTACCACAGTTGTGACATTTCCTGTGGCAAAGCAGGAAAGAGCGGTTCAGTGGGGCATCCACAAGGTGAGCTCATTTACAGGGGCACTAGTAATTTAACTTGTTATAACAAGTTATACGAAAACAAAACACAAAATCAAACCATTACTTGCATTTTCTTCCTTCTAATTACTCTGACCAGGTTATACACCCAGCAACTTATCTGGAATGGATATCATTAACTGCAGGTACTGTGAAACACTTTTCAGAAGGACAGTCTTACAGGATTTAGGACACTGTCCTACATGCTGGGCCATTGGAGATCTTAGGGCTCAGCTCCGGGTAGCATGGGCAGAGATTGCGTGCTTCAAACTTCATATTCAAGATAAGATACATTATAAGAACCACCCGCCATTTCCCCAACATCCAACAGAAGAACCTGGACCGCAGAGGGCAGTTGGACCAGTAGGTTGGCAGGTGGTTAGGAGGGGCAAATCAGGTGTCCCATCACTCTGCGCTCTCCAACATATTACCTCCAAAAACCATATAAACACTACAAGCAGGTATCTGCCTCTACAGTATCTTTGAAATCAAACAAAGGGACAGAGGACACTGCAGAGCAGGACACTGCAGCACCAGAGCTAACACAATAAAACTTGCCCAAATCAGGAACCAAAACAACAAAAAAAAGGAAATCCAAAAAACTTCTGATCATAGGAGACTCCATGATTCGAGGAGTTG
This sequence comes from Neoceratodus forsteri, assembly GCA_016271365.2. Lineage (NCBI taxonomy): Eukaryota > Metazoa > Chordata > Ceratodontiformes > Ceratodontidae > Neoceratodus > Neoceratodus forsteri. The sequence goes on along the minus strand of JADMNL010000023.1, from coordinate 123,651,410 downwards.
ATACCCATCTCCAGCCAGGGGTAATGGTCAGATGTCTCCCAGGTATATCAGCATGGAGAGACACTGACAGCATTGCTAAAATTGTTCACAAAGCAGGAGAAAACATTGACATCCTGGTACACATAGGGACTAATGATCTCACCAGCTGGTCAGTTGTGGAGACCAAGGAACACCTGACCAGACTGGGTGACAAACTATCATCCATTTCATCTAGCTTCTCCTTCTCTGAGATCCTGCCAGTCTGGGAGAGGGGGGCAGATGGACGGAAGGTCAGAGAAGGGGAGATGGGGAGCTCAACATGTGGCTCAAGGGCTGGTGCCAGGAAAAAGGACACAGATTTGTAGGGAACTGGCAACAGTTCTGGGAGTGAAAGTTCTTTAAATTTGATGGACTGCATTTGACTAAGGAGGGAGTCAGTGCATTGGGGCAGAAGTTTGACGTCTTTGCAGAATATTTAAACTAACAAATGGAGAGAAGGGTGCAGCACCCCATACGTCGAATGGGAAGAACACCCCTCCCCCCTCAGCTAGTGGTCAAACAGGGATTCAGCATGTTTGCAGCTCATTTGCATCACCAGGTAAGAAAAAAGGTCCGTCTCCCCATATGACTCACAGGGGAAATGCCAAACCTCACCCAATAACTAACACACCGAAATCTGGCCAGTGGAAAATCATGTACACAAGTGCTCACAGCCTGGGAAATAAGATCCCAGACCTGCAGGCAATAATGTCAGAGGCTAAACTGGACATAGTAGCAATTAGTGAGACGTGGTTTACCAGTAACCACACTTGGAAGACTTCAGTACCTGGCTATGTACTGTTCAGAAGAGACCAAGGTGCAAAAAGGGGGGGTGGAGTGGCCCTGTATGTCAATGAAAATATCAAAGCTACAGAAATTCAAAATAGACATAAGGAGCCAGAAGAACTGTGGGTCACCCTGGAAACAGGAAGTGGGACAGCCATATGAACTGGGGTTGTCTACTGGCCCCCAAACCAGGGGGAGAACATAGACACATTACTGTTAGAAGATATACAAAACATGACAGCTAAAGGGGAGGTTCTGATAATGGGAGACTTCAACATGCCGGATACAGATTGGTCGATAACAGCAGGAACATCTGCCAGAACTAGACACATGGTGGATTCCCTGCAGGGAGAGGGCCTCAAACAACTGGTACAACAACCCACAAGAGACAGGGCTATCCTAGATCTAGTACTGACTAACAGGGAAGGGATCACAGATCTCCAGGTAGAATGTCACCTGGGGGTCAGTGACCATCACATGGTATGGTTTAATTTGGCCACTACATTTAAACCATCCCATTCCAAGGCAAAAATATGGGACTTCAGAGGAGCCGACTTTGATAAGATGGCCAACAGAGTTAAGCTAGCCCTGGCAAAAAGAAACACAGGTGAGGGGGTTCAGGCAAAGTGGGCAAGCATTAAGGATGCAATACTTGAAGCAACATCCCATTGTGTTAGACAGAAAAGGAAATGTAAAAGAAGGAAACCGCTTTGGTTCTCAAATACAGTAGCAGAAAAGGTCAGAGCCAAAAGGCTGGCCTTCAGGAAATATAAGGGAACACAGCGGGATGAAGATAGGGAGGCATACCAAACTGCCCTAAGGGAAGCAGGGAAGGTAGTAAGGCAGGCAAAGTCCCAAACTGAAGAAACACTAGCATGAACAGTAAAAGAAGGTGACAAGAATTTCTATAGATACATTAGTGAAAGGAGAAAGTCCAGAGGAGGTATTGCTAAGCTCAAAGGAGAAAAGGGGGCATGTGAGGAGGAGGACCCTGTAAAAGCATCTATCCTAAATAGATACTTTTGCTCAGTATTTACTGAAGAGAAGGTAGGTCAGGGCCCACAGCTCAGCACTATGGACACGGGGAAGGAGGTGAGCACTAGTCCCTTCACAAAAGAAAGGGTCCTACAAGAGCTCGCTAAGCTCAGGGTGGACAAGGCAATGGGACCTCATGGCATACATCCCAGGGTACTTAAGGAGCTAAGGGTGGAACTAACAGAGCCATTAGCAGAACTGTTTAGTGAGTTTCTGAGCACAGAAGAGGTCCCAGAAGACTGGAGAAGGACTCATGTGATTCCACTCCACAAGAGTGGTAGCAGGGAGGAGGCAGGGCACTACAGACCAGTCAGTCTTACCTCAGTAGAGGGCAAGATTATGGAGGCACTCCTTAAAGAAAGGATAGTGCAACACTTGGAATCCATAGGGGCACAGGATCCAAGACAGCATGGGTTTACAAAAGGAAGGTCCTGTCAAACTAATCTCATAGATTTCTTTGACTGGGTAACCAGAGTGGTGGACCAAGGGGAGCAGTTGATGTCGCTTACCTTGACTTCAGCAAAGCTTTACACTGTTCCACATAGAAGATTGATAAATAAGCTGGGTAGGCTCGGGGTGGGTCAGAAGTTGGTCAACTGGGTGGCAAACTGGTTGACGGGCAGAAAACAGAGAGTGGTGGTAAATGGTATTCAGTTAGAAGAGATGCAAGTCACAAGTGGTGTACCTCAGAGATCAGTCCTGGGGCCAGTCCTCTTCAATATCTTCATTAGTGACATTGCAGATGGACTAGAGGGTAAGGCTTGTCTGTTTGCAGATGACACCAAGATCTGCAATAGAGTAGATGATCCAGATGGGGTGGGCAGAATGAGAAGAGAGCTGGATAAACTAGCAAAATGGTCAGAAGAGTGGCAACTGGGATTTAATGCAAAGAAGTGCAAGATCATGCACATAGGGAAGAGAAACTCTGAAGCCACCTATAGGCTGGGAGGGGAGTTGCTGGCAGTCACAAAGGAAGAAAGAGACTTGGGCATCATCATCACCGATGACCTGAAATCATCCAAGCAGACCTCTAAAGCAGTAGGTAAGGCTAGGGGGATGTTAGGTGTATTAGTAGGGTATCACAAAATGTAAGAGGAGGTAATAATCCTCTTTACAAGACACTGGTTAGGCCCTATCTGAAGTATTGCGTGCAGTACTGGAGGCCACACCTTCACAAGGACATTAACCAAATTGAGGCAGTCCAGAGAAGGGCAACCAAAATGGTGCAGGGACTGCATCAGAAGACATATGAGGACAGATTAAAGGAGCTCATTATGTGTACCCTTGAGCAAAGGAGGGAGAGAGGTGATATGATCGAAACATTCAAACACCTTAAGGGCATTAACAAGGTGAAAGAGTCTAACATGTTTAAATATAAGAAAAATAGCAGAACAAGAGGCACAGCATGAGATTGGAGCGAGGCTGATTAAGGGGGAATGTGAGGAAATTCTTTTTCACTGAAAGGGTAGTGGATGCATGGAATGGCCTACCTTGTGGTGGCTATGAATACAGTGCAGGCTTCAAACAGGCATGGGATAAGCATAAGGAAGCAATATAGATGAGTATGAATAGATAGGCCACTGACAGAGTAAACGCCGATGGCAGATTTATAAGGTAGAAAAAGAAATGGGCAGACTGGATGGGCCTTGTGGTCCTTACCTGCCGTCAACTTCTATGTTTCTATGTTTCTGTGTAATCACCTTTCGGGACCGATTAATGAAATGACAATGGCACTGTTCATGAGGAGGGCTCTCAAGAAGCCTATGTTGCAAATTGGGAAAAAAAAATCCAAACAATGGCTGTTTTATGAGCGAGCATTGCGCAGTTTCCATGTACGCTTGTAACTTCATGAATCTGTAATATTTTCATTCCAGATTTTCAAAATTGACATTTTTCCATACCTTCTTATGAACAGTGCAGCTTTTGTTTTACGTATCCTGGCTGAAATGTGTTTTCGCACATCCGGCGCAGAATAGCGCAGTCACTGTGCGAAATCAGTTTTCAGAACAGTTTGAGAAAATGATGGTGACACTGTTCATGAGCAGAAGTCCTAAAATTCCTAAGTTGAGAATTTGGTGATGAAACTCCATAAAATGACTGTGTTACAAGCGTGCGTGCCACGGTTTCCACGCACCCTAGTAGCTTCGCAAATTTGCAATATTTTCATGCCAGATTTTCAACACTGGCATTTTTTCACATCTTCTTATGAAAGTGCAGCTGTTATTTTCCACATCCTGACCAAAATGTGTTTTCGCACCTCTGGCGCACAATAGCGTGGTCGCTGTGGGAAATCAACTTTTGGGACAGATTAACAAAACCACAGTGCCACTGTTCATGAGGGAAGGTCTCAAAATGCCTATGTTGAAAATGTGGTTAAAAAAATTCCCAAAATAATTGGGTTTCGGACGTGTGTTGCACAGTTTCTATGACTGCTCATGACTTCACAAATGTTTCATATTTTCACTCCAGATTTGAAGCATTGCCATTTTTTACACCTCCTCATGAACAATGCTGCTGTCATTTTTCACATCCTGCCCAAAATGTGTTTTCATGCCTGTGTCACCAAATGGCATAGTCACTGTGCAAAACCACCTTTCAGCTAACAAACTAATAGTGCCGCTTTTCATGAGGTAAGGTCACAAAAAGCCCATGTTGAAAATTTGGAGTGAAAATACCAACAAACGCCTACAGTGTTAGGGTTTCCAACTGTAACATCCCATCCTGTAAAGACTGACAGGCATCAGGGGTGTGACTTGGGATCATTGGCTGTAATGCTGATGCCATTTGACCCCACCCCCCATCCTGCAGCCACTGACAGGCATTGAGGTGTGCCTTGCAGTGTTCGACCCTAACGTTCACCCCATTCTCCTATACTGCACCCATCTCAGCATATTTCCTTATGGAATGGGGCCCAAAGACCCCAAAGCACACCATAACACTTGTCAGTATCTACAGGGTAGGGTGAGGTAAAATGGCATGAGCGTTATAGCTGATGACCCAAAGGCACACCCCAGCACCTGTCAGTGTCTGCAGGGTGGGGGTGCAGTTGGCGTCAGTTCAATACTTCACTGCCATTCCCATTATGCATCTCTAACCCCTGCACTAGCAATGCCAGTGAGACAACATTCGGCATTGACAAATGCTTGTTTTTAAAATTGTAAACAGGTGGTGTGGGGGAACTAGTTCAGGAGATTACTCTTGGGGCTGAATAGATTCAGGAACCCATGTGAATTAGGTGTGTAACTGGGGGTGGAGCAGATAGAGACTTAGTATCTTCTTACAAGAGCACTATGAACGCACTTCCACTCTGATGTGTCCAGCACATGTGTGCCCCAGCGAGTGGGTGGAACAGCGAAGGAGTGGAACGGGTAACTGGCATCTCAGGTGCTGGCAGGCATCAGCAGAAGGAAGCAGGGTACTGTGCTGGTTGGCTAAGGTAAGACACCTGTTCACTGCTGTGCAACAATCATTGCTGGGAAGGGAGGAAGGGAAAAGGTAGGCCAAACTGGGAATAGAAGCAACACCCTATCTAGGGTAGGAGTACAAAGAGATTTAAACAAGGCATGGAGGAAGACAAATAGAAACAAACAAAAGGGGAAAACTAGAGACATCCTATATGGGGTAAGAGTACAAAAGTTTGTAACCTGGACACCATGTCCCAATGGGCTACTTACCCCTGCCTTGTAGACCTAACCAAGGTTTAGGAGCCTGGGTTCCCATTTCACATTTAAAGCTGGTTATTTCCCATAGGTAACATCATTGCTCAGTGCCTCCACACAGAGTAGACTTTTAAGAGGGCTAGATAAAACCTGGTAACATAGAAACATAGAAGTTAATGGCAGATTACGACTGCAAGGATCATCCAGTCTGCCATTTCTTTTTCTACCTTATAAATGTGCCATCGGCCTTTGCTCTGTCAATGGCCTATCTATTCATCCTCATCTGTATTGTTCCCTTATGCCTATCCCATGCCTGTTTGAAGCCCTGCACTGTATTCATATCCACATCCACCACTTCCTGAGGTAGGCCGTTCCATGCATCCACCACCCTTTCTGTGAAAAAGAACTTCCTCACATTACCCCTTAATCGGCGTCCCTCTAATCTCATGCTGTATCCTCTTGTCTTGCTATTTTTCTTATATTGAAACATGTTAGACTCTTTCACCTTGTTAATGCCCTTAAGATGTTTGAACGTTTCGATCATATCACCTCTCTCTCTCCTTTGCTCTAGGGTATACATATTGAGCTCCGTTAATCTGTCCTCATATGTCTTCTGATGCAGTCCCTGCACCATTTTGGTTGTCTTTCTCTGGACTGCTTCAATTTAGTTAATGTCCGTGTGAAGGTGTGGCCTCCAATACTGCATGCAGTACTCCGGATGGGGCCTAACTAGTGTCTTGTAAAGAAGGATTAGTACCTACCTCTTGTGACTTGTGATACCCCTACTAATACACCCTAACATCCCCCTAGCCTTACCGACTGCTTTAGTGGTCTACTTGGATGATTTCAGGTCACTGGTGATGATGATGCCCAAGTCTCTTTCTTCTCTTGTGACTGCCAGCAACTCCCCTCCCAGCCTATAGGTGGCTTCAGGGTTTCTCTTCCCCATGTGCATGATCTTGCACTTCTTTGCATTAAAATCCAGTTGCCATTCTTTCGATCATTTTGCTAGTTTATCCAGATCTCTTCTGATTCTGCCCACCCCATCTGGATCATCTACTCTGTTGCAGATCTTGGTGTCTTCTGCAAACAGACAAACTTTACCCTCCAGTCCATCTGCAATGTCACTGATGAAGATATTGAAGAGGAGTGGCCCCAGGACTGATCCCTGAGGTACCCCACTTGTGACTTGCATCTCTTCTGACTGTATACCATTACCATCACTCTCTGTTTTCTGCCTGTCAACCAGTTTGCTACCCAGTTAACCAACTTCTGACCCACCCCGAGCCTACCCATCTTATTAATCAATCTTCTATGTGGAACAGTATCGAAAGCTTTGCTGAAGTCAAGGTAGGCGACATCAACTACCCCCCTCCCCTTGGTCCACCACTCTGGTTACCCAGTCAAAGAAATCTATGAGATTAGTTTGATAGGACCTTCCTTTTGTAAATCCATGCTGTCTTGGATCCTGTGCTCATATGGATTCCAGGTGTTGCAATATCCTTTCCTTAAGGGATGCTGTACCCACCCACAACCATATAGCCACCCCATGCATGGACAGATAACCCAAACCCCACATTTCAACATTTTAAAATCAAAGGCTCATCTAATAATATGCTCACACACCAAGATATATAAAAAATGGTTATCCAACATTTACTTACAAGGGGTAAGGAAGGGTAAACTGGAAGCAGAGATTAAGCAAAATTAGATTGACATTTTTCTGCATTGCAAATGGCATTGGAAAACAATCATTTTGCAGTTTAAATTAAAACATTAATCATTTCTGGCCACCCACCAGCCTTCTGATGTATTTAGATTAACTGGCTGCCTAACTAGCTACACTAATTGGTAGAACACATATGCCCAATGCCCATACTGGTGCCAGTTCCCAGACTATTATACAACCCTGTAATTCTATACTTTAAACCTGGGTATCCAGTATCAAGTCCTTGGGTGCAGGTCTGATGCAGTTGCAGCTGAGCTGGCCAGCGCTGGGGCCCTTAAAGAAAAATCAAGTTAGCATTCTTTCTTTTGATTATCTTTAATTCTGACTGATCTTGTAAAGCAAAAAACTTTAATCTTTAACATGCTAGGCATGACCTCTATGTTTGTTAGAACTTGGGTTAACTATTTACATTTCCCTTTGCTGGTACAGAACCAGGTCTGTATTACTCACGGTTTGGTAGACTTACAGTGGACGTGATTCAGCAGTAGCTTTGCTGAGGTGCAGGCAAGAGCTTTGACTGACCCCTCTTCTACCAGGCTTGCAGGCTTGAAGTCACATTCTTGAATAGACCAGGCTAGGACTGGGGCCATCATGCCTCAGACCGCCACCTTTAGACTATGCCACTTAGGGGGAGACGCATATGGCGGTGCATAGCTGGCTCACTACCAGGCTAACTCCCAGGCCAGTCTCAAATATAGTCTTTTACAGTTTCAGGCAATTCAGGTACTTTTAGATGCTTTTGCACTTCAACCACAACTGCTGGCGTAGCAGCCATTGTCCATTTACATTCAGGATACAATCTCAAACTGGAGTGCATCCCCTAGGGCTAGGGAGGACCCAGCTCTAGCACAGTCTCTTTCTCTTTCCACATTACAGCACATTTATTTAACTCGGCTGTTCCAGCCAGATGGTTAGCACAACTGCTGTGTCTGTTCAGAAGGTATAGTTTTTTAGGCAAATCTCTTTCTTTCTCCCAAGAGCTTAAGGCATGTCTCCTCACTAAAACAGCAAGCAGAGCTTAAGGCATATCTCCCCACAAAGTTAGGCACTTTACTTATCAGTAATTCACTTTCTCAGACACCTCTCAAAGCACATTTAGAACTGCAGACAATTCACTTTATTTTCCAATGCTTCTTTCAAGCAGAATTAATAGTTCCTTGGCCAGCTGGCTTCTTGCAGCTCCAAACAGAACATTACAAAGTCCTCTCAGACAACTCTGGGTGAAGTCCAACCTCAGGATGCTTCCCCCTTCATTTCTTCAGGTACATTAATCAATCACATAGGCATTCTCAACACTGGACCCTTCACAGTCACTCAGACAGGTGTCCACCCATTCCTTGTCACAAATCAAATGCAGGGTACAGATAGAGGAGTTACTTGTACACTTAGTAGACATTCATTCACTCAGAATTAAATGTAGTGTTCCATTATCTGAAGTCACAGATTTCATCAGCTCTCTCACTGCTGAAGCAGAAACATTCCTGTAGCCCTCTCACAACTGCAGGCATACTTCTTGCAGCTCTCACACAGCTGAAGGCAGTTCAGGTTTCTTTCCCACATTTTCCAGAATGTGGAACAGCAAAAGCTAGCCCTGGGGACAATATCTGGCAACCCGCAGGCCAGCGACTTCAATTCCTTGCAGCCACAGTTCTCTTAGCAGAGGTCGGAGCCCCCCCCCACCATGGAGGGGTTCCTGCTGAACTGTGTAAATATTGTTTAGTGGGTAATGGTTCTCTTCTAGGTTCTTCAGTCCCCAATCAAGGCTTTCAAATTCAAGAAAAATATAGGAAATGTTGGGGGCCCCTTGAAGTAAACACTCTTCGCTCAAGTTATTGTTCTTCAATCTTTCTTTTTATTTCTCTTTTAAACCCCTCAGCATAATAAATAAGCAGCAAGTTCAGCATTTTTAACAGGGAGGTCAAGTTGCATTTGACCCCAGTTGTATCTAAATACTTATTGTTTAAACAGTACTATGGTATTTACAAGCTTGGTAGAATGTGAGGTAGAGAATTGTTCTGTCATGATAATTTTAAGTCATGGCGTGATTGACAAGTACCTAAGGAAGGGGAAGGTCAAATTGCAACTGACCCCTCAGAAAATAATAAATGTTTGCATTTTATTATAAGCTAGAGAAATTATCTGTGAAGAAAATCTTAAACCATGAAGTGAGTGACAAGTATTTAATGAAGGGGAGGCCAAATAGCAACTGGTCCCTCAACAAAATAAATAAGCAACGATCAATCCCAGACAGATAACAAATAATGCTGTTATAGCAAATGTACTAAGAGAAGTTAAAATATAGGGACATTAAAAATAAAATAGTACAGTCACTATCTAAAACAGTAAAGATGATGTTTTACCTCCAGATCAACTTTCAGTATTTATGACAGGGAGGCCAAGTTGCATTTGACCCCAGTGTTATCTGAATAATGATTGTTTAAACAATACTATGGTGTTTAACAAGCTTGGTATAATGTGAGCTAGAGAATTGATCTGAGAAGACAATTTTAAGCCACTGAGTGATTGATAAGTATTTAATGAATAGGAAGGTCAAATTGCAATTGACCCCCCCAGCAAGTAACAATAATGACTATTTGTATTGCATTATGAATTTCACAGTTTGGGTTGCAGAAAACAGCAATATAAGGTGATATAATAACAAATAATACTTCTGAGAAACCTGGAATTTATTTGCAGCATTTTAATCAAGGCAAGAAAACTGTTGATATTAGCAAAAAATCATCTTTACTCTTATGTCACCCTGTGAAAAGAAAACATGGTATGAGAATAATGTATTTTCATTTTAATAACCTCACAAGAAAGTTAAAAAATAAATAAAAAGTAAACTAGCACAGAACTGCAGCAACTAGGAACAAATAGCCCATTTCTGTGAGCACCCAACTGCACTGATCAGTGCAGTAGTGTTCGGTTGCTTAGCAACCGAGATCGCACAGGTGCGATCAACTGGGTGTGACGACATGATTAGTCACACCATGAGATCTCACAAAAAATGTTTAGTTTACAACTCACTGTCATAGGAGACATTGGCCAGGCATCCCTCCTGGAAATCCTAAATCGGCAAGAATTTAGTAATGAAACAAGTCAGCCCAGAGAATTCATTGGGCTTACTCATCAGGGGATGATCAGATCGAGATGCGTCACATGATGTCCTGGACACACACTGCACAGACTGACAGACACACTGGTTTCTAGTCGGCTCAGCTGACTGATTTACTGTAGGTGTGTCTGTGACAGACACTCCCACCAATAAATTTCAGGCTGCAGCAGCTTTCCGGGGGTCACAGCTGAGCTGGAGGCACATGTCCCTCCATGGTTACCATGGGGACAGATGCTTTCCGTTCGGACTTGCATGCGGGCACCTGTCACCATTCAGACTTCGGGAACACAAAAATTTAAAGATTTCTGCAGAGCGGTTGAATTCAGTACACACTGACAACTTGTCAGGATCTGGAACCAGTGTAAGAATGCCAGTATTTTACTGGCCAAATCAGTACAGTTGGAGGGTCTGAGCAGCAGCAAGGGCAAACAAGATGCTTGGATGCATAGCTATGGGGATCAGTAGTTGGAGATAGGAGGTTATACTTCCCTTGCACAGGTCACTGGTGAGACCACATTTAGAGTATGGAGTTCAGTACTGGTGCCCACACTCAAAAAGTAGATTAACCTGCTGGAAAAGGTCCAGAAGAGGGCAACAAAGATGACAGTAGGTCAGCAGGTAAGGCATACGAGGAGAGGTTGAGGGCACTGAACGTGTACTCCCTGGAGGACAGGAGAGAGATGGGGGACATGGCTGAGACCTTCAAGTACTTGAAAGGGATAAATAAGGTGGATAAGGAGGGTCTCCTTAAGCTAAGTGGCAACCATAACATAAGGGGACACAATCTTAAGCTAGGTGGGAGGTTTAGAAGGGTGGTCAGGAAGACTTCTTCATGAAGAGGGTTGTGGACACCTGGAATGCGTTGCTGGAAGAGGTGGTCTTGTTGAAGATGGGCAGCTTCAAGAGAGGCTGGGATAGGCATAGGGGGAAGGTAAGGATCATGGGTAGGGAGGATGGAAAGGATGGAAGGAGTGGGGGGGGTCAGGGGCAGCAGCTCAGACTGTGGACCCTGCAATACAAGCAGACTAGATAGACCAAATGGCCTTCTTCTGCTGGCTTCTTCATAAGTAATTTTTTAAAAATGCTTCTATCTGCTATTTTGTAAATGGAGACCTGTCTCTTGTATTTGTATTTTGAGTTTATTCCAATGTCTGTAACTCTGTAACCCTATGATCTCTTTTGTAATTGTTACCAATTATATTGCTCGCCGGACCTTGTATGCTGTTTTGTTATTCTGTGTTTCATGTAATTAACTCTGGGTCACCCCTGAAAAAGGGACTTTTAGTCTCAGCAGTCTTACCCACTGATCAGAATTTAATAAATAAATAAGTAAGTAAAAAAAGGAAGGCCAGCACTGGGATTGTAAGGCTAAAAAGGGAAGGGAGGACTGTGCAGACAGGGACCAGGAAAAGGCAGACATCATGAACAACTACTTGTTTTCAATGCTCACAGAGGAAGGATAAGGGGAGTGGGCAATAGAAAAGTAGCAGAAGCTTGGGAGGGAAGGAGGGAGGGAGGGAAGTAGATACTAGTCCTTTTTCAGAGGAGTGAGTCCTAAAGCAACTTGCTATTTTGAAGGAGGGCAAAGCAATAGAGCCAGACGGGGTACATGCAAGGGTATTGAGGGAGCTCAGGGAGGTACCAGATGCAGCTCTGACAGTCCTATTTAAGAGCTCACTGGAAACAGGAGTGGTTATGGAGGACTGGGGAAGTGCAGATGTAGTCTCACTGCACAAACGTGGTACCAGGGAGGAAGCTGGTGATTATAGGCCAGTCAGCCTGACGTCAGTAGTGGGAAAGTTAATAGAATCACTGCTGAAGGAAAGGATTTTGTAATATCTTGAATCTAGTGGATTACAAGACCCAAGACAGCATGAGTTCACAGTGGGGAGGTCACGTCAAATGAATCTGATGGATTTCTTTGACTGGGTGACGAAAGAAAAAGATGAGGGCGGAGCAGTGGACATGCCTACCTAGATTTTGGTAAGGCTTTTGACACCATTCCACATAGAATACTAGTAAGTAAGCTACGTAGCTTTGGAGTCTGTCCAAAGGAGGTAAACTGGATAAGAAATTGGTTAGAAGATAGTCAACAGAGAGTGGTGGTAAATGGAGTTCACTCTAAGGAAGGGGGGGTGATAAGCATGGTGGCTCAGGAGTCAGTGCTGGGACTGATCCTCTTTAATGTCTTTATAAGTGACCTTGCAGAGGAGTTGGAAGGTAAGGTCTGCCTGTTTGCAGATGACACCAAAATCTGCAAAAGGATGGACACTCCAAGGTGTGGAAAGAATGAGCAGAGACTTGAGAAAACTCGAGGAGTGGTCAAGGATATGGCAGCTGGGTTTCAGTATGAAAAAGTGAAAAATAATGCACTTGGAGCACAGAAACCCAGGAGAGAGTACAAAATTAGCAGAGTGGTATTGAAGACTAGCATGCAGGAAAAACAATCATAACTAATGACCTACAGGTGGCTAGGCAGTGTGACAAGGTAGTTGGGAGGGCTAGTGGGATGCTGAGAAACATAGGGAGAGGTATCACCAGCGGAAAGAGGGATACGGTGTTGCCTCTGCATAGACTGCTGGTAAGACCCCACTGAGAGTATTGTATCCAGTTCTGAAGACCACATCTCTGGAAGGACATATACAGAATGGAGGTGGTCCAGGGTAGGGCAATTAAAATGGTGCAGGGTATGCATCAAAAGCCTTACAAGGAGAGACTAAAGGACCTCAATATGTGCACCCTGGAACAGAGGAGGGAGGGGATATATTATAGAGACCTTTAAATACCTCATGGGGGTAAATAAGGTATAGGAGGGTGGTATTTTTCAGAAAACAAGTGCTTAGGAACAAGGGGACATGCTATGAAGCTGGAGGGGGGTAGATTCAGGTGAGATGAGAGGAAGTACTTCTTCACAGAAAGAGTTATAGATTCCTGGAACAGTCTTCCCGATGAAAACAGTGGAGGGGTTCAAGAATGCATGGGGTAGGTACAAGGGAATCGTAATAGAAAGAAAGGGGGAGGAAGAAAGAGCTGTAGGTCAGGTAGGCTCCGCTGTGATACTGTAGGTAGGGAAAAATGGACAGACTGGATGGGCCATGCGGTCCTTGTCTGCCAACAAATTCTATGTTTCTATTAAGTCCTTTACTCTGTCCCAGCTGTGACTGAACCCATTAATGTTTTTTTTGTGTCCACTACTTCTGCTGGTAGGCTGTTCCATGGCTCAACCACTCTCTTGGTAAAGTAAAATGTTCTCACATCCCTCCTGAATCACCTCCCCACCAGCTTACATTCATGTCCCCTTGTTTTTGACCTGCAATTCCCATCCTCCTCCCCCTTCTGGCCTCCAGCAAGTATATTTTCAGTGCCCTAAGCTGATCCTCATAGGATCTGCCCTGTTGGCCCTGAATCAGCTTTGGTTACCCTATTCTGCACTGTTTCTAGCCTGTCTCGGTCTTTCCTCAGGTGAGAACTCCAGAACTGGGCATAATACTCCAGATAGGGTCTCACCAGTGATTACTGTAGCTATCAAGTAGCTGGAGGTAAAGCTGCAGGGGCAAGCAAGCAAAGGGGAAAAACTGGCACCCTTTGCAAACTGTGTGAGAGGCCTTTTGGCACCATGCATTTCTGCTTGAAGTTGAACCAGCATAATATTCTGTGGTGATTTGCATATGCAGCCCATGATGCTTTGCACTGTGGTGGCATGTGTGATTTTTGTATTTCATTGAAACTTGGCTTCCCAACCAAATGCCCTTTGGGGTAACCATTGCCTCAGTGCTTACACACAGAGGTTCCTTGTCTTTTAAAGTGTTTTTTGTTTTAATTTGGTTCTTCACAACATAACCCAGATAGACCATCTTAGGGTAGCTGGTTCATTCCACTGGGGTGTCAAACAGATGAGGCATACTGATAAGTTCTGGTAGGATGAAACACGTATCTATGTCTTCTGTTGGCACCCTTTTCAAGCTGTGTGAGAGGCCTTTTGGCACCATGCATTTCAGCTTAAAGTTGAACCAGCATAATATTCTGTGGTGATTTGCATATGCAGCCCATAATGCTTTGCATTGTGGGGGCATGTGTGATTTTGTAGTTAGTAATGCTGACACAGCTTAGATAATGCAGGTAACAGGCTGCACAATTGGGACTATGATTAGGTTTAGGGAGGAAAATTAGTGGTTTTATGTGATAAGGGTGATTCTTGAATATCGATGACCACAAACCACTTAACAAACAATGCCCGACATCAAAAGGGCGAGCAGCATATCACCGATCGCCAGAAATAGCAACGGTCGCTTACTTTCATCACACGGCAAAAAACAAAATGCTTTGCATGGGGGGGCAAGCCCCCCTGTACCCCCAAAATAAAGATTATCAACTCCAGGGGGAGCGGACTTAGGGGAAAGATTGAAAAATGAAAAGACAAAAAAATTTTCCTGCAGCCAGACCCGGGTCCACCAGCTCAAGCGGCAGTGACTGTAGCCACTATGCCAAATGGCCAGCTCAACAGGGCTTGGCCAAACAAATGCTCATATTCTACTCCAGTGAGTGCAGCTTACTGCTACACTCACTGTAACCTCCCAATTGCCGTCCTTTCATAGTCGCTGTCAATAAGAGCAGTATTATTGAGTCACTCAAATTGAACCACTCAATAATACTCACTCACGTCACTGTACACCAAATGAGTACAACCTGAGAAATAGACAAATGTGGACCACTAAAACAGGAAAAACAAATAGCTAGAGCCACATAGGGAGCCTGAGAACACAGTAAGAGAGGACACGTGTCTAATCAGAGATGCACTAAAATGGGCAGACACGGTGGACCCTTATCTGCTGTCAATTTCTATGTTTTTAATGATTTTCTGTTTTTGAAAATGGCCAGTTATATTAGGGGCAAAATCTAAAAATCCATTTTTACATATGTAGCCCACCCCCTCCCCATTGTCTAGGGGTACGGTGGCAGCAGTCCATGGGGATGGGAGACCACAGCAGAAACACACAGATGACTTATTTTTAGAGTTCCAGGAACCGGGATGCTAGAATCCTCCATGGGGACAGGGCTGCAAGACAAACTTGATTAACAACAGCACACATGCAACAAACTAAATGCAGGGATACAACAAAGAATGGATCCTGTAATAAAACTGAAATCTTCATGGAGTTTGAATAGGCAATCGCAATGGGAAAAAGTGGGGCTGAAAACCATAGGGTTCTTTATATCAATGTCCACACAAAGTCCAAGAGTCCATATGCAGTGTCAATTTTCTGAGGAGCATCTTGCTGACAACCCCTAAGCATAGGCAGCCCATAGTCCCACATGATACTCTTTTGGGATCTCACATTAAACACATTCATTTTGCCTGAAGACTCCCTTACTCAGGCTTCTTCTCACTATTCCTACAGTCTGGGCCACTGCAACTATTGATCTGTAAACTCTGGTCCAGCATGTCCCCTCCTGATGACTAGCTCTCAGACTTTACTATTGCATGCCTGCCCCTCAGGCTATGGGTGGCACATCCCCAAGAACCCTTCCACTCCAAATCTTCCTGTGGCTTCATGTATCTTAAAGCCACTGCACCAGAGCGTACATATGCTCTTCGAGCCCTGATACCCATCTCATCTGGGCTGGGCTTCTGCCAGGTATGAACTTGAGCTCCACAGAGCTCTAAACGCTAGTGGTGGATTCCCACCTTGGACATGAAGTCCTAGTCTCCTTGACTCTAAATCTCATTCCCTCTGACTCAGGTTTGAGCCCCACTCATAGCCACTTACTCCTGGGCTCCAAATCGTCAGATGCCCCCCCCCCGGATGGGTCCTTCTCTCTTAGGCTTCCACTGCCATGTCAGATTTGGCAGTTTTGGCTTCCAGCTCATGGAAACCAAGAAAATAGCACCAAGGAGCAGGCAATTGCTCCTGCTTCTCTCAGCGCCACCACACACACACACACACACACACACACACACACACACACACTCTCTCTCGCTCTCACTCTCTCTCTCTCTCTCTCCCCCTTCCCGGCATGCTCCCACACTGGCCAGGAAGGGCACACCCTCCAGGGTACTCCCCACCAATTGCAGGAAGTCCCCCAGAGGTATTCAAGTTAACCCTTTAAATGGTCCAGGCAAAGAACCCTTAACACTTTTCCTTGTGTAAACCAGGACACTCCAAACAAGCACATTTTCGGATCCCCCCCAGAACTTCTTGAAATAGAAGAAAAGATGGAGTCTTTTTGTAAAAAATTCCGCAAAACTTGTTTATTCTTCTTTGTTTTTCTTTTTATATTGCCCTGACATTTCAATTCATAAAGTGAATCTTTTTCAAAGGACTTCTTACTTCTAAAAAACATATAAATATCAGTGTTATTAGATATAATCATTTGCTTGATTGGATTTATATCAAATCAAATCATCTTTATTTTTATAGCGCCTTTCAAAACCAAGGCGCTGTACATAAAACCAATTGCATCACATAAAAACTAAAGCAAGAACAATTAAAAACAAGTCATCCATATTTCGAGAAGGCTAAATCAAATAAATACATCTTTAACTCAGCTTTAAAAAGATCAATGGTCGGGCATTCTCTCAACTGACAAGGTAGAGAATTCCACAGGGTCAGAGCTGAAAAAGAGAAGGCACGAGAACCAGATGTCTTCAAGCATACTATGGGAATCTCCAGCAATCCTTCATCAGCAGATCGGAGAGGATGGAGGGGGAGGTAGGATACCAAGAGATCTTGCAAGTAACCGGGTCCCTATTTGTGTAGGGCTTTAAAGGTTAGCAAGCCAACCTTAAAGGTGATCCGTCACTGAACCGGCAACCAGTGCAGCCCGCGGAGCACAGACGTAATATGACTGGTCCTAGCAGTCCCAGTCAGAAGCCTGGCCATCACGTTCTGCACCAGCTGCAAGTGGTGGATATCAATCCCTGGTAGCCCTAGGTGTAGGGAATTGCAGTAATCAAGATTGGTAGTGACAAAGGCATGGACCAATGTTGGAAGATCATCTGGGGGAACCAGATGTTTCACCTGGGCGATATTCCTCAGATGGTAAAGGATTTGATGACAGCTGACACCTGAGATTTTAGGGTCAAACCATCATCAAAAATAACACCCAGGTTATGCATCCGATCTGAGGTAAGTAGTGGTATACCACCAAGCAACAAGCCAGATGGCTGTCCAGCCAACAAACCCACCCCCAGATGACCTGGATCCACTACCAACACTTCAGTCTTGTCTGGATTCAGTCTTAGCCAGCTTGAACTCATCCAAGCACTGATCTCAGCAAGGCAATTATTTAGCACAGATAATGCATCATTCTGTCCAGGCAGAAAGGACATATACAGCTGAGTATCATCTGCATAACAATGAAAATTCAGACTGTATCGCCTGATGATATCTCCCAATGGCAGCATGTACACTGCAAACAACATGGGGGCCAGAATGGAACCCTGCGGCACCCCACAGAGCAGGGAATGAGGGTCAGAAGAATAAATTCTGGTGACAACTCTCTGATACCTGTCCATAAGGTATGAATGGAACCATTTGAGGACTGTACCAGACAGCCCGGAAAAAGGCGCAGGCACTCCAACATCACCCCATGGTCTACAGTGTTAAATGCAGCAGAGAGAGCAAGAAGGACCAGAATGGTACGTGCCTTTTGATCTCTAGCCATTAGATCATTCAATACCTGGACAAGAGCAGTCTCCATGCTATGCTTCTTCCTAAAACCAGACTGGAGAGAATCATGGACATTGTGAGTTGTAAGATGATCATCCAATTGCAACGCAGCCACCTTTTCAATAACCTTACCAACAAATGGCAGGTTAGAGATAGGCTGGTAGTAAGGTAGACAGTCTGGATCCAAGGAGGATTTCTTAAGGAGTGATCGTATGACCGCCTCCTTCAGGGGTCAGGAAAGACCCCACTCTCCAAGGACTTCCAGACAAATTTCAGCAAGGATCGGGCAGATAACATCTACACATCCCACCAAGAGGGGTGTAGGATCTGGAGCCGAACTACAACTGGTTGGGCTCAATGTTTGGATGATCTTCACAATGTCCATGAATTCCGGATGGCAAAAGTCTGACCAGCTAGACTGAGTATATGTCACCTCCTGTTGATCACTGCAGTTCCTCAAAGGAGAGGTCGGGCCAATGCCAGACCTGATGCTGGCAACCTTATCTGCAAAGAATCAAGTGAACTCATATCTCAGCTGAGAAAAAGCTTCTCTGGACTGGAGACAGATTGTGCAATCCAATCTGTCGACAGTCTGGAAAAGCTGAGCTGGTCGATTCTGTGCAGCTAAAATCTCCCTGGACAGGAATTCTGCCTTCTTATGGAAGATTTCTGATTGATAGCCTTCATAATGTACCATCAACCTAAGCCTGTCAGCATCAAGGCTGGACTTCCGCCAGGCTCTCTCTATCCTTCGGCCAGCTTGCCTTAACTCCTTCAAGGAGCCATCAAACCAAGGGCTCCTTGGATGAAGAGTGAGAGGCTGAACATGAACAGGAGCAATCTTGCCTAGAGTATCTCACACAGCCTTGTTATAGGCTAGTACGAGATTTTCTGGACTCATGCATTCACCCGACAAGCCTGATGGGTCCAGCTCCGCTAATAGGTCACTGGGGTTAACCCCCCTTAAAGGGCGGTACTGGACCATCGCCATGGGGCAGACCTATTAGAGGGGCCCAAAGCTGAATCTTATGGTGTAATGGTCAGACCAGCTGACTGGTTCCACCCCCAAGGCATTTATCTCCATACCCAAAAGAAAGATCAGATCCAACGAATGACCCCCAACATGGGTCGAGGAGGTAACAACCTGTGTACAGGCCCAGCATCGTCATCAGCTGGAGGAGATTCTGGCCAAAATGCGAGAGTTCATCATCAACCCAGGCATTGAAGTCCCCCAGAACTATCCATCTGGGGGACCTCAACACCATGTCGATGATGTCTGCTATCTCCTGCCAGGAATTTTTCCGCCATCTCCTGGTGGATGGTAGATGAGGAGAATCCCGCAGCCTACACCCTCTCCCAGGATATATTTGAAGGATCTGGTACTTTCCAATGGCACATCCACCAGACCCAGCTCAATCTTAAACATAATGGCCACTCCCCCAACCCTACAATCCAGCCTTGGATGGTGTATCACCGAGAACCCAGCCGGAGTTGCCAAGGCCAATACAGGGCCTGCATTTTCATCCAGCCAGGTCTTGGTGATGCAAGCCAAATCAGTTGTTCCAACAAGATCAACTATAATAGCTGTCTTGTTTTTAATAAATCTGGCATTGCATAACACCACCAAGGCAGGATGAGCTGTCGAGGAAGACCTCAGTACCTGCCCACTAATGTTGGAACCCTTGGGTATGGAGACAAGACAGGGAGAACCTCTATCCTGACTCCATTTTGCCCTAGGGCATCTCTGGGACCCCATGACTCCAATCTGCCCTCCCCTTTCCTGTCCCCCGCCAGGCCCAGCTTTCCCCTTTCTTAAACGCTTTCTAAGTATACCCAAAGCACGACACCTAAAATAGGTGTCATATGGCAATGGGGAACATTTCAAAGGGGCACAATTCCCTGAGCCTGGTGGGGGAATAGTGCCCGATCTTCGCTGAATCGTCCCAACACATTATAACAAAAATAAACTAAAATCAAAACCCCACCCCAAAAACAAAATAAACCTAATCTATTAACAACACTTATTTCCTAAACAAATATAACTAATACAAATTATTGACTCAAATAATCAAAAACAATCTCCCACCCCCACCCCTGAAATTGAACCTAAAGATACCAATCAAGACAGCCACAGCTCTAGGTTAGGTTACTTATTAATAACTAGTAATATATATTGTCAATTATCTTTGCCCTCAGAAATCCAAATAATTACTCCTCCAGTCTCTATCTTTCACATAGTAGAAGGAAGAAAGTAATAAATAAAATAAATACACAGATCAAACTCTAACCCCTCTCAGTTAACCAGATAATTCACTTCTCTCTCTCTCTCTCTCTCTCACAGAGTGGAGGGAGGGGGAAAAGAGAGCAGAGAAGGTCAATGAATAAAATCCCACACACTGTCTCTCACACAGTGGGGGAAGACACATACATAAACAACAATAACACACATTCAAATCTAAAAACAAAAAATAAAAGAATAGCCAAAACAGCAAATATCATTTAATTTACTAGTTCATATTTAAGTCCTAATTATTACAGTGCTTTTTAGCTACATGTGGCTTTGCAGCTCTTATTATCCATTAAAATAATCACTAGTTTAAGTAGTAGAAAATGTCAGTAAGGAAATAAAGATAGTGTCAGTAGAAAAGTAAAGCAGATAACAGTTTCCAACAATGATAGCACTTCCCGAGGAACAGTCTACTCGTATCTGCATAAATATCCAACTCCAGGCCCAGAAACCAGACCAAGTTTCTTTATGAAGTCAGCTTCACTCCCAGATGAAAACAACGGAGAAAAATACAGGTGGTGTTGAGAATGCTCCTCCACAGCCTAAACCAGAAAGTAATCCCCATGGAGCAGGGGGGCCAACACTTCAACAGCCTGGATTAAGTGGCCCTCCGGCCAACCCCCAGACTGTCTAGCGGAACCACTACTAAAGCCCGTCCTTTGACAGGCCTAAGGTGAGCGCTTCTGCATGGACCAACACCCCAAGGGAATCACCGCACCGGGACAAGGGAAGCCTCCACACCAATCCAAAAACTCAAATTTCGAGCAAAACCCCTTCATAGGGGTTTACCACACACAAATCATATAATCCAATAATCCAAAGCAGGGCAGTGAAGACCAGGTATTCCAAATGCCATAGTCCCTCGATAATACTCCTAATCCTCCAGTTCCAGGCCACAAAAAGCCGTTTTCCTCGGAGCACCTCTGTCTTCTGCCTGTCCAAATACCGCTTCCACTTTCACTGACAAACTGCTGCGCTTCCACAGTCGGATAAAGCATCAGCCCAAAAAACAAATCACTCTAGTGTAAATGTATAGACACTGGAGTGACTCTGTATAGCACCAGAACAGACTTTTCTCAACCACCGGAACAAGTTAATGATATGAATTAGCAGCGCAAACTTCAAAGTCCAAATCAGAACTTTCCACCTCAGGTCTATTAAAACTGACTGAAAATGCTGTCTAACTAATCTACCTCACTGAAAATCCCTCACTAGTCTAACTTCACCTATGCTACAAATAAATAGATAAAACAAACTAAAAATAATGCCACAAAGCCACATTAAATGCAATAAATTAAATAAAATAACTCTGCTACAAACGCTGTGTGTTTGGCTAGCCCAGTGCGGCTGAGAGAGATATAGATATATATTAATATTACACTACCTGATGCTCATACCCCAGAGGGGGATATATATATACATGGGAATGGTGGCATAGGGTACAGGCATAGAGTGCACTCTTGGAGGGGGGTAATATCTCCTGCAGAACTGCTACCCCAAGATGACATCCTTGTGTTCCAGCCTGCTGCACTGAAGGCTACTTGCTAGAGTACCTTTTAAGAAGGAGGGGAAAAGAAACCTGTCCACAGTCCAACTGGCAGAACAGGTCATATGACTAGCTAGTTCCAAGAGTGCCAGAAAGTGTGTGAAATTCAAAAGCAGGAACAATTGTTTTTAAATAGCAAGTTATAGCTTCTGCCTACTGTCATCATGCATACTCTTTGGTGCAGATTTTAAAGATTATTGTTATGATTAGTGTGTGTGAGTTGGCTGTGATGAGGCCAGAGTAGTAACTTGTCAAACAGAATGTCGCACCAGTTGAATAATTTTCTAGTCAGTTTACCCCATCCACTGCCCAACACACAGATTTGCATATTCTTGATGCTTTGTGCTGGACATACAGCTCTTGATTGTGTGTGTGTGTGTGTGTGTGTGTGTGTGTGTGTGTGACATGTCACAGTGTGTTAATGGAAACCACATAGATTGGAAAGTAGCTGCCTTCTTTTATCACTTATGCATACTACATATTATTCTTTCTTATCTTCATTTAAATTACTTCACCTCTTTCCACTATGATAAATAAGCATTTGTCAATGCTGAATGTTTCCTTGCTGGCATTGGCATTGGTAGTGTAGAAGTTACAGAGCTGCATAATAGGAATGGCAGTGAAATATTGAACTGAAGCCAACCCCACCACCACCCTGCAGAGAGTGACAGGCATTGGGGTGTGCCTTTGGGTCATCAGGCATAACGGCCACGCCATTTCACCACACCCTACTCTGCAGACACTGACAAAGTGTCACGGTGTGCCTGGGGTCTTTGGCCCTTATCTTACCCATTCCATCAGGAAATATGGTGAGATGGGAGCGTACAGGAGAATGGGGTGAACTTTGGGGCCGAAGAGTGCAAGGCATACCTCGATGCCTCTCACTGGCTGCAGGGTGTGGAATGGTATGAGCATTACAGGCAAGAATCCCAAGTCACACCCCTGATGCCTGTCATTCTCTACAGGGTGGGATGTTATGGTTGGAAACCCTAACACCTCAGGCATTCGTTGGTATTTTCACTCCAAATTTTCAACATGGTTTTTTTGTGACCCCCACCTCATGAACAGTGGCAATATCAGTTTGTTATCCAAAAGCTGCTTATGCACAGTGACTACGGCATTTAGCACCACCGGTGCAAAAACGCATTCCGAACAGGATGTGAAAAATGACAGCTGTACTGTTCATGGGGAGGTGTAAAAAAATGGCAATGTTGCAAATCTGCAGTAAAAATATTAAAAAAACTGGTGAAGTCATGAGCGTACATAGAAACTGTGCAACGCACACCTGTAATGTAATTAGTTTGGGGATTTTTTACAGCAGATTGTCATTAGTAGGTATCTGGATACCATATCCCATCCGATGTTATACTTTTGGACTACAGTAAAGCTTTTGATAAAGTGCCCCATTCATTATTCATCGAGAAAATGTGTAAATTTGTTTTTTCAGGATATATAATAAACTGGGTATCTCAATGGTTATATGGTCGAACACTGATGGTTAGGGTCAACAATTTCTTATCTAAACCACTCAAGGTGACCAGTGGTGTACCCCAGGGCTCGGTCTTGGGTCCAACATTGTTTAATTTATTTATCAGTGACCTAAATATAACTTCTAGTAATTTTATCTCTAAATTCGCTGATGATACTAAACTGGGAGGGAGAGTTGATACAGCTTTAAATTGGAACATTCTTCAGAATGACCTAAAAACTATAGAACTGTGGGCAAAAAGTAACCTTATGGATTTCAACACGGACAAGTGTGTGGTTTTACATTTTAGGAATAGAAACCCCCAAAACACATATTGGTTAAATAACAAACAAATCAAATATTCTGAGTGTGAAAGAGATTTGGGGATTCCAATAAATAATAAATTATCGGCAGATTCCCACTGTAATAGAGTGGCAAATACAGTGAATGTTATGTTGAAACAGATTAAAAAAACATTTGTCAGTAAATCTGAACAATGTTTGGTCACCTTATATAGATCATATGTTAGACCCAATTTGGATTATGGATCCCCTTACTGGAATCTATACCTGAGGAAAGACATTTATAGAGTGGAAAAAGTTCAGAGAAGATTGACTAAGATGATACCTAGACTCAAAAATGACTCGTATAACTTACGTTTAACTAAAACAGGTTTACACTGTCTAAAACAAAGATTAAGAGGGGACTTATTATTTTTATTTAACATATTAAAATGTCCATTACAGATGAAACAATGCGGATTATCATATGCTAAAAAACACATAGTCGGTAGACTACATAACAAACAATTAAGTGTTGAAAGGGTTAATACTAATAAAAGAGACAACTTCTTTAGTGTTAGGGCCCCACAGAAATGGAATCAACTTCCTGAATTCATAGTTAATTCCAAAGCCAGTGAATCTTTTAAAAATAAATATCCTATTTGGTTAACAAATAAGGAATGAGACTGACCCACTGTTGTGGGGGACAATCTCAATGGGTCGCAATGGCCTTCTTTTGTCCAGTAAAACCAGTATAACCAGTATTGTCAACACATACATTTTGGGACCTCCGATCATGAATAGTGTCACTGTGATTTTCTTTATCTGTCCCAAACAATGATTTCCCACAGTGACCCTGCATCTCTGTGCTGAAAGTGTGAAAATGCATTTCGGCCATGTTGTGAAAAATGACAGCTGTACTGTTCATAAGGAAGTGTGGAAAAATGCCACTGGTGAAAATCTGGACTGAAAATATTACAAAGACATGAACTTACGAGGGTGTGTGGAAACTGCACAATGTTCACTCGTAACACAGTCATTTTTAGGAATTTTTTCACCAAATTTTCAACATAGCCATTTTAAGACCTCTGCTCATGAACAGTGTCACTGTGATTTTCTTAATGTGTCCCATACATTGATTTCGCACACTGACTGCGCCATTGTGCACTACATGGGCAAAAACACATTTTGGGCAAGATGTGAAAAATGACAGCTGTACTGCTCATAAGGAGGTGTGGTAAAATGGCAATGTTGAAAATCTGGAGTGAAAATATTGAAAATTCGCAAACTTACGAGCATGCATAGGAACTGCTCAACACACGCTTGTAAAACAGTCATTTTTAGGAACTTTTCCACCAAATTTTCAACATAGGCTTTTGAGACCCGCCCTGATGAACAGTGGCAGTGTCATTTTCGTTACTCGGTCCTGAAAGGTGATTTCGTGCAGTGACTGTGGAAATCACCCTCAGGCTGGACACGCCATGACAGGAGAGCATTCATGAGAAGGGGTCCCAAAAGCCCATGTTGAATATCATAAAAATTCCAAAATTCCTGAGATATGCAGCAAAGTTGAAAAAACCCTATCTATCCCATTATACAGCTTACGGCATTTTCTCAGTTCGCGATCGGCTTTAAAGAGTGCAAATGTGTTCCCAGTTCACCAAAGATCATCGTGCTGGAGTCGGAGGTAAGTATGGGGTGGGGGTGGGGGAGGCAGGGTGCGCAGTGGGTGAGGCAGCGGGTGGGCTGGGTGAACACCGGGGAACATTTTCTTGTTTACAAGTTTGTTTGTTTTTTAACAGGAAGATGACGAGGACATTTGCCACGCTGGGTGGGCTCCCCAGCGAGGCAGCTGTAAAGCTGTTTGAGGTCTGGGCCGATGGGGATTAGGCACCCTGTCACCCATAGCGATGTGTTGCCCACTGGGGCGGGCACAGTGTGGCATCTGGAACTTATTTGGGGGAAGTGCAGCACAGCCGATGGGGATTGGGCACCGCGGCTATACAGTGTGATGCGTGGGGCGAGCACACAGTATGTGTGTGCGTGTGTCTAAGGCAGTATGCATGCGCGTGTGTGTGTAAGGGGGGAGCACGCATGAGCAGGCAATATCTTATTGCTGCTCACTGAAGCGTAGCTCCCTCTTTCAACTGTATGCCACAGCATTTTCAACTGCTGTCATAGACAGCTCCAGCAGTGATTGGAGAACTGCGACCGTGGCTGCAAACACACTGACTGAATTGGAAGATGCTGACACACCTCCGTAAAACTCGGATGATGGCACTATGTTTCTTGCACATGCGTACAAGCAAACATAAATAGAGGCATTAAAACGTATCTGCTCTCAGGTAACTGAAGAAACAGTAGCTACCCATAATTACAGGATTCATTTGGTGTTAAAAAAAGAGTTGTCAGTGTTCTATGATTTTATAATAAGTTAATAGTTATTATGAATTCTTAACCAATACATTTATTACTAATCTAGGTAACTCTTTTACAGAAAATTTAACGTAGAAAAAGGTTCCATAAATCCCAAAATATCTCTATTTGATCACTACAGACAAATGCCAGTCTTTCATAACTTGATCTAGTAGTAATATCTTCTAGCCATTCAGATAAAGTAGGGTGGGAATGTTTGTTTCCATCGTCTATGAATTGTATTTTTGGCTGAGATCATTGCTGCCAAAAGCCATAGAATATTAGGTTTAGACCAGTGGCGGAACCAGGTTTGGGAGTGTTTGGGAGCCGGAGGGCCATTCAGTCAATCAGGGGCTCCACAACAGGCACTAAACAGTGAATAAAGATGGTGGCTGGCTGCCACTGCTCACACTGGGGCAGCCAGGAGGGGCGACCACCCTCCCAGCACCCCCTCTAGCTCCGCCACTGGTTTAGACCAAGATTCCAGATCTGAAGTAATACCCAACATCACTAGTTTGTCAGTAGGTACAATTTGTCTGTTCAGAATTTTTTTCACAAATCCCAAAACTGTTGTCCCAGAATTTCTGAATTGGTGGTCAAGACCAAATAATGTGTGTAATAGTGTCAATATCCTTTGGGCATCTCCAGCAATTATTGGTACTAGTTAGAAACAGTTTGAACATTTTCTCAGGGGTGTGGTGCCATCTATGAACAATTTCATAATGTACTAACCTACATTTTGCTTCTTTACAGGCCTTAAGACTGTTCATCCAGCTCTGATTCCATTCAATCAATGAAATAGTACTGTAGTTCCTAGCTCAGCTTCCCATTTTTGCATTAATGAATCAACCACATTTTCTTTACAGTTCCCCTTCCCCATCGTGGTTTTTATTATTATATTATAAAATATTATAGGTTGCAGGATATATTTTTATGTGATGGTCATTGTTATAGATATTATGAATATTTAATGACTTTATGTTTACTTTATTGCTTGTACTTGAAAATTTTCAATAACATTTGAATTATGAAAAAAAGAGTTGTCAGTCATTTGGGTGTAGTTTTTCATTCTGACACTGGAGTCCAGGGTGGAATCTTAGATGTTGGCTGTGTTTAGGGTCTAGTTTACTATAGCCAGATTTCACCCCTGTCCTGAAGGGGAAGATGGGAAAATAGTGGTGCACCCTATGTTGCCTAAATCAATGTACGCACTCATTCAGCCCAGACAACTGCAGCTAGTCTCTTCACTCCAGCATTCTATATCTTTTTCTCGTAGATTTTACTGGAAGAAAGTATACACACACACACACACACACACACACACACACACGTAGATTTGTGTACATATGATGGTTCGTGCTGGGGTTGAAGCTTTGATTGTAGGCGTGTTAATAGAAACTACACAAATTAGAAAGTACCTGCCTTCTTGTATCATGTATGCATCTTGCAGTACATATTATTCTTCTTCTTTCTTATTAGCATTTAAAATTCTTCACCTTTTTTTCAGTACAGGAATTCAAATGTATCTGCTCCCTGGTAGCTGAAGCTACAGTAACTGCCCTTCCTTATGGGAGTCACCTTGTGCTGAAAAGAAATTGTCAGCATTTGGGGAGTAGTTTCTCATAAAAGTCTGACTCCGTGTTTCTAGATGTAGGGTGTAGTTGGGGCTGCTTTTATCATTGTCAGATTTCACCCCTTTCAGAAAGCTGAATGTGAGAATTTTTGTGGATTTAATATGACCTTCTGGTGTACATGGTCATGCTATGGTGAGGTCTGCATTGTAACGTGGTCCGTGGCACATCTCAGTACCACTGGTACTTTGATTAACTACTGGAAATGCCTGGACTTAAAAATAGTATAGCATTTACACTGATATAGTACTGCATTGCAAAGTGCTTTACAAGCAATTTATTTACACGGGATAGTATAGCTGAGATACTGCATCTCATTTCCAGTGTGGTCCTGCTTCTGCTTAAGACAGATTGATGCCTTTCAGTACCATTGATACTTTTTTTTTTTTTTTTTACTTTGGAGCAGCTTGCACCATTTATACCCCTCCTGTACACCCTCAGTGCTCCACTACTTCAGGCATTGCTCATGCCCCTTCCTAAGTCTGCTACTATGGTGTCTGTCCCTTAGAGTGCTCGGTTACTCTTTACCTCCCCTCTATTGCTTCTGTGGAGCACCTGCACAGTGGAGTTCTGCCCATAGGTCCTGGACTTGGATGGCCATTGGAGAGGCCATCATCTAGGCTCACTGAGGCGTTTTCTGTTTTTCTGTGGATCCTTGTCCCAGCCCCCTGGGACGCAGGCACAAGGACATACTCCCAGAGAGGTGACATGCTGATGCACGCCTCCTCCCAAGCGCCTGACAGCATTCTCCCCACTCCAGTAAACAGAGCCACCAGAACCCTGGAGAGCCTGTGCTTCCACCGGCTCTCTCAGGATGTGGGTGCACAAGGCACCCCTGGTGTCCCTCCCCAGAGGGAGAAAAGCATCCATTGGGATGCTCAATCCTTTCTCTTCTTGATGACCCGAGTCCATTCCCGAACCTGGGTCACCGGTGCAGCGTGAAGTGTGGCATCCAGCGCCTCAACCCTCAGCGCCACCGGGCCAACAGTATCATTGGTACTTTGATGTGTCCTTTAAATGAGTTTAGCTTTAAACAAAGAAAGTGCTCTTCCTAACGTTGGTGCAGGGTAGAAGGCTCCTGCCACACTATACCCACTCCCCGCTGGCAGTAATGACTTCCTCTGACTGAGCCCAACTGGTTTCCTACACATGTTGCAGCTGGCTGGATCCTGGCATCAGCAAGTAGAGAGCTAGTTAAAAGTGCCCTTCCTTGCACTGTGTACAGTGCTCCTGCCAAGCTCCACCCACTCACCACTGGCGGTGGTGAGTCAGGGCAGCTCCCTCCAAGTGAGCCTGACTGATTCCCCAGATGCATTGCAGCAGGCTAGCTGGATCCTATATTCAGCCCAATTGACAGAACAGGTCACATGACCAGCTAGTGCTGTACAACAGTGTGAAATTCAAAAGCAAGGACAGTTGTTTTCTTGATTTTTAAAGGCATTTTCCTTTCAAGCAAAGAAAGTTTCCCTTTTGGCGCTCATATGGGGGTAGAGGGCTCCTGCCATGCTTTACCCACCCCGGCTGGTGGCAGCAACTCAGATCAGCTCTTACTGAGCCTGATTTATTCCCTACACATGTTGCAGCTAGCTTCATCTGGCCTCAGGTAATACTGCAAACTTTCCTTCCTCATGTTGGTAGGGGTGGGTAGAGGGCTCCAACTGCTCCCCAGTAGTGGTGGTGACTTCATTCGGCTCCTTCTGACTGAGCATAACAAACTTCCTTAGACATGTTGCAGGTCAGCTGGCTCTTTCCCTCAGCCTGTTTGGCTGAGCAGGTTTTATTACCAGCTTGTCCTGAGTGCGCTAGAAAGACTGTAAAATTTAAAAGCAGAGGAAGATTTTTTTTTTGTTCTTTAGAGCTATTTGCAGCACCTTTTTAACAAAGAAAGTGTCCTCCCTGGCATTTATGGGGGAGAGGGTTGGTGGTAGCTCCAACCAAGCCTGACTGGTTTCCCAGATGGGTCATGGCTCACTGGATATTGGCCTTGGCCAGGCACACATCTAGTTAAAAGGCAATACAGTACCAAAATAGTTTCATCCATGGTGTTGGGGGGGCATCCAGGGATCCTGCCACACTCTACTCGTTTTCCACTGTATATGTGTTTTTTTGTTTACGCAACGGAAAAGTGACAAATAGCTAAAACTCACTTGCTGCCCACTACTTAGGATCCTGGACCACTCTACCCCCAGTGCAGCTGAGCATGATACACACAAATGCTACGCTGAAATGAATGAACAGTGTGCATGCACAAAAAAATATAGTTATATTAAATAAAACAAAGAAAAAGTGCTGAGTAGTGGGCTCTGGCAGGCTGCCAGGTGACACCCTCTTGCTCCCTAGTGTACAGGCTCCCAAACTACTTTAACCCCAGGTGCAACTAAGTCTGACATACACAAATGTGGTAATGGAATGTGAATGAAAATAATACTTTTTTTATTGTTTAAAATATACATATTTTTTATTTTGTTCATGCAAAGAAAAAATGTCAAGTAATAGGTACTGGCAGGCTGCCAGCTGACACACACTTACTGCCCACTGTCCAGGCTCCAAATCCCTCCCTCTAGCTCCAGGAGTCAGGGACCTGCCCAGTTCAGTCTAGAACAAAGATAAAATCCTGTAGCAAAAGATTGCCTAATTTATCAACAGAAAAAATGCAACTGTCAGTGGGCACCTGCAGGCTTCCAGAGCAAAGATACCCTCTTGCCCCCTGTGAGCCCAGTCCACTACCCAAAGACATCCCTCCTACAGTCCCTCCCTACTTGATTGTTTTGCCTCATGGAACTGCTGTGTAGCTCAGCGAAATACACACCCACGTCTGCGCCACAACACACACACACACACACACACGCACATTAGAAGTGTGGAAGTAATGAACAGTATTTCCTTAATACCATGAATAATGCACTATTTGTTATTCGGATCCAAATAATGAATAGTGGCAGTATTCATGCATATTCCTATTCAGGAAATACTGTTACCAAAAAAAAAAAAAAACCAGGCCCTGTGACATAAAAAAAAAAAACAAACCTCCCCTTATCCCACACAATCTGTAAGAATCCCCCCAGCACCCACTAGTAGAAACAAAATCCCATGATGGACGTCCAGCACAACCCCCTCCCCATCTATGTGACCGGCCACCATCTTTGAGCACTCATTTACTGATTTGTTTTTGACACTAAGTAAGATACACTAGGCATATATATGCCTGTTTTCAGGCACAGCCTTATTTACATTAATCAATTTCATTAAAACTTTTCCCACCCCTCACCCAGCTGCAGTACCACCTTCACCTCACCCAACACCCAAAATCTGGGGACCCAGTTGCGTGTTGATGATGAGCCAACCCATGTAAGGATGAAGAAGGTGACTGATCTCTCATCCCACCCTCCACCATGGCTGGCTGCCTTCTTCTGAAGGAAAGCACTTGTACACTTGCTCATAGTAAAGCCAGCTGGTCAGGAGGTGGGGGCGCAGGGGGTTATGTCGGCCACCCATCATGAGTTTTTTTTCCTACTTGTGGGTCGGGGCAGGGGGTGGGAGGTGGATTTTACAGATGGTGAGGGACGAAGGAGGTTTTTATGACGGGTTGTTTCTTTTGTGTTTTTTTCTTATACTGGAACCAAAATAACAAATATGAATACTGAATACCAAATATTTGGGACCCCAAATGTAATATTTGGCTCAAATATTCAGGATAAGAAGTCTGTGCACACACATGCATACACACGTGCGCACACACACAGACACAGGCACACACACACACACACACACACACACACACACACACACACACACACAACCTGCTACCTTTTGTAACATCCTCAACTGTAAGCTGTCAGGCCCCATAGATTTGTTTACTTTCAACCTTGTTATTTTTTCAACTCTCTTTTCTCAGTTATATGTGTAACTCCCTGCCACCACGGGTGGGACTTACCTGAACTGCCTGCCTGTCCTTCCGCCTGTTAGTCCCCCCATGTCCAGGCCCAGTTATGGGTCTATTTGTGCTCCAGCTAGTCCTATCATGCTCCCCTATGCTGTGGGGACTGGAGGACCGCAGTAAAAGTAAAGCCGTCAGTTTGGCAGTTTTGCTGATTGCTGCATAGCTCTTATGTGACAGCTGACAGGTCTGTTGACACTCTGAGTGAGTGCTGTAGTGCTCGATGTGTAAAAGTCAGTCCAGCAGCTCCCGCAAGCCCTCTCAGTGTACTCCGGCTCCTGTGGATATGAAAATGGTAAAAAGGGGTCCGGAGGCACTTGGGGTAAAATAAAATGATAAAGAGCACTTTTATGCACGATAATAGTAACAGTGCCTATATCTTTAAGGAGCAGCCAAGGCTGCTATACAAATGAATGAGCCCTATCTGTCACCTAGGTGGGCAGCGCTATGGCACTAGAGACAGGCAGCGGAAGCCTTTTGTAAGCCTCATACTGCCACCAGATAATAGGGCAGAGAGGCCATCAATGCACTCTGGGGCATTCATTATTTAAAAGTATTTGGGTTGTTTCCAGGATGACTGCAAACTTGGGACATTGTTGTGTACTGTGTTTAAAGCGGTCATATTTGCCACATTTGACCCCAAGCCCATCCAGTCAGGATTTGTGGAGCCCAAGGGCCTGCAGCTATGGCTCCTGGGAATGGAGAGAATACTGTGCTCGTGGTGCCCAAACGAGCAACCAATGAGGTGTCAAACAGCCTTAATGTTTATTAATTTACCAGATGGACAGCTGTATGGACCATTGAGAAGCTGTCATTTCTTCTTCAGACTCCAGAGACAGATATGCTTGGGGCAGTTCTGGCTGAGCCTCTCTGAGGAATGGGAACACACCGAGGGTGAGAGCCAAGGTCTGCATGGCCTGTGACTCCTGCATCTGCCTGTGAGAAAGAGATTTGTCTTCTGCGGTTTGGGAGAGTCAGTTCCAGTGTCTAAGACTGCTAGAGAAGAAAATCTGTAACATTTGTGAGACAGACCCCTCAGCAAGAAACTGGGGTCTGAGACCAAATTCTGCCAGCTACTGAAATAGTTACCTATGACCTACATCTGCATGAGAAAAGTCCCTTGGATCTCCTGCTGCCTTTGGGAGCCCCAGAAGCCATGGAGACCTGCAGCCTGAAAGCTGGGCCACCATTGCAGAGACTCTGCCAGACGAGCCTTGTGTGGAAGAAATTGTTGGAAGTGTGAGCCAGTGGACCACGGCTGCATTCAAAAGTTTCAGAACTGAGCCAAGCAGGAACCGAAATGCACATCCTGCCCAGATTACTCTGGAACCAGGTAAGAGACCAGCTAGCCCTTATCCAGTGGGATGGAACAGTGAGCCACAGATGCGTGCCTGAGTGCAGTGTACTCTTGATCCATAGCGGAGTCAGACCATGGGATTGCTTCTGGGTCTGGGCTCCTTGGAAACTGGGAAGCCACTGCATAGTGCTGCTGCTTCATGTTGGTAAGCCAAAGAGACTATCTCCCAGAGAACTGTGAACCAGAAGGGTTTCCTACTCCAGTGTGTCTCTCCCTACACCTTCAGAATGTTTTTTTCTGCTCCAGTGTGCCACTGCTTGTGTCTTCGGAATTGCCCTCCTGTTCCCTGTGCACTGCATCCAAGGGTCACGTGAGTGCTGGCATTGCTGATGAGACTTTCTATTTTTCCCTGTTGGATTACAGTGTGAGTTTCCATTTTGTTTGAAGCAATATGAGCAAGTTGGTTGGAATTTCATTCTCTATTAAATTTGTGCAAGCACACTATGGCCTGTTGGGGGGGGGGGTTAAAATGCAAGCTTGCTGAATTTCACACTAAGTGCACCATCACAAGGTCCCCGGGCAACTCTATAATCAGGCCTGCAACAGACTCCTTAGCTGGGTACCCAGGTAGACATTAGAGGGCACTGGTACCAGTGGGGAGGTGGGTTCATGGTTGCTGCTGCTGTTGGGGTGGGTACTATTACTGTTGCTGCTGTTCCTGTTAAATTGCCAGTTGCTCTTGCATTCCCCATTCCCCTTCCCTATAATAAAACATTTTTTATTGTTACTGTTAAAACTGTCTGTGAGCATATTATTAGCTACAGTCAATAACTGCATGAATAATAAAAGTGTTACAGTTTAAGCTGGAAACCCACGTGTGGGTTGACTGGAAGGGGAGGTGGGTAGGTACAGCATCCCAGGGAAAGAACCTCCAGTCACAATCAGAACAGAGCCAAGGCTCTTCAGCCTCTATTGTGGTCATCAGGCAGGGGTAGTAGCCTGCTGGTACATGGCTGGTACATGGCGCCCAGGTTACATATGGACCATTCCCCAAGAGTTTTGTTCCCTCCTTTCCTAACCCCACATTCTGTCAGTCACGCTTCCTTTTCCTTAATGTAACCCCTAGGTGGTGCTACCACAAGGGATACTACTTCTGCCTGTGTGACTGAGAGCAGGGTGTGGGGCCTGAGTTCTAGGAACGGAGTGCCTCCACCCAGATGACAGGGTCAATGGTAGCATAGCTGCTGTGGGTACAGCCCTCTGTGACACTGTTGCCCCCCTCTTTTCCCTCTAGTGGCCTAACTGCTTCACTGAATACACAATTGCAATTAACACTTCACAACAAATTTAACCCCACACTTGTTGCATTTACCACCAGGGCTAGATCAGCTGGCTCAGCCCTGGAGATCCCCTATAAAACAAGATTTACCACAACAACCGACAGTATTTCAATGCTGTCTGTACAGAAGTATACCACAAACAGTTTAAGTACAAAAAGATTCAGATCTGATTTATTTGGGGGCATAAACAAGGAAGGGGTGTAATCTGGTGCTTGATTCTATTACTGATTAAATCAGGTTTAAGCATGCATACCTCTAAGAGTCGTCCTATCACAGTTACACGCACTTTGGGTACCCAGTTGGAGTTACAGGCTAGTCTGAAGCATTGCCCGAGGTAGGCCAACATTGCAGCTGTTGTTGGGGCCCTTAGGAAAAAGAAAACACAACATGCACTTTAACCCAATATTTGTATTCCGGAGCCGGAGGGCTCAGTTTGTGACAATCAATCAAAACAGTTAAATCAGATGACACACTTTGATTAGGAGGTAGTTGTAGGGAGCTACCCTGTGATTTACTCATGATACCCAGACCAGGTTGAAGGATGGACGAAATGGAGACCTCAGGATGAAGTGCTGGTTTGCCAGGAGAAGCAGGGCCCACACGATTCTCTGTGGTGCCGTTTCTGTTTGTTGATGTTGAGCAGGGAGCCGAATCCCCAGGTGGGTCTCTCGTCAGTCGAAACTCTGCAGTGTGAGCAGCAGTCAGGGCTGAGGTGTTGAGACCCAGACGAGGCGAATGAAATGGATACAGTCTGGTTAAAGCTACTGGATACAGCTTCCAGCAAGCATGACACATTCAAACAGTGTGGAACCAAATTGCAACCCACTCTCCGCATTCAGCACACTTATACTAAAAGCAAGTAAATACCACAGTTTGGATGACAGTCCAGTTGCAATACACAATGTCTCTGTACAAACTGACACTCTGCGGTAGTCTCAAGTCCTGACAGGCCGATCACACTGAGGCAAATCTTCGGTCCACACCAGGTGAAATTCACTTGTCACAATTCAGGATTCTGACCACAATTAAGGCTCTTTTGGATAAAGTCCAATATATTAAAAGCAGACTTATTCACCAAAGAAGATGGTATCAGGCAGGCCAAACACGGCCTTCCCGCCGATTTCCCGCGCTACTACGTAGGAGCAGCTACTCGAATGTCTCTAGCTGTTCACTCTCTCAACTCCAGACTCACTCTGACTCACTGCTGCAGGCAGCTCGGGACTTTTCCAGCGCCCTAAACAGTTTGATTCGTTGATCCATCTGTCTGTCACAGCAAGGGCTCCCCCTCCAGGTCGATTTAGGCACCAAAGGGAGAAAACTACAATTCCTACAGAAATTCATTCCCACAAGATCCCTGGGGACAGACTCCATTTTAGGATTCCCAAAGGTACTGATTGGTGCATACCGGCAGTCTAGAACCAAGATGGTGGTGATTAACAGAAAAGTCCATGCTACAAAGAAGGCCAGTTAGAAAAACTATGATATCATCATTAAGAAAGTAGATAATCAGCAAGCAATTACAGTTCTTAACAGAGCTCCCTCTGAGCAATTAGCGATGGCAGAATGGAGCAATTATCTGGCAGCCCAGGTGGGACTCGAGCTTGAAACTTCTCGCCCCCCCCACCCAAATTAATTATACACTACGAAAATGACAGCTCTTAAAGAGACAGGCACGTAGGCTAATAGGACACTCACATGCAGGCACTTTTAAATTGCTAGGACACAGAACGCCAGTCTGGCAGTGGGCGTTTAGGCAAGCCCAAGGAAGACTTTTGGGAACCCCTCTTTGTAGGGGGGTTACACCAGTAAATACTGAACAAAAACAATTGTTCAGTATCACTGACTTCCCCTTGTACCTGTCCTCCCACTCTCATTGCTCTTAAGTCTCACTATAACCCCTTTGACCTTGCATTTCCCCTGGATGTACCAAAATAATGCCTTATCCCTTTTTTTCACCCCCATTGCCAACCTGAGTTCTATCTGTGCTTTGGCTTCCTTCACATTTATGGTGGTTTTTCTTGTTGCTTCCAGATGCTTTATCCTCTCTTCCTCCCTTTGACCACCCTTATATTTAGAAAATGTC
Organism: Neoceratodus forsteri; assembly: GCA_016271365.2. Classification (NCBI taxonomy): domain Eukaryota; kingdom Metazoa; phylum Chordata; order Ceratodontiformes; family Ceratodontidae; genus Neoceratodus; species Neoceratodus forsteri. The sequence continues at coordinate 123,615,110 of JADMNL010000023.1, read as the reverse complement.
CTCTTTTTTGTTCCAAAAGGAGGCAGTATAGAGCAGTGGTTTAAGGCTCTGAGCTGCAAATCTGGTGACATCCAGCAGACCAGACTTGGGTTTGAATCCCACAGCTTCCACTTGCATACTGTGTGACCCTGAACAAGTCACTTAACTTCCCTGTGCTCTCAGGTCGCACCTGTAAAAAAGCTTTCAGCTTAGTGTGCTACTCCTGGTTAAACAACTAAAAAAAAAAAAACTAACACCTTTACATTGGCTGTGAACTACATTGGCCCCTTAGTCCTTTTTCCTTTAGATACCTATGGAACTGAGCTATCTGCCACTCCTATCATTGCCTTTTTAAATGCACCCATTTTTCTTCTGTGCAGCCTACCTTCACTATCTCCTTCGTGCTTTTCTCCACTTTTTCCCTCATTTTGCCAAAGTCCATTTTTTGAAGTCCCATACCCTTATTCCTTTTGCCCCTTTGCATGTCTCCACATGGACCTCCGCATCCACCAGAATCTGATTCCTAATGCTAGCCACAACTGGAACTTTCCACACTCATATCTGGCATGTTGAAATCCCCAATTTCCACCACTTCTTCTAGACTAGCTGGCAACTCTCTTAATTCTCTGTCTGTCAATTGAGTCTGACCCAGTGGCCTGTAGATCATCCAAATCTGGGTTTGTTTCCCCTTCTCTCTTGCTGCTACTACCCACAGGGTTTCGGTTCTTCCAACACCCTAGGCTATTTATGTTGCTTCTAACCCTTCCTTAAAATACAGTGCTACCTCTCTGCTCCTTCCCTATCTGCTGCCCTGTCTTTCTGAATAGCGTGTAGCCTGGTATGTTCATGTACTAGTTATGGTTCAAGGTTGCCCACATCTCTGCTACTTCCACCAGGTTATGTCCCCCTCTGCATGACTAGTGCCTGAAGTTCTGGCATTTTGTTGCACATACTCCATGCATTGGCACATACACTTTTTCAACATTTCCCCCAATCCCCACTTTTTCCTTTTCCCCTGAGTTTGGAAGATCCTACTAAGTCTATCAGTGATGAGAGTATGAGCAAGCCCCCCTTGTTTGAGAGATTTTGTGTGTGCCTTGCCACTCTGATTTTCCCTTCCTAGTCTGAACTAGCCATGTGTTGTGCCCATCTTTCTTCCACACCTTTTCTGCCATCCTCATTAGAGTGCAAGCCATTCATTCTGAACAACCTTCAACCCTTCCAAGTTGGGCCCCAGTCCATGATGAACCAAAATCACTCTTCCCTGTAGCAATCCTTAAGCCATGTGTTGAGCTGGAACATGTGGAACTGTTTCCTTTGTTCTGCTATGCCACAGTAGAACTTCGGAGAAGGTTACTGCTCCTGCTCTCTCATTTGTTACCTTTCCTAGAGCTTAGAAGTCTGCCTTCACTTGAGCCATGCTCCACTTGCTCAGATCATTCATGCCCACATGAACAAACAGAGCTGGCCTTTCCACCCCCTGACAATATGTTTGTCTGCTGTCACCCCAGGATAACACCAGACCACATTTTCTATGTTGCCATTAGGGGTGAGACCCATTTCCCTTCCAGTGCCTCTCACTATTTAGTCCCCCACTACGTGTACCTTTTAGCTGCAGAAAAAAAAATATAACCCAATCTGCTGTGGTTTAAGAGAGGATTTTTGTTAAAAGTCCATGTTTTTAAGTAAACAAAACCTAACTAAACTAGTTTCATCACAGAGCCCCATCTAGCTACCTCTTAGCCTGACTCCTGGCAGCCAGGTGCCAAGCTGACACTAAAATGAGGCTGTGTACCACATGACTGCCTAACAGCTATGTGATTTCAGTTGGTTCACCTGTTTGACTGGATCAGCTGATATGTACCATTGAACCAGTTAGACAAGACGTTTACCTCTTTGCGTCTTAGAACAAATGTTTGCAAGAGTCCACAGGATTTGAAGACTTGGGGTTCAAGGTGCTCTGTTATCTTGTAGAACCCAACTTGCACCTACAATACAGTCAGCTCCCTAAATTTCTCACAGTCGAGCCTATCCACTCCCACCCACCAAACCATATTATGAGGGCACCTTAATTCAACTTGCATTGAGTATGCACCACTAGCTCATGCACCCAGCAGAAGTACTCTATGCACTCCTTAACTGTAACTCGCATAAAAACACAAACATGGGAAATGCACATGCACACCGAAATCAGGCTAGTAAGCAATTAGCCATGACAGGTGTACATTAAAGAATTTTAATGCACATCACAGGGGAGTGAGCTGCAAGGCTGAAGACCGATGTCCTTACACAAGTGGGAAGTGCATTCAGATCCATTACTGGAGTGGTGTATTGTGCTTATTAAATGGCTCACTGTTCTTATGTATTGTAGGTTAAGTGAAATATTTGCAACATGCAAATTAAGTGAAATCTTTTCAACATATCAGAGGGCTGTGGGTTCAGTTCCCACATCTGGCATAGGTTAATATCCCAGTACTGACACTGTAGTGCAGCATGAGAGGGGTGCTGCACTTCTGAGGTGCCGTCTTTCGGATGAGACGTAAACCGAGGTCCCATCTGCCTGGATTGATGGTAGTTCAGGTGGATGTTAAAGATCCCATGGCACTTATTGAAAAGAGTAGGGAATTTTCTCCGTGTCCTGGCCAAATTTCCCTCATTCACTAAAAATACCACCAACAGCTTAATCTGGTTTAAGGTCAGTTGGCATTCATCTGTATCCTCTTCCCCTGGGTCATGCCTGAAAATAGGCAGGATTTGTCTAGTGCACTTACCCTGTCAACAAAAACTAAATAAAATAAAAATAAATAATTTTTTCACATAAAACAGTTTGTTTAAATGCATTTTATATGCTAAAATTTCATACATGAAATTGTCCCTGATTCTGTAGGTAATGAGGCTTTTTTCCCTTGATAATAAAATCTGGCAGCTGACCATCTAATGCTAGCTCTTTAATGCATGGTCTGGTGATGTCTTTCAGCAAATGAGGTTTCAGGATTTTCCTTGTCCTCTAGTAATTTATCTTATAAAATGTGTATGAAACATCCAGCTATCTGACTGGCTGAGAAGCAGTCCAAGCCATGTAATTGTTAGCCCATAATTACACAAGTTGTAGTACTGCCAGAAAGCCTACTATATCACATCAAAGTCACTTTAAAAATGCAAACCGTGTCTACTTTTTCCTCCTGCAGTTGACTGCAACTAATTCATCTTGCTCTCATAGCAACATTGCTCACAGGTCGGAAATTGGCAGTGGGGAGCATGTTAGAAGAGCCGATGGTCCCAAACCTGGTCACATTTCCTAGGTCATTTCATTCATGGAAGTCAGCTCAGCAGCAGGAAAACTGCAGTTTATTTTTGTTCTCCCTGCTACTGTGTCAGAGCCTGGTAGTTGGCTACGGGAAAGAGCTCAGCAGAGTGATCACAAGTCAGCTGCATTGAAACAGGTCAGCAGAATGAGGGGATGTTTTGTTTTTTTAAAGTTAATATACAGAAATAAGTTTGAATATGAATTTATAGGGTTTTTTTCCTTTTTTTAAAATTTGTTGTGCATTACACATTTTATAAGTGCAGTAAAACACTCCAGGGATGTGTGATTATGGTCAATAATTGTACTTCTCTCTTGTGTGAATCACACTTCCCTCTTGGGGGATTAAAGGCACCCAGCTTAAGTACCTCATGTTTAATAACACCCTCAAGAGGCATGTAATTATTGACCTATAATTCCATGCTGTCTTGCATTACTGCATACTTCACCTATTCTTCAGAGAATGTTTCTTACATTTAAATTATTGATGCATTGTCTAATTGCTTTAGGTCTGCTGTTACTAGAGTGTTGCTGCTTAAACGTTCTGGAAGCAGGTGGCTGACCCAGTAGTGTGGCAACAGTTTACTGTGCTTTCCCCTTGAAGACCAGGGTTCATGGTTAAGCCCTGAAGTTCATTTAGTGACAAAAAAGAAGCTGTCAGTCATTTTGGTGTAGTTTTTCATTCTGACACTGGAGTCCTGGGTGGAATTTTAGATGTTGGCTGTGGTTAGGGTCTGGTTTACCATTGCCAGATTTCACCCCTGTCCTGAAGAGGAAGATTGGACAATAGTAGAGCACCCCCATGCTGCCTGAAGCAATGTACTGCACTCATTCAGAACAAACAACTGCAGCTGGTCTCTGCACTCCAGCACTCTCCATCTTTTTATTGTGGATTTTACTAGAAAAAAAAGTTCACACACACACACACACACACACACACACACCGTAGATTTGCATACCCTTTATGGTTCACGCTGGGGTTGAAGCTTTGATTGTAGGTGTGTTTATAGAAACTACGTAGACTTCTGGTTCTGCCTCCGAAACACAAAGACATAGCTTGCATTGCTCTGCTTCCAGGAGTTTTAAAATCTACAGTAATCTTTTGTGGCCCTGTGACTTTTCTCATCTAAAGGACTGTGCCAAGCTATATTAGACCAACTGGGATAGGATGTCACCAAAAGCTCATCCCAAAGATACTATGCTGGAGTATCCTAAACCAACCATCACAGCGGAGCCGAGGGAAATGCAGGCTCTGAGTAAAGGCTATGCTGCATAAGTGACAGGCTTCATTAGTGACAACAGTGAAGACGAAATGGAAAAAATTTTTTACAATAACATCAAAACGCCTCTTCAAAGAGCTGGGAAGGTTTAGTAAACCAATGAAAAAAGTAGAAAAGACTGTCACTGAAATGAGCAAAGGATTGGCAGATGTGGCACAGTAAGCATCTAACCTGGAGTAGGGGCTGACAGAGACCACCGTGAATGTCGACAAGAAAGACTCAGCCATCTGCTATCTTATCAGAAGGGAAAGAGAGTTAGCAGAAAACCTGGATGACTTGTAATTATGATCACGCTGAGAAAACCTGAGAATTTATGGAGTACCAGAGGATACAGAATCGGGGAAGATGGAGGTCTTCCTAGACACATTTCTGAAAGAGCTCCTGGGCCTTTCTAAAGATGCCTCCCTGAACATTGTTTGTGACCACCAGGCGCTGGCACAGAAACTCACCGACCCTAAGGCCCCACTATGGTCAATAGTTCTGAAGCTACTAAACTACAGAAGAAAAACAATGCTACTACAAATGGTTTGGGCAAAGAAGGAGGTGATCTTCAGTGACCGGAGGATTTTTTATGGACCATTATTACACACTGGCCACCCAACAAAAGAGGAGAGCCTTTTAGCGTTAAAGAAAAGTCTTGCTTCTAGAAACATCAAAATGTATCTTATCACCCCTGCACAGCTTAAAATCTTTCTTAAAGAGGGTCTGGTTTTCTTCAGAACCCTGGCAGAAGTAAGGGATACCTTGGTAAAACTAGGGGTCCCTACGGCCTTGCTATCCAGACCCCCAACATTGGCCCCTGACTACCTTACTTCTCTGAGGAACCATGGCAGCAGGTTGGTGGCTCAAGGAAGAGAGGCAGAGCAGATGTAGCATCCAAAGCTCTGGATAGCAACCCCGAGGCAGAGACTCCAGAATCTTCACAGGCGAAACATAGACCATTGGATGAGGAGATGGCCACCTGAAGAGATTCCCACAGGCGATTTTGCAGAGCAGCCAGGACAGCAAGCTGAAGGCAGGAAGATGGTGACAGAGGAGAGCTAACGGTTTTTGGCGGCTGCATGAACTCAGCAAGCTGACCACACCTCGAAGAATGAGAAGCGATATCCTTTTTATGGCTATAACATGGCCGGCAAACTTTAAAGACACTGTACACAGACGGATTCATATTGAGGGAGGTTTGGGGGGGCTTACAGGGCCATAACCACATAGCAAAGGCGGGGGAGTGGGAAGAGGGGATCTAAGAGAAGAGTCAACCTGGCTGACAAATATTGAAGGGTACAATATCAAGGACAAAAAAACGGGAAAAATAGGGGGAAAAAAATTATGTTTTTCACAAGAGTTTGACAAATGTCACTGTTTTCTCCCACTTGCAGTTCTAGTGAGCACCTCCTGCAGAATGTCTGTCTCCCTCCAATGGTCTGAGGAACATGAGGGCCTATTGGATGAGCGGCAATATCAAGACAGCGCTGCAATGTACCTGGTCAAATCTAGAGGGCCTACAAATGGTGTGCTGGCTCATGGTGAACTCTCTCTTCTCCCGGGAGACAAAAGGATGCTTATGTGTGACATTGGCAGAATTTAGTGGCGCCATTGGCATACCAAGGTAAGAAGGAGAGCATCCTACACTCAGCTTAGGACTGGGGAGTTCCTGGGGAGCATGCAATGTTGTTAAAATGGGGGTAAAGTCAATGGTAGATGTAGGTCTATGTGGGGAGATGGGGAGCTGGAGAGATGACCAAGCAAAGGATGGCAGCAAGTGTGGGGATAATAAGGGGGTAGAACTTGGTCTTCTCACTCCCTGTCCTCCCTATCTAACAACCTGGTAGGGACATCTTGGGACGGTGGATGAAAAGGGGGGAGGGTACGGGTAATCCGCCCCATCACCTGAATGACACTGGCTGGTCAGAGGCTGGGCCCGACAAAGTGGAAGGCAGAAAAGGGGTGGGCAGCAGAAAGACAGCCCAGATCAGTGTGGAGAAGCCCCATTTGGCTCACTCCCACTCACCAGTAGCCACATATCAGGGGTCCCATGTGAAAAGTGCTGCTGTGGACAGTAGAAAAATGGAGGGGGGGACATATTGTCCCCTCCAATGCCCAGAGATAACCCGATTGGGTGACAGTGAAGGTGGTTGCCTGGAGTCATGGGCCTCCCAAATTGGATGATGGTGGAGGCACAGGGCCACCAATGGAGTACCTGGTGATGACTCAAGTATCTGGAGGGGGCCCCTGGCTATGGACAAGAATTACCTCTCAAATAAGAGGGAACAGTGTGGGAGGAGGGAGGTTGCTCATGGATAAGGCAGGGATCCAGCACCAGTCTTGACAAGTGCATTCTGAGCAATGGGGGGGTAGAGGATTGTGACATGGTAAAGAGGGGGATACCTTAGTGGTCCATGGGGAGTTGCCAAGTGGGAGTAACTAGGACCCCCCCAATTACGAAACGCTCCTGGGATCGGAGATTAAAGTTGGTGAGTGACATCATCCAGTTAAGAGGCACAGTACTAGACAAAGCAACTGAGAGACAAACTGTGGAAGGAGTGACCTGAAAGCCCATGTTAGGCACAAGGCACCTTTATAAGCAGCCTCACCCTATCAGATGTAGAAACACAGAAACATAGACTTTGATGGCAGATAAGGACCGCTTGTCCCACCTAGTCTGCCCATTTCCCTACCTATTGGATAAGCTGCAGATCCTAGTTAACCAACAGCCTACTTCTTCTTACCCTCCCACCAGAATTGCTGTATGTCTGTCCCATGCATTCTTGAATTCCCCCACTGTTTTTGATCCCACGACCTCCTCAGGAAGGCCATTCCATGTGTCCACCATCCTCTCTGTGAAAAAATACTTCCTCACATTGCCCCTGAGCTGTCCCCCCTCTATTTTCAGATTGTGTCCCCTTGTTCTTGCACATCTCTTTTACTGAAAGATGCTACCCTCTTGAACTTTGTTGATTCCCTTGAGGTACTTGAAAGTTTCTATCATGTCCCCTTTCTCCCTCCTTTCTTCGAGGGTATATATATTAAGCTCCTTTAGTCTTTCTTTGTATGGCTTCTGTTGCAGACCCTGCACCATTTTAGTTGCCCTCCTCTGGACTGCCTCCATCCTGTCTATATCCTTGCGAAGATGGGGTCTCCAGAACTGCATGCTGTACTCCAGATGGGGTCTCACCAACTGTCTGTACAGAGGGATAACAACTTCCTGTTTTCTACTGGTGATGCCTCTCCCTATACATCTCAGTATCCCCCCAGCCATCCTTACTGCCTTCTCACATTGCTTGCTTATCTTTAGGTCATCTGATATGACTACCCCAGGTCCCTTTCCATTGTTGTTGTTGTTAATACATTTCCCCATTGTGTACTCTTCCTCTGGGTTTTTGTTTCCCAGGTGCATTACTTTACACTTCTTTGCATTGAATCTAAGCTGCCATACGTTTGACCATTCCTCCAACCTTGCCAAATCCCTTCTCATCCTTTCCACCCCCCCTTGTGTATCAACCCTGTTGCAGATCTTTGTGTCATCTGCAAAGAGGCATACTTTCTTTCTAGTCCCTCTGTAATGCCACTTATAAAGACATTAAAAAGGACCACACCCAGTACTGAACCCTGCAGTGTCACAAACCCGCTCAGCAGGTCAGCCCTCTACTCCCAAAGTGCCAACCTCCAAGTGCAGTCCTGTGAACAGTTAACAGAACTAGGTGACCCTCTTGTCTGGTTTTGTGGATTCAAATCAACCTTTGGTCTCAAGTTGTGGAGGGATTCAAACTGTGACCCTCTTGTTAGCATACCCAATGTACAGCCTCAGATAAGTCTGTCTTCGGGGGGCCAGATATCTTTGCCTATGGGCACCTAACCAGGTGTACAGAAATGAACCCTTAAAAACTGTAATAAAAGACCTCAGATTTAAAGCGCTTACCTTTTTCCAGTTTGGTATCACCATTCAAGCTTATTTAAAGTGTCTGCTTTAACCATATATACTCTACTTGTAAAGGAAAGAAATCAAAGACCAACCGAGTAAGCTCTAAAAATGGAGTTTTACTAAAACAGATAAAAAATATGTAACACATAAAATACAGAACTATTATATCACAAAACATACAAATTACTTAAACAAAACAGGTTTTTAACAGTGCAATTCTTACTACAGTACTTAGATTTGTCTGTCTATCTAAATACCTGCTTAAAGTGCTCACATATGTTTCTTTGTCAGAGTCTAGATAGAAGTGTCCTTGTGAAGTAAAACAGAATATTCCTTAAAGAAAACTGTATTTGCCACCCCTTAGTGTGAGGTCACCTAGCTCCTCCTCTGTCAGAATATTTAAAAAAATATATCTATACAAAAACAGGATGTCTTTTCAAAGTATTACAATCTGTAATCCTCAGCACAGTTCATTTTTCTCTTTCAAATGACATTTCTTTGATCTGTGAGCAGTATCCCCTCTCACACAGACATCAAAGAATTTATGATTTCGCACCAGTGTACTAAACCTGGTTTCCCCATCGAAACATCATAAAAGGGATACTGATTTCCCTCTTAGCAGCTAAACCTATAATTAACTTAGAAAAGTCCGTAATTAGCTTCTGGCCTTCCAGCTAACACATGTATCTAAAACCTGTGTGTGTGTGTGTGTGTGTGTGTGTGTGTGTGTGTGTGTGTGTGTGTGAGATCTCACATGCTGTTTCAGCATTTCTCATGGCAGACAGTCCATCACACATTTTTATATTACAAAAAAATGATATAGGGATCAGAACCAGCTGTCCAAGTGTCACATGCGGTACCCCACTAGTAACCCCCCTTTCTTCACTGTGGACTCCGTTTACTATTACCCTCTGTGTCCTGTTGTCCAGCCAATTTTTTATCCAGGCTACCCCCCTGGGACCCACTCCCAGGCTGGCTAATTTATTTATTAATCTTTTGTGTGGGACTTTGTCAAATGCCTTGCTAAAGTCTAGGTAGGCCATGTCCACAGCCCCTCCCTGATGTACTACTTTGGTCACCCAGTCAAACAAATTCATTAGATTCATCTGACATTACCTTCCCACTGTGAATCCATGCTGCCTTGGGTCCTGTGCTCCGCTGACCTCTAGGCACTCAACAGTTCATGCCGACTGACAAATCTGAAGGGTGCAAAGGTAACATTGGAGGTATGGTCAATTTGTACATAGTTCTTAGATGTTATTCACAGTTGTTATTACTGCTTGGGTGACACGTTCTACAGAACGGGTATTCTAGAGAAGACTGTTGGAGCCAGATGAGATGGCCATGGGTACAGTCATAACATACAATGTCAGGAGTATTAATAGCCCCATCAAGAGGACTAGAATCAGGGTTTGATTTTAACATTATTTTACTAGCCCAAAACCTAGTGCAAATTGTCCAGGGCTAGTGCAGCTAACCCTCTACTTGTCCGTCCTGACTAGTGCAGATTTTCCATGGCTGTTAATGAAGTTAAAAATGTCCCTGCTTTAGCAGGCTCTAGTCCTCATGCTAAACTCTCTGTGTTGCAGATAGACTAGTGTTATCTGGCAGTTCAAGAAGGGGATCCCACCAAAGGTTCAATGTGAGTAATTATCACTCCACTGTTAGAACTTTCAGCTAGTGTCCAGGGTGTGATCAAGGGTAGAAGCTGTCACTAGCTTCCAGTTTTATGAATGTGTCTCTGACAATTTGTCCCACATTATTAAAACCAGTGCCCCTCATTTCCCTACATTTTGAGTGTCTGTATCCAACATTTCAGTGAAATAAAATGCTAAGAGGTATACAGGGTCTGCTCTGCATGTGGTGGGTTTTATGATATCCTAGCCTCACCTTAGCTATTCCCTCTCCCCTCCAGATCTCTCGGCTCTTTACTTTCCCTGAACACCACTGCAGGCCATACTCTGAAATGACTATACAGAGACCCACAGCTACCATCACTGGCAAGTGTAGGGGTCCCCAACTCTTCTAAATGAATCATGTCCACCAACGCTATCCATACAGTCCCACTCTTATCCTACTCAACATGTCCTTTTATCCAAAAATCAAAGGTTTGGAACATGTATGGTACAAAATACCTTAATAAAACACATCACTTGAAAGGTTAAAATAAGCATTCCTGGGATGCATACTGTAGATCATCCTATAAAGAAACTGGGTAGTATAGTATCCATGCCTGTGAACTGTTTACCCTGGCCTGATGAAAGGGGAATGTTTTTAAAGAAATATGTTACTGTTGGGGCATAGTATGTTAAAATCCAACTACGAAAGAACCCTAGAGCAAATGCTCTGAGGCATGGGTTATCCTGGAGGATATTGGCCATACAGCCACATTTTAAAGAAAACACAATTGCACATACCCCAATAATGCAAATCCCCATGAGAGAATTTGGACTAGCTTGGCTTTAAGCAGAATTGCATGATGCAGAAGGTCTCACAGTGCAATCAGCAAAGGCTAGGAACAGCAGACACATACACATATTTTGTACTCATTTGGACTCATCAGTGTGCCATATTTGTATCTTAGCCCAGGGAGAGGAAGCCAGAAACCCCTTAAGGGGGGTGTCATTTGTTTGGGTCATGGGGAGCCCAAAATAGAGAAGGAAAATAACTACAAAAGAACCCCAGAGCAAATGCCCTGAGGCATGGATTTTCCTGGAGGATATTGGCCATACAGCCACATTTTAAAGAAAGCACAATTGCACATATCCCAATAATGCAAAGCATCATGAGGAACATGCAAATCCCCATGACAGAATTTGGACTGGCTCAGCTTTAAGCAGAATTGCATGGTGCCAGAAGGACTCACAGTCCAAATTCTCGCATGGGGATTTGCATATGTTTCCCATGATGCTTTGCATTATTGGGGTATGTGCAATTGTGTTTTCTTTAAAATTTGGCTGTATGGCCAATATCCTCAGGGATAACCCATGCCTCAGGGCATTTGCTCTGTGGTTCTTTTACTTCTCTATTTTGGGCTCCCCATGACCCAAATAACATCCTCCTTAAGGGGTGACTGGCTTCCTCCCCCTGGGTTAAGATACAGATATGGCACACTAATGAGTAAAAATGAGGATTAAACATGTGTATGTGTCTGCTGTTTTCAGCCTTTGCTGATTGTACTGTGAGGCCTTCTGGCACTATGCAATTCTGCTTAAAGCTGAGCCAATCCAAATTCTCTCATGGGGATTTGCATATGTTTCCCATGATGCGTTGCATTATTGGGGTATGTGCAATTATGTTAAAATCAATACTTTTAAAAGTAAAATTATTATAAAGTTTTCAGTTTCCCAAGCCCCTTAGGTTTGTGTATCCCCTTCCCAAAGAAATCCTAGATGTGCTCCTGGCTCACTTGACACTGTACAAAAACTTCCAGAAGTGACAGGCTCCAGCTGATCACAGGGTGGGGGCTGACGGTGTTTTTCTCTGTCTGACTGTATTCATTGACCTGTGGGTGGTGATGAGAGTGTGGTAAGGTGCACGATGATGCCAGTTACTGTGGGTGCAGAGCTAGGTCTGCTTGACTGAACATTTGCTGCTGTGTTATCCTCTGGTTCGGAGGGGTGCAGAAAGGAGGAGGAGGAGGAGGAGGAGTAGTAGTAGTAGTAGTAGTAGTCGTCCATGGTACAAAACATGGGGGCACACTGTGTTTGATGGCATTGCAGTCTTTTTTTCTGCTGGGGCTGAAAGCAGTGTGGGAGCAGGATAAATGTACAACAAACAGAGTATTTTCTTGGCTTGCATTTTGTCCTATATAAGTGTATCAAAATTTACCACTACAATTGTGGGCTAGTGCAACCATCTGTGGGCTAGTGCAATTTTGAATCAACTTATCCTGCTGGCTAGTGCAAAGAAAAGTTAAGGTTGACCCCTGACGAGAATTTTAAATGAGTTAAAAAGTCAGAAAGTGGAAATAGCCTTCCTACAGGAGACGCACCTGACTGCAGATGATGTGTTAAATTAAAGCAGGCATGGGTGGGACAGGTGCACTCTGGGTCATACTTGGTGGCTATCTTGATTTAAAAAAAAAAAAAAAACTGCCCCTGGGAACTCAAACATCTTCAGCAGGAAAAAGAGGGACATTATGTGATAGCCAAAGGCACTTATAGGTCCAAGCCATGCACTGTACTTAACATATGTGTCCTGAACCAAGAGAAGGAAAACATAGCCTGAAGGAAAAATATTTAAAGCTTACCCAGCCCCAGGAGATCTATACATAGTGGGTGGAGGACTTTAACACGGTGTTGAACCCTATCTTAGATAGATCAGGGGTTTCTGGGGGACATTCGACCCAGCAGCTAGAAGCCTGAATAGAGTGACACAGGAACTGGGTCTCACAGAGTCTTGGAAAACTGCAATCAAAAGGTGCGAGATTACACCTGCTGGTCAGCCCCCTACTCTGTTTACTCCAAGACTGACATGCTGTTTGTCTCCTCAGAGTGGATGCACAAAGTGGAATCAGTACATATTAGACCCAGAACAATCTCAGACCACAATATGGTGGTCATGGACATGGACTCCGCCCCCTTAGAAGGGAACTCCTCCTGGCACCTGAACATTTCACTGTTAAATAGCGAGGAATACAAAGACCTGGTTAAAGAATACCTGAGAGAATACATTGCCCTCAACCCTTCCCAAGACACTAGTAAGGCTATTTGGTGGGATGGCCTCAAGGTGGTCATAATGGGCAAAATGATCTGTTATACAGCAAGAATCAAATAGGCTAGCCAGCAGGAACAGGTGGAGCAGGAGAGGATGATCTTTGACTTAGAAACGGAACATAAAATAGTAATTAATGAGGAGATTAAGGCACAATTGAGGGAAACCTGAGCCAAGTTAAACAATCTGCTAGATGACAGGATAGAGGGACAAATCAGATATTTGTGCCAAAAATGCTACGAGGTGGGAAACAGGGCGTGGAAATTGCTGACGTGGCAACTATTTAAAGAGGTGGTAGGAAGGATGGTCCTCAGGTCAGGGGGTATTGGGGCCGAACGTACCCGATCACTGACCCACTAGATATCACAAAGGAATGCAGGAACTTTTGCAGCAACCTCTACAACTAGAAACCAGTGGAAGAGCACACGAGTAGGATGGACCAGTTTTTTTAGTAAGATAATGATTAACAAACTTTCCAGGGAGGAGATGGAATCTCTAGTTGCCCCCCTCACCTTGGAAGAAGTACTCTCCTCAATGGCAAATCTAAAATCAGGAAAGGTTCCTGGCCTAGACAGCCTGCCAAGGGAGTTCTACAAGATGTTTAAAGAAGAACTGGCCCCAAGCCTGGTACAGGTCTGCGGTGAGGTGCTGGAGGGGGAGCGTTCCCTCCCTTCCTGGCAGTATGCCCAGATCTCGGTGATCCATAAGTCTGGGAAGGATTCAACACTATGTGGCTTACTGGCCTATCTTCCTCTTGAATGTAGACCAGAAGATCTTTACCTCGGTAATGGACAAGCACTTGCAGGTCTGTGTGGCTGGCCTGGTCCACCCATATCAAACTGTCTTCATAACAGCGAGGTTGATCCATGACAACATCGGGCACCTTCTTAATCTAATTTCCTACCAGCAGAGGAAAAACACACCCTCTCTAGCTATTTTTATGGATGCTGAGAAGGCCTTTGACCAGGTGGACTGGTGCTACCTACACAGGACCCTGGCAGAGATGGGATTTGGGCCAAAATTCCAGGCCAGCATCGGAGCACTTTACGCCTCCCAGCAGAGCACAGTGACAGTGAATGGTATCACCTCAGAACAATTCTATTTCAGCAGGGAGACTAGATGGGGTGCCCGCTGTCCCCACTTCTGTTCACCCTGAGCATTGAACTGTTCGAGGTGGCAGTCTGAGTGAACGAACACATAGCAGGCATTACAATGGGAGACCGTTATCCCCCAAAATTTCACTGTATGCGGACGAGTCCCTCTTTTTTTATAACATTCCCAAAAACTTTGCTACCTGAGTCATTGCTAGAATAAGATAACTATACACAGGTATCAGGCTACAAAATAAACCTAGAAAAATCAGAGGCCATGAGGTTTGGGGGCTCCTTCCAGAGGGGAGAACTGGAGGGTTTTCCTTTCAGATGGACCTCCAATAATACCGTAAGCTATCCGGGGGTTAAAATCTTCCCTGAATTACATAACTTATTTAAGTTGAACTATGATAAGCTCTGGACTGAGATCAAGGCAGGCATGAAAAGGTGGGAGATGTTGCCCCTTACCTTGGGAGGAAAAATTGACATGGCAAAAATTAACATCCTACATAGATTCTTATTTCTTTTCCAGGCCCTCCCCATTAACATCCCTGAAAGTTTCTGGAAACAGATAAACAAGACCCTTTTTTCATTACAATGAGGCAAAGGAAGGAGGAGGATTCGCCAGAAGACCCTTTCCCAACCCCGGGAGAGAGAGGAGGCCTGGCTCTTCCAGACTCAAAACATATTACTTAGCCACACAGATAGCTCCACTGGTGACCTTGGTGAGACAGTGACAGGACACTGGACGGCAAGAAGCAGTCCAAGTGACAGTGGTCCCATTATTTGTCATCTCGCATATGTCTCTGACACTGCAGATTTGGAAAGATTTGTCCAATCCCTGGTCCAGACACACACTCAGAATGTGGAACAAGGCCTGCAGGCTTACGGGAACCCCAGAAGACATAGGCCCCTTGATGGCCATAGTGGGAGATATTAACTTCCCACCCCCAAGGACTGACTCTGGGTACTCTAAGCGGAACCAACAGTCCCTAACGTTGTATGGATCCCTCATTGCAAATAAAACCGTCCTCCTCTTCACAGAGCTCCAGAGAAAGTGCGCACTTCACAAAAAATGACTTCCATCACTTTCTCCAGGTGAGACATTATCCAATTTCCAACCATTTAATCAACAAAGTTGACTGAGAGCTTACACTCCTGGAGACATTTCTCTACTGGGCAGTCAGGTTGAAAGACAGGGGCAGGTTGATTGCAGGGGCATACAAGGCCATAAGGTGTGACCAGGACATGGCACATGAGCAGCTGAGGGTGGCATAGGAGGAGGAGGAATTGGGGAACACAATACCAGAAGACCTCTGGAAGGGAGCATGGCAGTATGAATGGAGGGCCATGGCCTCATTGGGAAGGAGAGAGTTTAGATGGAAGTTCTTTTCCAGGTTCTTTCACACCCCCTCCATCACCAAACACTTTAAAGCAGGGAACTCAGATTCTTGTTGGAGGGGTTGTGGTGGAGCAGGAGCACACTTTCATATATTTTGGGCCTGTCCTGGCATTACAGACTTTTGGTCCAAGGTCCATGAGCATCTCAAGAGATTTTGGGGGGTTTGAATTCTATTTACTTTTAACACCATGGTCCTGGGGATTAGGGAGGTCAGCTTGGCTCAGTTGGTAGCACATCTGCCTCTGGACCAGAAGGTCATGGGTTCTCGTCCCACACTGGGATTGCACTTGCACCTAAAAATCGCTGGCATCTGAGTGCAGCATTGGGGGGTGCTGTACTGCTGGGGTGTGCCGTCCTTCGGATGAGACGTTAAACCGAGGTCCCTTCTGCCCATCCTGGTGTTGTCCTGGTGGGTGTCAGGTGGAAATAAAAGAACCAGGGCACTCTTCACAAAGTGGGGAACATTCGGTGTCTGTGCCAACATTCCCCTTCCCATAAACCAGTTCATGTAATTATCCAAGTTGTGTGTGGGTGATGATGTGCAATATGGCCGCCACCACACATTCAGTCACTTAATTACCAGTCTAGCATTGCTTGTAAAGTGCTTTGGATGTATGAAAAGTACTATATAAATGCTGATGCTGATTCTTCTTCTTCTTCTTCTTCTTCTTCTTCTTCTTCTTCTTTGCAGATAAACAACACATGGCTGTCCTGAGGGTCCTTTCCCTAGCTGCCTTCAAAGAAATCACAGTCAACTAGCTGCGTGTAGGCCCTTCTTCGTTTGACTCCTGAATAGTAAGGTTGGGAAACATATGATGAATGGAGGAGCTCACAGCAACCCTCCGAGTTACAAAAGACAAGTTTCAGAAACTCTGGTGGTCATGGGACAGTTTTGAAGGCCCTGGTGCAGGATTATAAGAGAGGAGGGCACCAATTATGGAGGAGAGATGAGGTCAGGGGGGATCTCTTGGAGGCCCCCAGGCACCCGAGAGGGGCAGAGTGTTACCTTCGGCCATCTCGTACTGGGCTCTGACAAGAAGGCCAATATATGAGCTGATACACTGACAGAACCACCATTCTGCATGACTTAAGGTAAAGAAGTAAACCATCCGCATAGGCAAAGAAAAGTTTTATGTTGGTTGGAATATTGTGACAAGTTCATGATATCACAACTTAAGTTTTAAATTCTTCCCACCCTTTGTTTGTAGATGTGATTTGAAAGTTGGAAGATACTTTTGTGCAGCCCTCTGCAATGCACAAGTTATATGTAATTGCAGTAAATTTTCTGTCTTTTTGGTTATGCTGTCAATGATGATGGTTGTGTAATGTATGCTGGTTGCCCTAGCTGGCTGTTTCCTTTCCACAATAAAAAGAAGTTTAAAAAAAAGAAACTACACAAATTAGAAAGTATCTGCCTTCTTGTATCATGTATGCATCCTGCAGCACATATTAGTCTGCTTCTTTCTTTTCAGCTTTTAAAATTCTTCACCTTTTTTAAGTAGAGGAATTCAAATGTATCTGCTCCCTGGCAGTTGAAGCTATGGTAACTGCCTTTCCTTATACGAACATACGAAAATGCCAGCAGAACCAGGCCTCACGGTCTATCGGGTCTGCTCGAGTGTGCAGGTAGCACCTTATAATGCTGCTGCTGCCCCTCCCTTCTCCCCATCCTATTACCCCTTCCCTATTCCAACCCCTCTTGAAGCTGTCTACCATCTTGCAGGCCACTACCTCACCTGGCAAGGAGTTCCACTTGTCCAACACTCTTTCTGTGAAAAAAATGTCTCCTCATCTCTCTTCTGAATCTACCCCTCTCTAATCTCAGTTGGTGTCCTCTCGTGTCACTCCCCTTTCTCCTCTGGAAAATCCTCAATGTATAAGTCTTGTTTATTCCTTTCAGGTACTTAAAGGTCTCAACCATATCTCCTTTGTCCCTCCTCTCTTCCAGAGAATACATAATCAGCTCCCCCAACCTTTCCTCATATGACCTGCCCTCCAATCCCTGGATCATCGTTGTTGCTGTATGCTGTACCCCTTCCAACAAATTGATGTCCCTCTTCAGGAATGGGCACCAGTAATGCATGCAGTACTCCAGGTGGGGCCTGACCAGCGACCTATACAAGGGCAGGATAACCTCCTTACTTCTGGAGGAGATCCCTCTAGCTATACATCTCAGCATTTTGTTGGCTTTTGCCACCGCCCTTCTGCACTGAACACAGTTGTTCATGCTCCCTGTCATGATCACCCCTAGGTCCTTCTCTTCTGTGTAGCAATCCAACTGAACCCCATTTAAGTGATAATCCCTCCCCTCGTTCCAGGCTCTGAAGTGCAGAACCTTGCACTTCTTGGTGTTGAACCCCAGCTGACATTTATCTGCCCACTTCTACAGCTTATTCAGGTCCTTCTGCAACCCCTCCCCCCCCGTGTCATCTCCCACAGTTCCCATCTTGGTATCATCTGTGAACAAACTGATTTTGCTCTGGATCCCATTCAAGATATCTTCAATGAAAATCCTGAACACTACTGGTTCCAGAACAGATCCCTGTGGTACCCCACTTGTCACCGCTCTCAGTGATGAGTCCCCCTCCCCCCCACCACCACCTCAGTCAGTTTCTGATCCAGGTCACCATTTCTGGTCCTGCCCCCACATACTCCAGCTTCCTCTCCAATCTCCCATGCGGCACTGAATCAAAGGCCTTACTGAAGTCCAAGTACAGGACATCCACAGCATGGCCCTTGTCCAATTCCCATGTCATCCAGTCATAGAACTCTACCAGGTTTGTCTGGCATGATCTTCCCATAACAAACCCGTGTTGCTGGTCATCCTGGATACCGTTTGCCTTCAAGAAGCTCACGAGCCTCTCCTTTAGGATGGTCTCCATGAGTTTGCCCTCAATCGAGTTGAGGCTCACTGGCCTGTAGTCTCCTGGTTCATCCTTTGGCCCACTTTTATGGATGGGCACCACATGGACCATCCTCCAGTCCCGTGGCACACATCCTGTGTCCAGGGAGGTATTGAACAGGTCTGCTAGTGGCCCCACAAGGACCTTTGCCAGCTCCCTCAGTACTCTAGGGTGAATGCCATCCAGCCCAGGTACTTTGTCTACTCTTAGTGGGCGCTATTCACAAATGGTGCAAATGGGCTATGTGCCACGTAACCCAGGTGCATAGCCCACCCGCACCCAACGTGGCATGCACAATGCAGTTGCACTCCCTTCTCCACACAGGTTCCCCAGCCGAGCACAGAGCTCCAGGCGTGGGTGGGCTGGGGCCTCCACCAGGGGGGTGTTCAGTCACTCTTGTTTTTTTTTTTTTAGAACAGGTCTCTGTTGCCTCCGCCAGCCCTCTCCTTATTATATTACACTTCTGATCTGCATCCATGTGTTCATACTAAGGTTCATACTAAGGTTTTGAGAGAGCAAGAGAGCCAAAGGCCCATGAGAGCTCCCATGCTAAGCAAAATTCATAATATGCTGGAAGTGTACCTGTTAATAAATAAGCATCCTACCGAGCTTTAAATTCTGTTTTTGTTTTTGCTAATAATGATGTTAAGTGAAAGCTTGTTCCATGGGTTAATAACCCTTAAACTGAAGAAAATGTCCCTTAGATAATTAAAGGTTTTACCAATTAATTGGAGAGGGTGGCCTCTAGTATCATATATATTGCCCTTAAATTGTAGTCCTAAGTCTGTCATTAAAATGGGGTCGAGGATAACATCGTATAGAAATAATAAATCCCCAAGTAGATGACGAGTCTCTAATGACAGCAGGTTGAGGCTATTTAATCTATTTTTATAAGACTGGCTATACATTCCTTTTATGTGTTTGGAGTATTTTCACTGGACTTTTTCTAACTGATTAATATGGGACTTCTTATATGGGCAACAGAGCTATGACACATACTCCAGATGTGGCCTGGCGTAAGCCCTAAACAGAGGCATCATCGCCCTGGGATCTCTCATTGTGATGTTACATTTAATAGACCAAATATTTTTATTTGTCCTATTAACCGCTTCATTAATATGATGGGCATCTTCCAGGTTATTAGAAACTGTCACCCCCAGATCTTTCTCATCAGTAGTGGTCACTAAAGTGCAATTTCCCGTCATATGTTGTCATAGGATTCTGTGGGTCTAAGTGCATGACCTAGAATTTGTTATTATTTAACATCATACCCCATTTAGTAACCCAGGTGGAGATTATATCCAGATCATGTTGAATGATATCAGTGTCATCATTATTGGCACTAGAGCCTCCAATTTTGATGTCATCCGCATATTTAATAGATGTAGACAAACAGATCATCATAAGATCAGAAATAAAGGCCTGAAACAAACATGGGCTGAGCACTGAGCCCTGGGGTACCCCACTAGTGACATAGCCCACATCGGATAATTGTCCATTAATAATGACTCGCTGTGTGCGATTAGTCAGCCAATTGCAGATCCATGTAATGATATATTTGTTAATAAATAAGTTTTGTAGTTTAATCCTTAAGGCCCAGTGAGGCATCACATCGAAGGCCTTGCTAAAATCTATAAAGATAATATCACACGGTGTTTAATTATCTACTAGCTGACTAATTTTTTCATGAAAGCACATTAGACTGGTCAAGCAGCCTCTACCTTTCATGAAACCATGTTGTTTGAAGTCTGATTTATTTAGAATAGGAGCTAAAATGTCTTTAACCAAGCTTTCAAATATTTTGCATAGTAGTGAGGTAAGGGTGATAAGTTCGATAGTCTGACCAGTCAGATTTTAATCCCTTTTTATGTTTGCTTGCACTCATGTGCAAGAAACATAGTGCCATCATCCGAGTTTTCGGAGGTGTGGCACCTGTCTTCCAATTCAGTCAGTGTGTTTGCAGGCGTGGCCGCAGTTCTCCAATGAACGCTGCAGCTGTCTATGACAGCAGTTGAAAATACAGTGGTGTACAGTTGAAAGGGAGAGCTACACTTCAGTGAGCAGCAATAAGATATCGCGTGCTCATGTGTGCTCTCCACACGCATGCACTCACGCACACACGCACGCATACCACGTGCTCATGCTCCCCCCCCACGCACACACTGTATAGCCAACAGGGGTGCCCAATCCCCTGTCGGCTGTACTGCGCTCCCCCACAACAGAGTTCCAGATGCCATGCTCGGAGCCCACCGCAGCATGGGAACAGATCTTATAGCCGGGGGTGCCCAATCCCCCATCGGCTCCACTGCCCCCCAAGAGACTACAGGGTGCCACGCTGGTAGCCCACCCCAGCATGGCAACAGACTGTATGGCCGACGGGGGTGCCCAATCCCCCATCAGCTCCACAGCCCCCCAAAACAGCCTTCCAGCTGCCACGCTGGGAGCCCACCCCAGCGTGGCAAACATCCCGCGTTGTCCAAGTAATTAAAAAAAAAAAAACCTGAAAGAGAAAAACCTTCCCTCGCTGACTGTCCTGACCCAATTTCCCCCCACCCGCAGCCACCCTCTGTGCATCCACCTCCCCACACACCCCCACTCACCCCATACTTACCTCCGGAGCTCGGCGCGACGATCTTTGGTGGACTGGAACATGTCTGCACTCTTCAAAGCCGACTGCAAACTGAATAAATACCGGTAGGCTGTATAATGGAATAAATAGGGTTTTTTCAACTTTAGTGCATATCTCGGGCATTTTAGGGAATTGTTTCACCAAATTTTCAACATGGAGTTTTTGGGACCCCACCTCATTAATTCTGTCACTGTCATGGCGTTAATTGGCCTCGAAAGGTGATTTCGTGGTCACTGTGTGAAACCACATTTCGGGACTGATTTACAAAATGACAGTGTCACAGTTCATGAGGTAGGCCCCCAAAAACCCTATGCTGAAAATTTGGTGAAAAAATTCCCAAAAATTACTGTTTTACGAACATGAGTTGTACTGTTCCTACGCACACTCGTAAATTCGTGAATTTTCAATATGTTCACTCCAGATTTTCAACATTGCCATTTTACCATACCTACTTATGATCAGTACAGCTGTCATTTCTCACATCTGACCCAAAATGTGTTTCCGCGCATGTAGTGCACAATGGCACAGTCGGTGTGCGAAAACAATGTTCGGGACAGATTAAGAAAATCACAGTGACACTGTTCATGAGCAGAGGTGTTAGAATGGCTATGTTAAAATTTGGTGAAAAAATTCCCCAAAATTACTGTTTTACAAGCATGCATTTTGCTGTTCCTACGCACTCTTGTAAGTTTGCGAATTTTCAAAATTTTCACTCCAGATTTTCAACATTGCCATTTTACCACACCTCCTTCTACGAGTACAGCTGTCATTTTCACATCTCAGCCAAAATGTGCTTCCATTCATGTAGCATACAATGACGCAGTCGGTGTGTGAAATCAATGTTCGAGACAGAGTAAGAAAATCACAGTGACACTGTTCATGAGCGGAGCTTACAAAATCCCTGTGTTGACAATCTGCTGTAAACAATCCCCAAACTAATTGCATCACGGGTGTGCATTGTGCATTTTCTACGCATGCTCGTGACTTCAGTTTTAATATTTTCACTGCAGAATTTCAACATTGCCATTTTTTGCACCTCCGCATGAACAGTACAGCTGTCATTTTATACATCCTGTTCGAAATGTGTTTTCACACCTGTGGTGCCTAATGGCGTAGTCGCTGCGCGAAATCAGCTTTCGGTTAACAAACTGATATTGCCACTGTTCATAAGGTGGGGGTCACAAAAAAACCATGTTGAAAATTTGGAGTGAAAATGCCAACGAATGCCTGAGGCATTAGGGGTTTCTGACCATAACGCCCCAGCCTGTACAGATTGAGAGGCATCAGGGGTGTGACTTGTGATTCTCGCCTGTAATGCTCATACCATTCCATACCCTGCAGCCAGTGAGAGGCATTGAGGTGTGCCTTGGACTCTTTGGCCCCACAGTTCACCCACTCTCCTATACAGGACTCATCTCACTGTATTTCCTGATGGAATGGGGTGAGCATAAGGGCCAAAGACCCCAAGGCACACCATGACATTTGTCAGTGTCTGCAGGGTAGGGTGTGGTGAAATAGTGTAGCCGTTATGCCTGGTGACTCAAAGGCACACCCCAATGCCTGTAAGTCTCTGCAGGGTGGTGGTGGGGTTGGCTTCAGTTCAATACTTCACTGCCATTCATATTATGCAGCTCTCTAACTCCTACACTACCAATGCCAATGCCAACAAGCAAAAATTCAGCGTTGACAAATGCTTGTTATGAATAGGTATAACATTAGCAGTTTTACATTCTTTAGGGACAAAATTCTTTATAAGACATGATTCGAATAAGCGTTTTAGGGGGACTGCCAAACTCTTGATAAGTAGGTATAGAAAGTGTCCAGTGATATTAGGCCCCATACATGTTTTACCTTTCTGTAATAGTAATTTGTCAAATATTGCATCAACCTTAAATGTAATAGGGATTTCGCTGGTATACAGGGGACAGGACCCAGTAGGAATAGTACCAGTGTACAGTTTGCTGAATTCTTCATTAAAGATGTTAGATGTATCTCTGGGATCTTGATGCAAGCTCCCCACCACTGTCTTTTTGCAAATGACAGGTGGTATGCTGTTTGAATCTGACAGCAGTACCAGGTGGGGACTGGGTTCGGGGAGGAATAGGTTACTCAGCACAAGGGCTAGGTTTGGCTACTCTGCACAGGGGCACCCAAGTAATTCTGAACACAGGAAGCAATAACTGTAATGTCCAATACCAGGAATGGGATTCTAAAGTGTGGCTTTTATTCACATCCAAACAGAACGAACAAACAAAGCATAGACGGACCCCCACGGGGCTACACTTCTGATAATGCAGATCAAAAAGAATCAGGAACACTTCTTCAACACTTCAGCCCTCAGGCTCTGAATCCACCAGGCACACAGCCCAGACATGCATGCTGCTTTGGGTACATAGCCCGAACTTGTACACTATCTGGGATTTCCAGGCTCGGCTTCCTCGATCACCTTCCATATGTCATGGAAACCTTTTCTGGTGGCTCCCTAAACCATCTAAGAGCACCTCAGCTCTATCATGGAGTTCTCCTTTTAATCCCACATCTGGGCACTTTCCTCAGGCACTGGCCAAGTACCTGAGAGAAAGTAAAGGTGCCACAGAGCAAATCCGTAGAGGTGAATTTGGTTACTACTGATGGGGGGGTCTCCCACCTAACGCTTCCACAATTCATACCCGGCCATTTCTCTGGACATTAAACATCTCATTCTGTAAAGCTTGGCAATGTAGATTAAGGCTAAATGTATGTCACATTTCCTCTACTTGTCTTGCTTTCCCATTGTGCTGGACTTGAACATACTTTTACTTGGCTTAGCCCATTGCTCTAGGCCTCCCACTGATTAAGCAGTCCAGTCCCCACTTTACTTCACTCTTTGTGCTGGACTTGACCTACTTGAGTTAACTGGCAATGTCTATTACACTAGACCGCCTACAAATTAAGTAGTCCAATCCCCATGTTCCAACAGTTCAGGTGAAAACATAGGCCCTATGTCAGAGCAAACTCACCCTTTGTTTGCAGGTGCCCCACAGGCGATTCTTCACAGGAATTTCTCTCCCACAGCTTCTGGTACTGCAGCACAACTTGAAATAAGGCAGCTTCTTCCTTAGCTGGAACCAGGAGGGTTGTCCCTGGAAGACAGGCAAACCTTTCCACCCTCATCCCCTCAGGGATGGGGCACATGGACCAGTAACAGCGGTCTCCACCACTTCACAATCAGCTTACTGTGTTCCTCTTTTGGTGGAAACACACACCTCCCTTACAGTAGCTCTAAAACAGAGCTTAAGGCTTTGAGAGCCTGCATACAGACTGCTGTGCTGCTCCTCTCTTCAAGACTGCACACTGACTCTGTTCAAAAATCCCCAACATTCTATCCTAATTTCCTACTGCAGCATTCCAGTGTGGCTTATGCAGCTGCCAAAGTTCTATGGTGATGTCATCCCTCAGTCTCAGCTGAGACTGAGAACAGAGTGAGACAGTGTGAAATCCATTTAACTGGAGTTTCACAAGCTGCCTTCCCTGTCTACCACTAGGTCTTACTGGGATTCTAGTAACCCCGGGTAACAGGGGGTTACACTCGCCCTGGGCCAGGAAAATGACTGTCCACAGTCATTATTTACCCGGCTTAGGCCATCTCGCCCTATGTGTTGACTACGGGGAGGTAGCGCTACCTTCTCCCTTACCATGTGCCAGCACAGGCAGACAACACTAAGGGCCTAGAGTCCATTGGCTGACACATCAGCCTCTACTCTACCCGCTGACTATGGGTACCTAGTGGCTCCGATAGAACTGCCCAGAGCATAGCCCAAATAGATCAGCACTGCAACCTCTACTGCAGGTCAGGGCCACAGCCTGTCTATCCCCCCGGCCCTCTAGGGAAAACCTATCTGCCTTTAACTCAAACTCCAAATCAGACAAACAGGGAACCTCCCCGACCTTGGGCACCATGCAACCACACACCAGGAGCTAATACCATATCATTACATTACTCCCTACTCCCCCACAACCATACCTGTGGAAGAAAAAGGGTTACTACACAGTAATGACAACAACAACAGTACTTTAAATACTACACACTAAAGTACTAGTGAGGAACTCCAATGAGTCCCTCCTCCTTTTCTTGTCTTCTCTTCTATCTTCTTCAGGAACACCTGCAAGAAAAAGAAAGACAACACACACTCCTAATCTGCATACACAGTCTGTCTAAACCCCCCACCATCAAAACACTGGAGAATCCCAAAAATATTTTTTTTTTTTTTTTTTAGAAAAGGTAGAAAAACAGTATAAACATTAGAAAAACATTGACATTATTTACAATACACATTTGGGGTATGGAGTGCCCTAAAAATCCCATCTAGTGACCACAGTACCCGAAGGCTAGTCCATTAAAGAGTCTCTCCTGGGCTGGAGCCAGGTGAAGCACAGTTCTAGCAGGCCAAAGTCCCAAAGGGGGAGAGTCTTTGAGGACAGTTCACACATCTGGAGTCTGCTAGTGTAGGGTGTGTACTGCAATGTCAAAAGAATAGAAAAGTTTGGACTTATCAGCCCCTTGTAGTACGAACAACAGACTGACCTGGTCCTCAGCCAAAGACTCTCCCTGGAAGCACTCTTCCGATACAGCTGGACGGACATCTTCCATGAATGACAAGTGGGCACATCTGGAAACAGTTGGGTTGATGTCATCTCTGGAGATGGAACCTTGGAACAGGAACAAAAAGGAAAACAGCTGGTCTGACTTCCTCCGATTTCCAGGCGATGAATCAGGATACAGCTGGGCTGACGTCCTCTCTGGATCTGAAGTCATCTGGTGGGCCAGTCAATGGATTCTGGAAAGTCAGTACACTGTAGAACTGATGAATGTGGGGCACCTGAGTCCTGGACGTCCATACTGGCGGAACAACAAAGGCACTGCAATGGCTGGAGTGGCAGCACTGGCTACCACTGCTCTGCTTTCCAGTTGTTAGGCATGAGCACATTTGCAGGGAGGTCTTTGCATTGAGGCCAATAGTACAACGGGTCAGGAGCTTGAATTATTACCTCATCTGAGTGCACATAATTCACACTGTGAAAGGTTTCACGTCCCTCTCCATCCACTATTTGAACAGTGTCCATTAACAGTGTCCTGCCTCTTTTCCACTGGCTGTATTTTTCATGAAACATTCTGTTCCTGACATGCTTGTTTGCACCAGGATGCACACATTTCATTGCTTCGGTCCAAATCCAGGATTTCCTGCTGTTCTCAATCTCCTCCCAGACTCTTTGAGGAAAGGTAGGAAAGGACATCACATAGATTTCATTCACCTTCCTACGAACCAGTCTCTCCTCTTTACTAGCTTTGGTCAACCTGAGACCGCTGGCCTTGCTTGGGGGGGGGGCAGCCAGTCCTGGTTCTGCCAGCTACGCATTCTCAAAGAGACGAAGAATGGATCCCTGACTTCTTCTTGCACAGCCAGGGCAGTGGCATCACCACTCTCTTCCATGCATTCCTCTGAGGCAAGAGCTTGAGGCTGTGTACCGGTTCCTTTTTCACAAGGCCACATAGGTTCCCCCTCTTCTTTCTCACTGAGAATCTGTGCTCAGGAGTGAGCAGTGGTCCTCACTCCTGAGACTATCCACTCTTCGCTGGGCATGGAGGTCAATACTTCCCATTCAAAAGCCTCCCTCATCTCATCTTCTCCTATAAGACTTGGGCTAGGCCCACCTCTCCTGATGCTCTGCCTGAATTGTCTCTCTGCGATCCAGCATCTGAAACATCATCATATTGTTCTGTCTGCAAATCTGCACCCTCTAGCTTTGTGCCACACTCCCCCGAGGGGCCTTCTCCAAAAGGCTCCACCTGGTGCTGTGTGCCAACTGCAGATTCTTTAACTTTGTCCATGTGGAGCTAAACAGATCTTGGGCGCTTAAATGAGCCTAATTTCTCTAAGCACCCCGAACCATGAAGACATCCCTTCCAGCATTTAAGCATATTAAGTACACTTGCACTAGGTATCCAGGAATCACCACATGAGGAGGCAGTTGTCCCCCAGAGAAACACCTCTCAATGTCCCTTAACTTGTTTACTTCTGCTGCTACCACAGCCCGGGCATGACCCGGGTAGCGGGCTGGTCCTGAGGCCATGACTGCAGAGAAAAACAAACAAACGTTCACTGTTATTGAAAGTCCCACATTACTGAACACTTTCTTTCACTTTCAAAATGGCTCCTCTGCTGCTGTGCTTATATTACTACCACACCCTGTAATAGCGGCGGCAGCACTCCTGTGCATCAACATTCTGAAATTGGGTCAAGCCACTGCGCATCTGATTTACAAACTCTACTGATAACTTTGCTCAAACTGCACAAACTTGCACTGTTCTTTTTCCTAGCACATTTATATGATTTGCCACAGACTTTTCACTTGCTGAAAACATTGCTCTAGCTCACAGTCCCTTAAAGCCTCAGTATTTCAAGCACAGAATTGCCTGTAACTCTTGCTGCATATTGTGATACAATTCATAGTCTCTCTCATGGCTTTGGAGCTTTACACTGATGCTGAACCCATAGCTATGCTCACAGTCAATGGCTTAAAAGGCTTGCTTTTACTGGTAAACTTAACACAATCTTTGATTGCAACGCGATTACACTGCTGCACACTGATTCAGCTGGCTTTTGGCAAAAATCACTGGTTTGAGCAATTAGTTCTGTTGGTACTCACTGTTATCAGTAGCTGTTTGCTGCGATGGAAAACGGCCTGCAGCCAGTCTTGGAGGCCTCGGGAAAGAAGCAGGTTGGCAGTCCTGCCGAACACCCCTCCGATCACCACACTCACAATCCAGCCGATTGAGATGTGGGTTGAGCCCGATTTTTAGATAGAAAAGTCCGAGTTTTTAAACTTTTACAGTGCTTTCAGTAACTGCGACGCTCCTCCGATAAGCCAGTACATGCACTCCACTCACAATCCCTCTCGAATGCTGGGCAGTCACTGTAGAGCTGGCTTGGGGGTGGGACTGATTGCAGTCTCACCAATCACATGACACCATGCAAATGAGCCTCTTTCCCTCGTGAGTGCTCTTCTCATCACGGCGATTGTCGAGCAGGCAAATTTAAACTGCAAAACCACTTTTTTTTTTGAACGGACTCCATGGCGGGAGCCCATTTCAACCATTTGTCATAGCCATTAACACAGCACGTCTCTCTATTCACTAGAAAGCATTTCCAATGTCCAGGGCACAATTTTCCTTTTGCTACCCCTAGTCTTCCACACTTTTCTTTGTCACACAGTTTTTTTAAAAGCTGGCAAAACGCTGTAAATTTTTGATGTAGGACAAAGGCATACTCTCTCAGGCTTTACTGCTCTGTGGTAAACAGTTGGCATTTAAACAGCAGCACATGGACAACAGCACACAGTGACACACTAGTTAACCTTGCTTCAGCTTTTTGGGCTACCCGCTGCCACATAACCAAAATGCTAGCCCTTTGCCCGAGCACCTTTCTTCCCAAAATTTAAATTCAAAGCGGTGCCTCCATTTTGTAAACCCCCACCACTGTCTTTTTGCAAACGACAGGTGGTATGCTGTTTGAATCTGACAGCAGTACCAGGTGGGGACTGGGTTCGGGGAGGAATAGGTTACTCAGCACAAGGGCTAGGTTTGGCTACTCTGCACAGGGGCACCCAAGTAATTCCGAACACAGGAAGCAATAACTAATGTCCAATACCAGGAATGGGATTCTAAAGCGTGGCTTTTATTCACATCCAAACAGAACAAACAAAGCATAGACAGACCCCCACGGGGCTTACACTTCTGGTAATGCAGATCAAAAAGAATCCAGAACACTTCTTCAACACTTCAGCTCTCAGGCTCTGAACCCACCAGGCACACAGCCCAGACATGCATGCTGCTTTGGGTACACAGCCCGAACTTGTACACTATCTGGGATTTCCAGGCTCGGCTCCCTTGCCGGCCACCCGTTCACCTTCCATATGTCATGGAAACCTTTTCTGCTGGCTCCCTAAACCACCTAAGAGCACTTCAGCTCTATCAGGGAGTTCTCCTTTTAATCCCACATCTGGGTACTTTCCTCAGGCACTGGCCAAGTACCTGAGAGAAAGTAAAGGTGCCACAGTGCAAATCTGTAGAGGTGAATTTGGTTACTACTGATGGGGGGGTCTCCTACCTAACGCTTCCACAATTCATACCCGGCCATTTCTCTGTACATTAAACATCTCATTCTGTAAAGCTTGGCAATGTAGATTAATGTTAAATGTATGTCACATTTCCTCTACTTGTTTTGCTTTCCCATTGTGCTGGACTTGAACATACTTTTACTTGGCTTAGCCCATTGCTCTAGGCCTCCCACTGATTAAGCAGTCCAATCCCCACTTTACTTCACTTCACTCTTTGTGCTGGACTTGAACCTACTTGAGTTAACTGGCAATGTCTATTACACTAGACCGCCTACAAATTAAGTAGTCCAATCCCCATGTTCCAACAGTTCAGGTGAAAACATAGGCCCTATGTCAGAGCAAACTCACCCTTTGTTTGCAGGTGCCCCACAGGCGATTCTTAACAGGAATTTCTCTCCCACAGCTTCTGGTGCTGCAGCACAACTTGAAATAAGGCAGCTTCTTCCTTAGCTGGTACCAGGAGGGTTGCCCCTGGAAGACAGGCAAACCTTTCCACCCTCATCCCCTCAGGGATGGGGCACATGGACCAGTAACAGCGGTCTCCACCACTTCACAATCAGCTTACTGTGTTCCTCTTTTGGTGGAAACACACACCTCCCTTACAGTAGCTCTAAAACAGAGCTTAAGGCTCTGAGAGCCTGCATACAGACTGCTGTGCTGCTCCTCTCTTCAAGACTGCACACAGACTCTGTTCAAAAATCCCCAACATTCTATCCTAACTTCCTACTGCAGCATTCCAGTGTGGCTTATGCAGCTGCGAAAGTTCTATGGTGATGTCATCCCTCAGTCTCAGCTGAGACTGAGAACAGAGTGAGACAGTGTGAAATCCATTTAACTGGAGTTTCACAAGCTACCTTCCCTGCCTACCACCAGGTCTTACTGGGATTCTAGTAACCCCGGGCAACAGGGGGGTTACATTGAATTACTACATTATTGACTTGAATTGTCATAAAATTCTGGGTTGTATTTTTAGAAATATTAGAAGTAGAAATAAAGAGGTAATCATTCCATTATATTCATCACTGGTTAGACCATACCTGGAATATTGCTCCCCCTTCTGCACCCCCCAAACAATAAAGGATAAAAAATTAATGGAGAAGGTGCAGCGCAAAATGACTAAAAAAATACATAACATGGGTAATAAGTCATATTATGATAGACTGACAGAGCTGAATCTATATTCTGTTGAGTGCAGGAGTCTAAGAGGAGATCTATGCTATGTATTTAATGCCGGTAAAAATACATTTGTATGGGAATCAATAGGACTGCAGAAAAGTCAGAACTTAATGACTACAAGATCACACAGTCAGCAGTTAAAAGGGGATTTGTATAGGATTAGTATGAGGGACAAGTGGTTCATTCAGTGAGCAGTCAAAGTCTGGAAAGCACTGCCAGAGAAGGTCGTGTCCTGTAGTTCTTTGACATCTTTCAAACATAGTTTGGATCGACATTTGGGAGAAGTAAAATGGAGGCAATACCACTAACTAGTGATGAGTCACCATGGATCTTCTGATCTTTAGACTTGTAATTTACCTATGAACCTATGAATTGGTCTAGCCTTACATTGTGTTGTTGGATGTCTGCCAGGTGCTTGCTCAGAATTTTCCTCATTATACTAAAGTACGCCCCCCTAAACTCAACCACGCTTGTACCCATGCCCCCTGTGTCCCTCCCCATGTTTAACGTGAACCACACTGAGTAGTGGTTACTCCCAGCAAGTGGTTCCCCCACTTCTAGGTTTCTTACATCTTCCCCATTATCCAGTACAAGGTCCAAAGTCCTTTCCAGCCATGTCAGACCATGTACCAGCTGTGACAAGAAGCTGTCCTGAAAAGCTTCCAACAGGACCCCCTCTCTTGCACTCATGGTGGCAGGTGTGCACCAATCCACCCCCAGTAGGCTGAAATCCCCCACCACCACCACCATGCTTCCCTTCCTGCTTACCCTTCTAATTTGATCTGCAAGTTCCCAGAACAGGTCACAACCCTGTGATGGTGGTCTGTACACTACCCCCATCCTCAGTGTCCTATTCCTTGCATCCTGGAACTGCATCCACAGAGCTTCTGTCCTACCCTCGTCCCCTTACTCCCTTACGTAGTTAATCCCCTGCCTGATATAGATCACCATCCCCCCGTTCCCCTTGGCCCTATCCTTTCTGAATAGCTTGTTCCCTGGGAGCATCATATCCCAGTCCTAGTACGGGGTGGCCCATGTTTTTGTGATGGCCACTATGTCAACCAATTCCACTGCCAAGAGAGCCTGTAACTCTGCAGATCTGTACCTTAGGCTTCTTCCATTCAGTGAGATCACCTTCCAGCCTGTTGCCTCCCCAACCTTACCATTCATCTTCCCCACTTTGGTCCTCTCTGTGCCCCCTCCTCACTGCTTTCACCTCTAACTGGGGGGGTGAGCACCTTACGCTCCCCTTTCCAGGCATTGTTTCTAACAACAGTCCCCTCGCCACCCCCCTTCCTAATTTAAATCCACCCTTGTTGAAATATGTCCCTCCATTCCCTGTTTGAGTATGCTCTTGCCCTCTTAGTTCAAATGTAACCTGTTCCCTGCGTATAGGTCACTGTTGTCCCAGATCCTGCCCCAGTCTGACACCAGTCCATATTTCCTGGTTTGGCTCCAGTCCCTCAGCCACCCATTGAACTCCTCTATCCTTTTCTTCTCCCTGTACTTGCACAAGGTACCGGTAGCACCTCAGAGAATGCCACTGATACTCCCAGCTCCTCACACTGCCTACGCAATTCCTTGAACCTCCCCTATATCACCTGCACTGTTTCCCCAGCCAAGTCATTTGTTCCCACATGCACCACCACATGTGGTTTCATCCTCCCTCTGCTTTCACACTTAAGAAGTGCCTGCCCTCCCCTGTCTGCAGTCAACCCCGGAATTGCCTCAACCCAGATATGACTGTGCCTTCCCTCCTTCCTCCCCATCTGATCCCCTTCAATATGGAGTCCCCCAGCACCAACATACCCCATCATTCTGATCCTGACCCCACCTTCCACTGTGATCCCTGTCCACTCCCCATGGAATCCCACTGCCTCCCTCCTTGCATCCCTCATCTGCACCTTTTTTGCTCTTTGCATCATACCCCCCTGCTACCACCCCTCCTGTTACCACCTACCCTTCCTCTCCCATCTCTGTTTCCAATTGTAAATCCTGTCTCTTGGACCTTCCCTAACCTTCTTCTCCCTCCTGTCTCGTAGCTCTGATACCTCCCCTTCCTCTGCCAGCACTGCAAACATATTGCGAGATAACCCCGCAATGGTGCCCATCTCCTCCTTCCCTGATCCCTCCCTCCTCCTACTGCACCTCCGCTCACCTCCCCCATCCTCCTTATATCCCCATCTTTAGCTGTGCAGTTCCCTCTCTGCATCTCCCTGCCCCTCTTTAGCAGGGTCACTCCTGCCTCAGCTCTCCCCTCCCTCACTCTCCTTAGTTCCCTCCATAACCCCATTACTTCATCCTCCAGTTTCTTTAGCCTGTAGCAAATTGGACAGCCTCCCAGTTTCCATAATAAATTCATCCAAACAGCCTCCCCACATCCATTGAAACTCACTATCCTCCCTGTGCCTACTTCCCTCCCTCCATGGCGCCCATCATTCCACCCTCTATTCTGCAGCCTCCACCAACCCTTATCCATATCTGCCCGCTTCCACCACCCCTTACGATCCCCCCATGCAGCCCTTCACACCTACTCCTCATTATTTGTGTTCGGCTTAAGTGTATCCCTACACCTGTCCCCCAGTCCTTACTCTCGTACTTATATGCTCTGTTACTAGTCTAACAGCAGTCCTTTAACCCCTTGGTCCTCATCTGATGGCCTTTACTCAGTAACACATTAATACAATCCCCTCAGTGTACTACAGTAATACAGTAACACATTAGTACAATCCCCTTGGTGTACTACAGCTCTTATGAACCCTAAATACTTATTTTTGTACTTAGTCTTTTTATTGAAATATACCAAAAATATACAGACATCTACATAAGAACATATCCGCCTTATAGCTATATGAAAGGAGTCACTTAGGAAGACCTGTTACATAGAGTCAATAAAACACAAATGCCTAATGTACTGATGATGATGATGATGATGATACAACTGAAATCTTAAGTATATCATAGGCAGTACATGATGGAATACAATCATAAGGTGTAATAAATTAAAGAAGATAAACTAGTTCAAAATGAAGCTAAAAGCAGGAAATGAACGGGCATTCAATGATTAATACAAAGTAATACCTGTAAGAATGCAGACAGCCCTAAATACTTATTGCAGCCCCAAGTATGCTAGATCTGTAGCTTAGTAATACATTACCACCTTTGTATATATCAAATCCAAATATGACATCACATAACAAGGCTAACTGTCATATTGTAACAGTCATTGCAAGAGACCCTGTGAGCTTGGTAAACCTTTTTATTTCCACCCACCTACACTCCCTGTGTCTGAACTTTTACCACCTGACTATTAGCTTTAAGAGTTAGTTCATAGGGGCAGTTTGTATCTTCACAAACTCCTCCTTCAAGCCTTCAAGCCCAACCCCCAGTGGCTTTTCAGTATTTAAGAAAGCCTGCAGCACGAGGTGGGTGACTTTACCACTGCCAACAACTGTTCCCACAACCAGCATAAGCCACCAACAGTTACAATATCACAGCCCAAGTAACAGTTGTAACTCACAGTACAAACTTTTCAAATATCACAGTTAAAACAGAAGATAAACAGAACCTCTTTCCTGAGCACACCTCCATCTTCTGTACCCAGGTGAATAATGGGATTTACTCACCTGGTAAAGGTGATTATCTGAGTACCCTTTATAGTACTCTGCAGTCAACACTAGTGGGTATTCCTCATCCATCCTATAGGTTGATGCACAATCCAGTCAAATTAAAGGTGAGCAAGGACATCCCTCTGCCCTCATCAGAATATCTCCAATGTGAGTCTTCCATAGCTATATAGTGAGAGAGAAAAAAATTGGGAGAAAAGATACTAACCAAAACTACATCCAGTCTGAGGTAGGCCCACGGGAAATGAGCCCCCTAGTGAGCTGGATCCTATGATTATGGACTGTGAACCATTTATTTATACTGTATTATAGATGGAGTACTATATCCAGGGTTTCATTTTTACCCGTCTCCTTTATTGTAGGAAAACATTTTTAGATATACAACAGTAATAGAGGACATTTTTTGGCATAAACACTTGTCAAGAGACACATTTTCACTCATCACCTTAATAGTGGATAAGAAATT
This sequence comes from Neoceratodus forsteri, assembly GCA_016271365.2. Lineage (NCBI taxonomy): Eukaryota > Metazoa > Chordata > Ceratodontiformes > Ceratodontidae > Neoceratodus > Neoceratodus forsteri. The sequence continues at coordinate 123,580,462 of JADMNL010000023.1, read as the reverse complement.
CATCATCCGAGGGTCCGTCTGTCCCCCTAAGAGGGTAGTCCTTACTGCTGACGCGGCCCGAGGGTAATTTGCTGTCCAGGATGGGCCTGCGGAGTACTATAACGGGTACTCAGATAATCACCTTTACCAGGTGAGTAAATCCCATTATATTTCATACCCTTTATAGTACTCTACAGTCAACACCAGTGGGACCTTAGTAGCAGTGTACTATTGGAGTGAGTACTCTCGGGTGGGTAAGGAGAAGGCAGATTAGTTCAAGTGTCGTGGTGATTGTTCCCTGCCTCGAGTACTGACTAGTCAAAGATAGTCCTTACAGCAGACTCTATGTCTAACCTGTAATGCTTAGTGAAGGTGTGTATGGATGACCAGATAGCTGCTGAACAAATGTCTTGAGTAGACACATTTCCCCTTTCTGCCCAGGATGTTGCTATTGCCCTGGTAGCACGTGCCTTAAGCCCTACTGGAGGTGTCTGCCCCACTGCCCTACAGGCCTCATTAATAGTCTCCTTGATCCATCTAGCTATGGTATCTTTGGAGGCTGCCTGGCCTACTCTGTGTCCTTTGTTTAGAATGAATAACCTGTCTGACTTCCGAATCTCCTTAGTGATACTGAGGTATTTTTCTAGCTGGCGGCCCACATCGAGGGGATGGTGGGTCACTGTGTCTAGGGGATCACTCAGGGCTAGGTCGGGTAGGAGAACGTCCTGCTCCTTGTGGTATTGTGATGCCACCTTTGGTAAGAAAGATGGTACCATTCTTAGAATGACTGTATCGCTATGAAAAGTGATGAAGGGTTTCCTGCATGATAGGGCCTGAATCTCACCTATTCTTCTGGCTGAACAAATTGCCACAAGGAAGGCTGTCTTAATAGTGCACCAGTGTAAGGAGTCCTGCTGGAGGGCAAGCAACTGCAGGTCATCTAGCACTGTGCTAAGTTGCCATGGTGGGCATCTCTGCCTCGCCCTTGGTGCTGTTAATGTAACTGCCTTGAGCAGCCAGATGGTGTCGGGGTGGGAACCAATGTGACCTATCCCCAGAAGAGATCCTCTAATTGAAGAAATAGCTGATGCCTGTCTCCTGAGTGATGCTAGGCTTAATCCCCTGTTTGCCCCTTCGTTGAGGAAGTCCAGAATTTGTGGTAACCCCGCCACCAAGGGTGAGGTACCCATTTCCCTGCACCATTTGTGGAATATTTTCCATTGTCTAAGATAAGCCTTATTTGTCTACTATCTCCTAGATTGTAGCTGGAGATTCATGACCATGGGGTGGTATCCTTAGCTTAACAGTCTTTTCCTCTCAAGAGCTATGCCGTCAGATTCAGGCTGGCTCGGTTCGGGTGGTGAATCGGTCCCTGTGACAATAGGTTGGGCCAAGTTGGAATGTTCATCAGGTGGCCCACTGACATGTCCTGGATGAGTGAGTACCATGGTCGTCTCGGCCAGTTGGGGGCCACCAGAACCACTGACACTCCCGTGCGTCGGATCTTGTGTAGCACCTTGGGTATCATTGGCAGTGGTGGAAATATGTAGGCTCATGTGAAGTTCCAAGGGGCTGAGAACATATCGATCTCCTGAGCTTGGGGGTCTGAAAATTGGGAGTGGTAGTAGGGTATTTGAGTGTTCATCCATGATGCCATCAGGTCGACTTGCAATGGTCCCCATTTGGGCAGTATTCTCTGAAAGATGGATCTGTGAAGTCTCCATTCTGACTAGCTGACAGTGACCCTGCTTAACCAGTCCACCTGCATTTTGTCCTCTCCTGCTAGATATATTGTGTTTAGTGACGGTAGGTTTCATTCTGCCCAGCAGAAGAGCTGCAGTGACTCTTATCATTGCTTTGCTGCATGTTCCCCCTTGCTTGTTTATATATGCTACCATCACTTGATTGTCGCACCTTATTAGGACTGGTTTGCTGGTGTCTAGGGGTGCGAAGAAGAGTAGGGCCAGGTGCATAGCTCTCATTTCTAGGATACTGATGGGTCGACAGGATTTCTCCTGAGTTCACAGTCCTTGTGTTACATAGTTGTTGTGTGTTGCCCCCCAACTGGTCAGGCTGGCGTCTGTGGTGATTACTTGTGGTGCTACTTGTGTCAGTGTTATTCCTTGCAATAAGTGAGGTTTGAGGGTCCACCATCATAATCCAGCTAACAGCTGGGGTGGTGGTGTGACCCTGAATTTGAAGTTCTGGGTTGTCTGGTCCCATGAGTCTATTAGAAACCTTTGACATCTTCTCATGTGTACTCTGGACCATGGCACCATGTCTATCAGTGCTGCCATGACTCCCAGTACCTGGAGGTAGTCCCATACAGGTCTGTTCAGCCTGCTGATTAGGCCTGACACTAGTGATCGGATGTTGTGGACTTTTTCTGGTGTTGGGATTACCTTGTTGTCCCTTGTCTGTATTACTGCGCCCAAGTGGGTGATGGACTCTGTGGGAGTTAACTGGCTCTTGTCCTTGTTTATTATCCACCCGTGTTGCTGTAGGCAGTTGGTTGCTAACTGTGTGCTTTTTGGTGCTTGTTCCATTGTCCTTGCCCTTATGAGCCAGTCATCCAAGTAAGGGATTACATGGACCCCTTGTTTCCTGAGATGTACTGTGTGGACTACAAGGGTCTTGGTGAATAGCCGGGGGCAGATGCCAGACTGAATGGCAGGAACGTGTATTGGTAGTGTAGCCCTTGGAAGTTGAATCGAAGGTAATGGTGGTGTGAGGTTTGGATGGCAATGTGGAGGTAGGCATCCTTGAGATCTATTGACGTTAAGTAGTACCCTGGCTGAATGGATTGCAGAGTGGAGTGGAGGGTCTTCATTTTGAATTTATTGTAAGTCACTGTCTGGTTCAGATGTTTGAGGTCTAGTATGGGTCGCATTCCCCCTGTCTTCTTTGGGACAACAAAGAACAAGGAGTAGGCCCCTGTGTCCTGCTCCTCTGTGGGGACTTGCGTGATAGCCCCAATGCAGAGTAATTCCTGTATTGCATTCTGCAATGCTCGCACCTTGAGTGGGTCTCTTGGTGTGGGTGATAGAAAAGGTCTGTGTCTTATTGGCTTGCCGTTGAATTCGATGGCATAGCCCTTGGTAACCATTTCTAGCACCCATTTGTCTGATGTTGTGTGGGCTCACTGGTGTGCAAACCATCTCAGCCTCCCTGCCAATGGTAACTTTGCATGGGCCCACTTGCCTTCATTTTTTGTTACCTTGAGATTTGAAGTTGGGTTTGCCGCCTCCATTGGGGTACTGGGTTCCTGTATTGCCCCTAGGTTTATTGTTGTATGACTTGTGCTGGAAGCGTGGTCTATAGGACCATTGCTTTGTGTTCTGAGACTGGTATTGAGGCCTGCGTTTGAAGAACTTACTTTTGGGGTGAAAAGTTCTGTCTGTGAAAAGATAGACATCCTTTTCTCCCTGTGTCTGTGTTCCCCCTCTTTGTTTGAGGTATGGGGTTAGCATGGCCAGATTAATGGATGTGGGGGCCCTACTCCAAGTCATATCTTGAGGCCCAGGGGGCCCCTAAATGCCAACATTCCTCGCTTCTGCAGTAACAACCAGTACACTCAAGCAGGATGTGGTTTATAATGCTATGTGTTATGCCACATGACTTGACAGGTCACATGCCCTTGATTATAAACAACACAATTCAGAATGACCAATTACTGCACAAAGAAACATTTTATCAGTACAATATTAACATTTTGTAAATATTCACTTTTTAGTTACCTTTAACCGTCTTGTTTTTCCTTGCCACTAATGTACCTTGTAACTATTTTGTTATTATTAATTATGGATCCTCTTTTCTTCCTCTTTTTTCCCTCCCTGAGACACATCTGGATATTAGACTTCAATTAGTGTGCCTGCCCAGATATCAAATTCAAATTCCACATAAATAAATTAATAAAAATGGGGATTGTAGCTGCCACGATCTCCCTGCACATGCCTCCTTGAATACCTATTCTCCCTGCCAAAACCAAAAAACTGAAGCATGTATTGAAGCAGTTAATGGGACTCACAGCTCCCTCCCATTATTTCCTCACTCAAGACTCCTTCGAGCTCCAAACCTGAGACATGCTTAAGCTCCTTGCCTCTGCAATGCATCTGCCACAATCACCCTCTGTGCAGCTATCTTTGTCCTCACACTGTCTCCTCTCCTCCATCTCCATTGTCATTTATAGTTTTGTGGTCAACCTAAAAGTTGCTTTGCTGCCAATGCTGAGTTGCTACATCCTTGCCCCTACTCCAAGTTATTGATGCCAAAGCAGCTAAACAGAGTTGTGCCAAAAAGACTGAACCTTAAGAACCCTGCAGGACCTGCAGGTATTGACTGCAGTCACTTCAGAAATTAAGTTTCCTAGAGCAACCTGCTGCAACTTCCCTGGAATGTATATGACTCAAATCAAACCAAGATAAAACTGCCAGCAAGAGCAGGTCGCACAAGTTAGTTCCCCTCAGGCGACTTATTAGTATCCCATAGTCCACTCAGTGCCAAACTCAAATGTTATTAAAGACTCAGTACACTACTCAGGTTACTGAACACTCACACACAGACCATGACCAGAGGCAACCACAGCTTAGTTTGTTTCTCCAGTGCAATAAAGCTAGTTATTTCTGCAGCACAAATGATTTGGACACTGCAGCTCGCAGAAAACTAGTCAACACAACATACCTGGTGTGGTCTGCCTGATGTGAATGTGACTTTGATGAGTCCAGTCTGTTCTCTTGATTGTTTTCTTAAGATCACACAGGTGGTGGTGACACGACTCAGCCTTGCAGCGTGGCCCAGCATGGGAGGACTCCTCATAGTCACAGCAGGACCAAAGGCCAAACTAGCAGCAGCACTGAGTGACCCTGGCTAGTGGCTACACTGAAAACACCAGCAGCACGTGATGCTGTACAGAAGCCAAATCTGACTCCTGGTGACCCCCTGTGGCCTACTTTTTTGTCTTTAGACAGAGACTCTTCTTCTTTGATAGATGAGACCAACCACCGGCACCGACGACTAACTGCCACAGCTCTCTCTCTTTCTCCTCCACTCCTCATTACTGCCTGGCCACATGTCCTGATGCCATGCACATGCACACACTGATTCCTGCTCCCAAGTAGCCACACCTCCAGAGGACCTCTAATGGACATGATTGGTTGTGTGTGGTGGGGTCAGGGTGGATCAGAGGTGAAGCTGGAGCAGCCGTCAGAGAAACTGAGAGGCTCACTTGCTCAGAGCAGTTGCGGGGCAGGGTCATCATTCACTGGGCTGACTCAGTGAAGTGGGGGGGCTGACTGACTCCAAGGAGGGGGCTGCTTTTTGGGCAATTCGGCCTGTCAGCGGTTGTCCAGTACAGCCAGAAATTAAAGAAAGTAGCTGTAAATAAGTTAACAGTGGGGGTCCTCCTGAACCTCTGGGTCCTACGCCATGGCGTAATTAGCATACAGGTTAATCCAGCCATGGGGGTTAGTCCTTCTCCAAATAGGATACCCTCTTTGAAGGGTAGTTTAAGGAGCATGGTTTTGTACTCATTGTCCGCCTGCCACAGTCTTAGCCACAGTGCCCTTCTGGCTGTGTTGGCCAGGGCTGTGGTTCGCGCTCCAAACCCAAAGATGTCGGAAGAAGCATCCATAATGTATTTCACAGCTTGAGTGGCACATTCAGCTGTGTCCACTTGGAGGGAGTCCTCGGGAATATTTTCGGTGAGAATGTCTAGCCATCTACAGTATGTAGGGCCCTGCAGGTGAGCCACACGCCGAGTGTGCCATGCGAGCCGCCTCATGAATTTTCCGGAGGTGCTCCTCAACCTTTTTTTTCATCAGATCCTTGAGGGCTGCTGTACTTTCAATTGGGATTGTAGTGCATTTGGACAGTTGCAAGACTGGCTGGTCTACCTAAGGGGGTTTGCCCCAGTGATCAGTCTTTTCCCTACTGATGGGATACCACCCATTGACCATGCTCTTTTCTAACATTCTGGTCAGATAAGATGCCTCATATTCTTTGGCAAGAAGTTAGTCGATAGCCTGGAAGGATGGAAAGTGAATTTTTTCCTCTGGTGCGCTCAGAGAGAGAAGGGGGTCTTCTGACGTGGATGGTTGTACGGGGTGTTATGATATTTTTAATGCTGCCCGTACCATTGTGATTAATTCGTCGATGTTTTCTCCATGGCAGATTTGAGTTGATTTGTCTGAAGTGCCCTCGTTGGGTTCAGTGGAGGTGTCAGACGAGATGCTGTCCATATCCAGCCTGGGACATTTCTTTGTGGGTCCTTGGTCAGGAGTTTTCTGTGGTGCTGTGGCAATGGGGGCTCCTGCTTTCATGCGTTCCAGTAGCTGGAACAGCAATTGAGCCTGGTTAGCATCCATTGCAATAGGAGTGGTGGGGGGGTGATTCCATGATGGAGTCCTCATCTTCCATCTGTGCTGCGCCCCATTAGTACCAAGAAGACAAACTCCACATTGTTGGTCATCCTCCTCCAAGGGTGTAAAGGGTACTCTGCATTCCCTGCATTTCCTCATGATGTGGTGGTATCTGGGGGAGTTAAGAACAAACTACATTAGGAATGGACCTCCTAATGCAGCAGGCCATATATTAAACATGTTTTTATTTTCTGGGCAAGCTTCTGTTTTTATTTGAAAATATATATCCTGAAGCTAGCCTTGAACCCACAAGTCTTGTACCATGTGCTTGTCTTGTGCACCACAGGGGAAGTAATCTGAAAATTATTCAGAGGTCTGACTGTGGGAGAATGATTGTCAGACCCAGGCACAGGTGAAGTATAGGCTGCAGCTGTCATTTGAGAAGGAGAAACATGATGGGTCTGAAAAGGGAATGCAGGATATCAGACCCAGGCAAGATGGCGGCTATGAGATCTCGCGGGATCTCCCGATGTTTGGGACAGCTGTATGTTTAAAATGGCTGCCTAGCATCCCACGGGATTTAGAGCAGGATTTGCAAAGGCTCATGGGGCTTGTCTCACATAGTGAGAGACGCGCGGTCGAGAGTTGCCTCGGAGTCCAGGATGGCTGGAGAGACCTGGGACAATGCCCAAACTGCAGGGGAGCAGCAAAATGGCTGTGGGGAACCAGGGACAATGCCAGAATGCAGGGAGAGTGGGGGAAGCTGAAGTAAGTGGGAGGACAGTGGAGAGAAGAGGGACCAGCCGTGCACTTTCTCTGAAGGTACACTTAGTTGAGATATGTGGCAACCCAGAGTCTCTATCCGATAATCGGACTTCTTCCTGTGATTGCACTCATTAGTGTACAGAAGTGGAGCAGCAGAAAAAACTTGAAGTTGAGCCCTGTGATTAGAAACATAGAACATAGAGGTTGATGGCAGATAAGGACCGCAAGGCCCATCCAGTCTGCCCATTTCTTTTTCTACCTTATAAATGTACCATCGGCCTTTGCTCTGTCAGTGGCCTATCTATTCATACTCATTTGTATTGCTCCCTTATGCCTATCCCATGCCTGTTTGAAGCCCTGCACTGTATTCATAGCCACCACTTCTTAAGGTAGGCCATTCCATGCATCCACCACCCTTTCTGTGAAAAAGAATTTCCTCACATTCCCCCTTAATCGGCCCCCCTCTAATCTCATGCTGTGTCCTCTTGTCCTGCTATTTTTCTTATATTTAAACATGTTAGACTCTTTCACCTTGTTAATGCCCTTAAGGTGTTTGAATGCCTCGATCATATCACCTCTCTCCCTCCTTTGCTCAAGGGTATACATATTGAGCTCTGTTAATCTGTCCTCATATGTCTTCTGATGCAGTCCCTGCACCATTTTGGTTGCCCTTCTCTGGACTGCCTCAATTTGGTTAATGTCCTTGTGAAGGTGTGGCCTCCAATACTGCACGCAGTACTCCAGATGGGGCCTAACCAGTGTCTTGTAAAGAGGGATTATTACCTCCCCTCTTACGACTTGTGATACCCCTACTAATACACCCTAACACCCCCTATCCTTACCTACTGCTTTAGAGGTCTGCTTGGATGATTTCAGGTCATCAGTGATGATGATGCCCAAGTCTCTTTCTTCCTTTGTGACTGCTAGCAACTCCCCCTCCCAGCCTATAGGTGGCTTCAGGGTTTCTCTTCCCTATGTGCATGATCTTGCACTTCTTTGCATTAAATCCCAGTTGCCACTGTTCTGACCATTTTGCTAGTTTATCCAGATCTCTTCTCATTCTGCCCACCCCATCTGGATCATCTACTCTGTTGCAGATCTTGGTGTCATCTGCAAACAGACAAGCCTTACCCTCTAGTCCATCTGCAAGGTCACTAATGAAGATGTTGAAGAGGACTGGCCCCAGGACTGACCCCTGAGGTACCCCACTTGTGACTTGCATCTCTTCTGACTGTATACCATTTACTACCACTCTCTGTTTTCTGCCCGTCAACCAGTTTGCCACCCAGTTGACCAACTTCTGACCCACCCGAGCCTACCCAGCTTATTTATCAATCTTCTATGTGGAACAGTGTCAAAAGCTTTGCTGAAGTCAAGGTAGGTGACATCAACTGCTCCCCCTTGGTCCACAACTCTGGTTACCCAGTCAAAGAAATCTATGAGATTAGTTTGACAGGACCTTCCTTTTATAAACCCATGCTGTCTTGGATCCTGTGCTGCTATGGATTCCAGGTGTTGCACTATCCTTTCCTTAAGGAGTGCCTCCATAATCTTGCCCACTACTGAGGTAAGACTGACTGGTCTGTAATTCCCTGCCTCCTCCCTGCTACCACTCTTGTGGAGTGGGATCACATGAGCCCTTCTTCAGTCTTCTGGGACCTCTCCTGTGCTCAGAGACTTACTAAACAGTTCTGCTAATGGCTCTGCTAGTTCCACCTTTAGCTCCTTAAGTACCCTGGGATGTATGCCATCAGGTCCCTTTGCCTTATCCACCCTGAGCTTAGCAAGCTCTTGTAGGACCCTTTCTTTTGTGAAGGGAGTAGTGCTCACCTCCCTCCCCCCTGTGTCCATGGTGCTGAGCTGTGGGCCCTGCCCTACCTTCTCTTCAGTAAATACTGAGCAAAAGTATCTATTTAGGATAGATGCTTTTACAGGGTCCTCCTCCTCACATGCTCCCTTTTCTCCATTAAGCTTAGCAATACCCCCTCTGGACTTTCTCCTTTCACTAATGTATCTATAGAAAGTCTTGTCACCTTCTTTTACTGTTCATGCTAGTGTTTCCTCAGTTTGGGACTTTGCCTGCCTTACTGCCTTCCTGCTTCCCATAGGGCAGTTTGGTATGCCTCCTATCTTCATCCGCTGTGTTCCCTTATATTTCCTGAAGGCCAGCCTTTTGGCTCTGACCTTTCTGCTACTGTATTTGAGAACCAAAGTGGTTTCCTTCTTCTTTTGCACTTCCTTTTCTGTCTAACACAATGGGATGTTGCTTCAAGTATTGCATCCTTAATGCTTGCCCACTTGCCTGTACCCCTCACCTGTGTTTCTTTTGCTAGGGCTAGCTAACTCTGTTGGCCATCTTATCAAAGTCAGCTCCTCTGAAGTCCCATATTTTGCCTTGGACTGGGATGATTTAGATGTAGTAGCCAAATTGAACCATACCACATGATGGTCACTGGCCCCCATGTGACCTTCTACCTGGAGATCTGTGATCCCTTCCCTGTTAGTCAGTATTAGATCTAGGATAGCCCTGTCTCTTGTGGGTTGTTGTACCAGTTGTTTGAGGCCCTCCCCCTGCAGGGAATCCACTACGTGTCTAGTTCTGGTAGATGTTCCTGCTGGTATTGATCAATCTGTATCTGGCATGTTGAAGTCTCCCATTATCAGAACCTCCCCTTTAGCTGTCATGTTTTGTATATCTTCTAACAGTAATGTGTCTATGTCCTCCACCTGGTCTGGGGGCCTGTAGACAACCCCAGTTCTTATGGCTGTCCCATTTCCTGTTTCCAGGGTGACCCACAGTTCTTCTGGCTCCTTATGTGTATTCTGAATTTCTGTAGCTTTGATATTTTCATTGACATACAGGGCCACTCCTCCCACCCTTTTTGCACCTCGGTCTCTTCTGAACAATACGTAGCCAGGTACTGAAGTCTCCCAAGTGTGGTTACTGGTAAACCACGTCTCATTAATTGCTACTATGTCCAGTTTAGCCTCTGACATTATTGCCTGCAGGTCTCGGATCTTATTTCCCAGGCTGTGAGCATTTGTGTACATGATTTTCCATTGGCCAGATTTCAGTGTGTTAGTTGCTGGGTGAGGTTTGGCATTACCCCTGTGCATCGTATGAGGAGACAAACCTTTTTTCTTACCTGGTGATGCAAATGAACTGCAAACATGCTGAATCCCTGTTTGACCACTAGCTGAGGGGGGAAGGGTGTTCTTCCCATTTGACGTGTAGAAGTGCTGCACCCTCTCCCATTTGCTAGTTTAAATATTCTGCAAAGACGCCAAACTTCTGCCCCAATGCACTGACTCCCTCCTTAGTCAAATGCAGTCCATCAAATTTAAAGAACTTTCGCTCCCAGAACTGTTGCCAGTTCCCTACAAATCTGTGTCCTTTTTCCTGGCACCAGCCCTTGAGCCACGTGTTTAGCTCCCCTATCTCCCCTTCTCTGACCTTCCGTCCATCTTCCTCCCTCTCCTAGACTGGCAGGATCTCAGAGAAGGAGATGCCGGATGAAATGGATGATAGTTTGTCACCCAGCCTGGTCAGGTGTTCCTTGGTCTCCACAACTGACCGGCTGGAGAGATCATTAGTCCTTATGTGTACTAGGACATCAATGTTTTCTCCTGCTTTGTGAACAATTTTAGCAATGCAGTCAGTGTCTCTCCATGCTGATATACCTGGGAGACATCTGACCATTACCCCTGGCTGGAGATGGGTATCAACTCCCCGAATCATGGAGTCTCCTATGATCAGAAGTTTTTGGGATTTGCTTTTTGCTTTTTTTTGTTTTGGTTCCTAATTTGGGTGAGTTTTGTTGTGCTAGCTCCTGTGCCACAGTTTCCTGCTCTGCAGTGTCTTCTGCCACTTTGTTTGATTTCAGAGATAGAGGCAGATACCTGTTTGTAGTGTTTATATGGTTTTTGGAGGTAATATGATGGAGAGCAGAGAGTGATGGGGCACCCGATTTGCCCCTCCTAACCACCTGCCAACCTCCTGGACCAACTACCCTCTGCGGTCGAGGTTTTTCTGTTGGATGCTGGGGAAATGGCGGGTGGTTCTTATAATGTATTTCCTCTTAAATATGAAATTTGAGACGTGCAATCTCTGCCCATGCTGCCCGGAGCTGAGCCCTAAGATCTCCAATGGCCCAGCATGTAGGACAGTGTCCTAAATCCTGTAAGACTGTTCTTCTGAAAATTGTTCCACAGTACCTGCAGTTAATGATATCCATTCCAGATAAGTTGCTGGGTTTATAACCCAGTCAGAGTAATTAGAAGGAAAAAAAATGCAAGTAATAGTTTGATTGTGTTTTGTTTTTGTTTTACTTGTTATAACAAGTTAAATTACTAATGCCCCTGTAAATGAGCTCACCTTGTGGATGCCCCACTGATCCGCCCCTTCCTGCTCTGCCACAGGAAATGTCACAACTGTGGTACCCTATAAAAGGAGTGTAGCATGGGGTGGTTGGCTGGGCCCTTCCCCTGCCGAAAAATAAGAACCACGGATGAAAGAACAAGGAGGTAAGAGCAGAAACAATCAGTCAACAACAAATGCAGTAACCCTGAAAGCTTATCCTAATGTTAGATAAAACTGTAAAACACCATCTGTAATAATTTCAGAGAAGATATGCGCTGTAAGAAACACTTTGTTACAGAGAAAAATAAAACGATGAAATGTTAGCAACAAACAGTAGCAATCCCTGTGAGTGAAAAATAAAAACAACACCACACAGTAAATCTGCTTAGCCAAAAGAAGTCTTAATCATTTTCCCTTGCTCTGGTAAATTTCTCTGCTCTGCCTTTCAGGCCGTCTTAGAAGGAAAGAGCTTAGGTGAAGCTAGGTGCCTTGGCCAGCAAACCAAGTCTTCTACCTCCAAGATATCAACTAATCTGACCTTTTAACCCTTCTTTCTGTTGGAAATTACTGACAGTTTGCCAGCTCCACCCCCCACATACACACCTAATCCTTTGGAAGAGCTGTGGGAGGAAAGCAATTAGCTCCTTATATGTGAGAAGGAGACTGAAACACCTCTGATACAACAAACCTTTTCAACAAAAAAAAACCCCAAAAAAACAAGAATAAAATAAAACAGTGTCAAACAGTATTTTTGCTTTGCCCAATGACAAAAAAGTCACAAAAATGTAAGCTCCACCTGTAAAAATTTCAGAGAAGATATACCCTGTAAGAAACACTTTGCTACAGAGAAAAATAAAGCAGTAACAGAAGATATACCTTGCAAAAGACAATTTGAATCAGAAGATTACAGCAGTAATCTGTTAGCACACACCTGTAGGCACACCTTGTAATAATGCAGAAGAAGGTATACCAGCAACAACAATTTGAATCAGAGAAAAATAAAGCAATGAAATGTTAGCAACAAACAGTAGCAATCCCTGTGAGTAAAAAATAAAAACAACACCACACAGTAAATCTGCTTAGCCAAAAGAAGTCTTAATCCTTTTCCCTTGCTCTAGTAAGTTTCTGTACTCTGCCTTTCAAGCCATCTTAGAAGGAAAGAGCTCAGATGAAGCTAGGTGCCTTGGCCAGCAAACCAAGTGGGAGACTGCTGCTGGAGGAGCCTCGTTGCATTTGTGTGGGTTTTGCGATGGGCAGGAGACGCTGCAGGAGGGGATTCCTGCCATGGAGGGACTGCTGAGGTTTTGTGCTGTCGCCAGGGAGTTGAGCCCTGTGATTGTAGGGCAATAGGAATGGGAGGCTGCTGCAGGAGGAGCCTTGTTTCATTCGTGTGGGATTGCAGTGGACAGGAAAAGCTACATGAGGGGTTTGCTGCCCAGGTGGGATTGGCTAGAGCAAGGGAAAGTGTGGACTTGCAACATGTATGCTGGGGTCACTACGTGAGGGACCCCAGTCATATCTGAAGCTGCATGACCAATGCAATTGAAGAATCATAGTGGGTATTGATCTGGGCCACTACCGGAGGGGGCCAGATCTCTAGTTAATGCCATAGTAGACAACTACTGCTTCTATACTGCTCTCATTATACAGTTCTCAACGAAAGATGGACGTTTTTCTAGCATTGCGTGCAGTTAGTGCTAAACTTGCTATCTTCCAGGTTGTTTGTTAAAAATAGGAAAGAAATAAGGTAGAATAGATTTTTTTCTTATAGTACCTGTACAGTTGTTGTTGATTAATGCTTTTGGGAACAGTGTGGATGTGACCAACCTATCTGGATGCACAAATTGAACTGGAGATATTCTGATGAGGGCAGAGGGATGTCGTCGCCCGCCTTTAATTTGATTGGATCATGCATCAACCTATAGGATGGACGAGTAATACCCACTGGCATTGACTGCGGAGTACTATAAAGGGTACCAAATATAATGAAAGACAAGATGGTTCCTGTAATCACCCCTCCCCCCTCACCAGGCAAACAGCACAGATTTAAATTTCACCCTAAATGTCACTGCCAACTGTTCCCACAACCAGCACACAAGCCACCAACAGTTAAAATATCACAGCCCAAGTAACTCACAGTACTAATTTAAACAGTTGTAACTCACAGTACTAATTTCAAGTACAAACTATTCAAATATCACAGTTGTAACAGAAGATAAACAGAACCCCTTTCCTGAACAAATCTCCCTCTTCTGTCCCCAGATGAATTATGGGAGTCACCTTGTGCTGAAAAGAAATTGTCAGCATTTGGGGAGTAGTTTCTCATAAAAGTCTGACCCTGTGTTTCTAGATGTAGGCTGTAGTTTGGGCTGCTTTTAACATTGTCAGATTTCACCCCCTTCAGAAAGCTGAATGTGAGAATTTTTGTGGATTTACTATGACCTTCTGGTGTACACGGCCATGCTATGGTGAGGTCTGCACTGTGACATGATCTATGGCACATCTCAGTACCACTGGTACTTTGATTAACTACTGGAAATGCCTCAACTGAAAAATAGTATAGTATTTACATTGATGTAGTACTACATTGCAAAGTGCTATACAAGCAATTTATTTACACGGGATAGTATAGCGGAGTTGCTGCATCACATTTTCACTGGGGTCCTGCTTCTGCTTAAGACATATTGTTGCCTTTCAGTACCATTGGTACTTTGATGTATCCTTTAAATGCATTTAGCTTCAAACAAAGAAAGCTTCCTTCTTGGCATTGGTGTGGGGAAGAAGGCTCTTGCCACACTATACCCACTCCCTACTGGCAGCAGGGACTTCAAGCACCTCTGACTGAGCCCAGCTGGTTCCCTACACATGTTGCAACTGTCTGGATCCTGGCCTCAGCAAAAAGAGAGCTAGTTAAACGTTAATATTGAGAAGGTGTCCTTCCTTGCATTGTGCACAGGGCTCCTGCCATGCTCTACCCACTCACCACTGGTGGTGGTGAGTCAGGGCAGCTACCTCCTTTTTTGTTTATGTAACAAAAAAGTGCTGAGTAGTGATCTCTGGCAGGCTGCCATGTGACCCCATCTTGCTGCCTAGTGTGCAGGCTCCCAAACCACTCTAACCCCAGGTGCAACTAAGCATATAAATATATATATATATATTTTTTAATTTTGTTTATTGTATTGTATTGTTTGTTGAAAACACCTTTGAGCAAAAGCTCTTTTACAAAGGTTCCACATCAAAGACACATTATAGACATTGTATACAAATGAAACAAGCAAGGTACATCATGCTTAGTACAAAACAGTCGTGCTACCCTTATACCAATGGTCAATAAATTACAAAGGAGCAGCCTATTATCAAGGGTCAGTGAATTAGCATGTCCTAAATAACTGGGAGAATAGGTGTAACAACTAGCAGCCAAATGAATGTCCTTGTCATTGAGACCGGATGGTCGGAGTGGTCAGAGCGGGAATGTTGGAAGGGCTTTAAGGCAGGGGCAGCAAGAATGCAGATTCAACCATGAACCTGGGAGTTCACTTCTGAAGGGTAAGTGCAGCTATGGCGTTGAAGGGGGGGGGCTGAGGACTGACCAGTGGTGGAGTTGGTGGGGTGGGTAGCGGGAGAAGCAGAGAGAGTGGAGGAGAAAGAGGGGAAGGGGCCAGGTGAACCTTTAGGGATCTGTTGATTCTTGGTGTCCTTGGGTGAGACTGACACAAAGTATTTGGCAAGGGTGGCATAGCAATAGGGGCTTGGAGGTCTGCACCGGACTCATTACAGACACTCACAGCACAGGTGCTATTGCTAACTAGGAGCTGTTTCAAATCAGAATTGAAAGCCAGCAGGTTCACAGAATTGGGCAAGGCCTCTGGGACCTTGTTTAGCCAAAGGGGGTTCTATAGGAGAAAGAGCATTGTCCGAGTGCTGTTCTCAAAAATGGGACTCTGAGTGAGCTCAGTGTATTGCCTCTGGTGCTGTACTTGTTTTCAGAAGGGGATAGCAAATCTGTGATGCAAGGGGGTGAACATCCCAACAGGGCCTTCTTACCAAGGAGGCAAGTTTGGAACTTGATTCTGTTTCCAAGGGAAAGCCAATTTGTTTGTTCATATAGTGTGTAGGTATGGGCAAATTGATTTGCACCGAGGATAAGCCTACAAGCCTTATTGAGGGCTGTGACTACCCTTTTAAGAGTCATGTTGGTGGCAGCACTGTAAACTACCAGCACATAATCTATAACAGAGAGAATTGGGCTGGAGACGGAGAGCTGGAGTGCAGTTGGTGTGAGGCAATGCCAGTGTCTGTAAAGCACTCCAAGCTTGGTGTTAACTGACTTCACCACCTGGTCGATATGCTGAGCATAAGAGATGGTATCATCTATTGTGACCCCTAGGTATTTGAAAGAACACACCTGTTCGAGCAGGATAAGCTTGTTGTTGGTGATAGAGAGGAGTGTCTCTTTTTTTAAGTTGTGGGCTGGGGATGAGGAGGACTTTTGCTTTTTGGAACTAAGAGTTTTTGTGAACTGAACTGCCCCTCCAGTTGGTAAAACGTAGATTGCAGCTCATCCTCCAGTGGCTTGATATGAGAGTTGCTGCTGAGGATGACAGCATCATCAGCGTACAGGATGAGCTTGCTGTTGCAGGCCTCAGGGAGCTCATTTAGGAACAGGCTGAACAGCAGAGGTCCTAGTATTGAACCTTGGGGTACTCCTAAGGTGACGTGTTTGGAGTTGGAAACAGCTGGGCCTACTTTAACTCTCTGTAATCTGTTGGAAAGGTAATATGTAAACCAATGAACAGCATTAGTGGATATTCCCAGGGACCTTAGCTGCTTCAGGAGGAGTGGGTGTTTTTTTTTTCCCACAGTTGTTTAACCAGGTGAGACACACTAAGCTGAAAGCTTGTTTACAGGTGCAACCTGGGAGCACAGTGAAGTTAAGTGACTTGCTCAGGGTCACACAGTATGCCAGTGGGAGCTGTGGGATTCAAACCCAGGCCTCCAGATTTAGAGCCTTAAACCACTGCGCTATACTGCCTCTTGACCGTGGTTGACCATGTCAAAGGTCTTTGTTAGGTCAATGAAGACCGTACCCACCATCTCACCATCATCCAATGCTTGGTGCACATATTCTGTGAAGTCTACTAGGGCAGTAGCAGTACTGTGATTTCTCCGAAATCCATGCTGTTGGTGACACTGCAACTGGTATTTGTGAAGGTAGTCTGTGATTTGATCTGCTACTATCCTTTCCAGTGCTTTGGAAAGGGGGGAGAGGATAGATATTGGCTGGTAGTTAGCAATACAGGACCTGTCACCACTCTTAAGAACAGGGGTCACCATGGCTTGTTTCCAGACGTGGGGAATGCAGCCAGGATGAGCGATTTATTAAAGATTTTGGAAATGGGGAAGATCAGTACATCAATGGCCAGGGCAATCAGCTTCATGTCTAGGTTGTCACACCCTAAGCATGTTTTTACCAGGACTTTTTTGACATATGACATGGTCTCCTTAACTGTTACTCATTTAAAATAGAAATTAGGGTGCTCCATTGCGCTGGAATTGCTGTGCTGGTACAACACAGTCTTCTTCAGGTAGTCTGGAGGGAGAATTGAGCCTAGGTCTGTGAAAGCACTATTGAACGATTCGGCTACTGAGTGTGGATCTGCAGTGCAGGTACTGTTGATATTGAGCACTGTGGGTGGATTCTTGACTCCTTTCCTGGAGAGATCCTTAATATTCTCCTAAAACGCCTCCCATCACCCCAGTTTCTGTTCAGCTGGTTCCTATAATAATTAGCCTTAGCAAGTCTAGTAAGCTGTGTGTCGGTTTCTGGCTGCCCTGTAGTTCTGGTAGTTATAATTGACCCCTGTAGATCTGGCTCTAGACCAAAGGTTGTCCCTCTCCCTCATGAGATTCAGAAGATTGCTGGTTATCCACCTGTTATTATTTCCCTGGATCATACGTTTCCTGATCAGGGCAAATTTGTCACCGACACTGTTAAATTTGTCAGTGAAGAATTTTAGTACCTGATCTATATTCTGCATAGCATCCATAGGTGACCAGTCCATCAGGGCAAGCATTTTCTTGAAAGAGTTGAGCTTTCCTTTTTTCAGGACTCTGCTCTCAGCAATAATAGGTGGGGCTTTCTTAAATTTGTTGGATCACCAGCATGTGACCTGGGAGTGGTCACTTAAGTCATCGGCTAGGACACTGACCTCGGATATCCTGTTTGGTGAGCTTGATAGGAGCCAGTCAAGCAGCATGCTGTTTCCCATTTTGTAGTTCCTCCTAGTAGGTTCTGTCACTAGTTGTGTTAGATACAAACAGACCATTAAGTCCTTCTGGGGGGTTGCATCCTTGCTAAGTCAGTTTATATTAAAATCACCAGTGATAATGAGTTCAAAATCCTTATTAAGGCTGGCTAAGGCCGTGAAGACTTTACTGAGTCCTTCAGAGGCTATTTTTGGAGGGTGGTAGACTGACACAATGACCAGGGATTTGTAATTTGAACCAAAAAGGAGTTTTATCCCTAATTGTTAATGATCATTAGTACTGCCTGTAATGGGGAGGACAACCCCTTGTAAGGTATCCCTAATGTAGATAAGACACCCACCCCCCTTTTGGTTTTCCTATCACACTGAAAGGCTTGGTATCCAGCCCCTGCGATCTCACTATCCATTGTACAGGGGGATAACCAAGTCTCAGTGAGACAAATAATGTCCGGACAGCGTAAGGCTATCCAGACCTGGAATTGCGCTAGTTTAGGAAGAAGGTCGCATATATTCAGGGTTGCAATTCTTAGGCCACCATTGCTGGTGCTATTCACACATCTGGAATTTGTTGGTCCTGGATTAGGATGTATGTTTCCTGACAACAGGAGCAGTAACAGGATAGCTTTCTTAGTTGTTTTATGAAAGTCATTGAAGACTTACCCTTGCGGAGCTTTTGCTTGCCAGGGAATGGTAAGAGTTTAGTAAGACAAATGGGTGGGGACAGGTGGGGGGACGCAGCCCTTGTTGGTTGCTTGATTATAGAAATTGGGAGGCATGAGTGGTGTATTCATGAGAGGGCAACTTAGAGAAGAGGAAGTTATAGCTAGTGCCTTCAGATAAACAGCCAGGTCTGGGCAAGATGTAAGGGAATCAGGAGGTGGCGATACCAACCACTGTTCTACCGGGCCTATGGACAGTAAAAGAAACAGCGGCCCAAAACTATTGAGGCTAATCATTATCATCAGAGGATGGGTTGGCTCACAAATGGACTGGTGCAAAAGTATCACTTTATCAGGTCAAAGGCCAGTGACTCCACAAACGTAGGTAACAAAGAGGTAATTTAATGGACTGGAGCCTGATAGCAAGCAGGCTAGGAACACTGATCCCACTTACAGGCATAAACTGCTACATGCACCTTTAAGAGGTAGACTGGATCAGAAAGGCGGAGCATGTCTGTGGCCTGAAAGAGTATTTAATTAAGGCTGGAGGAGGGGGTGGGGTCAAACATTTGGCTTCCAGCAAACACTCGGGAGGCAACTTGGAGTTGTGTAGATCAGGCCCCTTTGGACAAGGATTGCCTTCAGCTGGGGAAAAAATTATTTCCAACCAGCTTACCTGCCTTGATTTACAAAATTAGGCACAGTTCATCAGTTCAGGTAAGGTGAGCTTTGCTGTAACACTGAGTGAGGATCACCGCAGGAGCCAGGCGGCTACCCTGGGAGCTGGAGTCTTAAGCAGAAAGGCACCAAAATTCAAAATCGGACTGCACCATACTCGTTCGGTGGGGGAGTGGGCTGGTGGCAATGCCAGAGAGGGAGCCTTGCACCAGTGTGGGCCGATTGATCCCCTGGGGAGAAAATGGACAAAGAGATAAAGAATTAGTAACGGCCCAATGCAGAGGGAGCTAACCTAGACAAAGGATGTAGGTGGGTAAGGGCTAAATCTGTGGAAAGGGGTGAGAATGGGAGGGGAAATGGCCACTATGGGAGCCGTGAAGGGTTTCCAGAGATCATCAAGGGCAAGGTCACTAATCCTGAAACAGCCCTACCTGCCTAGTTTCAAACTTAAAATTAAATTCAGGCCCACAGCAGATTTTAAATTAAATTCGGTCCCCCGGCAAACTTTGCATTAAATTTAGTCCCTCAGCAAACTTTGCATTAAATTCAGTCCCACAGTACACACTGTAGTAAATTCAGTCCCACCAGCAAGCTTTACATTAACATTGCAGTCCCCCTGTTCAATTATTAAAGTGTAAAGCTGAGTACAGATTACTGTCAGAACAGTTGGCTAACAAAAGGGAATACTGGCCCCACATTCAATGCTAGACTAAAATAAATATGCAGAACAGCAGGCTACCAAATTTAGAGACTAACCCCTCAGTGAAACAGGTATTGTTAGCAGGCTAAAAGTTAATTGAAAACTGGCAAAATGACCTTTTAAAGGAAATACTTATCACTTCACCCCACAGTACAATTTAGCATCGGGCTGTACAACAGCCCGAATAGAACAATGGCACTTCAGCCAACTGTCTAACTCCCCAGCATTTAAATTTATCCTTTCATGCTTTAGACAAATTAAATTATCAGCTTCTCGGAGCTGCTCCTACAAAACTTTGGCTTCGAGTAAACGTTCAGGAGGCAGCTTGGAGTTGTGCAGATCAGGCCCCTTTGGACAAGGATCGCCTTCAGCTGGGGAAAAAGTAATTTCCACCCAACTTACCAGCCTCGATTTACAAAATTAGGCGCAGTTCATCATTCAGGTAAAGTGAGTTCTGCTGCAACACTGAGTGAGGACCACCGCAGGAGCCAGGCGACTACCCTGGGAGCTGGAGTATTCTGCAGAAAGGTGCCAAAATTCAAAATCGTACTGTGCCATACCTGTTCGGAGGGGGAACAGGCTGGCGGCATTGCCAGAGAGGGAGCCTTGCACCCATGTGTGCCGACTGATCCCCTGTTCAGTGGGGCAGTGGGCTGGTGGCAGTGCCAGAGGGAGGGGGAGCCTTGTAACTGCATGGGCCAATTGATCCCCTGTTTACTGGGGGAGTGGGCTGGTGGAAATGCCAGAGAGGGAGCCTTGCACCCATGTGGGCTGATTGATCCCCTTGGGGATACAAAGAAAAAGTTTAAATTAGCAAGTAGCAGGCACTGACAGGCTGCCAGCTAACACACACTTATTGCCCACTGCCCAGGCCCCAAGTCCCTTCTTCCATCTCTAAGACTCACTGCCAGACTGCCAGCTAACACACACTTGCTACCCACTACCCAGGCTCCATGTTCCTCCTTCTACCTCCAGAACTCAGTGGCCTGCTCAGTTCATTCTAGAGCAAGGAACAAATCCTGTACCAAAATGTTTTTTTCCTAATTTATTAATAGAAAAAATGGCAACTGTTAGTGGGCACCTGCAGGCTTCAGCCCAAAGATACCCACTTGTTCCCTGTGAGCCCAGTCCACCATCCAAGGACACTCTCTCACAGTCACTCCCTACTCTTTTGTGTTGCTCCAGAGGACTGCTCTGTAGCTCAGCCAAGTGCAACACGCACACACACGCATGCACATGCACACACACGCACGCACATGCACACACACACACACACACACACACACGCGCAGCACACACACACACACACACACACACACATGTGAGAAATGAATAGTATTTACTGAATACCGTGAATAATGCGGTATTTGTTATTCTGATCCAAATAATGAATAGTGGCAGTATTCGTGCATATTCATATTTGGGAAATACTGTTAGAAAAAAAAACAACAACAAAAGAAACAGCCCCCTGAAATAAACAAACTCTGGCCAGAGCCGATAGGGCTGCAGAAGTGAAATCTGGGTTAAACATGTTGAAAATTATTTTTTTATAAATATTTTTACACATAATTTTCAACACAGCCTTGTGATGTACCCACCTCAAAAAGAAGGGCAGAGAAAATGTTCAACTCCTGGCCTAAAGGTGATATTGTGCAAGGACTGCACAATCCACTTTTGGGCTGCAAACACACATTTTGGGCAGGAGTTGAAAACTGACAGCTGTCACACTAATGAGTCATTGTACCAAAATGACTATGTTGAAATGTTGTGGTAAAAATACTGTACAGTATCAAAGTTATGAGGCTGTATTTGCAAAATTCAACATAACCTCATAATTTAAAGCAGCAGTACAACAATCTGGTGAAAATTTTGACTTATGCATTGTTATGCTATTTTAGATTGCCACTTACCTCCTGACTTGTATGATACCCTCCTTTCCACAATTTGAGTCTGCATGAGTACTTTTTTTCATGTCTGAAATAATGACAGGAGCAATCATTTTAATATGGCTTGAACCAGGTTTTCATCAGTATTTGTAGCTGTTTTTGAACAACTATTGTTCTGTAAGGTCAGGGAGCACTACCTGCTGCATAATGGTTAATTTTAGTCACAACAGAAGTGATATATAAGCAACTGATGAACAGAAACAGCTGAAAATACTGATGAAGACCTGATCCGCACTGTATTTACCCTTAGGCTGCTGAAAGAATTTGAATGTATAGGAATTTTGGAGTGATATATTAGTCCATGGCTCAGCAAGGGTTAGAAGAAGTGCTCATTTTATTATTTCAGACATGAAAAAAGTAGTGAAGCAGATTAAAACTGTGGAAAGAATGGTATCATACAAATCAGAAGGTAAGTGGCAATCTAAAATGGCATAAAGTAACATAGGTCAAAATTTTCACCAGATTGTTGCACTGCTGTTTTAATAGATGAACATACTAGAACCATAGAACACAAGACTGTGCAAGGTATAATACCATGTCATATTAAATATATTCAAAGCCTTGTTGCTAGCCTTGCTTGTAGAGCAGAAAACAGCTAACTAAAAGAAGCTACATTTTCTTATTAATTTAACACTTATATTTCAGCAGGAGTCGGGGTCTGTTGAGATTAAGCATTCAGATACTTTATTAGAAGTAGAAGGGGTCTTATTTAGGGTTAAAAAAGAAAAGAAAGAAAGTCAGTGTGTGTTGTGTGCTGAGAAGGGTACTGTATCAACTTACTTTGCTAAACCAGTAGGAGGAGAGAGAGCCTAATTGGGGGTGTGGCTTAGACACTATAAAAGCAGGTGACTTAAATTACAACTTCCTGTTGCTAGCCTTTTTTCTTACTAATTGTCCTCCATCCCACCCACCCTAAGCCAGTTCTACTTTTATAGCCACTGGATTTGACTGCCAACAGGAACTTCCTATTTGGCAGTAGGAAGGAAAGGATCATAGACACATTGGTTTTGTCAACCCTGTGTGGTACCATTTGCTTGTAACTGACTCTTCAGTGAATAGCAGAGCATTGTGGGAACCTGGAGGACTAGCAATAGTCTAGTATATCTCCTACCCCAAAACAACAACTCTCTGTTAAAAGCACTGTTGCCTGGTGGTTCTCTTGCCCTTTTAAGGGCTTGTAAACCTTCTACTCACAGAATCTTGCTGAATTTAAGTAAATATTATTATTTTTACTTTGCGCCGAAACCAGAAGTGAATGGCCACTTACTTCCAGTTTTTTGGCTTAAAATCTGCCCTTCTAGTGAGTGGGGTGAGCGTGCGCAGGGCCGCGCATGGAGACACGCGCAGAGACATGAGCGTTTGCGCGTGTCTGCTGTGTCCGCTGGGCACGCTGAAACTGCTGGCATTAGACAAACTTGGATTAGATAATTTTAGCATATCCTCTACTTAGTAAATATACACCTTTAATAATGGAAAAAGAGCTTAGTAAGTGCATGCAATGTTTGATGTATAGTGAGGGAAAGTATGGGAGCGAGTATGTATGGGCTAATTGCCATCTGATTACTACTCTTGAAGCAGAGATAGCGTTTCTGCTTAATATTAAACCAGTTTCTACTGATATTAGGGAATTGGAAAGTTACATTGATCTTATGGATGAACAACTTCATTCTAATGAACAATTTCCTTCACATTTAGGTAGGATTTCTATGCCTCCTGATGAGGAGACAATTGTAACGACTAATACTAGTATACCTGTTGCCTCTGCCACCTCTTATAAGGTGGATGATTATCCGCCCTCTTCTCATGATAATGATGACTAGACCATTGTCACAAAGCCTCTTAAAAAAAGGAGGGGTGGTCAAATGCACAATAGTGCTCCTATTGAAAAAAAAATAAAAATAAATTTGCTGGTGGGCTTTCTATTTAGATACCACTATTAAGGGGAAGCTGCATTTTCAAAACAGGAATACCTGGAAGGATCTAACAGATAACACCACATTTATTTTTACTAGTAGTTGTTACCGTCTTCTCCCTGTGGAACAAAGCAAATTGGATTCGGAGTGGCAGGACAAGTAATATGGTGCTCAGGAATGAAAAAACTGAAACAGGTAAAAGGATGAGGAGCACCCACATATGCAGAAAGCACCAGGACTGCAAAAATCTTATTCAAAGTCCGTTATTTAACTAAAGCGCATAGTGCACCCATACTTGGTGAGCATATAAAAGAGATAGCTAACTGGTCTGCAAGTTATGCTTCTCCTGGCCCCTGCCAGGCATTATCAGAGTGAATCACTGTGATGATGTCTGACAGGGGTTAGGAGAAATGTTAGTTGCAGAAAGGCTCAGCTGCCACTTTTTTATACTCACTATGTGTGGGTGCACTATGCACTGTAGTTAAATAAAGGACTTTGAATGATGTTTTTGTGGTCCCGGTGCTTTCTGCATATGTGAGTGCTCCTCATCCTTTTGCTTGTCCCTGTGGAACAGGAGGCTGAGATGGGACATGAACTCAGTCTTCCCATTCTCAGAGGTATTGCCAGGATTGAGCATAGGTTCATAGGTTGATTACGAGTCTTCAAGGTCGCTGGACCCATTAACAACTCGCCACTTATCAGTGGTAGTACCTCCATTTGTCATCTCCCATATATCTACTGAGTGCTTCTTTAAAAGGGATCAGTGAGTCACTCTTCACTACCCAATGAGGTAAGCTGTTCCAGCATGATATCACTCTCTGATGAAACCATTTAGATCTCTGGACAGTAATAGGTATATCCCCCCATATCTTCAGATTATGTGCTCTTGTGCCTTTACTTATTAATCTCCTACTTATTCCTATACTTTCGCACATCAAGTCATCTTTCATTGCCCTGTATACCAGGCAGAGATCACCCTTATACATCTGTAATCCAAGGAATACAAATTCAAATTCTTTAGTCTATCACTGTATGGCCTATCTTTTTATCCAATTATTTTTTTCGTTGCCCTACATTGTACACCCTCTATTAGTTTCTGTCCTCTAACACTCTGAGGAGCATAAAATGCAGAGTTGTATTTCAGGTGTGGTCTCACAAGAGAAGTGAACAACGGAACCATTACTTCCTATGATTTACTTCTAATATTTTTTAATATAGTAGCCAGTATCCTGTTACTTTTTTGTGCACATTTCCTAGCATGAGTTTCAAACTTCAAATCATTTGTAATGATTACTCCCAGATCTTTCTCTTCCCATTTCCTGAATCCTTCTACCATTTAAGATGTACTGGTATTTACGGTTATCTTTCCCAAAGTGCATCACCCTACACTTCTTGTTGAAACTCAACTTATTGTTACACACCCATTCTTGTATTCTATATAGATCCTCCTGAAGGTTTTTAGCAGCCTCTGCACTATTTATAGTGGCACCAATTTTGCTATCATCTGCATACTTAGCAATCCAAGAATGACATGATGTCTGCATAGATGAAATAAACATACCAAACAAGGTTGGCCCCAAGAAGGAACCCTAGGTCACTCCTCTTGTCACCTCTTCCCAGTCTGAATAGTGCCCCATAACCCCAACTTTCTGTTGTCTTCCATCCAACCATGAATCTATCCATTGGACCAGATTTGCGTTTATTCCTAATTCTACAAGATTATCAATCAAAAGACTATGAGAGACTTTGTCAAATGCCTTGGCATAATCAAAGTAAATGACATCCACTAATTGCCCCTTGTCCAGTGCAGCACTAACTGATTCATAACAAAATCTAGTCAGAGCCAATACGGCAGCAAATTGATTTGAGTAAATACCGTTTTGTTGTTAAAGGTTCTATTTAAAATTTGTCATGGTACATGTAAAATGGCATGTAATGTCATATATAAAAGAGATATTAAGAGTCTGATACTAATGTGACATATCCTCAGGCTACGAGGAGGCTCATAAAGTTACAACTGGCAATAAAGGTAATGAAAAGTATAACATCAGACCTGGTATTAACTACCCACAAGGCATATTTTCAACAATTGGTTAGTAGATGAAATAATTACATTTTTTTTACATATAAACCACAATAACAGCAAATATAAATGTGTATTGAAGTCCATTTTGCACATGTTGGGGTGAAGCACTGAAGATATAAAATGTTTAGGTGTTCATCCATATATATTCCTTCTCTTGAGAGACATTTTCTCTTGCACTGTGGATCCAATGAACTCTGTAATATAAAATACAAATGTCGGGCATGTATTCTAAAAACAATAAAAAGCACAACATGATTATATCAGATGCTCATTTAGTCATAATCATACAGTGGTAGCCTTAGAAACATGTCTCAGTATTGAGGTATACCTAGGTATACTGAGGCAGAATGAGGCAGAATCACATTAGTCAATGCAAATTGCAACTTGATGGGCTCAGTGGTAACTCGACGTAGGCAACTTATAGATAACTACCACTGTAACACAATAAAAAAAACACTTCTGTTGCAAAGTATGCCTGCCATCTTTATATACAGGAAATAAAGACTGTCTATAGAAATCATTCACACCTGGACTATAGCGAGCCCCCAAGGTATAGATCCATTATGACTGAACATCTGATATAATAATGCCCTACTTTTTATCTAATGTTTTAGAATAGATTCTTGATATTTGGAATCATTGTACTGCAGAGTTCATTGGTTCTACAATCCTAAAGAAAATGTCTCTCAAGAGAAGTGATATATAAATGAATATCTGTCAATTTTATATCCTCATTGCTTCAGTCCAACATCCACAAAATGGATTTCTATACGGTTTATATTTCCTGATATTGTAGTTTATATATAAAGCTTTTTTATAATTACATGCACTAACCAACTGTGAAAATATGCCTTTTGGGTAGTTTAAACCAGGTCTGATATATCATTTTTGGTATCATTGGTAATACAAAGCTCTATAAAGACTGATGTCCATTTGGCTCGCTTATCAGTGAATTTAATATCCCACTATATTTCTGCCCCTTAAATAAATATCGAGAGACTGTTTGAAGGATATCATAGTCTGACTAGCTACCACCTCAGTCGGTAAGTCATTCCAAACTCTTGCCAATCTATTCGAAAACCAAAACATACGAGATTGTGTCCTACGTCTATCTACCTTCAGCTGTAAGGGGTGGGCACAGGTGTTATATGACTGTACCCTAAGGTGCATGTCCATTTGCTCCCAAAGCTGGTTATCTGATAATGCCTGATTAAATTAGGCACATATCCCCTCTCAGCCTACGGTATTCAAGGGGATATAGATCCAGTTTCATCAACCTATCCTCATATGCCATGTCTTTAACTTCATAGATTTTTCTAGTAGAGCTTCGCTGCCCCCTCTCCAGGGCTCTTATATCCCCTTTTTAGCCTGGTGCCCAGAACTGAACATAATATTCTGTATGTGGCCTCACAAGAGAGGTATACAAAGGGAGCAATACCTCTCTCTTCCTACCTTTAATGTGTCTATATATGCAATCCAGAATTCCATTTGTCTTCTTAACCACTTGATTACAGTGTGAGTGGAACTTGAGGTCATTACTGACCCTGATACCCAAGTCTATTTCCTCATGTACTACTTTGAGGGTACTACCACCCAAACTATAATTCGTTTCTGGATTTTTTTTTTAACGAAGTGCATAACCGTACACTTGTCTGCATTAAAGGTTGCCCCATTTTCCTTAGCCCATAACTCCAATTCTCCAAGTGCTAGCTGTAAGTTTGAAGCATCTGATATATTAT
Organism: Neoceratodus forsteri; assembly: GCA_016271365.2. Lineage (NCBI taxonomy): Eukaryota > Metazoa > Chordata > Ceratodontiformes > Ceratodontidae > Neoceratodus > Neoceratodus forsteri. The sequence continues at coordinate 123,553,015 of JADMNL010000023.1, read as the reverse complement.
TAACTGGATGGCCTATATGTGTATCATTGGCAAATTTGGAAAGCCAGATATCTAGTGTTACCTGCATACTAGACATGTAGAGATTAAACAAACATGGTCCCAATACAGATCCCTGTGGGACCCCACTAGTGACTGCTGCCCAATCAGACATTTCTCCCAAGATGCATACTCTTTGTTTCCTTGCAGACAACCAATCTCCTATCCAGTTGACTATTTTAGGAGGTATCCCTAAGTTAGAAATAGTTTTGATCAATTGTTCATGAGGGACCTTGTCAAATGCTTTTGCAAGCTCTAAGAATATTACGTCCACTGGACTGCCTTCATCAAATGATTTGCTAACTTTACTGTAAAATTCCAGTAAGTTTGTTTGACATGAACGTCCCTTAGTAAATCCATGTTGGGAATTATTTTTTCCCCTCAAGCTCCACATAGTCCATAATATAATCCTTCATAATACCTTCCAGTATTTTTCTCAGTGCACACGTCAGGCTAATAAGCCTATAATTTCCCACTTCATGCTTTTGTCCCTTTTTATGAATAGGGACAACCGTTGCCTGTCTCCAGTGACTGTTGAAATATTTGTGTTACTGGCCCTGCCAAGTTATCTGCCAGTTCTTTCAACAATCTAGGATGTAAACCATCAGGTCCACTAACTTTGTTGTGGTTCAGACTTCTAAGCCTTATTCTTAAATCCTCTAGCTCTGTTTTGAGATCAGAAGTTCCCACTGCAGTGTAATCCACTACGGTGTGTTTCTGGTCTAAATTAAACACAGAAGAAAAGTATGTATTAAACGTATCAGCCATTTGCTTATTGTCTGTTATAATTTTTTCATCATTGTGTTTCAGTGGTCCAATTTTTTTAACCTGCCCCCTTTTATTATTTACATATGTGTAAAAACTTTTATAATTATCCCGTATTTTTGTTGCCAGTTTTAATTCGTAGCTCCTTTTTGCCTTATCAATAGCCATTTTGACCCTTATTAGATGGTGTTTTATAGATTGCCCATGACTTGGCTTCCCCACTACTCTTTGCCCTAGAATGTGCCTTATTCTTATTTTTTATTAACCTTTTAACTATAGACGTCATCCAAAGGGGCAGAATTCTCCTGGAGTTATAATATTTTTTACAAATAGGGACATCTTTTTGAATCAGCTCATTTATTTTGTTAATGAATTTGTCCCCCATTTCTTGAACTGTTAGATTAGTTAGTTCCTGCTGCCAATTCCAGGTGTCTAATTCATATTTGAATATACCATAATTAACCCTGTTAAAGTCGTACAATAATGTACTCCCACTGGCAGTATGGTAACCCCTATCGATTTGGAAACTGACCATGGAGTGGTCACTGTTTCCCAACGAAGCCTCAGTCTTACAGTTTTGAATACTATCAACCATATTAGTTAAAACTAAGTCTAGAATATGGTTCCCCCTTGTATAATCTTGTACCAATTGGTCCATTCCTACAGCTAGTAGTTCTTCCAGGAAACTAAGTTTCACCTGTGAGTTTGGCTGTAATAGGTCCCATTGTATACCTGGAAGATTAAAGTCTCCTAGTATAATGGCATTGTCCTCTTGGGCTATACATTTAATAAAATTAAGTAAATGACTATCTTGTTCAGGTAACCTAGCTGGTGGTCTATATACCACTGCTATATTAAACTTGGGTGCTCTTGGTGAAATAATTTTAACCCATAAGATTTCTTCCTTCTTACTTTTCATTACCTTAATTGCCAGTTGTAATTTTATAAGTGCCTCCCTGTATCCTAAGGATGCATCATATTCATTGTTTAAAATTTGTTTTTGTACATACTACTGGTGGTGGATAATATAATAACTGGCTACAAAAGTGCTACAAATATAGCATAAGGAAAAAAATGCCATATCCAAATGGCGTGCCACAGAAAGAGACAGAGATTAAACAGTGCTGTGCAGTAAGCGCTACCCAGGTCATTGTCTGTAGTACTAGGAAGAAGACAAGGGCTGGGAAATCAAAAATGGTGGATGAGCTACTCCTGTGGCAGAGAGGATTGAGACATAGAGCTGCTTGGCCACAATGGTGTTGGAGATAAGGGTTCTAATCCTGGCATTCAAAATTTTGTTTTTCTCCCGTAATCCAACTCCAAGTCAGAGTTCATTATTTTAATCAAGAGGGGTGGTGGGGGCACAGCCCCCACTAAAATAAGTGTTTGGACTGGTAGCAGTTGTCAGTGTGCTTTGTGACCGCTACCAGTGGCATTGCCTTTACTTGCAGCATTTGTTCCTGCCACTGTTTTACATAGTGCTGTATGGAAGGTGCTGTTATTGACAGCGCTGTTCGTACATGTGCTATTCAGACATAGTGACAGATAATATAAGGGCATTTCTGCATTAAGTTACTAACGCTGATAAAACTCTGCTTCAGGAGCGAAGCATTAGCTGTTTTTGCCCCAATCTGGCAGAGCATTACTTCCTGATATCCATAGCTCATTTTTAGAGCTAATGCAATAGGGCTGCAGGCTCCGCTTACCTGCAGCCCTAAAAAGAAACACCCTCCCTTGTCCCACAGCCTTTGTAAGAACCCATACCACCCTCCACACACCCCAGTACCCACTAGTAGGAAAAAAAAATCCCATGATACATGGCTGGCACAACCCACCTGCCTCCATGGCCAGCCACCAACTTTGAGTGTTTATTCATGCTAATCCATTTCATTAATATGTTTCCAACCTCCCCCATTCAGCTGCAGCACCTTGTCCCCCCTCCCAGCACCCAAATCTGGGGACCAAGTGGCATGCCAATGGTGAGCCGATCCAGGTAAGGATGAAGAAAGCAAATGGTGATGCAACCCACCTCCACCGCGGTCAGCAACCATCTTCTGAATGAAAGCACTTGTGCACACGCTCATAGTAAAGCCAGCTGATCAGGAGGCAGACGGGTTATGCTAGCCACCCATCATGGGATTTTTTTTTTCTACTTGTGGGTCTGGGGGGGGTGAGTGTGAGGCAGATTTTTACAGAGGGTGGGGGACGAGGGAGGTTTTCTTTTATCACATGGGCTATTTCTTTAGTGTATTTTTTTCTTGTATTGGAACCCCAGTAACGAATATGAATATTGAATACCCAAATATTTGGGCCCCAAATATATTTGGCTTGAATATTCAGGATAAGGTATCCATGCACACACATGCAGGCATACACACACACATGAGCACGGATGCAGACACACATACATGCATACACACATATGCAGACACACACACACACACACACACACACACACACACCCTACTATGTCTTGTAACATCCTCAGTTGTAAGCCATCAGGGCCCATAGATTTATTTACTTTCACCCCTGTTATCTTTTCAACACTCTTTTCTCTGTTTTCTGGACTGTTCCTCCAGAGCTTTTGCTCCCTTGTTTCCTAACCCCAAATTCTGGCAGTCACCCATCCTTTTCCTTAGTAAATATGGAACAAAATAATTGTTAATATCTCTGACTTCGCCTTGTACTGCTCCTCCCACCTTTCATTGCCCTTAAGTCTCACTATACCCCATTTGTCAGCATGGCTCAGTTGGTAGCACTCTGCCTTTGGGCCAGAAGGTTGTGGGTTCTAGTCCAACACTGGGATTGGGCTCATACCTAAAATGCCTGCACTCGAGTGCAGTATTGGGGGGTACTGTACTGGTGGGGTGTGCTGTCCTTTGGCTGAGATATTAAACTGAGGTCTCATCTACCCATCTCTGGTGTGATCCTGGTGGGTGTCCAGATGGAAGTAAAAGTACCCAAGGCACTGTTAACAAAGAGTAGGAGACTTTCCCCGGTGTCCTGGCCAACATACCCCTTCCCATAAAAAATGGTTCATGCAGTTGTCCAAGGCTGTGTGTGGGTGTTGATGTATGAAATGGCTGCCACTACATGTTCAGTCACTTCACTACCAGCCTAGCAATGCTTGTAAAGCACTTTGGAATACAATGAGTATGACAAATGCTATATAAATGCTGATTCTTCTTCTTCTTCTTCTTCTTCTTCTTCTTCCTTGCCCTTCTCCTGGATGTACTGAAAGAACACCTTTTCCCTTTTCTTCACCCCCATTGTCAACATGAGCTATGTCTCCACTTTGGCCTTTCTCACTTTTCTGGTGGTTTCTCTTGCTGCTTCCAGATACTTCACCCTGTCTTCCTCCCTTTGACTACCCTTATGCTTAGAAAATGACCTCATTTTGGCTCCTACTGCCACCTATATATTGGTTGGGAACCACATTGGCCCCTTAGCCCATTTTCATTTAGACACCTTTGGACTTGAGCTATCTACCACTCCTCTCACTGCCTTTTTAAATGCACCCACTTTTCTTCTGTGCCTCCTACTTCGCTATGACCTTCATGTTTTTCTCCAATTTTTCCCTCATTTTGCTGAAGTTCATTTTTTGAAGTCCCATACCTTTATTCCTTTTGCCCATTTGCATGTCTCCATGTGGAACTCCGACTCTACTGTACTGTGGTTGCTGGAACTGAGTGGTTTTAGGACTGCTTCACTCTGAATCTTTTTACTGTTGATGGGCACCAGATCCAACAGGGCCCCCCCCCCTTGTTGGGCCCTGAACTAATTGCTGTAAGAATGTCTTCTGGCTGGCATCTACCAGAATCTGATTCCTAGTACTAGGCATAATTGGAACTTTCCAGTTTACATCCAGTATGTTGAAATCCCCAACTTCCACCACCTCTTCTAGACTGGCAACCCTCTTAATTCTCTGTCTGTCCATCAGTTCTGACCCAGTGACCTGTAGACCTACCCAATCTGGATTTGTTTCCTCTTTCCTGTTGCTGCTAGTACCCATAGGGTTCCAGTTCTTCCAAACCTCCAGGCTATCTATTTCTGTTGCTTCAATTCCCACCTTAAAATACAGTGCTACCCCTCTACCCTGACCTTTCTGAATAGCATGTAGCCTGGTATGTTCTTGTCCCAGTCATGGTTCAAGGTAGTCCATGTCTCTGTTACCACCAGCAGGTGAGATGGGCAAGTCGGCAAACTTTGCTGCAGTAATTAATTCCACAAATTTAGTACCAGTTATAGGTACCAGATTGACTGTGAAGTGTGAAGTTTGCTGCAAAGTGTGGAATTCCGGAGGCAAAATTCCACACTTCGTGGCAAAATTCTGCACTTTGCAGCAAAAACTCCATGATTTGGGCAAAATTGAAGTTTCTCAGTTCTGAGAAAACTTTGTGAAGCTCTGTGAAGTGCATATTTTTGCCATTTCGGGCAAACTTTGCCAACGAAATTAAACTTTGCCACATCTCTATAAGCAGGTAATGCCCCTTCTCCATGACCCAAGTTCCTGAAGTTCTGGCATGTTGTTGCTCAGACTCTTTGCATTGGCACATATCATTTTCTAATATTTACCCTGATCCGCACTTTTTCTTTTTCCCCTGAGTTTGGAAGATCATGTTTATCAGTGGAGAGAGGCCAGCAAGCCCTCCTTGCTTTGTGTCATTTTTTTGTGTCCCTTGCCACTCTGAGTCTGCCCTTCCTAGCTTAAACTAGTCATGCGTTGTGCCTACCTTTCTTCCAGCCCCCTTCTGCCATCCTCTTTGGTGTGCAGACTATCCCTTTTGAACAACTTCCAACCCATCCAAGTTTGGCTCCAGTCCACGAGCAACCAAAATCCCTCCTCCCTGCAGCAACCCTTTAACCATGCATTGACCTGGAACATGTGGAACTGTTCCCTTTGGTTCTGGTATGCCACAGCACCTTGGAGCAGGTCACTGCTCCTGCTGTCTCATTCGCTATCTTTCCCACAGCTTAGAAGTCTACTTTCACCTATGCCATGCTCCACTTGCTCAGATCTTTCATGCCCACATGCACAATCTGATCTGGCCTTTCCACCCCCTGACAATATGTTTGTCCGCTGTCACCCCAGGATAACACCAGACCACCTGTTCCATGTTACCATTAGGGGTGAGACCCATTTTCCTTCCAGTGCCTCTCACTATTGAGTCCCCCACTACATGTACCAGTCCCCAGCCACTACGTGTACCTTTTAGCTACAGAAAAAAATATGATCCTATTTTTTGTGCTTTAGTAGAAGATTTTTGCCAAAAGTCCATGGGTCCGATTTTAGAGGGTTGACAAAGGGCTTGCGTTAAGCCCTGCATCAACTGTAAAGTTTGACCCAGCTGTGCCAAAGAGTTTGCCACAATCTGCACCAAATTTTAGTACGTTTGGCACAGTTGCGACAATTTACTCAATTTATGGCCATTTGTGCCAAAGCTTTGGCACAAGCCCCATAAATTTGGTCCCCCATGGATGCAAAGTTAGACCGGGGGAGGGTGGTCTAACTCCCTACATTGCAGAGGACTTGCAGCAGTGCTTCTGCGGTAGGCTGCTTCCAAAATTGCACTTGCTGCACTGTTAGCTGCAAGTCACTACTTGCGTCCCACCAATCTAACTAGGTTGTAAAATCGGAACCCATGTTTTTAAGTAAAAAAGAAAATTAAGTTAACTAGTTTCCGTAAGACAGCCCTGCCTAGCTAACTCTCAGCCTGATGCCCGGCAGCCAAGTGTTGAGTTGACATCAAAATGAGGTTGTGTACCACATGACTGTCTAACAGCTAAGTGATTGGTTCACCTGTTCGACTGGAAAAACTGATCCTCACCGTTGAACCAGTCAGCCAAGAAGTTTGTCTCTTTGTGTCTGTAACTCTGGTGCCATTATACCAAGGGCTACTATCCCTGCCTGCCTTCCTAACTGCAGGTTGAGGGGTCTGGGTTCTGACTTTGCTATTACCAGGGGCTCAGTATTAACAATGATGCTATTAGTGTGGTGCCTCCACCCAGAGAATTCTTCAAGTGGGTTAGATGTTATGCTAGCACAAACCTCTGGAAAGTTGTACCTACCCACCACCTCACCCAGTGGTTCCCCACACAGAGTTGCCCAAAATACTTTACTTTGCATTCAATGACCCAATTAATAGTGAATGCTAATAATATGCTCACAGTGACATTTACTAACAGGGCTGGGAACTCTTGCATGTACCCTGTGCACCTGTAAGAAATGGTTACCAGCAAATATAACACAATACCTTTCAATTATTTGAATTAATCCAGCACTCAGTAATAATATGCTCATGGACCAAGTTAACATTCAAACAATAAACTGATTTATTTAGGGGTTTAAACAAGGGGTAGGGATGCAAATTAAAATTAGATCAATTGGTGCTTTGGATTTTAGCAATGGTTTGTCATTGTATACAGAGAAGTTGCGAAATTAAATTTCGCTGGTGAAGTCTTAATTCATAAATGAAATGTTTACAAAATGCCATGAAATGGTGAAATTTTCCCCACTTTTACACCCTGTCATTCCTAAAACTCTCCTGGTGTCTAGTGACCCCTCCTCCCCCGGCCAATCACTGTCCGTAACTGAATAAGCTCCCCCACCATTACCTAGCCTCTCATTGTTTTGTCTTAAAAAAAAAAAAAAAACACTCCCTGGTGTCTAGTGGACCCCACCCTGTCAGCAGAATTAGCTCCCTCCCATTCCCCCAGGTACTCCAGTCGGGCCACGGCACTGGCCCTCCACTCACCTCACAGCCAGCAGCCTGACTGAGCGACTGGGCGGCAGATGAATGACACGTTAGCAGCCTGGCAGCATGCTCATTCATTCAAGTGGGGTAGGGGTCCACTAGACACCAGGGAGTGTGGGTTTTATTTATTTATTTTTTAAGAAAAGGAAAGGAAATGAGGAGGCCAGGGTAACGAGGGAGGGTGGGCTTTATTCAATTGTGGCCAGTGATCGGCCGGGGGAAGGGGACCACTAGACACCAGGGAGAATAATTGAGCCATGAGCGGTCATGGGGAGGGGGGACCACCAGACACCAGGGAGTGTTGGTTTAATTTTTTTTTTAATTTTAAAAAAGGAAGTGGAAATTGTTTAGCCAGGAATGGTACACTAAGCCAAAGCTTGTTTCCAGGTGTGACCTGGGAGCACAAGGAAGTTAAGTGACTTGCTCAGGGTCGCACAGTATGCAAGTGTGGGCTGTGGGAATCAAATATAGGTCTCCAGGTTTGCAGCTCAGAGCCCTAAACCACAGCTCTATACTGCCTCCTTAAGGAGGGAAGGAGGGAGCCAGAGTAACTGGGGGGCTTTATTCAATTAGGGCTGGTAATCGCTTGGGGGGTAACCTGACAGGAGAACTCAACATAACTGAAATTTTACCTGTGGATGGCTAAATTTTGCCCGTGGGTCGAAAATTCACTGGTTTGCGGGTGAAATCTCACTCACTCTGAGGTGAAATTTTGTATTTCGCTGGGAGAAATCTTTCAGTTTCACACAACTCTTAATTGGATAGCATTTGAATTCAATACATTTACCCCCCCCCCGGACTGTCCAGTTAACCTCACTGGGTACTCAGGATAAGCTGTGTTGCAAGCCTGAAGCATTGCCGCGGGTTGGCTGGTGATGCAGTTGGTTGGGGCCCTTAAATAAAGAAATGGTTGTTATTCTTTCCCTTTGATTGTTGCCAGTAAGCAGAAACTTTTAACCACAAGCAAATTGTAAATCCCAGGCCTGATGGCCTGCAAAATCAGTCTAAACCAAAATGAAACTTGAAAGACAAGTCAACTGGTAAACACTTTAATTTGATGTTGTGGGGTTAAACCCTGTGGTACTCACTGAACCTTGGACCTCAGGATCTGGGTTGATTTCCAGAATGGCTCTCCATGAGGCAGGATGTGACTGCAGGCTGTAGGACTTCATCCTTTCTGGCAAGGACCAGGATACAGGGTCCGGAGCTGACACAACTGAGCCCCACGTCCGGGCATAACCCCCAAGGATGGCCACAGCCTGCAATTTTCTTCTCCGTAGAAACTGACTCCCTTCTCTGGTCGTCTGGCAGCTTGGTTCTCACAGGCAGCAACAGTCTCTCAAGCAAGTTATTCAGCATCAATCAATCAAAATCTTTATTTAACCAGGCGAACATTGTTGAGCAAGCTCATTTTCAGGATGGACCTGGAAAGGAGAGGTTAACAATACATACAAAGGAATACTCAGTTACATCATCATTGGGTAAACAATATATATAAAATGAATTCACACTTACATAGTATTTACATAGAGCAGTAATTATTTCCAGGGGGCAGGATATTCAGAAATGCGCCAAAGGCAGGTGCAACCCCGGCGCAGCACAACTCAACTGCGCTATGGTGCAATGACTGCGATATTCAATGGTTGCACGCTGTGACATGCACCAGTGCAACACAGCTGAATATCGCAGGGATGCACCATGGCGCAGTCAGAGGTGCACCAGGGAGCAACCCAACATGCACCATAACGCAACCAGGGATGCGCAAGGGGCAGAGGAAGATGCGCCAAGGCACAGCAGGACCAGCCACAGGCACAGCAGGGAGCTAGGCACCAGGGAAGATGGGACAACATGGGGAGGTGGTGGATCCAGGCCAGGAACACTGGCAGGGATGAACAGCTGGCTCACAGGAGACCACTGCCCATGGAGCGCAGGCATGCAGCCAGCCACCTCCCCAGCACCGGAGTGGTGGACGCATGGTACAGGTGGCACTGACATCCAAGGGTGAGCCCCCTCTGGCCACCCCCCACCGGACGGCATGCCCCCACCCACCAGGACCACAGCAAGCCACACCCTGGCACATGGTACCCAACACACACACCACACAGCCTGTACAGCCAGCCCATGACCACCCCAAGGCATAGCCACCGACTGAGAGGCAGGTCACCACCATGCACAGTCCACACAATGTCACTGATGCACCACACAGCCACCCACCACACCACTGCAGCATGATCCCACTCGCCAGCTGCAAAGCAGACACCGATGCAGGCAGGTAGGCAAAGAACAAATGTATTGAAAGGAAAACAACAGTATAAAACAAGGGATAGGGTAGGTGAGGGAGGAGGAAGGGACAGGGGACAGGGGCTGTACAGTCGGATGGGGAAGGTAGAGGAAGGGAGGTCAGGGGCAAGAAGGGGGCTGGTGTCCACTACGGCCGGCCATGGTCTGCCGATGCCTGGTTCCTCCCCCTGTGCCGGTCCCTCAGCAGGATCCTCCTGATCTGGTCAGCTATCTCCATGGTGTGGGAGGTGATTAGGATAATTTGTCACAGGAGGTGACAGTAGAGAGGCAGGCGAGATCCCCTCTGGACACCTATTACAAAGGAAGGGACAGGGGATCAGTGCGCATCCATAGCACCCGAGCCCCCCATGGACAGTGGGAATACACACCCCTGGAGTGGCACCCTGGCCACCCGCAGTGGGTGGGCCTATGCCTGCTGCCAGCCCGGCATGCCACGACAGTGCACAGTGCTGGACACCACTGCCCAAGGGCCACCCGACCACACAGTGGCAGGCAGGTGGCATGGTGCTGCAGTGGAACCACAGCAGCACTGGTGACAGCCAGACACACACCCAGCCCACCAACAGTTGCCACACATGTGCAATGGCCTGCCCATGGTGCCACGCACAGCGCACCGTGTGCTGCACACAGCTGACATGGCACAAGACACAGGAGGCCAAGGCAGTACCCCCACACCGCTGACCACCCTGCACAGTGATGAGGGAATGCACAGTGCCTACCTGCCTGCAGCAGCTCTGCACACGCCAGCCGGCAGCCGCTCCTCCACCACCACTTAGTCCTGCTCCCCTTGCCGAAGGGCCCACAGTGGTCTGCTGTGGCCCACCAGGCACCCCTGCCACCCTGACACGCCTCCAATCTTCAGGCCCTAGGACAAGAACACAGACAGGCATACATCAGAACACAACCACAGCATGAGCCCACTACCCCCACCCCGAAGCACAGTATGCACCTCAGCCGGGCAAGGCCACAGGGCGGTGGCACAGCACACCCAGTGATAGGCAATGCCATGCCACAGGGCACACAATGACAGGGCCCCCCTGACATGGCATGCCACCCTGCCACCACCATGGTATGGTGGTCATGCACAGATGTGGTATGAGCCCACTTACTGGCTGTGGGCACGGCCCCTCAGTGGACACGCGCCTGCAGTGCCCTCAGCTGCTCTGGGTCCCTCCTCACCAGGTTACCGTACCTGTGGTGGCACTGCTTCCTGGTGCACTGCACCCCTGTGGCCTGGACCAGCCCATCTGCAATGGCCTACCACACCTTGGTCTTGGGCCACTGCAGGGGCTGCTGCCTGAACAGGCTGGCAGCATGGGGCTCCACCTGAGCCACCAGGTTAACCAGCTCCACCTGGCGCCAATTCCTCACCTGCCACACTGCATGGCGTGCTATGCTGCCAATGCGATAGCAGATTCAAAATGGCATTCAGTAGTGCATGTGCACAACGTGTGAGGGATGCATGCATCATGGACAGTTGTGCGGCCTCTGGCAATTGCGCATGCCAGGAGATGCATAGCATGGCGTGGCCACACCAGCGCATGTGGCAGGAGTCCCAAGGGGGCATAGGGCAGGGCGGGGATCAGGGGTCAGCATGCACAATGTGCTCATGTGCACTATAGGGCCCATGACACATAGTGCACAATAGGGCCCATAGAGCACCATACCCCATAGGCCCAATAGCGCCCGATCACCATAGGTCCATTAGCGCTCGGGTGCCATAAGCCCAGTAGTGCTTGGGCGCCATAGGCCCAATAGCACTTGGGTGCCATAGGGTCCATGGGGCTTAAGGAACCATGGCCCCAATAGCGGTACTAGCACATGGTGCGCAGTAGGCGGTAGCATATGCTGCAGCACATGCGTGTTGCCGAAGGCACACTACGCATGTCACGGCATTGCACCATGACATGCACCAGAGCAACTCCATTACACAATGTGCGAGAACGCGATATTCAGCCATCACATTCAAATGAGCTCATCAGCCTATCCATAGCACAATGGGGATATTTGCATGTCATTTCCATTACACAACAGCCCATTTGCATGTGATGTGCTATAAATGCGCCACACAAGGAGCACAGGCCATGGACTGGTGTTGTGACCATCAGAGGAAAGTTGCGCCTGCAGAAGCGGATGGCCAGCAGAGTAGGATGGATGGCTGGGATGGGCCACTGCAGCCAGTAACCACATGTCCTTGTCCACAGGTAGCAACATGTCTGAGCATGAGGAGGGTGAGAAGCATGGGCCTGCCCACAAGCACAGACCCAACTTTACAAATGTGGAGGCCAATGCCCAGTTCGAGGCACACCTCGACAGGGAGCCATCGTTAAGTGGCACCACTGGAACACCCCAGGCCAGGGCTGCATCCTGGGTGGAGCTGGTGGCGGCCGTGAACCAGAAGGGCAGCCAGCAGCGGTCTGCACAGGAGTGCAAGAAGAAGGTGGGCACCGACAAATGATGGATTAAGGAGAAGGTGGCTGCCATATGGGCTGCCAGGTCAGCCACCGATGGGGGCCAAGCTGCCAAGGAGCTGGTGCGGCCACCATGCGGCACAGCACAGTCAAGGGTGTGCCAGGCAGTGGCTTGCAGACTGGAGGGAGCCCATCACTGCATGGTAGGTATGGCGGGGTGGGGCAGGGGGCGGATGGTACAGCGGCAGTAACACATCTGTGTTCCCTTACAGCGCCGGCTCACCAGCATGCAGTGGCAGGGGCACCTGCAGCTGCCATGGAGGCAGGCCCAGCCTGGAAGACCAGCCATCCACCTCCACGGGCATCCAGGGTCCCGATCAGCTGCAGCACACCACCCCCATCCAGCCAGATATCCTGGGCGTGGTGGTGGACAAGGCCCTGGCTGTGTTCCAGTGTGATGCAAGCCATGGTGTGCACTGTGCAGAGACACAGATTGAGGTAGGGTCCAACATCAATGATGACGTGACCATAATCCTGGACAGCGGGGGTCTTGTCACAGGGGAGACACCCAGACCATCCACCATCACTGGCAGGGTGGTCAGAGGTCTGGTGGAGGTGGGACAGCAGCCAGCCACTGCCCCTGGCTCCACTGTGTGCACAGGCACAGCAGGATTGGGTGGCGGTGGTGGTAGTGGTGGTGCAACCGCCCAGGTGCTGGCCAGTGCACAGAGGCTGGAGGGGTGGCAGCAGAAGATGGCTGGGGATGATGGGTGGCCGGGTGCAGCATCTGCCAATGGTGTGCCTGACATTAACTAGCCCCATGGGGACCCCACTGTGCAGCGCCCACCTGAGCAGGGCGCCATGCAGCATGGTCGTACGCCACCAGTGGGTCGGCACCATGCCCATGCACCCATGGGCGCCGACCCCTTGACTGAGCACACCCGATTGCTGTGGGCCTCCATGGAGCAACAGATGCTGCTCATAGCTGGGGTGCATGCACTCTGCCTAGAGGTGTGCTAAACAGCCGAGCAACATGAGAGGTGCACTGCGCAGGTCCTGAAGGCCATACAGCGCCTGCGGGAGGACATGACCGCATCCCTGGACCGCATAGCCAATGCGATCATGGTCGGCCTTGTACCACTGGCTGCTGCAGGGTGTGGTCATCTTCCACAGACACCGCAGAGTGCAATGTCCACCCCATGGCCCCGGTGTCGGGCTACCCCCTCAGTTCAATGCCAGGCTCCACTGTGGGCATCCCAGGAATACCTGGGGTGGGCCTGTTTGAGTGCCTGCAAACCCCTGCAAGGACCCGGTCATGTTCCCACAGTTTGACACCTGGGGGTGGTAACAGACCCCCCCCCGTGGATGTTGTGCAGCCTGTGGCTGCCAAGCAGCTGTGGTGTGGCTGCCCCATGTCCATGGTGGCCGTGTTTATGCACAGTGGACCTGATATGTGCACCACCCTGTCCGCTGTCTGTGCACCTAGGCGATGTGTGTGTGTACATGACACAGTCATGGTATCTGTGTGTCATGCCACATGCTGCCCATGTGCGCACCTGCCCAACCATTGGCCCACATGGTGTGTGAATGATGATGGCAGCTCAACACTGGTTGCACCTGTGCACCGGCACCCTGCATCTGATCCATGCCACATGCTGGCACCTGGGCGCATGCCTGCGGGTGCCTGTGTGTGTGTGTGTGTGTGTGTGTGTTGCTGTGCAGCGCTGCATGGTATTGTGTGAGGCTGTGTGGCACGGCCCCCCCCTGCCCTGAGCCTGTGCATGCCAATGGCCATGCCCGCACATGCCTGTGTGCCATGCCACTGTGTCTGTTCTGTGCATGGGGGTTGTCCACCTACCTGCTTGCACTGTACTGCTCCTGTGCAATCATGTCACGATGCTGGCATGCCATCCTCTGAAGCCAGGGATCCCTCCACCCAGGAGGGCTGCCCACCACCCCATGGCCCATCACCCACGTCGTCCCCACTGCTATCCCCTTCTTCCACCTCAACTGTTAGCCCAAGGTCAATGGCCATGTTGTGCAGCATGCAGCAGGCCACGAATAGGCTGCAGGCCTTTGAGGTGCTGTACTGTAGGGCACTGCCAGATCTGTCTAGGCAACGGAAGCGTGCCTTCAGCATCCCGAACACACACTCAATGATGTTCCGCATGCTGGCGTGTGCCTCATTGTACTGCTCCTCTGTTGGGGATGACGGGCGCTGGTAGGGAGTGAGCAGCCAGGGCCTGAGTGGGTAGCCACTGTCACCTGTGTGGACAGAGATATGGTTAGCCTGGTGTCCTCTGTCACTGTGCCCCTTGTCCTTCCCTGGCACTCCCACCATTGCATCTGCCCTGCCCGCCCCCCTCCCACGCCCTGCTGTACCCAGCTGCTCATGGTCTTGCCATACTCACCCACTAGGTGACCTGTGGGGATGTCCCCACTCTTGTACCTGTGGCACAGTGCTGAGCTGTGCCAGATGAAGGAGCCATGTGCGCCCCCAAGGTGTGTGGCCCAGACATTGGTTATGCACCCCCTGGCATCGCACACCACCTGGCAGTTGATACTGGGTTAGCCTTTTCTGTTCACATATGCTACCCCCTCTGGGTCAGGTGGCATGTAGATGTCCACATGGGTGCAGTGAATGGCCCCTAGCATGCCAGGCATTCATGCTACCCTGTGGAACTCCTGCATGATTGATGTACACTCTGCCTGTGTGCTGGGGAAGTGAATACATTCTGCAGCGTGTGACAGCAGCACGTTAAGGAACTGTGTGAGGAGTCATGACATGGCTGACTGGGTTATGCCTGTGGTGTCCCCTGTTGGTCTCTGGAAGGTGACCTTGGTGAGCAGGCACATGACAGGTCTTTCCTTCACCTCCACTATCAAGGTGTGGCTCCATCTAGTGGATGCAAGCATCTACTCACTGCACAGCTCACAGAGCTGCCTTAGTATTGCCTGGTTCAGGCAATACCAGCCCACGATCTCTGTGTCAGCGTGGGTCTCAAAGCTTATACGGGGCCGGTACCGCCTGTTCTGGGTGTACTACCGACGGGCCCTTCCACAGCCACGTCGCTCTGCCTCCTGCCTCTTCACACCCCTCATTATGGCCTCCATCTGGAATACTACACTGGCCATGGTACTTGTTGTCCTGTCACCTCCCTGGGCATCTGGCTCCACTGGACCACCTGGAACTGTGGGGCAGTGCCTGTCGCTCAGCGGGCTCCCTCCTGTGCCACCTGCCCCTGACTGTCTGTCACCTCTGGGCTTTGTCCCCCACCCCTGTGGGTGCCTGTGCCACTCCCTTTGGGTCTGGTGGCTCCTTCTCCCTCTCACTCCCACTGTCTGCCTCCCTGTTTATCACACTATCTCTCACTCTCTCTGTCTGTCTCTCTCTCTCTCTCTCTCTATCTCCCTTTCTCTGTCTCTCTCTCTCTCTCTCTCTCTATCTCCCTTTCTCTGTCTCTCTCTCTCTCTCTCTCTCTCTCTGTCTGTCTCTCCTTCTGTCTCTCTCTGTCAGCCTGTCTCCCTCTGTCTTGCTCCCTTCTGGTGCAAGTGCCGTCCCCCTGCTTGCTCCCTGTTTTTATAGGCTCAAGTCTGCTCCGCACATCTGGCAGTTGCTCCTCACTTGCGCCATAGGTCAGGGGTTGAATATCGCACTGTGCTGCATATTCATGGGTATGCCCCCTGCCCTTGTGCATGCATTCATTACTGTTGCACATTGGCACACTGCTACTTGCGCTGCACAGTGGCTCCCGCTTAATATCGCTCTATGGCACATCTCCGCAGTTGTGCATGTGCAACCCAGTTGCACCATGCGCAACTGCTTTGAATATCCAGGCCAGGAAGTTTATAATACACACGAAATGGATTATTAAAAAGAGCTACTAAGCTAAGACCATGAAGGGCATGCAACCAAAAAGTATAGCAACTGCAGTACAGTATATACAGGTTAAACATACACAACTATAATTACAGTGTGTATTTGATGCATCCTTGAACATAATTATCGATTGAAGGAGCTTGGTGTGGCATTGGAGGGGCGGGAAGGGGGACGCAAGAGGGTGAGTAAGGAGAGGTACATGATACGAGACTGCAAAGGCATGTAGTGGTTGCAGGGGTGAAGATGGCAACAATTAGAGAGTGGAAAGCAAAAAACCATGATGGTGTCAAGGGGGTTAAGCAAAGAGTGAAGGTGGGAGCTAGGGTGACATGGAAAGCTAACGATAAGGAAAAAAACACAGGGTCAGGAAAGAAGAAGCAGACAGGTAAATTCTTATAGGCTGTAACATTGTCCAAGATGGGTGGGAAAGAAGTACCAGTAAAGGGATGCACTGGAGCAGATGGAGCCAAGGCTAGGGGAAGGTGACATCAGTGGAAGCAGTTACAGGATTCCTTGATAGGGTGAGAATAAAGTGCTTTGAAGGTTGATAGTTTGATTGGGTAAGACAACTTCAGGGTTTTTTGCAAGTTGTTCCAGAGAGGGGGTAAAGCGTGAGATATGGCAATCCTGCTGAAGTGTGACTTGAATTTCTGTACTGCAAGGGAGATAACGGAGGAACTCCTTAAGGCAGGTTTACCTATCACACCTAGAGGAAGACAATCTGAGATGTACTGAGGCAACATCTTCATGATGGCCCTAAATGTCTCGAGATCTGCATTCCTCTGTCTTTGGTAGTTAAGGGATGACCAACTTACTGCGACGTAAAGGGAGCAGTGGTGTGTGGAGTATGGGAGACCAGTTATGAACTTCAAGGTCCAATGGTAGAGTGTGTCTTATTTAGCCAGGGCAGACATGTGGCCATGGCTGTAAAGTAAATCTGCATAGTCCAGTAAGGAGAAACCATTGAAAATAGGCGCTCCAGGGAGCCATCCAAATAGAATGGTGCTCACAAAGTGCCTACTAAGACAAAAATCAAAAATATAGAGTACCCACTCTGAATAGCTAAAGCAGCACTGTCTATTGAACTAAATCATGCATAATGTTTGTTAAAAAATCTTTTATTTAGGTACAATACAATACAATACAAAAAAGCATGGTATTCATCATGGTAAAAAAACAGTGCATAATGTAAGTGCAGGTATATGGCAAGACAATCTTAGACATAAAAGCAGTAAAAAAAACCTTTTTACTACATGGCTGTAAATAACTATTTAAAGAGACAGATAATAAAGAGCAACAAGCATTTGTCAATGCCGAATGTTTGCTTGCTGGCATTGGCAGTGGTAGTGTAGAAGTTATAGAGCTGTGTAATAGGAATGGCAGTGAAGTATTGAACTGAAGCAAACCCCACCACCACCCTGCAGAGAGCGACAGGCATTGGAGTGTGCCTTTGGGTCATCAGGCATAACAACCACACCATTTCACCACACCCCACCCTGCAGACACTGACAAGTGTTGCGGTGTTCCTTGGGGTCTTTGGCCCTTATCGCACCCCATTCCATTAGGAAATACGTGAGATGGGTGCGAGTATAGGAGAATGGGGTGAACTTTAGTCAAGAGTTCAAGGCATACCTCGATGCCTCTCACTGGCTGCAGGTGTGTGGAATAGTATGAGCATTACAGGCAAGAATCCCAAGTCACACCCCTGATGCCTGTCATTCTCTACAGGGTTGGGTGTTATGGTTGGAAACCCTAATACCTCAGGCATTCGTTGGTATTTTCACTCCAAATTTTCAACATGTTTTTTTTGTGACCCCAACCTCATGAACAGTGGCAATATCAGTTTGTTAGCCGAAAGCTGCTTATGCACAGCAACTACGGCATTTAGCACCACAGGTGCAAAAACATTCTGAACAGGATGTAAAAAATGACAGCTGTACTGTTCATGGGGAGGTGTAAAAAATGGCAATGTTGCAAATCTGCAGTAAAAATATTTAAAAAAACTGGTGAAGTCACGAGCGTACATAGAAACTGTGCAATGCACACCCGTAATATAATTAGGTTGCGGATTTTTTACAGCAGATTGTCAATTCAGGCATTTTGGTGCCTCCGATCATGAACAGTGTCACTGTGATTTTCTTCATCTGTCCCGAACAATGATTTCCCACAGCGACCACGCATCTCTGCGCTGAAAGTGTGAAAACACACTTCGGCCATGTTGTGAAAAATGACAGCTGTACTGTTCATAAGGAAGTGTGGAAAAATGCCACTGGTGAAAATCTGGACTGAAAATATTACAAAGTCATGAACTTACAAGGGTGCGTGGAAACTGCGCAATGCTCACTCGTAACATACTCATTTTATGGACTTTTGTCACCAAATTTTCAACATAGCCATTTTAAGACCTCTGCTCATGAACAGTGTAACTGTGATTTTCGTAATCTGTCCCAAATATTGCTTTCGCACACCAACAGCACCATTGTGCGCTACATGTGCGAAAACACATTTTGGGTGACATATGAAAAATGGCAGCTGTACTGTTCACAAGGAAGTGTAATAAAATGGCAATGTTGAAAATCTGGAGTGAAAATATTAAATTCACAAACTTACAATCATGCATAGGAAATGAGCAACGCACGCTCGTAAAACAGTCATTTTTAGGAATTTTTTCACCAAATTTTCAACATAGCCATTTTAAGACCTCTGCTCATGAACAGTGTCACTGTAATTTTCTTAATTTGTCCCACACATTGATTTCGCGCACCGACTGAGCCATTGTGCGCTACATGGGTGGAAACATGTTTTGGGTGAGATGTGAAAAATGACAGCTATACTACTCATAAGAAGGTGTGATAAAATGGCAATGTTGAAAATCTGGAGTGAAAATATTGAAAATTCGCGAACTTACAAGCGTTCGTAGGAACTGCTCAACGCACGTTCGTAAAACAGTCATTTTTTGGAATTTTTCCACCAAATTTTCAAAATAAGCTTCTTGAAAGCCCATCTTGTGAACACTGGCAGTGTCGTTTCGTTAATCGGTCCTGAAAGGTGATTTCGCACCGTGACTGCGACATCACCCTTCGGGCCCGAATAACGCCATGACAGTGACAGCATTCATGAGAAGGGGTCCCAAAAACCCCATGTTGAAAATTTGGTGCAAAAATTCCAAAAAATGCCTGAGATATGCAGCAAAGTTGGAAAACCCTATCTATCCCATTTTACAGCTTACCGGCATTTCCTCAGTTCGCGGTCAGCTTTGAAGAGTGCAGACATGTTCCGGTCCACGCAGATTGTGCACCAGACTCGGAGGTAAGTATGGGCTGAGGGGTGTGGGGATGCAGGTTGCGAGTGAGTGGAGTGCGGGTTGTGGGGGGCAGGGAGACTGTGTGGGACCGTTTTTCTTTACAGGTTGTGTTTTTGTTTTTTTTTAAATGGCCGGCAGCGGGGCGTTTGCCATGCTGGGTGAGCTCCCAGCATGGCACAGAGGCAACTGGTTGGGGAGTGTGTGGAGCCGGCGAAGTTGGCCACCCCGTCCAGCCATAGCATCTATTGCCACGCTGAGGTGGGCTCCCAGCGTGGCACCCTCTACTCTGGGGGACAGTGGAGCCGGACGGGGATTGGGCACCCCGTCGGCTATACTCATGAGTTGCCACGCTGGGGTGGGCACCCAGCGTGGCATGTGGAAGGCTTTGTGGGGGTGCAGCACAGCCGATGGGGATTGGGCACCCCATCGGCTATACAGTGTGTGCTTGGGGGCGCACGGTGGCGCGCGGCGCATGTGTTTGTGTGTGTGTAGGGGAGCTGCGCATGAGCAGACAATATCTGATCACTGCTCACTGAAGCGTAGCTCCCCCTTTCAACTGTACGCCACTGCATTTTGGAGCTGTCATAGACAGCTCCAGCATGCATTGGAGGACTGGGGCCATGCCTGCCAACACACTGACTGAATTGGAAGAGGGGGTGACACGCCTCCGAAAACTCGGATGATGGCACTATGTTTCTTGCACATGTGTACAAGCAAACATAAAAAGGGATGGCAATTCATAATGCTACAGCAACACCCTGATGGGTGAAAAAACCTTATGTTTGGCTCTGCCTGAGCGGATCTTCTTCAGAGGTTCGAGAACTAACATGTCATTCCTTATTTTATAGCACAGCCAATTAATAAAGGTCTAAAGTGCGTTCCTCTCATGCTAATTTAACTATACATTTACTACACATATATTAAATACTCTAACTAAACATGAGGGAATCTTAACAAACCGCATTACTTAATCCATCCCCATCAGTTTGAAATGAGCAATATACAGAAGGTGACTTATTTATTTATTTATATAAGAGTTTTACCAGGAAAGCATACTGAGCGGGTTACTGCTCGATTCCAGATATGTCCTGGGGATTTAACTTAAGCAGTGAGTTAAAATATACAATGAATACAGCATATAGCCATAGGTAATTTAAAAGGCTTATATCTGCTCAGAACAACATCCAATTAATCTATCCTGGTTCTGTATACATGGAAAAACCTAATTGGACCAGTGTCTTCCTGGCATCCAGTGTTAGAAATGTTTTGATCCTATAGAAGAGGCCAAGCCTCTGCCTAAGCTTCTTTAAGAGATCCTCAATGTGATCACAAAAGGAAAGCTTTTGGTCAATTCACACCCCCAGGTATTTGAATTTAGTAACATAGTCCAGCGATTCGCCAAGAAGAGTGTGGATCTGTGGAATATTATCTTGAGTTGTGGGGTTATTGACGTTTGCAAAGGGAGAGAAAAGCATCACCTTTGTTTTTTTGGCGTTCAGGAGCAGTTTCTGGTGCAGTAGTTGATGTTGTAGAAGATTAAATTCCCATTGTAGATCCCTACAAGCTGCTTCCGGAGAGGGTCTTCTGATATAAAGTACAGTGTCATCGGCAAACAAGTGGATGTTAGCAGATTTTATGTTAGCGTCAATATTGTTAATGTAAATTGGAAAAAGCAATGGACCCAGTATAGAGCCTTGTGGTACACCCCTCAGTAGAGGTTCCAGGGATGAGAATTCCCCTTCAGCCTTGACCTGCTGCTGTCACCTTGTTAGATAGTTCAAGAACCACCTCAGTGATGGGGGGTCGCAGCCGATGTTTCTGAGGGAGACAAGGAGCAGCTCATGGTCAACCGTATTGAATGCCTTGCTTAAGTCTAGAAATACTGTGCAAACGAAGTTCTTCAAATCCAAGGCACACTGCCAGTTGTTGGTGACCTTTGCAAGGGCTGAAATAGTACTGTGATGAGATCTAAATCCTGACTGATAAGTATTGAGCAGGTTCCCACTTTCGAGGTAGTCCCTGAGCTGCACGTTCACTATTTTTTCCCAACAGTTTGGAAAGGATGGGAAGTAAGAAGATTGGTCTGTAGTTATTCAGGCCGCTGGGGTCTCCAGATTTAAAAAGGGGGGACTATGTGAGCTGTTTTCCATAGAAGAGGAATATCGTCCAGCGAAAGGGAGAGGTTAAAAAGGTGCATTATGGGCACAGCCAGGACGTGAAGACTAAGCATCAGGAAGAATGGGTCCAATTGGTCTGTCCCTGCACTCTTCCTGGTATCCAATTGTAGGAGGAGATCCTCAACTTCTCTCAGGCATCAACTGCTCAGCTTTGGTACAGTTCTAGCATAGGCCACACAGATTACCCACTTGCAGATTGCAATCATTGGTATGTAAGCTGGCAAACAGAAGTTCAGGTCTCCCTGTTTTGGCAGATGGACAGGAGACAGTTCCAGTAGCCCCAGGCATTAAATTCAGATGCAGTTCCTGAGGTACAACAGTTTCTCAATGAGATGCAGTATGGGGATCTTTCAAGCTCTGAATCCACTTTTTAGTCTGGAAATTCACTCTGGGGAAAATTTTCTTCTTTCTCTCCCGCTTGAGACGTACAGGTTGATCCGCAGACTTGGCAGTCGCATACTTAAAATAAGTGTTCAGGCCAAGGATAGGTTAGCAGGTCACTCCCCAAATTTGACTGAGCTATAGGGAGCCTCCTTACACTCTGGATGCTCCAGCCAGATTCTTCTACAGACTGCTCCAGTTCAAAACAGTCCCTCTTAAATAAGGATCAACATTCCTAAACTCTGATTGGCTGCTCAAGCTGTTAGTCAAAGTCTCAGTCTTTTAATTGGTTCAAAATTGGGCACCAAAATTGTACCTCCCTTTTCCCCCAGAAGTCTTTGACAGTTCTTAGAGTTCCTTTGGTAAATCCTGGCTTTCTATTGGCTGCGGCTGCAAATATGGCATCTGTATACACAGTTTTTATAGCAGTTCACACTAGTCCCCTAGTTTAAAGTCCTGTTGCAGTCAGATAAAGCACTTTTTATTTACAAAATGCCCCCTTGTTCAATAGTCCCAACTGTGCCCTTTCAAACTTTGCCGCTCTCTAACATTTATTTACAATAGTTTCCCTGCCGCTGCTGCTGCAATGCAGTGTCCCTAGGTGGCAGGAAGTGTTCTCATTAATATTCATGAGGCTCATTTTAATATTCACAAGCCCCAATTTTAAACTCTTTATTTACACTTCAGTGAGGCTCCTCAGCCACCTCCTTATGGTCACTGGTCCCCATTTAGCTGAACATGGGCACTTGGGCTGCCAGAATACCTTTTGTTGGACCACACAATGGTGGTTGATAAATCAAAGGCACACATTGTGCATGCGTGATCGCCGCTTGCACTGCAGTGCATGATAAAGCAGCGGCAGATCATGGTTTAGGTTTTTAAGCCCAGAATGGGCTAAATTAAAGTACTGGGGCTATTTGGGGGCCTGGGGCACCAATATGGACTCGGGCCAGGCGGTGAAGTGCCGGGGGAAAGAACGGGATGCCAGGAGACAAACAGGAGGACCCGGAAGCATTTAAGATAAGCCCCCAAATGGGGGAGGCTGCTATATATCTTAGAACAAAGGTTTATGACAGTCCACGAGATTTGAAGACCCAAAGTTCGAGGTGCTCCATTATGTCATAGAACCAAACTTGCAGTTCTACATCCAATATAGTCACTTCCCTAAACCTCCCACAGTCAAGCCTATCCCCTCCCACCCGCCAAACCATGGGTTCTATGATTGATGAATAGTGTATAGTGCTTGTGTAAACTTAACTCTGGCCTTTCTTTATTCCCGACATCAGTAGAGGTGCCAGGCAGTGTTAGTGAATAGAAGGCCCAGCACTAAGGGTGAGAAGTGTGCCGGAGGAGGAGGAGGAGGAAGCAGGGAGGATGGTGAGTGCTTGAAACAGTCTGTGTGTGGGCTGCTGAGAGAGGCTGGAATTTATTTGAACTGTGGGAGGAGTTATTCCTCACACTGAACCTCAGGCAAAGCTCTGCCAATGAGGGTACCTCACTTCATTGCCCCCTGAGTATGTAGCATTGGTTCATACACCCAGGAGACATGCTCTATGCATTCTTTAGCTATAACCCACATAAAAGCATGAATGTGGGAAACACACATGCACACCAAAATCAAGTCAGTAAGCAATTAGCCATGACTGGTGTGCATTAAAGAATGTTAATGCACATTGCAGAAGAGTGAGTCACAAGGTTAAAGGCCAAGTGTCCTTACACCACTGGGGTGTGCCTTCAGATCCATTACTGGAGCACATACAGGCTCAGAACTTTCAGAGCCCACTATACTGGGGTAAACTGAATGAAAACAGCTCACATCCGGGGTAAACACTTTTCTCAGGCATTGGCCAATTGCACTGAAGGAAAAGTAATAGGTGCCCTTCAGAACCCGTAGAGGTAAACTGGTTACTCCAGATGAGGGGTCTCCCACCTTTTGTTTCCAGCTTATACTTGGCCATTCATCTGGTAATAACACCACACACTGTAAAACTTTGTAGATGCTGTCTTAAATGTTTACCACACTTAACATACTACAACTAAACACCTCAGGGGTGCCAGAATTAAAATGTTCTGTACTTGGACAGTCACATGCAGGACTCCAACGTAGGCAGACACTTTTCAGAAGAAACACTGGGTGGACAGGGTCCCTTTTTCAGAGAAAATTCACCCTCAAGGAAATGCAGGTGCTCCTGGGTTACACAGAAACTCAAAGTACTCACAGCAAGTTGTCTCAAGGTAGCTTCTCAAAAGTCCAGGTTAGACCAGGGGATTGCCCCTGAATCCTTGAGTTCACCTCATCCCTCCTGGGATGGGGCACGGGGAAACCATTAAACAAGGTATCCGCCACTTCTGCACAGAAACAGTTGTTGATCACTAGGGTGAGAACACAAAAAAAAAAACTGATAGCTCTCTGATAGAGCTGAAGTGAGGAGCTGCCTAACTGCAGCCTCCTCCTCTAGAATCCAACTACAGACTCTCTGAACGTTCAAAAACTAGCTCTAGCAGCTGCTAGCTAGTGTAGCTTATGCAGCTGCAACAGTTCTAAATGACATAATCCCTCCAGAGCTCAGCAGACTGAGAACAGAGTGAGACAGTGAAACCCATTTAACTGGCATTTCACTAGCTGCCTTCCCTTCCTGCCACTGATTCTAAGTGAGATTCTAGTAGCCCGTGGGAACAAGGGGGTTGCACATTATTGCATACATAACCTGTTGTGTGGAGAATGTTTCTTATATGTGTGTTAAATCATTGGTGTATTATATTATTGCTTTAGATCTGCTTTTACTAGAATGTTGTTACTTGGTAGTGCAGTGACTGACCAGTAGTGTGGCAGCAATGTAGTGTGCTTTCCCCTGGGAGACCAGGATCTGTGGTTAAGCCCTGTAATCCCATGCTAGGCTGGCTGGTGGCCCTGGCATATTGTGGAAATGAGATGCTCGGTTCCTGTGGAGGGTGAGAGTGTATGGGCACCTGCTTTTGGGCAATGTTTACTGGTCAACAGTGGAGTGGCACAGGCTGTGACAGCAGCCGCTTGCCCACACTTGCAGCTGGAGGAAAGGTGTAGCTGTAGCCAACTTGATTGCTGGGGTCAGGATGACGAAAAGGAGCAGAACAGAGGTGAGAAAAGTTTGTCATTAACCATTGTGGGCAATAAAGACTAACTACCCAATTTTCTATGTAGGAATTTTTTACATATCGCCAGTTTTCATTGACTTTGAAGTTATTTACTTGATGTAGTGTGTCTTATTTACAATGGATTCCTGGTTCTACACAGTTTTATAGATTGGAGGGTGGAAGCATCTTATTTCAAAGTGGACATGATTCCTTATTTTTTTTAATCCTGTTTATGTCCCCTTTCTGTAGGCAGCCAGGCACAACCTCATTCTGCCACACCAGCTTCTTCGTCTCTGCTCTTGTCACTGGTACCCATCATAGCATCAAAGCTTTTCTCTTATATGGGGCCTGTGACATACCTGGTAATGATGCTTAGGGACCGATCAGTTTTAGTTAAAATTAATGAGGAGGAACCACAGGGGCATTTTGAGGCATGGGGTGGACTTCATCTGCTCATTCAGGACCCTGTCCATTTTTTCTCAATTTTTTTCCCATTGTGCCATCCTAAGCATGCAGTTAAGTCACTTCATATGCCCATGTGTCTTGATGGTACCCCACAGTCTGAGACATGGAAATGTACTTTTGAAATGTGATGTAAATCTACTGCTACTGCCCTTGTGAATCCTGCCTGGCATGACTCTACTCTCTGCAGCCAGCAGGGGTTAGTCCAGCGGCATAATACCAGACATCCATCTCAGAGGACGTGAGGGAGTGCTGAGGTCTCCTTGACCAGCTTCTGCTCCTGCCATCCCAGTCTCATGACACACCCCTGATACCAGCATGCCAGAGTAGTCCTCCACCATTCAGTACCACAGAACCTGCCAAACTGGACTCTGGTCTAGGGAGGTGTTTTCCTGGTCCATTTAAGGGGAATTATAGATCATGTTTCGCTCCATATATTGTTAAGAATTTGTGTTGCTTGTAACCGACAAGCCTTACCTAAAATGATTTGTTGGTGCATAGGAATCTGCACTGGTCTCAAGCTCACCTGGATTTGCGGGCCCATTTATTTTGTGATTTGTTTTGGGAGGGGCATGCACAAACTCCTCTTCTGTTACTCTAAACAGTTCCCTACCATCCACCACACTCAAAGCCCCCAACCCTATACCTTTTTTACACTGTTCCGCAACATCTTCAGGGGGCACTGTTATGCACCTACCCCACCCATCTTTTCCTGGCTGCCCCACTGTATCTCTATGGGTAGGCAATGTGTCAGAATTTAGATATGCTTCCAAAACATTAGGAGTACCCTAGTTTGCTGCCCTCATTCAATCAAGACTGGAGCGTTAGGAAGGTGAGAAGCAATTTCATGTTGTGTATGGATGGATGCATACAACCTTTGTGGCTGAAAGGAGGAAAAGGAGGAAGGGTGAGTTGGGGCAGGGTTTACCTTAAGGTATGCTTTGCTACTGGACACCCTTAGATAAACCCCATCCCCACCACAACCTCACTCCAGCTCTGCCTTCTGGACCCATAGATTTTTCACCCACTGCACTTTTGCTGCTTGAATTAGCCTTACGTTGCCTTACACTTTAAAGTGTGGGAGAGGGCAGCAAACTCACAGCAGTGTTTGCCCACATAAAGTTAAGGGACAACAAAAACAAACAGAAACAGGGATCCACTGGGTTTGCCACCTACTTAAATGACCTTCCCCAATATGGATGTGAGTAGCCCCACAGGATAGATTGGATGAGCGGGCACACAGCAGGGTGCACCCAGAAACTTTAGAGGGTATTTAAAAAAGATAAGAGGCGGCAGGGTTTTGGGGATGTAGAGGGTGGTAGGCAGTTAAATTAAAGAAAGAGGTGTGTGCCAAATATTTTTCTTTGACTACTCTTCTAAATAAAAAATTATTTGATACTGAGGTCTGACTCTGAATACTGACATATTCCTGGTATCTGGAGAAAAGTGCTTGCTCCACTAGTTGAGCAGATACTGTAAATATTATTTTTTTCTAAACTTTTTATTTCAGTTTTTCATTGACATCAGGAGTACATTCATCAGCAGATAAGCAGTTGCTTTTATAGTGCTAGGTCAGATTACATAATCTGAGTAATCTCAATATTCAACATTACATGCCTGATACAGTTTATATCTTCATATTGTAAACTTCTAAGGGGGATTGCAAGTAAGTAGGACCCAATACTATATCATTCCTCCACTCCAGTGATGTCAAGAGACATTTTGTTTCACTTAGATTAAATCACTGTCTGGCGGGGATAGGTATTGGGTGAAGGGCTGTCCGGATCCTAATCAAATCAGGACTACCGCGAATCATAATTCATGGGGAAATCAGGAAAGAAAAATGGGGCCAAGGCCCCATTGTTCATTTATGGTATCAAATCTGGTTGGGACTCTGAGATCAACAGAAATCAAGGGGTTCACCTATTCATAAAACTAGGAATTTTGTTCTGTAATCGAGCTGTGAGATGCTCCATTTTGTATATATCATACATTGTTGATTCCCACTGGGCAATTTCAAGGGAAGATGGTGTGAGCCATAGCCCAGTTAATGCTTTTTTAGCCACTGCTAGCAGTATGCAAAGTAAGTAAATCCAGAGGGCCTCTCAGATCCTCTTTGGGAAATGTAGTAATAATGCTAATTCCAGGGTCAAAAGACCCAGGTCTGGGAAGAGCCTCCTCAAAGTCCTTCCCACCTCCCCAAAACAGTGTTATAACTGGACAAAACCAAAACATGTGATAACGTGTGGCCACTTCACACCTGCAACCCCTCCAACATGAAGAATCTCCAGAGGATACATATTTGGCTGTGATTTGGCGGGTACAGAAGTACCTTACTGCTACCTTCCAAGCAAATTCTCACCACATATAGGAGTTGGTTGTTTTATGTTGGCAGCACCAGATCCAAATCTAATCTTGTGGCAAGAGATCTATCAGCAGTTCTGATTCCCAATTTATCTGGACATTTTCCATTTCCTGAGAAGGGGTGTTTAGCAAGATTTTATAGAATCGAGATATTAAGTGTCTAGGGGTAGTTTTTCCTACTAATTGAGGTAAAAAGATAGATGAGGTGGGGGGAGAGACCCAATATGTCTAGGCCAATCTCCTTTTCTAGGAAATGGTGAACCTGTAGGTATCTGAAGAAATCCTGACCTAAGAGAGAGAGAGAATTCTGCCCGGAGCTGCTGATAAGACTTAAATACTTCTTTATCATAAAATTGGGAGGCATGAATCAGTCTGAGTCTCCGCCATCTCCCAAACTCACTATCCATAAAAGAAGGGGGGAAACCTGGATTACATACAGGGATGCCCATCCATTTAGCTCCAAATTGGCTGAGTGGGCCAGAAATCTAGTCCAATCCTGGCGTACTGCCCTGGTAAACACAGAGCAGCCTCTCAAGAGGGAGAAGAGTTAGGCTAGAAGATTAGGATCATTGCCAATGAGAATCGTGCTAGAGAGCATTCAACTTGCACCCAACTGGGAGAGTCAGATTGGGGAGAGGACCATTTCACCATATGTGTCAGGGTGGATGCCAGTGAATATTTGTGTAGATCTGGGAGGGTCAAGACCCCTCTCTCCCTAGGGAGATGCAGCTTTTTAAGAGAGAGTCGAGGGCAGCCTCTTGCCCATAAGAACTTAAGACACCAGTCTGTTCTATTTCTGGCCATCCTTCTGTGTCATTGGAAGTGGGATGTTCTGTAGTACATAAAGTACCCATGGGAGGATGTTCATTTTTATAGACTGGACTCTATTAATAAGAGAAATAGGGAGATGTGACCAGCACCTGAGGTCGTCTTGTATTACAATATTAACTGTTAATTATAAAATGAGTAAGAAAATCAAGACATGTGATTGGTCAAATGTGCTCACAAGATCATGCGTTATTCCATCACTGTTTAAAACTGCAGTACTTAACTTTCAAACCTCACTATTCATTTTTAATATTCAAACTTAGCTGAGCAATTTTACAATTGTGAAAATAGCACTGTGGGGTGTACATAAGGCTTTGCCTCATACCTCACTACTAAAAAAATGTGCCATTATTCCCAAATAAGATACACACTGTTGTGTCTTATCACTTAGTTATAAACTATGGAAATAAGTGTTGTATGAAATGTGAGGCTTTGAAACTGTGGTACTGCATCTTTAAATGATGCTACAGTAAGGAGCAATGTCTGTATGGCGGTGTCACACTGGAGTCCTGGTTTGCTAGAATGCCCTGGGATAAAAACATGACACATTAGCTTGGGGGGAGGGGGAGTGGTGGAGAGGCTGCTTTGCTTAATTATCAGACAGGCAGGCACTGACCATGCAGAGAGACAATTATATCAAACATCAATGCGACCAGAGGGTGGGGGAGTATAAGGAGACAAGGAAAGGGGGAGGCAGGGCTGTGCATCCATTTATGGAATTAGTACAACCTTCCTTGGACCCAGTTCAGCAGAGACTCTGGGACTGTGAAAGTGAGCAGCAGCTTCGATCTGGCGAGTAATTGCAACGGCATGCTGGCTTTTGTGTGCATGTGTGCAGGCAATTTGGGAACAAAAAGCTAAGGACAGACTATTGTGGGGAAGCAGCTGTGAGCTTTAGAGAGAGAATGAACATGATATGAGTCCTCTGTGACGGACAATGGCCGGGTTTTACAGTTGCTTGAGAGGCAAAAAGTAAGTAACAGCCTTTTTGAGTCTCTCTTTGTAGTTTGTAGTGTGAGTGAAGAAATGTCTGTTTTAGCAGTCCGTCTGAAACTGAACAGCCTGTTGACCGTGCTGCATGGCTTGTAATGATGGACTTTTATTAACCCAGAAACCGAACATACATGAATGCAGCAGCACTTCCAGCACCCTATTTTATCTATATTTCAGACAAACTGTGATAACTACTCACTGAGCTCATAGTCCAAGTTTCAGTGAGGCCCAGGAAAACAGTATAGTCTGTTAAGAGACCTCAGTAATTCAGTTTGTACATGGCACCTTAAACTTTTGAAAGTTTCTGATATGGGAGGAATGGACCCTTTTGTAATTTTGCAAGCCTGTGTTTTACTGTAATGCTCCCCTGCTGCTTGTAAGCCTGAAAAAGGTTGCAAAAACAGAAATATGCTTATTTTCTTATGAAGAGGAGGAGGCAGTGACACTGTTCTCTCTGCTCCTATACTTATGATGCAGGTTTACACTTCTATTTTTCCTGATCTGCAATCAGCGTACACTAAGCCAAACCAGCATTTGGGTTCTGATAGTGTAGCTTATCTTAAATGTCTGTGGAGCACTTATGAACAGACAAAAGGTTTGCAGAAGAATTCAGCAGCACATGTGTTTGCACAGTGCTTCCTGCAAGGATTTGAAAACTATGAATAAACATTCCTGGAGTATCAACTTCTAGCAGTGGCCTGGGGATGAAGTTCCCCTCACCCCGTTGGATATAACGTGTAACTGATTAATGTTATTTTTTTTTCCTTTTGCACTGGACAGACATCAAGCTAACGAGTTTTTAATTTCAAAGGGAATTTGTAATCCTTTGTCATAGTTGGTGAATGACTGGAAATACTGTGGCTGATACATGACCTAAGATGAATAAAACCAAAAAATCAGTCACGTTCAGGCATTCTGTAACTGCATTCCATTTGTGACCTCCATATAACCGGGTCCAGGAAAGTGTTAGGTGATTGTACGTAAAAATGTCAAAAATGTCTTGCTGTTTGTTACAGAAAGTGGCATTTGTACATTAACACCGTTCCAATACTGTGATACTGTATCTTCAAGACTGCTTGCTAGTGCCAGTTGTCAGATCTGATTTGTGCTGGAGTTATTTATTTGAGGGGAGGGAAGGGCCGAGGGTTCAAGCCGGTGTGCCTCTGCTTTACCACAATAAATTCACTTTAATTAGAACCTCTGAGTGGTCCAAGACTGCATTGCTATCTCCGGTAAATTATTATGTGGGCTAGCCACCCTGCTTTGCACCCCCCCTACTTCTGCCCATGATTTTTTTTTCTATGTTACTGACTAGTGCTGGAGTTGTTTTTTTTTTTTTTTTGCCACATAGGCTTTTATCATCCTTGTCAGGACCCCACCCATTCATTCCCTGGCACCCCAAACATCCCGATGCATCCACCCATTCATCCCCCTGCACCCACCCATCACCCCTTAACATCACTGAGGGATGTGGGGATCCAGTGTCAATGTAGACTCAGAGAGTACTAGGGAACGTCACCCTGGGGACTCCAGTTTTTCTTCAGCATTTTTCATGCCCTTCTCCTCATAATGCCTGGCAGTACCCAGATAGGCCACCCATGCACACAGTGCTGTCCCTGTGAAGGAGCAAGTTTCCCAACTCACTACAGGGGTTGCTGTGGTGGCAGAACCTAACAGCAGTCCCACCCTGGCTGGGAGCACTGCCATGTAGCAATGCCACCCCAACCCCCTCGCCTGCATGAACCAGCTCCTGAATCCACGTCTGAACATGGGTTGCTGGCATGGGAGCACAACATACTACCCCCTGGTCCAGCAGTCAGTACCCCACAGTAGTACTTTTAATCACTGTTAGATTGTTTTTACACCCTCCAGGCTGTCACCATACCTCCTTCCCCTTTGAATGGCCTGTTACCGCTGGCCATCAGCCTCACAGTATTCTACTCCACACTTGACTAAGGCTGCCTCGCACACATGACTCTCTGTGGAAAGTCCCCTGCACAACGAGCCCCAAGGCTGGGTCCCTGCTGCAGGCCAGGGAACCTGCTCCTGCATTCTATTTTGAGGCAGCTGAAGGAGTAGTTGAAGAAGGAACTGGAGCAGAAAATATGGGGCCAGCAACTTCATCCACAAGCCTGGATGTTTTTCTCTGTATTTGTCAACTAATTCTCCCAACACTACCTGCCGCTATGTCAGTAAATGGTCTTGGGGGTGCAGGAGGTTGCAAGGGCATCCATGGTGTCTGATTCTGGCCAAGCCCTGGCAGGGGTGAGGCTGCTGCATAGAGAGAGGCCAGCATCCCTCCTACCACAGTCTAAGCACCCCTTCTGTGCAGAACTTTCCAGAATCCTGCCCAGACTGGTAGCAGGATTTCATACTACAAAACCTGGGTAACCCGCCTAAGAGTGTGATGTGGTCAGCTGGTGTGAGAGGGATGGCCCCGATCAGCATCATTATTATTATTATTAGATGTACCTTACCCTGAGTAACGCATCAGACCTTCTCTATAAGACTGTTCTTGGGAGTCAACATTTTGGCTATTTCTTTCTATACAGCTTTATGCTCACAGATTACCACCTATATCTGCTTTCAGGTCCTTGTGCCAGCAACCTCTCAGCCCAAACTGCCCCTCCCCCACTGTTGATGTTAATGGGGCCTGAGACTACCAATGGCCAAACAAGCAGGCGGCCCAGGAGACATGCTTTTTTTTCACCTTGAAGCCTTCCTACCTCCCTGATGCTGGGCAGTAACCCATCAGGCCTCACATGCATATGGCAATGTCCCTGTGGAGGAGGCAAACTCACTGGCCTACCACAGGGGTCACTGCAACAGTGGAACCATGGCATCATCTCTCCCCGGCTAGGAGTGCTGCTACATGGCAGCATCACCCCAACCCCCTCAGCCACCTGACCCAGTTCCCGAGTTTGTTACCAAATCTGGGGTCACCAACGTGGGAGCACAGCCTGCTACCAATGGGGCAATTAGGCGGCCCAAATGTTTTGGTGATTTTAGTGAGAGTTCTCTTATTAGTTTGTTCTCCATGTAGTTTTTGCCCCTTCCCCAGTCCCCTATAAACTAATCAGAATCACCACAGTTGCATCCTCTCTCCAGCTGGCAGGGTGGGAAATCTACAGCCTCCACAGTAAATGTCAGTGCTGTCTCAGGACTGGTCAGCAGGGGATGCAAACATGTCAGATGACCCGCACTCTCCCACCCCAGCAGCTGAGCACCTCTCCTTCACGATGTGCCTAGCCCCCAACTGGACCCAGAGTTAGATTCCAAGGCTCGCACACAAACTCCAGTCTCTCAGGTGGCAGTGCCACCTCTAGTGGGATGTTTTAAGAGTATATGGTTCAGTGTTGTGTATTAAAATTCATTCACTTCCTGTCACTACTGTAATACAACAGCATAGAATCCCGTGTCTATTAATATTCCTCATGCTTATTACCCACACTGCAGATTTGTTCCTCATAATAAAGATATTAGCAAGACTGAAAACACCCCAAGTAAACTGTCAACGAACTACTAGAAATGTTACCAGATCATCTAGCTTTATTTTAAATATCATTAAATGTTTTTACTCTTATCCTGTCATTTGCTATTTTCTGTTTATTTGACCACAGTTCAAGAGAGAGTTAACATGTGCAAAATAAGGTATGGGCAATCATACACAACAAGGCTACAGTTTCCCTGGTGGCAGTGATGCCTGTAGCAAGTAGTTTTTACAGTGAAGAGGATTTATAATGGGCTGCAGCATAAACACAAGTCAGTGTCCAGTAGCTTTATGTGGGAGGTAGTCTTGGAACAGAAAGCCTTGCAGCGAGGGTCCAGAGAAACAATACTGTTAGAGAACTGCCTTCCTCTTGCCATGTAGGGCAGCTCAGTAATCATCACATAATTTTGTTTGTGGTTTTATGAAGATACTTTTAGACAGATTGACAAATGGATAATAAGACAATAAACTGTTTATAACAAGCTGTTTTGGAATCCTATCCCCACAGGATGTTTATGCTTAGCTGGGCCCTTCATAGCACTAAGTCATAGATTATTTTTCAAGATCAGTTGTCTTCCAACTTCCCTTGGCCGCACCCCAGTTCAAATACAAGAATCCACGAGGCTAAGATCTGAAATGAAATTAAAAAATAAAGTCAGAGGCAGCTTGTTAGTGCAGACCATGGGAGTCAAACTTAAAAAACAGTCACTTGTACCAGATTTCTGGATTTTCTCTGTGGCGCACAAAAAAACACTCAATATAATTTTTTTTATTTATTTAAAATTTGGTGACTAGTGTAGATACACTCGGCTAGAGCTCATTTCCCAGTGCGACCTTAGGGGAAGGGGACAGTAGAGGGTGATACACTCAATGAAACCAGACTACTACAACAGCCTATAAAATTTGGAGATATCAAACACAGTATAAGCAACAGAACTGGAAAAGTATTTGGTGCTTTATAGAGATTGTATGTTAGACCACATTGTCAACTATTGCTAGCAGTTCTGAGCATCATATCTTAAGAGAGATCTGGTAAAAGTAGACAGTATAAAAAGTGAACAGCTGCTAAGATGGCATGGGGAATATGAAACATGTCATATGATGATAGGCTAGAGAAATTGGGTTTAAGGAGCCTATAGACCAGAGTCTAAAGGTATATATGCTACCACTTTATTGTATAACCTGGGGCCTGTCATAAATGGAATACATAAATGTAAAGTTTAAAGATGCAAGTGTTGGTACCAGGGGACAACTTTGTCAATCTTATCTCAGACGCGATGAGAAAATTCTACTCTGCTGAAAGACTTATAAGGGTCTGGCATGTATCACCTCAATATCTGATTGACAGCAAATCAATGAATATTTCCAAATGTTGATTTGATGATTTCATAAGGGAAGGAAAAATGACGGTATACTGCCACTGGGAAGTGTGTGTGTGTGTTTTGGGGGGACAATCGAGACAGGCAACCAAGTCTTTTGCTGCTGAATAGGCCGCAGTATGAACCGTAGTATTCGACAATAACAAATAATGACAACAATGATAGATGCACGTAAATGAACAATAAAAAGCAAGGTACAACAGCCAGCCCAGTGCTGTGAAAGGCTAAGACACTGACCTCTTATCTCCTGACACACCAGCAACCCAGGACAAGGTACCTCAGGGGCTGACTGGATGAGGGAGGACTAAGCAATCCAAGATGGCACTACTCCCTTGGGGAGAGGGGACTCTGAGTCTCACCACTTGCCTGCCATTTGGTACAGGTCAGTTGGTAGCATTGGTGGGGCCAACAGACATGGAGGTTCATGTGCTGATGCAACATGTAGCTGCACCAATATGCATGCCTCTGCATCATGTGCAGGTACCCTGGGGAGAAAATGGAAATTAACGCCACAACTTATTTAATATCCTCCAAAAACCATATA
The DNA here is from genome assembly GCA_016271365.2 of Neoceratodus forsteri. NCBI lineage: Eukaryota > Metazoa > Chordata > Ceratodontiformes > Ceratodontidae > Neoceratodus > Neoceratodus forsteri. The sequence goes on along the minus strand of JADMNL010000023.1, from coordinate 123,517,831 downwards.
AACACTACAAACAGGTATCTGCCTCTATCTCTGAAATCAAATAAAGAGGCAGAAGACACTGCAGAGCAGGACACTGCAGAGCAGGAGCTAGCACAACAAAACTCACCCAAATCAGGAACCAAAACTAAACAAGCACAAAGGAAATCCAAAAAACTTCTGATCATAGGAGACTCCATGATTCGGGGAGTTGATACCCATCTCCAGCCAGGGTGATGGTCAGATGTCTCCAGGTACATCAGCATGGAGAGACACTGACCGCATACTAAAATTGTTCACAAAGCAGGAAAAACATTGATGTCCTAGTACACATAGGGACTAATGATCTCAGCCAGCCGGGTCAGTTGTGGAGACCAAGGAACACCTGACTAGGCTGGGTGACAAACTATCATCTATTTCGTCAGCATCTCCTTCTCTGAGATCCTGCCAGTCTGGGAGGGGGAGCAGATGGACGGAAGGTCAGAGAAGGGGAGATAGGGAGCTAAACACGTGGCTCAAGGACTGGTGCCAGGAAAAGGACACAGATTTGTAGGAACTGGCAACAGTTCTGGGAGGCGAAAGTTCTTTAAATTTGATGGACTGCATCTGACTAAAGAGGAGTCAGTGCATTGGGGCAGAAGTTTGGCGTCTTTGCAGAATATTTAAACTAGCAAATGGGGAGAGGTGCAGCACCCCATACGTCGAATGGGAAGAACACCCCTTCCCCCTCAGCTAGTGGTCAAACAGGAATTCAGCGTGTTTGCTGTTCATTTGCATCACCAGGTAAGAAAAAAGGTTTGTCTCCCCATACGATGCACCGTAATGCCAAACTTCACCCAACAACTAACACACCAAAATCTGGCCAATGGAAAATCATGTACACAAATGCTCACAGCCTGGGAAATAAGATCCCAGACCTGCAGGCAATAATGTCAGAGGCTAAACTGGACATAGTAGCAATTAGTGAGGCGTGGTTTACCAGTAACCACACTAGGAGACTTCAGTACCTGGCTATGTATTGTTCAGAAGAGACCGAGGTGCAAAGGGGAGGTGGCCTGTATGTTAATGAAAATATCAAAGCTACAGAAATTCAGAATACACATAAGGAGCCAGAAGAACTGTGGGTCACCCTGGAAACAGAAATGGGACAGCCATAAGAACTGGGGTTGTCTACAGGCCCCAGACCAGAGGAGGACATAGACACATTACTGTTAGAAGATATACAAAACATGACAGCTAAAGGGAGGTTCTGATAATGGGAGACTTCAACATGCCAGATACAGATTGGTCAATACCAGCAGGAACATCTGCCAGAACTAGACTCATAGTGGATTCCTGCAGGGAGGGCCTCAAACAACTGGTACAGCAACCCACAAGAGACAGGGCTATCCTAGATCTAGTACTGACTAACAAAGAAGGGATCACAGATCTCCAGGTAGAAGGTCACCTGGGGACCAGTGACCATCACATGGTATGGTTCAATTTGGCTACTACATCTAAATCATCCCATTCCAAGGCAAAAATATGGGACTTCAGAGGAGCTGACTTTGATAAGATGGCCAACAGAGTTAAGCTAGCCCTGGCAAAAAAACACAGGTGAGGGGTACAGGCAAAGTGGGCAAGCATTAAGGATGCAATACTTGAAGCAACATCCCATTGTGTTAGACAGAAAAGGAAGTGCAAAAGAAGAAGGAAACCACTTTGGTTCTCAAATACAGTAGCAGAAAAGGTCAGAGCCAAAGGCTGGCCTTCAGGAAATATAAAGGGAACACAGCGGGATGAAGATAGGGAGGCATACCAACTGCCCTAAGGGAAGCAGGTAAGGCAGTAAGGCAGGCAAAGTCCCAAACTGAGGAAACACTAGCCAGAACAGTAAAAGAAGGTGACAAGACTTTCTATAGATACATTAGTGAAAGGAGAAAGTCCAGAGGAGGTATTGCTAAGCTTAATGGAGAAAAGGGAGCATGTGAGGAGGAGGACCCTGTAAAGGCATCTATCCTAAATAGATACTTTTGCTCAGTATTTACTGAAGAGAAGGTAGGGCAGGGCCCACAGCTCAGCATCATGGACACAGGGGAGGAGGTGAGCACTACTCCTTCACAAAGAAAGGGTCCTACAAGAGCTTGCTAAGCTCAAGTGGATAAGGCAATGGGACCTGATGGCATACATCCCAGGGTACTTAAGGAGCTAAAGGAGGAACTAGCAGAGCCATTAGCAGAATTGTTTAGTGAGTCTCTGAGCACAGGAGGTCCCAGAAGACTGGAGAAGGGCTCATGTGATCCCGCTCCACAAGAGTGGTAGCAGGGAGGAGGCGGGGAACTACAGACCGGTCAGTCTTACCTCAGTAGTGGGCAAGATTATGGAGCACTCCTTAAGGAAAGGATAGTGCAACACACCTGGAATCCATAGGGCACAGGATCCAAGACAGCATGGGTTTACAAAGGAAGGTCCTGTCAAACTAATCTCATAGATTTCTTTGACTGGGTAACCAGAGTGAGTGGACCAAGGGGAGCAGTTGATGTCTACCTTGACTTCAGCAAAGCTTTTGACACTGTTCCACATAGAAGATTGATAAATAAGCTGGGTATGCTCGGGGTGGGTCAGAAGTTGGTCAACTGGGTGGCAAACTGGTTGACTGGCAGAAAACAGAGAGTGGTGGTAAATGGTATACAGTCAGAAGAGATGCAAGTCACAAGTGGGGTACCTCAGGGATCAGTCCTGGGGCCAGTCCTATTCAACATCTTCATTAGTGACCTTGCAGATGGACTAGAGGGTAAGGCTTGTCTGTTTGCAGATGATACCAAGATCTGCAACAGAGTAGATGAGCCAGATGGGGTGGGCAGAATGAGAAGAGATCTGGATAAACTAGCAGAATGGTCAGAAGAGTGGCAACTGGGATTTAATGCAAAGAAGTGCAAAATCATGCACATTGGGAAGAGAAACCCTGAAGCCACTTATAGGCTGGGAGGGGAGTTGCTAGCAGTCACAAAGGAAGAAAGAGACTTGGGCATCATCATCACTGATGACCTAAAATCATCAAGCAGACCTCTAAAGCAGTATGTAAGGCTGGGGGGTGTTAGGGTGTATTAGTAGGGGTATCACAAGTCGTAGAGGAGGTAATAATCCCTCTGTACAAGACATTGGTTAGGTCCCCATCTGGAGTACTGCGTGCAGTATTGGAGCCACACCTTCACAAGGACATTAACAAATTGAGGCAGTCCAGAGAAGGGCAACCAAAATGGTGCAGGGACTGCATCAGAAGACATATAGAGGACAGATTAACGGAGCTCAATATGTATACCCTTGAGCAAAGGAGGGAGAGGTGATATGATCGAGGTATTCAAACACCTTAAGGGCATAAACAAGGTGAAAGAGTCTAACATGTTTAAATATAAGAAAAATAGCAGGACAAGAGGACACAGCATGAGATTAGAGGAGGCCGATTAAGGGAATGTGAGGAAATTCTTTTCACAAAAAGGTGGTGGATGCATGGAATGGCTTACCACAAGAAGTGGTGGCTATGAATACAGTGCAGGGCTTCAAACAGGCATGGGATAGGCATAAGGGAGCAATACAAATGACTATGAATAGATAGGTCACTGACAGAGCAAAGGCTGATGGCACATTTATAAGGTAGAAAAAGAAATGGGCAGACTGGATGGGCCTTGCGGTCCTTATTTGCCGTCAACTTCTATGTTTCTATGTTTCTATGTTTCACAGGTGCCACATGACCCGATGTGGCAATCCACCCACTGATATGGCTCTGGGAATGTAGTGGTTAGCCTGTAAGTTCACGAGATGGGTCAGTGGCAGGGCTGGTGGGTTGCTACCAGGACCAGTGATGGCAGGCACAGAAACAAACAAAAAATTAATTAAAAAAAAAAAAGGTACAAGTAATAAATACCAGAAAGATAGCAAAGACATAATGTTTTAAGGCACTAGAACAGTGAAAAAGTGACTGGTAAATCAAATGTCCCCCCCCGATGAAGAGACCTTAGCCTCTAAGTGCCAAAGATTTCTTATTCCTTAGCCGGATTTCAATGTGTATCTATTGCACCGTATTGAGTGCTCCGAGTTTTTTGTTTCAGTATTAACAGTTGTCAGAGCATGGGGACAAGCTGTAGCACATCTAACCTTGTTGCATAAGTCAGGTATAGCAAGAAAAAGCACAAAAATTATAATGCAGTGAGGTGATTGGAAAGTTGGAGGCAGTATAGCGCAGTGGGTTAAGGCTCTGAGGTGCAGATCTGGATACCTGGGTTTGAATCCCACAGCTGTCTAGGTGCATACTGAGTGATCCTGAGCAAGTCACTTAACTTCCTTTTGCTCCAAGGTCACATCTGGAAACAAGCTTCAGCTTAATGTGCTACTCCTGGTTAAGCAATGTTCCCGTTCCCCTGTCCCCTTCTCATGTTGTTTAAAGATACTCCAGTACGATTTCACATCAGTCATTTTGTTGTTATGTAAATATCGGAATTAGAAAATGAGTAACTTGAATAAGAAAAAGAAATATTAGGCTGTAAATTTTGAAAAGTAATGTTTAAGAATATTAGAATATATGGCAAAGAATTTTAGAATATAGAGCGCAGAGTATAAAAATATATGGAGCAGAAATATGGCATGTTTTCAGAGGGCATCTTCCATGACAGTTATCATTTTTAGAACCTGTGCCTCGAAATATAGAAAAGCATATACAGCTTAGCAGGGATGTGGAGTTGTGCTCACCAAGTGATTTCAGGAAATAAGGCTTTGAACTCCCACCTCACCAGCTGCATCGCCAATCTACTATTAGCAGCATCTTATCAAAGTAATGTAATGTAATTAATGGTAGTCCCTTGTTGGCCGACTGCTGTTGACCAGTTGGCCTTCTCACACCACTTTCCTAAACTATGGAACACACTTCCTCCCCAGATTCTCCACTCATCTTCCCCTAATTCCATTTCTTCTGCCCTACATATGTTCCTCTTGGTAAACTGTACCTGTGGCTAATCTCCTCTGCTTCTCCCCTGTCTCCTCCACAGTTCTCAAACATAATACCTTTATCTATTCCTTTAATTCCTATCCATCCTTACTATATCCCTCTCCTCCAAGTTCCTATACATACGCCCCATCCACCCCTGTTTTCTACCCCCTCCCTTTTTCTGTGCATTACCATCTCCCCTCTTCCATTACCTTACTCTGTTCCTGCTCACCTGCCAGTTGGATCAATGTTATTTACCTCACTTGGATAAAGCTCTGCTCTAGCAGCTAGCACTTATCTGTCTCCCTCAAGTTTTACTAATAATTGTTATTATGCTGCACTTATTATGTATATTATTTCTGTAATCAATAGCACTGTATACTCTGTCACAATTCTGGATATTTTGTACCCATGTTTAACTGTATGAATGTATTTCCTGTTACCCTCTCCCCTGGGACACACCATGAGACAAGCAACTTGTTGTTTAGTCTGCCTTTCCTGGTGAACCATTTCAATAAATAAATAAATAACTAAAGTCAGCAGTGTGCGTGCAGCCTGGTTTGCTAGTGCCTGTTTTACTTGCCTTAAAGAGCATCCTGGTGCCTGGTAGGAGGGCTGGCCAAGCCTACTTTCTTAAGGTCCAGCAACTCAATGTAGTGTAACAAATCTGAATTAGAAATGGAGCTACTACACATGGATTAGAAGAGTTAAACGATCTGTAGCAGCAGAGGACTACTGCTCCACAGAGAATGCACTAATTCAACTGGCTAACAATGTGGCCTGGAGCAATGAGCTGTGAGCTTGGTACATCCAGCAGCCCTAGCTTTGATTTCCACAACCTCCATGTGCATACCGTGTGACTTTGAGCAAGTCCCTTAACCTCCCTGTGCTCCTGGGTTTCCCCTGTAAACAGTCCTTGTGTCTAGTGGGCTATTCCTGGTTATTAAAGAATAACAAAAAAAAAACTTTTCCTAGGTATTTTTATCTTCAATAATACAATATGTTCTTGGCAGTACCCTTTTAGGAGTGGACATTTGTAAACATGCTGCCTAAGATGAAGGCAATATGGATTTTGTGTCTTGAAACAGAGAACAGCTGTAAAGAGATGGACCAGATGATGCTTCATTGCCTTCATTAATTGATTATGAGCACATCTGTACATCTCTCATTCTGCCCCCTTCCCATCTGGGTCTGGCTGCAGCATTGTGGAAGTGATTTCAGTTGTTTCTACAATGAGCCTTATCCTCAGTTCTTAATGTTCAAAACTTGTCAAATCTCACGTATCTAGCTAGTGTTAGTCACCTGCTGAAAAATGTCTCACGGAGCCAGCCATGACGTCACCATCATTTATCCATTTTTTAAAAATTCCAGTGGTGCCCCTGGACTGTGGCACAACATTTAATTTTTCTGCAAAGGTAAAATAAGAAACAACAAAAAAAAAAACACCAAGGCCCAAACTTTTTGAAAACTTTGACACTTAAGTTTAGACTTTTGTTAAATTATGCATGCAAGTCTCTGATTCTGGCTGAAAAAAACAACCCTTGGGTGTCATGTGTTGCTACCACACTGAACTATAATTGAGAGAACTAGGTTGCAAGTGGGACATGATCATTTTATTTTGATGAAGATTGTAATTCAGAGACATCAGCATGGACATTTCAGCATACGCCTTCATCACGTACCACTGCGATTTAATACCCTTGTGGTGTGTCTGAAATCTTTCCTACTTTTGACTGACATTGTTTATTTGGTCTTCAGTGTGCCAAGCTCCCAAGAGCACCCAGCTGTTCTCTGACAAGAGTGAGAAATAAAAAAGCGCTTCATGAACTTGATTTTGCTGTGTCAAGAACTGTTTGGGTTGTGCAGCTCTCTCCTTTAGATTTCATGTACAGTATTTATATTATTCTGTAGTCTGTAATTACAAACCATATTAAACAGTAGGTGGCTTGTTTCCTGTTAGTCACAGCATTCTTCACCTACACAGTATGTGATGTTTTACTATATTTACCCAGAATAGCTCAGCAGAAATACATCTGCTTTTTTTTTTTTTTTCCCCCCTTTGCAGTGGGATCCTACTCGTAGACCCAGTTTTGTTGCTGGGAGTTTTGAAGCACAGGGAGGTTAAAAGCCTTGTTCAGGGTCATCCAATGCTGATGGCTGTGGCAGGATCTGCAAACCTAGGATCTCCTGGTTACCACTGCTGCACTCTCTAGTCACTGGAGCACACTGCCTTCCCCTTTGTGATCTAGCTGCTACAGCTGCAAGAGGCGCAGAATAAAGGGACTTTGCCCAAGACAGTTGGGAGGGGGGGGGGAGAACTAGTCTGGATCAAATTTAAACTTTCTAGAACTTGTGGTGTACTTTTTATTTTTAGCAATAATGTAGTTCTTATATCCTTAGATTCAAGTCAGTGTAATTCCCTCAGATATGTTTATAACATATTAATAGTTTTGTCTTTAAAGACTCAAGTTAATATTTATTGCTATCTTTATCAATTTTTAAAATACGTTTGTGTTGCGATTTCTTTGTGGCACTGCATACTACATTCATACTATAGCTGCATTAGATTGGTACTAGTGCACATTTATAATGGTAAGCAACACACCACATCATCAATCCAATGTTTTTTTTTGTAAAATGTTTTTATTGTAAAATCAACAGGACATTATATTTAAACTTTCTAAACATTATTAAACAAAAGGGCATTACAACACCTGCCCAAACAAAATGGATACATACAGTATATTATTTCACATTATATACTTCTGGTATGGTTTGTAGGTTAACTTGTGTTGCCACTTCTTCTGATTTTTCTCTTCACTTCAGTGTCTGATGTTACTAGACCAGCAGTATTTACCTTGGCCCAGATATTCAGAAATGCACCAAAGGCCGGCACAAGTCCAGCACAGTGCAAATCCGATGTGCCATGGTGCAACAGGAGCCATATTCAGACGCTGCGCTGGCCACACTGCGCCAGTGCAACATGGCTGACTATGGCACAGTTGCACCATGGCACAACCAGAAATGCTCCATGGTGCAACCTGAGATGCACCATCTGTGGGGGCAGAGCAGCAGAGCAATAGAGGGGGGCACGATACAGAGAAGAGATCCAGGGACAGAGCCAGGGAAGCACAGTGACAGTAGCAAGCATTAAAGATGCAATACTTGAAGCAACAACCAATTGTGCTAGTGAGAAAAGTAAGTGCAAAAGAAGGAAATCACTTTGGTTCTCAAAAACAGTAGCAGAAAAGGTCAAAGCCAAAAGGCTGGCCTACAGGAATATAAGGGAACGCAGCAGATGAAGATAGGGAGGTAGACCAAACTTCCCTAAGGGAAGCAGGGAAGGCAGTAAGGCAGGCAAAGGCCCAAACTGAGGAAACACTAGCACGAACAGTAAAAGAAGGTGACAAGACTTTCTATAGATACATTAGTGAAAGGAGAAAGTCCAGAGGTATTGCTAAGATCAAAGGGGATAAGGGGGCGTGTGAGGAGGAGGACCATGTAAAAGCATCTATCCCAAATAGATACTTCTGCTCAGTATTTACTGAAGAGAAGGTAGGGCAGGGTCCACAGCTCAGCACCAATGACACAGGGGGGAGGGAGGTGTGCACTAGTCACTTCACAAAAGAAAGGGTCCTAACAAGAGCTCAATAAGCTCAGGGTGGACAAGGCAATGGGACCTGATGGCATGCATCCCAGGGTACTAAAGGAGCTAAGGGTGGAACTAGCAAAGCCATTATCAGAACTGTTTAGTGAGTCTCTGAGCACATGAGAGGTCCCAGAAGACTGGAGAAGGGCTCATGTGATCCCGCTCCAGAAGAGTGGTAGCAGGGAGGAGGCAGGGAACTACAGACCAGTCAGTCTTACCTCAGTAATGGGCAAGATTATGGAGACACTCCTTAAGGAAAGGATAGTGCAACACCTGGAATCCATAGGAGCACAAGATCCAAAGCAGCATGGGTTTACAAAAGGAAGGTCCTGTCAAACTAATCTCATAGATTTCTTTGACTGGGTAACCAGAGTGGTGGACCACGGGGGAGCAGTTGATGTTGCCTACCTTGACTTCAGCAAAGCTTTCAATACTGTTCCACATAGAAGATTGATAAATAAGCTGGGTAGGCTTGGGGTGGGTCAGACATTGGTCAACTGGGTGGCAAACTGGTTCACGGGCAGAAAACAGAGAGTGGTGGTAAATGGTATACAGTCAGAAGAGCTGCAAGTCACAAGTGGGATACCTCAGGGATCAGTCCTGGGGCCAGTCCTCTTCAATATCTTCATCAGTGACATTGCAGATGGACTGGAGGGTAAGGTTTGTCTGTTTGCAGATGACACCAAGATCTGCAACAGAGTAGATGATCCAGATGGGGTGGGTAGAATGAGAAGAGATATGGATAAACTAGCAAAATGGTCAGAAGAGTGGCAACTGGGTTTTTTTTTTTTAATTTAGTTGTTTAACCAGGAGTAGCACACTAAGCTGAAAACTTTTTTACAGGAGCGACCTGGGAGCACAGGGAAGTTAAGTGACTTGCTCAGGGTCACACAGTATGCAAGTGGAAGCTGTGGGATTCAAACCCAGGTCTGGTCTGCTAGATGTCACCAGATTTGCAGCTCAGAGCCTTAAACCACTGCGCTATACTGCCTCCCATTCAATGCAAAGAAGTGCAAGATCATGCACATAGGGAAGAGAAACCCTGAAGCCACCTAGAGGCTGGGAGAGGAGTTGCTGGCAGTCATAACGGAAGAAAGAGACGAGCGTCATCATCACCGATGATCTGAAATCATCCAAGCAGACCACTAAAGCAGTAGGTAAGGCTAGAGGGATGTTGGGGTGTATTAGAAGGATATCACAAGTCATAAGAGGGAGGTAATAATCCCTCTTTACAAGACACTGGTTAGGCCTCATCTGGAGTACTGCGTGCAGTACTGGAGGCCACACCTTCACAAGGACATTAACCAAATTGAGGCAGTCCATAGAAGGGCAACCAAAATGGTGCAGGAACTGCATCAGAAAACATATGAGGACAGATTAACTGAGCTCAATATGTATACCCTAGAGCAAAGGAGGAAGAGAGGTGATATGATTGAAACATTCAAACACCTTAAGGGCATTGACAAGCTGAAAGAGTCTAACATGTTTCAATATAAGAAAAATAGCAGGACAAGAGGACACAGCATGAGATTAGAGGGAAGCCGATTAAAGGGTAATGTGAGGAAGTTCTTTTTCACAGAAAGGGTGGTGGATGCATGGAACAACCTACCTCAGGAAGTGGTGAATATGAATACAGTGCAGGGCTTCAAACAGGCATGGGATAGGCATAAGGGAGCAATACAGATGAGTATAAATAGATAGGCCATTGACAGAGCAAAGGCCAATGGCACATTCACAAGGTAGAAAAAGAAATGGGCAGACTGGATGGGTCTTGCGGTCCTTATCTGCCGTCAACTTCTATGTTTCTATGACAGACCACAGGAGGCCAGCACCAGCAGGGCACACCAGGGAGCACACAAGCACCAAGACCCCCCAGAACACAACAGTGGCTCAGATAGTAGGCAATGGGAGGTGCCAATGGAGGGCCACCAAGGGAGCCTCCCCCAGGCTGCAGGCCATGCTCCCCTACACACCCAGACCAGAGCAGGCCACACCCAGGACCACGCAGTCAAGCACACATACGCCACACAGGCGGCCCACGGAAAGTGGCGGGAGCCACATAGCACAGCAGACCACATGGGACAGGCTGCACAATGCCAAGCAGGGGCCACAACACAGCATGCGGCCAGTATCTGACCAAAGACCATGGTTGTGTGCCATCACCATGCACACACCCACCACATATCCCTGGCAGCTGCCCCATGGGCACCACAAGGCACAACCAATGACCGTGAGGGAGGGACACCACCATAGTGGGACACACCACAGCACACAGCAGTAAACCACAGAAGCACGACATGCACCCCGGCACATGCACACCACACAGACAGGCACTGGGCCACTGCAGCATGGCTTCTCATGCTACCTGCAAAGCAGACACTGACACAGGAAGATAAGTCAAAATAGAGACATATTTAAAAAACTATATACAGTAACAAGGGGGGTGGCAAAGGGTAGGATAGCGAGGGAAGGGGACTGGGAACAGGAACTGTACCGTGGGATGAGGGACTGTAGGGGGAGGTACAGCAGGGGAAACCGGGGAATGCTGGGGCCCATTCATCTGCGGCCACAGCTTGCTGCCTCTTGGCACCCTTGCCACTGCCGATCTTCCAGCAGCATGTGGCGTATCTGAAGCAAAGACTTCATGATAGTTGATGTTATTAAAATCAGCTGCCTGAGCAGCTGGCAGTACATGGGCCTCCGTCCTCTATGCCAGACACCTATGACAAGGGACAGGAAGGTGATCAGTGCAATATCCCAAGGAACCATGCCCACCCACAGCACACAATGGGCAGTGGGAACACCTCCCCCAGAAGGCTCATACTGGCCACCCACAAGGGGGTGGGCCAATGCCTGCCAGCAATGTGGCACACCACGACAGTGCACAGTGGTGTTCCCCACTGCACAATGGTGACCCAACTGTGCAATGGCAGTCACATGGCACAGTGCACTGGCAGCACCACAGCAATGTCAGTGGCAGCCGGGCACACACCCAACCCACCAACAGCTGACACATGTGTCCAATGGATGCACCACAGTGGCAAGCACCACGCACAGTGCAACACACACAGCTGCCATGGCACATGGCACAGGCAGCCATGCCCACACCCATGCCCCCACCACCCCCTCATATAAAGTGTGAAGGACTATGGCAGTGCCTACCTGCCCTCTGTGACCCCACTGGTGCCAGAGCCGCTCCTGCACCACCTCCATGTCCTGCTGCAGCCTGCTGCCCTGCCACTTCCACTGTTGCTGCTGCTGCCACCCTGCGGCAATTCTCAGGCCCAGGGAATGGAACATAAACAGGTACACATCAGTAAACATCCACAGCAGCTACCCACCACCCCCACCCCTGTGCACAGGGTGAGCCCCTGCCCGACATGTCCCACACAGCTGCATTGCAATGCAAGCAGTGGCTGGCACTGCCACCCCACAATGCGCATGATGGCAATGCACCGCTCTACAGGGCATTCCAGGCAGTCTAACCAATACCACAGTACAGCACCAGGTCACACATGCAATATGAGCCTACTCACCTGGCTGTGGCACAGCTCCATGCCTGACACATGCCTCCAGCCTCCTCAGGTGCTCTGGGTCCCTCCTCACCAGGTCTCCATATTGGTGGCGGCACTGCTCCCTCATCCTGGCCACCCTAGTCCGCTGCTGCAGTGTGGCAGCAATTCCCTGCCACACTGTGACCCTGGGCTGCTGCAGGGGCACCTGGCCAAACAGTTGGGGGGCATAGGGCTGGACGCAGGGGACCAGGTTCACCAGCTCCACCTGCATCCAGTTTTGTGCCCTTGGTGCCCTTTGCTACACCATGCTGCGAGTTGTAGCCAGTCAGCAAAATGGCAGCAGTAAGTGCATGTGGCCACGGCATGCACCAGATGCGTGATTCGAGGGAACATGCGCTGTGTCCACCCATCGTGCAGTCTCAGAGATGTGCAGAATGTGTGTGGTTAGGCGGGGTCATGGGTGCAAGGGTCACCTACAGCAGAGGTCACAGCAGGGGTCAGGGGTCACCCACCTCCACGCAGTGCGCAGATGCACGATAGCAGACCTGGTGCACCACGAGCCATGGTCCCCATCGCACAGTGGGTGCACAGTGTACGATTGACAACTTGATACCATTTGGTGTATGTGCACTGCGGGCCTCTGCACCATGCACATGTGAGCATTGCGCTGTGACTTGCTCAGGAGCAATCTCATTGTGCTTGGAGCAAAATCGCGATATTCAGATGCCTTATGCAAATGAGCTAATCAGCCAATGCGTGGCACACTGGGGGAATTAGCATGTAATTACCATTGTGCCAAAGCTTATTTGCATGTGATGCGCTATATAAGTGCGACGGAACAGCACAGGCCATGGACCATTGCATCTTTCCGGGGAAGTTGCACATGCTGCTGCAGCTCTCTGGGAACAGCCAGCACAGCAGGGGGGACAGAACAGGGTGATGCTGCCACTGACACACTGTGCTGTCCATGTCCACAGGAAGTGACATGTCAGAACATGAGGAGGGTGAGGAGCGAGGCCCTGGATGTGTTCCTGCAGGATACCAGCCTTGGGGTCCTGTCCACAGAGACATGGATTGGGGTGGGGTCCTACACAGATGATGACATAATGCTCATCCTGGAGAGCATGGCCAACATTGTGGGGGAGATGCCCCTGCTGGCCATTGACACAAGCAGCATGCCCAGCGCTCTGCCTGCGGCAGAACAGCTGCCTGCCACCACTGTGGGTGCAGCGGTGTGCACTGCCAGGCTGTGCCCTGCAGTGGAGTTGGTGCAGCTGCGCAGGCGCTGAGTGGTGTACAGTGGCCAGACGGGCAACAGCAGCAGGCTGCGGATGCCACCAGGCAGCTGGACACAGGGTCCACTGCTGGTGTGCCTGCCATACCCAATCCCCTTGCAGACCCCACTGTGCTGCATCCACCAGAGAGGAGGGCTGTGCAGAGTGGCCGGTCACCACACTAGGGATCGGCGTCCAGCCCTGGAGCCCCAGGATGCTGACCCACTGACTGAGCACACCTGTTTGTTGTGGGAGTCCATTCAGCAAAAGGTGTTGCTCGCCACTGGGGTCCGTGCACTGCACGCAGAGGTGCACCAGTTAGACAAGCAGCAGGAGAGTGGCACTGCGCAGATCCAGGCAGGGATGCGGTGCATGCAGGAGGCCACGATTGCAACCCTGGATCACATTGCCACTGTGATCTTGGATGGCTTTGCACTGCTGGCTGCCACAGGGCATGGCCAGGCACAGATGATCCCCCACAGTGCGCTGTCCACCCCACGTACCCGGCATTGGGTGACCCTAACGCAGTCAACGCCAGGATCAGATGTTGGCATCCCAGGCATGCCTGGGGCTAGGTTGTTTGGGCACCTCTATACCCCCATGCAGACATGGTCACGGTCCCGTGGTTCCACCCCTGGGGGGCTGTTGCACACCCCCCCATGGCTGATGCACAGCCTGTGGCTGCTGATCGGCCCAGGCACAGCCTCCCCCATGGTCTGTGGTGGCCATTGTTCCCTGCAGTGGACCTGATGTGTGCCCCACCCCACCTGCGGTCTGCAGCTGCTGTCCAGTGTGCACATGGGTGGTGTGTGTGTGTGCCTACCGCAGGTGTGGTGCCTGTGTGTTGCGTGACATGCTGCCTGTCTGCAAGCTTGCCCAGCCATTGGGCCATTTGGCATGGGCATGATGACAGCAGTCCTGCACCGGTTGCGCCTGTGCACCAGTGCGATGCATCTGAGCCAAGCCACATACACACACCTGTGTGTGGGTGCATGTGTGTGGGGGGGGCTGTGAGGGATGCTGTGTGTGGTTGTGTGTGGATATGTGCCCCTGTCACCCCTTACCCTGCTTCCCACCTCAGTGAGTGCCATGCACAGCCCTGCATGTGTGTTGTACTTGTTTGTGTGGCCTATGCATGTGTATCGCACCACCTACCTGTGTGCACCGTAGTGCTCCCATGCTATGGTGTCCCAGTGACGTCTTGTCTGCTGGATCAGCCGGGGATTCCTATGCCCAGAGGGGTGGCTGTCCACCTCCCTCCAGCACATTGCCTCCATCATTCCCACTACTGTCACCCTCATCAGCCTCAATAACTATCCTACGGTCAATGGCCATGTTGTGCAGTGTGCAACAGGCCAGGAATAGGCCACAGGCTTTTGAGGGGCTGTTCTGTAGGGCACCACTGGACCTGTCTGGGCAATGGAACTGTGCTTTCAGCATGCCAAGGACTCGCTCGATGATGTCGTGCATGCTGGCATGTGCCTCGTTGTAGCATTCATCTGCTGTGGATGACGGGCGCTGGTAGAGGGTGAGCAGCCAGGGTGGCAGTGGATAGGCACTGTCCCCTGAGTGGATATTGACATGGTTAGCCCTCTGCTATGCTCTGCTGTGCCCCTTGCTTGTACCTGGCACCCACACCAACATGCACACCCTTCCCTCCCCCATCCCAGGGTATGTTCTGCCCATCACTCCATGCCCATGCCATACTCACCCACTAGGTGACCCGTGGGGATATCTCCATGTTAAAACCTATGGCACAGCACGGAGTTGTGCCAGATGAATGCATCATGTGCACTCCCAGAGTGTGTGGTGCACAGACTGGTTATGCACCCTGTGGCATCACACACCACCTGGCAGTTGACACTCATGCTCCCCTTCCCATTGATGTAAGCCACACCCTTGGGGCCAGGTGGCATTCAGATGCCCACATGTGTGCAGTCAATGGCCCCAATCACAACAGGCATACGTGCTACCCTGTGGGATGTCCTGCATGGTTGCTGTACGCTCCACCTGTGTGGTGGGGAAATGGAAGTATTCCACCACACGTGGCAGCAGAGCATTGAGGAACTGTGTGAGGAGGCGGGACGTGGCCAACTGAGTTATGCCTGTGGTGTCCCCTGTTGGTCTCTGGAAAGTGCCCGTGGTGAGCAGGCACATGACAGCTGTCACCTTTGTATCCATGGACATGGCATGGCTCCATCTGGTGGGTGCCTGTATCTCCTCACTGCACAGCTTGCAGAGCTGCCTCAGAATGCCCTGTTCAGGCAGGACCATCCCATGATCTCCGTGTCACTGTACTGATTGAATGTGATACGGGCATAGTACCACCTGTGTTGGGCATAATGCCAATGGGCCCTTCCACGGCCATGTAGCTATTCCTGCTGCGCCCTCACACCCCTCATTATGGCCTCCATCATGAAGGGTGTGCTATACATGGCCCTTGCTGTCCAATATCCCCCTGGGTGGTTGGCTGAGCTGGCTGTGTGCCACCCTGGTGCACTGCCTGGCAGTGTGTCTGCCTGTCTCTCACACTTTCTCTGCCCCAGTCTCCCGCTTCACTGCAGCCTGTGTCCCTCTTCCCCTGTGTCTGCCTTGGTCTG
The DNA here is from genome assembly GCA_016271365.2 of Neoceratodus forsteri. Taxonomy (NCBI): domain Eukaryota; kingdom Metazoa; phylum Chordata; order Ceratodontiformes; family Ceratodontidae; genus Neoceratodus; species Neoceratodus forsteri. The sequence continues at coordinate 123,501,857 of JADMNL010000023.1, read as the reverse complement.
TCTGTCTGTCTGTCTCTCTCTCTCCATCTTGCCTGGTGCAAATTCTTTCTGTGTACTTGTGCCCTGTATTTATAGGAACAAGTCTGCTTGGCACATCTCTGATTTGCTCCGCACTTGCGCCATGGTTTCACAGTTGAATATTGCACTGCACCGGATATTCATGGGCATGCCCCCTGCACTTGCACCTGCATTCATTATAGTTGTGCATTGGCGCAGTGAGATTTGCTCTGCACACTGGCTCCCGCTGAATATTGCTCCTTGGCGCAAGTCTGCACTTGCACCAGCGCAACTCAGTTGCACCATGCGTAACTGCTTTGAATATCCGGCCCCTTGTGTTTATCTCGTAGGCCAGTCTCAGTCCATCAGAGTAGGCAACTCCCTCTTCCCTCCACTCCCAATCAACACAGGTGTCCTCCAAGGCTGAGTACTTGGTCCTATATTATTTTCTCTTTCCCTGAATGACCTCCCTAATGCCTGCACATCTTCATGTATCCACATGTATGCAGATGGACACTGTATTGTTCTCCTCTGGCAACTACCTCCTCTGAGGTGGCCACCAGCCTTCAGCTGGACTTTAACAATGTCCATTGCTGATTCAATGCAAACCAACTCTCCATGAACGTTAAAAAAACAGTATCTATGACCTTCAGCCCTAGACAAAAACTGGCCAGGCTTGATTGCACCCCCACTTTCCACACCCTCTCTGGCTCAGCACTGGATGATGTAACCACATTTAAGTACCTTGGCCTATGGCTAGACAAGAATATAGACTTCAGGGTACACATTGATGCCATCCACAAAAAACTACTCCCCAGACTCGGTGCTCTGTACAAACACTGTAGCTGCCTGCCTCAGCAAGCCAGGAGAGAAATCGTCCAAAAAATTATTCTTCCTGTCCTCCATTTCAGGGACATTGTCTACAGCTCCACCCTCAGAACCACCCCATCCAGACTGGACACTCTCTTCAATTCCTTCTGCCACTACATACTTGGCTGCCCCCACGTACTCATCACTGTGACCTTTATTCCTTGCTTTCCTTCCCCTCTCTCCATGCCAGGTGTCTGTTACACATCACAAATTTAGTTGGCAAGTTCTGGCATGGTTTTCTGCCACCCTATTTGTCCTTCCTCTTATCAACTCCCCTCCCCTTCTGCTATACCCTCTGCACCTCCACACATAGAACTCTTTCCCTTCCACCACAGCACACTTCTTCTGGCTGTGCCACCTTCTCATACAAGTTCCCTGTTATCTGGAACTCCCTCCTGCTACAAATTGGCTCTGCACAATCCCGCCACACACATTCACTCTTCCTCTGTAAGCACACTGTTCATTGCTGTAACTGCACCTAATACCATCCTATGACTAATAATTTCCCATCGCTACCCTCTTTTTCCCCTATGCCCTTCATCTCCAGTTGCCTAATATGCCTAATAGTTTTCTCATCTCTACCCCCTTTTCCCCCTATGCCATCCATCTCCAGTTCTAGGCTGCCTCTAGCAGGTGCTTCCATCACCCCTTCACCTACTTCCCCTCCTGCCCCTCCCCCCACTTCTCCCCCTCTGCCCTCTCTCTCTCACCTCCTATCTACCAGCTCCTGTCCCCTTGCAGAGTTCTCAGCATCCTGAAGAGGTATAGGTCCTGGCTGCCTCTCTTCCTCCCTCCTTCCTCCTTCCCCGCCCTGTCTCTCCCTCCATCACCCTCTCACCTCCTGTCTGCCAGGTCTTGTCCCCTTGCAGGGTTCCCAACATCCTGAAGGGGTATAGTTCCTGGCTTCCTCTCTCCCCCCTTCCTTCCCTGCCTTCCCCTGCCCTGTCCCCCCCATCACCACCACTTGTGTTATAACTGCCTTTTTCTTAGACCTATAGAAGCTCTTAGTAACCTGGTGCTCAGCCTGCCACTTCTAGGTGTTCTCCATCTTTTTACCATAATTTACTGGGTCCTGTCCCTTTGCAGGGTTCTCGGCATCCTGAAAGGAGAACTGCACTGAGCCTGTAGCCATTTTTCCCAATAGAAGCTATTTTTAAGTACAAGTTAAATTTCTGTTATTGTTCCATTTATACAGGCTTTTTAGTAACCTCAGTGGATGTTTCTGCTTTACACTCTGGTCTTAAGTGCCATTTTAGAACTGTATGATGTAGTTTATGTCCCTCTCAGCTACAGAGTTCTATAGCAGTACACAGATGCATTGTGCCAACAATAGAAGAGTAGAACAGGGACATAAACTACATCATACAATTTTAAAATGTGTTTTAAAAGCAGCATGTAAATCAGAAACACCCACTAGGATAGCTAAAAAGCCTGGATAGCTAGAGCAATAACACAATTTAAACCGATATTTAAAAATCAGCTTCTACTGGCGAAAAATGACCTATAGCTTCAGTGCAGTTCTCCTTGAAGGTGTATAGTTCCTTGCTGCCTCTCTTCCTCCCTCCTTCCCTCCCTCCCTCCCCCATCCTGTCTCCCCCTATCATCCTTTCACCTCCACTCTGCGGGTCCTGTGCCCTTGCAGAGTTCTCAACATCTTGAGAGGTATAGTTCCTGGCTGCCTCTCTTTCCCTTCCTTCCCTCCCTCCCCTGCCCTGTCTTTCCCCCTCATCACCACCACTTGTGTTATGACTGCCTTTCTCTTAGACCTTTAGTAGCACTAGTAACCTGGTGCTCAGCCTGCTACTTCTAGGTGTTCTCCATCTTCTGACCATACCTTTGCCAGGTTGCCTGCTCTTGGTTTATCACTATGTATGTCTTATCTGCATATAGTTTTGCTTACATATGTCTCTGACTTTAGCTTAGTTATCTACCACACTTTTAAATGATACTGTCTGTTGTCTTGGATCATAATGTAACATATTTGTAGTACACTGTATGTATTTGAATGGCACTGTATGTATTTTTATTATGTTTTTGTACTACTCTACACTTTATGTATTTGAATTGCACTGTTATGTATTTTATATTGTTATGTTTTTGCCTGCTCTCCCCATTTTTGTAACCCCCCAGGATGCTTCTGGAAACGAGCTGTTAACAGCTCATGTTGTCTTTCCTGGTGAAACCCTTTCAAGTAAATAAATAAATAAATACATTTACAGATCTCTCAACTGTGCATGGATTCAGTTAATGCTTCACTTTTGGAAGAGGACTGTTTCAAGTGTGCTATCAAGTTTAATCCACATTTGATCAAATTGTTGTTGTTTATCCACTATTACACTCTGGGTTCTCTTTATTTTTAAGCACCTTAGAAGGTTGTTCGCCCACTGTTGGTTGGATGGCGGGTTTTCAGATATCTAGCATTGTGCCAGAGTGTAGCAAGCATTTATTAGGGTGAGAGACCATAGCAGCAGATCTGCCTTCAGTGTGCTTCTGCTGGGATCTGCTCCCATAAGAAATTCTATGGGTGATCTTGGAGGGGACACTCCCAAGACCCCTGTCATAATTCTGTGGACATTATGCCAGAATGTCAAAATCTTAGGGCACATTAAGGTCATACATAAGAAGGTGCTCTCTGCAGTATGGCACTTTGGGTAGGTAGGTAGTTTTGAAGGGTTCAGTGCATGTCTCTTCACTGGGGTAATATAGGCTCTATGGAAGATGTTGAGTTGGGTGTGGTGCAATCTGTTGTTTCTAAAGCAGTCATTCAGATGCTTTACTGCTTCTGCCCATATCCCTGGGGTTATGGCAGTGCCAAAACCACTCTCCCATGCCTTTTGCAGGTGTGTTGTGGGGTCTGGGCTTCCTTCCGCCAGGATACCATAGAATACTGAGAGTGGTCCAGTTGCTGGCTGTGGGCGGAACATTTCTTCCAGAAATGGATCTTGGCCTGATTCCTTGAGGTGCCAGTGGGAGGGCTTGCATTATGTGTCATACTTGTAAGTAGATAAACAGATCAGCACTGGGGATCGACCACCTACCTAGGATCTCCTTAAAGGAGAGAAGCCTGCCCCCCCCCCATATAGTTGCTATACTTGCTTCAGTCCATTTTATTTGCCACCTCAACAATCCACCATGAGGAAATACATTATACCCGGGGGGGGGGGTCAAATCAAATCATTCTTTGAGTCTAAAAAAAAGTGCTTTTCCAGAGATCAAAGCGCTTGCTCATAAAACCATATAAATAGAGCAATGAAAACAATCATAACCAACCAGAACATATATAAGTTGTTCATCAACCTCTAGGTGAAGAAGTACTTCCTAACATTACCCTTGAGCCCCCCCTTGATTTGGAATTCATGACCCCTCATTCTAGGTCTCTCCTTTACTCGGAAAAGGCTCCCCACCTGTACTCTATTTATACCCTTAAGTATTTAAATGTCTCAATCATGTCACCCCTCTCCCTCCTCTGCTCCAGAGAGTACGTGTTCAGGTCCCGCAGTCTCATCTTGTATGATAAGTGGTCTACCCCATCACCATCCTGATCACCCTCCTCTGTATTCTTTCCACCCTCTCCACATCTTTCTTCAAGTACAGCCTCCAGAACTGTACCCTGTACTCCAGGTATGGTCTGACCAGCTGGGTGTATAAGGGAATTATGACCTCCCTCCTCCTGCTGGTTATCCCCTCCCTATGCAACCCAGCATCCTGCTGGCCCTTGCCACTGCCCATCCACACTGCTTTGCCACCTTGAGATCTTGAGAAATGATGATGCCAAGGTCCCTTTCCTCCTCAGTTACCCCCCAAGGGCCTACCCTCCATTCTGTACTCTGCTTTGCCATTTTTTCCTGCCTAAGTGCATAATCCTACATTTTGCCATATTGAACGAAATCTGCCACTCCCTAGACCATTTCTCCAACCTCCCCAGATCTCTGCACATCATCTCCACCCCTTCCTGTGTGTCCACCTTATTGCATACCTTAGCGTCGTCTGCAAATAGACACACCTTCCCTTCCAGCCCCTCTGCTATGTCTCCTACAAAGATATTAAATAGCAGTGGTCCCAATATTGACCCTTGGGGAACCCCACTGATGACCCGGTCCCTCTAGAGGGCACCCCATTGACCAATGCCCTTTGTGATCTGCCCCCATGTACCTACCCTGTTGCAGATCTTTGTGTCATCTGCAAAGAGGCTGACCCTCCCTGCCAGTCCCTCTGCCATGTCACTAGCATAGATATTGACAGGGCTGCCATGCCTTCCTCACCTCCAAACTTAGCCTCCTAGGATGCTCACAGGAAGTCACCAACTGTTTCACCCGTTACCTGACTGGCCACTCTCAATTTGTGTGTTTGGGCCAAACTAGCTACACCACTCTGCCAGTCTCTGTGGGGGTCCCACAAGGTTCAATCGTGGGCCCTCCTCTTCTTCTCCATATTTGTAAACTCGCTTCCCTCTGATAGTCTCAACTGCCTCTCCCTCCTGTATGCTGATGACCTGGTTCTCTTCCATAGTGACAAATCTACAGCCACTATCTCCACAGTACTCTCACATAATTATGCCTTTGCCCACAACTGGTTTTCAAACAACCTCCTCTTAGTTAATGCCAAGAAAATGAAATCCATGCTGTTTGGATCAAAGCCTTTCCTTGCTGGGGGTTGGAAAGGATGAGGGAGGACCTAGAAAAGTTGGAAGACTGGTCAAGAAAGTGGCAACTTTGATTCAACACAAAGAATTAAGGTCATGCACTTGGGACACAGGAACCCGGGGGCTGAGTACACACTTGGGGGAGAGGTACTAGAAGCCACACAGCAAGACAGAGACCTGGGAATCATCCCACTGTATTACCACTTCCCCCAAACCCAGACAACTCAATTTGTGCAAAAGCCTCCTGTGAAGGCACCGGGAATCATCATTACAGATGACCTTAATATGGTGAAACAGTGTGGGAAGGCAGTGGGAAAGGCTAACCAAATGCTTGGATGCATAGGGAAGGGGTATCACCAGCAGAAGGAGGGAAGTTATACTTCCCCTGTATACTTCATTGGTGAGGCCGCATCTTGAGTACTGTGTGCAGTTCTGGAAGCCCCACCTTCAAAAAGACAGGGACAGGATGGAGACGGTATAGAGGAGGGCAACCAAAATGTTGCAGGGCCTACATCAGAAGACCTATATACTCCCAAGAGGACAGAAGGAGGTGGGGGGATATGATAGAGACATTCAAATATATCAAAGGAATAAACAAGGTGCAGGAGGAGAGTATTTTCCAGATAAAAGGTGTTCTAAGACTAGGGGTCACAATATGAAACTGGAGGGGGTAGGTTCAGGGGAAACATGAGGAAGTTTGTCTTTATGGAAGGGTGGTAGATGACTGGAACAGCCTCCTGGAGGTGGTGGGGGCAAAAACAGTCACAGATTTTAAGTGTGCCTGGTATACACAACTGGGTATCTTGGATAACGGAGGGGGGTGGAAGACGGCCTGCAGTAGTGGCTTGGGTAGCACTGTTTGGGGGGAGGGAATTACATGGGCAGACTGAGTGGACCAGGAGGTCCTTATCTTCCAACAAAGTCTATGAATATATTTGCTAACAGCCCCAGAGACAGTTACCTTTAGGTCTAGGGAAGTAAAATCAGAATGGAGAATAATGCTCTCACCACAGGTGATTGTTAAAGAGACAGTTTAAACGGATGTCTTCCCTACTCTCAGGCTTGAAAATATAGTGTGGGAGGCTGAACACTTGTAATGGGGCTCAGACTCATATTTAGATTGTCTGGACTTGGTTAAAGTTACATTTAAACCCTGCAGAGCCAGGTGTCAAATTGTGGACACTTTGCAGGAGTACAAACAATAACAAATTCATGTAAAAGTTAACAGAGGGATGCATCATAGTGCACCCAAATTGTAATTATGCCGTAGTACAATAGGAGACAAGCTGACCAGGCAAACAAAAGAAATATTCATAACTTCACAATAATCAGATAACTAATGCCTGGGTAAAAATTATAGAGATTGGAGAGCCATAGCAAGTAACACAGACACTGCATAGGCCCCAGGTACTAACGTGAGGCCACATGAAATAAGTCACAGTAGAAAATATCCTGACATCAATCAGTCAGGAGCTCCTTCCAAAAAGGAGCCCTGTGCCTCAGATTGCATATGATCAACCAGTTTGTCCAAAAAACCCAAAGTGGCATCAAGATTGGTAAAGCTATGCAGGGTGTTAAATAAGTAGAAAAAAATTGATTAGCAGTTTTGTGCACTACAGTGCTAATCAGCTGTGAAAATGCATAGCACTTGGCACAGAATGGTTAGTAAAATTTAAAAATTACATATATAGTTTTATTAATTTTGTCTACTGTGCCATGGATTTACTCATAAAATGGTTAGCAGTCTACTGCTACTCATTTCGGGAAATGGCTAGCATTATCCCCTTTTTGATATAGCATTTTGCTATGCTATACCAGTTATTTAACCCTTGCATGGCTGCAGACTGGTATATCAGTCCAAAATTTCTATACGCTCTAATTATGTTGGCAGACTAAGGGTTAATACACTGATATGCAATTGCTGCTTGTACAGTAGGAAACCTGAAAACATGCTGGAAATCTCAGTTGTGCCACCACACCCCTTTCCATGAAGGATTTTTCAATAGCTTGAAGCTTTTTCTTTCTTTCTTGGGTCTGTGAGGAAAGAGCAGGGAAAAGACCCAGTCTGCTTCCTTCCCACACAATTTTGCCCTTGTTATGGGCAGCCTGCATCAGTGGGGATTCTGGCCTCAGCGGCTGAAAGGGTAGCAATGGCTACAAGGGGCTGGTCCCTGGAGGATCCTCAGGGTCTGGAATGGATTGAAACTATGAAAGCCTGGACTACACAAATCCCTGAGTCCTTCAGGAGAAAAGCCAGGTCTTCAAAAGTAATTTTATTCAGAGAGGGCAATAGCTCTGCAGAGCCTGCCAGCCTTGGAGGGTATCCGACTATACAGACATTACGTTGGTGCTGTCCATTTTCCAAAGTTTAAATCTTAGCCTAAAAGAAGCCCACATCCCAAATAAGACCAGCACTTACTTCTGCATGTCATTCAGAAGCAGTTGTGAGGTCAGAGATAGCAGATTTATTATAGTAGATTTTACTATCCAAATCTGCATGTTTTAGTTCTAAGGATGCAAGGCACTGATTCATTTTGCCCCTAGTTGGCTGTAGTTTAGAAGGAAAGGGCATGAGTTGTGAAAAGTCAGGGCCACTTGGCATAAATGGCCTGCCAGATTTTACTGATGCACTTGTCCCGTTGGAGGGAAAGTAAGTATCCAGACCTTATGCTGAATGTTGTTGCTGTTTGTTCAGCCCCATAATAGCGATGAAGATATAAGCAGTCCAAATACATAGCAAGATTAGTCAAAGAAATGTTGTAGAAAGCATAAAAGTTTAAAAATTAGAGCTGTGATGTTAAGCCTCAGAAAGGGACTGCCGCCATGTTAGCTACTCCACAGGGCCCCCCCTCCAATTCATTATTACTGTGTCATGTTCAACAGTAATGGACTAACATAGTAATTTAAGGTCAGAAGGGGACAATATGACCATCATGCCCAGTCCCTGCTTCATAAGCAAGGATGAAAATAAAGCATTTTTATACAAACATGTACTAATTCACAGGGATTCCCTACCCACTCAGCAATGCAGAGTACCCGCTGATTGCCAGGGTAAGCAGACATTTGTCCACGCTTACCCTGAAGGCCTATACTGTCTTCATATCCAGTGATTCTGCTGGTAGGCTGTTCTATAGATTCCCTACCTTTTGGAAGACAAAGTGTCTCCTAAGGTTACCTCTGAATGAACCATCTCTGAGCTTCCCTTCCTCCCAGCATCCTGTTGGAGGATGCTGGCTCAAACACCTCTGTAGTTGCAAACTTGCTGATACTCTTCAGTATGTGGAAGACTGAGATCATGTCCTCACTCTGCCTCCTCTCCTCCAGGATGAACATATTAAGGGCTTCTACTCTCTCCTCATAGGTTTGACTCTCCTACCACTGATCATTTTCATGGCCCTGCATAGCATTCTCTCAACTGCTTTAATGTCTGTTTTGTATTAAGAAACCCAGAATGGCACACAGTACTTCAGGTGGGGCCTAATTAGAGTCAGAGCCTTGGATGGTGACGAGATTACTTCCATTGCTCTACCGGTCCCCCCTCCCCCGTTTGATGCACCCCAGCATTCTGCTGGCCCTCTTGACAGAAACTGTACACTGTTTATCATGCTTCAGCTCCTTGTTTACTACAATCCTCACTGAACTGGGGGCTCCAGGAGTCTGACCAATTATCCGCTTTGCTGAGATCCTCCTTTCCCCCCTCCCAAGCATATTCTTTATTAAATCTTTCTTATGATTAATAGTTGTGGCCTCACAAAAAAAAAAATCAGTTCATAAATCATGTAAATACACCATTCTTAGTCTTAACTTGTGTATTACACAGTTCTTAGGTAGGAGTTCATGACATTTTTCCAGGCAACATCTTCTAAACAATTTTTATTCACAAGGGTGTGGTGTGCATATGTGTGTATAAGGAAAACAAATACACAGAATAAAGAAATAAGTGCTTTAACAGGGATGTGAACCCAGGCCACTCAAAATACCCTTTTGCTGTGCTACTGATCATGACACATAGGAAACTGGAAATGCTGGACTCCCAGAAGTATCTTACTTCTTCTCAGATGCACAACATGGTGTTGCACAAATTAATTACATTTTTATTCACAATGGTGACGTATGTATATGGAACACAAACAGACTGAAGAGGGAAAACATAATTGCCTTAGCTGGGATTTGAACCCAGGCTGATCTTAATATCATTAAGCTGTGCTGCCAGCTGTGCCATTAAGGCAACTGGAAACCTGGCACTCCCAGAAACATCTTACTTCTCAGAAGTACAACCTGGTGTTGAAAATAATTGATTACATTTTTATTCATAAGTGTGTAGCTGCAGTATGCATGCATATATATATATATATATATATATATATATATACATATATACACATATAAGAGAGAGAGAGAGAGAGAGACGGACAGACAGACAGACAGAAGAGAGAAAGAAATAAGTGCCGTAGCTGGGATTTGAACCCAGGCCTCTGTTCTGCTGCGCTACCAGCTGCACCACCAACGCAACTTTCACTACAAATACTACCAACAGCTTAATATGGTTCAAGGTCAGTTTGCATTCATCTGTATCCCCCTTCCCTGGGTCGTGCCTGAAAATAGGCAGGATTTGTCTAGTGCACTTACCCAGTCAACAAAAACTAAATAAAATAAATAAAACTGAAAACCTGGGACATCCAGCAGCACCTTATACTTTCTGAGATGCACAACCAGAGCTGCACAAATTAATTAAATTTTTATTTACAAGGTTGCGGTGTGATATATATGCAAATCCATTGCAAAAACTTGCATTAAATGCACCAGTTAGGGTTCAACTTAACACAATAAAAGTAGGGAAATGTTTATTTATTTATTGAAAATATCAGAATTACAAACTTTTGAGTCAGAGACTCTTTTACAAAGGCTCCACGTCAGGAGTATTACAAAGTGAGTACAATACATATTTACAAGGAGGTTACATAGCAAAAAGTAGAATACAGAAAACCAAGTGAAGCACATAAGGAAAACAGTGCAAGTACAAGTATAAGTACTAGTCCAGTGTCAAAATCATACAACGTTATGTAATAAGTGCTGGTTAGGATATACCAAATATCAAGAAAACAAGGTTACATAATAAGTGCTGGTTAGGATACAACAACTATCAAGAAAACAATGGGAGAGGAAAACAATAATGGGGAGAGAGCAGGTTGAGAGGGTACAAGTTAGGGGAGAGGCAGTACAAATAGGACCTTGTCACTTAGAGAGGAAGGAGGTGATGAGTAGCTGAGGAGGGGGTAGGACAGGGGTAACCAACATGTCAGTTTTAGGGAGGAGGAGGAGGAAGAACCAGGAGACTGTGGGAGGAAGAGTGGGGGGGGGGATAGTCAGGAGCCCAGTAGGAGAAGGAAGGAACATTGAGTGAGTGGAGTGAGGGGAGGTAGGGAGTAAGAAGAGGAAAGACAGAGATGGGGAAAGAAGGGAGATGTAATTAAGAGGAGGATACACACTACAAGAGGGGAAGCAAAGCTAGTGGCAATCACAGCTGTTTAGAGATAGACAGTGTTCTTGCAGTTTAATTTTAAATGGGCCTATTTTATCGACTGGGAAAACCTCAGGAGAGAATCGAGCTGACAACAACTAGCTTGAGGGCATCTGTAGTAAAACAAGACCTAAGCCCGTAGAGTAGGCCAGTTCTGGTGTTGACTGCTTTGCAGACCTGGTTGATGTGCTCCTGGAAGGAGAGGGAGGAGTCTAAGGTGATGCCAGGGTACTTAAAGTTTGAGACCTGCTCCAGTGCTTGGTAGCGGCTGTTGAGAATAGTGAGAGGCACATCCTTATGTTTATTCTAAGGGTTAGCAAATAGCATCACTTTGGTTTTATTACAGTTTAAGATGAGTTTATAGTAGATGGATGCCGTTGATTGTGCATGGATTTCAGCAGCTGCTGAAATCTTGTTGTAGGACAGTTCAAAGGTCAAAAAAGTTGTTGTACTGTCGTTCTGATATCACATGGATAGTGCAACAACTTTTTAACCTTGACCTGCCACCTGATTGGCTCAGATGAGTCTTGATGTAGAAAATGAAAACAAACATGGTGGTGCGATTTAGAGCGCAGTGCAGTGGAGCCACTGACTTTGAAGTTGGGAGTTGGGACACAAAGAGCCATACATGGCTCCCTTTCAGAAAAACAAATTTTTTTTTTCTAATTTTAAAAATAAGCGATGTGAAGAAACAAAAATGAGGAGCGGGACCAAGCAGGAGTGGCAGCAGTGGGAACGGGAGCGAGCAGGAGCACCAGCGGGAATGAGCAGCACCCATAGCAAGTAACTACTTAAATAAAATAATGTGAAATAAAAAACCCATATACTATATAAAACAGTGGATGGCTGAACATCCACAACTAAGGCTGCATTTCCATCTCGGGCAGTTAATGATATCAATGAGACCTCTCAAGCTTCGCTCTTGAGGTCTCTATGATGTCATCAACTCCCTCAATGGAAACACAGGCTTGTTGTGGATGTTCATCCATCCACAATTCTATATATGTGAGGCAAACCAGGATTTTATTTCATCGAAGGTCATTTGCGTGTTGTGCTGCGGGGGGAAGGTAGCTGGGTGACTAGGGTAAATAACAGCATCATCTGCATATTGGAGTAGATTGCCAGTGCATGCTGAAGGAAGGGAGTTGAGAAAAAGGCTGAAAAGTAGCGGTCCTAGTACGGACCCCTTGTGCACCCCAGAACGGAAGGGTTGGCTGGAGGAGAGGGTGTCAAGGATCAGTGCACATTGTGATCTCCCACTTAAATGGTTGAAAAACCAGTAAGTGACTTCATGGGAGAGGCCCAGCGCAGACAGTGACTTCAAGAGTAGAGCATGATAGACAGTGTCAAATGCTTTTGTTAGGTCAGTAAAAACAGTCCCAACTAAATGGCCATGGTCTTGGACTTTTTGAGTAAAATCAGTAAATTCTGTGAGGGCAGTGGTGGTGCTATGTTCCTTCTTTAAACCGTGTTGCTGTTTGCATTGTAGGTTGTAGGCGTTAGGGTTTCCAACCTAACCCCCAAAGCAGCAAAAGGAAAAACCATTAGGGTCTTGGGTATCTGGAATCTTGGCAAATCAGTGATGGGGACATTTTGGGGCCTTCCCTGAGCAAACAAGGTCAAACGTGATCTCTTTCCTTCATGCAGGGCCAGCAGTGAAGAAAACTACTACTCCACATTTGAAGAGGGTATCACTATGAGGTGCTGGCTTGGTACAGGAGCTACATGTTGGGTAAGGGGTGAGCATTAGTGTTAACAACCCCAGGGATGAACCCACCACCGATTCGTCAAGATTCCAGAGACCCAAAACCCTAACATTTTTTCCTTTTGCTGCTTGAGGGGTGGTGTAAGAAATTAGGGTTGGAAACCCTAACACTACATTTTCCTACTTTTGTTGCATTAAGTTGAACCCTAAGTGGTACATTAACACATTTTTTTAAATAATTTCCTTCCTTTCTGAGATAGTGGAATTGTATCCTCATCCATGCAGGCCCCGAAGGAACCTGTGTGAACAGATGCAGATGAGCAACGCCCTCTGGGCCCTGCACCAAGGAAAGAGTCTGTCTGCCTGTGGAAGTGAAGGGCCCAGAAGTGTGGCAGTGGATGTCAAGGATTTGTGCTCCTACTTCCAAGGACTACCACTCAGAAAATGCATGCCTCACATGAAGATGGTGCTGCTGACCTGTCCATGACTGTACATGAGGTTACATCTGAAATGCGTATCCTGATTTCTTACTAACCAAAAACATCAAGGATATACAAGCGCTTAACTGAGCCATCTTATTTAACTTCTGATTAATCTAAAAGTTTAATGCAGTGTGATGTGACATCATTTCTATGAAATTACAGATAAGTTTAATTCTATGCTCTGTATTTTATAATTTATAAAGACTTTACTAGATGCTTTATTACATTCTTGAGAATGTTTATTTGCCTTTATTTATTTACAATTATATTTATCGTTAATGGTTTTATGAAAATGTTTTTGAGGTAATTGCTGTGTGTATATTGTATTTGAAAAAAATGTAATAAACATTTAAGTGAGAGAAAAAAAAACTGAGCCATCTTCAGGATATGGTAATATATCCCACATGTTGACTTTATTTTCCCACAGTCACCATTTCTACAGATAAAGGCATTCACTGGGCTTCTGCAGAAATCAGCTTACCTAAAATGTTGATGAGTTTGCCTTGGTGTTGTTTACCATATGTTGGCAAAAGTTGACAGATATAGATTAGAGTTATCAATGCAGTCTAGATTTCTTGAATATTGTGATACTTGGACCAACAAAAAATTGCTTCAAGATGCTGTTGTATGCAAGCTTTTAGGATCATGTAGGTCCCATTGTCATGGAAAGCTTGAGCAATGTAACCTTTATGTACAGTTTCTTTGTTGGTCAAATAACATGGCTGTAAACATTTTCCAACACAGTGTAAATGTTAGCAAATGTATCATGTCAGATTAATTAACAATATGGCACCAGGTCTCTGACCCTTGTAGTGCATTGGGTAGGAAAGAAATGGCGAGTCCTTATCCATTCCATGCCAACTACATTTGAAACAGCATGTTTATACCCCAAACTATATGGTACATGAATCTAGACATATTTGCAGCTCCACAGCCTCTGAGTGGTGTGTCAAAGGAATTGCTGCTGAATGTGGCAATCACAGATGTGAGGAGATCAACTTAAAATTTCTGGAGATGAATTCATAGATAAACACAATCCGTCATGTGTCAGGAATGTTTGATGTGGCAGACCTACACTGCAGTCTCTTCCTTTCAAATAGTTATAGTTCCCCAATAGCAGTGTTAATGGACCAGGGAAAACAAAAATTAGTAAAACCACAATTTAGCACCTGCAAGTCACTTGGCCCTTATAGCATACAGCTACAGTATGCTAACTCATTATGTTATTTCAAAAATATTAATATGTGCTCCCTGGCTCTTATAGGACAACCAAAAAAGTTAAATAAATAAATACATACATACATAAATTAAATAAAACATAAATAAAAAGCTCCTATGTTTAGCACACTACATGCCTGGAAGAAATTCAGCTGGCTAAAACTGAAAAATAACTCATAGGAGGCTAAGGAATCTCATTTAATATTTGAATCTATCGAACCATTTAAATTATTCATGGGAACTGCATTCCCAGGTCAGGGATCTCCCTTTCCCACGTTGCCAGTAAACAGTAATGGCATAGGATGTGAGATCTAGTTTCATCCTTTATAAGTAGTACTGGCTCCTCTGCAAATTCTTTTTCTAACAAACTTAAGTTTTGTCTTTATCTCCCCACTTTATATTTGATTTTATAATAAAAAATACATGAGAACTATAAGAGCACACATTTTTTATTCACAGCCAGAGCCTGTTTTGAGATGAATCTCTTGCTAATATCTTCTAGGAACTGAAGAAGCCCTATAATAATAATGCAGCCATGGAGAGCAAGATTTTTTTTTTACTTGCAATCTCTTGATCTGTTTCAGTTTGACCTGAAATGATTTCATGTTCGAATTGGATGGATCCTGGACTGATTGGACTATACCCCATCAACATTGCCTTGATGGGGAATATTTCATAAAAGGTTTGGTTTGGGGTGCCCTTTCTCATGCACAGTATTTTGTCCCCTGTGAATGCTGAACAATGTGGTTTTCAAATGATATCCATAAAAATGGAATCCACCTCCCCCAGCCAGCCAGAGCCACAGATGAAAGAGACCCACCCATCATATCTGCTTGGCTTTCTGTTTTGAAATTTAACATTATGTTCGTGTCCATTAGTTCTTGGTGTGTGTGTGTGTGTGTGTGTGTGTGTGTGTGTGTGTGTGTGTGTGTGTGCTGGTGGTGGGGGGGTTGAAAGGGCAGGATGGAACGATGGTTTGTCTGGAGGTGAGGACCACAAAACTGTCAAAATTTAAAATCCCTCCCATTGTTCTGTTGCTGCCTTGTGTCGCTATACTTGCTATTGCTGCTATATTTTCACACTTCATCTTTCACAAATGCTTAAAAAAAACTTCACCTGTGAACATGTTGCATCTGCATCAACCTGTAGAGAACTCAAAAGAAGGATCACCAGAACATTATCACACATTGCCATTAATGCTTTACATTGTTGTAGCATTCTGGTCCATAATTTACAAATACATTGAATTACATTGAGATTGTGAAATTCATGTTTATGGGGAACATTTTATAATTTAATGTTCTAAAAATGTAATGCAAACTATAATTTGAAAGATTTTTAGGAAACACTGTTACATTTCATTCATTTACAGTTACATATTATAAATATGATTATCTGCTGTTTAGTAGGATTGGCTCACTGAAAAAAAGAACAGTGTTAATTATCATTTTTAGTAATAAATTGTGTTTATACAACCAAACAATACACTGGTAATATACATTTCAACAGTCAAAAGATAGACCATTTACACGCTGTATATAACAAGAACAGTAAACCTCCATCTGGGCATTCACATCCCTGTGCCAGTAACGTTTTTTCATCATGTGTCAGCCTTGCTCCAACAAAATTAATGTTATGGCATTGTATGCACTTCTGTTGTAGCTGCAGTTATGCAACAAATAATTTCTTTGTCACACCGGATAACGTACGTACAGTACATCAACAGTAGTCTTTCAGAACCCTGCCTCTATATTCACATAGAGGGTGAAAAGAGTATATTGAAGAACAGAATAAATCAAATAGATAAGCCATTTAACTTTCCCAATATCATTGCTATATCGGGTGATCCAAGGTCTGTATTAGCAAGCGGTGCAGTATCAGGCAAGTGGCCGAAGTTATTACATTTAAAGGTCTATCAGTAAATTGATGCACCTGAACTGTTAATTATAATCATTGTTATCTGCTGTGAGTGCCAACAAATGGGCTGTCAGGAGAGCTATAAGGAGGGTAGGTGGGCTGTGAGTAGAGGTGATGGGCAAGCTGTGGAAGAGCAGTTTGGTGGGTGGGTGGGTAGTGAGGAGAGCCGATGGGTGAGCGCTGTGAGTCTGCGGTGAGCTGGCAAACTGTGTGGTGGTTCTTGTAAATGAATGACTTTCACAGCCTCTACTGAATTTGAGTCTACAAGCTGTGTGCTATACCAACCAAATGGAGAACCTCTAAAGTTAAATGACCAATACCCATAACTGCAAGAAAAGAGTAAAGCTCAACTGGAAAGGCACAATAACCTTACAGTTCCTAGTTTAGTTTACTTTCAGCTAGCTGCTCAGCATGTCAGTGTAGCGAATGGTAATTTCTATTTTTACCTCCTGCTGGGGTCTGTCGGTTCATCTCCAGATCTCTTCCCCGATCAAGGCATAAAGCTGATTTAATTGAAGGGTAATGTTAATTATACAATGACAAGAAAGAATCTTGGACTCTGATTGGTCAGTGTGTGCTGGAGACAGTGATGATATCTCAGAATAACATCACTGTATTGATTTGACACATATCTGTTTGCTTTTCTCTTAAGAAACAAAGATATACTGCCTCACTAAAAATCTACTAAAAACATTTTTACATTTTTTTTTATTTTGTATAACATCGCCTTGCCCTCAGAGTGACTGATTGCTATAGACCCCCATCTGCTGGTACACTCCTTCTTACACATCTTGGCTCTATTCTTGAGAAAGAGAACCTTGAAACTGTCATCCTACGGGACCTTAATTTCGACTGGTTATCGAAGTCTGCTTCCCCCTTAAAGACTTTCTGCAATTCCCATGGGTTGGTGCAACTAATTCACGAACCCACATGTCCAGACAAAAAGAACATGAGCAACAGCCCACTGCTGGATGTTATTTTAGTTGATAAGCATCATCTCTTCTTATATGCTGGAACGTTCTTTGCTGATGTCGCTGACCATTGCATCATTGCTGTGGTCAGATCACTGTATCATACAGGACCTACAGCTAAATTTCTTACAAAAAGGTCCCATGGTAACTTTGATGTGGCTGCCTATATCTATGAGTTGGAACACTCGCTATATTGGAAAGACTTCTACTTAGCTAACATGGTTAACTCGGCATATGATATTTTCCATGATATACTTGTTGGGGCCCTAAATATGTATGCCCCTATGGTAAAAATTTGTGTAAAAAATAAAACATGTCATTGGTTCCCTGCCGAGCTGAAAGCTGCATTGCTTGGTAGGGATAAGTTATGTGTAACACCTACCTGATATGCCGTTTCAATCTGACAGCAATATCAGGTGGGCTGGGTTCGGGGAGGAATATGCCTCTCGGCACATAGGCTAGGTTTGGCTACTCTGCACAGGTGCACCCAAGTAACTCCGAACACAGGAAGCAGTAACTGTAATGTCCAAAACCAGAAGTGGGATTCTCAAGTGTGGCTTTTATTCACATCCAAACAGAATAAACAAAGCATAGATGGACCCCCAAGGGGCTACACTCCTGGTAATGCAGATTAAAGGAGACCAGAACACATCCTATCACTTTAGCCCTCAGGCTCTACAACACACTGGGCACACAGCCTGAACTTTATGCTGCTCTGGGATTTTCCTGTCTCGGTTCCTTTGCCAGCTACTTGGACACTTTCCTTATATCATGGAAACATTTACTGGTGGCTCCCTAAACCACCTAGGAGCCCCTCTGCTCCATAAGCGAATCTTCCTACTAAATCCCACGTCTGGGTACTTTTCTCAAGCACTGGCCAAGTACCTGAGAGAAAGGAACAGGTTTTCTCAGAGCAAATCCGTAGAGGTGAATTTGGTTACTACTGATGGGGGGGTCTCCCACCTCTCACTCCCACAATTCATACCTGGCCATTTCTCTGGACTGTAACACCTCATCCTTTAACATTTTGCTGTGTAGATACTTGTTAAATGTATTTCACATTCAGTCTACTGTCTTTTCTTCCCATTTGTGCTGGATTTGAACATACTTAAAATAAGTGGCACTGTCCATTATTGTAGACCCCCCCCCACAGAGTTAAGCAGTCCAATCCCCACATCTTCCAACTGTACTTGGCTGTCTTTTCCTGACCCCATAGTAACAGTCCCTTTAGTTTCATCTTGATGCAGGTGAAAACACATGGCCGGTTTAGCAAAGCAAACTCACCCTTCAGTTGCAGGTGCCCCACAGGCATTTCCTCCTCAAGGAACTCTCTTCTTGAGCTTTCGGTGCCTCAGTACGAACTTAAACAGGCAGCTTCTTTTCCTTAGCCAGACCAAGGGGGTTGCCCCTGGAAACAGGCTGATACCTTCCCCCCATCCCCACAGGGATGGGGCCCTGAACCATTGAGAGTGGTCTCCACCACTTCAATAATCAGTTCCTGTGTTCCTCTTCAGGTGGAAACACACACCTAACACAAAAGTAGCTCTGTAACAGAGCTTAGAGCTCTGAGGCCTGCTCTCAGAAGAGCACCTCTGCTACACTCTACAGACTGTCTCCCAGACTGACTTCAAATTCCCCAACGTTCTATTCTAACCTCCAACTGCAACATTCCAGTGTGGCTTATGCAGCTGAGAGAGTTCTAAAATGATGTCATCCCTCAGTCTCAGCTGAGAATGAGAACAGAGTGAGACAGTGTGAAATCCATTTAACTGGAGTTTCACAAGCTGAGTTCCCTGCCTATCACTAGGTCTTACTGGGATTCTAGTAACCCCGGGTAACAGTGGTGGTTACATATAGAAAAAAGCTTGCTGGACTAAGCTTGACTCAGACTGGTGTCAATTCAAAAGGGCATGCAATGCTTATATGAAAATGGTCAGGGGTGCTAAGGCAGCATTTTATCTTACCGAATTGGATTCTGCAGCAAAGTGCTCCTCCAAATTCTGGAGGACAATCAAGGACATGTCCGGATATATGCCTGCTAATTTCTTTCCACCTAAGATTACAACTGGGAGTACTACTATCAATGATAAACCGGGAATCCTAGATGCATTTAACAATCATTTTGCTGCAGCTGGTCTAGCTTTCGACACTTCTCCTGCATCCCTGGCCCACTCCCAAGTAAGTGTCCCATGCTCAGACTCTCCTGCCCCTGTGCCTGGCTTCTCGTTTCACCTGGTCTCTCTGAAAGAGGTTGAAGACCTCATGCTCCAATTGGATATTAAGAAAAGTGCTGGTGCTGATTCTTTGGATCCTTATTTCCTTACAATTGCCTATCATGTCCTAGCTGTTCCTATCACCCACTTATTTAACTTATCATTGTCCCAAGGGCTTCTTCCCCAGATCTGGAAAATTGCTCATGTCATCCCCTGGTTTAAATCAGGGGATCCCTGCGACCTTAACAATTATAGACCAGTTTCCCTTCTCCCAACATTGTTGAAACTTCTGGAAAAGATTGTCAGCAATCAACTAAAGGACTACCTCGAATCCAATAACTTACTAAACCCTATGCAATCTGCTTTTAGAACTAAACACAGCACTATTTCAGCCCTTACCAAAGTAACAAATGATTGGTACCGAGAACTGGACAGTAGAAACTTTGTGCTGTATTTCTTGACCTTAGTAAGGCTTTTGATACAATAGATCATAGCCTGCTTCTCTCTTCTCTGAAGAGTACAGGCCAGGACTCAGTTCCTTTGCATTGGTTTACTGAGTACCTTGTAGGATGGCGTCAACAAATTAAGGCTGAGGGTGAGTTATCCCGACTCAATCCTCTACTGAGGGGAGTACTGCAAGAATCCGTACTTGGTCCCTTACTCTATCTATGTTAATAACATTGATGAGAGTATTAAGGCCAACATACACCTGTTTGCCAATGACACGGTTGCATATATAAGTTGTCTGACACCTGAAGCCGCTTGTGCTGACTTCCAGGAGGAATTTAACCAGCTCCAGAACCAGCTCCTCCATAAAAAATGTCTTCTACTGTAAATGCTAAAAAAACAAAAGCAATTTTGTTCTCGCCCTATAGCCGTGTGATGAATCCGGCCAGCTCTGGAGCACTTCCTCAGATTACCACAATTCTTGGAGAGAAACTGGAGTCTGTCTCAAAGTTTAAATACCTAGGTGTGTGGTTAGACCATAATCTATCATTCACTGAGCACATTGAGGACCTTGTAAAGAAGTTAGGGCAGAGGCTGGGGCTATTCTTTAGAATTAACCAGGTTTCTTACTAGAGATGCAAAAGTGTGCCTTGTCCAAACTACTTTTCTTTCACTGATCGATGTCCCAAAGCCTCGCTTGCAAAGTTGGATACGCTTTACCACAGGGCCATCTGGTTTGTTACTGGTCTCCCCATCTCTACCCATCATTGTTCCTTGTTCAAATCCGTAGGGTGGTCCTCTCTTATGTTTAGGTATAATAAAAATGCAGTCCTTTGGACTTATACAGTCTTCTTGAAGTGACTTCCACAATATATAATAGACTGTTTCCCACTAAGTGAGCCAGGGACATATGCCCTAAGAAGTGCATTCTACATCACATTATATATCCCCAAGGCTTTCTCTCACAATGGCTGAGTGGCCATTAGTTTCCTGTTGCCAACATTGTGAAACAAAGTACAAAAATTATTGAAATTAAGCTGCCTCCACAGTATGAATGCCTTTAAATCTCTATATGCTCGATAAGTGTGAGCCATGCAATTGCTACCCCAGCCCCTAATTCTAGTCCAAAGCATCAGGCTGCTGCCCTCTGTGCATAGTTGAATTTATGATTGCTTGTAACCTTTGGTGACCTTAGCTCTGTGAGAGTCTTATGCATTAAATGTTTTTTCCCCTCTAGAAATCCCTGTAGGGTTATAATCTCTTCATGGCTTCTGCGGCCGCTACACCTCACTCACCCTGCTGTCTTTTACATATTGCTTAATCTGTGGCTCTTAGTCCCCTACCCTGTGCCATTTAACTGCCCTATTTCATCTTCATAGTCCTTTTCCACTGCATTCCACTCTTACTATCTCTTTCCTTTGTCCCCTAACTCTCTTGCCTGCCGTAGACTAGCCCTTCAGGGGCTCTCTGCCCCTCAGGTAGGAGAAATGTGGATACTGGGTGGTTGTCGCTTCCATAGCCGCCACCTGAGACACCCAGACTGGACTCCAAGGTGCAGCATTGCTGATACCCAATTGGAACGTAAGCACTTATCTGCTCTGGCATCTGATTGTCTCCTGCAGTCTGCTCCTGTGTCTCCCTCAATACTAAGCTAAAGTCTGATCTTCTGTCTAAAACTTTCACAAAAAAGAGCTGTACTTACTTATTGCCTAACAGTTATGACCTGTATTTTTTCCTGTTTAGAGTGTCAAGAGTTGGGACTCTGTTTGATTACACTCCTTTCTGAATTTCTGTGGTTGAGCCAGTCTTTAGGTATCAAGGAATACCCAACTCTGTTGTCCTGCTGTTTTGGTCCTCCCGCTGGTTCAGATGTTCCATTGTCCGATGTTCCATTGTCCATGGCCCAGTACTTAATACCGACCCCTTCCTTCATTCTCTGCCAAGGATATGCTCTCCACGGGCTCCCTGCCCATACACGAGGGAAACCCGGGCACTGGGCGGTCAGCGCTGCCTCTGCTGCCATCTGAGAACCTAAGCTTGGACTCTCCATTAGCAAAGCATGGCATTAGCAGCCATCCAATCAGACCATGAGCACTCTTCGGCATTGGCTTCCGATTGGTTCCTGCAGTCTGCTTCGGTGTCCATTCTAAACCAAGCATAAATCTGATTTCCATGCTGAAATTTGCCAAAAAAGAGCTGTAAGTACTTTTCTCCTTGACTGTTAAGACCCTTATCCTTCTGTTTAGAGTGTTACATCTAGGGATACTATGTGATTACACTACTTTTGAAATTCTGTGCTTGTGTCAGCTCCCCTACATGAGCAGCCAATCACTTCTCCATACTGAAGTTCCTACTAAGCCTCATCTTATGTCCTTCTTAAATATTACAGAAGCACTCTGAACTGATATGACTAATGTAACATTGAGTACTTACTTGCATTAATTGTTTTTTTACTTGTGTTATTTGGCTTTATTGTAAATATCTCTGTATCCATTGTACCATTTGACCTGGAGCTAACCAGGTCCATCTTGTAAATGAGCTTGCTCAACAATGTTTACCTGGATAAATAAAGATTTTGATTGATTGATTGATTGAGCCATTGTATAATTGCAATAAGGCACTCCAAGGTGTGTGTTATTGTGTAATAACATTACTCCTGGGTGGTGGAAGCACTCAGCTTTGCCTCGTGCTTCAACCCACCCCAGGAGTGATGTTATTACACAATAACACACATCTTGTCATGCCTTATTACTTAATGCTATCCTGATCTGGCTCAGTTGCTGCAAATGTTGATGTCATTTTGATCTGTCTTGGTTGTCATAGACACTCAGAACTGACTGGCAGGATGAGGAGTCCTCCATCATTTTGATCTGTTTTGGCTGTGGCAGAAGCTAAAGAAAGACTAGCAGGCTGAAGAGTCCTCCACAGTTGAGCACTGGCACCTAACAGTTTAAAGTAAAAACTGAGTTTTTAAAAAAATGTTTTACGGCTAAAAGAGCCAACTGTGTTAATGATAGTCTAGCCACAAGTGGTACAGTTAAAAACTGGACTCTGCATATAGTGACTTTGTTTGACAATTTCTACAATAAGAGCTGAGGATGCCTATAAAAAAAGTGTTATCTTGCATGAACTGCCAGAGAAAACTTATTTAATAAGCATTTTCTTTCACAAAATACCAGAATGAACTAAATCAATATATCTACAGTTCTACATTAAACACACACAAATTGACTGTAAAAAAGTCTAGGGGAACAATTAGACTTGAACAAATCATTTTCAACTATTTTCTTGTTCTTTTTTTCATTAAAAGCACTATGAACTTTTATGTTGCAAAAATTGTACAATGGTTCAATATTTGTGGCTTTGTCTGCATTAGACTCTGTTTAGACTTTTTTGGTTTGAAGATCCTCTCCCACCCTGGAAGGCTGCCTTTTTCATTCTCTCTGCTTATGGGTCCTCTCCTGCCCTGAAGGGCTACCTTTTAGAGTCACATTCTGTTTGCAAGTCCTCTTGTTCGCCGAAGGGCTGCATTTTAAATCCCAACTGCTTGCTGGTCTTCTTGTGCGGTGCAGCAAAGGTCTAAAATGGTAGATAAATTCAATAAAGGTAAAGAATATGTATACATATGACTATGTACAATACTGAAGATTGACTGGTTGCTTATATTTAGCCCATTAGGCTCCCTTACTGTCAAAAGGGTAGGCACCCTTACTGTCAAATACATAGAGATGAGAGAGATGAGAAAGAGAGAGAGAGAGAGAAGAAAGGAGAGAGAGAGAGAGAGAGAGAGAGAGAGAAAGATGAGAGAGAGAGAGAGAAGAGAGAGAGAGACACGCACACACACACACACACACACACACACACACACACACACACACACACACACATCATTGGCTTTCTTGCTGTAACTGAAGCTGGCAGCACAACTCCAGCTATGGCTTCACATTTCAAGATAGTCCCCCTGTTCTCATACTGAGAACACAGGCGAACAGCTCCTCTCACTAAGCAGGGCATCCAGGATTTTTGGATGCCCAGTAATGTTATTTCTAGGGCAATTTTCAAAAAACAAATACCCAAATCTAGCTAAATGGGTGCCATTTACCTAGGTTCAGATATTTGTTTTTTGAAAATGCATCATTTTTATGTATTTTCAATGTTTTTGAGTTAAACAAAAAATAAGATGGTGTCCACCATGCTTTTTCCCTCACCACAATGAGTAAATCAGTTTTCATGATAAGCAAATCATGAAAGTAAACATTCATGATCAGTGTTTTATCACCGGTTGAGCTTGACGGTTATCCAGAAAATCTTTATAACTCTGGAACTGTTTAATATTTTTTCATAAAACCTTTGAAAGGCATTACCTTGGTACATGTTGCTTCTACCCTGAAAGGTTCATGAAAAAATTTCACACTGACTAAGCTGCACTGGAGAGCAAAAAAGAAAACAAAACACATGTTAAGTATAGGAGAACCAAACACTATTTTTTTGCATTGTTTGGCATTCCGTGTCTCGAAAACTAAACAAGGTGCCATCACACAATTTTGCATGTCTTAAAACTTTGCCAGCCTGACCACACATGCCAAATGCAACTATTGGGTGTTAACATTAAACAGCCTACTCAACCCTAAGTATAGGACTATAGGGACACTACTGCATCCCTGCAATATATATATATATATATATATATATATATACACACACATACACATAGGTGCTGGAACGGGGGGCCACTAGGTCCATGGCCCTACCGCTTTCATAAGTGGCCCTATCACTTTTTGCTATCATGGTAATGTATTTAATAGCGGAAAATTTACCCCTTACGTCCTTGGCCCTACCACTTTTCAAACCATTCCGGCACCACTATGTATATATACATATATATACTTATATATATATATATATATATATATTATAAAGGCATGATAGTGCCACTATAGTTAGGGTTGAGTACCGCATTTAAGGTTAAATCTGAAATTTTGCACCTTGATAACTTTGCCACCATATGACAGATTTGCCTGACAATTGGAATGCGTGGTATGGTACCACAGATCTCTGCACCTGCCAAGTTTTGTTATGGTCAGATGTACAGTTGTGGAGCTACAGAGTGCTAACAGGTTTTTGTGCATTTCTTTGTTCGTGCCTACAGCCTGCATGGTTTGCAGGATCGGTTCGAGAAATTCAGGGAACATGCAGCCGTGGTCCCCAATGTGCCTTTTGAAAAATCTGTGAAAAAATATTAAATGGTTCAAAAGTTTTTAAAAAAACACTGAATCCCATTATAGTCTATGGGAAAAGTTAACAAACTATGCAAAAGTGTCATAAATGCAGTTTTTACTGTCGCAAATGACCCTTTTACTTTTGTGATTCAGCCATTTTGTTTTCAGTTGGTGGTCAGAAAAATGTTTGCCATTTAAATTTGGGACCCTCTAGTGACACAATTCTTGTTGTGTTCACCTAGTCAAGCCCTGGGGCTGCTAGCCATGTCTTTTTTGGGGGGGGTAAAACACCCCAGAAATATGTTTTTTAAATTTTTGTAAAAAGTAATGTTGCAAAGTACTTTTGCAAATGTGACACTTTCATGATTTTTTTTGCGAAAGTGTCGTGATTTGCAAAGGTAATTTGTCACACTATGCCTAAAACAATAGGAAATCTTTGCCACCCTGCTGCAAAACAACAGTTTGGTCTTTTGGACTGAAATTTGCAGGGAAGAAAGCCAACATCCCACAGATGTGCCTTTTAGTGGTTTGGTGCCAAAATATTACTGGGCTGCAAAGTTATGGCACTCCAAAGTTGGCAATTTTTCCCATAGGATAACATTACGGCATCCGCTGCGCCTTTTAGGTCCCACATCTCGAAAATGGTTTGAGATACGGACTTTTAGTTTCAAAAATTTGTATCCCTCCCCCCGCTGGGGGGGCTAAGTGCTAAACTAGCCTGTAAAGTTGTAAATAAAATGAGATTTTAAATGTTTTTCTACATTGTACGGTTCCTGAGATATAAGCAATTTACTGTAGTACTCCAAGTGCTCATTTTCTGGTTGGAGGACCATTATTATGCCCCCATTCTTTCTATTCACTGTACTTCTGAATGCACCCTTTTGGGACACAAATGTGTGCGTTACTGTTACTTGTTAGCATTTCCTTTAACATTTCTGCTTGCTTTACCATTACTGTTTGCGTTACCATTTCCGTTTGCGTCAACATGTGCATTACCATTTGTGGTTGTGTTTGCATTTTCGTTTGCATTACTGTTTCCTTTTGCATCACTGTTACCGTTACCATTTGCATTTGTGTTTCTGTTTCCATTTCTGTTACCATTACCGTTTGCGCTTACGTTACCGTTTGTGTTACCATTTGCATTTGCGTTTCTGTTACTGTTAATGTTTGTGTTTGCACTTGCGTTTCCATTATCGTTTGCATTACTGTTTCCTTCTGCATCATCGTTGGCGTTACCGTTACCATTTGCGTTTGCGTTACCATTTGCATTTTCATTACCATTTGTGTTACCATTTGTGTTTTCATTTACGTTTGCGCTTGCGTTTACATAACCGTTTGCGTTACTGTTTCCATTTGCATGTGCACTTGCGTTTGTGTTACCATTTGCGTTACTCTTTCCTTTTGCGTCACGGTTGGTGTTACCATTACTGTTTGTGTTTTTGTTACTGTTTGCGTAACCATTTGTGTTTGCATTTACGTTTACACTTGTGTTTACGTAACCGGTTGCATAACCATTTTTGTTTGCATTTGCACTTGCGTTTCCATTATCATTTGCGGTAGCATTTCATTTTGCATCACCGTTGGCATTACCATTTACGTTTCTGTTTCCGTTACCATTTGTCTTTCCATTACCATTTGAGTTACCATTACCATTACCATTTGCGTTAACTTTTGTGCTTGCATTTCTGTTAACGTTTGTCTTACTGTTTCCACTTGTGTCACCATTACCATTATCGTTTGCGTTTCTGTTTGCTTTACCATTTGTGTTTGCGCTTCCATTTGCGTTATCATTAACGTTTGCTTTTTCATTAGCGTTTGCGTTTACATTTGCACTTCCGTTTCTGTTACCATTTGCGTTATTGTTTCCGTTTGTGTCACCATTGGTGTCTCTGTTTGTGTTTGCTCTTAAATGTCACATTCTTTGTGTGATTATAACTTTACAACTCTTGAATGGATTTGTGTGACATTTGTAATACTTGGTCTACGATGGTACTTCTGTGCATTTACCAATTTTCATTTGATATCTGCATACGTTTCTTGCGCAGTGAAGCACCAAAAATGTATTTTTTGCCACTCGTGCGCAGTTTTACGCTCATGCTGCTCTGCAACTATTGAAAAGATTTGGATACGATTTGGTATACATGGAGTATGGAGGTACATCTGTTTATTTACCAGTTTCTATTTCACTGGTAGATACAGTTTTTGCGCAGTGAAGTTCAAAAAAATGCAGTTTTTGCTATTTGTTTGCACTGTCTTGCGTGACACATAGCACAGACACTGTGTGGTTTATTGGTCTGAAACTTGGCAAGTAGAAAGTTCCTTGTTCAAGGAAGATGCCAGTGTTTGCTTGGTGAAAACATGTTGTTCCGTTCCAGTGTTATAAGCATTTGAAGTTGCCCCCCCCTTCGCAGTCAGAGATTTTTTGGGGCCACGAGTTCCACCATTTTACTGCATTTTCGACTGCGAGTTCCGCCATTTTGCGGTGGAAGATTTTTTAAAGGTGCACAAACTTTAAAATTGAATATCTCTGGAATGGTCTGGTCTTTTAACATGAAATTTGGAGGGTGTTGAGTGGATGTCCTAGAGATGTGAATTATGCTGTTTACATGTTGGAAAAAATATCTTCTGCAGAGATACTGCTTGACACAGTTAAAGTTTTGTGCATATCATTATGCATAGTGCTAGTGGCTTGAAATTGATAGTGTAGGTAGCCCTAGTGGTACGGAGGTTCCTTGCAGTGGTTTGGTGTGTAAAACTTCAACAGGTGTGGAATTATGTCACTCCGGCGAATTAAAATTTGGTTTGTTCTGCTTCAATAACTTTTGAACTGTGTATCCAATTTGCCTGGTATTTGGAATGTAGAAAGATTTATAACAGATCTTTGACTGTGAGAATTTTCGGATCACTGGCAGTTAGTTGCTGAATTGTGGCTGTGCAGTTGTTTGCTTGTGGCGCTGTGCAACCGTTGAATGGATGTTCACACAATTTTGAACGCACAGTGTGCTATGGTACATGTCTTCTTTTACCAATTTTTGGTTCCATTGGATATATGGTTCTTGTGTAGCGAAATGGCAAAAATGCTCTTTTTGGCACTCCTGTGCAGTTTTCCCAGTGTGACGTTGTGCAATTGTTGAACAGATTCAGATAACATTTTTTATACATGTTCTGGTATGGTACATGTCTTCACTTACCAATTTTAATTTCAGTCGGATATACAGTTTTTGCGCAACGAAGTGACAAAAATTCAGTTCTTGCTAATTTTGCGCTATGTGTTGCCCGTGGTGCTGCATGGCCATTGTGTGGTTGATTGGTCTGAAACTTGGGACATTGAGAGCCCTTTCTTCAACAAACATGCCACTTTTTGATGGTGAAAAAATCTTGTTCCATTCCAGAGTCATTGCCATTTGAAGTTGCCCCCCCCTTTGTGGTTAAAGATTTTTTGGCTGCAAGTTCCGACATTTTGTGGTGGGAGACTTCTTGAAGTGTACAGCCTTTAAAATTGAATATCTTTGGAACAGTTTGGTCTTTTAACAAGAAATTTGGAGGGTGTTGAGTGGATTTCCTGGAGATGTAAATTATGTTGTTTACATGTTGGGAAAATAATTCCCTGCGGAGATACTGCATGACGCATTAAACGTTTTGCGCATAGTGTTATGCATGGTGCTAGTGGCTTGAAGCTTATAGCGTAGGTAGCCCTAGTGGTATGGAGGTGCCTTTCAGTGGTTTGGTTCACATTAGCCTTTGTGCCGTTATCTCAGAAACGAAGCAAGATACAGACTTTTCGCTACTGTTGGCTCAGATCACCTTTGTGCTGTTATCTTGGAA
The DNA here is from genome assembly GCA_016271365.2 of Neoceratodus forsteri. Classification (NCBI taxonomy): domain Eukaryota; kingdom Metazoa; phylum Chordata; order Ceratodontiformes; family Ceratodontidae; genus Neoceratodus; species Neoceratodus forsteri. The sequence goes on along the minus strand of JADMNL010000023.1, from coordinate 123,472,830 downwards.
ACAAAAAGAGATACAGACTTTTCACTACTGTTGGATCACATCGCCTTTGTGCCATTATCTTGGAAATTAAGCGAGATGCAGACTTTTCGCTACTGTTGGCTCACATCACCTTTCCACCGTTATCTCAGAAATGAAGCGAGATACAGAGTTTTCATTACTGTTGCCTTACATCAGCTTACTGTTACCATTTCCATTTGCATTACCGTTTGCATTTACATTTGCATTTCACTCACCGTTTGCGTTATGGTTTGCGCTTTGGTTTCCGTTACCATTTGTGTTTCTATTTATGTTTGCATCACTGTTACTGTTAGCATTTGCGGTTGCATTACCATTGCGTTTCACATTTTTATTTGTATCACTGATACCATTACCATTTGCATTTGAGATACCATTTGCATTACCACTTATGTTTGCATTTCCATTTGCATTACTGTAACAGTTACTGCTTGTGTTTGCATTAACATTTACATTGGTGTTACAGTTATCATTAGCGTTTGCTTTTCACTAATGGTTACCATTACTGTTAGCATTAGCAGTACTGTTATGGTTCTTATGCAGACATGAGCAGCATGGTGGGCCCCGTGCTCCCACCACCACATTCCATTCACTATTTATATTGCACATTCTCAAAAACAAGGGAAATTCATGGCAAAAAAAATATGTTTAATGCATCAGTTAGGGTTGTTCCACAGCGACAACAGCAAGGAAATTTGGTGTTAGGGTTACCATCCCTTGCACCCCATGCCCACCCTGCCCCCACCAACAGGCATTGTGGTGTGTGTTGGGGTCATCAGGCCTAACTCTCGCCCCATTCTCCTATACTGTACCACCTCAGCTTATTTACACATGGAATAGGGTGAGAATTAGGCTGATGACCCCAGTGCACACCCTGATGTCTGTTGGTGGGGGCAGGTGGGCATGGGGTGCAAGGAGTGGTAACCCTAATACTGAAGTTCCTCACTTTTATTGCCATGGAACAACCCTAACTGATGCATTAAATGAAGCTTTTTGCCATGAAAATACATATATATATGTATTGCAAAACACATTGTTAATGCATCAGTTAGGGTTGGAGCAACAAAAGCAGGGAAATGAGACATTAGGGTTGAGCTCCTAATGCCCATCCTCCCACCCAACCCCACCAGTCCACCTTTCACCACCTCCACAGAGCTGTAACATCAGGTGTGCCTTGTCATTGGGCTAACTTTCACCCCATTCTATGTGTAAGAAAATTGACATGGTACAGTATCGGAAAATGGGGGAAGAGTTAGAGCCGATGACCCTAAGGCACACCCCGATGTGTGTTATTCTGTGGAGGGTGGGTGTTGGGTGGCTGGTGGGGTTGGTGTGAGGGGACATTAAGGGCTTAATCCTAATGTCTTATCTCCCTACTTTTGTCACTTCAATCCTAACTGATACATTAACAAAGTTGTTTGCATTTCCTTACTTTCTGAGATAGTATAATAGTATTTTTATTTTGCTGTGGGAACGCAGGGTCCTTTGGACCCTGTGCTCCCATCCCTCCACAGATGCACATATGTATCTAGCTGTGGAAACGCAAGGATCTCTGACCCCTGCGCTTCCACACATTAAGTGAAATTGCAATAAAGAGTTGTAACTGTGCCATCTTAAATAATTTTCACCCCAAATGCTCAACATAACCTTCTTATCATCTCACCATATGTACCCAGTACAGAAAACTTTCAAATCCCAGTCAAAATGCAATTCTGTGCACCTGTGATGCCATTCTGCACCACAAGTGTGGAAAAACATTTTTTGCAGGGTTTGAAAAATGACAGCTGTACTATTCATGAGGTGATGTGAAAAAATGGCAATGTTGAAAATTTGGAGTGAAAATATGATGAATTGCCAAAGTTACGCACATGCGTAGTAAACATTTAATGACCACATGTAACTCAGGTGCTTTGGGGTATTTTTGCACCAAATTTTCAACATGGCCTTTTTGTGACCCCACCTCATGAACATTGTCACTGTGGTTTTATTACTCCATCCCGAAAGTTGATTTTGCACAGCGACCATACTATTCTATGCCACAGGTGCAAAACACACATTTTGGGCAGGATGTGAAAAATGACAGCTGTACTATTCTTGAGGAGGTGTGAAAAAAGGCAATGTTGAAAATCTGGAGTGAAAATATTAAAAGTTGGTGATGTTACGAGCATGCATAGAAACTGCTCAATGCACGCTTGTAACACAGTCATTTTGGGGGAATTTTTGCACCAGATTTTCAACATGGGCTTTTTGGGACCTCTCCTCATGAACACTGGCACTGTCATTTTGTTCATCAGTCCCAAAAGGTGATTCTGCACAGCAATGCAAAATCACCTTTTTGGGCCAAATAATGAAATGACAGTGTCAGTGTTCATGAGGCAGGGTCCCAAGAACTTTATGCTGAAAATTTGGGGTCTCAATTCCTAAAAATGGCTGAGATATCAACATAAGTTGAAAACCTCATTGACAGCCATTATACAGTGCTTACCTTGATTTCTCAGTTTGTGGCTCAGCTTTGAAAAGTGAAGATGTGTTCCAGTCAACAGAAGATTGCAGCCACTGACCTCGGAGAGTAAGTATGGGGTAAGGGGGGTAAGGGGAGGTGGGTTCACAGAGGGAGGGTTGGGATGGGGATGGGGAAGATGACGAGGGACCATTTTCTTTTTTACAGGACTTTTATTTAAACAAGACAACAGGGCTGTTTTTCTTTTTTTCAGGGACATAACTGTTTGGGGACACTGGGGATGGGCTCCCTAGTGTCCTTAACTACTGGGGGGTCCTACATGGATTGGAACACTGGAAGTGGGCTACCCAGTGCAGCACACTGCTTCAGGGGTGCAGACATGACTCAGGACACAGTGAGTGAGCTCCCCAGTGTCCCATGCTGCTGGGGAGGGTTATAAATGCTGACCCAGGGACCGAACACCCCAATGTCAGCAATAAATAATGAATTAATGGGACACAGGGAGTGGGCTTCCCAGTGTCCCATGCTGCTGAGGAGGGTTGTAAATGCTGACCCAGGGACTGGACATCCCAATGTCAGCAATAAATAATTAATTAATGGGACACTGGGAGTGGGCTCCCCAGTGCCCCATGATGAGGGACCGTTTTCTTTTTTTCAGGTTTTAATTATAAAAAAAGGATTGCAGACTAATTATGGGACACTGGGAGTGGGCTCCCCAGTGTCCCATAGTGCTTGGTGTGGGGGGAGATTTGTAAGATGCATAATTCTGCATCAAAATGGCAGTTTGATATAGAATTATGCATCTTACAAATCCCTTTTTGCAGTCCCTTTTCACCAGCCGATCTGGTGAAAAGGGGATCAGCTGGCGAAAAGAGATTGTGAAAAGGGATTATAATCTTAAGAAAAAACATTTTTTTAGTTAGAAGAAAATAAAGGCATGGGCAGGTAGAGAATGTCCATTCACCATAACCCATGCCTTATTTTTTTCAAAACACTTCCCTGGGGCAAGTTACAACATTTTATTTTCTCCTCTCACTACAAAGGAAAATAAAATGGCTGCCAACGAAAAGGGAATTTCTGAGATTTACCAATCATTTTTCACAATCCCTGTACACCAGCGCTTCATTACCAGGAATTCTTGATTTGAACTGTGCATCTATCCCAAAGACTGAACTGAGCATGCTCGGAACCCAAAATGTAATAACTTTGGAACAAATTAATATTTTTTCACCAAACTAATGCTACATTGTTCCTTAGGATAACCTATTTCTTCCCTGAACATTTCAGGCCAAGTTTACAAACAGTGTGTGCTCAGCGCAGTCTCGGAAAATGACCCTGACATTTGCCAAAAAAAGCAAAAAATGCATTTTTTGACCCTCCGCTGTGCAAAACTCACAAATCTAATCAAAACATAACTTGGCAACTCAAGAGATCTGCCACCTGAGACAGTGTATTACAAATTTTGTGCAAATCCGTTGAACAGTTGTGAAGTTATTGGTGTGCAAAATTTGGGGTTTAATATTAAACTGCCTACTCAACCCTAACTATAAGGGTGCAACCGCACCCGTATTTTATATATATATCTTCATATGCATATATAATATATGTTGAAAGACTGAAACTTGGAATCCTGACACCCAGGATCCTGAGTCCAGGAGCCCAACAGAGCTGTGTGCCTGACAGTGGGAATCCTGACATGTCTGACATGATGTGTAGTTTCCATTTATTTCCCTGTATTGCTCATGTGTGTTGCCTTTATTTCATAGGTTTCCAATGTGTTTTCCTTTTATTTTTAATGTGTTTAGGGTATTTAGGGAGGTGCTTTGTGCATTACTGTGGTTTTTTTTTGCAGTACATTCAGATGCATTGTGCATTATTAGCATCTTTAGGGAGGTGCTTATAGTGTTGGGGACCATGCTGCGTTCCTGGACATGAAAGTACCCATTGGATTAATTTAGTTCTTTCCTGTGATGGTACAATGGTACAGATTTCTATTTCTGTGGATTTATTTGTGTTACATTTATTTTCCATGGCTATAGTCTCCTTTTTCAACCATTACTCCTGTATGTATTTCTGTGGAGGTTTGGGGCTGTGACTGACATAGGATGAGGTATTTGACTGTGTGGCTCATTTCCACAAAGTGATTTCCCCATGTTTTATGTATTTTAAGTACAGTTGCATCTCTGATCTCTTCACAGGTACCACATCCTGTGTGTGGTTACAAGTAATTCACACCATCCCTGAGTCATGTCAGTATGTATATTTAGAAACAGGGGGTGCGAGGACAGAGCACCCCTCGATGGCAGGTGTGGGGGTGAAGGCCCCCTCATAAACACAGAAAAGTGATAATGACTGTGTTGTGTGCACCGGGCTCTACAGTTCTGTCAGGTTTTGTGGTCGGGATATCATGATGGTTGGTACACTGTGGAACAGCCTTCCTGAGGAGGTTGTGGAGTCAGGAACAGTGGGAGAATTCAAGAATGCATGGAACAGGTGTAAGGCAATTCTAGTGAGGGGTAGGAAGAAGTAAGCTATTGATTAACTAGAATCTGCAGCTTACCCATCAGGTAGGGAAATGGGCAGACTAGGTGGGTCAAGCAGTCCTTATGTGCCATCAAATTCTTTGTTTCTATTTTTCTATACTCTGTGTCAGTATTCTGGATTCGGTATTTTGAAGGTCGGTATTATGGGTGTTGGGCAAACATAGTATATCTCTACTTATATATCTATATATATATATATATATATAAGAGAGAGAGAGGTTTATAAAAGATGGGTAAGTGTGGTAGACAAGGAAATAAACCAGTTTGGGGGCTAACCAGATCACAAAGCCAAAGTCAAAAACCTGAAGGGTTCTTACCTGGTGAACAAAAATGATAATTCATTAAATATAATAATTATATCTTAATAAATTGTAGACTGAACTGGTCTGCAAGATAATCAAATGCAATTTAAAGAAAAAGACTGAGAGTGTTGCAAGTGCTGCCCTTCATGTTCAAAGTGAATAATAAAATACAAGGGATGAGAGACTCCTTAAATACTCAGCAATTAAATTCATCATCTCATCATTCTCAATGATTTTGAAATTTAGTCTTCCAAAAAATAATAAATAAATATACAGGAATATAAAATATACAAGTATGAGATTTCTGGTGTTAACCACTAGTAGAGTAGTTGCACTTCACCCCTTTTCAATGAGTTTCCCTGGCAAAGTGACATTTTTTCAGGTGAAGATAGACAAACTCACCAGGGAACTTACATCACTTCGCTTGAAAAACACATCACTTCACCTGCTAAAAATTTGGCAAAGTTTGTGCTTCACAAATTTGATACGCTTCCCAAATTAACTCAAGAAGAAATTTTTACCAACTTTACACATTTCTAGTTACTGAGAGGACATCCATGGTAGTCACTTTAGGGTGCAATTTAGTCCAATTTTTTTCATTAGCATTACACGCAAGTATCAATTTATCAATCTCCTCCCAGACCTACTTAAACTCTTGTTACATATTTGTTGATTTTTTTCTATTAATAAGTTGAGTTTCTGGTCAAGAGTACATCCCATACTTTACATAAACGTGAAAAGGATTTAAAAAGTGTGAGTTGTATTTGCAAAACACTTAATTTCTGTTATCTCCAGAATCAAGGGGTCAGGCTGAGCTGGAGTTTCAACACCCTATTTAGTAGGCTTCAAAGCTGTTGGCTCAGTACTGCTGGGTTCCTCTGAGGCTGTGGCAGGTGCATTTAGACCTGATATGGCTATTCAGGTCATCACAGCTGCAGCAGCACCCATGCTACATTCGCAACAGACACATTTGTCTATTGAATCTCCTTTTGTGCCTAATGCCAGCAATATTCTGCCACCTCATTCTCTTGAATTGTATAGTGCTTTAGGATACAATTCATATAAAATGTGTTGTAAAACACCAAACTCCTTACAGTTTGTCTAAAAGGTGCTATAAAACACCAAATTCCTTTCCTTCTGTTTTTTGTTTTGTTTTATTTTTATCCCCCTCACATTCACACACACATTGTTCCCTTCAGTGTTGGTCCCAGCTCTGCTGTGCATACCTTACCATGTATTGCCCCAGCCCTGACTTAGCTTAGACTTGTACCTCGTGGCATGTTCACAGGATTTGATGCAGAATTATACTAGGCCCAAAACTGCAGAGAACAAGTTACACTGGCACAATACTGTCTGAGGGTGGGACCAATTTTGCTTTTTTCCTGGGTTCTGACATTCCATGATGCCAGTGTGTTTGTGCCCAATCAGTGACTTGGCTGTGTTACTGACATCTCTCCCCTGATGTGTCACCATTGTTGCACCTCTGTGGCTGGAAGCACTGATCTATAATGAGTCAGGTATCTTCTGGACATGCTTGTAAACAGGATGGTACCATATGGACCCCAATCCTGGGACTAAGAGTTCTCCTGTGAGCAGCATGTCCAACATGTGCTGCTTGACTATGTGAGTGCAGTAAGATTGGTCTCACCAGATGATGGCACAATGCACTGACCCTTGGCCTCCCAGTAGTCCATTTTTTTTTAAATATTAAAGCATTTGTTCAAGTCAGATGGTGGGTTTAGTGTAAGAACATCTGGAGTTCCTCATTTAAAACAAGCATTTGTCAATGCCAAATGTTTGCTTGCTGGCATTAGCATTGGAAGTGCAGGAGTTAGACAGATGCAGAACAGGAATGGCAGTGAAGTATTGAACTGACGCCAGCCCCACCTTCACCCTTCAGAGATGGACAGGCATTGGGGTGTGCCTTTGGGTCATCGCCCAAAATGTTCACATAATTTCACCTCACCCTACCCTGCAGACACCAACAAGTGTCAAGATGAGCCTTGAGGTGTTCAGGCTTTACACTCACCCCACTCCATAAGGAAATATACTGAAATGGGTGCAGTTTAGGAGAACGAGGTGAACTTTGGAGCCGAAGAGTCCAAGGCACACCTCGATGCCTGTCACTGGCTACAGGGTGGGGGTGGGGGTGGAATGGCGTGAGCATTACTGTCAACAATCCCAGGTCACATCTCTGATGCCTATCAGTCCCTACAGAGTAGGACGTTATGGTGGGAAACCCTAATGCCCTGAGCGCTTCTTGGTATTTTCACTCCAAGTTTTCAACATGGTCTTTTTGTGACCCCATCGCATGAACAGTGACACTATCAGTTAGTTAGCTGAAAGGTGATTTTGCACAGCAACTGCACCATTTGGTGCCATAGGTGTGAAAACACATTTCAGGCAGGATGTGAAAAATGGCAGCTGTACTGTTCATGAGGTGTAAAAAAATGGTAATGTTGAAAATCTGGAGTGAAAATATAAAAAGAATTGGTGGAGTCACGTGCGTGAGTAGAAACTGTGCAACACACACCCGTAATGCAATTATTTGCAGGATTTTTTATGCCACATTTTTAACATAGGCATTTTGGGACCTCCACTCATGACCAGTGGCACTGTGATTTTCTTAATCTGTCCCGAACATTGATTTTGCACAGCGACCATGCCATTGTGTGGCACGTATGCAAAAACACATTTCAGGCAGGATGTGAAAAATGACAGTTGTACTGTTCATAAGGAGGTGTGTAAAAATGGCAATGTTGAAAATCTGGAGAGAAAACATTAAAAATTCTTGAAGTTACAAGCGTGTGTGGGAACTGCAAAACACACACTCGTTACACAGTCATTTTTTCACCAGATTTGCCATATAGGCTTTTTGGGAGCCTACCTCATGAACAGTGACACTGTCATTTCATTACTTGGTCCTGGAAGGTGATTCCACACAGTAACCAAGAAATCACCTTTCAGGACTGAGTAACGACATAACAGTGACTGAGTTCATGAGATGGGGTCCCAAGAACCCCGTGTTGAAAATTTGGGGCCAAAAGTCACAAAAATGGGTGAGATATCCACCTAAGTTGACCCCCCCCATTTATGCCATTACACAGTTTATCGTCATTTCTTCAGTTCGTGGTCGACTTTGAAGAGTGCAGACTTGTTCCCGCTGCACTGAAAATCATCACACCAGACTCCAGAGGTAAGTATGGGGTGAAGGTTGTGCAGGGAAGTGGGATGCGCAGAGGGTGGGTGCGGATTGGGGGAGGGGACCTGACGGTGAAGGACCGTTTTCTGTGTTTCAGGTTATAAAAATAAAAAACCACCGCGGACTGTTTTCTGTTTTTCACAGATGTAAGAGTTTGGGGATCATGATAGCCACACTGGGGTGGGCTCCTAGTGTGGTATACAATGGGAGTGGGGTGGGGGCAGGAAAATGCTGATGTGATGGGGGTTAAACATGCCAACAGGGGAATGGGCACCCTGTCAGCAAGCATATCTGTATTTGAGGCGGATGATGCCAAGGGGTTGGGCCCCCCCCAGTGGAAAGTGTGTCTGTATTGGGGGGGATGATGCCGAGGGGGACTGGGCACCCCCCTCAGCAAACAGAACACAGCAAAGGGGCACATGTGCTGATGGGGATTGGGCTCTCCCTTCGGCAAAAGAACTGGGGAAGGGGCATGCAGACAGGGGGATTGTGCACCCCCGACGTCGGCTTACTGGGGACTGTGAGAGGCGGACAGTGACAGCTACTGCCATGTTTATTGAAATGTTACACCAGGCAAGGCATGCCCTGCAATGAGTGGATGCTCCCTCATTGCAGCGGCGAAATCTTTTCAAGTTGATGGCACGCTTGCAGATTACCATCATAGCCAGCATGCTCCTTCATTGGTGACACACAGACGAGCTCCAAAAAGAAGTGGTGGCATTGGCCACAACACTGCTTCACCTCCGCAACCTGCTTCTCCAGCAAGCTGCCACAACATGTTTCTTGCACATGTGCGCAAGCAAACATAAAAAGAGTACGACAGACAGGAAATTCCTCCCCATCCACATATCAAACTATATACAGTATATAGCAAATAAAAGAAACTCCCATGATACCCTCAGCATTCTTGTCAATATAGCATGCTTGCAGAGTGGTAATTTGCTAGAATGCATGCCCTCTGCCCCCTTTCAGCTATACTAGCTGTCTGCAACACAGCTTTTGTTTATGATTGCTGAAGTCCTGAAAGACAACTTACAGTATAGGGAACTCTGCTGTTGAGAATAGGACCCTACCTTGCAATACTCCACATTTGATATCTTTCACTTGAAACATTGCTGACTCTGGAAATGTCTGTACTGCAACAACTGAGTGCTTGAGGTCTGTAATAATGAATCCTTCTTTGTTATGTAATCATTTTTAATTAACACAAGCTGAAACAATTTTTTTCTAACAGTTTGTCTTCATTAGATTATTTCTAGACAAGGACCAAGAACTACAGTTGAGTAAAATGAAAATAATTCTGTAGCAAAGGTTAATCTATAGTATCAGGTTGGGATTGAGCACAAGTAGTAGCTGTAGTATGTAACACAACGAAGTCGAGCACTCACCGCCTGTATGAAAACATCCCAGGCTCTTGAATAAATTAATACATTTTATCAATGCATGAAGAAGCTTCCTGAGCTAGTAGCCCTGATGGAAGAGGAACCCTTGGATATTGTGGCAGTCACAGGAACATGGTACATGGAGAGCCATGACTGGGATGTCAACATACCAGGGTACTCAATCTACAGAAGGGACAGGGAGGGTAAAAGAGGAGGTGGAGTAGCTCTCTACGTAAGGGAAGGGATCAAAGCTACAGAACTAAAAAATAAAGGGGGAGGACAAGAGGCACTGTGGGTCACCTTGGAGACAGGGAATGTCATCACAATCCGCACAGGGGTGGTATACAGACCCCCGTCTCATGGGGAGGAAATGGACAAGAAAATGATAGAGGACATTCTCAAAATGGCTGAAAAAGGGGAGATACTGTTGATGGGGGATCTGAATATGCCAGATGTTAACTGGATGACATGTACTGCAGTCACATCCAAGAACAGGGTCATTCTCTATGCAATACAGGGGGCATGCCTTAGACAGCTAGTACTGGAACTCACTCGAGAGGGAGCAATATTGGACCTGGTACTCTCAAATGGAGAGAGGATCATTTATCTGCTTTTGTTTACCGGGTAAGTCACACTAGACATTCAAGTGCCTATTTTCAGGTGCGACACAATAAGCACAACCATGGAGACAAGCCATACAAAAACAAGGATATTGGACTTTAGAAGGGCTGACTTTGGCAAAATGGGTGAATACCTGAGGAATGCACTAGCAAATGGCCAGAAAAGAAGGATGGAAGAACAATGGAGAAAAATCAAAACTGTCATCACTGAGGCAACAAGCCTATGTGTGAAACAAATAAAGAAAACAAAGTGGAGTAAAAAACCACTATGGTTCTCAAAAGAGGTGGCAAGGAAGGTTAAGGAGAAAAAGGCTGCATTCAAAAAATATAAGGAATCACAGAAGGAGCACAACAGGGAACTGTATCAATTAAAGCAGAAAGAAGTGGGAAAGGCAATCAGAATAGCAAAGGCCCAAACTGAGGAAAAGATAGCCAACTCAGTTAAGAAGGGGGATAAAACCTTTTATAGGTACATTAGGAAGTATAGAAAGGTTAAGGGAGGGATAGTGGAGATTAATAAGGGAGAGGGAGGTGGGCAGAGGGAGACAGTGAAAAGGCAGAGATACTGAATGAGTACTTTTGCTCAGTATTCACAAAAGAAGAATAGGAGTAGGAATTATCCAAACCAAACAATAGAAGCACTCTGAGTAGGGGGGTTGACACCAGTCCATTTATAGAAGAAAGAGTCCTGAAAGAACTCCTAAAACTCAAGGTGGGCAAAGCAATGGGGCCTGACTGGATTCACCCCAGAATCCTAAAATAACTAAGGGGGGACCTAGTGACACCTCTGACCATACTTTTTATCAAATCATGGGAGGATGGGGTGGTACCTGAGGACTGGAGGAGGGCAGATGTGATTCCCCTTCACAAAAGTGGGAGCAAGGCAGAAGCAGGAAACTACAGACCTGTTAGTTTGACCTCAGTGGTAGGGAAAATGATGGAATCACTTCTGAAAGAAAGAATTGTTGAGTACCTAGAGGCCAGCGGGGCACAGGACCAAAGCAGCATGGATTCACAGCAGGAAGGTCATGTCAGATGAATCTAATTGATTTCTTTGACTGGGTGACCAAAGTAATAGACCAGGGAGGGGCTGTGGATATGGCCTACCTAGACTTTAGCAAGGCATTTGACACAGTCCCGCACAAAAGATTAATAATCAAGTTAGCCAGCCTGGGAGTGGGTCCCAGGGTGGTAGCCTGGGTAGCAAATTGGCTGCACAAAGGTCACAGAAGGTAATAGTGAATGGATTTCATTCTGAAGAAAGTGGGGTTACTAGTGGAGTACCTTAGGGCTCAGTACTGGGTCCAGTCCTCTTTAACGTCTTTATAGGTGACATTGCAGAGGGTCTGGAAGGAAAGATATGCCTCTTTGCAGATGACACAAAGATCTGTAACAGAGTTGATACACAAGGGAGGGTAGAAAGGATGAGAAGGGACTTGACAAAGTTGGAGGAATGGTCAGACGTATGGCAACTTAAATTCAGTGCAAAGAAGTGCAAAGTAATGCACCTGGGAAACAAAAATCCAGGAGAAGAGTACACAATGGCAGGGGAGGTACTAACAACAACAATAATGGAAAGGGACCCGGGGGTAGTCATATCAGATGACCTAAAGGTGGGTAAGCAATGTGAAAAGTCAGTAAGGAGAGCCATGGGGATACTGGGATGCATAGGGAGGGGCATCACAAGTAGAAAAAGGGAAGTGGTTATCCCTCTGTATAGACAGTTGGTGAGACCTCATCTGGAGTACTGCATGCAGTTTTGGAGACCCCATCTATGCAAGGACATAGACAGGATGGAAGCAGTCCAGAGGAGGGTAACTAAAATGGTGCAGGGTCTGCATCAGAAACCATATGAAGAGAGGCTGACAGAGCTTAATATGTATATCCTTGATGGGAGGAGGGATGTGGGGACATAATAGAAATTTTCAAGTACCTCAAGGGAATCAACAAAGTACAGGAGGGTAGCATCTTTCAGAAAAAGAGATGTGCAAGAACAATGGGGCACAATTTAAAGATAGAGGGGGGATGACTCAGGGGTAATAAGGAGGAAATTATTTTTCATGGAGAGGGTGGTGGACACATATAACCGCCTTCCTGGGGAGATTGTGGGGTCTAAAACAGTGGGGGAATTCAACCATGCATGGGACAGACATAAGGCAATTATAGTGAGGGGTTGCAGGAAGTAGGCTGTTGGTTAACTAGAATCTGCAGCTTATCTAATAGGTAAGGAAATGGGCAGACTTGGTGGGCCAAGTGGTCCTTATCTGCCATCCAAGTCTATGTTTCTAAGAAACAAAAAATCAGGCAGCAACCACTTGACGTGTTTCGAAACTCCAGGTTCTTTTATCAAAGGCTGGTATACTGGTCCAACAGACATGCTTATGTAGTCAAGTACTTGTGACATCAATTTGATTTGATTTGAAATACTTGAATTTCATTGGTTCAACAAAAAATATCCTCATAAAGAACCATAATTACTATGAACTCATCATTCACACAAAAAACATAGTAAGCGTACATAAAAAAACATGGAAAGCATTTTAAAAAACATATTAACATCAGTTATCCATGTATGTTCCTCGTAGAGGTGCATATAGAGTGAGGCAAAGAAGAACACATGAGAGCAATAGAAAGAGGAGACCAGAGTTACAGATTTACGAGCAACACATATTTCAGAGGCACCCAGGGACACAGTGCATAACTTTGCTTTCCAGGCAGTGGACAAGGTATGCCAAAAACCTAGAGGTGGTGATTATGGCTGCTCCAAAGGGAAAGTTTCTGGATAGTTACCCTGGGAGCTACTAAAACACCTGGGCTGAACACAGATTTAGGTGACAGGCCTTTCTTACACAAAAGAAGGCGATAGGATGAAAGGGAAGAAAGGGATCTGGGGGTTATCATCTCAGATGACCTCAAGGTGGCAAAGTAGAGTACAAAGGCTATAGGGAGGGCCAGTGGCATGTTGGGGTGCATAGGTAGTGGTATCACTAGCAGGAGGAAGAAGGTGGTGATACCACTATATAAAACACTGGTGAGGCCTCATCTGGAATACTGTGTAGAGTTCTGGGGGCTGCATCTTCATAAGGACAGAGACAGGATGAAGGTGGTTCAGAGAATGGTGACTAGGATGGTGTAGGGTCTGCACCAGAAGACATATAAGGAGAGATTAAAAGACCTCAATATGTATACACTGGAAGAGAGGAAGGAGTGGGGAGACGTGATAGGAACCTTCAAGTATCTTAAAGACAGGCCAGCCTGGTGGCACTGCGGGTTGAGGCGCTGGACGCCACACCTCACTCCACACCGGCGACCCGACTTCCGAAGCGAGCTTGGGTGCCATGGGTCGACAGGGGAGGGATTGGATTGAGCACCTGGAGGGCTGATCTCCTCTCCCAGGGGGGAGGGCATTGAGATGCCCAGTGCTCCGGCGGCCCCTGGTGGAGATTGGGGGCGCCACAGAGGTGCGGGTGGCACATTACAGCGTGCCCGATGCTGGCAGTGTTGCCGTGCGCCAAGCGTCAGTGGTGCACACGCAGGGGGAGAAAGGCCAGAAAAAGGAAACACCCGACTCAAAGGGATAGGCGACAGCACTTATCCTCCATGCCCAGCGCCGGATCCGACTCAGCCGGGTCTCATCACTCTTCCACCTGGGTCCAACCCACTTGCCAAGGCTGCCTAATTAAGGAGCCCAAGGAAGGAGTTGGGCTACCCTCCCTGGGCAGGTTAAACCGGGGGTGCTGGCAGTTGGGGGGAAGAGAGGACACTAGACCGCAGAAGATCTTAGGTGGGCAGGCACAGGGAGAGGATGCCTGAGAGAGTTCCCCCGAGCCGTGATCGGAGGGAAAAATAGTTGACAAAAAAAAAAAAGTATCTTAAAGACAAAAACAAGGTGCAAGTGTGTGACATCTTTCAATATAGGAGAAGTACAAGAACAAGGGGGTATGATATGAGATTGGAGGTAGGTAGGATAAGGGGAAATGGAAGGAAGTGTTTTTTCCACAGAAAGGATGGTGGATGCATGGAATAGACTGCCACAGGAGGTGGTAGGGACATGCACAGTGGGCGATTTAAACATGCTTGGGATCGGCACAAGGGAACCCTAGAGGTGGAAAGGAGAGGCTAAAGCCAATAATCAACAAGGGTCAGCGTCCACTAATAAATGTAGGGTATACAGTTAGACTGGATTGACGTCGCAGTCCTTATCTGCCGTCATTTTCTGTTTCTATGATGATAATATGTATGCCCCTAAGGATCCAACAGGAAACACTGTAAGATGTACTTGCACTTTGAAACAAATAATAGGATCTTCAAATGTTGTCCTTTTGAGTGTGTATATATACTGTATGGATTATTTCTATTATGTTTCTCTCTCCCCCTCTATTTATTCTCCTCATCTGGAACATGCAGTTTGTGAATTTTTCTGACTTTCAAAGAGTAATCTGCCTTTTCTACTCTTTCCACCCTCCTCCCCTTGGTTCCTTGCCTCACACTATATGCACCTCTACCAGGAAAATACATGGATAACTGATGTTAATATGTTTTTTAACGCTTTTAATGTTTTTTATGTATGTTTCATATGTTTTTTATGTGTGAATGATGAGTTTATAGTAATTATGGTTATTTATGAGGATTTTTTTTGTGAAACCAATGAAATTCAAGTATTTCAAATCAAGTCATGATGATGTCACAAGTACTTGACTATGTAAGCATGTCTGTTGGACCAGTATACCAGACTTTGATAAAGAAACCTGGAGTTCCGAAACGCATCAAGCGGTTGCTACCTGATTTTTTATTTTTTCATACATTAATAAAATGTATTAATTTATTCAAGAGCCTGGAGTGTTTTCATACAGGTGGAGAGTGCTCGACTTAATTGTGCTACACGCTTGCATTTGGTCTTGAAGCACCACTGTCCCAGTGCGTCCCATTGTAGTAACTGATGATTAGTAGCTGTAGCAGTAATCACTTCAGTCCTTTCTTGTTTTCCCTATTTTACATATTTATGTTATCTGTACTAAAACAATGCTGAGTGAACTGGTTAGAGCCACACTAAGTGCCTGCCAATCTTTCTTCCATAAGGGTAGATACATAGAGCACTGAGGAATTGGACCTTTTGCCCTTCTCATTTTGTGACTGAGGATAGTAATGTCGTTAGTTCTGCAACAGGGAAATGTATATTTCTGAGTCCACTTGTCACTCCCAGGAAGTAAACTGCCTCCCTAATCTACTGTATTCTGTTTGCTACAAGATTACTGTACAAACAGACCACTCTCCCACTGCTCTAAATTCACCTCCATGCACTGGCTGGGTGAACTCCCTTCCTACCTCTCCCCTCATTTATAACCACCCCACACACCTTCTCACTCCCTTAGATCATCCGACTCCCGTACTCTGGCGGTCTCCTGCAGAGCCACTCTCATCGGCCAATCCGGTTACTCTCACCGCCTCCCAAATCTGTGGAATTCCCTCCTCCCTCAAATTCATCACTCATCCTCCTACTACTCCATCAGCTCTGCCCTTAAAAACTCCCTTGCACCTAGCTGTTCCTCCTAAAACCCTTCCTCTAAGCCCCTGAAAAACCCTACCCCTCCTCAGTACCCATACAATGCCCCTGCTGCTGCTCCACCCCCTACCCACCTAAAAACTAGCATTCCTTCTCTTCCCCCAGTTCCTTCCCTGCAGACCTTCCATTGTTCTCTTACATCCCAATTCCATATTTTATTTTATTTTTTTATTTTATTTTAGTCTTTGGTAACCGGGTAAGGCCCACTAGGCACAAGTTCCTGTTTTCAGGGGCAACCTGGGAGCACTGGGCAGTTAAGTGACTTGCTCAGAGTCACACAGTATGCAAGTGGAGGTTGTGAGAATCAAACTCATGTCTGGTCTGCTGGATGTATTAAGCTCATTCACACCTCGTTCCTCTAACCTCTAGGCTATACTGCCAACCCTATATGTTTCTCCCCTATCTCCCCCCAACCCTCCCTGATCCCATCAGTATCCCATAGCTTTCTAAATCTCTCCTTCATCAATACCCTCTAGGACTGCCTTGTCATCTTCACCCCCATCCTGGATCATTTCATATACTGTATAATGTGTCCTGTATAATTCCAAGGTGCCCATTTGACCCATATATATTTCCATATGTGTATGTTTTTGTGCCATGTTCATAATTATTGTATCCTTCATCTATATCTAAACACACATTGCTCACTGTCAATGCCTCCTACTGTTACTTCAGTATATATTTCCTTGTTTTATTTTTTTGCTTTTTTGGTATACTGTGTATTGTATTATCGCTGTATTGTTCTTATTGAATAACCCTAGGTCCACCTCGAAAAAGAGCATTGCTCAACAGTGATCGCCTGTTTAAATAAAGATTTTGATTGATTGATTTTTCAGTCATCCAAAGTTGTCCCCAGGGCCAGTCCCTACCCGATCCTTTCACCATTAGTCCAACTCTTCCCACCACTTCTCCACATCCTAAAGGGCTGGGATTCGGCCTCTCTCCTCTCTCACCTTCACCCTGTCTTCTGTTCTTCTGAAGCATATTCCCCCTTGCTGCCTACAATCTGCTTCACTCCTATCATACTCTACCACTCACTGACACAACCTGCTCCCTTCCTGTAGTCCTTGCCCCTTGCCTTGTGCAGGTAGGGTACTCAGCATACTGGAGGGGTCAGGCCCTAGCAGACCTTTCTCCTCCTACCTCTTCCTTCACCTACTCATTCTATCCTCTTCCACCATCCTCCCCCACTTCTTTGCCTACTGACATACCTACCTCTCTCTCACCTTCCCTTCTCCTCCTCCTTACGTGGTCCAAGCTATGGCAGACCCCTAATGTCTAATGCACTTGTAGTTAACTTGCACTTCTGTTACACCTTAGCTAACCTGTTCTGTCTGTGTTTACTCCTTACTAACTTCCCTAGCTCAAACTACAGTTCTATTCAGCCATTTTCTAGCTACATAGTTATGTGTCATGTAGTGTATGCTTAAATGTTATTTTGTGTTGTTGTATCTATCTAGTCCAAAAGTGTCGGCATAGTATCTATCTAGTTCAAAACTGTTAGCATCCCACTATTTTATTACTCCTGTACAGTCTGCTCAAATTATTTGAATGTAATCTATGTAAAGTTATACTGTGTACCAAATCTCTGTAAACTATCCTCATGTTCCCCTACCCCCAGGTCGCACCAGGAGACGAGCAACTTGTTGCTCAGCTTGCCTTCCTGGTGAAACATTTCAATAAATAAATAAAACATTGGTATCTTGTAAACTGCTTTACTGGATCAGTTGAGTTGTTAAGGAAAGCCTAAGGGCCTCACTTGCTGTAGATGGCTGTTATTACTTGTTGCATGAATTTTGTCAAAATGCATGTAACCACCCCTATCCATGAGGTGTGCTAACTAAGGCTGAAGGTGGTAAAAAGGCAATGTCTGTTATGCCTACAGGTGAATGGCACCTGAGTTCATGGTTAGAAATGAGCTTGGAAAGTGGCATTGTGCTTCCACCTATGGGAATCTTTATGGCAGAGTGCTGCCAGGGTGTTTCTCCATAGGAAACAAATATACCCCCACCCTCTGTGACAGGGAAGGCAATAACACAATCTCTAAACACTCCCATTTCTAAATTAACATCCTCCGAGTCGCTCATTGCGCATCGGAGGATCACTGAAATATTGCAGTTGCTGTAATGCTGCAGTCGCTGTAATTGTAGTAGCTGATTTTGCTTTGTTGTAATCGACTCACTGTAATTGAGTAGCTGAATTGACATGCTACCTTATTCTGTACCATATTTATACTCTTAGGGTATTTAAAAGTCTCTGTCATATCCACTCTCTCTCTCCTCACTTCGAGCAAATACATATTGAGGTCCTCTGGTCTCTCCTCATATGACTGCTGGCGCAGCCCTTGCACCATTTTTGTTACCCTTCTCTGAACTGCCTCTGCTCTGTCTATATCCTTCCGGAGATGCGGCCTCCAGAAGGATGTATTAATTTTGTTGTTCTGCAGATCTGAACTAGTCTTCAAACTGATGTCAGTTTCCCAGGGACAGGAGGTACTAATTATTTTTCCCCCCGCCTTGCTTGCCCCCTGGCCTGTCTCTGCTTCTGGCTGCTCATGGCCCCCCCGATCTCCTCGCCCCGACCCCCTTCCACTCACCTCAGATCGCAGCTGACCCAGGGGTTGCCCGGCGTATCCCTTCACCAGATGGGTCCCTCTACTCCGAGGGGGAAGGCGCCAGGAGGGGAAACCAGCGCACTAGTCAATCAGTCCCCAGGCGCTGCTGAGGTAGATTCTGGGGCGTCAGAGCATCTGAGTCAGCAGGAGCCAGCAGCCATCATCCGGCCAACCAGGAGGCTAGGATTTTTGCTTTTCTCCCCGGGGGCATGGTGTGCCATGAACGTCTAGGCCAAGCCAACATTCACCATGCCCCTTGTGCAGTGGGGCTCACTTAAGCTGTTTCTCTCCCAGCTTCCACCAGGAGGCAGCAGACAGTGAGCCACATCCCCTCCCTCCCTCCCCTTGGAGAAGGCGAGCAGTCACGGGATGCTCAAGCCTCCCCCTCGACCGGCTCTCCAGCGACCCAAGTCCATTCCCAAACCCGGGTTGCCGGCATCGCAAGTGGAAATCCAACCACTGCACCGACAAGCCAGTGAGGAGGTACTAATTTTGTTGTTTTGCTGTGCTGAACTAGTCTCCAAAGTTTGTGATCCCAGGGGAGGAGTGGTTTTGCACTTTATGCAGCTTTGAGAGCTGCTTGAAACTGAGCAACCTCCTTTCTGTGGATTCCCCAACCTCGAAGGCAGTCTAGGGGCCGGTTGAATGAAGAGAGGTGGTGACATGCAGAAAATGGTGAGAAGGGCACTGAACAAGCCAATAGAATTAATGACAGCTGCAGTCTGGACCAGGACCAGGGCGAAGGAGCAGTGCAGGAGAAGGTGGCAGCAGTGCTCTGGAAACAGCCAAAGGTAAGCCAACCCTCATTTAGAATGGGATTACATGCAAAATGAAGTGCACCTTCAGGACTGGAACTGTTTAATGGCTTTACGTGTTACTGCACCAGTACCTCAGCTTGAAAACAGATACCTGTGATGCTATAATCCTTCAAATCCAGGTCACACACATTTCATTAGGCATGTCTGGAGGGAGGCAGAACTAAAATCTGATTGGTAATCTATGAATTTACTGTTTTATTAATGTCAGTTGAGAAAATCAGACCTGTAAGGGTGAGGTATAAAAAATGACACCAAAAACATTTCCAGTTATTTCCCAACCTTTAGCACATTAAAAAGTCAGGGTCTGTTGTTCTGGTTGCTCAAAATATTTGTCAGCAGACGGTGCACTAATCAGAATTTATGGTCTAAATGTTAATAAATGGAACAATGGCAAGCCATTAGGGACATAATTCAGAATCCCTGGCTGTATAGTAAAACACATACACTATATAGTGAAACACATACAGTACATCAAATAGTGAAATATATACATTATATAGTTAAATGCATACACAATGTAGTGAACCACATACATGATCTACTGAAATATATACATCATATAGTGAAATACATATACTGTATACCGAAATGCATATATCATATAATGAAGCACATACATTATATAGTGAAATGCTTACACTATATAGTGAAATATATACACTGTCTACTGAAATCCACATACTGAGTACTCGAAATCCACATACACTATATACTGAAACATATACACTACCTATTATGATACATACACTACAGACTGAAAAATCCACATAAACTATCTACTGAAACAAATACTCTATACATTGTAACACATACACTATATATTGAAAAAATTTGCATACACTCTGTACTGAAACAAGCACGCTACATATTGAAATACATACACTATCTATTGAAATACATACACTACACATTGAAAAATCCACATGCACTGTCTACTGAAACAAACACACTATATATTGAAACATCTACACTTCATATTGAAATATATACACTATCTATTGAAATAAATACATATGCACTGTAAAATCTGCATACACTATATACTGAAACAAATACACTATATATTAAAACACTTACCCTATCTATTGAAAAATGTTGCTTACTCTATACAGTATACTGAAAGAAATATATTGCATATTGAAATACATACACAGTATGTTTAAAAAAATCCACATACACTATATACCGAAACAAATATACTACTACATGGTGAAACACATACACTATGTATTGAAATACACACACTATGGACTGAAAAATCCACATACACTATATACTGAAACAAATAAACTATATACTGAAATGGATTACATTCTGAAATGACCCATCCCCCTTGAATGACCTGTCCCTGCACTTATTTCCTGTTGCATTCAATTAGTTGCTGGCCTGGTGAGAGGAAGTCTAAAGCTGCAGAGTGGAAGGTAAACAAAACAGGGTTCTTTTATTCTACTTCTTTATTGGGGGGGTTTCCATCTTGTTTTGCTTGCATACCTTTAATCAAATTTCAGAACATTGTGATGAGACAATAAACTTTTAGAACTAATTTAAAATGTTTTAGTTTATTCTTTTAAGTTTGCCCTCATTTACTGTTAAAACACATTTGTATGGGAAGCTAATACTTAAGATATTCCTAACATAAACATAGGGGGCTGCATGCGTTATTCCAAGTTATATTTTTGATCAGATTTATGTGTAATTAATTACTGTGTTAGGCCAGCAACTTATCTAAGCTGAGTGCTTAGGAAGCACTTCAGGAGCCATGATAGGGTTAGCCAAAAGCTTTGTTAGTTTGTACTCTATGGACTATGTTTTGGTTTAGTTTTTGTTTTTATTTTAATATTTTGTTTAATAAAAGTTTCTTGGTTAAGAAACAAAAAATATGTATTTTTGCTGCAATCCATCAGTGCCCAATTTTCATCAAGAGCTTAGCTGGCATATGCATGTAATTTGCATGTTTCTATACTAAATAACTTTACTGTGATGCCTCATTGAAGGCATTCACAGTCTATTTTGGGGTTTGAGCTTCTCAAACTGTATTTTATTTCTTTTTTTTTTCAAAGAGATTTTTATCTCCTTAGTCACCCTGCAACCCCCTTGCCTACTGACATCTCCAGCCCAATCACCCACCATCCCCAGGACTTACCTGCTCTGATATCCCCCCCACACACACATATCCCCCGTGTTGGGGCCATGAGGTGGAGGGCCATTGACAAGGAGACACATATTCACACAGAAGCAGAGCCTGGTTAGTAGTGCAGAATCTGTGGCAGGTTGTTGGATCATTCTGCCATTGGGGCTTTTCTACCTTTGGTTTCATCCCCTGAGCAGCAAAGCAAGCAATGATGCAATTGTATATAAAGGCAGAGGCTTACTTTGTGCTTGCCTGAGCACTTTCTCTCATGCAACTCCACTGCCCTGCCAGCCCTCCTCAGCTAGGTGGATGTTGAAGAGCAGGGTTTTCAAACTCCCCCTCCCTTAGAGGAGAGCATTCTCTGAGATGCTCAATCATATACCCCCCCAGCTAACCCCTGTGCAACCCAGGTCCACCCCCCAAAACTGGGGCACTGGCATGGGAGGCAGTATGGTTGCCATCAAGCTGCTAGGCTAGCCCACCTGACTGTGTTTTTATAAGTAAATAAAGACAGCATTCAGATGGAAGAAGAAAAAAACTGTATTTTAACTAGTTTGTTATAAACATTTTAAGTCGCATCAAAATGTTGTGAAATCGGATAAAGGTTTTGCAAGCAAAATAAGATAAAACAATACATAAAGAGATAGATAAGATAACCCTCTTATGTTTACTTTCTGCATCTTAAGAGGCATCGGCCAGGATTTTTAGTCGGTTAGGGCCCATTTTCAGAAGGTTAGCATAGTGCTAAACATTACACTATGTGGGAACAGCATGGTTGGATAGGCGTCATATTCAGCAGCCCCTGATGCTAACCTGATCATGTGCGTATACATATGTACTACTATGGCCATGCAAATGAGTAATCCTCTCCTGCATACAGAGCACAGTGCCATATAAAAGGTTTCCTTCTTAGTGACAATCAGTACCTCCCCCTACATTTTGTACTCAGCTTGTAGGTTTCTATGTCCTAGATGCTTTATTTTGCACTTTTTGGCTTTGAACCCTTGCTGCCATGTCCCGTACCACTCTTTGAGTTTTCTAAGGTCCCTACTCATTCTCTCCATCTGCACCTTTCAACACTACTACAGATTGTGGTGTCATCTGTAAAAAGGCACATCTTCCCTTCCTGTTCTTCTGTAATGCCACTGATAAAGACATTGAAGAGGACTTGTTCCATTACTGAGCCCTCCGGCACCCTACTGGTCACTCTCTCTCTTCATTGGAGTGAGTGCAATTTACCACCGCCTTCTGTGGCTGTACGCTATCCCCGATGCAGCACTTAGGAGTGCACAACACTAATGACTGGGTCTGAAAATGGGGGCCCACGTACCACTGTAACAGGATTAGCACTGTACTGTGATAAGCATGGCTGGTACTATTTTAAAAAGCATTCTTTTGTGCAGTGCTAACTTGTTAGCGTGGCACTATTTTCTTTTTTTTGCTCAGGATTACTAATTGTAACCAGGTGCCCATACAACTGGAGGTTAATCTAATGCATATAAGGTATACAGGTATATGAACTGCTTTCTGAATGTGGTAATACACTGCCTGGTTAGTGCTAGTTAATGATTCTGGGAATCGTGTTTTAACTGCACACACGCAGCCTGCCAGCAACGTCCCCCACACGTGCGCACGCACACACACACACACACACACACACACGCACACACACACACACACACAGTCAGTCCTGGACACAATAAAAAAAATTTCTTGGTAGTCTGGTGATCCCCCACTCACCTAATCCAGGTAGATCTAGAATATTTTTCCCAAGTCATTCTTGCTGCGGTTATTCTACACATATTTCTCAGCCTGTCTGGTGCTGAGGAAAACAAGCTTCAGCATTAGCAACCGGCTGGAAAATAACTAAAAATGCTAAATTTTGTATTGGGCTGTCAGAGGGAAGAGGCTGCTAAAGAGCAGAGCTTCAGTGAAGACTCTTGGGGAAAAATACCGGGGACAATCTGGGTGCCTTTTTCAACAACCAGTGAGGTGTTGAGAGAACCTCTTACATGTTAACTGTGGTTGAGAAGAGTGGCTTCTGCCAATGGGGAGCTGCCAGAAAGCTCCCAAGGGGAAAGAACTTTGGTTTCTGAGTTCAGTTCAGTGGGAGCCCCTCCACAGGGAGGGGGTCTCCAGCTCCAAGGGAGAAGGTGGGGTTGCAGGGCTATGAGGGGGCTGCCTGGGGGCTGCCAGCGGTCTGTTCCCCCAGAGCTGGTTGTGCCTTTCCCCATCAAGAGAGAAAAGAGAAGATTTTGCAGGCAGCTTTGCAGAGGGAGAACTGCAGTATTCTGTTGCTGCATAGAGAAATTGCACCACAGTGGTGAAAGTGTTCAGAGTAAAGGTTAAATGGATTGAGAAAAAGGATTAAGGAAATGGACAGATTTGCATCAAAAGGATGGGGAGAAATTCTCTTCAGTTTCATCTGTGCCACATCGGTGAGCCACGGATGATCAAGGATTTTTGATGAGAGAAGTAAGAAAAATTGTAAAAGGTTCTGTCTGACTCTAGTAACGACAAGGCATCTACAGGAAAAGGGAAAGAAAGGTTAAATGACTGGTTTTTAGCAGAGAAAACTGGATTGTAGAAAATGGTTATGAAAATTGGATTGGAACCTAGGTTTTAAGAAGCTGAAGAGAGAGCCTCTTCTGTCTAGCATCGACTAGCACCTGCATGGTAAGAAAAGGGACTTTCTTGATGTATTTCTGAAAAAGAGTTCCTAAACTTGCATGTGAGCCAGAGCACAACAGTGGCCGCTGTGTTGGCGTTGAAAGACTGTGGGGGCAGAGGGATGAGCGGGTGCTGTCTGGGCAGGTGCCTGCTGTCTGCTCCTGAGATGCAGCAAGATGGGAGACTGTTGTGGTAAACCTCTGGATTTTCAGACTCTACATAGTCCCCCCAGAGCCTGATATTCAGGAAGGTAGCCAAGACTGCATGACTACACACCATAGCAGGTAACTGAAGAAAGAATGGAAATGATCTGAAGAATTCATCCTAAACCCAGTGCCAGTTTGAGAGCTCACTGACCCCAATCAAGTGGGGCTGTTGGCAGCAACAGATTGTGGGTTTGTGCCTGGATGCTGGGGTGCTCTGACCTGTGGGGAAGCCGGGTTATGGGGATGCTCTTGTGTCTTGGTCCCTTGTGGCTGGCGGACCTTATGTGATGTCCTGCAGTGGGCCTCTGTGGACTGGGGAGGGATGGGCTGCAAAACCTTTGGTCATGCTGAAGATCCAAGCAGCAGCCTCTATGCCTTCAAGTGTTAAGTATCAGGCCCGGTTCTGCATCTGCTGATCCATCTACCCCAGGACTTCAGTCTTGTGTGCCATCCGAGGACTAATACCGCAGAGCCGTGAGTGAGGGCAAGAATTGCCCTGCACCTGGGGAATATATAGTTATGTGTGTTCAAGTTCACTGGCACTGAAAGCCAATTCAAGGTTTAAAGCAATCAAGGGGAACATGTGGGGGGTTACTTGGTTCAGGTGGGTGTGCCGGCCGACCAGCTGCACCTCAGGCCTGCAGCTTGACATTTAGGTACCCCGAGACAAAATTTGGGGCGTCATTCTGAACTGGCACAAGTGGGTTTGGGTTTGGTAATACCTGCAGCAGTTAGATTGTCAGGTAGTTTGGTGGCTGCATTATCAAAAGATGATTTGGGTTAAAATCAAAAGGGGAATGCTGTTTCAGAAAATGCTAAATCTTTAAAATGCAAATTTAAAATGTTGCTGAACCTCTGTTCCATTCTACCCCATTCTAACCTTCCCAGTGTAAATAAATTATGTTGTTACTGTTTTAACAAGCATTTGTCAATGCCGAACGTTCGCTTGCAGGTATTTGCAGTGGTGTTTGGCATGTATGGTACTTTACCCTAATGCCCTGTGCGATTGCTGGTATTTGCACAATAAATTGTCAGCATGACCTTTTTGTTACCCCCATTGTGCACTACATAAGCGGAAACACGTTTTGGGCAGGATGTGAAAAATGACAGCTGTACTGCTCATAAGGAAGTATGGTAAAATGCCAATGTTGAAAATCTGGAGTGGAAATATTGAAAATTCGCAAACCTACGAGCATGCGTGGGAACTGTGCAATGCACGCTCGTAAAACAGTCATTTTTAGGAATTTTTTCACCAAATTTTCAACATTGCCATTTTAAAACCTCTGCTAATGAACAGTGTCACTGTGATTTTCTTACTGTGTCCCATACATTGATTTCGCACACCGACTGCGCCATTGTGCACTACATGGGGTGAAAGACGTTTTGGGCAGGATGTGAAAAATGACAGCTGTACTGCTCATAAGGAGGTGTGGTAAAATGGCAATGTTGAAAATCTGGAGTGAAAATATTGAGAACATGAAACTTACGGACGTGCGTAGGAACTCGCCAATGCAGAGTCATAAAACAGTCATTTTTAGAATTGTCTGCCAAATTTTCCAGCACAGCCATTTTAAGACCTCTGCTCATGATCAGTGTCACTGTGATTTTCTTAATGTGTCCCATACATTGAGTTACTTTACCGACTGCGCCATTGTATGCTTCACATGAGCAGAAACACATTTTGGACAGGATGTGAAAATGACAGGTGTACTGCTCATGAGGAGTGTGGTAAAATGAGCAATGTTGAAAATCTGGAGTGCAAATATTGAAAATTTACAAACGTACGAGCGTGCATAGGAACTGCGCAACACACGCTCGTAAAACAGTCATTTTTAGGAATTGTTTCACCAAATTTTCAACATTGCCATTTTAAGACCTGTGCTCATGAACAGTGTCACTGTGATTTTCTTAATGTGTTCCATACATTGATTTCGCACATCGACTGCGCCATTGTGCACTACATGGGCGGAAACACGTTTTGGGTGAGATGTGAAAAATGACAGCTGTACAACTCATAAGAAGGTGTGATAAAATGGCAATGTTGAAAATCTCAAATGAAAATAATGAAAATTCGTGAACTTATGAGCCTTGTGTAGGAACTCGCCAATGCACTCGTAAAACAGTCATTTTGGAATTTTACATCAAATTTTCAACATGGGGTTTTGGGGCCTTCTCGCAGATAATGTCACTGTATGGTGTTATTCAAGGCGAAGGGTGATTTCATGCAGTGACTGCGAAATCCCCTTGGGCCGAATAACGCCATGACAGTGACAGAATTCATGAGAAGGGTCCCAAAAACCCATGTTGAAAATGTGGTGCAAAAATTCCAAAAATGACTGAGATATGCAATAAAGTTGAAACCCCTATCTAGCCATTATACAGCTTACGGCATTTCCTCAGTTCGCGGTCAGCTTTGAAGAGTGCAGACATGTTCCGGTCCACGAAGATCGTCAGCGCGGAGTCCGGAGAGTAAGTATGGGGTGAGGGGGTGTGGGGAGGCTGGAGTGCGCATTGGGTGGAGTCGGGTTGTGGGAGGGGCTGGCAGACTGCCGTGGGACCATTTTTATTTTACAGGTTAAAAAAAAAAGGACGACGGGACGTTTGCCACGCTGGGTGGGCCCCAGCATGGCAGAAGATGTGGGGGTCCAAGAGCCGACAGAGGATTGGGCACCCTCCGGCAAAACAACCAAACGCTTGCCACGCTGGCGTGGGCCCCCAG
The DNA here is from genome assembly GCA_016271365.2 of Neoceratodus forsteri. Lineage (NCBI taxonomy): Eukaryota > Metazoa > Chordata > Ceratodontiformes > Ceratodontidae > Neoceratodus > Neoceratodus forsteri. The sequence goes on along the minus strand of JADMNL010000023.1, from coordinate 123,445,584 downwards.
CATGACAGCAGGATGGCTTTGGGGAGGCCATGGAGCTGACGGGGGATTGGGCACCCCCGTTGGCAAAACAACAGAACGCTTGCCACGCTGGGTGGGCTCCCAGCATGGCAGCAGGATGGCTTTGGGGCCATGGAGCCGGAGGGTTAGGCATCCGATCGACCAAACTCGCGTTGCCACGCTGAGTGGGCACCCAGCGTGTACAACTTTGAGAGAATGGCGGCGGCACTCAGTATGGCAGCGGTGCTTTCCTTTGAAGCAGAGGAACACCACTGTCATACTGAGCTCCTGCACCCATTGGTGCAGGGCTACGCGCCTGCTCAAGGGAGCAGTGCATTGGATGGGAGGGCACACCTCCAAGTGTGCTATCTCCCAAAACGTTCCTTGTGCATGAGCGCAAGCGAACGTAAAAAGGTCTGACTCAAAAGCCTGATTTTAGTAAGCATGTTATTACTAGAAATGAATGATGGACGATGTGGAATGTGGGGATGTTCGATTCTGGCAAGTCCATGTATGGGGCAACTGTTGGGAAGATGGGTTGGTATGATAATACAGGGGGTTGTACTGGTAGAGATCAGACCCACTTAAATGTACTTGGGGTGGCACCAGCATTTTCTTTGTGATTTTGGGAAAGGACCTCCAGTAATATCAAATATAGGAACCCAGGCCCCTTAACCGTGATCAGGCCTGCACGGCAGGGGTAGTGGCCCTCTCTAGGATGGCGCCAGAGAGGGCCACAAGCCAAAAACACAGATTTTGGTTGTTGTGGTTGTCTTAACCCATGTTTCAACACAAATCACTTCCACACTGATGTCAGCATGGGTTAAGGCAACAGTGTTGGTCTAAAACTATGCTCTTGCCTACCTCTGAGCAGGGTTTAAGCACAGTTTTAGAACGTGGATTGTAATATGGTTTTTACCATGCTACAGTCTGGAAATGTATTTATTGAAATGTTTCACTAGGAAGGGCACTCTGAACAACAAGTTGCTCATCTCACGGTGCATCCTGGGGGAAAGGGGAATGGGAGTGTACAGTGAAATTCATCAACGCGAAGCAGTAGAAGGTACATTATTGTATTGCAACATACAGCAATTAAACATTAGCAACTACAGACAAGATGGTGCACAGCATACTAGCATGACATCAAGCAAGACATCCTAGAGCACGAACATACATTGAACTAAACATAGAAATAAACCTTTTAAACCATTTAATAGGGATCTATGTGATAACGGCAATCACAGAAAGGCGATCACTGTTAGGAAGACTGTACATCGGCGAAAATACATTTTGTCGATGTATAATCCTGGCGCAAGGCAAAATGGCCCCACACCCCCTACTAAAGATTATCAACTCCAGGGGGTACATGTCGGGGGGGTGAAAAGTAAAAGAAAAATTCCTTGGCCAGTGCAAAAATTCTGACATGCCCAGCACTGAACCTGGCACCCTCCCAACCATAGCCTGCCACGAACCCGCCACGCCACACGGCTTTCTCAGCAACCGACTGTCACGCTACCCCTCACTAACCCTCCCTCCCCTTCTGCCTGTAGCACAGCACGATTGCTCCCCCAGCACATGTATACATAGAGAGACAGGATGTCGCTATACCCACATTCACCCCTTGTCAACTCGCCATGAGAACAGGCACCGCTATTGAGCCACCATTTCGGTAAGCACTCTGTAGCAATAACTTTTCTCACGTGATACCATTTAACAACGTTACAATGGTTTTAAAAAGCCCTAAGGCAGAATATTCAAGCTTTTTTGTGATTGTTAGACAGGTTATTAATTTGCTAATCCCAGTTTGCACCTCTAAAGCAGGATAGTACTGCAAAGGGCCATATGATTGCTTGGTTACCAAGTCACTAGCCCATTTGTAAGTGGCCCTAATCCATCCTCGTGCACCTATGTAAAGCAGCTAACAACACTCTGCACATAGGCACATCGGCATGCTGGGAGGTTTGGAGAGGTGTATCTATCCATTAGTGCAACACTAGTTACTGGCTCCCCAAACCAGGTGTTATGGGCTGCACATCCCTACACTCCAAGCACCTGGCCATGTCAGGCCCCCACTAGCCCTGGCTCCCCACTGGTACATGGCATAACTGTCCAGGTGCCCAGTGCCCCACTCCCCAAATTGCATGCCTGTGTAATAAGACATTTGTCCCATGTGTCCAGCAGACCCCCCCACCCCTGATCAACTGGGCCTCAATCAGACATTTGATACGATCAGTAATTCCTCTCTACCATTTGCCTGATATCCAGACCAGGGTTCCCCATGTGCCCAATTAGTAGTCTGCCAAGAGCTGTAATTCTTCCATACCACATCCTTGGTGTTGAGTGGTTCCTCCGACCCATAAGTATGATATCTACCCCCCACGACCAGCCCACCCTTTATCACTGCAACTGCCCCCACCTGACCCCAACCTATGGTGTACGGTGACCAGCACAGACCCTCCACTCACATCCATAGCAGCCACCGACTGAATGACAGTTCACAATCAGATGCCTACTGTAGTAAAATCTGTTTCTAAAGTAGGCGTGCGATCATGAGCATAGAAACACTGAATTTGTCATCCAAAAAGGACCGCTTGGCCTATCTAGTCTGCCTAAATGTTTTCTGCCTCATCTTCCTCCTTACATGCTGCCTGGTCTCCATCGACCCTTCCACCTCCCAGCCTCTTCTGTAATATTCCACTATGTCTACGCCACATATGCTTGAAGCCCCCTACTGTTTTAGCCTCCACCACTTCAGCTGGCAGTCTGTTCCAAGTATCTACCAATATTTTCTAACATCTCTCTTGACCCCCCCCCAGCTTCACTGCATTCCCGCTGGTCCTGGTGCTCTTTCACATTTGAAAGAGATTCCCCTGGACCCTGTTCACTCCTGTAAGATACTTGTAGCCTGTATCATGTCGCTTTTCTCTTCTAGAGTATACATGCTGAGATCCCTCTGTCTCTCCTCTTAGGGCTTCTCATGTAAATCCTGCACCATTTTAGTTGCCCTCCTGTGGACTTCCTCCTCTCTGTCTATGTTATTTCTGAGGTTTGTTATCAAAAACTACATCGTACTCTAGGTGGTGTCTGGCAACACCACCTCCTTCCTCCTGATGGAGAGACCCTCCCTTCACACCCCAGCATCGCACTAGCCCTACCCACTGCTTTGTCACAGTGCCACCTTAAGGTCCTTAGACATAATAATCCCAAGATCCCTTTCCTGTTTATTGACTGATAACCCCCCCCATCCTATACTCTGCTCTTGGGTTCCTGTGTCCTAGGTGCATGATTTTGCACTTTTTGGCATTGAACGCAACTGCCATGCTTTTTACCACTCCTCAAAATTCACAAGATCCCTGATCATTCTCTTCATCACTCCTGGGTGTCCACACTATTGCAAATTTTGATATCATCTGCAAAAAGGCATACCTTCCCATCAGCTCTTCTGCAGTGTCCCCTACGTTCAAAAGGATTGGTCTCAGAACTAAGCCCTGTGGCACCCCACTGGTCACAATCTCATCATTAGAGTGAGCACCATTAACCAACACCCTCTGTCTCTTATCCATTAACTAGCTACTGTACTAATTGGAAGGCTACAGCCTGTAGTTCAAGGGGGCAGTGCAACTGGACCCCCCCATTCAGCCCATTTAAGGGTTGCTCTCCTCACTCCACACACAAGCATTTTTTCCCTTGCCGCTCCATCTACCCCTCCTCCTCCAGTGGTATGCCTCTCTTTCCCATGGACTTCTTTCTAAGGTATCTTTAGCCAAGGGAATCACTCCTGTGGCACCTCAAGGGGTGGAACTCTCCTCTAGGGTTCCTTCCCTTCGTACCTGTACAGAGTGGTATATCCCATGGATAGAGAGGCTGACAGACAAAGATTATCTATGTTACACAAGCACGAAACCAGTTACACAAGCACACTGAACCCAAGTAACCATTTTGGATCCCGCCCTTAGGCCATTCAGTTTCTTTATGAGCCTTCTGTGTGGCACAGTGCTGAAGACATAGCTAAACTCCAGATCAATCATGTCCACTGCTCTCCCCTTATCTATTTCCCTGGTCATCCAGTCAAAGAAATCTACCAGATTCATTTGGCATGACCTTCCCCCTGTGAATCTGTGCTGCCTGTGGTCTCACAGTCTACTGGATTCAAGATACTTTAACAGTCTCTGTTTTAGTATGGATTCCATTCATTTCCCCATGACTCAAGTAAGACAGACCAGACTATATTATACTTGCTAACCTCCTCCCTGCTAACACTCTTACAAAACTGGACTATGTCTGCTCTCCTCTAGTCCTCTGAAACCATTCCTATTTCCAGTGAGTTGTTGAATAAGGCCATGAGCAGTGAAGCAAGCACCTCCCTTCCTAGTTCCCTTAATACCCTTGGGAATACCCATCTGGTCCTATGGCCTTGTCCACCCTAAAATTTGAAGTCCCTTCAATAATACTCTTTCCTTTGAAAATGGACTTGTGTCCACTTCCCCCTCCAGTGTTCATGCTGCTCCTTGGTGGTCTGCCAATCTCTTTCCACTGTGAAAACAGTAGAAGTACTTGTTCAGGATGTCTGCTTTTTTCTGATCCCCCTTTGTGCAGTCTCTCTTTGTCATCCTCCTTATCTTCAGAATCCCTCTCCTTGCCTTCCTCTCCTTGCTTATGTATCTGAAAAAAGTCTGGTCTTCTCTTGATACCCTTTGGCTATGCTTTCTTCTGTCTGAGCTTTTGATCCCCTTATTACCTTACCTGATTCTCTCTGTTTCACCTGGTACACCTATCCTCATTCTTCTGTGTTTCTTTATACCTCCTGAATGCCACCCTTTTACAAGCTTCTGAAGAAGGCTATTCTGATGTATCTCCCCAAGTCAGTGAAGTCTGCCTTCTTGAAATCCAAAATGTTTGCCCTCGTGTGACTGGACTGGGTCCCTGTTCCCATGCTAAACCACACTATGTGGTGGTCACTGGATCCCAGTTGCCCCTCCACACAGACACCTGCGTTCTGTCCCCACTAGTCAGTATCAGGTCAAGAATGGCCTTTTCTCTGGATCAAGCACAAGCGGCCTGAGATCTGTCCACTGTAGGGAATCCAGGATGCTTCTGCTTCTGGCTGAAGCAGCTGCCTGGGTGGACCAATCCTCATCTGGCAAACTAAAATGGGTGTTTACTCACCTGGTAAAGGTGACTGTGTTGGTCGGTATCCATGGCACTCCCGACATTACCTCATGGGTCTTAGCCCACCTGATGGGCTATATGCACATGTGACCTAATATCAAATTTTGCAGTATACACTTGTCCCAGGAGTCCCTGCTTCTCCAGTTCAAAAGTCTTTCTAAGCTGAAACAAGGTTAGTCAAATAACAACAGCATACAGTATTCCCTATTTACCATACTCATAAGAAATTATTGGGAGACCAATTCAAGCTTCATAATTATAAGGGTTTATTTCCTATTGTTACAATGCTAATGCACAGGCATCTAGTATGCCTGATGAGGTTGTCTCTAACCTATTCTGGCTCCGAATCTATACCCACTCGAGTCTGTCCACTTGCTCTGATGGGAGGGCCCTGGAGTGGCATGGATACCGACCAACACAATCACCTTTACCAGGTGAGTAAACACCCATTGTGTTGGTTGTGTATCCACGGCACTCCAGACATGACCTCATGAGTACTTAAGCAGCAGTAATTGTCCCATCAGTGTGGGGCACTGCGACTAAGAGTGTGTATATGAGGAGGCTGCTGAAAGGACTTTGGTGGCAAAGGAGGCTCTCTGTTTGTACAGTGCCTCTAGTCTGTAATGTCTTGCAAATGTGTGAATGGACATCCAGGTTGCTGCTCGGCATATGTCCTCAGAAGATGCGTTGGCTCTTTCAGCCCAAGATGTGGCAACTGCCCTGTTAGAATGAGCCTTGATGCCCTCTGGAGGAGTGACATCCTTCAGTTTATATGTCTCCTGAATTGTCCTCTTTAGCCAACTGGCAATTGTAGCCCTTGAGGCTGCCATGCCCTGTCTATGCCCTTTTGCTATGATGAAAAGCCTTTCAGTCTTTTTAATGCTATGAGTCCTGTCAATATATGTTGCTAGGGTAGTTTTAATGTCAAGGTGATGAGGAATCAAGTTTGCCCCCGACTCTCCCTGAGTGTATAAGGCTGGGAACTGCAGAATCTGTTCCTTGTGGAACTGGGATGCCACTTACGGAATGAATGAGGGTACTTTTTTTAGAGATACGCCTTCGGGGGTAAAAACGGTATAGGGTTCTTTGCATGACAATGCCCCAATATCTCCTACCCTGTGGGCCAAACATATGGCTATGAGAAAGCAGGTCTTTAGCCCCATCCAGTATAGCTCATTGTCTTGAATGGGTTCGAACAGTGGCAGTGCCAGAGCATCTAGCACCAGTGTGAGGTCCCAAGGTGACACAGATGGTCTAGTTCTGGGTATCATCTCTTCTACCGCTCTCATGAACTTAATGGCATCCGGGTGTGACCCTGGACTATGTAAGCCCACTGGTCCTATGGCTGCCCCTATAGCCGCAAGCTGTACTTTGAGGAGGAATGGGATAGTCCTTTCTCCATACCCTGTTGAAGGAGCAGTAAGATGGTGGACATGTCTGCTGAAGTGGGGTCTGTGTTCCTACCGTGGCACCAGGTAGAAAAAATGTACCACTGATGTCCTTATGTGGATGTGGTGGATGATCTTCTGGACTGAAGCATGGTAGAGATGACTGCACTGTGATAACCTGCTTTCAGCAGTCTCTGCCTCTCAGGAGGCAGGCCAACAACTGGAAGGAGTCCAGTGCTGGGTGAGTCATTGGACCTTGAGTCAGTAGGTCCGGTCTGTGTGAAAGATGCTGCCTGTCTACTGTCATGGCCATGGCTGTAGAGAACCATGCCCTCCATGGCCAGTATGGTGCAATTAGAATGATGAGTCTCTGAGACACTCTCTGATCTTGGCCAGGACCTACAGAATCAAAGAGACTGGTGGGAAGGCATACACCTTGTCCTGTGTCCAGTTCTGTGACAGTGAGTTGACTCCCTTGGCTTTCCTGTCCCTGTATCTCGAGAAAAATGTCTCCACTTGGCAATTTGCCTCCGTGGCCATGAGGTCTATAGTGATGGGTCCCCACCTGTTCTGTATTAACTGGAACACCTCTGAGTGGAGTTGCCACCCTCTGGGGCGTACCCGTTGTCAACTTAGCCAGTTTGCCCTGACATTCAATTTGCTCAATAGGTGGATGGCCCCAATGTGTCTGAGATGGGTTTGTGCCCATGTCAAAACCTTTGAAGCTTTGGACAGCATGGCCCGACTCCTTGTGCCTCCTTGTTTTGATAGATAATCCTCTGTGACTTGATTGTCTGAGCGTATGAGGATGCTGCACCCTTGTACGGTATCCTTGAATGCTTTTAGTGCAAGAAATATGGCTCTCATCTCCAGGACATTGATGGAGCACCTGGCTACCACCAGTATCCATTGGCCCTGTGCTGTCTGGTGGCCTAGACATGCCCCCCAAACCGTGAGGCTGGTGTCTGTCTCTATAGTGATCTTGTGGGTCAGGTTGAGAGGGGCTCCCTTCTGGAGGTTGCGCTCCTTAACCATCAGGCTAGAGAATGTCATATTTCTTGAGGCAGAACAATCTTGACTCTTAGACTGTTCTCAGATGGAGAGCCCTGAGTCAGTAGATACGTCTGCAAAGGCCTCATGTGCCACCTGGCCCATGGGACCAGATTGATGCAGGAGGCCATGCATCCCAGAACCTGTGCTATTTGCCCAATGGTGGGTCAATGGCATGCCCTTAGGGCTCTTACCAGACCCACGATGTGGTCTATATGCTTCTGTGATGGTCTGGCTATACCTATGGCCATGTCTATTTCTGCCCCTAGATGTTCCAGTTGTTGAGTTGGTAACAATGAGCTCTTGTCATAGTTGACTACCCAACCGTGCTCTTCCAAGGTTCACACTACTAGGTGGGTGTTCCTCCGGGCCTGTGTCTCGGACCTGGCCCGGATCAGCCAGTCATCCAGGTAGGGGATGATGTCCACCCCCCTTTCCCTTAGACATGCTGCCAGAACGATTGACACCTTTGTGAAGGTTCTTGGGGTGGACACTAGGCCGAAGGGTAGCACCTGGTACTGGAAATGTTGTCCCAATACATGGAAATGTAGGTACCTTCGGGTGACTCAGTCACATGGGTATATGAATGTAGGCATCCTTAAGTCGATTGATGTTAGGAAGTATCCAACCCTGACCCTCCTGAGGGTTGAGCAGAGTGTTTCCATTTTGAACTTTTGAGTCTGGATGAAGTTGTTTAGGTACTTCAGATCCAGGATTGGGCAGAGCTCTCCTGTCTTTATGGGGACCAGGAATACTAGAAATACCACCAACAGCTTAATCTGGTTCAAGGTCAGTTGGCATTCATCTGTATCCCCCTCTCCCGGGTCATGCCTGAAAATAGGCAGGATTTGTCTAGTGCACTTACCCGGTCAACAAAAAGTAAATAAAAAAAATAAATAAAGAAGATGGAGTAAACCCCTTCTTCCTGTTCTTGGATGGGGGACTGGCTGGATGGCCTTGTTCTGAACTAGCTCCAGGAGGATCTGTTGTACTTGGTGAGCAGATGCCCTTCTTCTGGAGATAGGGGATTGTACAAACCTGTTTTGGTGTGGACGCTGGTTGAATTCTATTGCATATCTTCCGGATACCACTTCCAGTACCCATCTGTCTGAGATGGTGTCCACCCAATGTTGTACAAATTGTGAGAGTCTCATTCCCACTGGGGGAGAACAGGTTGTTTCCCCTTTTTTCCAACTGGTTGCTGATCATGCCCCGTGATGGTAGTTATTGTGCCTTTCCTCTGCCTTCTCTTCCCCTGAACTTGCTTCTTCCTCTGAATGAGGAGAAAGAGAGAAGGCATAGCTGGAGCGGGGGGTGCCACAGTTGGCATTGCTGTTGTGGAAACCCCTGCCCCGAAAGGAATTGGTCTGACTAAATTGGCTCTGCCTTCTCCCTTGGTGAGACCTGTAATTTGCCCAAAACCTACGTCTACCTGACGGAAGGTACACGGACCTGTTGCTATTTCTCCCTAAGTCCTTGCCTTCCTCTGTTTGCTTTAGGTACTCCTGAAGGCCCTCTCCAAAGATATGCTTTCCTTTTAGGGGAATGTTTTGTAAAAAAATTCTTGGATTCGATATCTGCCTCCCACAGTTTTAACCACAGGGCCCTCCTAGCTCTATTAGTTAAGGCTGAGGTTCTGGCCTCTAGTTTGAGCGTATCTACGGCCATATCCCCCAAATATTTTGCAGTATCTAAGGAACATTCTAGCAGTTCTGCATCTCTAGACTTGGGATCTGTCTTTTCTAAAGTTCCTCCAGCCATCTCATCTGTGCCAGGGCCACGTAGACTGCTGTGGTGGCAGCCCATGCTGCCATACCAGTGATCGCGAACATCTTTTTTAACATGTCCTCTACCCTCTTGTCTGTTGGATCTTTTAGAGATATGGTTCCACATGGCAAGACTGTCTTCTTGCTGAGGGCGGCAATCTGTGGGTCTATAGTAGGGGTCACACACCAGAGTTGGGCTCTGTCCTCCTGGATAGGATACATCCTATCCAGGTTCTTCTTTTCTGACATGCACCCTGGTTCATTTGACTCCCATTCCTTTGTGAATATGTCATTGATCACAGGGCATACTGGGAAGGTGTCTTTACACTTTGGTCTTTATTGGATCATTGGGTCGAGCTTTGATTCTGGCTCCGCAGTGCTCTCCTCGAACTCCATTGTGAGCTTTATAGCTTTCATGATGCCTGGAATGAGGTCGAAGGGACATAACTTAGAAGTGAGGGATGGAGTAGGCTGGGAGATGTCCATCCCTTCCTCGTCTGATTCTTTGCCTTCCTCATCTTGTGGATCTTCATCTCCTTGTCCATTATCTGGTATTGGAGGTTCGGGTTCCGTGGGTAAGTTCATTACATCGTGGTCAGCAGGAGCTGGAGCGGGTTCTGGTCTGGGATTAGGAGTTGGGGACAAGTTCTGTGCAAGCACCTCCAGTTTTTCCATAACTCGCAGCATAGAGTTCTGCTGAATTTCCATCATGGCCACTGTGGCCTGTTGGTTCTGGATGATGAGAGCCCCTGGATTAGCCCACGTACAGTACTTCCACTGGTTCCCAGGATGATTGGGTCCAGTGAGGTGGACAGGTCATCATCCTCATGCAGGCAGGCCAGACACTGCGGTCCTGGGCTGTGAGCGAGGAGAGTGGTGCTGCATGAAGTGCACTTTTTTGTCTTTGCCATCTGGAAGATATAATTGGACAACAAAATATGGTGGTTAAGGAAGTGTTAGATGTGGGACCAGATGGGTGAACCAGTGGTCGCATCTCTTAGATCTTGTAAATGGTACACATAATAAGGAAGAATGGTGGCCATTAGAGGGGCTGTCCCACGCTGGGTAACCAGAAGGTGTTAGGGGAAACCTTGCCAATTCTGTCTCGACCCACTTGACTGCCCTGTATCCATCTTAGTGCACTTCGATCCTTTGTGGTAGGTGATCGAAGTGGACCCAAGGATCTTGAAAACATCACCAAATAGCCCCAAATTAATTATATGCTGGTGATGGCCCCTCTGTATCTTCTTCCGAACACATTCCAAACAGGGTGTGAAAAATGACAGCTGTACTGTTCGTGGGGAGGTGTAAAAAATGGCAATGTTGAAAATCTGCTGTGAAAATATTAAAAAAAATGGTGAAGTCACGAGCGTGTGTAGAAACTGTGCAACGCACACTCATAATGTAATTAGTTTGGGGAATTTTTACAGCAGATTGTCAACACAGGCATTTTGGGACCTCCTATCATGAACAGTGTCACTGTGATTTTCTTTATCTGTCCCGAACAATGATTTCCCTCAGTGACCACGCATTTCTGTGCTGAAAGTGTGAAAACACATTTCGGCCATGTTGTGAAAAATGACAGCTGTACTGTTCATAAGGAAGTGTGGAAAAATGCCAGTGGTGAAAATCTGGACTGAAAATGTTACAGATTCATGAACTTGCGTGGGTGCATGGAAACTGCACAATGCTCACTTGTAACACAGTCATTTTATGGACTTTTGTCACCAAATTTTCAACATAGTCATTTTAAGACCTCTGTTCATGACCAATGTCACTGTGATTTTCTTAATCTGTTCCAAACATTGCTTTCGCACACCGACTGCACCACTGTGTGCTACATGTGCGGAAACACATTATGTGAGATGTGAAAAATGACAGCTGTACTGCTCTTAAGGAAGTGTGGTAAAATGGCAATGTTAAAAATCTGGCGTTCAAATGTTAAAAATTCACAAACTTGCAAGTGTGCATAGGAACTGCGCAACATGCGCTCCTAAAACAGTCATTTTTGGGAATTTTTTCACCACATCTTCAACATAGCCATTTTAAGACCTCTGCTCATGAACAGTGTCACTGTGATTTTCTTAATCTGTCCCACACATTGATTGCGCACACCGACTGCGCCATTGTGCACTACATGCACGGAAACACATTTTGGGCAACATGTGAAAAATGACAGCTGTATTGCTTACAAGGAGGTGTGGTAAAATGGCAATGTTGAAAATCTGGAGTGCAAATATTAAAACTTTGCGAACTTATGAGTGTGCTTAGGAACTGCGCAATGCACGCTCGTAAAACAGTCATTTTTAGGAATTGTTTCACCAAATTTTCAACATAGCTGTTTTAAGACCTCTGCTCATGAACAGTGTCACTGTGATTTTCTTACTGTGTCCCATACATTGATTTCGCACACCGACTGTGCCATTGTGCACTACATGCGCAGAAACACATTTTGGGCGAGATGTGAAAAATGACAGCTGTTCTGCTCATAAGGAGGTGCAGTAAAATGGCAATGTTGAAAATCTGAGTGCAAATATTAAAAATTCACGGAAATTCTGAGCGTGCGTAGGAACTGCGCAACACACACTCGTAAAACAGTCATTTTTAGGAATTTTTTCAACAAATTTGCAACATAGGCTTTTTCAGAGCCCACATTATGAACACTGGCACTGTCATTTCCTTAATCAGTCCTGAAAGATGATTTTGCACAGTGACCACGAAATCACCATTCAGGCCTGATTAATGCTATGACAGTTCAAGAATTCATGAGGAGGGGTCCCAAAAACACCATGTTGAAAATTTGGTGCCAAAATTCCAAAAAATGGCTGAGATATGCATCAAAGTTGAAAAAACCCTATTTATTACATTATACAACCTACCAGCATTTCCTCAATTCTCAGTAAGCTTTGAAGAGTGCAGACGTGTTCCTGGTCCACGAAGATCATCGTGCCAGACTCGGAGGTAAGTATGGGTGAGGTGGGGTGGGGGAGGCAGAGTGTGCAGAGGGTGGGTGCGGGTGGGCAAGGAGACCACCAAGGGCACTTTTTTTTGTTTACAGGGTTTTTTTTTAGGAAGATGACGCGGGACATTTGCCACGCTGGGGTGGGCTCCCATTGTGGCAGCTGGAAGGCTGTTTGGGGGGGCCTGGAGCCAATGGGGGATTAGGCACCCCCGTCAGCCGTAACAATTTTTGCCACACTGGGCTGGGCTCCCAGCATGGCACCTAAAAAGCTTTTTGGTGGGGCATGAAACCGACGAGGGATTGGGCACCCCTGTCAGCCATACAGTGTGTGTGTGGGGGGGGAGGAGCGCATGAGCACACAATATGTGTGCTTGCATGCGTGTGTGTGTGTGGGGGAGAGCGCTGCTCACTGAAGCGGAGCTCTCCCTTTCAACTGTACAGCACTGCATTTTGGATGATTGCACTATGTTTCTTGTACATGCGTGCAAGCAAACATAAAAAGTTAACTGTTTTAAGGGGAAAGAGCCGCTAACAGAAATTATGAGCCATATTTAAATTCCTTGGCTCCGAGTATCTGAAAACCTGACAATCTGCAGTTGTGCATGAGCCTCTCATTTCCTGGACAGCGCACCTTCCTGCAGAAAGATGCGAGTGCTGGCTCACTGCCAGGAGGTGAGGGGGTTACAGAGTAACCCTGAATGTGGGCAGCGAGCACTTTGGAGCACTGCAAATCAAGAAAGCGGCTTGCTGGGGGAGGGGGCTAGCTACCATGCGGCTGTGGAATGGAGTGTGTCATGCTACCATGTGGCTGGGGCAAGGATATGCCTGCTGGTGCCGAATGGCACTAATTCAAGGCAGCAGTGGCACCTGTAGCTGCTTCTGTTGAGGAGCGAGAGTAGGGCACAATGCTCAACAAAACTAACAGTTCTCGCTCACAACGACCAGAAACGCTACCCTAAGACAATAACGTGGCTCAACAACCGCATGCAGTCACAAAAAACAATTGTTCTTTCGGTACTGCTGCCAACCAAGGTAACAACATCCTTTTCTACTGCTAGGAGCACTGCAAATCCCTAAAATACCAACTTTTCTGAGTTTGCAAATTACTCTTGTGAAACCAACAAAACAATTATAAGGCGAAGTGATCGTTCTATATTTACTGTTGCCTACAAAAGTAACAACATCCTTTTCTTTTGTTAGGATCACTGTAAATCCCTAAAATGCCAACAGTTCTGAGCTTGTAAATTTCTCTTGTAAGACCTACAAAATGACTATAAGAAGAGTAAGATAAACTGTCCTGCTTTTTGTAAAACCTGAGATTCCAGCAGGAATAATATTCTTTGTAGACAAAACTTTTGTAGAAAAATTAGTCAGAGGGCCAGCAGGCCTAGCTGCTAGGCCTTAATCAAGAATCCTTTTAGCTCCCCTTAAAACATATCAAGCTTACAAAAAATCTAGCTCTTGCATTTCTAAACTACTGAGCTAATCCTTCAGATAATTGACTATGCATAGCATGGCTTTGTTAAAGGAAGGTCCTGTCAAACAAATTTATTGGAATTTTACAGGAAAATAAATTGGGCTCTGGATGAGGGATATGTAGTGGGTGTCATCTTTTTAGATTTTGCCAAAGCATTTGGCAAAGTACCACATGACAAATTGCTGGAAACCCTGGTAAATATTGGTGTTCATTGTAATATCATTTGTTGGATAAAATCCTTGTTAACAGATAGGAGACAGAGAGTGTGTGTAAGGGGGGAATTTTCCAACTGGCAGAGTGTGACTAGTGGAGTGCCACAGGGCTCTGTATTGGGCCCCTGACTATTTAATATATATATTGGGACAATGAAGGTTTCCACTGATATTTGGTTCTCAAAATTTGTGGATGATACTCGGCTAGGTAGAGTGGTAAACCTCAATAAAGATGCAGAACTATTGGAAACAGCTTTAGAGGAGTTGGAATACTGGGCACAGAACCAAGGATCATCCTTTAAAGTAGAAAAGTGCAGTGTGATGCACTTAAGAAAAAAAAAATATTCTACATGGTTATAACATGGGGAAAAAATTACTTAAGGTGATCTCAGAAGAATGCGATCTGGGGATAAAAATAAATAATAACCTGAACTTTACACCCCACTATAACCAGCTAATAAAAAAGGTTAGTAGCATACAGTACTGCATTAACAAACACATTAAAAGCAGAGATAAAGGAGTTCTTTTGCCACTGTATACATCGCTGGTATGCCCCCATATGGAATATTGTTCCCAGCTGCGGTCCCCAGGAAAAAAAGGGGGATATAGCTTCACTGGAGAGGATACAGAGAAGGGCTACTCATAAAATTAAGGAAGTTCAAGGGTTGGATTATACCCAGAGGCTAAACACTCTGGGGCTATATTCTCTGGAGTTTAGGAGATTAAGGGGGGATATGTGTTTAATATATAGGGCCCTAAATGAGCCAATATTATGGGAACAGTTAGATCTGCAACTGTTAGATCATAATTTCAATACAAGAGCACATCCGCTCCAGATAAAAATGGAAAGATTCCGGTCAAATAAAAGGAAGCAGTGGTTGACAGTGACAGCACCTAGGATCTGGAATAAATTACCAGTGGAAATAATAGTTAGTAGTAATATAGATAGATTTAAGAAAGAGTTAGATACTTTCCTAATTAATAATAATATATTAGGGTACTCATAAAGTATGGCGAGCATATGGACTTTGTCTTCTAAAGCTCTGGAAAACTATGAAACCTATGAATAATGAGGAGCAGCCTGTGTTACCAATTAAGGAACCAGCTAAATTTCTTTGTTCTTAGCTTGTTTAGACTCCTAAGCAGGGACTCCTGTGTGCTAGCCATTCAGATGCACAAGAGAACTGGAGAAGCAGGGACTCCTGGGACCAGTGTGTACTGTGAAATTTGACACTAGATCACATGTGCATCTATAGCATATCAGGTGGGCTAAGACCCATGAGATAATGTCTGGAGTGCCATGGATACATGATCAACACAATCCCCCAGCAGCAGGACTTCATCTTTTGTTGCCAGCTTGTGTATTCCATCTGCAAGCTCTCTATCCACTTCTTCTCCCTGTGCTGAAACCCTGTAGATCACCCCTGTGCATATTGCTGAGCCTTTTCCATGTTCAAGGGAGACCCACAGTGCCTCAGCCTCCCCCGTCTTTCCTGCACCTCTGTGGCCTTTATACCCTCTCTGATGTACAGAGTCACACTCCCTCCTTTTTTAACCCCATTCCTCCTGAACAGAGCATAACCTGGTACATCAGTGTCCCATGATTAACAGTGTACCATGTCTCAGTTATTGCTGCTATGTCCAGGTCTGCCTCTACTATCAGTGCCTCCAGGTCTGGGATTTTATTTCCCAGGCTGCGGGCATTTGTTACCATGCCTTCCATGTTTTGTATCCTATGTCCCTCCTTCCCATGCTGCTGCTGCTCTCCTGCTACTTCCCCCTCCCCTTCTCTGCTTTGGCCCCCCTCCCCAGTTGTCTTTCTCATGTGGCCTAGAATTCACTGCTTCCCACTGTCCTTCTTCTCTCAATGTCCCAGACTTTAATTTGTTTTTCTGCATGTGCCCCGGGGGGGGGGATACTAAACCACCTCACTTTCCTGACTCCCCCCCAGCCAGTTTAAATGCTTGTCACAGAAAGATTCAAACTTCTTACTCAGGTCCCCTTCCCTGACGGATGCAGGCCATTATCTTTATACAGGCATCCATCTAGGTGGGGCCCCAGTCCTCCATGAAGCCAAAACCCTCCCTTCGATGCCATTCCTTCAACCAGGAGTTGAATTTCTGGATGTGGAGTGCACTTTGCCAGGGATACTGAATGAATACTTCTGCTCAGTATTCACAAAGGAAGAGGAGGGGGAGGTACCTTATCCAATCAATAGAAGTACTCTGGATAGTGGGGTCGATACCAGTCCTTTCATAGAAGAAAGGGTTCTAAACGAACTCCTAAAACCGAAGGTGGACAAAGCAATGGGGCCTGATGGGATTCACCCCAGAATTCTAAAAGAACTAAGGGGAGAACTAGTGACACCACTGATTACCCTTTTTAACAAATCATGGGATGGTGTGGTACCCAAGGACTGGAGGAGGGTGGATGAGATTCCCCTTCACAAAAGTGGGAGCAAGTCAGAGGCAGGAAACTACAGACCTGTTAGCTTGACCTCAGTGGTAGGGAAAATGATGGAATCACTTCTGAAAGAAAGAATTGTTGCATACCTAGAGGCCAGTGGGGCACAGGACCCAAGGCAGCATGGATTCACAGCGGGAAGTTCATATCAGAAGAATCTAATAGATTTCTCTGACTGGATGACCAAAGTAGTAGATCAGGGAGGGTGTGTGGACATGGCCTAATTAGACTTTAGCAAGGCATTTGACACAGTCCCACACAAAAGATTAATAAACAAATTAGCCAGCCTGGGAGTGGGTTCCAGGGTGGTAGCCTGAGTAAAAAATTGGCTGGACGACAGGACACAGAGGGTAATAGTAAACGGAGTCCACTCTGAAGAAAAGGGGATTGCTAGCAGGGAACTGCAGGGTTCAGTACTGGATCCAGTCCTTTTTAATGTCTTTTTAAGTGACATTGCAGAGGGACTGGAAGGAAAAGTATGCCTCTTTGCAGATGACACAAAGATCTGCAACAGGGTTGATACACAAGAGGGGGTGGAAAGGATGAGAAGAGACTTGGCGAGGTTGGAGGAATGGTCAAAAGTATGGCAACTTAGATTCAATGCAAAGACGTGCAAAGTAATGCACCTGGGAAACAAAAACCCAGGGGTAGAGCACACAGTGGGGGGGGAGGATTAACAACAACACAAATGGAAAGGGACCTGGGGGTAGTCATATCAGATGACCTAAAGGTAAGGAAGCAATGTGAGAGGGCAGTAAGTAGGTCTGGTGGGATACTGGGATGCATAGGGAGAGGCATCACCAGTAGAAAACAGGAAGTTGTTATCCATCTGTACAGATAGCTGTTGAAACCCCATTTGGAGACTGCACCCAGTTTTGGAGACCCAGTCTCTGCAAAGACATAGACAGGATGGAGGCAGTCCAGAGGAGGGCAACTAAAATGGTGCAGGGTCTGCGCCAGAAGACATATCAAGAGAGAGAGAGACTTAAGGATCTTAATATGCATAGCCTTGAGGAGAGGACGGAGAGGAGGGACATGACTGAAACTTTCAAATACCTCAAGAGAATCAACAAAGTCCAAGAGGATAGCATCTTTCAGAAAAAGAGGTGTGCAAGAACAAGGGGACACAATTTGAAGATAGAGGGGGAACAGCTCAGGGGCAATGTGAGGAAGTGTATTTTCACAGAGAGGTGGTGGACACATGGAACGGCCTTTCTGAGGAGGTTGTGGGGTCAATGAGGGGGAATTCAAGAATGCATGGGACAGACATAAGGCAGTTCTGGTGGGGGGTAGGAAGAAGTAGGCTGTTGGTTAACTAGGATCTGCAACTTATCCAATAAGGGGAGGAAATGGGTAGACTAGGTGGGCCAAGTGATCCTTATCTGCCGTCAAAATAAATGTTTCTATGTTTCAGTGCCCTAGCCTCTCCCCTGCCATGGACAGGTAGCACCTCCGAGAAGGAGGCGGAGTGTTCTACTTGCTTCCTGCTTCCCCAACTTCCTGAAATCCTTTTGGATTGTACCTACTTCTACCTTGTCTCCTGCCAGGTCATTCATCCCCAGGTGGATGATAACATCCAATTCCTCCCTCCTTGCCATTACCCTTGCAATCCTATTGATCTGTGTCTCATTCTGCCATGCAGTGCTTTCTTTTTTTTTGTTATACCTTTCTAAGTTGCCGGCATGTCTCCGGAGGGTGCCCCCAGCTCCATCCCCCATCGTCCGCCATCTGGCACTGGCCCACCTCCCAGTGCTTACACCCCCAACAGGCTGGCAGGGTTCCCCAACTCCCACAGGAGGCCGGATTCAGTGGGCCAGTGCTGTGGCTGGCCAGGAGCAGAGCCTGTGAGGCACCCTCCACCATTCTGCAGCGGCAACTTGTTTTTCCTGGATTTTCTCCCCAGGAGTTGAGGTGTGCAATGATGCATGCAGAGAGGAGCATGCACGTGTCTGCACGCGCTCCCACCAAGCATCTGCCCCAGCTCCTCCCTGTTCTGCAGCACAGCGCCCTGTCCCGCAGCCTCCCCTAGGGAGGAGGCAGGTGCTGACCTCTGAGATCCCCCCATCCCGGAGAAGGAGAGCAGTCCATCAGACACTTGATCCTTCTCCACCCCTGCCAACCCCTGGAAGCCTGTGCTTGTTCTCAAACATAGGTCACACACTTGGTGCAAGGTAAGGCTTCCAGTGCCTCAGCCCTCAGCACCACCAGGCCAGCCCATGCAGTGCTTTCTGAAATGCACTTTACCTCCCTGTCCTTCCTGCTAGGTTCTCCTAACTTAACTCCTCAGACAACTGAGTCCCCTACCAGGAGAAGCTTCCTTCTCCTCTGGGGTTCTCTTTCTCCCTTCCCTGGTGCTGCATCCTGGAAGATCCTCCCATCCTCCTTGGTCTCGGCTGTGGGTGCCATTGTGGGGCTATCCCACTCCTCCAAAACAGCATAGGAGTTCCTTAACTAGACCAATTGGGGATGTGCTTCAGACACCTTCATGGACACTTCACTACAGCACCATAATGGTCCTTTTTCCCTCCTGCATTTGCTCACTTCCTTCATGCAGATGCTGGTTGCCTTCCCTATGCCTTTACTTAATTTTCTCCACAATTCCTCTACCCCTCTCTGACAATCCTCCCCTGCTAGACTGCTTCTGAAGCAGTCTCCCATTTCTTTAAAATCCAACCTACTAAAGTCCAGGACCCTTGTCTTTTTGTGGCTTGCCTCTGCACCCATCTTAATGTTGAACCACACTGTATAGTGATCACTGGTTCCCACTGGATAGCCCACTGTGACATGACTAGGCATGATTACAGCCTTCAGTAGGACAGGGATTCAGAGGAGCAAAGGGAGACAGCATGTGCCAAATAGGATAGCATCTTTACCCCATGAGTCATTTTCAACTCTCAGCATGCTAAGTCCATAGGGCAGGAAAGGTGCTAATGGGACATTTTCCAGTCCATATGGGCTAACTAACATCTCTGCACAATGCCTCTGTGCATGACTGCATGGAGGAATTGTACAGAGCAATGCCAACCCCCACCTCCTGATTGCCATTTGGATGCCCCTGATATTATAATAAAATGATCCCTGGCATCTACTAGTTCCCCCAGTCACATTCAGATGACCCTGGTTAGTAAAATGATCCCTAGCATCTAGTATTTCCCCACTCCCAATCACCATTCAGATGCTTCTGATTAGTATATTAAGAGGATGACTGGCATCTAGTTCATCCTGATTGCAAGTCTGATCCCCCCTTTCAATTCCACCCATTGAGGTCCTTCTACCCCCCTCTCCCCATGATGGCCCATAAATTACCCCAGCTGCCAGTCTCTCCCACTGCAACAGTGACAGGCCCAGCCCCTCTGTCCGCCACCTTCTAAATGACAGGGAGTGAGCACACACTTACTGTACTATAGAAACAAATACAAAATCACACATACCCCCACAATGCAAATCATCATGGGCTGTATATGCAAATCACCACAGAATATTATGCTGGTTCAACTTTAAGCTCGACCCAGGGAAGGGGGATACAGATGAATGCCAACTGACCTTGAACCAGATTAAGCTGTTGGTGGTATTTTTAGTGAATGAGGGGAAATTTGGCCAGGGCACTGGGGAAATTCCCCTATTCATCAGTAGGGGGACCCTTTGGCCATCAGAGGATGGCCAAGTCAGTTGCTGTGCGGACGAGTGAGGTACAGGAGGGAAGGCAGGTTGTAGAGCCTGTCTCCTCCGCGACACCTGAGTTGCTTGAGACTGATTTTTTTTTTTATGCTGCTGCGAGTTCTACTGAGGATGGTAACATGGATGTGCATTTACTCGCTTCTGGTACAGATCCTATGCACCCACAAGATTCTTCTGACCCATCAGTTGTGGTCTCCAGTGAAAGGAATGAAGCGCAACTCACTCTTGAACAACTTCTTCTTCTTGAAGAAGCCGACCATTTGAAAAAGAAACAAGCACTTTTGGATCGCTTTCATTCTTCAAGTTTGGAACCTGTGGGGCGACCTGACTCTCCCGCTAACCCGGCTGTGCCGGTCGTTGTTATGGATACTGGTACTGACACTGCGCATGCCACTCTGCCTACGGCTTTCTCCATGGGTCTGGACCAGAGCTCTGCTACGGTATTTTCTTTTTCTGCTTCTACTGCTTCTCAGCCACATGATTGCGCTCCTAAGAAGGGTACTCCTAGTAAGTTTCATTGGGCTGACTCTCCTCTATCTGAGGGAGAACCATGGTCGGTGGAGAAATCCCTTACGGCGGTGGGCAGGGTCCGTTCTCCTGATTTCCCTCACTGGATTTCTGGTTTTGCTCTAATTCAGATTCCTGGGGTATCTCTGGCCCCGACTACTAAACCACCATTAGTAAGTACATCTGTTATTTCTGACACTGACACACCGAGGTCCCCTGTACTGTCCGCTCCTGCAGGTTCTCCTTTGGCCCAGCCTCCGGACCCTGTCTCTTCTCCCTTGCATTTGACCTCTGATTTGAAACTGACTCAGCACCCTGTCCTTCCTACAACTTCTGCTACTGACCCTTTGACCTTGCCTCTCGCGGCTCTTGATGACCGGCTAAGTGACATTTCTGATTTTTCAGACATCCCTAGGAATATCCCTGAAGAGGTTTGGAATAGGCCTATGGCTCCTGCTTTACCTTTACCTCCACCTGTACCGCCACCTAACCAAAAGACTTATGCCTCTTTCTTCCAGAAAACTGTTTATCCTGCTAAACGCCATAATGCGGTTAGACTTGTGTATAAGGGGGGCCTTGACACCTTTCCTGATCGTGTGTATGTTGGTAAAACACTTTTAAAGCATGATTTGCAATTCAATGTTTCTGAATTATATGCCTTGATTCATGTGTTGGGGAAAAAAAATTTGATATCAGCTTTAAGCTGAGTAGTGGTCTGGATAAATTTTGGGCTAGATATCATCAAAAAAAGCAAACCCCTCTTTGGTCCCATTTTGAGGTGGTTCCTTTAACAAAGCCTGCCCACAAGACTACCACGGTTCTGTTTCGCAATGAGGGGGTTAGCATGACTGACCTCTTGTTTTGGCTAAAGCAGCGCTGTGCAGTTACTGGCCATCCTGAGGTAATTTTTGATTCTGAAGGGATATGGACAGGGGGTTCGAGCATTAAGGTTATCCTATGCTCGGATGAGGCTGGCTTTCAGTATATACCCAATAGTTTTTTTGTGGGTGGGGATAGAGGGGTTCTCTTCTATCCAGGCCAGCCTTGGACCTGTTACAAGTGTGGTCAGGTGGGCCACATTAGTAGTGTTTGTGATCTTCAAAAATGCTCTTTCTGTCATGAAACAGGTCACTCCAGTTCTCATTGTGGTAACTTAGTTAGGTGTAACTTATGTGGAGCCACTGGCCATGATTATGCTTCCTGCCCTGAAGCGGCCCGTAGAAAACCTGCTTCAGTGGATCCTGAGGAACAACAGCTGCTGGTTACTACTGCTCAGAGGGAGTTTGCCAAGTGACTTGTCCCGGAACCACCTCTTGTCCCTTTGCCTCAGCATCCCCAGACCTCTCTGTCTGGTCCCACGGGTCTCCCAGTATCAGAGGATATTTCACCCACTTCCAGTTCCACTCCAGGCTCTGCTCTTCCTCCCCCCCAGTCCTTTGTCCTTCTATTGTCACCTTCCTTTCCTGCTGCACCTGCTATTGAACCATTCCTAGTAGAGCCTCTGTCTTCAGAGCCCTTGCTTGACCCTTCTTTGAACATTATGCCCCCTCCTGCTCCTGTCCCTAACCCTCTGGGAGGGAAGATGACCACTGGGAAGCACCAGTCTGGGTCTCAACCTTTACTAAAGGTCTCCAAGACTGTGCCTGCTTCTCTTTCCAATTGATACCAAGAGTTAGATGAAGATATTGTCTCTGAGGCTGAGTCAGCTACTTCCTCTGCAGATTCCCTTTGACAAGCTCTGACAGATGATGTTGTACCCATGGCTGCTCCATCTTCTGGTTCTAAACCTCCACCTAAATGGGGTAGAGTTAAGAAGAAAAAAAAAGTTAAACCCTCTTATGACTTTTTATGTCTTTGATTTCTTCACTGCTTTTTCTCTTCTCTAATGTTAATAGCATTCAGCAGGCCAGAAAGAAAGGAGCTGTTTTTCATGTCTTTGGTTCTCTCCCCCAGGGTATTTTTCTTCTACAAGACACAAGACTCCATTCCCTTCCTGAAGTAGCCAAGGCTACTAGGGAATGGACCTCTGGTGTCTCTTATTGGTCTCTTGGTACTGAGCGTTGCTCTGGTGTAGGTATTTTATTCCATCACCTTCAGCCGACAGTTATGAAACTCTTAGACCTGATTCCTGGCCATGCCCTGTTATTGGATTTTCATATCCAACAAGTCTCCTTCTGTGTTATTTCCATTTATGCCCCCCAATCTAAAGCTGTGTATACTGCTAAGTTTCATCTCATTAACACATATCTCCATGTGGCCCATAATGTAATTTGGGCGTGGGGGTGATTCTAATTGTGGAATCAGTAAGCTTGATAGGTGTTCCTTTACAACAACGGACAAGATTTTTGGAGATATGTCTGCTTTGAGCTCTATTACACGTCTGGCTGGGTTGAAGGATGCATTTTTTGACACACTCTGGAAAACGAGAATGCACTTTTTCCAAGGGGATTTTATTGAGTTTATGTTTATTTCTGCATCTTTACAAATTGTTCGTACTACTGTTCAGCCTGTGGAGTATTCTGACCATTGTTCTTTATCCCTGCTTTTAGGCAGCCTGATGGCCCCCTCTGGCCCCGGTTATTGGAAATTTTATTCTTCCTTGCTGTCATAAGCCTCTTTTCTCCAACATATTATTTAATTTTTGCATTGTA
The DNA here is from genome assembly GCA_016271365.2 of Neoceratodus forsteri. Classification (NCBI taxonomy): domain Eukaryota; kingdom Metazoa; phylum Chordata; order Ceratodontiformes; family Ceratodontidae; genus Neoceratodus; species Neoceratodus forsteri. The sequence continues at coordinate 123,422,264 of JADMNL010000023.1, read as the reverse complement.
AAAAGATGACCTTTGACCTTTACGAATCTCCCCTCATATGGTGTATGAAGACCAAATCAGAACTCCGGGCTTTGCTTATGAGGCATAACAAATGCGTTCGATCTTCCACTTATGTGGATTATTTAAATGATCGTAAACATTTGCAGCATCTTCTTTTACTTTCTTATTCTACTAAACATGTCTTTTCAGTCCAAATTTCCCATATTAAATCTAAGATGTCATCTTTTCACGCCACTTAATGTGATGGTTTACACCTCAAGCAGCAATTTTGTACTACTGCTGCTCTTCCTGAGGTTTGCCCTTTGCTTCATAACCAGAAGCATTTAGGCCACTGGTTGATATCGGCGCTTCAAGACTCTGAGAGAGTCCTCCGAACCTCCCCTTCTGATCTTTTACGTGTGGTCATTGAATATGCTGTTTCTTTATTTGGTCGCCCTACTCATACTGACCCCAACTTTGTTTCTTTTTTTCTGGGTCTTACTCTTCCTCAGGCTCCCTCTGACCTGCTTCAGGCTCTGTCTGTTCCTTTTACAGTTTCCAAGCTTTCAGCCACTATTAAATCTTTAGCCCCCAAGAAATCCCCCGGGCCAGATGGTCTTCTTTCCAAACTGTTTACCATATTAGGTTAGGAAATTTCTGAGGAACTTACCATGGTGTTTAATTTCCTCCTGCAGCACTCCCTTTGGCCATGGCTACTGGTGCACTGATTTTTCTATTTAAAAAAGGGGACAAATCGGTTATCTCCAATTGGAGACCTATCAGTCTCCTCAATACTGACTTTAAGTTATTAGCTAAGGTTTTGAATAACAGACTGCTTACTGCAGCTCTGTATCTCATTTCCCCAGCTCAATCTTGTACCATCCCCGGGAGGTCTATCACTGACCCGTTGATTTTCTTACATGAGGTATTTACCTGTTATGCTCTTCCCCCCTGGAAGGAGTGCTGCTTTCTCTGGACCAGAAACAGGCCTTTGACAATGTCAATCCCTCCTTTTTATGGTATACATTAGCCCAATATGGTATCCCTCGTTCCTTTATAGTTTGGTTGCAGTTATTGTATAAAACTGCTATGGTCAAACCTTGTGTTAATGGTTATCTGGGACCTTATTTCCCCATTCACAAGGGTGTTCACAAGGTCGTCCTCTCAGTCCGTTGTTATATGTTTTCTCCATCAATTCGCTTTTACGTCTTCTTCACTCTGCCCCGGATGTTCTCCCGCTACGCTTGCCTGGTTAACTGGTCCCATATTCTGCTCTTCCTTATGCTGATGATCTTATCATTTTGACAAAAGATGTTGTTTCAGTAGAAGCAGCCATCTTTCACTATCATGATTTTAGCATTTTATCAGGAATGCAACTTAATGTCCTTAAAAGTAAAGGCAGACTTTTTGGGGTCTCTGACCCCTCTCAGTCTATGGTGACTGGTGTTCTGATTACTGTTACAGATTTGCAAATCTTGGGGATCACCTTTGGCAGTTCATGGGTGGATGTTGTCAACCGGGATGCCAAGCTTCATCTAGGGAAGGCTATGGTGCTTTCCTGGTCCAAACAGAAAATGTCCTTTCGGAAGGTCTATCTGATTAAGAATTTTCTTTTACCATTTTTTAATTTTCTTAGTGCTCTTTTTCCTGCTAGGGAAGACATTGTCTATAGCCTTTTTTTTTCAGTCTTTTTGGGGCAGCAGGCTTAATCCTATCCGTCGCAATGTCCTTTATTTGCCCTTGACCAAAGGGGGCCAAAATATGGTTAACCCTATTCAGTTTCTCTTCTGTCAGTTTCTTTTTGCTAATTTCCGTCCCCTGCTACAGGCCTCAGCTGGATTTTGGTGTGCCAGTTTTAAGCATTCTATATCCCAGTGGTATGAGACTTGGGTGAGTGGTCAGCTCTGGCAGCAGCTTGGTCCCCACTGACTTATCTTAGGGATGTTTTTGTCAAATTCCGGCAGTGGGGTGTGACCCCTGCTTCCATACGGCTTCACTCCAAAAAACAACTTTATTCTCTGATACTTCTGGCACATTTTCAGGATGATGATCCTTTTCCTAAATGTCTGCCTCCATTTCCTGTGGCCCTACTCCATTCTCTTTTGGATAAGCGCCTCCCAGACAATTTGAAAGATTTCTACTGGCTGACTTGTCATGAACATTTGAACATTAAAGCAAACCAAAAATATAAGCAGGTCTTGGAATGGAATTGTTCCAGACCGTTATGCATCCTTCAACCTGAGACCATTGATCATTTGTTTTTTTCTTGTTCTTATATTTCAGCTTTTTGGGATTTTTTGTTTACCATGACTAAACTGCCCATTTTCCATCAGGTTACTTATTCCAGGCTTTTGTATGTGTACTACCCTCTTTCCTGGTCAAAATGGGACAGTAGCACTTTGAATATTATTTTTGTCTTCATAAAGTGGTATATTTGGAATTCAAGGTGTCTTTTTACTTTGCAACAGCTTCAGATCTCTCATGCCAAATTGTATGGCAAACTTTTATTTGCATTACAGAAACTATTTTTCTGAACTGAAAGTTTTTGATCGACCACATTTGCTGCAACTTTAGAGGAAGTTACCATGGATTATGGACTCCGATGTCCCTGTTTCTTGAGTATTATTGTTGGACATTATTGTTTTTCTTTGTCTTTATTGTACTTTTTTTTGGTTTTTGTTTTCTTGTTTTGGTTTGTATGATTTCCTAACAAAAACTTCCCCTACTCTTTTTGAGAAGTGCCATGGGATTTTTAAGATCCACCTGGACTCCCACCAGAACAGGCAAATGGGACCTTGGTTTAACATCTCATCCAAAAGACAGCACCTTAGGAGTGCAGCAGCCCCCTCATGCTGCACTGCAGTGTCAGTATTGGGATATTAACCCAAGTGCCTGGTGTGGGGATGGAGCCCAGAGACTTCTGTTCTCCCGGCCTCAGAGGCAAGTGTGCTGCCTGCTGAGCCACTGACACTACTTGTCTTTAATTGGATTGGCATCATTGCATGCTTGGCTGCCAAGGGGATAAACCAAAGGTAGAAAACCTCCAATGGCAGAATAATCCACCAATCTGCTACAGGCGTTGCACTACTAATCAGGCTCTGCTCTTGTCTGAATGTGTGTCTCCTTGTGAATGGCCTTCTCTCTCCTGGCCCCACCATGGGAGATCTCAGAGCAGGTACATCCTGGTGATTTTTGGTGATGGGGATGGACAGATCATTGCACAGTGGGGTATGTGACTGACCTAGAAGATAAACATCTCCATGGAAAAATACATAAAATGCAGTTTGGGAATCTCAAATACTCAATAACACAGTCATACCATATAAACAGCATAATTATGCACTATGAGGTTAGACCAGGGCAAGTTTATTAGTGGAGACCAAGTGCCTTGCAAAGCTCTGTCCACCTTGCAGTGTTCCACAGATATGTAATGGAGAGGTTAGGAATGAGGCATCAGAGTGAAGTTATTCAGAACAGAAATGTGCAGATCATGCATATGACAGCTGAGCTTCTGACAAGAACTGGGCCCTGAGTGATTGCTGCAAAATATATATATTTTTTTTCTTAACCAAGAACCTTTATTAAACAAAACATTCAAATAAAAACAAGAACGAAATCAAAATGAATCCAGTAGAGTACAAACTAGGAAAGCATTTGGCTTACACTTTCACAGTTCCTGCAGTGCTTCCCAAGCATTCAGCTCAGATAAGCTGCTGGACTAACACAGTAATTAATTACACATAAATCTGATCAAAACTTTGACTTAGAAAAATGCATGCAGTCCCTCTAATTGACTAAAAATTCTGCCCGATGCCTCTTAAGATGCAGAAAGTAAATATAAGAGGGTTATCTTATCTATCTCTTTATGTATTGTTTTATCTTATTTTGCTTGTAAAACCTTAATCCAATTTCAGATCATTTTGATGTGACTTAAAACGTTTATAACAAACTAGTTAAAATACAGTTTTTTTTTCTTCTTCCATCTGAATGCTGTCTCTGTTTACTTATAAAAACACAGTCTGGTGGGCTGTCCTAGCAGCTTGGTGGTAACCATACCGCCTCCCATGCCAGTGGCCCAGTTTTGGGGGTGGACCTGGGTTGCACAGGGGTAGCTGGAGGGGGATATGATTGAACATCTTCGGGAATGCTCTCCTCTAAGGCAGAGGGAGTCTAACAACCCTGCTCTTCAACATCCACCTAGCTGAGGAGGGCTGGCAGGGCAGTCGAGTTGCATAAGAGAGGGGGCTCAGGCAGGCACAAAGCAAGTACATGCATTTACATGCACTAGCATCATTGCATGCTTGACTGAACAGAGGATGAAACCAAAGGTAGAAAACCCCCAATGAAAGAATGATCCAACAACCTGCTACAGATTCTGCACTACTAACCAGGCTCTGATCCTGTGTGAATATGTCTCCTTGTCAATGACCCTCCACCTCATGGCCCCAACATGGGGGATGTATGTGTATGTTTGTGTGTGGGGGGATCTCAGAGCAGATAAGTCCTGGGGATGGTGGCTGATTGGGCTGGAGATGTCAGTGGGCAAGTGGGGTCACACGGTGACTAAGGAGACAAAAATCTCTGTGGAAAAAAATAAGAAATAAAACACAGTTTGAGAAGCTCAAACCTCAAAACAGACTGTGAATGCCTACAGTGAGGCATCACAGTAAAGTTATTTAGTATAGAAACATGAGAAGATGGAAGGTTTGATACCTTTTATTGGACCAACAAGTGTCTTGTACAAAGATGGAATTATACACAAGCTTTCGGGGCCACACAGGTCCCTTCTTCAGGTGAATAGCAAAACTGAGCAACAAGCAGAATTTATATTCACTGTGGAGCAATTAAAAATCAGGAAGTGAAGTAGGAAGGTGATAAAGGGGACTAGAGATGAAAGTCTAAGATGCAAAACATAAAAACATGAGAAGAAATGGGGAGGGAGCATAGTAGGAACAGGTCAGTAGGAGATCAAATGAAGCTAAAGGGAAGACAAAAGCATGAAGATAGGGTCTGAGATCAGAGGCTGACTGGAAGGGTAGAATGGACAGGAGATGCCTAAGGATGCAAGGAAATCAAGAAATTAGGAGAAACAAAAGAACAAAGGCCTAGATAAACAGAGGTGTGAAAATAAGAGGGAGTAGGTGGGACTGAGCTCAGGAGTTAATAGGAGAGGCAGGGAGGATGTGAGGTACAGGTAAAAAAACAGAACAGGCAGAACTCAAGAGAAAAAAAATATAATAGTTAGAGAGATACAGAACCAAAGTGTGATGATAGAGACATGATTTAGTACACAATAAAAAAGAATTACAGTTTATCTTAGTGGGTCATGAAACCAATGTCCCGATTCAGTTCAGAAATGTTAGATTTAAATTGTTTTATATATTTCAATTCCCATGTCCTTCTGTCCTGTGTGTTTCGGAAGTTGCCTCTAAGTATCAAGGCAGATAAATCCAGGAGAGTGTGATCTGTTTGTGAAAAATGGTTTCCTACTGGAGTGCTGATAATTTGGTTTACTATAGTGTGACGGTGGTGATTCATCCTGGTTTTCAGTGGTTGGCTAGTTTCCCCAATATAGCAACCATTAGTGCACTTCTTGCATTGAATTAGGTAAATCACATTGCTGGATTGACATGTGAAGGATCCATTAATTTGTATTATGTTGTTCTGGCTTGTCTTAATGGTGGCCTGTGCGCATATTTGGGTGCAGGTCTTACATCTAGCCACGTTGCATGGTTTTGTCCCTCTTGTTTTCTGGTTATTTTGATCTACTGGCAGTTTGTTATGAATCATTATGTTCGAGAAGCTGGGGGGCTGCTTATAGGCAATGACAGGTGGTTCAGGGAAGATGTCTTTCAGTGTTTCATCTTCTCTCAGCATGGGTTGTAGTGCTTTGATAATTTCCAGAAGGGGTTTCAGCATGGGGCTGTAAGTGACCACTAGGGGTGTGCAGTCAGTTTGATGTCTTTGCCTGCATTCCAGCAGATTGTCTCATGGTATTTGTATGGCCTGTTCAAATTCTCTGTCAGTTTGTCTTGGAGAGTGGCCCTGCTGAATTAGGGAATTCTGAAGTGTGGAGAGCTGTCTGTCTCTTGTTCTATCATCAGAGCAGATTCGATGGAATCGAATCGCCTGACTGTAAATTACAGATTTTTTTGTATGATTAGGATGGAAGCTGGAATTATGCAGGTAGCAGTGTCTGTCAGTGGGTTTTCTGTAAAGAGCAGTTTATATATGTCCATTTTTAGTGATACTGACTGGGTGTTAAGAAAATGTATGCTGGCGGTGGAGTATTCAATAATGAGATTTATGGAATGATGAAAGTTGCTAAAATCATGATGGAATTTTTTGAGAGAATCTTCACCTTCTGTCCAAATCAGGAATATGTCATCAATAAAACGGAGGTAGACAGATTCATTATAAGGGTGGTGTTTAAAAAAAAATCCTCCTCTAAGCAGGCCATGAAAAGATTGGCATATTGTGGTGCCATTTTAGTGCCCATGGCTGTCCCCATGACCTGTAAAAAGTGCTTGCCATTAAAAGTGAAGTTGTGTGTCAAAATTAATTTTATTAGGGTGCTGATGGTGGTTTCTGGAATGTCTCCTGTGGATGTGTTTTCCTTTAAAAATTTCTGACATTGTGCTATGCCATCTTCATGTGGGATGTTGGTGTACAGGGCAGTGACATCCATTGTGGCTAGAATAGTGTTCGGTGGCAGTTGTCCAATTTGTTTCAGTTTCCTGAGGAAATCGGTGATGTCCTGAATAAAACTGTTAGTAGCCCTTACTAGTGGTTTTAAAATGGATTCAATAAGTCCTGAAATGTTTTCAGTGAGTGTGCCAATGCCAGAGATGATGGGCCATCCTGGATTCCCTGGCTTGAACCGGCAGCATTCCGTTCCCTAAGTGACCCGATGCCAGCCTGTACTCAGTAACCATGCTGTGAGACGCCGCCTGTTCTGACCCCATCAGAATGCAGTGCGAACACAGAGCTGCCTGTTTTCAAACTTGGCACCATTTTGAGAGTGCCTCTGTCGGTGTAGCAATTCCGCATAGTCTTGTAAAGCTACTAAATTTCTGGACTTCTCCTGTAATTGTGCTAATTCTGGAGTGGTGCCTTAACTCATGTGTGTGCCTAGCATCTGTACAGCTAATGATTTCAGCTCACTTATGCGCTACCTCTGCAGGGTGCCTTTATAGATATTGAACCCATAGCAGCTGAAGAGCCTAGACAGCTCATCCTCGATATTATTTTGGGTGGGAGACTTAGTTTGTCTGCAGCTGCATTATGCAGCCTTGTTAATTTATTTAATAGAATTTGGGAGGGAGTTTGTTAAGAATTCTGGAGGGAGTTTGTTAAGTAATTGATTAGTTAGGCAGAAAATTCTCCAACCCATCGAGCTGCAAGTGTCCCAGTGCTTATAATTGCTACTGCTTTGTGCATTATCCCCGTTTTACTTTGGGAGTAACACAGCTCATGGCTGCAGTGTGCCTGATATAACTGCTGCTGTGTTAATTTGGGCAACCACCATTTTAGCATCTGACTCCTCCTACAATCCTACCTGAGTCCTGTATATAAGTCCATCTCCTCTCCTCTCCTCTCCTCTCCTCTTTTCCTCAGCAGGTCGTGAGGGCCTCGGAGCCTGCCCTCCCCCACAGGAAGCCAGACCCCCCATCGTGGAACCCTGTACTCGGTAGCCATGCTATGAGACACTGCCTGCTCTGACCCCATCGGAACGGAGAGCTGCCCCACCAGCGCTCTGCGCCGGCTGCCCCACCACCCCCGCCACCACCCTAGGTCAACTTGGCCTTATATAGGAAGGCAGAATCATGTGGTGATGCTAGGTAAAATGCCCATTTTTCCATTAGCAGCTTATCTGCTCTTGCCTGTAGTGGCCACCACTGCCTTATAGCACTGTTACGTGCATCTAAAACCAAGTTCTGTCCCCTGGCCTTTGTTACTCCTTGATTCCAATCTCTAGGGTGCTGTCAGGCTTTAAACTAGCTGGAAGGTCTAAATTTACTCCACTCCTGCTCTGATGCCTAGGGTGTGACCTCTAAGCTGAGCTCAAAAGTGAATAACTTTTTCTTCCTGCAAGCCAGTGCCTTGTCTACAGCTCCAGCGTGCCTGCGTCAACCACTTCGCTTGGATGTATGGGAACAACTCCCATTCTTTGATCATCAGGAACTGTGACATATGGCCATTGTCTCACCAACCCTCTGAGAATGTCTGTTCCTTAAGCAATGCCCATGATCTATAGCATTCAGGGCTTAGATAAGTTGCCGGTTCGAGCTGTGTGTGCCCTGACTGTGCTAACACCCACAGACCTTGGCCGTGGTGCCATTCTATCTGGGATTCTTCCCTCACTGGGTGCCTTGCACACACCTGCTGCATTCATGGCTAGAGCCATGGCTCAACCTGCACAGGCTGGGAACTTAGCTGACAGTCAAGGTCCCCTGACCACCCTGCCCTCCTTCAAGCCTCCCTCAGCCTGGCTATCTGCCAAAGGCTTAAAAATAGCACACGTAAATGTCTGAAGCATCCTCCACAACCTAGCAGAACTAACAGCCTGGGTGGCCTACTACAACCCTGACATTATTGGCAGCATGGAAACTTGGCTGAAGCCTCACATTCCTGACTCCATGTGTGCCCTCCCTAGCTACAGCCTCATCCAGCGTGACAGGGCAGGCAGTAAGTGGGGGTGTGGTGTGCTCCTATACTATAAGGTGCACCTTAATGTGTCTACAGTTGTTCATACACCCCCTGCATCCCCAACCTGCAAGTTCCTTCACACCCTCCTCCTGCTTGGGAACACTAAAAAGGTGCATCTTGTCTGTGCATACAACCCTTTGAAGGATGGTGTTCAAGGGCTCTCCTCACTACTTGACCACCTTAGGGAAAAGGTTGGCTCAAATGAGCTGCTAATCCTGGGGGACCTTAACCTCAGTTGGCTGGGGCCTAATACCAAGCAATATGAGCCTCTTCTCTCAGGCCTTGCTCTCAGCCAGATCATCACGGCACCACAAGGCTCACCTCCCGGGGAGACAAAGGGTCACTTATTGACTGGGTACTGAGCAATAGAATGGATAGAATTAACTACTCAGGAATACTCCCTGATGCCATCTCAAATCACTCTCCAACTTACTTCATATGGGGTATCTCCTTGCCCAAAGTCCCTAGCAGAGTGATCCATATGAGGGACTATTCCAAACTTATACTCAATCACTACCTTGAGGCTCTATGATGTGCCGACTGGTCTAGGGTCACTGCCACTAATGACCCTGTTGTAGCCCTTGATCATTTCCTTGTGGTATTTGTCCCCTTGCAAAACAAGCATGCACCCCTTACAAAAAGGAGGGTGAGGGGCACAGTCACGAAGTGGCTCTATGGAGGCCTTTTCTCCCTCATGAAGCAGAGAGACAAATGCTGGGTGAAACACAAGATCTCCCGCAACAATAATGACCTCCTTGAATATTGACTGCTCAGAAACTCCTGTAAAAGAGCCATCCACACCGCCAAGAATGAGTACTGCAAATCTGCCCTGCTTGCCTCGGCCAATAACCCTCGGCACTTTTGGCAAAATGTTAAAAACCTGGTTGGGGGGTCTGCCAGAGAACAGATCACTGACATGCATATTGGGGGGCCAACTACAATAACCCCCAAACTATTGCCACTGCATTTAACTGCATGTTCTCAGACCTGTCTGCTCCTCCTTCTTCCCAGCACTCTGCCCCTAAACCCCTGAGTGGGCACTCCCCTCATCCGCCCTTCTACCTCAAACGGGTCTCTGTTAGAGAGACCCAGGAACTCCTAGCAGGTCTCTCCCCCCACACGGGGGAAGGACACGACAGCCTTGAACCAAAGCTGCTTAACATGGGGGCTCCCCTCCTCACCCGGCCAGTCTCTCACATCTTTAACTCTTCTCTTACCTTGGGGATCATCCCTGACTTATGGAAGGTGGCCAAGGTTGTCCCTGTTTACAAACAAGGTGACCCCAAAGATATTAAAAACTATCGCCCCATCGCCATACTCTCTGCTACCTGTAAGCTCCTTGAAAAGGCAGTTGCTACACAACTCTCTCACTACCTTCAGGGTTATGCTGTTCTCTTCCCTGCTCAACATGGCTTCAGCAAAGGGCACAGTACATTGACAGCACTTGCCGTGGTTACCTCTTAGATCAGGTCCATGACTGACCAAGGCAAACTGACTGGTGCCATCTTCATCGATCTCTCTAAGGTCTTTAATCAGGTTGACCATTCCCTCCTCTACTCCACTCTTCATTCTCTTGGATTCTCCCACCCAGCCCTTGCCTGGTTCTCCAACTACCTTGTGGGAAGGCAGCAGTACACCTGCTTCAACCGTGCCCTCTCTGCCTCTCCCCAGTTAACTGTGGGGTCCCCCAGGGATCCATCCTTGGACCCATTCTGTTTTCCCTATTCATTAATGAACTACCCTCCATTACAACCCATGGGCAATCCACCCTATACGCGGATGATCTTGTCATACTGTTCAGTTCTCTGGATATTACTGCCATCAACTCCCAACTTAACTCTGACTTTGAACTTATCCAGAACTGGCTGGAGGGCCACAATCTGACCATCAACTTGAATAAGACCCAGGCCATGCTGTTTGGTTCCATGGCCAAAACCTCTTCCTGCCCAGCTCCTCTAACCATCTATGGATCAAATGGCTCCCTCCTGCAGGCCGTGGACTCCATCAAGTATTTAGGAATTACCCTTGATCCACAACTGGTTCTCACCATGCATCTTCAGAATATATGCAAGGCCGTGAATGGCAAGTTCGGACTTGCCTACAGAGCCAAAGGTTGCCTCACCCTGGCTGCATGGCTCACCCTAGCCAGGGGGATACTTCTTCCCATGCTTTGCTATGGGCTCATAGCCTTTGCCCCAGTCCCAAATTCTAGTCTTGTGAAATGGGACAGTGCTTGTAACAATATATGCCACTTCGCACTCTCTGCCCCTCTCCTTACACATCGCTGTGAACTCTACTCACGGCTGGAGTGGCTCCCCCCTGAAAAACACTGCGCCTTTGTCCTTGGCAACTTCATAGATAACATAGTTAGAATGGCCAGTTCCTCCACACTTGCCCTTCCCCTCAAACATGAAACCCCTGCCTACCACTTAAGATCCAGTGCTGCACAGGTCCGCCTGGTTCCTAAGACCCGAACCCTCACAGGAGACGGGGCTTTCTCCGTCCATGCACCAAGACTGTGGAACTCCCTTCCTGCCTTAGTTCATGCCTCTCCCTCCCATCCCTGCTTCAAAACATCCCTCTGGAGCTTCCTCAAATCTGCCTCTGCCTATTTATGTGCCATATAGAACCAGCATATTCTCTCCCTCCCTTCCTCCTGATTTACTGAGGGTGATGTCCTGAGTGCTGTTGATATCGACTGCTGTTAAATCTTCTGCTGCTAACCAGCACAAGGCACTTTCTGCCCTCCTGTTGGAAGGGCGCTCATGTCATATCAGTACCTGCTTGTATTTTCATTTATTTTGATGTTATTCTCTTTCATGATAGGCACTCATATCATATCAGTACCTGCTTGTATTTTAATTTATTTTGATGTTATTCTCTTTCATGAAGTTATTTAGATGTTATTCTACCTATTAATGCTGTTATGTATCTTGTTGCTATTTTGTCTACTTAACCATTTTAAAGCCTGTTGTCCTATATTTTGTACCACCTACTTGTCTATGCCTGAGGCTCCTATATGTTGCCTCAACTCTGTATTATGTTTCTTATGTACTCTGTAATCCTCCCGGGTCGCACCTGAAAATAGGCACTTAGATGTCTAGCATGCTTACCTGGTAAACAAAAGCAAATAAATAAATAAAATGTCCCTGGAGTAGGTTTGTTTGGAATTAATATGTTTAACTGTTCTTGGATGTTGTTTGGTAGAGATATGATGATTTGTTTAAGTTCTTCTGTATATTGTATAGTAGGGTCTTCAGTGAGTTCTTTATAGTAAGCTATATCTGACAGCTGTCTGTGTGCCTCTTTAATATAATCCTCTGTGTTCATCACAACCACAGCTCCACCCTTATCAGCTTGTTTTATTGCAATGTTATGGTTGTTATTCAGAGTTTGTATTGCCCTCTTTTCTAGTGGTATAATATTGTACAGGAGTTTCTGCTGTTTGTTAAGGATTTGGGAGTTTATTCTTCCATGGAAGCAGCTGATGTAGGTGTCCATCTTGGGGTTGCATCCACTCTGAGGAGTCCAGTCTGATGTTTTCTTTATGCTGTCATAATGTGTTGTTTGAGTGTCATTTTTATGAAAGAAATATTCTTTTAGACGAAGCCATCTCAAAAATTCTTCTATCTCCCCACAGAATCTAATGTTATCAAATTCCTGTGTGGGGCAGAAAGTTAAGACCTTGGATAGTACAGGTGTTTCAGCCCATGTATGTTCTTTATTAGATAGGTTGACCACTGGTGGTTGTTGCAGTGTATTATCTTGTTCACCAGTGTTAGTACTGTAGTTTACTTCCCCTGGATGAGTCAAGATGTTGTTGTAGCTGCTGCCTTGTAGTTCTCTGAGTTTCCTCCTGTTCTGTGATAGGGCTGCCTGGAGAGCTTTTTGATAATGTGTTTGGAGACCACAAGTAAATCGTGGTAATACATTGTTGTTGTTTCCTTGAAGGGTGTATGAAAGTTAAAAAAAAATCTGTTTTTAAGGTTAGATTTTCTAGCATAAACCTGATGAATAAGGTGATTCCTGAGTTTCTCAGATGTTCTGCGACAAAGTTGTTCTGCGTACCTTGAATTGTATGTAGTTTGCAGTGTGTTGTAGATCCGAAGTCCTTTAGGAATAATGTTCTGTTTTTTGCATGAAGTTAGGAAGTAGATGTCACTGTCAAATTTGGCTTCCTTTTTCTTCATGTTGCAGAGTTGACATTTCAGACGGCAATATGCAGTATCTTCCATTGTTTTGTAAAAAGAGATTTCAGCCATATTGGTCCTTGCAAAACAGGAGAAGATGGAAGGTTTGAAACCTTTTATTGGACTAACCAGTTTCTTGTACAAAGATGGAATTATACACAAGCTTTCAGGGCCACACAGGTACCTTCTTCAGGTGAGTAGTAAAACTGAGCAACAAGCAGTATTTATATCCACTGTGGAGCAATTAAAAATCAGGAAGTGAAGTAGGAAGGTGATAAAGGGGACTAGAGATGAAAGTCTAAGATGCAAAACATAAAAACATGAGAAGAAATGGGGAGGGGGCATAGTAGGAACAGGTCAGTAGGAGATCAAAGGAAGCTAAAGGGAAGACAAAAGCATGCAGATAGGATCTGAGATCAGCGGCTGGCTGAAAGGGTAGAATGGACAGGAGATGCCTAAAGATGCAAGAAAATCAAGAAATTAGGAGAAACAAAAGAACAAAGGCCTAGATAAACAGAGGTGCAAAAACAAGAGGGAGTAGGTGGGACTGAGCTCAGGAGTTAATAGGAGAGGCAGGGAGGATGTGAGGTATAGGTAAAAAAAACAGAACAGGCAGAACTCAGAAAAAAAAATATAATAGAGAGATACAAAACCAAAGTGTGATAATAGAGACATGATTTAGTACACAATAAAAAAGAATTACAGTTTACCATAGTGAGTCATGAAACCGATGTCCTAATTCAGTCCAGAAATGTTAGACTTAAATTGTTTTATATATTTCAATTCCCATGTCCTTCTGTTCTGTGTGTTTCTGAAGTTGCCCCTAAGTATCAAGACAGATAAATCCAGGAGAGTGTGATCTGTTTGTGAAAACTGGTTTCTTACTGGAGTGCTGATAATCTGGTTTACTATAGTGTGATGGTGGTGATTCATACTGGTTTTCAGTGGTTGGCTAGTTTCCCCAATATAACAACCATTAGTGCACTTCTTGCACTGAATTATGTAAACCACATTGCTGGAGTGACATGTGAAGGATCCATTTAGACTTTGTCTAAAAGAATATTTCTTTGATAAAAATGACACTCAAACAACACATTATGACAGCACAAAGAAAACATCAGACTGGACCCCTCAGAGTGGACGCAACCCCAAGTTGGACACCTACATCAACTGCTTCCATTGAAGAATAAACTCCCAAATCCTTAGCAAACAGCAGAAACTCCTGTACAATATTATACCACTAGAAAAGATGGCAATACAAACTCTGAATAACAGCCATAACACTGTAATAAAACAAGATGATAAGGGTGGAGCTGTGGTTGTGATGAGCATAGAGGATTACATTAAGGAGGCACACAGACAGCTGTCAGATATAGCTTACTATAGAGAACTCACCAAAGACCCTACTATACAATATACAGAAGAACTTGAACAAATCATCATATCTCTACCAAACAACATCCAAGAACAATTAAAAATCTAATTCCAAACAAACCTACTTCAGGGACATTTAATATGCTACCCAAGATACACAAACCAGGGAATCCAGGACAACCCATAATCTCTGGCATTGGCACACTCACTGAAAACATTTCAGAACTTATTGAATTCATTTTAAAACCACTAGTAAGAGCTACTAGCAGTTTGATTCAGGACACCACCGATTTCCTCAGGAAACTGAAACAAACTGGACAACTGCCATCAAACACTATCCTAGCCACAATGGATGTCACTGCCCTGTACATCAACATCCCACATGAAGATGGCATAGCACAATGTCAGAATTTTTTAAAGGAAAACACATCCACAGGAGACATTCCAGAACCCACCATCAGCACCCTAATAAAATTAATTTTGACACACAACAGCTTCACTTTTAATGGCAAGCACTTTTTACAGGTCATGGGGACAGACATGGGCATTAAAAAGGCACCACAATATGTCAATCTTTTCATGGCCTGCTTAGAGGAGGATTTTTTTAAACATCACCCTTATAATCCATCTGTCTACCTCCGTTTTATTGATAACATATTCCTGATTTGGACAGAAGGTGAAGATTCTCTCAAAAAATTTCATCATGATTTTAACAACTTTCATCATTCCATAAATCTCACTATTGAATACTCCACCACCAGCATACATTTTATTGACACCCACAGTCAGTATCACTAAAAATGGACATATATAAACTGCTCTTTACAGAAAACCCATTGACAGACACCACTACCTGCATAATTCAAGCTTCCACCCTAATCATACAAAAAAATCTGTAATTTACAGTCAGGCAATTTGATACCATCGAATCTGCTCTGATGACAGAACAAGAGACAGACAGCTCTCCACACTTTGGAATTCCCTGATTCAGCAGGGCCACTCTCCAAGACAAATTGACAGAGAATTTGAACAGGCCATACAAATACCTCAAGACAATCTGCTGGAATACAGGCAAAGACATCAAACTGACTGCACACGCCTAGTGGTCATTTACAACCCCATGCTAAAACCCCTTCAGGAAATTATCTAAGAGCAACAACCCATGCTGAGAGAAGATGAAACACTGAAAGACATCTTCCCTGAACCACCTGTCATTGCCTATAAGCAGCTCCCTAGCTTCTCGAACATAATGATTCACAACAAACTGCCAGAAGATCAAAATAACCAGAAAACAAGAGGGACAACACCATGCAACGTGGCAAGATGTAAG
The DNA here is from genome assembly GCA_016271365.2 of Neoceratodus forsteri. Lineage (NCBI taxonomy): Eukaryota > Metazoa > Chordata > Ceratodontiformes > Ceratodontidae > Neoceratodus > Neoceratodus forsteri. The sequence continues at coordinate 123,406,682 of JADMNL010000023.1, read as the reverse complement.
ACCTGCACCCACATATGTGCACAGACCACCATTAAGACAAGCCAGAACAACATAATACAAATTAATGGATCCTTCACATGTCAATCCAGCAATGTGGTTTACCTAAGTCAACGCAAGAAGTGCACTAATGGTTGCTATATTGGGGAAACTAGCCAACCACTGAAAACCAGGATGAATCACCACCGTCACACTATAGTAAACCAGATTATCAGCACTCCAGTAGGAAACCATTTTGCACAAAGAGATCACACTCTCCTAGATTTATCTCCTTTGATAATTAGAGCCAACTTCCGAAACACACAGGACAGAAGGACATGGAAATTGAAATATATAAAACAATTTAAATCTAACATTTCTGGACTGAATTAGGACATTGGTTTCACGACCCACTATGGTAAGCTATGATTCTTTTTCATTGTGTACTAAATCATATCTCTATTATCACACTTTGGTTCTGTATCTCTCTGACTATTATATTTTTTTGTCTGAGTTCTGCCTGTTCTGTTTTTTTACCTATACCTCACATCCTCCCTGCCTCTTCTATTAACTCCTGAGCTCAGTCCCACCTACTCCCTCTTGTTTTCACACCTCTGTTTATCTAGGGCCTTTGTTCTTTTGTTTCTCCTAATTTCTTGATTTCCTTGCATCTTTAGGCATCTCCTATCCATTCTACCCTGTCAGCCAGCCTCTGATCTCAGATCCAATCTGCATGCTTTTGTCTTCCCTTTAGATTCCTTTGATTTCCTACTGACCTGTTCCTACTATGCCCCCTCCCCATTTCTTCTCATGTTTTTATTTTTTGCATCTTAGACTTTCATCTCTAATCCCCTTTATCACCTTTCTATTTCACTTCCTGATTTTTAATTGCTCCACCGTGGATATAAATACTGTTTGTTGCTCAGTTTTGCTATTCACCTGAGGAAGGTACCTGTGTGGCCCTGAAAGTTTATGCATAATTCCATCTTTGTACAAGACACTTGTTGGTCCAATAAAAGGTATCAAACCTTCCATCTTCTCCTGTTTTGCAAGGACCAATATGGCTGAAATCTTTTTGTATAGTAACATGCACATTATATGCATATGCCAGCTAAGCTCCTGATGAGAATTGGGCACTGAATGATTGCAGCAAAACTACATATTTTTGTTTCTTAACCAATAAACTTTTATTAAACAAAATATTAAAATAAAAACAAAAACTAAATCAAAACACAGTTCATAGCGTACAAACTAGCAAACTTTTGGCTTACACTATCACAGTTCCTGTAGTGCTTGCTAAGCATTCAGCTCAGATAAGTTGCTGGACTGACAGAGTAATTAATTACACATAAATGTAATCAAACATTTAACTTGGAAAAATGCATGCAGCCCCCTATGTTTATATTAGGAATATCCTAAGTATTAGCTTCCCATACAAATGTGTTTTAACAGTAAATGAGGGCAGCACTTATTTAAAAGAATAAACTACAGCATTTTAAATTAATTCTAAAAGTTTCTTGTCAGATCACAATGTTCTGAAATTTGATTAAAGGTGTGCAAGCAAAACAAGATGGAAACCTCCCATAAATAAGTAGAATAAAAGATAGCTCTGTTTTGTTTACCTTCTGCTCTGCAGCTTTAGACATCCTCTCACCAGGCCAGCATCTTCCTGAATGCAACAGGAAATGAGTGCAGGGGCATGCCATTCAAGGGGGAGGGGTAATTTCAGAATGTAGTCCATTTCAGTATATAGTTTGTTTCAGTGTATAGTGTATGTGGATTTTTCAGTCTATAGTGTACGTATTTCAATATATAGTGTATGTGTTTCACAATGTAGTGTACTGCATTTGTTTCAGTATATAGTGTATGTGGATTTTTTAAATATACTGTGTATGTATTACAATATGCAATATATTTATTTCAGTATATAGAATATGCAAAATTGTTCAGTAGATAGGGTAAGTGTTTTAATATATAGTGTATTTGTTTCAGTATATATTGTATGCAGATTTTTCAGTGCATAGTGTATTTATTTCAATAGACAGTGTATGTATTTCAATATGAAGTATAGATGTTTCCATATATAGTGTATTTGTTTCAGTAGATAGTGTATGTGGATTTTCAACGTGTAGTGTATGCATTTCAATAGATAGTGTTTGTATTTCAATATGTAGTGTGTTTGTTTCAGTACATAGTGTATGCAAATTTTTTCAATATATAGTGTATGTGTTACAATGTATAGAGTATTTATTTCAGTAGATAGTTTACATGGATTTTTCAGTCTGTAGTTTGTATATATATCTCAATAGTATTATAGTATCATAGTCAATACAAAGCATCATCTGGACCTAAGCCCATTTTGCTTGCTGTATACCCTTTTTTAATAGAATGTTTGTAATTTAAAACTCATAAATTTTATTTTGACTGTAGGTAGTGTACATGTTTCAGTACATAGTACATTTGTTTCAGTATATAGTGTATATGGATTTTCTGTACTCAGTATGTGTATTTCAGTAGACAATGTATGTATTTCACTATATAGTACATACATTTCATTATATAATGTATGTGTTTCACTATATGATATATGCCTTTCAGTATACAGTATATGTATTTCACTATATGATGTATATATTTCAGTAGATAGTGTATGTGGTTCATTACATTGTGTATGCATTTCACTATATAATGTATATATTTCACTATATGATGTATGTATTTCATCATATAGTGTAAGTGTTTTATTATACAGCCAGAGAGTCTGAATTATGTCCCAAATGGCTTGCCATAGAACAGCGTTATTCTCAAATTTCCTGTGATAAGCCATGTGTTTTGGATTCAGGCCAGTCATGCTGCATCTATGATTTAGTACTGAAAACATTCATATCATACTGGTCTGGGAATAATTAAGCTGTGAGAGTGAAAGCAAACCTATTCTAGTTTTATGCTAAATTTATTAAACAGAATTTATAAAGTGTAAGTGAAAACATTTGTTTTCATTTTATAAAACAAAGGGACACTTACAAATGGTTAGGGATTGCTACATATTTACATTTTTGCTGATACTTGTTATTGTGTTACTACTTCAAGAAACAACTCTTAGAAATACAAACATATATTTTTGTAATTTTATGAGTTTATCATCAGTTTGTAAAACATTTCTTGTAATAGTAACACATGCAGTATTTTACTTCTTCCATTCTTTGTTGTCACTCTTGGGAGTACGGTTATTATTACTTTAGGCAAGACAACGCAAATTTTATTTCTAGGGTGCCCAATCCCTGAGGCTCTGGGTGCCTTACATTAAAACAGGTTAGGTAGGAACAATACAAAGCTCTATAAAAACATATATAGACATACCAAATGAAAATAATCATTAGATCTCAAAATACTTAAAACCACCGGTCATCCATGCAGGTCAGTCATCCTCACTAGGGAAGGCCAGAGAAAACAGATGTGCCCTTAGCCCTTTTTCAAAGGCTTCGACTGTTGGGGCCCCCCCCGACAGTCACTGGAAAGGTGTTCCACAGGGTCGGGGTGGTGACACTAAAAGCACAGTCACCAGATGTTTTAAGCCTGACCCTGGGAACATCAAGGAGACTCCTAGTTAATGACCAGAGGAAATGGACTGAGGTGGCAAGTGTAAGAAGATCAGCCAGATTGCCAGGGCCCAGCCCATATAGGGACTTATAGGTGAGCAAACTCACTTTGAAGATGACCCTCCACCTAACCAGCAACAAGTGCAGAGCCTGGAGGACTGTGGTCACATGATTGGACCTGGCCAGGCCCATCAGTAACTGAGCTGCTGCATTCTGCACCAGCTGCAGCTGGCAGAGGGGTCCCTCCATTGATCCCAAAGTAAAGAGTGTTGCAGTAATCGATCCTCGACATGACAAAGGCATGCACCAGTGTTGACAAGTCTTCAGGCGGAACTAGGGGCTTAATCCTGGTGATATTCCTCAAGTGGTAAAAAAAACACTTTTGACCACAGATGACACCTGAGCTTTAAGTGTCAATCTGCTTTCCAGGATAACGTCAAGATCCCACACCCTAGGAGAAGCCATCAATGGAGCAGATCCCAGAAACAATCCTGTACCCACTCTGGAAGCACTCCCATCACACCCACAACCTGGCTCAATCACCAGTACCTCAATTTTATATGGGTTCAGTCACAACCAGCTGCAGGACATCCAGTCATTGAGCTCAGCCAGGCAGTTGCTAAGCACTTCCATGGCGTCGTGTGTTCCAGGGGCAAAGGACAGATACAGTTGGGTATCATCCACATAGCAGTGAAAACCCACACTGTAGTGTCAAATGCACTCACCCAGGGGCAGCATGTATACTGTAAATAACATAGGCAACAGGATCAAGCCCTGAGGAACTCCACAAGACAGGGGCCTTGGGAAAGATAAAGTGATAGTAGATTCACTATATGATACAAGAAACTGGTTGTCAAACTGATGGAATACAGAGTCAAGTACTTTATTTCTGTACGACAATTGGATTATTGCTGAGGATTGCGAATCCATTACCATATTACAGCAATTGTGCTATGTTTTAAATATGAAAGAATACTTAAAAACATAGCATCCCATCACTTTGGTTTTTTTTCTGGGGTTCAGGAAGTAAGAGGTTGTGTTAGTGGCTGGCTTTAACTATTTTTTGCACAAGGCGAGAAGAAAGTAATGAAGAATTGCACTAGTTCACATAAGCTTGCAGCTGTTTGCATTCATAACCAGTTGGGGACAAACAAGTATAAATGCAAGCATAAATACTCCCAGGAAGTTCAAATAAGTAGTTCAAATAAGTAGTTGAATTTTATTAATATAATTTTTATTAAAATGTTCATGACTACAACATCTTCCAACATACGTAATAAAGACAAGTTATTGGTAGGATTAGTGTGGTCCTGAGTCATCATTACAATTCACTTTTCAGAAGTACAGTATCAGTTAGTCATTATAATTCCTCCATCTCCTTAAAGTACAGCGGGGGAGGAGGAATTAACTAGAGTTACTAATACATTTACAGACTGTACAACCAGTCAATGTAGAGATCTGCTTGTGAGAAAAAAAATGACTCCATATGATGGTGGAGGGGAGTCAAGCGTGGCACAGGTTCCCACCCCTGGGAGGGAGAAGGGAGGTGGGGGCTAGTCCAGTCCAATAAAACTTACATCATTTAACATTTTGAGCAGTGTTCTCACTTAGTCTTCTTGACTCAACTGGGAAAGAGCTGGAGATGTCAATATCAGACTGAGAGACCGCTATTGGACAAATTCCCTGTCTTTACTCATTATGTGCAGGAATCAATCAGTTCAACATGAAGAGCAGAGCTCAGCCCTGTGGTGCAGGGAGAATGTAACTTTTTTCCATTTTATATATCTGATTTATGATTGCATGCCAAGCTGAGATATCTGGTGGCTGGGAAGTTAGCCAAAGTGATGGCTTTTTTTGGCTGCAATGAGTAAAATACCTAAGAGATATCTTGTGTTTGGATTACAAAAACATCAGGGAAATAAGTTCATTAAAAACAGTTCAGCTGTCAATGTAATTGGCCTTCCCAACAGCTCCACTAATTACAATTGCAGACTTAAAAAAGAGGCATGGCACCTGGTAGAACCACATAATGTGAGCGTGCTGAGTGGCTTTTCTCCACATCGCCTCCAGCAAGAGGTGCCTAGTGAAGTTAAATAATGTGCTGTAATAACCGATGTATTGAAGAATCTCACCAGGTGCTTCCATGAATATCCTTGCCTGCCACTGGTGGGAGTTTGTGACTTTAGAGGACATTTGATATGCTTTATTCTGTCACTTTGTGGTGACAAGGGTCCACATCTCCTCCTACCACTGCAGGAGTATGTCAATCATGGTTTCTCCAGAGGAATCAGCCAGAGCAGAATATAATAGCGAGACCAAATGGTCAGCAGTTCCCACTCTAATGAGGTCAGTCAATGAACGCATGATCATTGTGTGAGCCTCCAGATTACATGCTCTGATAGGAGAAGAGAAAAAATAAATTCTTAACTGCAGGAACCTACAAAAGTTAGATTGCCAGAGATCAAACTCCACCTGGGCCTTGCCAAATGACTTCAATACAGTATATTCCTCAACATAAGTTGGTGAATATATTATAAGGAGTGGCATGCCCAAACTTGAAATGCCAGATCAATTCTAGTAGGGAGAAGGCGCTCCAAGAATGGGATAGGGCATAATAGCAGTTGAAAGGGTAGCAGGTGCAATGATTTGCGAATGGCCATCCAGGTTTTAACTTGGTGCCGAAGCCAAGGGTTCAAAATGACTTCTGTTTCAGGCCACATTTCTATATGATAGAGAGTAGTTATAAATTCTGTATTAGTGAAAAGGGAGTTTCTGATCTGTTCCTAGACAGTTCGGGGACCCCCTCAGTGACAGCTCATTATATATCACAAATGTGTCACCCAGTAGTAGAGCTTTAGTTGTGGGAGGGAGATGCCCCCCCAACCCTCTGGGCAGCATTAGAATTTGCATTTTAACCTGGGGTCATTTCCTGACTCATACAAAATTATGGAAAATGGAAAGGAGTAAAAAGATCAGGACATTTTGAAACATATATAATATTCCAGATAAAGTAACCATACAGATGACTTCAACCTGTTTAGTGAGACTCCGGGTTAATGTGTTCCAGCGTACTAGATCTAAAGTAAGCTGCATTGAGAATGGTGCATAATTATCCTGGATGGCAGTGTCCATGGAATGCAAAAGTTATGTCTCCGAGTATTTTAGTTTTTCAAGGTTCCAGCGAAAAGCATACTATTGCTGAATTTCCTGTGATGGAGAGTAATGAAAGATGAAGGATTCAGTTTTAGCAGTGTTCAGTCTGTATCTGACATAGTCCCAAAGTCTGCTAGAATTTCAAACCTAGCTGAGAGTGAACAATCTGGGTTGTCTAAATAAAGAAGTACATCTTCGGCATACAGGACACCCAATTGTATGCCTGATAGAGTAGTGGCCTCTCATAGAGCTTGGGCTAACGGTTTTATGTATATTGTGAAAAGTGGGGGGGGGCACCCCTGTGTATTTCCATGAAATAAAGGGAAGTTCTCTGAATGATGGCCACAAATCTTGATGCCCGCCCAAGGTGACTCATAAATGCTTTGCAGTAGCTGGACTAGGGAAACCGGGAGTCCTAGCCTCATAACCTCATATAGGAAGGAGCAGGAGACCTGGTCAAATGCCTTTTTGGTGTCTAGGCTGAGAAGAACTGAGGGAACTTGGTGGCTTTGCATTTAGTGTGTGATGTGCAGTGTCCGCCAAACATTATCTGTTGTGGTTCTAAAGCAGGCAAACCCGGTTTGATCACAACCAACCAGCAAGGGAAGTATCTTGTTGAGCCTATGGGCCAAAATGGACATGAAGAATTTGTAGTCCACACTGAGAATGGCAATTGATCAATGAGAACCACACAAAAGTGGATTTTTTTCAAGTTTTGGAATCATTGAGATGGCAGCATAAGACTAGGCTGGTTGAGAGCCCCCCCCCCAACGACTTCATCTACTGCCCGAAGGAATTGGGGCAGGATTTGTTCCTTCATGACTTTATAAAGTTCTGCCCCATATCCATCCAGGCCTGTGACTTTCATGGTTTTTGTGCACCTCAATGCTTCTTCTACTTCCCCAATCATGACAGGGGTAACCAGACATGCCCCCTGCTCCTCAATGAGTTCAGGAAGGTTCAGGTTGTTTAGGAAGGAAGTGATGGCCTCTGGAGTAGGAGACCATTCTGGGGTGTACAGGGTTTGATAGTAGGAGCAGAAGGCAATCGCGATGTAATGGAACTTGGTAAGTCAAGCTTCTGTAGTTGGGTTGGATAATAGCAGGGATTGTTGCAACATGACGTTACTTATGAAGCTGATAAACCAACAGTTGAGAATCTCTGGCACCCACTTCATGATACTGTTGGTGCAAGGTTAGGATTATTTCTGTTTGGTGTAGATAGTGGGCATCTAGATCGGCTTTCACGTGCTTCAATTTGGGGGTGATTGAAGTATCACCATGCTGGAAGGAGTTGAATTTTAATAATTACTTAGTAGTTGTCACCTTTAGATGGGACTGTGCTGTTTTATTTATTTATTTATTTATTTATTTATTTATTTAACTTTGCTTACTCATAAAATACTGCCTGCAAGGTTGCACAGGTCCCAGACTGTGCCTTGTAGGATCTACTTCATTTAATTGTGTATTTTGTTTAATTGTGTGAGCCCTGCTACACTGCCGATGAGGCAGGAAACAGGAAGAGAGCTGGTAACCAGGACAACTGCAAACAGTCCTTAAACCAGCTACAGTGGGCTTTCTGTACCAAACAAACGTTTGCTCTGCACTGTAATAGTGTTTAAACTCTGTCATTCATAGGCCACTTGTTAAACCTCACATTATTAGGGATTTCACTGTGCTGCACATCGTGAGGACCCTGTGACCCCTAGTTCTACTTCTGGTCGTCACTCGCGTTAAAAGCTTGCCCCTGCAGCGAGCAGGGTGAGCGCGTGCAGGGCGCGTGGTGAAACACACTTCGTGTGTGTCTGCCGTGTCCACCGGGACTGCAGGGACCAGGGCCCCGAAACTGTAAGTAAACTAATTATTGCTGTAATACACAATACATAACCTAGTATTCTGCCTGACGTATTAACATGGAGGCTCCAAACAACTATTGCCTGTCATGCGTTATGTTTGCCACTGGTTCCCAGACTACCAACTTTGTATGTAATAAATGCTTAATGGTGGAAGCCCTCCAGGAAGAAATTGACCATTTACTGGCTTCCACAACAGTTGGTCCTGAGATTGAAGCATTGGAGAACTATATTGACTCCATGTTGGGTCAGTCTTTATCTTTAGTTCCCCCATCTGCTGACGAGACAGCAGCTGTTATAAGTACTAATGTCATTACCTCCTCTACTCCTGCTGTATTTCAAGAGGATTCTGATAGTTGGGCAATGGTGCCCAAGGGTATATCACAGCGTAGGGGGGGACAAATTGGATGCAATATTTCACCCCTACCCTTATTCAATAAATACGATGCCCTCAAGCGGTACATAAATGTTCCATCCCATGATGTCACTATCAATACCACCTGCGATGACCTCCTAGTCAGTAGTCCACCCTGTAGAAGAGAGAATAACTGTACTGTGTTCCCCACACCCAAACAAAATAAATCCCGAACAAAAGACCAAAATCACGATTCAGTTATTTTACCATCGACTTCTAGCAATATGGAATCTCACCCACTAACTAAACAAATTTTTGTTCTTGGTGACTCAATTGTTAAACACCTGGATCGCCCTATATGTAACGTGGACAAATTCAACCGTACCTGCTCTAGCTTGCGAGGTGCTCGTGTATCCGACATCACTGCTACTGTAAAAAACATATTGAAAGGGGCTGGTGAAAATCAAGTGTTCGTAGTACATGAAGGTGCAAATGATATAAATAGAGGTAGTATTGATGAACTTAAACAGGACATTATAGCTCTCAATAATGTACTAGCGGAAAAAAATAGCATAGCATGCTTCTCAGAGATTCTACCCGTACCGAGAGCGCCTGATATTATTAATACAAAGATTAAGGCCTTTAATGACTGGCTCAGACAATGGTGTCTCTGACAGAACATTCTCTGTCTAACACATTGGGAAACCATCTATCTAAGAGACTCACTGTACTGCTGGGATGGACTCCACCTCAGTCGCAGGGGTAGTTCACTCCTGGGTAAAAGCTTTACAACAGCCATTAGCAAACTTTTAAACTAAAACCCGGGGGAGAGATCAGTGACAGAAGATCCTGTTCTCTAAAGAGACCTAGTACGGACATTTCTGAGTGTGAGGTACTCAGTTTAAATGCCAGATCTTTCAACCAGGTTAAAATGGCTGAACTAGAAGCTATGTGTCAACTGAATAAATACGGACTCATCTCTATTACAGAAACTTGGTGGGATCCTGATACTTCTTGGATCCAGCACATCCCAGGGTATAAACTATATCATAAGGACCGCCAGGGACAAATGGGGGGTATGTCTCTATGTTAGAGACGACATATCCTCATTTCAAATCCCCTCAACGAGTGATATTGAATCAATCTGGGTTAACATCCAATTCAAGGGTTATCCACAGCTGATGGTAGGGACATGCTACAGGCCTCCGACATCTAATAAAGAATATCCTACTTGCTTAAATAATGAAATCTTAGATATGGCCTCTAAAGGAAAAATCCTTATACTGGGTGACTTTAACCTGCCTACTATAAATTGGTATTCTTTAACTGGACGTACGCAGGCCGAGAAAGACTTAATCACACTCATGGTTGATATGGGCCTTGAACAAATCGTTACAGAACCAACACAAGGTGACAATATACTGGACTTGGTTGTTACTAATATAGGGAATCTAATATCCAAAGTTATAATTGGTGCCCCACTAGGATCAAGTGATCACTACACCACTTCCCTTACACTGTCATTTTGTCATCGTATCACCAACTGTACTGAATTGAAAAATTATAAAAAAGCTAATTTCAATGCTATTAATAACCAATTAAACTCAATTCCTTGGGATACAGCACTATCCTCTCTTTCCATGGAAGAATCCTGGGACTTTTTCAAAACTACAATTTATAACTCAGAAAAATTATATGTTCCTATAACAAAAAAATATAATAAAGGGAAAATACCCTGTGGTTTAACAACACTATCAAAGCCTTAATTAAGAACAAGCAGAGGCTATTTACGAGTTAAAAACAACAAGGAGACACCAGAAAATTATTGTTCACTCAATACAGGAAACTCTAAAATCACCAAAACAAGCCATTCTGCAATCTAAAAAAACTTGAGTTTCGTCTGGCCCATACCAAAGCCAACTATAAATCACTATTTTCCTACCTTAATAATAAAAAAATAAATAATAGACACATGGGGCCCTTACGCATACATGACTCAATTATATCTACAGACAGAGATATGGCAGACACATTTAACAAGCAATTCTGCTCAGTATTTACCAATAAAGAGATTCCTAAGCACTTCAAACATGCAAGCAATGTTACCCCCTCTTACATCATCACCGAGGATGATACACTAAAAGCAATTTTATCCCTAAAACCTAATTCCAGTCCAGGCCCTGATAACATCAGCCCCCGATTTCTAATAGAGACAGCTGCTGCTATTGCTAAACCACTCTCAATTATATTCAACAAATCCTTATATGAGGGAATTATCCCTCAGGACTGGACAATGACTACTGTAGTCCCAATCTTTAAGAAGGGTAACCATTCTAGACCAGAAAATTACTGTCTGATAAGTCTGACTTCTGTTATAAGCAAGATCATGGAGAAAGTTATTAAGAATCTACTAGAATACGAATCTATTCGGGGTAACTTGACTGACACTACACAACATGGCTTTAGACAGGGATACTCCTGTACTACTAACTTGGTTCCCTTCTATAATCATGTCAGTACGGCATTGGATAATGGCATCCCTGTGGATGTGATACTTCTCGACTACAGTAGAGCATTCGACAAAGTCCATCATGACATCCTACTTGACAAAATGAATCATATGGGATTCTCTTACTACATAATTAACTGGGTGTCAGGTTGGTTGAATGGAAGATATCAGCAAGTCAGAATTAATGGCACACTTTCCCACTCGCTGAGTGTGACCAGTGGGGTCCCGCAGGGGTCCGTGTTGGGACCCACCCTGTTTAACATCTTTATTAGCGATCTGCAGGCTAGCCCTGAGAATGTTCTCTCAAAATTTGCTGATGACACCAAGCTGTGTGGCTCTGTTCTTACACCGACAAACAGAGAATCCATGAGGAATAACTTAAAATCCATCGAAGAATGGGCAGTTTTAAACAAAATGACACTCAACTCAGACAAGTGTCATGTTGTACACTTTGGTAAGAACAACCCTAGGCAGACTTATTTTCTGAACAGTGTGGCCCTTCATGTGTCACCATTAGAACAAGATCTCGGGATAATCATTAACAATAAACTATCATCTAGTGATCATTGCAGGATGATAGCTAGGAAATCTTAGCTCTCTCGAACCTAACGTTCGTTTGTGTCTAGGACACAGGAATGCATAATCCCCTTGTACAGAGCTTATGTCAGGCCCCATCTGGACTATGGATCCCCCTGCTGGAGTCCCTACTTGGGGCAGGACATTGACAGAATTGAGAGGGTGCAGAGAAGAGCCACAAAAATGGTCCCTTATTTATCCAAACTTTACCACGAGGAAAGATTAAGAGTTACAGGGTTACATTCACTATGCACAAGACGTACCAGAGGTGACCTTCTCCTATTGTACAAAATCCAGAATTCTCAGGAGTTAATGCACCACTGTGACTTACATTTCTCTTCCAGTTGGAATTCCCTACGGTATCATAACAACCAGATATTTGTATCTAAAGCTAAAACAACAAAAAGGTTAAACTACTTTACAGTAAGAACCCCCAAACTGTGGAATCTCCTTCCACAATACTTAGTGGACAGTAGCTCTAATATAGTCTTCAAAAAGGGGCTGGATTGTTGGCTCGAGTTTAACAACTTCAAGGTATAATTATCCCACCAATGTGGTGGGGGACAATCTCGATGGGCAGTAGCCTTCTTTTGTCCTTTGAAACCAAGTAAACCAAGTAAACCAGGTGAGTGCACTGGTAACAAGTACCTTTTTCAGCCATGACCTGGGTGCAGAAGCATAGACAAACAGGAAAACAAATTACAGTGAATACATACAAATTTACAGAAAGTTGTAGGCAAACATGAGCATATATGGTGCTAATACTTAATATGATATGCAATTTAATATACAAAAGTGCCTGTAATTGTAATAAACAAAGGTAGAATTGAGGATAGAGAAAGGAGGAGGAGGAGGAAGATGGAGGAGGAGGAGAACAAAAAATGTGACCGAGATTGGTCGGTGGGTGCAATCAGCTAGTATAAGGTGGGAGGTCATGGCAGGGGGTGGTTATCGGAAGCAAGAGCAGGCTTGGGCTGAGGAACAGTGTGACTTTAGGAGCTTGGCAAAGGCATAGAGAGAGGAAGATGTTTTGACAGAAGAGGTAGGGAGTTCTAAACTGAAGCTGCATGATAACTAAAACAGTGCTGCTCCTTATTTGTGCAAAACTTGGGTATTATGTTGTTTTTAGTTGCAGATCAGGAAGAAGGAAGGTTGATGAGAGAGATTTGGCAACTGAGGTAGGCAGATATTTGGAACCATCAAGGTTAATGGTGGGGGGTGGTGGTTGGGAGTGACTACTGATTATGGAGTTTACTGATTGCCAAAACATTTTGGGGTTATCCAAATTAGTGAGCTGTTGGTTTTTTAGATACTTGGATTTAGCACTAAGCATTTTCTTTATACACACATTTCTCAGGGTCCTATGGTCCTGTCAGTTTGGTGCGAGTTGAGACTTTTTGCACCTGGCCCAGAGCATGTCCCTTTTCTGCAAGAGTGCAAAGATGTTTCTGGTGAGCCAAGGAGAGTTCTTTGGTTTGACACTACACGTGCGCATAGGGGCGTGTTTGTTGAGAACAGAAGTGAAGGAAGTGATAAAGAGATCCAGTCTGGTGTTAACATCAGGGGCAGCATCCAGGAAAGATCAACTGATGAGCCAAGTCATTTAGAAAGGAGTAGGAATCAAAGTTGGAGCAGCTGCTTTAGGAGAGATGAGCCTGAGTAGAGTGTTTTGGGTGACACAGTTTTGCCACTGGGAATAAATAGCCAGGTGGTCACTGACCGAGTCACTTAAAGTGCCAGAGGTAAGGATCCTTTCTGGCTTTTTTATCAAAATCCAGTTGATCTGGGAGTGATTACCAGATTTATGATTGAGTCTGGTAGGGTACTCAGGATTTGATGCAGTTGGGATGTTTCTAGAAGAGACTTATACTGTGCTTCATTGTTTAGCTAGTTCAAGTTAAGGTCACTTAATACTATTAAGTCAGACGGAAATGATTCAGCATAAGAAAAAGGTCAGTTAGGCCATTCTGTCCTGCTTTGGAAGGGTTGTAGACACAGCAGATTTTTAAATTCTTGGGGCCCATTGAGATGTTGATGAGCAGCCATTCACGTGGAGTAGAAAGGTTCATGAATTTTAGCCTCTGGGTCGGAGTGGATGTAGAACATTACTCCACCTCCCTTTTTGGAGGGTCGCTCCTTTCATAGGATGGTGTAGTTTGGAAGTTCCCAGAAGTGAAAAGCATGCAGTTATTTTGAAACATAGAAGCTGTCGGCACAAAAGTACTGCTTGTTCCACCCAGTCTGCCTGTTTTTTTTCCCAGCCTATTCTGTCCCAGGAGACTATAACTGATCTTTGACTAACCATCTCCCATGCTTTTCATTCACTAGTATTCCCCTATGTCTAACCCATGCATGTTTGAAACCCTCCACAGTTTTTGCTCCTTCTACCTCTTGTAGCAGACTGTCCAGGCATCCACTCCTCTTTCAGTGATGTAGTATTTCCTTCCATCCCTCTTAAATTTCCCACTTTTAGCTTTGTTGCATACCCTCTTGTTCTGTTGCACCTTTTCATTTGAAACAGATCCCCCCCATACCCTGTTCACTTCAATGGGGTACTTGTAGGTCTCTATTATGGTCCTCTCTCTCCGTTCTCTTCTCCAGGATATACATACTGAGATCACACAGTCTCTCATCGTACGGTTTCTCAGGCAATCCATGTACCATTTTAGTTGCCCTCCTCTGGATTGCCTCTACCCTGTCCTTGTCTTTTCTGAGATGCAGCCAGCATATTCAAGGTGTGGTCTCACTAATGATCTATACAGTGTTAATATAATCTCCCTCCTCCTGCTTGTGATATGTCTCTCTATGCACCCCAGCATTCCACTGGCCCTGACCTCATGCTATCCTGCGACTTTGAGGTCATCAGCTATTATAATCCCTAGGTCCCTTTCCTTTTCTGTGACTGACAGTAATTCCCCTCCCATTTTATACTCAGCTCCTGGGTTTCTGTGCCCAAGGTGTATGGTTTTACACTTTTTAGTACTGAACACCAGCTGCCATACCATTGACTACTCCTCAAGTTTCCTAAGGTCCCTTCTCATTTTATCCACCTCCTTCCTGAGTATCCACCCTGTTGCAGATCTTGGTGTTGTCTGCAAAAACGTCTACCTTCCTTTCAAGCTCTTCTGTGATGTCACTTATGAAGATGTTGAACAGGACCAGCCCCAGTACTGAACCCTGAGGCACTCCACTGGTCACTCTTCTGTCATCAGAGTGAGTGCCATTTACCACCACTCTATACTGCCTATCCATTAACCAGCTTTTTACCCAGTTTAAAACCTTGGCTCCCACCCCTGGACTATCCAACTTCATTACCAATTTCCTATGTGGTACAATGTTGAAGACCTTGCCGAAGTTCAAGTATGCCACTCCCATTGCCCTTCCTTGATCTATTTCCCTAGTCACCTAGTTGAAGAAGTCAGTCAGTTTCATCTGGCTTGTGGAAGGTAGCTGGTCACAATGTAGGGGTTTGTGTGTTGTATTTTTCAGTGGGGAGTAATAGTATTTCATACTTAGTTCTGCTTTGTACATTTGTATGTGGGGGGGGGTTGCTGACAGTCACCAGGGAAGAAAGAGATTTAGGAAGTATTATCTCAGATGATCTAAAGGTGGCCAAACAGAGTACAAAGGCTGTAGGGAAGGT
Source organism: Neoceratodus forsteri (assembly GCA_016271365.2). NCBI lineage: Eukaryota > Metazoa > Chordata > Ceratodontiformes > Ceratodontidae > Neoceratodus > Neoceratodus forsteri. The sequence continues at coordinate 123,391,019 of JADMNL010000023.1, read as the reverse complement.
CAGTGTCATGTTGGGGTGCATGGGTGGCATCACTAGCAGAAGAAGGAGGTGGTGATACCACTATACAAAACACTGGTGAGGCCTCACCTGGAATACTGTGTACAGTTCTGGAGGCTGCATCTTCATAAGGACAGACAGGGTGGAGGTAGTTCAGAGAAGGGTGACAAAAATGGTGCAGGGCTTACACCAGAAGACATAAGAGGAGAGAGATTAAAGGACCTCAATATGTATACACTGGAAGAGAGGAGGGAACAGGGGGATATGATAGAAACCTTCAAGTATTTTAAGGGCATAAACAAGGTGCAGGGGGGAGACATCTTTCAATATAGGAGAGGTACAAGAACAAGGGGGCACAGTATGAGATTGGAGGGGAGCTAGGTAAGGGCAAATGTGAAGACTTTTTTTCATCGTAAGGGTGGTGGATGCATGGAATAGCCTACCACAGGAGGTGGTGGGAGCGAACACAGTATGTAGAGGTTTGTGTTATGAATGTATTCACTGAAGAAGGGGAGGGACAGGGACCACAGCTGGCCATCAGAAACAAAGCGGAGAGGGGAGGTAAATACCAGTCCATTTATGGAAGAGAGAGTCTTAGAGGAGCTCACAAAACTAAAGGTGGACAAGGCAATGGGACCAGATGGCATACATCCCAGGATATTAAAGGAACTATGGATGAGATAGCAGCACCACTGGCAGCCATGTTCAGTGAGTTGCTCAACACAGGAATGGTTTCAGAGGACTGGAGGAGGGCACACAGAGTCCCTCTTCACAAAAATGATAGCAGGGAGGAGGCAGGAAACTACAGGATGGTCAGCCTTACCTCAATAGTGGGTAAGATCATGGAGGCACTGCTTAAGGAAAGGATTGTGGAACACTTGAAATCCAACGGAGCACAGGATCTGAGGCAGCATGTATTCATGGCGGGAAAATCATGTCAAACAAAGCTGAGATTTTTTTTAACTGGGTGATGAAGGAGGTGAATGGGGGAAGGGGAGGCATACATGATGCCTACCTTGATTTCAGCAAGGCCTTTGACGCTGTTCCATATAGAAGACTGGTTAATAAGTTGGGTAGCCTGGGCATGGGCCACAAAGTGAACTGGGTTAGAAACTGGTTAGGGGACAGGAAGCAGAGGATGGTGGTAAATGGGATCCAATCTGAGGAAAGGGGGGTGACCAGTGGGGTACCTCAAGGATCAGTCCTGGGGCCAGTCCTTTTTAATCTCTTCATTAGAGACATTGTGGAAGGGTTAGAAGGGAAGGTTTGCCTGTTTGCAGATGACACCAAAATCTGCAACAGGTAGACACTTCAGATGGGGTGTAGAGAATGAGGAGAGACCTAGGAAAGCTGGAAAAATGGTCTGAAGTGTGGCAACTAAGTTTCAATGTGAAGAAGTGCAAGATCATGCACCTGGGGCACAGAAACCCTGGGCAGAGCTACAGGATGGTAGTGTGTGGGGGGGGGGTTGCTGACAGTCACCAGGGAAGAAAGAGATTTGGGAAGTATTATCTCAGATGATCTAAAGGTGGCCAAGCAGAGTACAAAGGCTGTAGGGAAGGTCAGTGTCATGTTGGGGTGCATGGGGGGCATCACTAGCAGAAGAAGGAGGTGGTGATACCACTATACAAAACACTGGTGAGGCCTCATCTGGAATACTGTGTACAGTTCTGGAGGTTGCATCTTCATAAGGACAGACAGGGTGGAGGTAGTTCAGAGAAGGGTGACAAAAATGGTGCAGGGCTTACACCAGAAGACATAAGAGGAGAGATTAAAGGACCTCAATATGTATACACTGGAAGAGAAGAGGAAACAGGGGGATATGATAGAAACCTTCAAGTATTTTAAGGGCATAAACAAGGTGCAGGGGGGAGACATCTTTCAATATAGGAGAGGTACAAGAACAAGGGGGCACAGTATGAGATTGGAGGGGAGCTAGGTAAGGGCAAATGTGAAGACTTTTTTTCATCGTAAGGGTGGTGGATGCATGGAATAGCCTACCACAGGAGGTGGTGGGACCGAACACAGTGGGGGGATTTAAACATGCATGGGATAGGCATAAGGGAACCTTAGAAGTCAGAAGGAGAGGTTAAAGCCAATGACCAGATAGGGTCTGTGGCCCCTAAATAAGGTAGGCTATAGGGGCAGACTGGATGGGCCTGGTGGTCCTTATCTGCCGACAGTTTCTATGTTCTATGTTTCTATGGGTGTTTTAGCAAAGAGATGACTATTTCTTTGGATGCTTTGTCTGCCTGGTATGAGGGAACCTGTTTCATAACAATTGAGGGTTTTTCAGTCTAGCTAATTGTCATCCCATCCACTGCCCAGATCCATCAGTCACTCTTTGCCAAGGGTCAAGCCAGAGAGTAGCCCAAGAGGGCTAGCAGTCATCATCCCAACTGCCTGCAGGGGTGTTTCATTTGCTTCTCTGGTTAGCCCAGCAGCGCGCACAGCAATTTCTTTTCTTTTCTTGCCTAATTTGTTTACCTCATGTGCCCAGCATCACCCGACTTCTTCAGGTCTCTGCATACCACGCCTGCCACCCACAAAGTTTACCCCTGGCTGCTTACTAGGGAGATCAATCCAGACCTGCACTCACACATCCTGGGGCTGGCTTGTCCCTACCAGGGGTTCTCTCCAGTCATCGTGATGGAGTGACACCTGACCTCCACTTTCTTATTCCCTTGGTTGGTTTGTCCCTGCTGGGGGCCTTTCTGTGAGGAGGAGAATGCACTGGTGACTGTGACTGAGGGGCTTCTTGTGCTGATGCACAGGGGTGGGGGGGTCTGTTGGCATGAGTGGGGGAATGCAAGGCTGTCAGCTGGTGTAGCATTTCTGCATTTTTTCTCCCCACCCTCCCTTGAACTTGTGCATGCTGTAGCTGGCCTGGGTGAGGTGCTTGACTGCATGTAGCCACCCACGCCATCAAATGCAGCTTCACCACACCACCGCCAACAGGAGCTCCTAGAGTACAGTGCAATAAGCACTCCCCCCAGAGTAGAGTGTCCCTGGTGGCCTCTGCTCCTGATGTCCTGGGCTTGAAGAAACAAACCCATGTTGTTAGCATCCCTCATCACTTGGCACCATGAAGCTGGTTGTATTGTTTTTATTTTTTATTTTTTCCTGTTTATGCTCCCAGTGTTTCTTGGTCAGGCCCAGTACCATATTCCTGCATCCCTGGCACTTGTCTCACCAACTTCCAACTCCACAGGTCTGGGGCAGGGCCTGGCTGAACCACACTCAAACCTCCCACCTCCTGCAGAATATGGTTGCAGGAGAACCAGGGGTGTGGTGAGTGGCCTGTGGCAGGAGGTAGGGCCTGAGTAGAACTTGAGGTCATTCTGTGTACGCCAAGGCTTTTTACCTCTTTTTTTCATTGCTACCCTTCCCCTAAGAATGTTGGCATGTGAGGTGGTCCAAGCCCATGCATGCAGTGTGTGCCAGAGCAAAGCGCAGCTTACATCCCCACTCCCACTGTATCTCAGCTACACTGTTGCCCATGGTGGTGGCAGTGCTGCAGAGGAAGCTACCCTCCCTCCCCAGAGGAAGGGAGTGCCTTCTGCACTGGCATGCTGTGCATGTGGGAGGCTGACAGAAGGTACACCCCACATCAAAGGGAAGAGGGAGGAATGTGGGAGAAAACTAGCATAAAACTCCAAACAGCTTGCTGGATGACAGCTATTAGCACACTGAGGCCTGCCCTCCACATCTCACCACCCACTACCAGATACTGGCTGGGACTGGTGGGGGAACAACTCTCCCTTGGATCCCACTACCTGTTGGGCAAGCCGTGAGGACTGCAGACGGCAAACAGGTAGTGGTTGATGGGGATGAGAGGTTGTTGGTCACAGTCTGAGGGAAACTGTGGGACTGGAGGGGAGAAACAGAGAATGGGAAAAAGGCATACACTCTAATAGTGCGTGATGTTATGATAAAGTACCTGGTGCAGCTGACCTGAAGTAGCTGTGAGGTTTTTTATGTCATTTAATAAAATATACTTTTGAAACACTAACTTCTCTTTGACTTATTTGGTTTCAGTTATTATAAAAAATACAAAATCACACATGCCCACACAATGCAAAGCATCATGGGCTGCATATGCAAATCACCACAGAATGTTATGCTGGTCCAACTTTAAGCAGAATTGCATGGTGCCAAAAGGCCTCTCACACAGTTTGCAAAGGGTGCCAACAGAAGACATAGACACGTGTTTCGTCCTACCAGGACTCATCAGTATGCCTCGTCTGTTTGACACCCCGGTGGAATGGACCAGCTACCCTAAGACAGTGTGTCTTGGATATGTTGTGGTGAACCCATTAAAATAAAAAACTATTTAAAAGACAAAGAACCTCTGTGTGCAAACACTGAGGCTAGGGTTACCCCAAAGGGCATTTGGCTGGGAAGCCAAGTTTCAAGAAAATACAAAATCACACATGCCCACACAATGCAAAGCATCATGGGCTGCATATGCAAATCACCACAGAATGTTGTGCTGGTCCAACTTTAAGCAGAATTGCATGGTGCCAAAAGGCCTCTCACACAGTTTGCAAAGGGTGCTAACAGAAGACATAGACATGTGTTTCGTCCTACCAGGACTCATCAGTATGCTTCGTCTGTTTGACACCCCGGTGGAATGGACCAGCTACCCTAAGACAGTGTGTCTTATAGTACCTTAATTACAGCATTAAAATATATTTAGTGGGCCTAAAATGGTGCAGGAATACTGTCCTTAAATTCTGCTGGCTGGGGGAGGGTTAATAATGGTATCATGTCACAACAGCAATGGGAATACAGCAATGACCATCACAGCGATATTTCTGACAGTTTGCTGTGTTGGTCCACTGGGTTCCCAACATTGGTGCCTCTGAGGTGTTCGGCCCCTCCCTAACTAACTCTGACTTGGAGTTGGTTGTTTTAAGTCTGGTGGTGTGGGGGGCAAAGGCCCCCACAGAAAACACAGTTTACTCCAGCGACAGCACAACACAAATTGGTGGTGTTGTGCCATCACTGTACTGATGGTCACTGTGCTGAGCTTTCCCCTCTCCAGCCCAATCAATCATGAGAGCTAAGGAGCAGTAGGTAGGAGTTGCTGTCAGGATGCCTTAAAACAATACTATTGTGGTGTGAAGCAGCTGAGAGTGGTTGTGGGGAGGAAGACAGAGAGCGAGACCTGTAGCAGAGCAAGAGCACAAGTAGGAGAACCTGGGATCCAGAGAGGGAATGGTCATGCACACTTATGTATTTGGACCCTATTGTATTTTATCCATTGCAGTGCAGATAAATTACAATTGAAACATTACAAAAGCTGCTTAAGTATTAATAATCTTTAAACTATATGATTTATTATATGATTTAAAAGTTGTGCACAATTTGCAGGCAACATATGTAGCAAGGACCACACTTGTACCAAGAGCACTGTATGTAGATAGGAAAACTGAGGAAGAGGAAGACTGGATCTCCGATAGGCTTAAGAGCAGGAGTATAGGAAGGCACAAAGTGAGCCTGACATGGGTATGAGAAAGAGGAGAGAGATGAGCCAAAAGATTATGGTGATATATTTTGCAGAAGCAGTAAATGCATCCCTGATGATGAAAAGGGAATTAAAAGTTAAGAATTTTGAAACAACTGACATGAGAGACAGTCTCAACACAAGAAGAAGACTTGGAATGTGTAGAAGTCAGTGCTCCTTTTCGTTTATAAAAGGTGTGGTGATTTATAAATTACACAGGAATCTCAATGTGCATTTCTACAGTGACTTCATGTTAATTAAAAAACAACAGGCACTGGTAACAGGAAACATTGGTGTGGGGACATTTGTATGTTTTGTTTGCAGAACTGCTTAAACGCATTCAAGCACAAACAGATACAGTATGCAACTAATCAGCTGGCCACAGCTGTTGCAAACATTTTTCTGGCTCCCACAAGCGCTGGCCATGCTTTTTGTCTACCCAGGATAGTGTGATTGAAATGCTTGTTCTTAGTGTGTCCTGCTTCTACACAACTTTGCATTGGGGGCGGGAGGGAGGGACTGGTCATTTGACTTACTCCAGGTCACACCCTGGGTCAGTGGCTCTTATAAGATTTGAACCTGTGATTTCCTAGTTTGGGAGTTCTGTGAATCCACTGGATCACATTGTTGTAGATGTAATTAAAAATGAGTCCAAATGTTCTCAAATGCAGCTCTGCAAAAAAAATATGAAAAGGTAGAGTGGGGTTACAGTTTAGTAGGTGTTAGATGGTTCAACGGATGCAGATATCGGAATTGCTCATAACATGCAGTGCATGGCCACATGGCTATATACTATAGACAGGCTAAAAGTAGTAAAAGATGATTAAGAGATATGATGTCTGTAAAACTGAACTGGTTAAGTGTCAGAGCTGTTAACTTTCCAGTGGTTCTGCCACGTCTCTGTGTCTGTCAGCCAGACAACGCAGCATATCAAGGGACCACCTAATCATCTATATGGTGAGGTTTTTTGTAGCCTATCAATTGAGAGATAATTGTTTGCAGACCAAAAAAGTTATTGAGGTCCCACCCTCATCATAGTGCATTCAGTACACTTTTATGTGCTCATGAATTTGTATTTTCATCTTTTTTTAATTTAGCTTTTTATCTTATGGATTCTACCCTTTCAGTCCTCAGGACTGTATCTACCAGTACTTGGTGATCCCCCCATCCCTGTCAGCCACTACCCCAATCATTCCCACCCAGGTAAGCTCACTGCAGAGCGGTGTCCTAGAGTACCTAAGCCTGTCATGCTGGTAGTCCATGTTCCCCCATTGTTTTGTTCTGCCTTCCACACATTTGATGGCTCCATCTGCCTATATTAGCCTCAACACCACAGCAGACCTGGGGGAAACAAGCGCCTTGGCCCAACACAGGGCAGCTGTGGTTCTGGGTGTAGCTCCACCCCCTCTCCAGGATGAGAACTGCTGCTATTGGTAGCTCTACCTCCTGGCTGCACCTGCCTGTCTGACTGCCTGAGTCTGCTTTGGAACCTCAGTTCCCAGCATGGGAGCATGCTGAACCAGTGGATGGCCCCTGCATTTTAATCTATAATTATGCAATAATGACTGAGAAGCTGGTACTTTCTGAGGGATTAATGACCAGTTGGGGGGATGGGTGGCCGAGGCACAGCTGAGGGCCACTTTCCACCAGCTGGTCAGTAATTCAAAGAAATGACTGACTTTGAGGTTGTTATTGTGATTATAAGTCTAATTGCAGTAACAACTTTCAGTTTTGCTGGTTTTATTTAGGTTTCAGCTTTGTGGTGCGAGCCGTGCATACCACACAGCGTTAGTCTGCAGCTGGATCGGTCATGTCCAAGACATTACTGGCTGATCCAGTAATCAATCTGGAGCCTCACTGGGCTCATAAATAATACATTAGACTTATAATACTAAATAATATTTTTGACATCCTCATATTGCACCATTTTGACTTTAGTTCATTTATGATTTGAAACAGTGCTATTCACAGCAAATGTGAATACCTAAGATTTCCATGTCCCTGTTTTATAGAAGGTGTTTGCTTGTAGACTTAGTACCCTGGAGCCAGATCTTGTTAGATCTCAGCACAGTTGGGCCTAATCAGTAGTGGAACAGGAGACCTCCAATGAACACCAGGTGCTAAGCAAGTGGTGTTGATAGCTCAGCAGGGTATACTCTCCCTCTTGGTTATAAGTAACTGTAATAATGTCCCTGTATAGTGTTTAGGGCCATTGTGCCATTGTGAGGTGTCGTTTTTTGAGATGAGATGTTAATCCAAGGTCCCATCTGCCTGTGTGAGTGTTCAGGTGGACCATAAAGAACCCATGGCATTTCTTGAAAAGGGAATGGGAATTTTTCGAGTGTCCTAGCCAAATTTTCCGCATTTACTAAAATATCACCAATAGCTTTAGTCGGTTCAATATCAATTGGTTTACATCAGTATCTCTTCCCATCCTACCCCCGGGACAATACTGAAAATCCTTTACCGATGAACAAAAACAAATAAAAAATAAATGGATACAAATAATATTAGTGGATTGTTGTAAAAATACATAAATGTGAATTTTCACTAAAGGAAAACACTCATTATTGTTGCCATCCACCCCTCCCCCCCTCACACACACACCCTTACCCCCCGATTAGGCTTTTCAAGGATAAATTACATTTTTTATAGATTGGGAACTTCCTTTTTTTAACTTTGTACTCCTCTCAATCTCCCAATATAGTGTGACACGGGCGCTGGCATTCGCTGTTGTACTGCAGCACCTCATTGCTTGCTCGCATTGAAAAGCTTGCACACGAGCGATGATAGCAAATGTTAGCGCCCAGGCTGTGCCATACTGAAAGATCGAGAGGAGAACAAAGTTAAGGAAAGTAATTTCCCAATCTATAAAAAAAATTTATTTATCCTTGAAAAGCCTAATTGGGGGGGGGTGTAAGGTTGTGGGGGTGGAATTTCTACAATAATGAGTGTTTTCCCTTTAAAACATTTTGCTTTTCACTGGAGTGACCTGTTGGTTTAGTTTTGACTCCTTATAAGTTTTTGCAGACAAGGCTAGAGCTTGTTAGGACTTGGCACCAGAAGCACAGTTCCCACTGATAGTGAGCAATGGCTCTGGTTGGGCCTAGTATGTCCCCAGCCCCCCCCCAACACCACCATTCATAGACACTAAGAGTCAGTTTTTAAAAGGAATTGCACTTTCTGCTTTATTTTCAAAGCAGGTGTCAGCTTCTTGAATTACTCCATGGTGTTCTCACAGTTCAAGCAAATTCCAGTAGCTGGGTGAAATAATCTTGTTCGGTGCCCTGAATGCAGGTGCCTTATTGTGGGGCCATCAAAAGGTACTGGTGGTCTCTCTCTTTATTTTTTCATCCCACATCCTTTAATGTAATAAATCTGTTTTCATACAGTATACAGTACCACAAGTTCCTGATGTCTTCTTCACATTAAAATTATGTCCCACATTACTTAAAAGTAAGAAATTGCCAGTTCCATCATGTTTTTAATTGGGCTCTAAAGTGCTCCGTGACTGCACAATACTAATGTGATGATCACTGTGGCCTCCTTTGTGAAACACTTATCTCATTATTGTGGAGGATGCATTCATTAAAATGTAGATAGCTGTATTGAAAATAGTGTACAAATTACATTAGAGCAGATACAGGCCACACTGTTTCAAGTAGTTTGGATACTGCCAAAAATCTGGAAATAAGGGAAGAAAGGTGTACTGTTTGACACAGTTATACTGCAAACTATAATGGACACCCTTGGAGAGTGCACTGTCTGTGTTACCCAGCATGCCCTGATGAATGAGATAATCTGTGGTCAGCAGTTTGTTTAGCAAGTTGGACCAAGGCACTTCAGATTGGCTCTTAAGAATGTTTGTAGGGTGCCATGTAGCCAGCAGAAAATACAGGACCAACAGAGAAAAATGTTTGGTTCAGCGAAGATGTGGGCAGAATTTTCTAAAGGATCTGCTCAAGGTCCACCTGCTGCTATTTTTCATTTCATTTTATTTATTTTATTTTATTTTATCTATTTCAGGTTCAGAATTACAACCTTTGAGCCAAAGTGGCTCTTTTACAAAGGCTCCAAGTCGATAGACAGAAAGCGTTACAATACAGAAAACATACAGTAAAGAAATTTGACAAGGAAGGCAGTTATAATAACTCTGAGTGGAAATAGTTGTATCAACAAATGCAAAAACAAATTACAAAACAAGCAATCATAATTACAAAAACAGGTAATCATATTTCCAATAATTAGCAACAGTCAAATAGTCCTGTTACTAAGTGCAGGAAGTGGGGAGGTAGCAGCCAGTAATGACTTTATCAGGGTTTTTCATTTCATTTTCATTTTTTATGATGAAGAGCAAGATTAGCTAGAATAGCCTGTTTTCAATAAACATTGACACAGTAGGTAATACAAAGGAACAGGCTATGTGACATTAATACAGGCCAGTAACACTTGGTGCATAGGTTCATAGCTTCATATTTTGTACAAGTTCGAGAGTAAAGCCCATAATGAACTCGCCGCCTTTATTTTCCTAATGGCGGGACTGAAATTTTCTATCTCCCGTATACAGATCAAATCTGTGTTTAAATTGCTCAGTATTTTTACTTGTTACAACTGCAACTGGTAGTGTGTTCCATAATAGTGGAACTCTGTGTAATAAAGTTTTTCTTACAAACAGACTTACCAGTTTCAGCCTGTAGCCTCAATTTGTGTGATCTAGTGCTGTCTAGAAGAGTTTGACTTACCATACAATTAGACTCAAATAATACTGGGTCCCTAAAAGCTTTCTAGGCCCAGCATAATTCACCCCTTATAATTACTTAGCCTAAAGTATATAAACCTAGATTTCTCAACCTTTCCTCATACTCCAACGAATATTGACTTGTCATATTTTTTGTTAATTTTCTTTGGACTGACTCACAGGTTGCTTTGTCCCTGATGGATGTGGGAGAGCAGAAAGGAGCACAATATTCCATATCAGTTCATGGTGAACTAGTATATAGAGGAACAATGGCCCAAGGATCACGACCCTTAATAGCACAATATTCCATATCAGTTCATGGTGAACTAGTATATAGAGGAACAATGGCCCAAGGATCACGACCCTTAATAGCACAATATTCCATATCAGTTCATGGTGAACTAGTATATAGAGGAACAATGGCCCAAGGATCCACGACTTAATAGCACAATATTCCATATCAGTTCATGGTGAACTAGTATATAGAGGAACAATGGCCCAAGGATCACGACCTTAATAGCACAATATTCCATATCAGTTCATGGTGAACTAGTATATAGAGGAACAATGGCCCAAGGATCACGACCTTAATAGCACAATATTCCATATCAGTTCATGGTGAACTAGTATATAGAGGAACAATGGCCCAAGGATCACGACCTTAATAGCACAATATTCCATATCAGTTCATGGTGAACTAGTATATAGAGGAACAATGGACCCAAGGATCACGACCTTAATAGCACAATATTCCATATCAGTTCATGGTGAACTAGTATATAGAGGAACAATGGCCCAAGGATCACGACCCTTAATAGCACAATATTCCATATCAGTTCATGGTGAACTAGTATATAGAGGAACAATGGCCCAAGGATCACGACCTTTAATAGCACAATATTCCATATCAGTTCATGGTGAACTAGTATATAGAGGAACAATGGCCCAAGGATCACGACCCTTATAGCACAATATTCCATATCAGTTCATGGTGAACTAGTATATAGAGGAACAATGACCCAAGGATCCACGACCTAATAGCTTAATATTCCATATCAGTTCATGGTGAACTGGTATATAGAGGAACAATGACCCAAGGATCACGACCCTTAATAGCACAATATTCCATATCAGTTCATGGTGAACTGGTATATGAGGAACAATGACCCAAGGATCACGACCCTTAATAGCACAATATTCCATATCAGTTCATGGTGAACTAGTATATAGAGGAACAATGACCCAAGGATCACGACCCTTAATAGCACAATATTCCATATCAGTTCATGGTGAACTAGTATATAGAGGAACAATGACCCAAGGATCACGACCCTTAATAGCACAATATTCCATATCAGTTCATGGTGAACTAGTATATAGAGGAACAATGACCCAAGGATCACGACCCTTAATAGCACAATATTCCATATCAGTTCATGGTGAACTAGTATATAGAGGAACAATGGCCCAAGGATCACGACCCTTAATAGCACAATATTCCATATCAGTTCATGGTGAACTAGTATATAGAGGAACAATGACCCAAGGATCACGACCTTAATAGCACAATATTCCATATCAGTTCATGGTGAACTGGTATATAGAGAACAATGACCCAAGGATCACGACCCTTAATAGCACAATATTCCATATCAGTTCATGGTGAACTGGTATATAGAAGGAACAATGACCAAGGATCACGACCCTTAATAGCACAATATTCCATATCAGTTCATGGTGAACTAGTATATAGAGGAACAATGACCCAAGGATCACGACCCTTAATAGCACAATATTCCATATCAGTTCATGGTGAACTAGTATATAGAGGAACAATGACCCAAGGATCACACTTTAATAGCACAATATTCCATATCAGTTCATGGTGAACTGGTATATAGAGGAACAATGGCCCAGGATCACGACCCTTAATAGCACAATATTCCATATCAGTTCATGGTGAACTAGTATATAGAGGAACAATGGCCCAAGGATCACGACCCTTAATAGCACAATATTCCATATCAGTTCATGGTGAACTAGTATATAGAGGAACAATGGCCCAAGGATCACGACCCTTAATAGCACAATATTCCATATCAGTTCATGGTGAACTAGTATATAGAGAACAATGGCCCAAGGATCACGACCTTAATAGCACAATATTCCATATCAGTTCATGGTGAACTAGTATATAGAGGAACAATGGCCCAAGGATCACGACCCTTAATAGCACAATATTCCATATCAGTTCATGGTGAACTAGTATATAGAGGAACAATGGCCCAAGGATCACGACCCTTAATAGCACAATATTCCATATCAGTTCATGGTGAACTAGTATATAGAGGAACAATGGCCCAAGGATCACGACTTTAATAGCACAATATTCCATATCAGTTCATGGTGAACTAGTATATAGAGGAACAATGACCCAAGGATCACGACCCTTAATAGCACAATATTCCATATCAGTTCATGGTGAACTAGTATATAGAGGAACAATGACCCAAGGATCACGACCCTAATAGCACAATATTCCATATCAGTTCATGGTGAACTAGTATATAGAGGAACAATGACCCAAGGATCACGACCCTTAATAGCACAATATTCCATATCAGTTCATGGTGAACTAGTATATAGAGGAACAATGACTCAAGGATCACGACCCTAATAGCACAATATTCCATATCAGTTCATGGTGAACTAGTATATAGAGGAACAATGGCCCAAGGATCACGACCCTTAATAGCACAATATTCCATATCAGTTCATGGTGAACTGGTATATAGAGGAACAATGGCCCAAGGATCACGACCCTTAATAGCACAATATTCCATATCAGTTCATGGTGAACTAGTATATAGGAACAATGACCCAAGGATCACGACCCTTAATAGCACAATATTCCATATCAGTTCATGGTGAACTAGTATATAGAGGAACAATGACCCAAGGATCACGACCCTTAATAGCACAATATTCCATATCAGTTCATGGTGAACTAGTATATAGAGGAACAATGACCCAAGGATCACGACCATAATAGCACAATATTCCATATCAGTTCATGGTGAACTAGTATATAGAGGAACAATGACCCAAGGATCACGACCCTTAATAGCACAATATTCCATATCAGTTCATGGTGAACTAGTATATAGAGGAACAATGGCCCAAGGATCACGACCTTAATAGCACAATATTCCATATCAGTTCATGGTGAACTAGTATATAGAGGAACAATGGCCCAAGGATCACGACCCTTAATAGCACAATATTCCATATCAGTTCATGGTGAACTAGTATATAGAGGAACAATGACCCAAGGATCACGACCCTTAATAGCACAATATTCCATATCAGTTCATGGTGAACTGGTATATAGAGGAACAATGGCCCAAGGATCACGACCCTTAATAGCACAATATTCCATATCAGTTCATGGTGAACTAGTATATAGAGGAACAATGGCCCAAGGATCACGACCCTTAATAGCACAATATTCCATATCAGTTCATGGTGAACTAGTATATAGAGGAACAATGACCCAAGGATCACGACCCTTAATAGCACAATATTCCATATCAGTTCATGGTGAACTAGTATATAGAGGAACAATGACCCAAGGATCACGACCCTTAATAGCACAATATTCCATATCAGTTCATGGTGAACTAGTATATAGAGGAACAATGACCCAAGGATCACGACCCTTAATAGCACAATATTCCATATCAGTTCATGGTGAACTAGTATATAGAGGAACAATGACCCAAGGATCACGACCCTTAATAGCACAATATTCCATATCAGTTCATGGTGAACTAGTATATAGAGGAACAATGGCCCAAGGATCACGACCCTTAATAGCACAATATTCCATATCAGTTCATGTGAACTAGTATATAGAGGAACAATGGCCCAAGGATCACGACCCTTAATAGCACAATATTCCATATCAGTTCATGGTGAACTAGTATATAGAGGAACAATGACCCAAGGATCACGACCCTTAATAGCACAATATTCCATATCAGTTCATGGTGAACTGGTATATAGAGGAACAATGGCCCAAGGATCACGACCCTTAATAGCATATTCCATATCAGTTCATGGTGAACTAGTATATAGAGGAACAATGGCCCAAGGATCACGACCCTTAATAGCACAATATTCCATATCAGTTCATGGTGAACTGGTATATAGAGGAACAATGACCCAAGGATCACGACCCTTAATAGCACAATATTCCATATCAGTTCATGGTGAACTAGTATATAGAGGAACAATGACCCAAGGATCACGACCCTTAATAGCACAATATTCCATATCAGTTCATGGTGAACTAGTATATAGAGGAACAATGACCCAAGAATCACGACCCTTAATAGCACAATATTCCATATCAGTTCATGGTGAACTAGTATATAGAGGAACAATGGCCCAAGGATCACGACCCTTAATAGCACAATATTCCATATCAGTTCATGGTGAACTGGTATATAGAGGAACAATGGCCCAAGGATCACGACCCTTAATAGCACAATATTCCATATCAGTTCATGGTGAACTAGTATATAGAGGAACAATGGCCCAAGGATCACGACCCTTAATAGCACAATATTCCATATCAGTTCATGGTGAACTAGTATATAGAGGAACAATGGCCCAAGGATCACGACCCTTAATAGCACAATATTCCATATCAGTTCATGGTGAACTAGTATATAGAGGAACAATGGCCCAAGGATCACGACCCTTAATAGCACAATATTCCATATCAGTTCATGGTGAACTAGTATATAGAGGAACAATGACCCAAGGATCACGACCCTTAATAGCACAATATTCCATATCAGTTCATGGTGAACTAGTATTAGAGGAACAATGACCCAAGGATCACGACCCTTAATAGCACAATATTCCATATCAGTTCATGGTGAACTAGTATATAGAGGAACAATGACCCAAGGATCACGACCCTTAATAGCACAATATTCCATATCAGTTCATGGTGAACTAGTATATAGAGGAACAATGGCCCAAGGATCACGACCCTTAATAGCACAATATTCCATATCAGTTCATGGTGAACTGGTATATAGAGGAACAATGGCCCAAGGATCACGACCCTTAATAGCACAATATTCCATATCAGTTCATGGTGAACTAGTATATAGAGGAATAATGACCCAAGGATCACCACCTTAATAGCACAATATTCCATATCAGTTCATGGTGAACTAGTATATAGAGGAACAATGGCCCAAGGATCACGACCCTTAATAGCACAACATTCCATATCAGTTCATGGTGAACTGGTATATAGAGGAACAATGACCCAAGGATCACGACCCTTAATAGCACAATATTCCATATCAGTTCATGGTGAACTAGTATATAGAGGAACAATGACCCAAGGATCAATCTCTTAGTAGCACAATATTCCATATCAGTTCATGGTGAACTAGTATATAGAGGAACAATGACCCAAGGATCACGACCCTTAATAGCACAATATTCCATATCAGTTCATGGTGAACTAGTATATAGAGGAACAATGGCCCAAGGATCACGACCCTTAATAGCACAATATTCCATATCAGTTCATGGTGAACTGGTATATAGAGGAACAATGACCCAAGGATCACGACCCTTAATAGCACAATATTCCATATCAGTTCATGGTGAACTAGTATATAGAGGAACAATGACCCAAGGATCACGACCTTAATAGCACAATATTCCATATCAGTTCATGGTGAACTGGTATATAGAGGAACAATGACCCAAGGATCACGACCCTTAATAGCACAATATTCCATATCAGTTCATGGTGAACTAGTATATAGAGGAACAATGACCCAAGGATCACGACCCTTAATAGCACAATATTCCATATCAGTTCATGGTGAACTAGTATATAGAGGAACAATGACCCAAGGATCATGACCCTTAATAGCACAATATTCCATATCAGTTCATGGTGAACTGGTATATGAGGAACAATGACCCAAGGATCACGACCTTAATAGCACAATATTCCATATCAGTTCATGGTGAACTAGTATATAGAGGAACAATGACCCAAGGATCACGACCCTTAATAGCACAATATTCCATATCAGTTCACGGTGAACTAGTATATAGAGGAACAATGGCCCAAGGATCACGACCCTTAATATGCTTGAAAATACATCTGAGTATCCCATTACATTTTTTAGTTGTTTTGTTTACACGTGTCCCAAATTTCAAATTGTTTGTAATAGTAACCGATGTTCCGTTGTTGTAATTTGTAATGAAACATTATTAATGGTATAATCGGCCGGTTTGTTACTTTTCCCTAGATGCATTACTTTAAATTTGGTTATATTAAATAGCATCTCATTTTCAGATGCCCAAATGAATAGGTTCTCTAGCTTCTCCTGTAAGGATTTTATAGATATATCATGATTGACAATACAACCCACCTTGCTATCATCAGCGTATTTCTGGATCCGTACTTCATTGTATGTCTGCATACTGGAGATCATGATATTAAACAATGTTGGTCCCAGCACTGAGCCCTGTGGTACTCCAGTGGTTACATTACCCCATTAGACTTATATCCCTTTAGGATAACCCTCTGTTGTCTATTCTCTAACCATGGGTTTATTCACATGATAATTTGTGGATGGAGTTGAAGTTTTATCAGTTGCTCAATTAGAATTTTATGAGACACAGAGTCAAATGCCTTTGCATAATCAAGAAATATCACATCTACAGGAAGTCCCTTATCCAGGGCTTTACTAACAGGTTCAAAGAAACTAATCAAGTTACTCATACATGACTTACCCTGTGTGAACTCATGGTGTGATATATCATAATTCCCTGTACTATATAGATGAGAAATAATTTTTTGTTGCAGTAATCTCTCCATTATCTTACCAATACAGGAAGTTAGGCTTATAGGTCTATAGTTGCTAACATTCTGTTTTGAACCCTTTCTATGGCTGCAGTAGGCACAGCCTGCAGATGTTTTGCATGTACAAAAGGAGTGATGTCATGTTTTCTGTCCGTGGAACTGACTGAAGGTGTAAATAGTGTCCTCTGCCTTACCCTCCTCCAAGAAATGTTTTCCGCCCTCAAATAAATACACTTTCATGTTAGTCAATGGTTGCAGGGGACTATTTTATTTCTTAAATGGGCGGTACAAGAACTGGAATCTGAGTAGTGGGAGGCAGCATTAATTTTTTTGGGGAGTAAGATCCACCCCATCTCCACCCAAGAAGCACCTAAAGATCCAAAGATCCACCCCCACCTTTTTTTTTTATTCATGTGGGAGGCACATGAGGTGGATCTATCATGTTGGAACAAGACACACTAGTTTGGGACCTGGACCAAGCAACAGAACAAGTCTGTGGAGTGATCGAGTTGTGGAGCCCCTGCATTTTATTAAGGACTAGAAGAACAGAAGTTACTTAATGCCTTCAAATTGACTTAAAAACCCTTGGAACAAATGATTATCAGAGCCACCTGGGACCTCAGAAGGAAAAAGTAATTAAGGAGTGCCTGAAACTACAGCTCCCAAGGAAAACAATAGACACAGCATTTTGATTCAAGTTGAAAGAGCCACAGGTTTTTCTTAAACATTTATATACTAAAAACATAAAGTTCAGCTTTTGGGACTAACAATATTTGTTTACCATATTCTCTCTCTCTCTCTCTCTCTATATATATATATATATATATATATATATACATATATACACACACACACACATACAGTTTATCTTTTTAGTAGTTTCAAAACTTTGAAAGCATTGGTGTTAGTAATGCATTTGCATTTAGAAATACATTGTTTAATTGTCTTTACAGCTAAACATGCAGTTTCATGTGAGGGCACATTTTCGGAGGAGGGGTTCAAATTATTTTAATCATGAGCATAGTATTTGGTAAACACAGCCTTTTGATGATAAAGTGTATTTTTTCTTTTAAGTTGGAGAAGTATGTATTATATATAAGTGTAGCGGTGTTGTAAATGGGATTGGGGAATGAATAATGGTTAAGTGCCTAGAATTTTTTTTAATATAATTGAGTTTGTATGTAGCAAGTAGGTAGGGGATAGTGTTTTGAATGTGGCAGTAGGACAGATTTGTTAGGATAAATATATGTTGTCTTGCAAATAAGAAAAAAATTGTAAGGGATACATTTTGCAAAACAGTGATATATATCATAGGGTTTTCTTTCATGTATTGTTGGAAGAAATAGCTATGGCTCATTTTTTACTATCAGTAAAAGGAGAGAAGAAAACACTGAACAAGAAAACAATTGGTGATTTTAAAAGCTATTCTGATCAGAGCTGACATTTAAAACAATCTCAACTGTATTTTTTATTTTATTTTATCAGGGACACTAGAAATAGGATGTTAACACATCAGTGAGCACTGATGCCATTTGTCTGTGTTAGGGAAGTTGTGGGTGGAGTAGCCTTGCACATGTTAAAATATACCAGCTGCAATTAACAACTACTTGTAGAAGCAAAAAGCTGTGTGTTTTTTCCCCTACTTTCTTTTCACTGATATTATAAACTGAGCCAGGAAAAAAGTAAGGCTGAACACATCAGAGCTGACATTAAAAAATGTGGTGGTCCTAAGGTCTGTTGCATGCGCTATGCTTTCATTTTTGTGGGAGGGGCATGAGGTGGATCTATCATGTTGGAACAACTGACTATCAGAGCTGCCCAGGGAAGTAATTAAGGAGTGCCTGAAACTGCATCTTGGCATGCCCCCCCCAAAAAAAACATGCACACACATTGACTTCATGATTTTGTTTTAACTCTAAGCATGTCAATATGTGGCTCTTACAGTATGGGCAAGTTGGGCATAAAAATAATACAGAAAAAAAAAGGATCAAGCAGGTATCTTTTCCTTTGTCAGATACATGCAGACAGGAGCTCACAAATCCTGCATGACAAGTTCATTATATGGATAATGTCATGTCTGTTGCATCATTTGTAGCCAGTAAACTATTATTTACATAGGTACTGTAAACGACAGGTTTTAATTCAGAAATCCAGTCTTGATAAATTTGTTTTTTTAGGAGTTCTGTAAGATTTATGTCTCTCTGATGTAAGAATGCATAGCATAGAAATGAAAGGGTCTCTGTAACTGATTGTTGTTTGCATGAGAAGTGGGCATGACAGTGGCATGCAAGACTGGAGTCTAAATTGTTTCTTGGCCATTCTGGGATCTAAAGTTTAACACTATTGTGTGACGAGTATAAAGTCTTATTTTTTTTTTTTTTGCAGTTGAATAGATTTAGTGCTTTGAAGTTAAAAGATATAAATATATAAACATAGTGTCATGGGCACCTGAAAAGGAAGGAGATACTACTAAAATAAATGCTATTCTGATATTTTATTTATTTATGTGTGAGATTTTAAGTGTAGTTTTGCCTAGGTCACAGACGCATAAGCTATAAATAAGGATGGATGTATTAGTCAAAGCTTGTAGTAGCAAAATAAAGCAAGAAAATAATATCTTGTGTTTTTTTTTCTTTCAATTGTTTAACCAGGAGTGGCACACTAAGCTGAAAGCTTGTTTACAGGGGCAGCCTGGGAGCACATGGAAGTTAAGTGACTTGTTCGGTGTCACCCAGTCTGCAAGTGGGAGCTGTGGGATTCAAATCCAGATCTCCAGATTTGCAGTTAACAGCCTTAAACTACTGTGCTATACTGCCTCCCTAGTTATGGCAGTCATCTGTTTTATGGTTCATGATGTTGGTGTAGTAAGCATACCAACATACAAAAACGCCAGCAGAATAGGCCTAGTGGACTTTTGTGTCTGCTTGTTTGGCCAGTCCCCACCCTGAGAGCTGACCTTGCTGCCCCCCTGCCCTCTCAGGCTTCTCCCTTCCCAGTCCAGGGTATTCCTGCTTCATTGGACTTTGCTTCCATAACCCTTCCCCTGTACCTATCCCAACCCCTCCTGAACCCCTCCACAGTCTCTGCCTCCACCAGCCCCCCGGGCAGCACATTCCATGGTTCTACCATCCTCTCAGTAAAGTAGCACCTCCTCCTTTCTCCCCTGAGTCTTCCCCCTCCAGCTTCCACCCATGCTGTTAAGTTGCCCCCTCCTTCCTTCAGAGCACTGTGACTGCACCTCCCCTATTTACCCCCTTCATGTACTTGAAGACCTATTTCATGTCCCCCTGTCACTTCTGTCTTCCAATGTGTACATATTTAGTTTTTTGAGCCTCTCCCCACAGGTGCTTTTCCGCAAGCCCCAGATCATTTTGGTTGCCTTCCTCTGGACCCTCTTCAGGAGTTCAATGTTCCTCTTTGAGTGTGGTCTCCAAAACTGCACACAGTACTCGAGGTGCAGCCTCACCAAGCAGTTATACAGAGGGAGTATCACTTCCCTCCTTCTGGAGTGATCCCCCTAGTGATGCATCCCAGCATCATGTTGGCTTTGGCCACTGCCCACCTACAAGTCTCCAAGTTGTTCATCTTGACATCCACCACCACCCCAGGTCCCTCTCAGCCATACAGCCATAGCAGCAGTACATTGCATAGCAGATATAACATTTCAATAAGCAAGTCATGCAACAGATGTGCTGAGCAGTTACTAAAGCAAGAGATGCACAGCTATCATTTTTTACATCCTGTTCAAAATGTGTTTTTGCACCTGTGGTGCCAAATGGCACAGTCACTGTGCAAAATCTCTTTTCAGCTAATGAACTGATAGTGTCACTATTCATGTGGTGGGGTCACAAAAAGCCCATGCTGAAAACTTGGAGTGAAAATACCAAGAAATGTCCGGGGCATTAGGGGTTCTGACCATAACACCCTGCACTGTAGGGACTGAGAGGCATCAGGGGTGTGACTTGGGATTGTCAACAGTAATGCTCACACCATTCCACCCCATCCCCACCTTGCAGTCAGTGAAAGGTATCGAGGTGTGCCTTTGACTCTTCAGCCCCAAAGTTCACTCCATTCTGTTATACAGTACCTATTTCAGCATATTTCCTTATGGAATGGGGTGAGTGTAAAATTTGAAAACCCCAAGGCACACCTCAACTCTTGTCTGTGTCTGCGTGGTAGGGTGAGGTGAAATGAGGTGAGCATTATGGGCAATGACCCAAAGGCACACCCCAATGCCTGTCCATGTCTGTGGGGTGGGGTGGGGTTGGCATCACTTCAATACTTCCCTGCCATTCCTATTCGGCATGTCTGTCTGTGTCTGTCTCTATCTATCTATTTATATGTCTATGTAATTATCTATCTTTACATTACTTGCATGTATCGCTATTTTTACCTTTTTCTAAAACAAACCAGCATATCACATTTGCCTGCACTCTGAGCACATAGTTATCAAACTGTGCATATCTGTACTCCACTTCTACGTAGACCTCATACTTTCCTAATACTCCCATTATCACAAGCATAACTACCTTGCACTTATCAAAAGTGACCCTCTCTGAAAGTTACTATCACATTTTCTCTAACAGTCCATCATCATTGCACCTGACTTCCTGACATCAACGCATTGCTTAAATATAACTTACATCACCTCATGGACAAAAATCCTGTTTCTTTTTAAAAACAAAACAAAAAAAAAAAAAACTGCAAATAATCCCAAGGTTGAACATATGCTAGCCATTACTTTTTTGTGTACTGCCACCTTCTGTGCCATCATGAGGATTTGCATATGTTTCCCTTGATGCTGTGCATTATTGGGATATGTACAATTGTGTTTTCTTTAAAATTTGACTGTCTGGCCAATATCATCTGGGATAACACATACATCAATGGCATTTGCTCTGGGGTTCTTTTTTAAGCTTCTGACCAGATCGTGTTATAAATTGGAGTGATATTAGCTAATTTCCAATTATCTATTGCTACTCCCTTTGATGGAAATGTTAAATAATAGTGTAAGGATTCCAACTAGTTCACATGAGAGATTTTAATAAAGATCGAAGGGATTCCATCTGTCCCTGATGCTGTACTGGATTTAGTGTTATGGATTGTAGTCAGAACTTCATTTTCAGTAGAAAGTATTTGCATTTCAGGGTTTTTCAAATTATTGACGCATATGTCATCTTCTGTTTTAAATTCACGGAGGAAGTAATTGTTGAACTCATCAGCCATTATTGTCTCATCAGTAATAAGAATCTGATCTATAACAAGTGGGCCTGCTCCAACACGATTTCCTTTAAGGGACCCAATATAATTATAAAACGTTTTTTATTGTCTTTGGTAACCTTTACAAGACTGACTTCTAGATCTTTTTTTGCAAGCCATATCAGTTTCTTTGTTTCATTTGACATATTTTTTAATTTTTGCCAATTTTCATTAGAGGGATTCTTTTTATATCGGCCAAAAGCTTTCTTCTTTCTTTTAATTGTTCTCTTAATTTTGGTATTCCACCACAAGGAAACTCGTTATTTGTTACTGAATCAATGCAAAAGTCAATTTTACTGCAAATAACCTTGCACTGTATGTGAAAAATGACATAAGGGCCACAGAGGTCCAGGAGGAACAAAATTGGGGAGAGATACTGTGGGTTAAGCTGGAAAGGAAAATGGGGACAGCCATCCACACAGGTGTGGTCTATAGACCACTAGCCCAGGAGGAAGAAACAGATAGGAAGCTGATGCTAGCCATCCAAAGGATGGCAGACAAGGGTGAGGTAGTACTGGTTGGAGACTTCAATATTCCAGACGTGGACTGGAGCATCCCAGCTGCAGCATCAACTAGGAGTAGATTTATCCTGGACTCCCTTCAGGGTGCCTTCCTCAAGCAACTGGTCATGGAACCAACTCGGCAGAAGGCAATACTGGACCTTGTGCTCACAAACAGGGACAGTGTGATGGGGGTAATAGTGGGGGAGCACCTGGGGAACAGTGACTACCAGTCATTGTGGTTTGAAATCACAGAAAGAGCAGAACCAAACCACACAAAAACATGTATCCTGGATTTTAGGGGGGCAGACTTTGGGAAAATGGGGAGATACTTGAAAGAGGCATTAAGGGGAATGGGACATGAATCAGGGGTTGAGGAACAGTGGGCAGTATTTAAAATGGGGATTACAAGAACAACAGAATTATGCATTAAGCAGGTTAGCAAGAGGAAAAGGAAGAGGAGACCATTATGGTTTTCCAAAGAGGTAGCAGAGAAAGTGAAAGCCAAAAAGATTGCATTCAGGCAATACAAAAAGACACAGGCAGAGGGGATAGGGAGAAGTACCAGGAGAAGCAAAGGGAGGCAGGGAGGTCAGTAAGGGAAGCCAAAGCTCAGACAGAAGAACAAATTGCAAAATCAGTGAGTAGAGGGGACAAAACCTTTTACAGGTACATAAGTGAAAAAGGAAAGACAAAGGGAGGGATAGTGAGACTGAAGGGGGAGGATGGGGTCCACGTGGAGGATGACAACAGTAAAGCTGACATATTGAACAGGTATTTCTGCTCAGTCTTTACTGAGGAAGAGGAGGGTAATGGGTCTGAAGGGAGTACAAGGGTGAGAATGGCGAGAAATGGACACAAGTCCCTTTACAGAAAGGGTCCTGAAGGAACTGGAAGTAATAAGAGTTGATAAAGCAATGGGGCCAGATTGGGTGCACCCAGGGTCCTTAAAGAACTAAGAGAGGTGGTGGCTGAACCTCTGGCTATCCTGTTTAGCCGATCACTGCAAACAGGGGAGGTACCCAAAGACTGGAGGACAGCAGATGTAGTCCCCTTATACAAAAGTGGGAACAAAGAGGAAGCAGGGAACTACAAACCTCACCTCAGTAGTGGGGAAGATCATGGAAGCATTACTGAAGGAGAGATTGGTGAAACATCTGGTTGTCAATGACCCAAGTCAGCATGTTTCACCACGGGGAGGTCATGTCAGACCAACCTCATTGAATTTTTTGACTGGATGACTAGGGAGGTGGATCAGGGGAAGGCAGTGGACATGGCCTATCTGGACTTCAGCAAGGCCTTTGACACTATGCCACATAGAAGACTATTACACAAACTGGGGAATATGGGTGTGGGCAGGACAGTAGTGTGGTGGGTAGGTAACTGGCTGGGTGGCAGGACACAGAGGGTGGTGGTAATGTCTGTCATTCCACAGAGGGAAGAGTGACCAGTGGGTACCACAGGGATCAGTGCTGGCACCGTCCTATTCAACATCTTCATCAGTGACATTGCACAGGACCTAGAAGGCAGAATTTCACTGTTCGCTGGTGACACAAAGCTCTGTAACAGAGTAGACACACCAGAGGGTGTAGACAGAATGAGAAGGGACCTGCAGAAACTTGAAGAATGGTCAGGGGTTTGGCAGTTGAAATTCAATGCAAGGAAGTGCAAGTTAATGCATATGGTGCACAAAAACCCTGGCACAATATATCAGTTGGGGGGTGAGGATATAGCATGCACCAAGCAGGAAAGGGATCTTGGGGTTATCATCTCTGATGACCTCAAGGTAGGGAAACAGTGTGACAAGGCAGCAGGTAAAGCAAATAGGATGCTGGGATGTATAGGCAGGGGCATCACCAGCAGGAAAAGGGAGGTCATAATTCCACTATACAAGACACTAGTGAGGCCCCACCTGGAGTACAGTGTACAGTTCTGGAGACCATACCTGCGTAAGGACATAGACAGGGTAGAGAAGGTTCAGAGGAGGGCAACAAAGATGGTGCATGGATTGCATCACAAGTCCTATGAAGACAGGTTGAAGGAACTGAACATGTACTCCCTAGAGGAGAGGAGGGAGAGGGATATGATAGAGACTTACAAGTATCTTACAGGGAGGAACAGGGTGCACACTATTTTTAAGCGAAAAGATGTTCCAGGACTAGAGGGCATGGGATGAAGTTGGAGGGAGGACAATTCAGAGGAAACATGAGGAAGAATTTCTCACAGAACGGGTGGGGGACAAGTGGAACACCCTGCCAGAGGAAGTGGTGGGGGCTGAAACAATCACGGGATTTAAGAATGCATGGGATAGACATAAAGGAATTCTGGAGGTCAGGGGTAAGGGGCAACAGACTTCTAGGAAAACAAACTGAACTTACAAGCTCAAATGGGCAGACTCTGTGGGCCGTAGGCCCTTATCTGCCGACACTGTCTATGTATCTATGTATTAGTTACATCTAGAACTTTCAGTTCTGTTTCCCATTCCCATTTATTGAGGAAGTGCCTAATAGTAGCATAATCAGCTTTATTAAACTTTTTGATTTTAGTATTTCCAAGTAGGTTTGTCCTCATGCACTTAAAGCTCCATAATACAGCATTATGGTCACTGTCACCAAGGGGTTCCAAAATCAGAGGGTTAGAATCAACATTTTTAATATTGGTAAATATCAAGTCTAGTGTATTATCCTTCCTAGTAGGTCTGGTGACTATCTGTTCAAGATTGTTTTGTACCGAGAATTGAATCAGGTTGTTGTCCAGGTTACCATGGCCAGCATATGTTTGGTAGGTTAAAATCTCCCAATAGGACATAGTCATCCTTCACTATCATATCCTCTAAGGCCAAAAAGAAGTCATTGTTGGCTTCAGCATTCAGATTTGGGGCACAGTATCCTAGTCCTATCATTACAGATGTGACTGGGCAGTTAATTTTAACCCATACTAGTTCACTGTTTGAGAATTTACTCCCTAACTCACAATATTTAAATATATTGCTGATATACAGTGCAACACCTCCCCCTTTCTTAGTTTGGCAATTCTTATTGACTTTAGAGTAACCGGGTATATCGGTACCCCAGTTGCCATCTGCAAACCATGTCTCAGTGACACCACAAATATCTACAGCGTCTCTATTTAATCTGTATTGGAGTTCACCTAACTTGTTTGTGAGACTTCTGGCATTTACCAGTAAGATTTCAATTTCAGAGGTTTGAGTGTTGGAATTGAAATGTACGTCTCCCATAACACACTCATTCGTTGCTATTTTAATTGCAGGTGACGTGCCATATACCTCGTCCCCAATTATGTCATCGTATCCTTGATCACAATCAGAGCTGCGGGGTGTTTTTCCACAGATACCTACCCCCCTTGAACTTAGTTTAAATATTTGTTTATATATGTATTGAAGTGTTGTCCTAGAAGAGAGGTTCCTCGCTTTGTTGGGTGTAATCTGTCCCAACAAATCAGGTCATTTTTATCACAAAACTCCTCCAATGGGTGATGCACCCAATGCTTTGTTTGAGATTCCACTTCTGTAACCAGTTGTTTACATTTTTTATCTTGTTGATATAGTAATCATTAGCACCAGTCCAGATCCAGTAGATTGTTAGCCAAACCCACAAATTCTTCTTTAATACACTAAGCATCTTGGTACATGATGTTGTTTGTGCCTGCATGAATAATTACCAAAGGTCTCTGCCCACCACGTTTTAATATTTGTCTGGACATTTTAGTGATATCTTAAATGTTTGCCCCCCTGAAACATGACGTAGTTCTGTTGGCCTTATCCTGATCGCATATTTTCTGATCCAAATGCTTGACAATGGAATCCCCTAATACAAAAATGTGTTTAAGCTCTACTGTAACACAGGTTTCTAAATCCATGAGATTGATATCCCTCTCCTCTGGAATCACTCGAGTATTTACACTATTAGTAGCCTCTCCCACCTGTTCACTAATTACAGTACTAGTAGGCATAGTTACAATCGGTGGGGAAGGAGATGGACTATCCTCAATCAGGTCACTTAGTAAGTCAAAACGGTTCTGGGTATGAATATTAAAATCTTCAGCCCTTCTGCCCTTTTTAGACGCCTTGGTACTTTGCATTTGGTACCACTCTTCTTCAGTGTGATCTGGCTCAATCTCCTCCATTGCCCTTTTCCTACTTGTAATCTCAGTATTATTTACAGTCACATGGGTACTCAAAGGTATTATAACAGGTACAGATTGTTGCTGAAAACTGCATACCAGTAGTAAGGGCCCTGAATTTTCAGACTCAGGTACTACTGTTAAGGTATTATCTACCATCATGTTAGTACCAGTAGGTTTGGATTGATCACCTTGGCAAATGCTTTTCAATCTAGCAGCCATCTCTCTTTGACTTTCCTCTAAATAGGATAGCCTTGCATGAAACAGACTTATTTCCTGCATCATGTCTTTATTTTGAGTACATTTTCTACATTTAAATGTTATGTCACCTGGCGTCACAGTCTTAAAGCAAAACATATGGCATGAATTGCATTTCACCCCCACTCTTCCCTCAGTTGTGGTTAATAATTCATTCATTTTCCTTATGTGAATTGGGATGCCTTTTTTGGGAGATCACCTATCAACTAAAAAGGGTTAGTTATTATGCAGTATTTTATTTTGGAAAGCACAATATCCTGAAGGTATGGCTGTAGCTAGATCAAACTATTGGTTCTTACCTTTGCAAGTGCTAGCTTCCCTATTCCCAGGTATCCGCTGCAACCCGCTAAACACACAAAACACTCGCAGACGTACGTACCTTTGGTGCGTCTTCACACACGTCACCAAGTGCTCATCCTGCTCACCATGTCCAGCAAGATATAGGGGTCTTGTATCCCAGAACTACCTCCTGGAGGTCACAGTGTGAAGCGCAACTAAGTGCTAAAATAAAACGGATGAAGGGCTCACTGTTGAGTGATATATTCCCCTAATTCCTAGTACTGCAGTCAAAAGTTTAAAAGTTTAACGTGTGCTTGAGTTTTAGTTTCAAGATTTTGCTGCAAAAAACTACCTCTCCTCTTCCTGCTTCCTGTCTGCACAAGATACAGGGCTCAGAAACATGCTTACTATAACAAACACAGTTACTTAATACAATCACAAAGTTTCATTTATAAAAGCAATTTCTACTGTATAAAACACGCAGTCTGTAACAATCACGGGTTTTAAGAATGCATGGGATAGACATAAAGGAATTCTGGAGGTCAGGGGTAAGGGGCAACAGACTTCCTGGAAAACATAAACTGAACTTACAAACTTAAATGGGCAGACTGGGTGGGCCATAGGCCCTTATCTGCCGACACTGTCTATGTATCTATGTATCTATGTAACAAGTGCTGCGCTCAGTATGCTAGTATGAGTAAAAATCCCCTCACATCAGGCAGGAAGATATAGGGGTCTTATGACCCAGAAATACCTACATGTTGGATAAAAACAATTAGGTACAGTTACAGTGCATTTTATCAAACCGATGATGCCAGAGTCTAGTGCTGAAGGAAGGGATACTAACTCCCAAGGTGAATTAGGAAGGTAGGAGGTTGTAGGAACCACTTGCCCTTTGCCCTGCAGCAGTGTTTCTAAAGGGAAGTTGGAAAGTGAATTTGGATTAAGAGCATGTCCCCACTTGGTGGTGGAGTGGGGAAAGAGCCTGGAAATACTAGAGGGGAATTTTTCCTAGTGCCACCTTTTGTAGAAACACCACTGGCCTATGGATGACACAGTCCTCCAGTAAGAGACAACCAGCAGATTTATATGGTTGGCATGATGGTGGTATGATAGGGTAGGTCAGCCAAGAAGCTACAGATACTATCATAAACAGTATGCACCTTGGTGAGGGCCCCATATGTTGCAGTAGTTTATGTAATAAAACCATAGTCAACAATAGGAGACAGTAGGCTGTGTGCAAGTAACCTCTTTGTTTCAGGAATCAGGAACCTTTTTATCTGGTGTAGAGCACCAAGTCTCTGGTACACTGTTTTTACCAGGTGATCGCTGTGGTGTCAAACGATAGTGTGCTCTCCCGAAAAATGCCTTGGTATTTAAACTGAGAGAAACTCCACTGCAGAGCCATACAAATTGTGAATAAGAAAAGAAGAGTGGGATGATTTATTGTGTATCCCAGAGAGAAACATGGATTTAGATTTTTGTGGTGTTGAGGACCATCTTATTAGATAAGAACCATTATTTGGACAAGTACAAAGTCATGTTGAATGATTTTGTTTAAGGTTGCCAAGTCCCTGCCTGAATTGAAGATGACAGCATGATCAGCGTGAAGTATAGTTTCAGTGGTTGGGCAAGCATTAGGGAGTGAGTTTTCTAAAAACAAGAAAAGTAGGGGACCTAGGATAGAACCTTGGGAGACCCTGCAGTTGATAGGATAATAGTTTGAGTGGATGTTGTTGATTGCAGTCCTATGCACCCTGCTAGGCAGATAGATTTTTAACCAAAAAGAGACATTTGGGGAGAAATCAAGTGAAGTAAGGACAGGGATCAGCAATTCATGGTGTATGAGATCCAAGGCCTTGGTGAGGTCTACAAATATTGTGGCAACATAATTCCCTGAGTCTAAGGCTTGATATCCACAGTCTGCGAGTCTCATCAAGTCTTAATGTTATGTTTAGGGCAGAATCTGTATTGGGCACTGGATAGCAAGCCATACTGCTGGATGTAACCAGACATCTGGTCAAAGGCAGTTCTTTCAAAACCTTTTGAGAGGGGAGCAAGGAGTGAGATGGAATGATAGTTGGAGGTGAGGTGTTTAGGCCAAGATTTGTGGAACAGGATAATAGTGGCCATCTTCCACAATTTAGGGTATGAGCCCATGCAAAGTGAGAAGTTAAAAATGCATGAGACTGGGTAAGCCAGTACCTTGCTAGCCAGTTTGACAAGGTGATAGTCAATCACATCAGTACTAGATACAGATTTAGGATTGGAGCTGTTCATGTATTTAGCTTCCTGCTCCATGGTAAGGTGTTTGAAGTAGAATTTGAGTGGGGAAGTGATGTGTGAGGTTACAGGTGATACCTGCGAGGGGGGGAGCTTAAAGATAGATTTCAGTACTAAACAAGGTCTCTGAAGAAATAATTGAACAAAGAGGTGATAGCCTTGGGGTCACAGGTGACCCCATCCTCACTTTCAAAGGTCCAGGATTGGGTGACCTTTGATCTACCAGTGAGATTGTTAATGTTCCACAATTGTTTTGAATTCCCAAA
This sequence comes from Neoceratodus forsteri, assembly GCA_016271365.2. NCBI lineage: Eukaryota > Metazoa > Chordata > Ceratodontiformes > Ceratodontidae > Neoceratodus > Neoceratodus forsteri. Next base: position 123,360,877 of record JADMNL010000023.1, on the reverse strand, counting down.
ACTGGAGGTCAGACTACAGTACATTTTATATGGCTAATTTTTGCTTTGCGACCTGCAGATTTACATTTATTTCTCAAAGTTTTGTGTTCCTGCAAACAGGATGCATCTTTCATTTTTGAAAGGCTATGCCTGTAGTTCAGTGTGGTGAGCAACTAGCCACGCCCCCTTCCTGAGTTATATAAGCAGTTCCTCCAAGCCTTCTTCTAAAGCACGTTTTCTTTGTGGCTGAAGATTCTGTCCATCTCTTCCTTCTCTCCTGGAGCCTGCTGGGGCTTTGCCCCCTCCAGCATTTGCCTCCCTCCTTCCCTTGTGCTTTGGACTCTGCTTGGATTTTGCTGGACTTCTTTTCATTGTATTTCTCCTGCTTTTGGTTTGTATTTGCTTTGCTTCTGGCTGCTGTGTTGCTTATTTCCAGTCCTCCTATGTCTGTGTTTTTTATTTTGCATTTTCTTTCTTTTGGGGCTAGCATCCTGTTGCCCTTTGTTTGTATTATGCTATTCCTATGTTTGTGCTTTTCAGACACCAGATTTTAATAAACCTGGTTTACTGTTCAACTGTAGTTCAGTTGTACTTATCTGTATGCTTCAGCTCAAGCTGCTACTTCCCTGCCTCTGCTGTCTCCTGTGCTTATCCACCTTACTTGTTTTCACCTGGTCCTGGCTTCATCCTGCTCTAGCTAACTGCCACTCCCTTCTGTGCTATGTTTGTTTCTCAGCAGCTCTGCTCCATTCATTTAATGTTAGTTCAGTTAGGCAGCTACTACTCTCAACTTTCAATCTTTGCATTGCCCGTATATTCATGTGTTGTCTTGCTAAACTGACACAGCTTACAGCTGCAGGCATTTTAGCAGTACATTTCTGATTTTAACTATTCTGAACCTTCAGTTATCAATTTGCTTCCACTTTGTTCACATTACTCTGGGCTTGCTATCATATGGCTCTGTCCTTAATTAGGACCTTGCCAGTACAAACACATTTTTTTATTTGGAAGGGGGTTCCTACCCTACCAACATTACAGTTGCTGTTTGGTTTCATGGTGCTCAGCTTATAGCTTCTCTGTTTTTCCCATGGTGGGGGACTGTGCTGTCATGGTGGGGCATTGCAGCTGTAAGTAGCAAGAGCATGCCTTTATGTAAGCTATGTGATTCTGTCCTGCTCCTTTGCCTACATGGCTTTTCAGTTATCCATGCATAAATACCGTAACCTTGCAGCCCACATGGCTTTCAAGATATTCATTGCATTTTCATTACTGCCTTGCAAATGCTCCTTACAGGAATAACCTAACTCTGCCTTAATGACATTTAAGGTATTCATGTCAAGCATATCAATTCACTATTAATGCTGAAAGTATAATAATCATCTGCTAAACCTCATCGATTCATTTACACTAAACCTCATTGATTTAATCACTGGCATCACAGCCTCTCACTACCTAAACACCTATCTTCTATGCCACCATTAATTTGGCTTCCTTAATGGAATTGGTTGGCTTGCTTTCTGCTGGTTGCTACTACTAAAAGAAAATTAAAAATAAATTAAAGTCCTTTTTATTCCAACAAGCCTTTGGGGTCTAATAAACTATTAATATGACAAGCAGCTTTGTTTGTTTATTTGATTAATAGTAAATATTTATATTAGTGGGTGTTAGTTATTGTTATTTATTTTATTGTATAGTTGTGTTTGTATATTTATATGCTGTTTATCTGTTTTAAATGTTGTAAGGGCACCCTGAGTCTTTGGGGAAGGGTACCTGAAAGAAATAAAATCTACTACTATTACAGGGCAGGTAAAGTACTGCTACTACTACTAGTACTGTCAAATGGTTTGCACTGCAGCCTCCTACCTCTCCCTGGCCACTGGCTTTGCCCAGCCTCCTCATCACTAACCTGATACCTAATCTACAGCTGCCAGCTTTTCCCAGCCTCGTCCTGTCTAGCACACTGAAGTTGATTCATGCTGTCACTCATAAATCAGAGGCATGCCAACTATGGCCATTACCTTGTCTGGCTCAGGACTTACCCTGCAGCCAACAGTCTTGCTCTGCACCCACAAAGTCTTCATCTTAAGCATGTGAAACTTGGGGTGGGTCCTTTTCATCTGGCCCATAGTGTGAATGTTCTTGCTCCAGGTGGAGCTTCAATTGGTGGCACCTCTTGATGAAGAATTTAAGACTATAGCTGTGAGGGGTGGGGACTCATCAGTCTTGACCCATTTAGCTAGACAAGCAGGTTTGGAGACACCTTCTAAACTATTCTCCCTATGACCACCTCTGGTTCACCCAGTTTGTTCTTTGATCAGTAGGCTGGCTGAGTGCCTCAGTGGTCATCACTCTTCTCCTCCCGCCATGCTGCAGAGTTAGTTTGCAACCCTTCAAGGTGTTCCCATTAGAGGGATAGAGTGAGACTTGTCCCCCAGATTGGAATATTTTCCACCCCCCTGGATTGGCCTTCTAAATTGCAGCAACAGTCAGACGAATCTAATAGATTTCTTTGACTGGGTTACCAAAGTAGTAGACCAGGGAGGGGCTGTGGACATGGCCTACCTAGATTTTAGCAAGGCATTTGATACAGTCTCACACAAAAGATTAATACACAAGATAGCCAGCCTTGGAGTGGGTCCCAATGTGGTAGCCTGGATAAAAAATTGGCTAGACAACAGGACTCAAAGGGTAGTAGTAAATGGAGTACACAGTGACGAAAGGAGGGTTACTAGTGGGGTACCGCAGGGTTCAGTACTGGGACCGGTCCTTTTTAATGTCTTTATAAGTGACATTGCAGAGGAACTGGAAGGAAAAGTATGTCTCTTTGCAGATGACACAAAGATCTGCAACAGGGTTGATACACAAGATGGAGTGGAAAGGATGAGAAGGGACTTGGCAAGGTTGGAGGAATGGTCAAATGTATGGCAGCTCAGATTCAATGCAAAGAAGTGCAAGGTAATGCACATGGGAACAAAACCCTGGGGAAGCATACACAATGGGGGTGAGATACTGACAACAGTAAAATAGAAAGGACCTGGGGTAATTATATCAGATGACCTAAAGGTGGGCAAGCAATGTGAGAAGGCAGTAAGGAAGGCTGGGGGGATACTGGGATGCATAGGAAGAGGCATCAATAGTAGAAAACAGGAAGTTGTTATCCCTCTGTACAGACAGTTGGTGAGACCCCATCTGGAGTACTGTGTGCAGTTCTGGAGACCCCATCTCCGCAAAGACATAGACAGAGTGGAGGCTGTCCAGAGGAGGGCAACCAAAATGGTGCAGGGTCTGCACCAGAAGACATATGAAGAAAGACTAAAGGAGCTTAATATGTATACCCTTGAGGAAAGGAGGGAGAGAGGGGACATGATAGAAACTTTCAAGTACCTCAAGGGAATTAACAAAGTCCAAGAGGGTAGCATCTTCCAGAAAAAGAGATGTGCAAGAACAAGGGGGCACAATTTGAAGATAGAAGGGGATGGCTCAGAGGTAATGTGAGGAAGTATTTTTTCACTGAGAGGGTTGTGGATGCATGGAACAGCCTCCCTGAAGAGGTCGTTGGGTCAAGAACAGTGGGGGACTTCAAGAATGCATGGGACAGGCATAGGGCAGTCCTAGTGGGGGGTAGGAGGAATTAAGCTGTTGGTTAACTAGGATCTGCAGCTTATCTGTTAGGTAGGAAAATGGGCAGACTAGGTGGGCCAAGCGGTCCTTATCTGCCGACAAATTCTATGTTTCTATGTTTCTATGTAACAGATCAGTCACTAACTAAAATACCCTAAAGCCTAGAGGGAAGGTGACCTAGGCCTTGGATCCCCAGAGGTTTCCTCCTTTAAAAAGTTGTTTTTCCTTCTCCTCCATGCCAAAGGTCATAATAATATGTAGTTAGTTGTTAATAGTATATTCCCTAGTTTCCTTAGGTAGGTTTCCACTGTTGGGTGGAGATGGATTGTGACTGTACTCACCATTCCTCTCTCCTTAGGAAGCCCTTATGTCATCAGTGCAATCCAGACAACCTGTGCATCTTATCTGTGTTTCTTCAAGCTGTTTTGTTGCTGACAATCTGCTTCTCAACCTCGTAGTCAACGTGTACTGCTCAGTACTCTTTTTGGGGCTCCTTCCTAAGGTATCTTTAGCCAAGGGAATCTTTCCCATGGCATCTCTAGGAGTGGAACCCTCCTCAAAGGTTCTTTGCCTTCAGTACCCCAACAGGATGGTAATTCCCTGTGGAATAGAGAGTGTGAATGGCCAAACAGTTATCACAGTTCCACAAACATAACACTACTGTGGTTGTGCAGACCCAATGAATCTTATAAAGGACCAACAGTTTGTCCCTAGCTTTGAAGAATCTGAAAAGATACCGGAGACCCACTACTGTTTGTTGCCTTGAATTTTGTGTCACTTCACAGGGCAGAGGAGATCACTGATCCTAGTGAAGTTCTTACAGAAACCATTGTAGACCATGTCAATGTCATCTATATTGTCTAGGAAAGACCAGTCTGTGGAGAACAGAGTAAAGCAGATGACCTCCATGTTTAAATCCCGAGTCATCTAGAATTGATGTAAACTGGAGGGGACAAGGACCAGTCACAAAAGACCAGACTGTGGTCACTAATCGAGTCTAGGAGTATCCCAGAGTTGCATACTTTGGAGGGGTTAGAAACTGCAGTACCGTCTGCGGTAGATTCCTACCTGGACTTGTGGTTGGGGTGATAATCTGGCTCAAACCAAGGTTAATGGCTAGATCTCTGGCTTTGTTGGCTTGTCACATTTTTAAAAGTATCTGTCCAAGACCAACCCACCATTAGACCATTATTAGATAGTCTAACTGCATCTGGATTTCAGATCCAAATAAAGACACAGTCAGTTCAAAAAATTATGCTAATCACATTTGTGTTGATTTTTCTATGCCAAATTGTGACTTTTTGTTCCAGACAGAGGCATCTTTTGACAATAGCAGCAGAGCTGCTCAGATACATTTGGGCAGATACAGACACTAGTGCAACATGCATTTGCATGCCTGTCAGTGTTTTTGAAAACTCTGCCTGATACCTTTTTAGGTTATCGCATAGTTTTGATATGCAGGCTGTCCTGTCTACTTGATGAAGAAACCTTTCGGTTCTCAGAAAAGCTTGTAAACCAAAACTGTTTGTTGCCTGAACAAATGTATAGAGTAAGCCAAGTTACCTGGGTGAGAGTGCTAAGCACATCTTTGTTGTATTGTGACATTTCTCCCTTGGATTTCTTGAGACAGAAAAAAGAATACACAGAAAGGCAATGTATGATTGCTGCTTCCAACTCGGAACACACACTTGCAACAGAATTTGGTAGGTTCCTAAACAGTGCACCAGAAGAGAAAGGCAAAACAGGAAGTGCTATGGAGACATGTACCAGTTGACTCAAGTACTGGTTTTCCAAAGAGGTAGCAAAGAAAGTGAAAGCCAAAAAGATTGCATTCAGGCAATACAAAAAGACACAGGCAGAAGGGGATAGGGAGAAGTACCAGGAGAAGCAGAGGGAGGCAGGGAAGTCAGTAAGGGAAACCAAAGCTCAGACAGAAGAACACATTGCAAAATCAGTGGGTAAAGGGACAAAACCTTTACAGGTACATAAGTGAAAAAGAAAGACAAAGGAGGGATAGTGAGACTGAAGGGGAGGATGGGAGCCACGTGAGGATGACAACAGTAAAGCTGACATATTGAACAGGTATTTCTGCTCAGTCTTTACTGAGGAAGAGGGGGTGATGGGTCTGAAGGAGTACAAGGGTGAGAATGGTGCAGAATGGACACAAGTCCCTTACACGAGAAAGGGTCCTGAAGGAACTGGAAGTAATAAGAGTTGATAAAGCAATGGGGCCAGATGGGGTGCACCCCGGGGTCCTTAAAGAACTAAGAGAGGTGGTGGCTGAACCTCTGGCTATCCTGTTTAGCCGATCACTGCAAACAGGGGAGGTACCCAAAGACTGGAGGACAGCAGATGTAGTCCCCTTATACAAAAGTGGGAACAAAGAGGAAGCAGGGAACTACAGACCAGTCAGCATCACATCGGTAGTGGGGAAGATCATGGAAGCATTACTGAAGGAGAGATTGGTGGAACATCTGGTTGTCAATGGACTACAGGACCCAAGGCAGCATGGTTTCACCAGGGGGAGGTCATGTCAGACCAACCTCATTGAATTTTTTGACTGGGTGACTAGGGAGGTGGATCAGGGGAGGGCAGTGGACATGGCCTATCTGGACTTCAGCAAGGCCTTTGACACTGTGCCACATAGAAGACTATTACACAAACTGGGGAATATGGGTGTGGGCAGGACAGTAGTGTGGTGGGTAGGTAACTGGCTGGGTGGCAGGACACAGAGGGTGGTGGTAAATGGTTGTCACTCCACAGAGGAAGACTGACCAGTGGGGTACCACAGGGATCAGTGCTGGGACCGTCCTATTCAACATCTTCATCAGTGACATTGCACAGGACCTAGAAGGCAGAATTTCACTGTTCGCTGATGACACAAAGCTCTGTAACAGAGTAGACACCCCAGAGGGTGTAGACAGAATGAGAAGCAACCTGCAGAAAGTTGAAGAATGGTCAGGGGTTTGGCAGTTGAAATTCAATGCAAAGAAGTGCAAGATAATGCATATGGTGCATAAAAACCCTGGCACAATATATCAGTTGGGGGTGAGGATATAGCATGCACCAAGCAGGAAAGGGATCTTGGGGTTATCATCTCTGATGACCTCAAGGTAGGGAAACAGTGTGACAAGGCAGCAGGCAAAGCAATAGGATGCTGGGATGTATAGGCAGGGCATCACCAGCAGGAAAAGGGCGGTCATAATTCCGCTATACAAGACACTAGTGAGGCCCCACCTGGAGTACAGTGTACAGTTCTGGAGACCATACCTACGTAAGGACATAGACAGGGTAGAGAAGGTTCAGAGGAGGGCAACAAAGATGGTGCATGGATTGCATCACAAGTCCTATGAAGACAGGTTGAAGGAACTGAACATGTACTCCCTGGAGGAGAGGAGGGAGAGAGGAGATATGATAGAGACATACAAGTATCTTACAGGAGGAACAGGGTGCAGGAAAACACTATTTTTAAGCGAAAAGATGTTCCAGGACTAGAGGGCATGGGATGAAGTTGGAGGGAGGACGATTCAGAGGAAACATGAGAAAGAATTTCTTCACAGAACGGGTGGTGGACAAGTGGAACACCCTGCCAGAGGAAGTGGTGGGGGCTGAAACAATCACGGTATTTAAGAATGCATGGGATAGACATGAAGGAATTCTAGAGGTCAGGGGTAAGGGGAAACAGACTTCTAGGAAAACAAACTGAACTTACAAGCTCAAATGGGCAGACTGGGTGGGCCATAGGCCCTTATCTGCCGACACTGTCTATGTATCTATGTATCTATGCACATAATAATTGGTGCATTTCTTTAATGGTAAAACAGTCAATGGGATGGTCAGATTACAAATATAGGCATAATGGAGCTGCAAGAAGAAAATGGTGCTCCTCCCATATAAAGAGGAATTCATTTCAGTAAGTTCCTCAGCAGTGTACAAGTAAAGGGATGGATTTCTAGGAGATCTGATTTGCAGACTGTGGTACCCCAAATCAACACCTCTGGCTGGAATTTTCAAAACTCATGGTGCAGGTGTAAGTCCTTATTTCAGATGCAGCCTGCATCATGGCTAATGCACCCAAACGCTTGATTCCTGTTTTGAAACAACTTGTGATACTTGCAACATAAAGTCAGGCCATGTTTTCTGTGGTCTAACAGTCACGTTGCAAGTAACACTAGTGCAAAAATTGTGATGCCAATCTTTGAAAATGCATCCATTTCCTCCGTGGCCTTTATTTTGTGCTGCATTTACAGCTACTAATTTTTATGCTGTAATAAGGTACTGTATTCCTTCTCATTTGAGTGCCATTTCATCTGTTCTGATATATGGCAATATGTTTTAGGAAACCATTCTTATGGCTGACAGTGATCTCATATGCATACTTAGGGTATTGGGTTTGTGGTTCTGATGCCCTTAGAATGTAAGTGAGCCCACTCTCATGACCATAAGAGTGGTCTCCTAGGATCTATTAGTATGCTATTTATGAAGGACAATCAATTACATATAAAAAATTAAAAAATCTTACATTATGCCACGCTGGTGACCTATATTTGGGAACAAGCATGGGCTGCTGGGAGTCGACCATGGTGGGAGAGGAGTGAGCATCCATTGGACTGTACTCCTATCCCAGGGAGGGGAGGATAGCCATCTCAGCCTCTGACTGCACTCAGGGGGAGGCCCAATGGAAGTACAAGTTAATGAGTAGCTCGAAGGGAGGGGCTGCATTTCTGTAGTACATGCACACCTCCACATGCACGTCCTGATGTGTCACCATGCCAGGGCAACAGGGGCCAGAAAATGGAATGTGGGAACAGGTGGGCTTCATGAAGCCCTGCCTGTTGTCTCTCAGCCTGTGCTACCTGACCACCAGGAGCATCTGGGTGTGTGTACCGGGGGTTGGGAGGACTCCCTGTCCAGGCCTCACCATGGTAGGCAATCCATGCAGAATTTGTTCCTGGTGGATTGGGAGAGGTGGACACCAGTCATGAGGGGTGGGGACAGGGCTGACGTACCGGGTCATAATATCATACGCTTAATAGCATACGGCATCATGGCGAAATCCTGACCTGTGTGCTCTCCGAGATGGATCCCCCACTGGATTTAGAATCTTTAGTGAGGAGGGTCAACAAAAGATAACAACAAATAGCGCAACGCGATTATGTTGCATGGCATTCTGCAGTGCGACATATTGACCCCGTGCCCAGGGCTGAGACCTTGTCTGCCTGCACCTACAAAGGAAAAAGCTTTCTGGAAAAAATCATGTAAAAATATTCACCCTTAAGTACCCACTTCCAGGGCATCTGCTTGCAAAACACTGTTCGCAGAATAAGAATGTCTCACACACAGAAGAAAGGAGCACTCTGTCAAGTGCATTACCTCAGTCTTAATGTAAAACGTAAATGGCCCTATTAATGTGGCTGCCACACTTGTTCTAATTTAAGACTTGTTGAAAAATTTATTTTTTTCCTTAATAGAGACTAGAGAGGTCTTATTTTTGAGGAAATAGAGTGAGGGGGAATTTATTTATTTATTTTTATTTAAAATTGGTGTCTGAGAAAGGCACACTGAGCCAAGGCTTTTTTCCAGGTGCAGCCCGGGTACAAGGTGTACACTGAGAGCTAAACAGAGAAAATACAAGAAGTTCTAGTTGCAGACGTAAAGTACAACAGCAGTGTGCATGACAGTTCTAGTTACAGACATAAAGTACAACAGCAGTGTGCATGACAACACAGTTAATTGTATCATCTAGGTCTTTCATTGCTAGTTGAGTTGCCTAAAGCACCATAAGTAAGTACAGTAATCAACATAAATCAGAAGGTAATATAAGCAGCTTTGAGCTGGAAACATGATGGAGTAGACTGGTACCCGAATAGGACTGTGGGTACTCAGGGAAGCAAAAGGTGAGGCTGTCTGCAGCAGGAGATTACCAAGGGGGCCAGCCATAGGAGGCTAGACCTGAGTCAGGGAGGGACCTTGAGAGCAACTGGGGCAAGGGGGGGGGAGGAGCATGAGTAGTAGCTTAACTGCTGCTAGGGAGGGGCCTGATGGAGGTTGGGGGAGATTGTTCCAGAGGAGGGGGAGGTGGTAGGAAAAGGCCGCCTGCCCCAATGTGGAGAGGGGGCGTGTGAGTTGGAAGGTGCACGCGCCTCTGTGGTGGAGCGAATAGTCAGAGTAGCTGGTTAGTGAGAGGTGGGAGGAGAGGCAGGGAGGTAGGGAGACCAGCCAGAATTTAGCTAAGAGGTAGGCACTATGGATAGCCCTCCTGTGCAAGAGTGGGGTCAAGGATAGAGAAGAGTAGAGGAAGCAGTGGTGTGTAAGTGAGGGAGAGGCTGTGGTGAACCGACAGAAAGAGTTGAGGAGGATGTTGAGTTTTGAGAGGGATGAGGCTGGGGCAGAACTGCAGATGATATCTGCATAGTCCATGACCGGAAGGATAGTTTTGCGTACTAGTTCACTACGGGTGGGGAGGGGAAGGCTGGCTTGTGACGATAGAGGCAGGCCAGCTTGGGACAGAGTTTGGTGTAGACTGCCTCGATGTGGGTGGAAAAGTTGAGGTGACTGTCCAGCCAGACTCCCAGGTACTTGAAAGCAGGCACTATCTCAAGGCGGGAGCCTTCTAGGGTGCAGATTGGTGGTGGTGTGGGTAGGAAGGCGAGTTTTTGTCTAGTACCGAATACCATGGTTACCATTTTTTTGGCATTAGGATTGAGTTGTTTTTTTTTTTAAGCCAGGTTTGTACCCTGTTAAAGTCATTTTGAAGGTCGGGGAGCAGTCCATCATGGGAGGGGCCTAAGGCAAAAATGATGGTGTCATCGGCATATAGATGTGTGTTTGAGGAGAGGCAGGTGGAGGGGAGGTCGTTTATAAAAAGGGAGAAAAGGATGGGGCCAAGGATAGAGTCTTGGGGGATGCCTGAAAGGATGGGTAGTGGGGGGGGTGTCCCCTACTTGAACTAACTGCAGCCTATTCTGGAGGTAAGAGCAGAACCAGTTGATGGCAGGCTGAGCGAGGCCAAAGAAACTTAATTTGTAGAGTAGCAGGGGGTGGGAGACTGAATCAAAGGCTTTTGCCAGGTCAATAAAGATGGCGGAGGTGGTTTGGTCTTTGTCCATGGCAGTGAGAATAGAGTCAGTTACACGTAGCAGGGTGGTGATGGTGGAGTGATGTTTTCTAAAGCCTGACTGAAAAGGGGAGAGGGTTCTGTTTGAGGAGAGAAACGCTGATAGTTTGGAAAACATGAGTGATTCTTGGTGTTTGGCGAGGGAAGGAAGGAGTGAGATGGGTCGGTAGTTTCCTGGTTGGGAGGGGTCTCCACCTTTATGTAGGGGAAGGATTTTGGCCAGCTTCCATTCTGTGGAAGATTTAAAGATTTACAAAGTTTTGTATTTAAATCGCAAACAGTAGATGAGAATAATCCACACATACCTTTTACAACTATAGCTGTGTCATTTTGGAAAAAATCAGGTGCAAGTCGAGCTCAAATTAAAAAGTGAGTTGTGAAATAATCTTTAATTATTGCCAGTGGCCAGCTGGCCCAGTGGCTCATTGTCAGGTGCACTGAGCTGCCATGCTGGAGACTCTAGTTTGACACTGATCATAGGTTTCTTGCTTTGTGTGCCAGTGGAGAGCAGATATGTCTTACAGGTGGTGCACTCACTCTGGGGAAGGGCTCAGTGTATTGCCATGTAGCACTACATGCCATGCCTGTGGCCCAGTAGTGAGCAGGACTTGGCAGCATCCCCCTCAACTGTCCCCAATTTCCAGGGATGTCCTCAAAATTTTCCTTGGTCCCTTCTATAATTGGTGCTTCTATCACTAAAGAATTTAGATCACTGGGTCATTTCATAAGGCTTTCATCCCCTGGATTTAAAATGAAACAGATGGTAAAGCCTGGGTACATGTCTATGTATCTCACATAGCTGGTTCTGGATTCAAAATGCATTCAGTGGTTAAGCTCAGTACTGTGCCAAAGTACCCCCAGAAGCATTAATTTTCCCTCTCTAACAACTTGCTGTTAAAAATAAATGCTGTACAAAAAAAATTAAAAGGCTTCTCAGATGTGTTACTGCTAGCATGCCACTGTGGAACTGCAGTTGTGGACTTCTCTCAGCGATTGCGAAGGCCACGTGGCCTTTTGCCTAACTCAGAAGGGTAAGGATGTTATACACAAAATAATGACAGACATCGCAGTTAGAGACTACTGTTGTTCTCCTTCAGAAAATACTTCTATATCACTTATTTTAAAACCTTTTTGAGTTGATATTGGCGCTTGTTAAGATGATGTTGCTGATTTTGGTCAGTGGTCCCTGAGTTGCACTGATTTGTGTATCTCAGAGGGCTGAGCGGTGTGCTTCATGGTTGAAGGTTTCAACATATTCTCTGAGCATGGGGGGGGAGGGTCTGGAACATCTTTAACAAAATGTGGTTTACAATCATCTGGTTTCAGACTTCCAGCTTAAAACAGATTATCTGTAGGTGCATAAAAAAAGTTGTTTGCAGAACAAAATACGCTTAGCAGGCCATGAAGCTTTTGAAAATGCAACACAATGTGCACACAGTATCCAAACATAAAACAATGCAGTGGAGCTGCTATCAAACAAAGCAATGCGCATATCCAGTGCATTTCTGCATGTGGGCCTACTTTGGGGGTGCCCAACATGTGGGATATGGATATGCCTAGTGCTTTGCATTTGGAAGCTGCTCCTCTATGTAGTTTCATCTTTGGACACATCTGTACACTGCTGAAGGATTTATGTAAGTGATAAGACATGTCAGGGTAAGATTTATGCTGAGATTATTGCACATCCAGGGGCATTCTGAAGCCCAGCAATTTAGGCTTACAGCCCCTGGAAGAATGGTCATTTCAGCATAAATATAACCCTGGTGTGTCTCATTGTGCTTATAAAATGGGGTTTGTGTTAGATTGTAAAAAAAAATAGTTCTGCTCAAATACTGTCACATTAGAGGGTGCTATAGGAAAATGTTCTGTTTCCTAAACTGTTGTATGCCTTGTTTAGTGTGTGTCGCTGTTGGTTTTAATTTGTGTTTCTATTAGTTTGCTCACAGTTTTGCTTTTCTCTACATAGAATTTGCAGAGAGCAGGCAGGACACAGCAAGCAAAGTAATTATACAGTAAGCATTTGTCAATGCTGAAAATTCATCATGCGTAGAGATAAGGAAGTGTGTAAGAGTGTAGTAGTGCAGGAAGAGTTTTATTGATAATGAGCAACAGAATGTTGTATGACAGCTGTACTGTTCATGAGGTGGTGTGATAAAAAGGCTATATTGAAAATTTGGAGTGAAAATATTGAAAATGACCAAAGTTACACGAGTGCATAGAAAATTGTGTACGACCAGGTGTAACTTGGCCATTTTTTGAAGTTGTGTGACCAAATTTTCAACATGGCCTTTCTGGTACCCCACCTCATGAAAAGAGCCAGTGTCGTTTTGTTCACACGTGCTAAAAGGTGATTTTGCAGAGTGACTGTGCCATTCTGTGCCACAGGTGCGAAAACACATTTCAGGCAAGATGCAAAAAAATTTGCAGTGGTACTGTTCATAAGGAAGTGTGAAACAATGGCAATGTTGAAAATTTGGAGTGAAAATATTAAAAATTGGCAAAGATACGAGTGTACGTAGAAACTGCGCAACACACACGCATAACACAGGCATTTTGTGGAATTATTTTCACCAAATTTTAATCATGGCCTTTTTGTGACCTCCCCCATGAGTGGTAGCACTGTGATTTTGTTAATCTATCCCAAAAATTGATTTCGCAGACTGACTGCGTCATTCTGGGCCACATGTGTGAAAACACATTTTGGGCAGGATGTGAAAAATGACAGCTGTTCTGTTTATAAGGAGATGTGAAAAATCACAATTTTGAAAATCTGGGTAAAAATACAAAAAAATGAGTGAAGTTACGAGCGTGCATAGAAACTACACAACGCACACTGGTAACGCAGACATTTTTTGGAATTTTTCCACCAAATTTGCAACACAGGCTTTTTGGGACTCCACCTCATAAACAGTGGCACTGTCATCTCGGTAATCAGTCCTGAAAGGTGATTCCGTGCCGTGACCACGAAATCACCTTTCAGGACAGAGAAATGGAATGACACTGAAGTGTTCATGAGGTGGGGTCCCAAGAACCCCATGTTGAAAATTTTGGGCCAAAATTCCTAAAAATGGCTGAGATATCAACCTAAGTTGAAACCCGCCATTGAGTCCAATTATACAGGCTTACCCGGTTCCTCAGTTGCTAGTTTGGCTTTGAAGAGTGCAGATGTATCCCTGACCAGTTAAGATTGTGGCTCCTGACTCGGAGGGTAAGTGTGGGTGAGCAGAGGGGTGGGGAGATGGGTGCGCAGAGGGAGGGTTGGGATGGGCTAGGGGGGAGTAGGGATACGACGCTGGAAGGTTTTCTTTTTTACAAGTATAATTTAAAAGAAATGACGACTTTGGCTGCACTTTTTTTTCCTTTGCATGGATTTTTTTAAAGCATTTAGACATACTGGGGTGGGCTCCTAGTGTGCCATAATAATGTGTGTGTGTGGGGTGCCATTGCTGACTGGGGGATTGGGCACCCCGTTGTTGGTTACAGATATAGACAGGAGGAGGGGGGTGCATCAGACATTGAGACTGGGCATCCCAATGTTGGAAAGTGGAAATTGTTTAACCAGGAAAGACACATGGGGCTGTACACACCAAGGAAATGTTTAACCAAGAAAGCCACACTATGGGGCTGCAGAGAGGGGGTAATTGTTTAACTAGGAAAGACACGCTATGGGGGTGTACTGACCATGGAAATTGTTTAACCAGAAAAGACACCCTATGGGGCTGCAAGAGATGGAGGAAATTGTTTCACCAGGAAAGACAAGCTATGGGGCTGTAGGGACCGGGGGAATTGTTTTACCAGGAAAGACGCGTTGAGCTGCAGCGTATGGGGAAATTGCTGAACAGAGAGACACACTAAAGGGCTGCAGCTGATCGCATTTCAAAGGACAGAGCCATGCGCAGCGTTGGCTCTGTCTTTTGAAATGTTTGCAGAGCCCAGCCCCCCTCAGCAAAACAGTGTCATCAGGACACTGCCTGCTGATTTGCTGGTCAGAGACTGCTCCCTGCAGCACCGCTGGTCATTGGGCAGGCATCCCTCACACCCCTGTTTAGCAACTCTCATATCAATAAGTTCATTGGCGCTTGCACTGATGAGCTTAAAGGAACTCTGCATCTGTTTGTTTTTTTCATCTGTGCTCTATGGGTGGGTGGGGGAAGGGATTGTGTAAATGTTGAAGACACTGCTTGGTCATGAGGCGGCTAGCCCCCACATTTTTTTTCAGGGAGATCTATGCTGAGATTAGGGTATGAGTGACAGCCTGCTTCATTCAGTCGGTATCCAGGATTTAACCTATCAATTTGGGCTCTTGCAAATGCAAACAAGAGCAGTACACATTGTTCCTGTTGATGCAACTTATAATAACTGACCTACCCTTTCAACTGTATATTTGGAATGGTTCTGTTTTAACTTCAGAACTGATGTGCATTCTTTTTCTAAAACATGAAGAGTCTGTTATTTCTAGATAGTTACTTGGCATTTCCTGTTTAGCCATCAAACGTCTTCCAAACCCCATGGAAATAAGTACTTAAATACCACTGTCAAGTCTGTGGTAAGTGGGGACTGCTTTCTGTCATTATCTCCAAGCTAGCTTTCTATTGGTTAGCTGTAATTGTGAACAATTTTTAACCCTGTTTTGTACTGATATAGCAGCATTTTTAGTGTCACTTGTACCATTGTTGCTAAAATAAACTGATGTCTTGTTAGATAAGCTGTAGTTACGTTTCCAGCCCATTTTTAATAAGAAATGGGGATAATTTATTTATTTATTTTTAGTTATTTATTTATTTGATTTTGATCACTGGGTATGTAGGCACACTGGTCACATGATCCTTTTACAGGTATGACCCGGATAAAAGAGACATATCTAAAATGTGTTAAAACACCATCAACACCATGTAGCATTCAATACAAAACTCAAAAGCATTTATCTCCAGCAATAATATGCAAGTACTTTTTGAAACTCCTTTTGAACAGCACTGTAGACCTGGCAAGGGTTAGGACTGAGAAAATAAAAAAAAAACTCATGGGGCGGGATATTCAGAAGGGTTGCGCATGGCGCAACTTGCACCATGCGCAACCCACTGATACGCCCTGGTGTGATATTCAAAGGGGGATTGAGCCTGGCACAAATCCGATGCGCCAAGTGCATCGATAATATGTCTGGCGCAGGTAGAGAGCATGCCCATGCATACCTGCACATCCCGATATTCAGCCCGGATGTGCTGAGCCCATGCATGCGCAACCCCTACCTGCGCTGCACACAGTTGAGCCCCCCAAAAAAGAAGCAACAACTGGCCACCCACAGGTGAGCTGCCATATTGCAGGGCACAACACGGCAGCTGCCACCTGTGGGTGGCCACCTGAGCTCCGGCGGCACCTTAGTGGTAGCGCCCCCCCATGCCTGATTGTGCGCGTATGTAGAAAACAATAGTCCTATATCCCTGGTGGTCCAGTGGACCGCACGCAGCCTGATCGCGGGCATCAGTAATATCTTATGACAAACCAATCCAACCGTGGTGGTCCAGTGGTACCCCCTCCTCACCCACCCACTGAGCCCCACCGCCCCGCCCCCCGGTCAGTGGCGGGCAGCAGCTCCCCACCCGTTTGCCGCCCTGTTGCCCGCCGGCTGACTCCGTACGGTAGGGCTGTACATCCATTGGTCCACAGCGTGAGTCAATGGGTGTGCAGCCCATACCGTACTACACAGTCCAGGTATGTGAATGGATGTGATCAGTTCACGGCCCTAGGCACCATTCTCCCAGCCCAAGGCATCCTACACTGTGTACATGCAGTGGAAAAGTGCAAACAGGGAATGCGCTGTCCACCGACCATTATGTGCCACATGAAACAGTGATACACATGCAGCATACCGCGCACTGAACATGACGCATGATTGGACGCTGCCGCTGGACCTGCGCATGCACACACCACCACGCTATGGCGCTGCACAACAAGGACACAGTCACGCATGCGCAGTGCGCATGCAGGCGTCATGTTGTGCACGGCATATGCCAGTAACGTGTACTGTGCATAGTGCACAATCCGTGGGGAAGGATGGACAATCTAGCATGGGCAGTGCATTGTGGGACACACCGCACGATACGGTACATGACACTGCGATCTCAGGTATGCTATGGCACACTGGACTATGGTGGAATGGCGCATATCAGAAGAAACGCGTATCACACGTACATGGCGCATGTGTGGAGGATGCACCATGTGGACTGCCCCAAGCCATGCAGATGCACCACTCTGACCATGCATGTGCTGGGAATGCACCGTATTGTGGTTGGCACATCACACAGATGCTCCCTGCATAGTGAGATGAGCTGGGAGCAATTATGCTATTCAGAGAGAATACGCCCCAAACAGCCTTATCAACCATGCATGGGCAACTCAGCCAATTAGCATCTCATTAACAGGTGCTTAGGCCTCATTTGCATGCCCTGAGCCATAAATGCTCCCAATTCAACAGGCTGATTCCAGGGCACTGGGAGGAGTCATTGCCTACAGGGTGAGTATACTGCCACATTCACAGGGCTACAGCACACACTGGTGTGCCTGCATTGGAGCATGCACAGCTGTTGGTGCCCCAGTACACCACATGTGGGACCAAACTACCTTCAGGTGGCTCCCACGGCAATACGTGATGTACAACCGCAGGGATGTATCCACGGGGCGACACTGGATTGGTCCCTGCTGAGTCCACAGTGGAAGATCGTGTCACTGGGACACACACAGCACAGCACATTCTGGGCACTACTGCACAACTGTGGCGCAGTTGGCATTGCGCCACAGCGGTGTAATGGGGGGGGTTCAACATGTACAGTGGAACACACAAAGTACACAGGGACACAGGGATGGTACAGATGGCTGGGGCTGGACTGCACTGTGAGGTGCATGCAGCACCATGACACTTGTATGCACGTTGCACAGTGCAACACCTGTGCAGGCACAGTGTCACCACTGCCAGCACGCACACTGCTGCCGTCCCAACACTGCGTGCCACCACATGGCAGTCCCCCTCCACCCTGCAGCCAACACAGTAGTGGCACCCAGGTATGATGGTGCACCATGGTGGTGGAACACACACTGCTGGGGTATTGGGACATACCCAAGGGCAGACAGGTCAGTGTCACACACCCTGTGGTGGCTACACGGTACCCCAGCCATGTCCTTGGTGCCAAGTGTGGCATGTGTGCCATCCCACATGGACCGCACACCATGGTGCCTGTCCACCTCTGCTTGGCAGCCCACATGCGGACCACAACACAGGCCACTGGCACCACAGACCATGGTCAGCTTGCAGACAGTGGGAGATGGGTGTGGGTCTGTGTGTACACATGGGCGGGTCTGACACAAGATTGCTTCTCCCCACAGTGTTTCGAATGTCTGAGGAGTCAGGTGCCGCCACCAGGCAGTGACCAAACTTCACATGGGATGAAGAGAGGGCACTCATCAAGGCAAGCCATCAACACCTGGATGTACTCACTGGCAGGGGTGGCAGCAGGACAGCGCATGCACAGGGCTGGGAGGAGGTGGGCTGGTATTTGAATGCAGTCGCACCATACAACTGCACAGTGCAGGAGTGCAGGAAGCGTTGGAATGACGGCCGACGGAGGGCAAAGGAGAGGGTGGCCAGCATCCAGGACTCCCTGTGGCATACAGGGGGCAGACCCGGCTTGGTGGCACAGCTCAGCCCCAATGAGGCCCTCCTGGCTGCCAATGTGTTGGGGACATCCGCGTATGGCGTCCCTGGGGGTGGCTTCCAGACGGCGGGGGCAGCCCATCACAGCATGGTGAGTAGCTGTGCACCCTGTCCGCACCCGCCTTGGACAGGTGTGCATACCCGGCAGTGTGTGAATACTGTGCAGTGTGTCATGTGCATCCTGTGCATTAACCATGTCTCCCTTTCCTTCTTCCACAGCTCCATCGCACCTCCATGGTGCAGCTATGGCCGACTGCGCAGCCCCCAATAGGCAATGATGCGGGCCCACTCCATGGGGCCATTGACACTGACATGGGCATGTCTGCACCTGTGATGTCCATGCTCCACACACCACCGGTCATGGTACCTGTGGTGGAGGGCCCTGCGTAGCCCTCCACCAGCAATGGCGGTACTGCAGGTGGGTACAACTCATGGTTGGGGGGCCTGGCTGGGTTGTCTGATGGTGACCCAGATGAGGTGGTGGACATAGCAGATGCACTCATCGTGCTTGCCAGTGGCTTGCAGGGTGAAGGCATTTGCACTGACGCATGTTCCACCATCAGCAGCACCACTGCCATGGGCGACTGCAGTGCACACGGCAGGGGGATGCCTGTGCACGGGACCCTGGGTGCCAACTGCATTCTCACCATGCTGGACACTGGTGCAGCAGTGTCACGGATGCCTGGGGCTGTGTGTGCCGTGCCTCCTGCACTGCTGCCCAGCACAGTGCTGGCAGCATCAGTGGCATCCAGGCAGGGTGCCAGTGAGCACGCACCCGCTACAGTGGGCCCACTGGATGACATGCATGGACAGCAGGCACCTGTGCCCAGACAAGATATGCACACAGCACAGCCTGACAGGGTGCATCCACCACCTGTGGATGACCCTGGTGAGGCTGAACATTCCCCAGTTCATCAGCACCACCCCCATGCCACCTAGCCTGCTGATGACATGAGTGTCTACCTTGACCTGTTGCGGGCAACTGTGGACAGTCAGGCTGGGGAATCTGATGTATTCCGAAGCATGCAGTAGCAGTCCAGTGAGGAACTGTGTGAGAAGGCAAGACATAGAAGCCTGTGATATATCAGTGGTGTCCCCTGTAGGCCTCTGGAAGGTTCCCATGGTGAGCAGGCACATGACCGTTGTCACCTTGGTATCCACCAAGGTGGCATGTCCTCAGGCAGTGGGTGCCTGCACCACATCATGGCACAGCTCACATAGCTGCCTCAGCATGGCCCTGTTGAGGTGTTATCACACGACTGTCTCCACCTCTGTCAGCTGCTTGAAGGACAGCCGGGTGCAGTACCTCCATGAGGCCGGCCGCCTACAG
The DNA here is from genome assembly GCA_016271365.2 of Neoceratodus forsteri. Taxonomy (NCBI): domain Eukaryota; kingdom Metazoa; phylum Chordata; order Ceratodontiformes; family Ceratodontidae; genus Neoceratodus; species Neoceratodus forsteri. Next base: position 123,341,125 of record JADMNL010000023.1, on the reverse strand, counting down.
TTACTTCCAGCGCCCTGCCTCCTCCTCCTCATTAGGGCAACAGCAATGGTGACTGCTGCTGGGTTCATCCCTTCTGTTGCTGTGGCCCTGTGGTGTGGTGTGGCTTGCTGTCTGTGCTTCTCCCTCTGTTTCGAATTCCCCTCTGTGTGTGTCCTGCTGTTGTCGTTCCATTGATGGCCTGCTGGTGTGCTGGACTTAAGTCTCCTTCTTTTGTACATATCTTTCTGTGGTGCATCTTGGCTTTGTGCTGAGGTTGCTCCATTGCTGCGCCTTGGTTGTGCTCTGTGAATAGGGATGCGTGGTGTATGCATGGGTACGCCCCCTATACATGCACCACATGTCATTACATTGCACCTATGGCACATGTCTTTTGGCACAGGGCATCTCGTTTGCACTGTTGCTTCCTCCCTGTATCTGAATCGCCCTCCGGCACATTTCTGACTTGCACTGGCACATCTGAGTTGCACCAGGCACATCTGTTTTGTGAATCCTGCCCATAAACATTATAAATTATGCAAAAGACCTGTAATTTTTTTAGTTTTTAGTTTTTATTTCGCAAAGAATCCTTTAGGCAGGTGCCTGTTTTCAATGGGTTCAGAGTCAGGTACAACACTGGTGCATACAGATATTGTTCCAGAGTACTGTCATAAATACAGACAGAGATTCATTAAAAAACAGTGCTTGTGTTACACCAGCATATTTATAACAGGAAGAAGCCTTTGTTTAAAAGAAATGTAATTTGAATTTAAAAAGAAAATGTTTTACTATGCAGAATATTAGAGAATCCCCTTTGTGAGAAATGGACTATGCCAATTAAGCTTAGAACTTCTGAATTTTAGAACTGTTTGCCCAAGACACCCTTTTATGGCTATAAGAGTAATGGGAATGTTTAGAAATAAACAATCCTGATTGACTTAGAATGAGATAATCATTTATAATGATGTTTAAACCACATTACGAGATATTTTCTGATTACCTGTCTCTTTCATTGTTGGATACTGATAAAATTATAGAATTAGATTAGCTAGTTGTACTGAAGGAAGTTCCTCTTCTATGCTAGAAGAAAGCCAGAAGCATAGACCAGCTGTTTCCCATTAGTTCTATTTACATCATGAATTCTGTGTGACTCGTGATACAGTGATGTAGTTGGACAGAATGTTGAAAGGAAGCTTCAGGAATGTGAGCAGGAATAAGTAATTTTTACAACTGTAACTGGTATTTCAGTCAAGAAGTTGAAGCAGCTACAGAATAAGGGGTGCTAGCTGCACATTCTAGCAGACTTAATAGACCTCTAGGCCTTTATCTGCTGGCAAATTTCGTATATTTGTATGTTCATATGAAGAAATATGATTCACAGACTGGTATTTTTAAAGATATTTAGCCTTTTAGCTAGAACAGTAAGAAAAACATTCACCAGAGACTGTAAGCCCATTGTAAACAGGAAGGTTATTTTTTCAAGTCAGGCATATTTCTTCTTGTTATGATTTATACTCTATTATTACTGTTGAAGTTGGAGCATTGTGATGCTGTGATGGGTCAGTTGATGGAGGGGTGCTTTTCCTTCCTAGGTCTAATTTAGATCTCATTACATGTAAGTGCTAAATGAAGCCTGGCAGTGTAATTAAAAGCAAATATATCCTTGCCATTCAGACGATCTAAGTTTGCCCCCGAGCCTTGGATGTCTGGTGCTGACCTTTGTGGCAGGATTTAGGCATCTGTCTCAGAAGCCTGCTGCTTCAGGGAGTGAGGGTAGCTTGTCTCCCAGTACAGCTATCCCCAATGGTTCTAAGGGGAAGGAAGCAGTGTGCACAGGATACTGTGGTCCCTCAGAGGTGGGGTCACATCAGCACATACCTTCTCATGGATGTCAGATGCAGAGGTGTCTGTTGTCCGAGTGAGACTTGCAGAGGATCCTCATAAGTGGGATGGCATTGTCAGATCCCCAATGAGCTTCTGAGGTATTTGCTGCCCTACTTTCTCAGGTCATGCCTCTATAGTGTGAGGGATAAGGAGTGGGGCTTATGGGGCAAGAAAAAAGGCAACTTTAGATGGATAAAGTCCCCTAATCGCACTATGCCCTCTGGGACTGCCTCATCCCACCTTCTTGATAGATTGTCCCTTCAGTTCCTTTAGATCAAAAAGTATTCTCTTTGGAAGCATGGGGTCCCCTCTGAGGTCCCACCTGTGTGGGATAAGTTGTGAGATACCTGTTGGAGACAGAGTTAGGGATGGTCTGTCCCCAGGACTTTCTTAGGTAGGAATGGGACATGAGAGAGATGGAAGGAGGTTTCCATGATAGTCCAGCAGTGCTCAAAAAAGAAAGTATAAAGAAAAAATCAATAATTTCTAAGGCAAATAAGGTACAGTGTATACAATGTGAATGATAATCCGGGACCTTGTCAGGCAAAAAGTGATAACGGCAACTCTGAAATTTTCAAGTATTTTGTGAAGGACTATTCATTACCTCCATTTTATAGAGAATAATGCATAGGCAACTGTGTGCTATGAAGGTTTTTTTTTAACACACTCTCGGTGTGTGGGGACCCATAAACCTTGAGAGTGAAGCTCGAAAGTTTATGTGGTTCTCACACACTGAGGGTATGTGAAAAAAAACAGAAGCACACAGTCACTTATGTTTTGCTTTTTTGTATAACTAGTACAAAAAGCACAAAAAAATCAAGTTTCCCAAGAGGGAAATTGAAGCTCGAGCACCCCAAATGCCATAATAACTGGATATAATATCAAACCCAGTTATTATGTTTGATCACACTGAAAATCAATGTGATAAAGGGGGTTACCAGTTGTTAGTACATGAACTCAATCTGTTAAAAATCTGCAGTGTTAACAGGATACTGCCAGTGCATTGTGGGCTGACTTGCGCCCCAATAAACTAAAATAAGGAACTGATTCCCCATTTAACACAAACTTGAATTCTCTGTTTAGATTTTAAGAACAAAATTTAATTTGCAAACCCCACCACCACCTCAGCATTTGTAACCTTTGTAATATAGTCTACAACTCTGTAGATCATATGGGATGCTGGCCATGGCTTGGACAGCTTTAAGGTCAAGTTTAAAACAACTAACTGCTGGCCTGGTGGCATGGAGAGCTGAGGCACCGGTGAGCCAGGGTCGGAAACAGACTCAGATCGCTCAGGGTTGGCCAGGGAGAGGAGGATTGAGCATCTGGCAGACTGCTCTCCTCCTCTGGGGAAAGAGGGATGTGGGTCTTGGCACATATTTGGCCTCTAGTAGTGGCTAGGGGTGCAGGCAGCCAGGGACTGCCACTTGGGGAATGGAGGAATGGCAGCCAGTGATGTCGTATGCATGGGAGTGTGCATAGGTTTGTCTGCATGGCACTGCATGTCTGTTCCTCCAGGGGAGAAAAGTTAAGGAAAATAGCCAGGTACAGTGCAGTGCAGTGCAGGATGACACTGACCCCTTGCAGGCTGCGCACCAGGTTACAGGGCCCTCTCCTGGACACTGCATCCATTCATCGGTGGTAAGTCACTGACTCCCGACATGGGAGGTAAGCTATAGGGGAAGTACCAGGATTGAGGTAAGTCTCTGAGATGCTAGATGACATGGCTTGGGAGTCGTAAGAGGGGTAGCCTGCAACAGTCAGGGAGAAGAAAACAGAATAACTAATAAACAAAACAAAAAAAACTCTCTTTCCTGCTCTGTCCCGTCCAATATTTTACTGTTTAGCCTGAAAGCCCTATGTCTGTTTCTGGTCCCTAGGTACATTACTTATTGAGTTCTGGGCTACCAGTCATTGTAATACTTTTGAGCATTTTACAAATGTTATGCAGTAAGTGTAATAATCTACTCTGTATGTGTGTCAATGCTATAATAACATCACTTCTGGGTGGTTGAAGCTCTTCGGCTGTGCCTTGGGCCTCACAACTCCCCCAGGTCATTCAGTTATTACAATATTGTCACTCACCCAGGCATTGACTATTCCTTATGTAGTCATCCCAAGCATAACAAATAGCACTAGGTTAAGCTGAGAGCTTTTCGTATCACGGTGCGGCCCCCTTCCCCAGAATGTGCACCACTACTTCCTACAATGGCAGGGTCTGAATGAGACTCATGTATATACTGTGAGACATTTATGTGTGTGACAGCCAATCAGGATGCTGGCTTCCCCCACACTGAACTGCATCTGCCAGCTATCTGACTTTCAACCCAGTGTTCAAGCTTATTACAACTGCAATCAAGGTAAGAATGGAAATGTCACCCAGTTGAAGTACTACAAAGTAAATGTTTTAACCTAAAGTCCACATTGAAAAACTCTTTTAACAAACCTAGATTGCAACAATATCAATGTATGCCAAGCATCCAGTTACTCCCCTCCATAAGCATTGATCAAAACAGTTTCTTTTACAATTCCCTCATTTTCAAAGACAGCACCCAGATATATTTTTAATGGTACATCCTTTAGAATCTTATAGGACATCGCCCCCAGTAATTAATTATCAAGGTACAATTACACAATATTGTATTGCAAAATGCACTGCCATATGACAACTCACAATCATGCATATAAATTTCTAATGGCCCAGGGAACAAAACTATTTAGGAACCTTTTCATATTTCCAGAATCGGCCATCCAAGTTATTCTGTGCCTGGTGGGGTATCTTGATTGTATGTTCGGCCAGATTAGACAACTCAGGTTGATATCCAAGTTGATTATAAAAATTTGCCATAACTGTCATTTCTGCAAATTCTAATAATTGTAAATTCTAATTTACCATTGCTTTTTTGTATGGAACATCCTTGTTTGGGGCTCTGCAGACTCTTTTTCTCAATACTCTCTAACCTAGTGGTATACTTTACCCTATACATGCTCCAGAACAGGTCTCACTAATGTTTTGTACACAGTTAGCAACTCTTGATGGTTCAGGCCTGCTCTCTTCAATACTGTGGAAAAATAAACCCCATGGTTCACTTTGACTAAAATATTGTTTACATGATCCTTCCACTTTAAATCATTGGATGTAATTCTACCTAACAATCTGGCAGGTGAGACAGTAGCCACATCTGAATCATATACCTGAAACCTCTGCTCTTCACTATCATGTTGACAATTCACTCTCAAAAATCATTGTTTTATTTTCACTAATCTTTATATTATTGTCGTCTTTCCACTTGGGAAGAAGAGGGTAAGGGGGAGCTTCAGTGAACAGCACTGGCTGGAGGAGGAAGCATTCAGGGAGGGAACAAGGTAGGGAGAGCCTTGTGTGCCAATGCAACGAGGCTGGGAAATAACATTCTGGACTTGGAGACCATCATGGCGGAGGCTAGCCTGGATTTGGTGGCCAATACGGAGTCATGGTGCACTGATTGCCACAACTGGAACATGGCCATACCTACCTATTCTCTGTTCAGCAGAGACAGGGAAGAGAGGAGAGGAGGGGAGGAGGGGTTGTTCTATATGTGAGGGAGGGAATCAAGGCCATGGAAGTACAGGGGCACCTGACAGAAAAAGAAGGGCTGGAGGTACTGTGGGTAATCCTGGAGAGAGGTACCATGGCCGATATCCATACAGGGGTGGTATGCAGACCTTCAGCACAGGGAGAGGATAAGGCATTTGGGGAAGCTGTCATCAGTATGGCAAGTAAAGGGGAGGTGCTACTAGTTGGGGACTATCCATTAGATGTGTACTAGAGCCTTTCAACTGCAGCTTCAGCAAGGAGCAGGACCATCCTCGACTCCCTATAAGGGACATTTCTCAGGCAGTTAGTCAAGAAACTCAACAGGGACAGTGCAGTGCTGGACTTGGTGCTTACAAACTGGAACAGTGTTGCAGAAATCACAGTGGGCAGTCCCCTAGGTATCAGTGATCATTGTACAGTGAGGTTTAACCTTAAGATGGGAACAGAGGCAAACCACATGAAGATGTGGGTCCTGGACTTTAGGAGGGTGGATTTTAAAGAGATGGCAGACTGCCTAATAAGGGGTTTTTCAGGGTAGAGTAAAGGCACAGTGGGGAAAAATAAGAGAGGAAATAATTAAGGCAACCAACTTCTGCGTGAAGGAAGTGAGTAAACATAGAAGGAAAAAGAGACTGTTGTGATTCCTTAGGGAAGTGGCCAAGGTGGTGGAGAAAAATGGAAATTCAGGAGGTATAAGGAAGTGCAGAGGAAGGAAGACAGGGATGTATATCTAGTAAAAACAGAAGGAAGCAGGAAAGGCAGTGAGGGGAACAAATCTGTGGACAGAGGAAAGGATAGCCAAAGGGGTAGCTAAAAATGATAAGACTTTATACAGAAGTGAGAAGTAGTAGTAATAGTACAGTCGAGCCCTATTATAAGCACACCCTAAATGCTAAATGTTCTCATCACCAGGATATTCTTATAAGAGGACTTCATTGAAAATAGTGAAATTCCATGTAAAATCTGTGGCTAACATAATGAAACTGGGCTTAAACTAATTTCTAGAGAACCCATTATTAAAAGCAATATCATATAACTTTTTAAAATAGCTCTTGCATGAACAGAGGGCTTGATTCTCAAAGCCCATGGTGCAGCACAAGGGGTTTGCACCACAGTGCCCCTTGCACCAAATGATACACTGGGAATGATTCTCAATGGCAGTCTGCATCAACCCCTGGCTGCCAGTCCCCTGTGCACCCAACAACGGACTGCAACATGGTGCTGGGGCATGTGGCAGATGCAAGCTGCTACATCCCATTAAATGGGATTCTCTAAACTCCTCCAGAGGATGATTTTATAAGTACCCTTAGACCGGCCAGGGCTGGTCAAAGGGTACTTAGAACAATGCCCCTGGAGGAGTTCAGCAAGTTGCAACAATGTGCCATGTTCCCCAACACACACACACACCAGCCCGGTGTTGACATGTGAATTAATGTGCAGTACGGTACAAGAAAAATAAAATAATAATAATAATACAAATTCCCTGGTGGTCTAGTGGTCCCTCCCCCCACCCTGATATGCCTGATACTGAGTGCTGTAATATTTGATTTACCCTGGTGGTCTAGCGGTCCCTACTTCCTGCCCTGATATGCCTGTTATTGAGAGTTTTAATATTTAATATACCCTGGTGGTCTAGGGGACCCTCCCCCTGCCCTGATACGCCCATTATTGAGAGTTTTAATATTTATTATTCCTTTGTCACAAATGCACTCCGCAGGTCAGGCCCTCTGCTCCCACAGTGTCAACCTCAGAGCACAATAGTGTGAACATGTAACAGACAGGGTAACCCTTCTGTCTGCTAGTGGGTCCAAATCACCTTTAGTCTCAAGTTCTGGGGGATTCAAACTGTGAACCTTATGCTAGCATACCCAATGTACAGGCTGAGATATGTACCCTCTTCGGGATTTGTGGTACAATCTTTCACCAGGGACACCAAGCCAGGCTTCCAAAATGAACCCTTAAAACTCTATAAAAGGTCTTAGATATATTCTTACCTTTTCCCAGTTTGGTAACACCATCAAGCTCTTCAGAACAGCTGTCAAACTTTTTTTTTCAAATTAAAGTTTATTAAGTTTAACAATAATAATCAAATGTGAACAGATCCAAGAAAACAATGTACATTTGTTAAGAAGTATATAATGCAATTGAGCCATTCTCTGCCCTACCCCCTAACCCTACCCCTCCCTTTCCTACAGCTGTCAAACTTAACCACGAATACATCATATGCAAAAAGAGAACCTGGAAGAAACACCCATGCAGTATCTTTCAAATAAAGATTTTACTAAAAGATGATAAAAATATGAAAAATGCAAACGCAGAACAATATATCAAAGAGCATACAATCACTTAAAAGAAAACAATGAAAAGTACAAAACAAAAACTCCTACCACAATACATTTAGACTTTTTCTATCTAATGTATTATCTCTTTAAGTACCTTATCAGAGAGCTGTGTGTCTTTCTAGAGTCCCAAGATAGAATATCTAGCAGATCAGACACCAGTATTAGTTTAAACTGTGTCTCTCCACACCCCTTCTGTGAGTCATCTAGCTCATCCTTTTAGAATATTTATTTATTTATTAGCTTTTGATGACCGGGTAAGTACATTGGGCAATAACCCTGCCCATTTTCAGGCATGAACCGGGAGATTACATGATACAAACATACAATCAGTCATAAGTAGCACAGAAACAGTACAAGGCAGAGTTAAACAATTTTCCAACAATAAGAGTAAGCAAAACATTCAATAGACAACTATACATCAAACATCAATAGCCCATTAAAACCATCCATGCAGGGATGGGCAGAGTAAGTATAGACGAGCACAATGTCAGTAAGCATTATAATTGATAGCAGCATTAAAGGAAAAGAGAAGTAGCAGAAGAACAACTAAGGTTAGGTGTAGTCACAAGTGAATATAGGTGAGAAAATAGTGCAGTTTTGAAGGAGGAGTGAGATAAGGAGCACTTTAGGTGGGAAGGCAGAGTTCCAAAATTTCAGAGCAAAATGAAAGAAAGCTTGTTCCCCTTTTTAGTGGAACAGCATGGGACGGAGAGCAGCTGGGTGCCAGAGGACCTCAGAGTACGAAACTGAGGCAAGGGGGAGAGCATTGACCCAAGTGAGGCAGGATAAAAATATCTGGTTAAGGAGTCAATGAAAAAACCCAGAGAATAGGAATGTCTGGAGCTAGGTGACAGCCAATGCAAGGCAGAGTAAAGCAAGCAGTGGTGCAATAGGTGAGGTGCAGATAGGGCAAATCTGCAAATATTGTTATAAGCAACATCCCATTTGTGAAGGCCAATGGTATTTCCATGGGAAAGGAGAGGAGAGTATAAAGTAGAGTGGGAAGAAGGACTCCTTGAGCTAAAGAGATCCTATCTGCTGGAGGTAATGAGTGACACACATGATATGAAGCTCCAATCTTGATGCTGACTGATCTGCACACCTTACTTATATGAGCAGAGAAGTTAAGTGCAGGATCAAGCAACACCCCCAAATGTTTAAAGGAGACAGTAGGGGAGACTGTAGACCCATCAAGGCAAAGCACGTGAAACTCTGGTGACACAGTAGGGAGCTTCTTAGAGGATCCAAAAATCATGGCCTGGGTTGTTGGTAAATTGAGTAACAGGGAGTTGGAGAAGAACCAGGATTGGAGTTCTCAGAATGCAGATGAAAGGTGATCATTGATGACCTTGACTGAACTGGAGGTAGTGTAGAGGACCAAGTTGTCAACATACATAATAGAGTGGCAATGCAGATTAGAGGTTGGAATATCATTTACAAATGCTGAGAAGAGCAAAGGCCCTAGAATGGAGCCCTGAGGGACTCCACAGGAGACGTGGGAAGGAGATGAGAGGACCTTGCCAAAGAGGACAGACTGTGACCTATTGTCAAGGTAACTGTGAATCCAGGACACTGTGGATCTAGAGGCACCAAAGGCATATAGTTTATTCAGGAGCAAAGTGTGATTTACTAGATCGAAGGCCTTGGTGAGGTCAATGAACACAGCACCAGTAAGGAGACCTTTGTCCATGTTGGATTTTACCTCACTGGTAAAAAGAGTAGAAACATAGAATTTGATGGCAGATAAGGACGGCTTGGCCAACCCAGTCTGCCCATTTCCCTACCTAATGGATAAGCTACAGATCCTAGCTAACCAACAGCCTACTTCTTCCAACCTCCACCCCCTAGAATTGCCTTATGTCTGTCCCATGCATTCTTGAATTCCACCACTGTTTTTGACTCCACAACTTCCTCAGGAAGGATGTTCCATGCATCCACAACCCTCTCTGTGGAAAAATACTTCCTCACATTACCTCTGAGCCATTCCCCTCTAGCTTCAAATTGTGCCCCTTTGTTCTTGCACACCTCTTTTTCTGAAAGATGCTATCCTCTTGGACTTTGTTGATTCCCTTGAGGTATTTGAAAGTTTCAGTCATGTCCCCCCTCTCCCTCCTCTCCTCGAGGCTATGCATATTAAGATCCTTAAGTCTCTCTCTTGATATGTCTTCTGGTGCAGACCCTGCACCATTTTAGTTGCCCTCCTCTGGACAGCCTCCATCCTGTCTATGTCTTTGCAGAGACTGGGTCTCCAGAACTGGGTGCAGTCTCCAGTTGGGGTTTCAACAGCTACCTGTACAGAGGGATAACAACTTCCTGTTTTCTACTGGTGATGCCTCTCCCTATGTATCCCAGTATCCCACCAGCCCTACTTACTGCCCTCTCACATTGTTTGCTCACCTTTAGGTCATCTGATATGACTATCCCCAGGTCCTTTTCCATTTTTGTTGTTGTTAGCATCTCACCCCCCATTGTGTACTCTTCCCCTGGGTTTTTGCTTCCCAGGTGCATTACTTTGCACTTCTTAGCATTGAATCTAAGCTGCCATACATTTGACCATTCCTCCAACCTTGCCAAGTCCCTTCTCATCCTTTCCACCCCACCTTGCGTATCAACTCTGTTGCAGATCTTTGTGTCGTCTCCAAAGAGACATACTTTTCCTTGCAGTCCTTCTGCAATGTCGCTTATAAGGACATTGAAGAGGACCAGTACTAGAACTGAACCCTGCAGTACCCCACTAGTAACCCCCCTTTCTTCAGAGTGGACTCCGTTTACTATTACCCTCTGTGTCCTGTTCTCCAGTCAATTTTTTACCCAGGCTACCATCTTGGGACCCACTCCCAGGCTGGCCAACTTGTATATTAATCTTTTGTATGAGACTGTGTCAAATGCCTTGCTAAAGTTTAGGTAGGCCATGTCTACAGCCCCTCCATGATCTACTATTTTGGTCACCCAGTCAAAGAAATCTGTTAGATTCATCTGACATGACCTTCCCACTGTGAATCCATGCTGCCTTGGGTCCCACGCTCCTCTGGCCTCTAGGTACTCAACAATTCTTTCCTTCAGAAGTGATTCCATCATTTTCCCAATCACTGAGGTTAAACTAACAGGTCTATAGTTTCCTGCTTCTGCCCTGCTCCCACTTTTGTCAAGTGGAACAACATCTGCCCTCCTCCAGTCTTCAGGTACCACCCCATCCTCCCATGATTTATTAAAGAGGATAGTCAGTACTGTCACTAGTTCTACCCTTAGTTCTTTTAGAATTCTGGGATGAACCCCATCAGGCCCCATTGCTTTGTCCACCTTCAGTTTTAAGAGTTCCTTCAGAGCCCTTTCTTCTGTGAAAGGGCTGGTATCAACCCCTGTATCCAGCGTATTTCTATTGTTTGGTTTAGGTACCTCCCCCTCTTCATTTGTGAATACCGAGCCAAAGGTTTTTTTTTTAAATATCTCTGCCTTTTCAAAGTCACCCTCTGCCCACCACCTCCCCTTTATTAAGCCTCACTATCCCTCCATTGGTCTTCCTTCACTCCCTGATGTACCTACAAAAGGTTTTATCCACCTTCTTTTTTATTTATTTATTTATTTCAATCTAGGATTACAATACCTTTGAGCCAAGGCTCTTTTACAAAGGTTCCACGTCAGTGTATGCAACAGTCATCATTTTTAGTTACAAACATATAGTCACTGACTTACAGACATGCAATAACCAGTACAAAGACTTGAGCTATGAGCAAGACAAGGGAGGGGGGTCGGTGGGGGAAGAAGTGAGGGTAGGAGATCAAGAGGGGTAGGAGGTGCAGGGGGTAAGGGGGAGTATGAGAGGTGGTTGGGGCAGGGGTAGGAGTGGAGATATGGGGGAAGGTGGGCAAGGGCAGGGGACAGTGCAACCAGTGGGCCTTGTTGAGGGAATATGAAACGTAAGGTGCTGCAGGTGCAAAGACTGATTGTATGTGCTGGGTGCTGGGGCATGTGCAGCTGAAATGGTGGAAATGTTAAGATGGGCAATTGCAGGATCCAAGCAGTGAGAGGCACAACTTGGACTTGAAGAGGCTGAGTGTTGGAGCAGTCGCTATGTCACTGCCAAGAGATTTGAGCCAGTTGGATGCCCGGTAGGCGAATGATCTTTCTCCTTGGGTCGTGCGACATTGTGGGATATGTAGTAGATGGGAACTGGATCTCCTTGTAGTGATATTCCTATGTCTAAGCTTAAGGAGGGAACAGACACCAGGTGGGGCAAGAGCAGTGGTGGTGTTATGGCCAGCCCTAAAACCATGCTGGACGGGGGACTGGAGGTTGAATTGGAGTAAGTGAGCAGATATCTGGCAGTGTATTAATTTCTCAAGTGTCTTGCAGAGTATAGGCAGAAGTGCAATGTGACAGTAATTAGACAGTAATTTGGTGTCCCCTTTCTTGAAAACTGGAATAGTCTTAGCAAATTTCCATGATGAAGGTACCATAGAGGAGCAAATGGAAAGGTTAGAAAGAAGAGTTACAGGAGTGGCAAGAAGAGGGGCCGCTAGCCTAAGGATATAGGGTTCTGGCCCATCCAGCCCAGTACTGCCGTGCATAGGAATGGTGCTAAGAAGTTTTAGGACCTCAGGATGGGTGACTGGGGAGAGAACCAAAGTAGGAGGTGCATCATGTGGAGCCTGTGAAGATGGATGAGATTGTGACCCATGGGATGTGAGAGGAGTGGTGATGGGAAACGCTGTAAAAAACTCATTGAAGGCATTGGCAATGGTGTTAGGATTGTTACAGAGTGAGTCATTAATTAGTAAGTCATTGGGAGTGTCTGACTTGGTGTTCCCCATAATCTCTTTAATTTGGGACCAATAACTTTTGGGGTTAGTGGCCGAGGATTTGAGAAGTTTGCAGTAGTAGTTACTCTTGGCAATACGAACCTCCTTCTTGCATGTGTTGCACAGGAAGCAGTGGGCATCCAGATCAGCTTGGCAAGAGGAGGATTTCCATTTTGATCAAAGTTTGTCATGATATTTAAGCAATTTCAGGAGTGGCCGCTTCAGCCACTTACTCACTTTCCCCCTGACTCTTTGTGTTGAGATTGGGATGTGCTTGTTCTGCAAGGCTAGTAGGGTCATATTGAAATAGTTAGTGGCAAGATTGATGTCAGAGGCAGTAAAGATGGGAGACCAGTCAACATGGTTAAGATCATGAAGAAACATAGCCTGGTCAAACTTCGAGAAGTCAGGGAAAGAAAGTACTCTGGGGAGATTTGAAGGAGTAGGGGTGCCCCTAACACAAAAGACTGGGTAGTGATCACTGATGGAGTCAGGAAGAACACCAGCAGAGGAGTAGAGGTCCTTCTGATTACTGAGGATCCAGTCAATTAAAGTACAGCTAGAGCCATTTTGAGAGATCCTAGTTGGAGACTCGATTAGTTGTAGAAGGAGGAAGTTAGGACAGAGGAGTCAGGACCCTGCCAGTTAAGGTTAAAATCACCCAGGCAGATAACCTCATTTGTCTTAGATACCCTAGGAATCAGCTCAGTGATCTCCTCTAAGCCAGTTTTGCTGTTTCTGGGTGGAATACATACGCAGAAGATGTGTACGTTTTTGGCACCACCAAGAAGTAGGATCAAGTGAAGAACCTCACAGTTATTGAGGGGGTAGGTGGGTACAAGAGAGACATTCAGATGTGATTTATAGTATAAAGCAAGCCCTCCCACCCTCTTGGAAGAGGGTCGGTCAGCTCAGAGCAGGTTAAACCCTGGAAGGGAGCAGCTAAGGTCAGTAACAGAGGGTTTCAACCAGGTTTCGGATAGGGCTAAGATGTCAGAGTTATTGGCATGCACTCAGGCCTCTAGCCCAGGGAGATTGTGCAAGAGGCTGTGTATATTTATGTGGGCCAAGGTTAGGCCCTGAGCCTGAGCCAAGAGATGGGCAGTGCAAGAGTAAGATAAAGTTGGATTGGCTCCAGGGACAGGGTTGGGTTCAATGTCACCAGCACGGTAGAAGGATAGTATTGTGACCCACACCAAGGCAAGCATAATGGCTTGAGAAACAGTCCCAGGCACAGTGATTTTCCTATGTAGAATGTGTCATAGTAGTAGGCCGGTGTACGTGTAACTAAGGAGCACTGGAGGAAATGGCATTGAAAACTCATCAGCCAGTAAGCTGGAGTATGTAAAGTTCCCCAAAGGGGCCTCAGCGTGGAGGGAGGAGGTCCCAGCTAGAAGTGCCAGTGCATCCATGCCACGTAAGGCCAGAAGCACAACAGGGAGGAAGGTTATAGCTTGGCTGAACAGAATAGTGCAGGATGGACAAGAACAATAGTAGATAACCAGAGAAAACAAAATGCAGTAGTCAAATCCGATTAAAGGAGACAGGACTAGGTGGAGGGAAATAAGATTAAGAGAGGCAGAGAGAACCACAGGCTGGCCAGAAGAAAGGCTACCAAAGAGTGTTGAGGGCAAGGAACAGGCTGGGAGAAGAAGAAGCAAAAGACAGTCAGACACCACCGCAATTTGTGCAGCTAACTCAGATTGGTGTAGTAAGTAGAGTAGTGGAATAGTGACATCTAGTGGAAAAGAAGTATAGCCTGCAGATGGGAGATCTAGTAGATAGACAAAAATTAAAAATGGACAGTTCCACCTATGCCTGTAGCACGTGACAGTCCACAACTATATACTGTAGCTAAGACCAGATAAGGGTGGGAGGGTATTGGGGGTGGGTGGGGAAAACTCCACACACACACACACATATGCTCCTCAAGTAAGGGTGGACCTTACCTGAAGTGAGTTCGAGGGGCAGCAAGCAGCTCAGGGGAGGGCAGGACATGGATGGCCCTTGTGACCGGTGGGTGAGCTATGGAGGGAAACAGAGGAGGAGGTTATTTATACAGGAGAGGAGAAGGCGGAGCAAGCAATGTGGAGGTAATTCGAATCTGTTTGCATTTACATACGGGCTACCTAACCATTCCTGATTCACTGCGTCTATCTAAGGGAATTCAGGCTCCCTGCTAGGACTTAAGGTACACTGTTTCAGTAACTGATGTTAAAATACCACAGTAAAATATACTAGTTAAGAAAAAAAGGCTTCCTGTGTTTTTCTTTTTTTTTCTCTTGAGTGCTGCAACTAGAAGCTGGATAGACTTCACAATAAAGATTACTCTCCAGCAGTAACTGTGACAATGAATCTGAAATAGACTGGGTAAAAATTAAAAAAGGCTCCCTGTGTTTTTCTTTTTTTTTCTCTCGAGTGCTGCAGCTAAGAGCTAGATAGACTCACAATAAAGATCACTCTGCAGCAGTAACTGTGGCAATAAATTTGAAATAGACTAGGTAAAAATAGATAAATCTGCTCATGCAGTCTTGCACAGTTACTAAAACAGCAAGCTAGGCAAGAAATGAATTCAGTTGATCAGGCTACAAAACAGAGTCCAAGTTTAAATAATGGCACCAAAACCAGTGTTCTTTGTTCATGCAGGGAAAATCCACACACACACGCTCCTCAAGTAAGGGTGGGTGCTCCGATCATCGTATCTGAAGTGAGTTTGGGGGGGCAGCAAGCAGCTCAGGGGAGGGCAGGACATGGATGGCCCTCATGACCGGTGGGTGAGCTGACGTGAGTTCGGGGGGGGCAGCAAGCAACTCAGGGGAGGGCAGGACATGGATTGCCCTTGTGACTGGCGGGTGAGCTGAAGTGAGTTCGGGGGCAGCAAGCAGCTCAGGGGAGGGCAGGACATGGATGACCCTCATGACCGGCAGGTAAGCTGAAGCGAGGACAGGTGCTCCGATCGTCATTTCTGAAGTAAATCTAAGGGGCAGCAAGCAGCTCAGGGGAGGGTAGGACACAGATGGCCCTTGTGACCGGCAGGTGAGCTGAAGTGAGTTTGGGGGGCAGCAAGCAGCTCAGGGGAGGACAGAACATGGATGGCCCTCATGACTGGAAGGTGAGCTACATAAAAAAATACAAACATGATGTTTTATTTATAAAAAAATACAAACAGGATGTCCTATCAGAGGTATATTAAATAAGGTGACATCAGCAAAAACTAATTTCCCAAATTATGAGTCTTTTAATCCACCAGTTCCTTTTAAGTTTACAACCCTACAATTCTCTCACCTAGGTGCAAGATATCTGGCAGGAATCAGCTTAATGATGTCCTGTTTCTGCAGTCATAAAATGTATATTTTAGTTTCCCAGCTTCAGAGCAGCAGCAGGTCATAAGACGGCCATAAAATGCAATTTCTCAAGGAAGTAAATTACATTACAGAGATCTCCTGTCAGTGTAATGCATGCAACTTACCTGAATCCTGGGGGGGGGCATCCATGGAAGCACAGACTCACATACTATATTTTTATATTACAAATAGCATACAATAATCATAACCAGCTGGCCAAGTGTCACACCCTGGTGATCTAGCAGTCCCTCCCCCCCGGCATGTAGGGCCCATCACCCCACTTCCCCCCCAACATAAACCCCAAGCCAGCAACTGGCACACCCCTCCTCACACCACCTCAGCTGGCACTGACTAAACGGTCACTGAGCATGTACTGTATAATACAGTATGAGCTCACTTGCTGTTAGAAGATATACAAAACATGACAGCTAAAGGGGAGGTTCTGATAATGGGAGACTTCAACATGCCAGATACAGATTGGTCAATACCAGCAGGAACATCCACCAGAACTAGACACATAGTGGATTCCCTGCAGGGGAGGGCATCAAACAACTGGTACAAGAACCCACAAGAGACAGGGCTATCCTAGATCTAGTACTGACTAACAGGGAAAGGATCACAGATCTCCAAGTAAAAGGTTCCCACCAGCTTCCACAGCCAGAGGCAGGGACATCCTGGACTCCCAGCACGGAGCATGCCTAAAGCAGCTAGTGCTCGAGCTAACCCATGAGGGAGCGATTTTGAACCTGGTGCTAACAACGGGGACAGAATCACAGATGTCAGGGTGGGAGAACACCTGGGGTCCAGTGACCATCACTCTGTGTGGTTCAATATGAGAACTGTGACTGGGTCAAGTCACACAAAGGTGAGGATCCTGGTCTTCAGGAAAACAGAATTCGCTAGGATGGAGGAAGCCCTAGCAGAGGCAGTAAAATGCAGGAACGTAGAGAAACAGTGGACCCAACTAAAGGGAGCCATAGAGGTGACAAATCTCTGTGTTTGCCATATAAACAAGGGCAAGAAAAGAAGGAAACAACTATGGTTCTCAACGGAAGTGGCAGGGAAAGTAAGGCAAAAAAGATAGTTTTCAGGAAATATAAAGAAACACAGAAAGAAGAGGACAGGGCAGTGTATATAGAGAAGCAAATGGAGGCAGGAAATGCATTCAGGAGCTCAAAAGCCCAAACAGGAGAAAAAAAGCAAAAAAAAAGTGAAGAAGGGGATAAAACCTTCTATAGGTACATTAGTGAAAGGAGGAAGACGGGGGGGAGGGGAGAATTGTTAGGCTAAAAGTGGAGGAAAGGGAGGGCATAGAAGGAGACCAGGGAAAAGCACCAATTCTGAACACATGCTTCTGTTCAATTTTCAGAGAAGAAGGGGAAGGGAAGGGAAGGAACCACAGCAAAGTAACAGGATAGAAAGGGAGGTGGACAATAGTCCATTTACAGTGGAGAGCATCCTAAAGGAACTCATGGCGATGGGACCAGATAGGATACACCCTAGGATATTAAAGCAGTTAAGGGAGGTGCTTGTAGTACCACTGGCTGCCCTGTTCAACAAGTCCCTGAATACAGGAGTGATTCCAGAGGACTGGAGAAGGGCAGATGTAGTTCCTTTCCACAAAAGTGGGAGCAGAGAGGAAGCAAGTAACTATAGACCTGTCAGCCTGATCTCAGAAAGGATAGTGGAGTACCTTGAAAGCAGCAGAGCACAAGATTCGAGGCAACACAGATTTTCGTTGGGAAAGTCATGTCAAACAAACATGAAACATTTCTTTGACTGGGTGACCAGGGAAATGGATGGGGGGGGAGTGGATGTGGTCTACCTGAACCTCAGCAAGGCTTCCAACACCGTTCCTCATATGAGGCTTGTGAACAAGCTGTGCAGCCTGGGGTTAGGTCGTAAGGTGGTGAAATGGGTTGTAAATTGGTTGACGAATAGAACGCAGAGTATGGTGGTAGATGGAGCTAAATCTGTGGAAGGGAGGGTGACCAGCAGAGTGCCACAGGGATCAGTGCTTGGGTCAGTCCTGCTCAATATCTTCATTAGTGATATTGCAGAGGGACTGGAGAGAAAGGTATGCCTCTTTGCAGATAGGGTAGACACTCCGGGAGGGGTGGAAAAGATGAGGAAGGACCTAGCTAAACTGGAGGAGTAGTGCAGAGTGTGGCAGCTGTGTTTCAATGTGAAGAAGTGCAAAATCATGCACTTAGGGTGCAGGAACCCAGGGGTGGATTACATGATGGGTGGTGAATTATTATCAGTCACTAAACAGGAAAGGGATCTGGGAGTGATCGCATCTGATGACCTGAAGGTGGCCGGTGGCCAAACAATGTGCCAAGGTGGTGGGAAAAGCTAGTGGGATGCTGGGGTGCATAGGGAGTGGTATTACCAGCAGAAGAAAAGAGGTGGTGATGCCACTGTACAGGTCATTGGCGAGGCTTCATTTGGAATACTGTGTCCGGTTCTGGAGGTTGCATCTCCAAAAGGACATAGACATGATAGAAGCAGTTCAGAGAAGGGCAACAAAGTGGTGCATGGCCTACATCAGGGGACTTATGAAGAGAGACTGGAGGCACTCAGTATGTACACCCTAGAGGAGAAGAGAGAGAGAGAGGTGACATGATAGAGATCTTCAAGTACCTGAAGGGAATAAATAAGGTTCAGGTGGAAAGCATCCTTAAGAAAAGGAGCTCTAGAACTGGAGAGCATGACATGAGATTGGAAGAGTGGAAGCTAAGGGGCAACCTGAGAAAGTACTTCTTCATGGAAAGGGTGGTGGAGGCATGGAACAGCCTCCCAGCAGAGGTGCTGGGGGCAAAGTCGATGGGGAAATTCAAAACTGCATGGGATAGACACAGGGGTATCTTGTCGATTCAATTGGGGAGGTAATGCTGGAGATATAGTAGGTAATGCCAGAGATATAGTAGGTAATGCTGGAGATATAGTAGGTAATGCCAGAGATATAGTAGGTAATGCAGGAGATATAGTAGGTAATGCCGGACATATAGTAGGTAATGCCAGAGATATAGTAGGCAATGCTGGAGATATAGTAGGTAATGCCGGAGATATAGTAGGATCTGCAACAGTTTTCAGCAGGTAGGGAAATAAGACAGACTAGATGGGCCTATTCATCCTTATCTGCCATAAATTTCTGTTTTTATGTAACACCATTTGCACTGCACCACTTCCATAATCTTTCCTTTCTTCTGCCTAGTGTATGTTTAAATTTCTTTGTACCCTTCTGCCTCCTTCCTACCCCCATTGAACTCCTACCTCTCCTTTTTGTTTTCCTGAAACTAATTTGTTACCCTACCCTAGATAGAGTGTCTCTGGTTTTCCTCTTTTTTAACCCTCCCACCTCTAACTACCTTATTCTGGGTGTGTACTACTTCTTCCTACTTGTAGTAGGGGTTACATCCTGCAGTTATCTTCCTGCTAGTTGTTGTAAACAGTAACAAGTAATGTGTTACTGCCTTACCTTGGCTTGGTGTTCCCCCTGCAGAGTCTCTTGTGGACTGCAGAAACTCTGCAGATGTTCCATGCCTGCTTTGTGCCACTCACACGATTGGACACCAACGTGATGGGATATGGGTGTTATTCCTTTTGTTTCCTCTTCCTACTTACTGGTGTTCCCCAATTGCCTGTCCCCACTATGCCTGTGGCAGCTCCTACCCCAAGTCACACACCTGATTCACAGGGCATTCTTAATATCCTCACCTCCAGATAAATTTCATGAGCTAGGTTCCCCACACCACTTGTTACAAATGTAAAGAAAAATCTCAAAGTACACATAAACTCTGACTAAAAATCTCCTTCCTCAAACCTAGCCACTTAGACTACTACTTTAAGTTTGGAGAGAAAACAAAAATGCATACCTCTAGGCTTAAGATAGCTGCTTACTCTCCTCTCTGTTAGCAATTTCAGAACAGCAGCCCAACTAATGACCCTGCTGAATCTGCTGTCTCTTGTTAGAAGGCACTAGGCCTCTGGGAGCTCCCCTCCCAGAACACACACCTAATTTACAGGGATTTCTTAATCTTCTCACCCCTAAAATAATTTTCTGAGGTAGGTTCCCCCATACCATCTGCTATAAATTTAAAAACAAAATGTTAAAGTGACCCTAAATACTGACTAAAAATGTCCTTCCTCTACTTACCCACTTACACTGCTAGTTTAAGTATGGAGAGAAAATAAAAATATATAATTCTAGGTTTAAGCTGGCTGCTTCCTCACCTCTCTGTCAACAATTTCCAGTAAGGTTTGCTAAAGGGATAGGAGAGGTGGTTAGAGCTAAGAGGACAGTGTTTCAGACATTCCAGCAAGAGCAGAATAAGAGCAATAGGAGGTAATATTTAGAAACGTTAAGTGAGGCCAAAAGGACAGTCAAGAAGGCAAAGGCAGATGCAGAGCTAAGTACTGCAGAGGGGGCCAGGGAGGGAGAGGAAGTCTTCTTAAGTTATGTTAAGGGAGAGAGGAAAATTAAAGATGGGATTGTCACACTAAGAAGTAGAGTGGAAGGATGGAGGATAACAGCAAAAAGGCAGATATCCTGAGCAACTATTTTTATTCAGTGTTTACAGTGGAAAAAGCAGGAGTGTATATAGAAATTTCAGTTTTGTACACATGCCTTCCAAGTGCCGCCCCCCTCCCCCAGATCCACTTGTGTGTGGCCATGTATAATTCTTTTTAAACCCACAAAATAGGAATAGGGAATAAGATTTAAAAATTCATATAATTCTAGGCTGATTATCTAAGTTTTCTCAACTGTCTTCACAATGAAAGAACAATGTCATCTAATTGTAAAACTGGCAATACATTCTATTTAAAGAGTCACTGTCACCTCAAGAAAAACTTTGAGAAACATAATAGTTGGACACAAAATAGCATATATCTTTTATAAGCTCTGTATTTCTTATATCCATTATTTATTCCTGAGGTCATATGCATGAAAACAGGAGAGTTGCTCCTTTAGGGCTCATCAGCTACTATTGCTTCTTCCCAACCTGATGTCATAGTACTCTATTATGGCACAGTAGACTGTTGCTATGGGAATAACTCTGATCTCACAAGCAGAGTATTATGATTTCAAGTAAGCAATAAGCTATAGAGGCAGATAAACTCAAAAGTGCAAAGATCTTGTTTTTGTAGGAATTTCTTCAGTAATAAATCCCATCATCTCACCCACACATGTGACCTATATGACCAAACTGGGTGGCTTCAACTCTCAAGCCACATCAAGTACCAATCATGCATGATGGCTAAAAAAACATTGATGGTCTTTGGCCCCACTGGAGTTCAAGCTCTGCTACAGCCTGCACAGAATCTCTGCCTCACCAGGGGCTCTGAATCTCAATTACTGCATATCCCAAGGCCTCGCAGGGACAAAGATGCTTTGCCTACAGAGCTCCCAGCTAGCTAAATGGTCTCACCAGGGACATCTCCTCCCTACCTAAGCTACACCCATTCAACTCTAACCTCCGCCTATTCCTCTCTGCCTCTAGCACATGCGACTGTCTTCTCTAACCTGCTGTTCCCTTTTGGCACTTGTCCCCTCTCATTCATCCCCTACTATCCCCCCTCTACTTACCCCACCTCCTTCTCTTACTTTCACTTTCCACTTGCTCTTCCTGTGTGTTTGACAATTGCCTCTCGCAGCATCTTCTACCGGTGTCTCACCAAGTCCTCATTATCAATGTTACCCCTGTCTTGTGCATGCCCCTTGTACCACCTAACTGTATGTACTCATGTGATGATAAACAACTGTAACCTGTTATCCTGTAATAATTAATGTCCTGCTTGTTTGTACTCATCCTGATGTGGAACCTTTGTAAAAGAGCCTTGGCTCAAAGCTAACTGTAATCCTAGACTCTAATAAATTTAAATAAGTAAAAATAAAAAATAAATAAAGGAGAGGAGAAGTCTGTAGAGATATATGAAATGCAGTATGAATTGTGTACAACTATTATGTTTTCCAAGGTTTTCCCTAAGGCGTTAACTGCTGTTTAAATCTAGGACCATAATCAGTGGACACAAATACAGTAGTTGTATTATCTCCATTTGTATTTGTAAATTCCAAATCTGAATGATACAGGTTACAAAAGGACTCATGGCTTAGTAGTTAAAAAGAAAAATGTGCAGTGAGTATGCCTGCCTACACCTTTGGACAGGACAGCCACTCCCAGATAGTGGGATCAGAGCTTGAGGCGTACAGGGAAGTAGACCAGGGGTAGGAATGACATCAGAGGAATGAGTGCTCATGGGTTTCAAGGCTCTGAAAGTGAACAAATCACCAAGAACTGATGGCATGCACGCTAGGGTGTTGAGAGAGGTAAATCAGACACTAGCAGCATCACTGGCTAATCAAATTAACTGCTTCCTGGAAACAAGAGTCTTTGCCAGTGGATTGGAGGGTTCATACTAAGGTTCGAAGAAAGAGCTAGTAGGCAGAAGCCCATAATGCTCTTATGCTAGGCCAAAAAGTAATATGATAAGTCATACCCTGACATAATTAGCATGTCGAGACGATGTTTAAAAATCTCTTTAGTATTACTTGTCACTACATCGGATGGTAGTCTATTCCAAGGTCCAATAGTTCTCACAGAAAAGAAATACTTGCGATTATTATGTTTAAAAGATTTACCAGTTAACTGGAGGAAATGACCTCTAGCATTATGTATTGATGACTTAAAAGAAAATCCTAACTCAATCATGATATAAGGGTCATGAACAATGTCATATAGGAGAAGAAGAATGCCTCTAAGGTGTCTGATGGTAAGAGGCATAAGTTTTAATGTATCTAACCTAGAATCATAAGAAGAGGATTCAAGACCAGATATTTTTTTAGTAAATTTTCACTGAACCCTTTCAAGAGTATAACTATCTGATTTTTTAAATATACACCATAACTGTGATGCGTATTCAAGATGAGGACGGACATAGGACCTAAACAGGGGTAACAACATCTCCTGGTCTCGAGATCTAATATTGCATAAAATAGACCAAATAACTTTATTAGATATACTAATCACTGAATGCAAATGTTTAGAATATGTTAAATCATCTGAAATAGTTATACCCAAATCCTTCTCAGTAGTGGCACACAATGTTGAACCATCCAAAATGTATTGTAAGTTTAAGTTATTGGATCCCAGGTGCATAACTTTACATTTTGTAGTATTTAATTTCATACCCCATTTGTTAATCCAAGTGGAAACAATGTCAAGATCATGCTGAATACAAGATATTTGATCTAAATTAGAACACGGTCCCCCAATTTTCACATCATTTGCATATTTTATTGTAAAGGAAAGACAGGAATTAGTTAAATCGGATATGAAAGCCTGGAAAAGACAGGGTCCGAGAACCGAACCCTGTGGAACACTGCTCAAAACTTTACCAGAATTAGGGTGGTTGATGTGATGCCACTTCTTAAGTGATGGCACAGAGCTGACCCAGGAAACAACAGGCCTGTAAGCCTGATCTCAATAGCAGGGAACCTGTAAACTATTATAAAGGAGTACCTGGTGGATTCCCTGGAGACTAACAGACCATGGTACAAGAAGTAGCATGGATTTGTGGCTGGAAGGTCATGCCAGGCTAACCTACTCAACCTTTTTGATTGGATTCCAAAGGCAGTGGACTGGGGACAAGCAGGTGATGTGCTATACTTGGGAGCATGTCAATTCGCTCCCAATAATTTGCTCCCTGACATCCCGCTCCCAACAGTTCGTTCCCTACTAGCTCGCTCCCATTTCTTTTTGCTCCGCGTCTTTTCACTCCAAGAGCAGGGCTTAAGATCAAAACAAGCTTTGCCCATTCTGTATAAGAATCTACCTGCACCACTTGAGTTTTAAAAACAGAGTAACTGTCTACGGTGGTGAATCAAACTTACGGGCGCAGGTTCCTGCATTGGGGAGCATTTTTTACATCATGTTAGCTTTTGCAGATATTTCACTTCTTGTTTTCCTTGATGCATGCTATAAAATTGACTCAGAGGGCTTAAACAGATGAACATTAGGGTGTCTTCTGATCAACAGGCACTACAGCAGAGCATCCAGAAATTGATCTGGACAATAGGATTTGCCTAAATCTTGTTCGAGAAACAGGTGTTTAAAGAAGATAGCAGCTTTGGTCAATTAACTCATTAAAATCCTGTTTTACTGCATCGATTCCTGCCATTTTATTTTTTTATTTAGTTGTTTAACCAGGAGTAGCACACTAAGCTGAAAGCTTTTTTACATGAGTGACCTGGGAGCACAGGGAAGTTAAGTGACTTGCTCAGAGTCACACAATATGTAAGTGGAAACTGTAGGATTCAAACCCCGGTCTGGTCTGCTGGATGTCACCAGATTTGCAGCTCAGAGCCTTAAGCCACTGCGCTATACTGCCTCCCAATGTAGGAAGTACATTCACTTGAGGACATGAAGGATTAGTATGCAAGCATGTAAAAACACCACAAGTTACATCTGACTACAAGATATATCTGAATCCTCCAGTTACAAGCATTTTGGTATTTTAGGTTGAGCATGCCATGTATGCACCTTTAAGAACCCATTTACTTATAAACAGTAGTACAGTATACAGAAATGTTTGTACCAGATGGCATAAACTGCATTGGGCATCATCTCAGTATATGCTGTTTACCATGCCGAACAATCTAGATATTTTGTTGTATGTTGGTTATTGAGCGAAACGGCTTTCTTATATGGGAAGTTTGTGTAGGTGTGTTTTGAAGCAATGGGACACTTTTGCTACAGCAGCATGATCTGATTCCAAATAATACATGCTACATTTTTAATTGGCAAAGCATGCCAGTGAGGTACACTGACAGAACATTTTTGATTGAATCCTATGAAGACATATGCCAGGGAAAGTTTAAACATGCAGAGCCTTTATGATTATTGGATAGAATATGCAGCACAATTTACAAATCAAGAATTGTTTTCGGAAATAAAATACAAATCCCTACATTGTGTATGCCCATCAAGAAAAAGCAGATTATTGATATACTCTTTTTCCCTCCTGCTAAAATAATATTGACAGTTACTGTTACAGCACAGCGGGAGCGAGCGGGAGTGAATTAACGTGGATTGTGATTGGCAGGAGTGAATTGAGTCAGGAGCGAAAAGACGCGGGATGAATTGCCAGGAGCGAATTGACATAGACCCGCTATACTTGGATTTCAGCAAGGTCTTACTCTCTGTACAGCAAAGAAGGGCAGCAGAGAGAATTAGGCAGCCCACCCCCACAGGACAGAGAAGACAATAGGGAAGATCAGGAGGGAACAGTGGAGACAGTTATACGTGAACTGATAACAAGTGGTACAACAGAGGAGGGGAGGCAGAAAAAGACAAAAAAAAGAGTTGGAAAGAGGGCACAGGAAAGCAAAAGTGGAAATACAAGGGAGACAGACAGCAAAACATGGAAAGCCATGTGTATTAATGCCCACAGCCTGGGAAATAAAATCCCAGACCTGGTAGCCTTGATGGCAGAGGCAAACCTGGATGTGGTGGCAGTTACCGAGATGTGGTACACTGGAAACCATGACTGGGAAGTAAATGTGCCAGGGTATGCTCTATTCAGGAGGAATAGGGAGGGAAAAAAGGAGGGGGTGGCCCTATATGTCAGGGAGGGTATAAAGGCAATGACAGTGCAGGGGAAGCAGGGAGAGGTCAAGGCACTGTGGGTCACCCTTGAGCCAGGTAGCAGCACAGTTATTCACATGGGAGTGATCTACAGGCCTCCAACACAAGGGGAGGAGGTAGGGTGTTGGTGGAAGAAATACACGGGATGGCAGCCAAAGGGGAGGTACTGCTGCTGGGAGATTGTAATATGCCAGACATTGGCTGGATCATCCCAGCAGCTGCCACAGCCAGGAGCCAAGACATGATGGGAACCTTGCAGGGGGAAGGCCTCAGGCAGTTAATGAGGGAGCCTACCAGGCAATTCTGGACCTTGTTCTGCCCACTGGGGATAGAATCATAGAGGCCAACGTAGAAGATCACCAGGGGTCCAACGACCATCACACGGTATAGTTTAATATTGATATCACAGTTGACCCACACAATGGTGAGAGTCATGGATTTCAAGAGGGCATACTTTATTGGTATGGGGAAAGGAATCAAAGAAACCCTGGAGAGGAAGGGGGCAGGAGAGAGGGTGGAAGACCAGTGGGCCAACCTTAAAGGAGCCATAGCGGAGGCGACAAATCAGTGCATTATTCTGAAAACTAAAGACAAGAGAAAGAACAAACCACTATGGTTCTGGGGGGGAGCATAGAAAGTAAAGGGAAAAAAGGTGGCTTTCAAAAAATACAAGGTGTCACAGAAGGATGAGGATCTGGCGGCATACCTAGATAAACAGAGGAAAGCAGGGAGGGCGGTGAGGAGTGCAAAGGTGCAAACGGAGGCAAGATTAGCACAGTCGATTAGGAGAGGGGACAAGACCTTCTAGAGATACATTAGTGAAAAAAGGAAGGTCAGAATGGGATTGTAAGACTCAAAGGGAAGGAAGGGGTGAGAGTGAAGGGGGACCTAGAGAAAGCATCAATACCAAATGAATACTTCAGTTCAGTATTCACTGAAGGCGGGAGGGGCAGGGTCCACATCTGGGCATTGGAAGAATAGAGGGGAGGGAGGTGGATACCAGCCCATTTATGGAAGAGACAGTCCTGGAAGGACATAGACAGGGTAGAGAAGGTTCAGAGGAGGGCAACAAAGATGGTGCATGGGTTGCATCACAAGTCCTATGAAGACAGGTTGAAGGAACTGAACATGTACTCCCTGGAGGAGAGGAGGGAGAGAGGGGATATGATAGAGACATACAAGTATCTTACAGGGAGGAACAGGGTGCAGGAAAACACTATTTTTAAGCAAAAAGATGTTTCAGGACTAGAGGGCATGGATGAAGTTGGAGGAGGACGATTCAGAGGAAACATGAGAAGGAATTTTTCACAGAACGGGTGGTGGACAAGTGGAACACCCTGCCAGAGGAAGTGGTGGGGGCTGAAACAATCACGGGATTTAAGAATGCATGGGATAGACATAAAGGAATTCTAGAGGTCAGGGGTAAGGGGAAATAGACTTCTAGGAAAACCAACTGAACTTACAAGCTCAAATGGGCAGACTAGGTGGGCCATAGGCCCTTATCTGCCGACACTGTCTATGTATCTATGTATCTATGGAAGAACTCACAAAACTGAAGGTTGACAAAGCAATGGGACCAGATGGTATACACCCTAGGATATTAAAGGAACTATGGATGGTGCTAGCAGCACCACTGGCAGCACGGTTAGTGAGTCACTCAATACAGAAGTGGTTCCAGTTGACTGGAGGAGGGCAAATGTGATTCCTCTCCACAAGAGTGGAAGCAGGGAGGAAGCAGGAAACTATAGGCTGGTCAGTCTCATCTCATCAGTGGACAAAACAATGGAGGCATTGCTTAAGGAGAGGATTGTGGAGCACTTAGAATACAATGGAGCACAGGATCCAAAGCAACATGGATTCATGGCAGAAAGAGCTTGTCAAACGCATCTGATAGACTTTTTTGACTGGGTGACAAAGGAGGTGGATCGGAGGGGTGGGGAAGGGTGGATATCGCCTACTTCAACTTCAATAATGCCTTCAACACTGTTTCACACAGAGGACTGGTTAACAAGTTGGGTAGGCTGGAGGCAGGCCTCAAAGTGGAGAACTGGGTTCAAAACTGGTTGAAGGACAGAAAGCAGAAGGTGGTAGTTAATGGAATCCAATCCGAGGAAAGGGAGGTGACCAGTGGGGTGCCTCAGGGATCAGTCCTGGGGCCAGTCCTGTTTAATGTCTTCATAGGGAACATTGCTGAGGGATTGGAGAGGAAGGTTTTCCTATCTGCAGATGATACCAAGATCTGCAGCAGGGGTGGACACTCCAGAAGGGGTCAAGAATATGAGGCATGACCTGGGAAAGCTGGAAGAATGGTCCAGGGTGTGGCAATTAGAATGTAATGCAAATAAATGAAAAATCATGCACCTGGGGTATAGAAACCCCACAGAGAGCTACTGGATCGGAGGGGAGTTACCGACTGCTACCAGAGAGGAAAGAGATTTAGCAATTATCATCTAAGATAGCCTAAAGGTGGCCAAACAGTGCACCAAGGCAGTGGGGAGGGCCAGTGGCATGTTTGGGTGCACAGGAAGAGGTATCACGAGCAGAAGAAGGGAGGTGGTGATGCCACTATACAAAACATTGGTGCGGCCTCATTTGAAATACGGTGTACAGTTCTGGAGTCCGCATCTTCATAAGGACATAGACAGGGTGGAGGTAGTTCACAGAAGGGCAACAAATATGGTGCAGGGCTTGCACCAGAAAACATATGAGGAATGATTAAAGGACCTCAATAGGTATACACTGGAAGAGAGACGGGAATGGGGAGATATGATTGAAACCCTCAAGTATCCAAAGGGCATGAACAAAGTAAAAGTGGGGAATATTTTCCAGTATTGAAGATGTACAAGGACAAGGGGGCATGATATGAGACTGGCGGGAGGCAGGCTAAAGGGAAATGTGAGGAAGTTTTTCTTCATGAAATGGGTGGTGGATGCATGGAATAGCCTGCCCCAGGAGGTGGTGGGAGCCACCACAGTGGGGAGAATTCAAACATGCATGAGACAGCCTTAAGGGAATCCTAGAGGTGGGAAAGGGAGGCTAAAGCCACTGACCAAGTAGGGTCAGTGGCCACTGATGTAGGTAGGGAAAGTGAGCAGAATAGATGGGCCTTGTGGTCCTTATGTGCAGTCAGTTACTATGTTACTATATTAAAAACTGGAGGACCTGGGAGTGAGTAACAAACTCATCAGAAAGACAGAGAACTGGTTGAGAGGCAGGACTCAGTAGGTTGTAGTTAACGGGGACATCTTGGGGGTCGAGGGTTACCAGTAGGGTGCTTCAGGGACTAGTCCAGGGGCCAGTGTTGTTCAACATCTTCATATGTGACATAACAAAGGGTATGCAGAGAAAGATTACTCTCTGTTGGTAACACCAAGATTTGTGGGAAGGTGATGCCAGAAGAGGGAACAGGGACACGAGACGGGATCCAGAAAGGCTGGATAAGTGGCCTAAGGTGTGGCAACTGATAGCTGTGGCAAGAAGTGCACATGCTCACCAAAGACAGGACCAGAGCCACAGCGGGGTAGGCAGCCCTCTGTACACAAACCAAAGCACGCAGCTGCTGCACTCCCTGAGTAACTATTTAAAGTTCACACTAAAAGAAAGATGCCAGAATCATCTGGCATGAAGCAAAGTAAAATTTACTGTGGACATGACAGTGCAGTACAAGTCACTTCACAGCCCACTATTGCCATGGCACTTCGACCAGTGCTGGTCTTCATCGGGGGGAATATTGGGAGGAAAGTATGCAGAACTGACTGTTGGATGGGGTGAGTGAGGGTAGTGGAGACTACTGAAGAAAGATAACCTGGGAGTCATAATCAGTGACAATCTTAAGTTCTCAGCCCAATGCATAAGGTATATATAGAAGGGGAAACAGAATGCTGGGGTGTATAGATTGGGTGTTCATCAGCAGAAGGAAGAAGGTAATACTGACTCTGTACTGGTCTATGGTAAGAACACACCTAGAGTACTGTGCCCATTTCTGGAGTCAGGAAAGGGACTGCTTGGAGAGGCTTCAGAATAAAGCTTTGAAAATTATTTTGATTTAATTTAGTTGTGTGTACACCTAGTTCAAAACACGTGACAAATCTAAAAATACACAATACAGAAAATGCATGATATGAAATGCAAAATTACATTAGACACAAAAGACATTAATTAGAACAGTGGATGTATGAGCAGAGGCTGGATAACATGAGTGCTGCTCCCATGACCTCCATATCCAGACTGGATACCCTCTTTAACTCCTTGTGCCATTTTGCTCTCGTCTCCCCTCCTCACACTCATCACTGTGAGCTCTGTCACTTGCTGTCTTTTCCCTCACTGTCTAATGTCGTACCTCCCACTGTGCAAAATTCATCTCAAAATCCCAGTATGATGCTCTCCGTGCCTACCTATCCTCCTTGCTTACCCCCCAACCCGTCCACGCACTTAGATCAGTTGCCTCTCATACCCTGGCTGTCCCTCACTGTGCTACAACTATAGATCAAAATTTATTCTCTCACTGGCTACCTAAACTGTGGAACTCCCTTCCCCATCAGATCCGGCACTCCTCCTCCACTTCTTCCCTTTCTGCAGCCTACACAACTTTCTATCCCTAACTGTTCCTGCCCGTGACCTCCCTATCTTCAACAAATTTTTCCTCCCTCTTGAGCCCACCCCTCCTCCATCTCACCTCCTTTGAATTCTACTGCCTTCCTTCCAAATAATGCACTTGAGGTAGTGTGTACCAATGCACTTGATGTTTTTGCTGCATGCTGTCACTGATTGTACCTGACTGTACTTACTCATGCCTGTAAAATCTACATAATTGGTGTTTGTCACTCATGCATCATTGTTACCCTGATTCCCCTTCCCCCCTGGATGCACCATGAGATGAGCAAGGTGTTGTTCAGTGTGCCTCTCCTGGTGAAACATTTCAATAAATAAATACATTCTTTATCAAGGCCAGAAGGTAGAGGAGATATGATCAAGACCTACATGTTCATGAGGGGTATCAACGGGGTAGACTGGAGGGATGTAGTCACAAGGCATGAAAGACAGTAGGGAGGTAGGTGGATGGGATATTCAAAAGGGATGTTAGGAAGTACTTTGTCATGGAGAGGGTGGTAGACCCCTGGAATAGCCTACCAAAGTCAGTAGGAGAAGTCAGATCAGTGATTAGTTTCAAACATGAATGGTATGGACACATGAGAATACTAAGACCCAAGGGAAGGGGTACTGGATGGGCAAGTGGCCCAGTAACTCTGTTCCAAAACCAGGTCAGACACAGAGATAGGTAGGAAATAGGCAGACTTGATAGACTAATGAGTCTTTCTCTGCCATTGGAATCAGTGTATCTATGGATAAGTATTGCAACGAGCTTCTTTTCCCTCTGACTCTTGATTGTGAACTATAGATGTTTATCAATGGTAGTTTCGGTTAGTGCATGGATATGTTATGTAGAAAGAGATCCTGGGCTAATTATCAATTATGAAGTAAGAAAGAAGAAGAAAAATAATACGTGAAAAAAATAAAATGTTGGCAAAGTACAGCACCTCTTATTTGATTTGATTTGTGTTTTTGTTATAGGAATTTATGGACTCAATGGACTTAACAAATACTCAGTATGAGATACCTTAAATGCTTTCATTACCATAGAAATTACCTTGTCGTGCTATACAAATGTTCTTTTCTTACTTCTTTAGTGTTGTTATAAGACATAAGGAAGACCAGATTGAGAACAATCAGTATCATCTGGTCTATACCTGTCCCCTGAAGTATATTTCCATACATTCTTTAAGAATTGGAGCCTAAGACTTTCTTACATAGGTGTTACTGAGCATTTAAAGGCATTTGTCCATTTGTTCAGCATTAATACTTTAGGAATATCCCCAGATGCTCTTTCTTATAAGGTAGCTATCAAGCTTGGTTTTAAATTCAGTCATAGTCTTACTTTCCACAACCTCACAAGGCAATATGTTCCAGATCTCAATTACTCTGACATTAAACCAATATTTTCTTTTATTGGTTTTAAATCTATCTTTAACCAACTGAAAAGGGTTAGCTCTGGTATTATACAGTTGATCCCTTAACATCAGTCCCAATAGATCCCACAGTTGTCTGTCAGTCAAGGCCCTATAGATGAAGCACATAGCCCCCACCCCCCCCAATCTACGGAACTCCAGGGAATACATATCCAAAAATTGCAGCCTTTGTTCATAGCTCTGGCATATGGTGCCCTTAATCCTCCTTGTTGTCCTCCTCTGGACTCTCTCCAAGGCTTTAATCTCCTCTTTCTCATATGGAGCCCAGAGCTGCGCACAATACTCCACGTGGGGGCGCACCAGTGCAGTGTACAAAGGAATCAATACCTCTCTGTTCCTACATTTTATATGGTTCTGAATGCCGTACATTATACTAGTTGCCTTTTTAACAGTTTGACTGCACTGCATACTAAAATTGATGTCAACACTGGTACAGACACCCAAGTCTTTTTCTTTGTGAACAGCTCTAAGTACACTTTCCTCCAAGATCTAATTAAATTGCTTGTTATTTTATCCCAAATGCATGACCGTACACTTATGTATATTAAAAAATAGATTTCTTCTGTATGGCCCATGTCTCCAGGTTTTTCAGGGCTGCTTGCAAGATAACCTGAACTTTCACATTATTTATTGGATAACCCAGTCGAGAATCATCTGCAAATTTTGAGAGCCATACCCCTAGTTGGGCATGTATCAATGAAATATATAAATTAAAAAGACAAGGTTCCAAGACAGAGCCCTGAGGTATCCCACTAGTCACACTGACCTGACCAGAATATTCACCCCTTATACATACCCTCTGACTTCTTCCATTTAACCATGCTTCAACCCACTGAGAAACTCTGACAGGGAATCCTAGATTAGTTAAGGCCATAACCAATTCCTCACGTGGGACTTTGTCAAGTGCTTTAGCAAAATCCAAGAAAATAACATTGACGGAGTTGCCTACATCCATAGATTTGTTAACCTTACTATAAAACTCCAGAAGATTTATTCAACATGACCTCCCACTGGTAAATCCATGCTGTGTATTACCATTGTTACTTGATGTGGTTAAAAAACCTGTAATATAATCCTTGATGATACCCTTTAGAATTTTCCCTAAAACTGAAGTCAGGCTAATGGGCCTATAATTCACAACCTCCTGTCTAGATCCCTTCTTGTAAATTGGGACCATCACCACCTGCCTCCATACCTCGGGAACCTTGCCTGTATCCAGAGATTTCTGGAACAGACAGGAAACTGGGCCAGCCAATAATTCAGCCATTTCCTTGATTACCCTGGGGAGCATACTGTCCAGACCCTGTGCCTTATTTTGATTTATGTTCTTTAATCTTTTTTGACTTAACGAATTTTTAATCTTAATGACAGATATAGAATACCTGCTGTTATTCCTTACTTTTGTAACAATGAAGGCTCACAAAATCGTAAGTCATATCTCACAAAAGTAGATTCTGACTCAAGAAAGTGATGTACACCATTTTCACAAAAAAAAAAAACTGATGAAAAATATATGAAACAATGACCTACAGGCATGAACATATCCTTTTATTGTCTTAATTTAAAGAGCTGCTGACACCATCTGACCAAAAGTGTTACATTGCAGAATTGGAATAAGCATATCCACAGTAAATCTCATACCAAAAAGTAGATTTCTGTGTTACTTCATTTTAAAGTTATTAGCCATTTTGTAACCCTGATTTCACTACCTGTTTAAAGAAAGACTATTCCAGTGAAGAGCTGCTGCTGATGTCATCTATGTAGCTTACAGTTTATTCTTCCATGTCAGCAAGTTTACAGGACCTGTTTTTCTAAAGCTGTAAAGATCATGTGCAATGGTTTTCGTAAGTAAAACAGGCAGCAAGAGTTAGTAAACATTGCTTTAACAACTTTGTGTTTCAGGTTTTATGACAAAACTAACAATATTTTGTCTGGATACCTTTTTATTGAGGTTCTTTTACTGAATGCTTGATCATAGCCAGGGCCCCTGGTATTCTGCGGCAGAATTTTCGGATTTCTACGTCAGGGCTCCTTGACTTCTGCGGCAGCATTTTCTGATTTCTGAGGCATGATTTATTCATTTCTCTGGCAGAATGCAGTCCTGTCATTGGCTAAATATGATGTGATGTCATCGATGACATCATCTGCTGAGCATAGAGGAGGGGCTTCAGGATAAATGAGGTGGGAAAGAAAGCCTGACACTATGGAAAAACAGTATATTTATGTGAAAGTTCACCAAAAACAATGAATTATGTGGCACTATATATATTCTGCGGCATGATGCAAATTCTGCGGCAAATTCCACAACCGCAGAACCGCAGAATTCCAGGGGCCTTGATCATAGCACACTGTGAGGTTTGCAGACTGAGTAAGTTTCTGATGAAAAGCAGAGCTCATTCACACCTATCAGTCTATTGAGGCAACTTCTAAGCATGGCAATTTAAAGCAATTATCCCATCTCTTTGTTAATGGGAGTGGGGCAGACTCATCTATGTTCTACTCTAAATTACAATGATCATTTTATCAGAGCTAACACTTCCACCCCTAGTAGGAATTAATACATATAAGGCCCCTATTAAAACATATTGTAAAGCAGACAATGACAAACAGCAGTAAAATTAGTAGCACTGTTAACTGGCTTCAGCAGTCTGGAGGCATGCTGACTTAACATCCAGCAACCCTGGTGAAACGGACCACACAAAAACAGCATTAAAAAATACAGTTGTATCCACTTTATTACAAAACCTGGAACATGTTTAATATTTATAGCAATGTTTACTGACTGGTGCTGTCTATTTTACTTGTGAAAACCATTGTACATAATTTTTACAACTTTGGAGAAATGAGTCTTATAAGCTTGCTGACAATCATTACTAGACTTTGAGCTCCCTACATGACATCATCAGCAGCTCTTTACTGACACCTGCTTTTTTATTGCACAGTAGTGCAATCAAAGTTACAAAATGGCTAATAACTTTAAAACCAAGTAGCATGAACAGCTAGCTTTTGGTATGAGATTTACTGGGAGTATGCTTATTTGGATTCTGCAATGCAGCACTTTTGGCGTCAGTGGCTCTTTAACATCTATACATTTTTAGTAAAGCCACCTATCAATAAATCATCCTTATGCCAAATGCTAATGAACATGAAAGTTTCAGATTTTAAGTCTTAGCTATTTGTGCACTATTGGAGAGCAAAAACAAAATATCTTAAAACCATATTTGTATGTATTTCCAACCTTGTTGAACTTTTAAACTGCCGAACCTACCATTACTGAATTTACAGGATCTGGAGATCCTGGTATCAACTACGCACATGCTATATATCAGGCTATTCCATCCATGGATGGCCCCGTTATGGAGGTGCAGAAATCATCATTTAGTGTAGAACTGCTTTCTTAACCCTAATAATAGTGCCACAGTTCCATCATATAAATATATATAAAATATAATATATAATATATTGAATAATATATGGGTAGGTGGTTATAATGAAATTTTACACACACACCAGTGTGGGATACATAAACCCCAGTAGGATTTATTAACCATCCACAATGAGGGTGTATTATAAAAGATGAGTTTATACCACCTACCTATATCTTATTTATATAATTGCTGACCACAATTCTTTTCACCCGTAGGATGTTTATTTGAGAAAATGTGTTATTTGGCAAGAGAGTAGCCTACTGCAGCAATGCTGTGATATATTAACTGTGCATTTTATTGTACATCTCAGTAGCAGTAAAATAGATTTACTGCATAACAACTTAATGATTTCATTACATTTCTTTTTTTTTGACTGTTTCACTTGCAATACTTGAAGTAGTGAGGTTTCTCTGGTAACTTCGCTCGGTAACCGCGTGTTGCACCTTAACTGAAACAGGTATCTTAAACTTTAAACAGTACTGAACAAAGAACATTTGTTAATGTTTTCTAAAGTTCTTTAACTATTTTGTATGTTTACTCGTTTTTCTGTTGTGCAGTAAGGGCTCCGGTTGCTATGGTTATGTCTTTGCAGGGGAGATCTCAGGGAGTTGCTTGAAGATCTCGCAATGCATGTGAGGAGAAAGATAATTTTTTTGTAATGTTTTCAGGTGTTTTTCCTTGACAAGACACTTTTCTTTGATGGTCAGAGTTGAAGCAGTGAGAGGATGGAGCGAGGTGACAGACCGTGAGTTTGTAAAGAAAAATCTGTGTTTCCTTTACAGGTGTTGGTGGCACGTGCTGCTCAGAGAGAAAGCTGGTGCATGTTTGCTGGTTATAATGGCAAATTATAACCAGCTTTCTCTATGGAAAAAAATTATGGCCAGTAATTATATATATATATAGAATATATAAATATAGACATAGAGCAAAAAATTACATTCATACATCTATTAATGGGCACAAGGCATACACATTAGGGAAATAAAAAATTAGGGCAGAAGTTCCCTGGAACCTTGGCTAATCAGTGGTGTGGTATTCCTTGGGGTCAGGAAGATCATGTGATGCAGTGCTGGTGTTACCCTAACATCGGCACCCTTTATGCAAACATTGCTATGGAAGTATTTTTCTTAAAAAGATATTGTTGATATTAGCATAATACCAACTCTGTGTCATGTGATTCATCAAAACACAAGGAACATCACACCACCAATTCGCCATGGGCCTGAGGACATTTTTACCCTAGTTTTTCATTTCCCTACAGTGTACACTTAGTGCTTTAACCCTAATAGATGCAACAACATAGTCTTTGCAGTTTAGTTCCTTGTCTTTTGAAAAACATATTATTTTTGCAAATAAAAGTTTATTCAAGTTTTCAGTGCACAAGCATTAAATTATACAACATTTACAGACATCTTTAAAGAAAAAAACAATTCATAACTTGTAGATGACAAACACTAATCGATAAAAGTAATTATGTACAAACCTGAAATAAAGAACAAAGGACAAATAAACCAAGGAAAATATTCCAGGAGCAACTTTTACAACAAAGGACTGTCAATAATCTACAAGTTTGAAGTCAATTTTATCTAATCCAAATGGTTTGACAGGTGTAGTTCCAGAGGACTGGAGGAGGGCTGATTTGGTCAGTCTGCACAAGAGTGGCAGTAAGGAGGAGGCTAGCAATTACAGGCCAGTCAATCTCACATCAGTTATGGGGAAATTAAGGGAAATACTTCTGAAGGAGAGACTGATGGAGAACCTGGAGGTAAATGGGCTGCAAGGCCACCAGCAGCATGGTTTCAGGGGGGAGGTCATGTCAAACACATCTCATAGATTTCTTTGGCTGAGTGACTAAGGAGGTAGGTCAGGGAAAGACAGTGGATGTGGTCTATCTGGACTTCAGTAAGGCCTTTGACACTGTGCCATACAGGATGCTATGTAAGAAACTTAGTAACCTGGGAGTTGGAAAGAAGGTGGTAAGATGGATATCAAACTGGTTGAAGGATAGGAGGTAGAGGGTGGTGATAAAAGGCAGTCACTTGGGGGTGAAGTGTGGCCAGTAGAGTACTACAGGGATTAGTACTAGGTCCTGTCCTATTCAATGTCTTCATAAATGTCACTGCTGAGAGGCTGGAGGAGAAGGTGTGTCTTTGCGGATTACACAAAAATTTGCAACAGGGGAGATTCTCAGGAAGGGGTGGAGAGAATGCAAAGGGATATGGGGAAACAGGAGTGGTCTGGGGTGTGGCAGCTGGGTTTCAATGCAAAAAAAGTGCAGAGTCATGCACCTGTGGAGGAGAAACTTGAGGGCTGTGTATAAGATGAGGGGGTGGTACTTGTGACATGGACAGCCAGTTCTGAGTGCTGTATAATTTTTTTGTAATAAAAAAATGGGTTATGGACTGTCTCTCTTGAGAAATGCTGAAACAGCATGTGAGATCTCACACACACACACACACACACACACACACACACACACACACACACTCAGGTTTTAGATATAAGGTGTTACATGGAAGACCAGAAGCTAATTACAGACTTTTCTAAGTTAATTATAGCTTTGACTGCTAAGAGGGACATCAGTATCCCTTTTATGACGTTTTGAGGGGAAAACCAGGTTTAGTACACTGGTGCAAAATCATAAATGCTTTGATGTCTGTGTGAGAGGGGATACTGCTCGCAGATCAAAGAAATGCCATTTGAAAGAGAAGATGAGTTGTGCTGAGGATTACAGAATGTAATACTTTGAAAAGACATCCTGTTTTTGTATAGATATATTTTTTTTATATATTCTGACAGGGAGGGGCTAGGTGACCTCATGCAAATAGGTGGGGAAACCCAGCTTTTAAACATTACTCTGTTTTACTTCAGAGACACTTCTATCTAGACTCTGGCAAAGAAACATCTGTGAGCACTTTAAGCAGGTATTTAGAGATAGAGAGAGAGACAAATCTAAGTATTGTAGTAGGAATTGCACTGTTAAAACCTGTTTTGTTTAAGAGATTTGTGTGTCTTGCGATGTAATAGTTCTGTATTTTATGTGTTACATAAGTTTTATCTATTTTAGTAAAACTCTATGTTTAGAGCTTACTTGATCTGTCTTTGATTTCTTTCCTTTACAAGCAGAGTATATGTGGTTAAAGCAGACACGGTACATAAGCCTGAATGGTGATATCAAACTGGAAGAAGGTAAGAGTTTTAAATCTGAGGTTTTTTATTACAGTTTTTAAGGGTTCATTTCTGTACACCTGGTTAGGTGCCCATAGGCAAAGATATCTGGCCCCCTGAAGGCAGAATTATCTGAGCCTGTACATTGGGTATGCTAACAAGAGATTCACAGTTTGAATCCCTCCAGAACTTGAGACCAAAGGTTAACTTGAACCCACAAAAACAGACAAGAGGGTTATCTTGTTCTGTTAACTGTTCATAAGACTGCGCTCGGAGGTTGGCATTTTGGGAGTAGAGGGCTGACCTGCTGAGTGGGTTTGTGACAGATTAGTTGTCAGCAGTGCAGATAATTTTGGTATCACTAGCTTTTATTGTTCAGTGTGTCAGCTGAGACCATAAGCTCACTTGCAAAGAAAGAAAGAAAAAGGCAGTGATTTATTTTTAAAAAGGAAACAGAACTATATCACTTGGCATACAGTCAAGTTCCTACCCATTTTATTTTTTTTTCTAAAGTGCAAGTCAGAGTAGCAGTAGTGAGGGAAGATGACTTCCGACTACAGCAGGCACACTGTAGACTCCTTAAAGCAGTTGGGCGGGGACAGAGGAGTCCCGTTTGTGGTGAAAACCAGCAAGCAGAACCTCATAGATGCCCTGATGGTAGCAGATACCCAGAACAGTGAGTCACGGACCATGACTGAAAAGGACCAAACCTCAAGTGTGGCAGGGCTAGCGGCCAGTGTAGTGTCCAGATCTGATGAGGAGGGCAACAGGGCCACTGTCAGGGAAGGGCCACAGCAGCAGGGGAAGGTAACCAGTATCCTGGATCCAGAAGTACTCAGGCTGCAAACTGATTTGCGCAGGATGGAGCTGGAGTTCCAGGAGAAGAGGGAGTGAGAGAAGCGAGAGGCGGACCGTGAGGCAGAGTGAGAATGCCGAGAGTCAGAGCGAGAACAGAGGGTAGCAGACCATGAGGAGCATGAGTGCCAGTGAGCTGAGGAAAAGAAGGCAGAGTGAGAATGCCATGAGGCAGAAGAGAAGAGAGAGGAGTGCCAGAGGCAACATGAACTGGAGAAGCTACGACTCCGACCAGTGGCACCAGAGCAGGTAAGTGGCTTGGGTTTAACTGGGACTGCAGGACTGGGTTACAAATTGATTTCCAAATTAATAGCCAAGTTTAAAGAGGGGGAGGATATGAATGCCTTTTTAAATTCTTTTGAAAAAGTTTGTATTCGGGCTAAAATTCCTAGAGAGTCCTGGAGCTTCCAGCTATTCCCGCTACTTACTGGGAAAGCTCGGGATGCATTGGGTCAAATGGACATTGAGGACAGTGATGATTACAGCAAACATAAAGCTGCACTGTTAAAAAAGTTTGAATTAACTGCTGAATCATACAGAGCTAAATTCTGTAAGCTCGAGAGAAGCCCTGACATGAGCTATGAGGAGCTAGCCACGAAACAACGTCAGTTTTTAAAATGTTGGTGGGAGGGAATTGAGGCAAATTCTGTTAATAAAATTGAAAGTGTGATTTTATTAGAACAGTTTTATTGGGCGTGCCCAGCAGAGCTAAAAATCTGGCTGGAGGACTGAGATCCCAAAACAGTGCAAGAGGCTGCTGAACTCTCGGACAGCAATGCCAAGAGCAGACCTGCTCTGAGAGCAAATGGCATGGGCGTGGCAGCGCAGGAAGGAAAAAGCGCGCCTTCAGGGCAGCTAAAACCCTCACTGCTTCCACTGAAATCAGTTAGCCCCAGGTTTCAGAGAAAAGATTTCTCTGACAGAAGAAATAAATGTTGGTTTTGTAAAGAAACTGGACATATTGCCAGACAGTGTCCCAAAATGGTGAGCAATAATATTCAAGGTGGTGCTAGAAAAGAAGTGGCTTGTTTGTGTGTCCCTGAAAGCATGCTAGTGAACATGAGGGAACACATGCACCCAGTCATAGTGAATGGTGTACAGACGCAGGGGTTAAGGGACACAAGGGCATCCCTGACCTTGGTAAAGGGAGATCTGGTAGAGCCTGGTCAGCTTATACCCAATAAATACGTCACTGTACAGGACTTCACAGGTGAGGCAAAAACATTGCCCCTCACTAGTGTTCTCTTAGACTGGGGTGAAACAGGGGGAACTGTGCAACAGGTGGCTGTAGCCAAAACTTTAGCAGTGGATGTGATCGTGGGCAACAATCTCAAACAGGGGATGGTATGTGCAGTTACCCGTAGCCAAGCGGCAAGGGAAAAATGTAGTTCCTTGAATCCCACAGAAGCCATCATGGAAACCACTGAGAGGCTGGTTCCCCAGCCTGTGTCTCCAGATGGGGAGACTAATGAAAAGGGGGTAGAAATTTCCCCAGTAGCAAGTAACCACACAGCTACAGAGGTTTACTCCAAAGAGGGAAGGGTGACCCATTGTCAGAGGGTTGGGATTGACAGTGATCCTGAGAGTCCTGATGCTAGTGCTAGGGACCCTAGTTTAGCGACTGAAGGGGACCTGTCCCATGCCTTGGGACTGTGTGAGGGGTTTGCAGCTGCTCAGAGGAGTGAACCTAGTTTAGAGAAGTTGAGGGCTTGGGCAGACTCTGATGGAGCACTGGGAGGTGACGGCAGACATAAGGTTTATTGGGAAAATGGACTTATGTATACTCAGGCAGTGCAGACACAGGGAGGGATGCTAGGCAGGCAGTTTGTCGTTCCTCAGGGATATTGTGAGCAGTTGTTCAAGACTGCACATGATCTGTCTGGTCATTTGGGAATCACGTGCATGACACAGCGGTTAGCCCCAAATTTCTACTGGCCTAACTTGACCCAGCAGGTGAAGGAGAATTGCAGGTCTTGTCACCAGTGCCAAGAAATAGGGAAGGTGGGCAAGAAAACCCAAGCCACCCTGATTCCATTGCCCATAGTGGAGGTGCCATTCCAGAGGGTGGGAATGGATATTGTGGGGCCACCTAGTACCCAGAGGCAGTCGCCCTATCCTCACTGAGGACGGACAAAGCAGCAGATGCCTTACTTGGTATTGTCTCCCGTGTTGGGTTTCTGCAGGAGGTTATCACTGATTGAGGGGGTTCCTTCGTGTCAGACCTGATGAAATGTTTATGGGAGAAGTGTGGGGTGGTGCAGAGATGCATGACACTGTATCACCCACAAGCCAATGGGCTTGTGGAAAGATTCAATGGTACTCTAAAGTCAATGCTCCGGGCATTTGCTGAACAGCATGGGAGGGACTGGGAGAAATACCTTCCCTACCTGTTGTTTGCATACAGGGAGGTGCCCCAAGAGTTGACAGGATTTTCCCCCTTTGAAGGTTGATTCGAATCCACAAAAACAGACAAGAAGGTTACCTTGTTCTGTTAACTGTTCACAAGACTGTGCTCGGAGGTTGGCACTTTGGGAGTAGAGGGCTGACCTGCTGAGTGGGTTTTTGACAGTACTTACAGTCACTAAGAAAGAGATGGACCTTGGGGTATAATATCAGATGATCTCAAGCTGACAAGGCAGTAAGCAAGGCTAGCTGGATTCTGGGCTGCATAGGGAGTGGTATTTCTAGCAGGAGAAGGGAGGTAGTGTTACTATTACATTGCTCTCTAGTGAGACCCCATCTGGAGTACTGTGTCTAGTTTTGGAGGCTGCACTTCCACTAGGATACTGACAGAGTGGAAGCTGTCCAGAGGAGGGATACCAAAATGGTACAGGGAATGCACGAGAAGCCATACAGGGACATCAGTTTGACCTCGGTGGTGGGAAAATTAATGGAGAGTATACTAAAGGAACGATTGGGGGTATACTTGGAGGAGGTGGGAGGTCTGGATAGTCGGCAACATGGGTTTGTGCCAGGTAAATCATGTCAAATCAATCTTGTGGAGTTCAACGAATGGGTAACATCAGAACTGGACAGGGAAAAGCCTGTGGATGTATTATTCTTGGACTTCAGCAAGGCGTTTGACTCTGTCCCCCACAATGGTCTGGTGGAGAAACTGATGGGGTTGGGAGTAGGCCTTTGATGGTCAGATGGATTGAAAACTGGCTAGCTGGATGCACCCAGAGAGTAGTGGTCGGTGGGGAGCTCTCGAACCCTAGAGAGGTTGGTAGGTGGGCACCGCAGGGCTCGGTCCTGTGTCCGATCCTGTTTAATGCATACATATCGGACATCAGGGAGGGTATTGGGTGTGAAATTAGTCTCTTCACTGATGATTCCAAGATGGGAGCAGTAGTTGAGGGAGAAGAGGAGAGGTTGGCCCTGCAAGGGGACCTGGACACCCTGGAAAGCTGGGCTCACACATGGAAATTAAATTTCAATATTACCAAGTGCAAGGTGTTATATTTTGGGTGGGGAAACCCTAAACACAGGTACACCCTGGGAGGGGAGGCACTGGAGGCCTCAATAGTGGAAAAAGACCTAGGGGTCATGGTGGACGCATGTATGAATAACTCTGAGCAGTGCAGGAGAGCGGCTAGCAAGGCAAACAGGATGTTGGGATGCATCGTAAGGGGGATCACCTCTAGGAGCAAGGAAGTGATTCTGCCGCTGTACAATGGACTGGTTAGACCACACCTTGAGTACTGTGTAAGTACTGGAGACCACACTTGAAGAGGGACATACAGCTCCTGGAGAGGGTACAGAGGAGGGCAACTAAGATGATACGAGGACTAGGGGATTTGACGTATGAGGACAGACTTGAGGAGCTCTGCCTGTTTTCATTGGAGGAGAGGAGAGACAGGGGGACATGATTGAGGTCTTCATAGCACTCAAGGAATAAATAGAGTAAACATGGAGGGGATCTTTAGACTAAAGCAGGGAGGTATCACCAGATGGCATGGTTTGAAGTTGGAAGGTGGAAGGGTGAGGGGGGAAAAGAGGAGGAGGTTTTTCACTGAGAAGGTGGTAGATCCTTGGAATGCACTGCCTGGTGAGCTGGTTCAGAGATCCACAGTGGAGGGCTTCAAGAGAGGGTGAGACAGACACAGAAAGTGGATGTATCAGATGATGGCCTGTCCCAGGGGGGTGGGGATGGATGATAGGGGTTTCTGGAACACAATGGGGGGGGGCCTCGGCACCCAACTAGGGATCTGAGGTTCGAGCAGACTCGATAGACCGTAAGGCCTAATCTGCTGGCAAATAGTATGTTAGTATGTTAGCCTGTGTGAGCTCAACATGTACTCCCTGCAGGAGAGGAGAGGAGAGCAAGAGGGGACATGATTGAGACCTGTACATACAGTACCTCCCAGGGTGAACAATGTGCAAGAAGGGAGTCTCTTTGAGCAGAGGAGGAGTGCCAGAACACAAGGGCATGCTATGAAGTTTGAGGGGGGAAGTTTAAGAAGGATGTGAGGAAATACTTCTTAATAGAAAGAGTGTTGGATGCCTGTAACAGCATGCAAGAAAAGATGTTGGGGGGGCGAAGACACTGGGGAGTTTCAGGTGCGTGTGGGATAGGCACATGGGTATAAAAGTAGACAAAAAGGAAGGGGGACACCTGTGACCAAACAGGTTCCAAAGTGCAAAAATAGGCAGGGAAAATATGGACGACAAGATGGGCCTACCGGTTCTTTTCTGCCAACAAATTCCATGTTTCTATGTTCATCGGCATTTACCTGAGCAATTCTGTACAAATGTACCTGGGTCTCATGGGACTGGCGAGGGTCCAACGGGGCATCCTTCTTGTATGTATGTGTCCTACTGCCTCTGCTTCCTCAAGGCAGACTGGCTAATTGTTCCAGGGTGGTGGTCCCCTCTGATTGCTCTATATAATCAAAGAATGGCAACCAGTATGATTTTATCTTTTCCACATTAAGCCTCAGCTTGGCGTTGAGCCACTTCATCTGTAAGATGTGTTTACAGTTGATTAGCCAATTTTCTTCATTGGGGGCAAGGGTTATAATCATTTTTGGGTTATGGCTTTTGAAACTGCTACAATTAGAATGTTATAAAAGTATGACTTCCCCTTAGATCTAATCCCGATAGGGCAAAGACCCCATGGTAAATATTGTATGTTCTGTGGTGGGGAAACTGATAGTATCTGACCAACTGCTGTGGCTACTTTCTGCCAGTAAATTTCTATAACAGGACAACTCCTGAATACATGGTCATGATGTGCCTTTAGCCCACACAATCTCCAGCATTTGTCTGAATTATTTGGATTGTAGTGGATGGTGATGGTGGGAGTTCTACAGTACCCAGCCACTATCTTCCAACGGAGTTACCTCCATGTGTCTGAGGCCGTAACCTTGGTTACACTAACCCAACATTTTTCTATTCCTTTTCAGATAATTTTCCCCCATTTTCTGTTCTCACCTGACTTGTATATTTGTTCTTCCAAGGACCTGTAGCTTTGAACAAAGTTTGCACAACTTGGGAGAAAAGGTGGTTAAGATTCATGCCCTCTATTACCCCCCCACCACCACTATGGTCCTCAGAAGTCCCACCATGGTCCTCAGAGATCCTACCTCCAGTTGGATCTGGGATCTACAGTGTTCTATAACTAAAAAATCTCTTATCTGCAAAAAGCAGCATAAAACTCTCTGTGGGAGGGAGTATTCCTGTTTTAATTGTCCAGCTGATTTGACCCGACCATCTGCCATTAGCTGCAGCAGCCTGACAAGGCCTGTTTTCACTCATCTCTTATAGGTGAGGTCTATACCACTTGGTCCAAACCCTGGGGCTTGCTGAATAAATGTTCAACAGAAAAGCCCATCATGCTCACTTGCCTTTTTAATGGATTCCCTTCAGATTCCCAAAGAAACCCGAGCCCATGGGTTGGAGATTTGTCTCATTTCTACCAGGGTTAGAGGATGAAAGGCTTTAGTTCTCG
Organism: Neoceratodus forsteri; assembly: GCA_016271365.2. Classification (NCBI taxonomy): domain Eukaryota; kingdom Metazoa; phylum Chordata; order Ceratodontiformes; family Ceratodontidae; genus Neoceratodus; species Neoceratodus forsteri. Next base: position 123,296,129 of record JADMNL010000023.1, on the reverse strand, counting down.
GCAGGCTCTCTTGCTCCATCTGCACCCAACCTGAGGCACCTTTACCCCAAAAGTGGGCTAATAAATGTTGCTGTTGGCAGGACTGGTAGTATGCCTGCAAGTTAGACACTCCCAGTCTTCCATTGTCTCTGTCTAATACCACTGTATCCCATTTAATCCTGGGACCTGACTTACCCCAAAGGAACCTTTACCAGGACCTGCAGATTCTCTTTCATAAGAGTTTGGGCAGCTCCAGTGGGAGTAAAGAAAACAGAAACAGAAACCTGGGCAAAATATTCATCTGCAGGACTTCCACCTTGCCCAGGATGGAGGGTGGAAAGTCTGTTCACCTTATCGGGTCCTCCTCCACTGCTGGAAGCAGTGAAATGTTATTTACCACATATAGTTTACCTCTGTCTCTGTGGATTTGTGTGTCTAGACAACAGAAATGGCCTATCACCCATTTACACGGGCACTGCTTAATCCAATTTTCCAGTAGATTGCCAGTAATCAACATAGAAAAATATATTTTACAACTGACACTTTCAGCTTTCACCTTTCTTGTACACCAACTGGAATGCTGCACAGTGGCTGTCCCCTGCACCAGACCTGTACACTAGCTTGCTTTGTGTCATTACAAAGCAGCTGCATAGTGCAGCACACTACATCTGATCTGTAGCTTGCATTGTGACATTACAGAGCAGCTGCATAGTGCAGCACACTACATCTGATCTGTAGCTTGCATTGTGTCATTACAGAGCAGCTGCATAGTGCAGCACACTACACCTGATCTGTAGCTTGCATTGTGTCATTATAGAGCAGCTGCATAGTGCAGCACACTACACCTGATCTGTAGCTTGCATTGTGACATTTCAGAGCAACTGCATAGTGCAGCACACTACACCTGATCTGTAGCTTGCATTGTGACCATACAGAGCAGCTGCATAGTGCAGCACACTACACCTGATCTGTAGTTTGCATTGTGACATTACAAAGCAGCTGCATAGTGCAACACACTACACCTGATCTGTAGCTTGCATTGGGCACCAGCTGCATGTTTACAGGCATGTTCCTACAGAGCCATCTACATTTCTCATGTTTGGAGACTGCGCCACAAAAGAGAGGTTGCGTCTCACAAAAGTGGTTTTGTGAGTCAATAAAACATGTTGAACAGTCCTTAAAGTAGGCCTGTTTTTATGACAAACTTCAGCCTAATTTCATTAACATTTTAAAAATCTTAACAAAAAACACTTTAAGAATCAGCCTTACACCCTACACTGTGAACGAGACAAGTTTCAGAGTAACCGTCCAACAGATGTACTTGTTCTTGATTTGTATATTTTCTGCTCTTTTCCACAGTCACATGACTACTTAGGCACCTGAAAGTGGGTTTGCAAGTCACAAAAGCAGGTTTACGACCAAAGAAATCAATGCCTGTTTTTGTGAGATGCAGCACCCTAATTTTAGTTATATTTTTAAAACTATTGTTTATTAACCAAAAAAGATTGGGGCCAGATATGGAAAAGTTAGCACAGGCACTAATCAGTGCTTGCTCGTGCTGACTGGATTTTGCACCCAGTTTTTGGGTGGGCTCTATATTCGAGAGACCCCTGTAGCATGAGCCAAACCTCTTAGTACCCGAGCACTAACAACACTGCACCCACGCAAATAAGGGGGTCCCCCCGTACATGGGTGTAGTGGCAATTTCAAAGGTTTGCGTCTGTGGTAAATGGTACCCAAAGCAGTGCTGTTTACTGCCTCTGAAAACCTAGTCTTAACTGGGCACAAAGCCCTAATAGTGGGAAAGCTGTACTGCAGCTGCCTGCCCTGTGTGCCCAACCCGTAACAGGCAGATGGCTCCTTGGTGTCTACTGGCAGTCCCCATTCTCCAGTCTCTCCATCCCAGTTATTTCACATGATGCCCTGGTGGCTAGTGGCACTTCCCACCCTCTGCTCACCTGCTCTGGTGTGAGCGCATTAACTCTGGTGTCCAGTGGCATCCCTCACATCCAAACACCTGTGCTGGTATCATTACAGTGCCCCTCATGTCTGGTGGCACCTACCGCCTGCCTATCACTCATTCCGGTGATTTCAAAGATTTCCTGGTGTCTAGTGGCACCCCCCAAGTTCTAGACTCATGTAACCTAGAGTATCCCTGGCATCCAGTGGTACCCCTGCCCCCCAAGTGCCGGTTACCAAACAGACTGGCAAACATTAGCACGTGCACTGTAAAGACATACGGTGACCAGCCAAGAAGGTGAGAGGAGGGCTGTGCCAGTCATCTTATCAGGTTCAGTACATGGCCACAGCATCACTGGAGGATTGGCTGGGTGGTGTGTTGGGTGCAGGTGGGGCAGATGGGCATGGCCTCTGAACTACCAATGTTTGCAGGTCTGTTTGGTGACTGGCAATTGGGGGGGGTAGTGGTACCACTGGACGCCAGAGATAGTCTATGTTACATGAGCTGTGAGCTTGGGAGGGTGGCACTGGACACCAGAGGTGCAGGATATTATACAAGCCAGTACATCAGGGGGGTTCTACTAGTTACAAGGGAATCTTTGGAATCACTGGGGTGGATGATCAGAGGGTGGGGGTGCCACTAGTCACCAAAGCAAGGGCTAGACATATGCTGGATGGGTGTTTGTGGGGATGAGGGGTGCCACTAGACACCAGGGCAGAGCTACATATATGTGGAATGGGTGCTCAGGGTCTGGAGGGTGCCGCTAATCACCTGAGATGATGTCAGGACAGGCACAGCTGGGCTGCCGCTTCTCATACAAATGGGCCTTAATGGGCATGCAAATGGCCCCTTAGTGCTGTGCATGCCCAGTGGACTCATTTGCAAGGAGTACATAGGAGAAGAGAAGTTGGATTCAGAAAACAGTGGTGCTGGGACCACAGGCCTGAATTGGGCCTGGTCAGACTTAAAAAGGTACTGATGGTAAACAGCAACCATTCCTCTGAATTGTTACCAGGTTATTGGCCAAGAGGACCCACAATACCCTGGCAAAGCAGGGGAGCAGGGCAAAGGGTTAGGGTCATAGATGACCAGACCAGGTCCTCTGCCAGGGCTGTGAAAGTGCTTAGGGGACCTCTTCCAGAGGGAAGGCCTGGTAAACTCACTACAGTGGAACTGGCCAATCTCAGAGGACCAAGCCAGAGAGTGTCCTTGGGGGGAGACCCCCAGCTGGAGAAAGTGGAGTTGTACAGATCCCACAGGGTGGTCCTGATCCCCACCAGTGCCAGAGTCAGCTGGTTCCAGAGACAAATGAGCCACTGAACTAGTGCTGGAAACCTGGCCAGTGCTGCCACCAGCACTAATCACAGAGCCAGCTGCAGACACCCTCCGCGTGGACCGCGGACCAGTGTCCGTGGTCAGCACTTTCGAAGCCGCCGCCCAACACCTCCTCATTGGATTCCACCACTTGAGAGGTACGGCAAAGCCACAATTTTTCGCCCACCCGCTCATCCCCCCTCCTGTGTGCTATTATATAGACCTGTTAGCACTGCCCACTCCCATCCCTGACGCATCTCCTGCCTTCTCTTTCTTACTAAAACAATTTGTTACTGCCAGGGTTCCGCCAGGGTAATCCTGCAACCAGCAGAGTTACCCTTGTTATCAAAATTCCCCTCATTCACCCAACAACTGCAATTATGGCAGCCTCGTGGCAATTCCTCCTCTTGACTGCACTGTGTATCATACTCCTTACTGACTTATTATCTGAAAAATTTGAGACTGGGGTACACCACATCCTCATCCTGAAGACTGCTCGTCCAATCTGACTCTACACATCACATGTTATGCCAAGGCTCCTTGCCAACTGATCCAGGTGGACTACCTTCCTTGAAAAGCAACTATTGCAGGTTTGTCTATGCCTCCTTCCTTATCTCTAATTAATTTGAGTAACTCCCACTGGCATTACACAGCCAGAGTATTAGCCTCAGTGTCCTTAGGCTTGCATAAATTAAAAAACAAAGCTTGGCTCCCCAGTTCCTCCTCCGTGCCAAGCTGGAAAAAGCCTCAAGCTCAATGCCTTTCACTTGAATCCCTGAAAAAATTGCTACTCCTCCTCTTACTCTGCTCTTACAATGCCGAGCTTAATCCAGGGCCCATAAATAAACTTACCTCCCCTTCTGGGTCTCTTAAAGGTATTAGTTTTATGCACATTAACTTGTGCAGCCTGCTGAAAAAATTCACCCTTATCCAGGCTTGAACTGCCCATACAATGCCAGATGTGCTTGTTATCTCAGAATCCTGGTTTCGGCCCTCTATACCAAATAGCGTGATTAATATACCTAACTACCAGATCTTTAAATGCGATAGGCAATCCAGAGGAGGTGGGATCGTCATCTACATCAAAGATAGATTTGTGGCATCAACACTTAATTCTAAATCACTGCTAGCGGGATTTGAGTGCCTGGACATAAAAATCGACCTATCCCCATTGCTAGCACTCCAAGTCATAGGATGCTATAGACCACCATCTGCCGGTACTCAACTCTTGTCCTATCTTACAACTATCTTGGGCACTAGCCCCCTGGAAACAATTTATCCTCGGGGATCTTAACTACAATTGGCTGTCGGAAGCCGGTCATCCACTTAAATCTTTCTGCGACTCCCTTGGTTTCACCCTACTCAGTGAAGAGCCCACCCATATAAACAAAAAGAATACAGCCAAAAGTACCCTTCTGAATGTCCTGCTTGTGAATAAACCCCATTCCTTCTCCCACGTTGGAACCTTTGATGCAGATATTAGTGACCATTGCCTAATAGCTGTAGTTTGGACAGCCAACAAAGTGCCAACTACGGCCAAATTCTCCACCAAAAGGTCAACCAGGTCATTCGACCCAAAGGCATACCTACTTGACCTAAAAAACTCCCCCCGTGGCAGAGTTTTTACCTTCCTAAAACAGTGGAAACTGAATATTCTGTACTACATGAAATCATTACCTACGCCATGAATCTACATGTGCCTCTGTCAAAAATACACATAAAGGCTAGGAAATGCATTTGGTTCACTCAAGATCTCAAGGCTGCACTACTGTCCAGGGATAAACTCTGGAAAACTGCCTGCAAATCCCCAAAAGAGGAAGATTGGCACCTCTTTAGAACAGCCAGAAATCGCTGCACCAAACTGATTAGGGAAGCTAAAGCCTGCTATTACCAAGCAGAACTAGATACTGCAGCCAACTGTTCCTCCAAATTATGGGCCACAATCAAAGAACTGGTGGGAGCTGCGTCACAAAATATGCTCCCTACAAAAATTACCTCTGACAAATAGAATAATAGATGCATTCTGGTGCATTACAAGGCAGTAATTCATCGAGAGGATCTGGGGGCACAGTAAACCTCGAGAGCGAAGCTCGAGAGGTTTTTAGTGCCCCCAGATCCTCGAGATGAATTACTGCCTTGTTGCACCAGAATGCATTTGTTATTTTTTTGTAATATATGGAAAATAAAAATAGTAGTTTCTTACCTTTGCAATAGTCAGGAATGGTGGGTCAAGTTGGTGGTGAGGTCATTCACAGCCAATGATTGTGGCAATTTGGATAACTTTGGAACAGTTTAACAAAGAAAAGCAAGCAGTGTTAAAGAAACTGCAAACAAAACAGTTGTAATTTTTCTTTTTTGGTTGTTGTGGAATGAGTGACACCTAGTGCAGAGTGCTACTGGAGTCGGAGTCGGAGTACATCACGAGCGCTTTTTTTTAGGCTGAGGAGATTTTTAATGGTTATTGCTACGCTCTCAAGAAGTTGCAGTGTGATCCAAAGATGTTTCCTGTTGTGGCGGAAAATTGAGCACTTTTGCTGGGTGGGTACTGTGGGGCTGATTCTTGTTGAGGGACTTGCATTATTGAGGAAGTTGGTTGTGCAGCAGAGGAAGTGGTCGGTGTGGGGATTTCTGCTTCTTTAAGTGTGCTTGCTGATTGCCGGTCACCGGAAAGGATGGAGCAGATTTTCATTTGTTTTTCCTCAGACAAGGTACTGTAGTTGTTTATGCTCTGGATGTTTTTGTGCCCAGACACTTGTGCTACATCGGTTGGAGGGACGTTAGAATCAATTAACTTTTGGATCGCAGTTTTATGAGTTGAGTGATTGGTGATTCTCTTGTCTGGGGTAGTCCAGCTGACTGCTGCAAGAGTTTCATAATGGAACGATTTTGTTTTCGCCAATGGTCATAGATCTGTACCAGAAGCTTGTTGGCTTTAGTCTTATGTTTGGGGTTAAATAAAAGGTGCATCAGGTGTGTTCATGTTAGGGGTCTTTTAGATGCATATAGGTGGTAGGCAGTGAGTGTATCTCGCTCTGGACAAAGTTCGTTTTGTATAGTCTGGGTGGGACAGGGCGAATATCTAGTAAGTTTGTTGCCTGTGAGTTTTGTTTGCCTTTCATGATATTCGAGATACTCTTTTCCTTCACTGTTTGTTCCTGGGACTATGTCATCCCATCTTAGTTGGTACTGCTCATTTGTTCTTAAGGCAAAGTGAAGGCCTATGTTAAAAATAACATATGCAGCAGGCTAGTTGGGGATGTCAAGCTATAGTGCCACTGCTGTAAAGTAAACTGATGTCATTGTCTGTCAAGGCTTGTGCTTGCCTTGGTCTGTTGCCCATTCCTAGTTTTTTAAATATTTTTGCTTGGCAGTTAGAGTTTTCAGTGTTTCTTTAAAGACTGATGTAGGGCTTTGAAAAATTGATTCCGGATAATTTATTTTGCAGAGGTGACGGTCAACGCTGCCTAGGATTCCCCTTATGGTACTGGGCTCATATTCTGTGCCGTCTTGTTTTTTTAATTTAAATATGAAATCTGCTAGTATTGTGTCTAGTTCTTCTGTGGGAATTTTCTGTATTTCTCTGCACTCACCTATTTTGCTTAGGTGGTTTTGAAGCAGCCGTAGGTCGAAAGCTGTTTTTTTTGCAGTGTTTATGTTTTCTTGCTCTTTTATGAAATTTTTCCTTTCTTCTGACAGGTTTTGTTCTTTTGCCTCAGACATTTTTAGTCAGACGCTTACCGCGATGTGAATCTGTAGTCGGCTTTTACTGTATACGACAGTTACAGTAAAAAGCCGGCTCGCCGATCAGTAGCTTCTCGAGTTGTCCGGTGGCGCTTGCGCTGTTGTGAGTTTGCAATAATACTATCGTTGAGATCTTCAATCGATAGTATTACGAGATCTCAACGATAGTATTATTGAGTTCCATCGATGGTATTACTGCGTTTTGGGCGGTGTATTACAGGGGGTTTTTTGTATGTATTTTGGGGGTATTATTTTTATTTTCCATATATTACAATACAGTAATCAATGACAAAAAAGAGATACTGCAGGCATTCAACACACACTTCACCACAGCAGGTTTAGCCTTTGATAACTCACCTGCATGTAGCCTGCGCACCCAACTTGGCAAGACCCCACCAAATGTTGGTTCCGTTAGTCAACATTTCTCATTCTCATTGGTTTCCCTCAAGAAAGTGGAAGACTTGATTCTCCACCTGGCTACTAAGAAAAGTGCGGGCGCAGATGCACTTGAACCATACTTCCTAAAGATAGCATGCCACGTATTGACAGTGCCTATTACTCATTTATTCAACCTGTTCCTAACACAAGGTACTCTCCCTCAAATATGGAAGATTGCACACGTTATTCCGCTATTTAAATCTGGAGACCCCTGCGAACTTAATAACTAGAGACTAATTTCTCTCCTACCCACACTCTCGAAGCTACTGGAAAAAATAGTAAATGGCCAACTAAGATCCTTCATTGACGGAGAAAAATTACTAAACCCCCTTCAATCCAGATTCAGAGCCAACCACAGTACAGTCTCAGCATTAGCTAAAGTAACCAATGACTGGCAACTGGAGTTGGAGCATAAAAAGTCAGTATGTGCTGTGTTTCTTGACCTCAGCAAAGCATTCGACACAGTTGACCATGACCTACTCCTCGACTCGCTAAAAACACTAGAACTGGATGCTACTTCTTTAAACTGGTTCTCTGAATGACAGATACCAGCAGGTGAAAGCAGATGGCGAACTATCTGCCCTAAAACTCTTACAAAGAGGTGTCCCTCAGGGATCCATATTAGGTCCCTTTCTTTTCGCAATGTATATCAACAACATTGATGAGGGGATCAAGGATGCAAGTATTCGCTTATTCGCGGATGACACAGTGCTGTACTTGAGTCATCCCACACCAAAAGAAGCTTGTACTGACCTACAAAAAGATTTCAGCCTCCTGCAACTCCAACTAATCAATAAAAAACTGCTATTAAATGCTAAGAAAACTAAAGCCATGTTATTTTCCCCTGCAAACTACACAAGCGCTACTGACTCCCTCCCCCAAATAACCACGATGCTGAGAGAATGCTTAGAGTACATTCCGAAATTCAGATATCTTGGGGTCTGGATCGACTGTAAACTCTCCTTCACTGACCACCTGGAAGACTTGTTGAAAAAATTAAGGCAAAGACTTGGCCTTTTTTTACAGGATAAGAAGACTTCTTATAGCAGACGCAAAGAAACGACTAGTCCAAGCCATGTTCCTGTCCTTAATTGACTACGCAGACTTCATATACAGTAGCTGTGCAGCTTCCTATCTTGGAAAATTGGATACACTCTACCACAGAGCTATATGCTTCATCACTGACCTCCTCTTCTCTACCCATCATTGAGCACTATATCCCGCCACGGGCTGGACCTCATTTCACTATAGGCGCAACTTTAATGCAGTACTCTAGACACTTAGATCCCTCAGTGGCAAACTCCCTCAACACATTGTCGACTGTCTGTCTCCGATTGTGCCCAGGAATTATTACCTTAGAAGCTGCTCACAACTCCTGCTAAATATACCCAGGGCACTCACACGAGTCGGGAGAGCCACCTTTGGATTCGCACTCCCATCAATATGGAATAAAACCCCAAAAATACTTAAGCTGAAAACCCCAGTAAGTACCTTTTTGTTCAAAAGGCTTTACCGTGATGGCATTATGGAAATTTTCAACTGCTTTACTAGACACTAACTAACCTCCCTCCCTCAAACTGCGGCCAGCAAACGGCGGCCCCCCAGCTGAATGTGTGCCTCTGCCTCTAGCATTCCCACCAACAGATCCACAGGATTTATTGCTGAACTCCCATATCTTATTCTTTGATGCTCTGAACAGCTGCAGCCTGATTCTAGCACATGCTAACGCACTTGGGTATAATTATCATCTTTCCCCCAAAAAAATATTCGGTCCCTCGTCCATCCAACACCTCCCTCTGCCCCAACCTCCAGGACCCTCCCAGTTATGCCCCTGCTGCTATATCCCTACTCTTGCACTTAGTACAATGACAGCTTTTCTCCTACATATGTCACCGCGTTTTGGGGCAAAAATCACTTCGTCACCTTTCGTACGGTCGTCCGCTCTCCCAATCCCTCACCCTGCTCTAACAATTGGGTCCTCTTCACTTGCGCCCCTATTCCCCACCTCTCCCTACATTATGCGCTTGATATCTTCTATCTGGTATGCCTACCCTCTCCCTAACATTTCCCACTACAAAATGCACAGTTTTTGAGCTTGGATCCAGCACAAGTTCATTATCCACGGCTCCTTGTAGTTCTATGTTCAATGTATATTACCTGTAAATGTGCATTTTTACTATAATAGCATCTATTTTTATTGTTTGTAGTATTGTAACTTGTCTTTCTGTATTATTACTGTAGGACCGCAGGTCCACCTTGTAAATGAGCTTGCTCAATGGTGCCCACCTGGATAAGTAAAGATATTGATTGATTGATTGATAATGCCATGCCTCATTCCTTCAGCAGGGATGGCACTGCTACCCTGGGCCAAACCTAATTTTCAGACTAGGGGCACAATTACATATGGGCTGGATGCAACCCAGTTCCCTATCAGGGCAGCACATGTTGACCTAGTGCTGTGCCAACATGGGCCGATATTCAGTCAGATAGCGCCAGTGCACTAGCTGACCGAATATTACAGGATCTGGATCAAGTGCAGGCACAAGTGTGGTGCAAGCCTTTGCACCCTGCTTTTGAACTTTTTGAATATCTAACCCCTGAAGAGTTAATCACACACCCTACACTATCAACTGCATGAGTTTCAGACTTAACTTCCACACATTTTGTTGTTTTTCACGCACAAAGATATATCTTGTTTTTTCTACTTTTGTGACCACAAAGACCCATGAAACCATGAGTCTTATCTCTTAAAAGTGGCTTCCGACTCATGAAAGTGATGTAGGTCAATTTTGCAAAAATCCGGTTATGACAAATTTGTAAGTGTAACCCCCAACCTCTACCTTTTTGCAAAATAACAGGTGGCATGCTGTTGAAGCTGACAGCAGTACCTGGTGGGGACTGAGTTCGGGGAAGACTAGGTTACTCGGCACAGGGGGCCTAGGTTTGGCTACTCTACACAGGGGCACCCAAGTAAATCTGAACACAGGAAGCAATAACTGTAATGTCCAAAACCAGGAATGGGATTCTACAGTGTGGCTTTTATTCACATCCAAACTGAACAAACAAAGCATAGACAGACCCCCATGGGGCTACATTCCTGGTAATGCAGATTAGAGATAACAGAACACTTCTTCACATTTCAGCCCTCAGGCTCTGAACCCACCAGGCACACAGCCCAGACTTGTACACAGCTTTGGGTACACAGCCCGACTTGTACACTACTTGAGTTTTCCCCATGGCCCGGCTCCCCCGCCGGCCGCTTGATCCGCGGTCCATATGGGAATGAACCAGTTTTCCTGTTGGTGGTTCCCCAAACCACCTTAGAGCCTTCGACTCATAAAGGGAATTTTCCTTCCAATCCCACATCTGGGTACTTCCCTCATCACTGGCCAAGTGCATGAGGCAAAGTAGAAATCCACAGAGCAAATCAGTAGAGGTGGACCTGGTTACTAAAGATAGGGGTCTCCACCTCCAGCTCCCACAATCCATACCCGGCCATTTCTTTGGAAACTAAACAACTCTTTTGAAAGCTTGGCAATGTAGATTACTGGGTAGACGTATGTCACATCTCGTCTACATGTCTTGACTTCCCCTATGTGCTGGACTTGAACATACTTTTACTTTTGGCTAAGCCTATTACTCTAGGCCTCCCAATACTTCAGTAGTCCAATCCCCACTTTAACACAGTTCAGGATGAAACATGGGCCCTTTAGAAAGAGACGAACTCACCCTTCGGTTGCAGGTGCCCTCAGGCAAATCACAAAATCTTCTTGTACCCCACACATGTGGACAAAATAAGGCAGCTTCTTCCTCCAGCAGTAGCCAGGGGGTTGCCCCTGGAATAACAGGCAAACCTTCCTGCCCCATCCCCTCAAGGATGGGGCACAGAGACTCATATCAGTGGTCTCCACCACTAAAAAACAGCTTACTGTGTCTTTCTTTAGGCGGAAACACACATCTTTCCCTAACTGTAGCCCTATTTCAGGGCTGAGGCTCCAAGAGCCTGAGCACAGAACTGCTGTGCTCCTCTCGCAACAATCTCCAACTGCAACTACTACCAAATGACTGTTCAAACCTCCCAACATTCTACTCTAAATCCCTTCTGCAGATTCCATTGTGGCTCATGCAGCTGCGATAGTTTTATGGTCATGTCATCCCTCAGTCTCAGCTGAGACTGAGAACAGAGTGAGACAGTGTGAAATCCATTTAACTGGAGTTTCACAAGCTGCCTTCCCTGCCTACCACTAGGTCTTACTGGGATTCTAGTAACCCTGGGTAACAAGGGGGTTACACTCGCCCTTGACCAGGAAAATGACTGTTCGCAGTCATTGTTTACCTGGCTTAGGCCATCCCACCCTATGTGCTACCTGCAGAGGGGGGTGATCAGGCCCCCTCCTACCATGTGTGAGCACAGGCAGGCAACACTAAGGGCCTAGAGGCCTTTAGCTGACATATCAGCCTCTACTCTACCCACTTACTATGGCCACCTAGTGGCTCTGGTGGAACTGTCCAGAGTATAGCCCTAATAGCTCAGCACTGCAGTCCCTATGGCCATTCAGGACCACAGCCTGTCTTCCCCCCCCAGCCCTCTAGGGAAAATATGTCTGCCTCTAACTTAGCACCCCTAAACAAAAACAACCCAGGGACCTCCCCGAACTTGGGCAACCTGCAACCACACACCAAGAAACTAATACCATACCATTACATTACTTTACTGCCTCCCTACCCCCACAACCACAGCTGTGGAAGGAAAGGGTTAATACAGTAACAACAACAACAACAACAATAACAACCACAGTACTTTAAATTACTACACACTAAAGTACTATTGAGGAACTTCGACGAGCCCCTCCTCCACTTCTTGTCTTCTCTTCTATCTTCTTCAGGAACACCTGCAAGAAAAAGAAAGACAACACACACTCCTAATCTGCATACACAGTCTACCTAAACCCCTACCATCAAAACACTGAAGAATCCCCAAAATTTTTTTTTTTTTTTTAGAAAAGGTAGAAAAACAGTATATACATTATAAAACAGTAGAAAAACAATGACATTATTTACAATACACATTTGGGGGGGGGTGGAGTGCCCTAAAAGTCCCAACTAATAACCACAGTGCCCGAAGGCTAGTCCATGAAAGAGTCTCTCCTGGGCCGGAGCCCGATGAAGCACAGTTCTAGCAGGCCAAAGTCCCGAAGGGGAGAGTCTTTGAGGACAGTTCACATATTCTGGAGTCTGCTAGTGTAGGGTGTGTACTGCAATGTCATAAAGATAGAAAAGTTCGTACTTACCAGGCCCTTGTAGAATGAAAAATCTGCACCGACTTGCTCCTCAGCCGAAGACTGTCCCTAGCAGCATTCCTCCGATACAGCTGGGCGGAGGAATCTTCCAGGAACTACAGGAGGGCACATCTGGGAACTGCTGGGATGATGTCATCTCTGGAGATGGAACCTTAGAACAGGAACAAAAAAGGAAAACAGCTGGTCTGACGTCATCCGATTACCAGGCGATGGATCAGGATACAGCTGGGCTGGTGTCCTCTCTGGATCTGAAGTCATCTGGTGGGCCAGTCGATGGATTCTGGAAAGGCTAGTACACTATAGAACTGATGAATGTGGGGCACCTGAGTCCTGGATGTCCATACTGGTGGATCAATAAAGGCATTGCAAAGGCTGGTGTGGCAGTATTGACTACCACTGCTCGGCTTTCCATCTAGTAGGCATGGGCACATTTGCTGGGAGGTCCTTGCATTGAGGCCAATAGTACAGGGGGTCAGGAGCCTGAATTATTACCCCATCTGGGCACACATAATTCACACAGTGGAAGGTTTCACGTCCCTCTCCATCCACTATTTGTACTCTGTCCATAAAGAGTGTCCTGCATCTCTTCCACTGGGTATATTTCTCATGAAACAGTCTGTTTCTGACATGCTTGTTTGCACCAGGATGCACACATTTCACTGCTAAGGCCCAGATCCAGGATTTCCTGCTGCTCTCAATCTCCTCCCAGACTTTCCGAGGAAAGGTAGGAAAGGTAATCCCATAGATCTCATTCGCCTTCCTATGAACCAGTCTCTCCTCTTTACTAGCCTTAGTCAACCTGAGACCGCTGGCCTGGCTTGGGGGCAGCCAGTCCTGGTTCTGCCAGCTAGGCATCCTTAACGAGATTAAAAACGGATCCCTGACTTCTTCTTCTTCTTGCATAGCCAGGCCAGTGGCATCACCACTCTCTTCGATGCATTCCTGTGAAGCAAGAGCTTGAGGCTGTGTACCCGTTCCTTTTTCACAAGGCCACATAGGTTACCCCTCATTTTCTTCCTCAGTGAGGATCTGAGCCCAGGAGTGAGCAGTCATCCTCACTTCTGAGACTATCCGCTCATCACTAGGCGTGGAGGTCAACATCTCCCATTCAAAGGCCTCCCACATCTCATCTTCTCCTAAGAGACTCAGGCTAGGCCCCCCCCAGGGGTCTACTGATGCTTTATCTGAACTTTCCTTCTGAGATCCAGCATCCGAAACTTCAACATCTGGTTCTGTCTCTAAATCTGCACCCTCTAGCTTTGTGCCACACTCCCCTGAGGGGCCTTCTTCAACAGGCTCCGCCTGGTGCTGTGTGCTGCCAACTGCAGATTCCTGAACCTTTGTCCATGTGGGAGCCAAATGAATCTGGGGCATTTTATACAAGCCATAATTTTCCAGGCACCCAGCACAGTGAGGTATCATGAAGACGTCCCTTCCAGCGTTTAAGCAAATTTGACACACATGCACTGGATATCCAGGAATCGCCGCATGAGGAGGCAGTTGTCCTCCATAATGACACCTTTCAATCTCCCTTAATCTATTTACTACTGCTGTTACTGCAGCCCGGGCGTGATCCGGGTAGCGAGCTGGTCCTGAGGCCATAACTGCAAAGAAAACAAACAAAAGCTCACTGTTACTGAAAGTCCCACTTTACTGAACACCTTCTTTACTTTTAAAATAGCTCCTCTGCTGCTGTGTTTACTTTACTACCCCACCCTGTAATGGTGGCGGTAGCACTCCTGTGCATCAGCATTCAGAAATTGGGTCAAGCCACTGCGCATCCGATTTACACACACTACTGATAACTTTTGCTCAAACTGCACAAACTTGCACTGTTCTTTTTCTAACACAGTTACATGATTTTCCACTGACTTTTTACTTGCTGGAAACATTTCTTTAACTCACAGTCCCTAAAGTCTCAGGATTTTAAGCACAGGCTTGCCTGTAAACTAGTGCTGCACATTTGGCTACAACTCACAGTCTCTCTCTGGCTTTAAAACTTTAAACTGATGCTGAACTCATAACTATTCACACAGTCAATGGCCTAGCAGACTTGCACTTGCTGATGGAACTTGACACAGTCGTTACTTGCAAAGCGACTACACAGCTGCACACATATTTAGCTGACTTTTGGCAGGAAATCACTGTTTGAGCAACTTTTACTGTTGGTACTTACTGTTATCAGTAGCTGTTAGCTGCGATGGAAAATGGCCTACAGCCAGACTTGGAGGCCTCAGAAAGAAAACGGGTGGGCAGTCCTGCCGATCATCTCCTTGGTCACCACACTCGCAATTCAGATAATCGAGATGCAGGTTGAGCCCGATTTTAAACAGAACAGTCTATTTTTGATAGTTTTACAGCACTTTTTAATCACCGTGATGCTCCTCCACTAGCCAGTACATGCACTCCACTCACACTTCCTCTCGAATGCTGGGCAGTCACTGTAGAGCTGGCTGAGGGGCAGGACTGATGGCAGCCTCACCAATCACACAACGCCATGCAAATGAGCCTCTTCTTCCTCGTGAGTGCTCTTCTCCTCACGGCAATCGTCGAGCAGGCAAATTTAAACTGCAGAAACCACTCTTTTTTTTTTCAACTGACTCCATGGCGGGAGCCCATTTCAGCCATTTAGCATGGCCATTCACACAGCAAGTTTCATAGTTCATTCAAAAGCATTTCCAACGTCCAGGGCACAATTTTCCTGTTGCTAACCCTAGTCTTCCACACTTTTCTTAATCACACAGTTCTTTTAAAAAGCAGGCAAAAACACTGTAAACATTTGATGCAGGACAAGGGCACACACTTTTAGCTTTACTGCTCCTTGGTAAACAGTTGGCATTTTAACAGCAGTATAAGATCCACAGCACACAGCCACACACTAGTTAACTTGCTTCAGCTTTTTGGGCTACGCACTGCCAGATAGCCAAAATGCTAGCCCCTTGCCTGAGCACCTTTCCTCCCAGAATTAAATCCAAAGTGGTGCCTCCATTTTTGTAACCCCCAACCCCTGCCTTTTAGAAAAATGACAGGTGGCATGCTGTTGAAGCTGACAGCAGTACCTGGTGGGGACTGGGTTCGGGGAGGACTAGGTTACTCGGCACAGGGGGCCTAGGTTTGGCTACTCTGCACAGGGGCACCCAAGTAAATCTGAACACAGGAAGCAATAACTGTAATGTCCAAAACCAGGAATGGGATTCTACAGTGTGGCTTTTATTCACATCCCAAACTGAACAAACAAAGCATAGATGTACCCCCACGGTACTTGTACACTACTTGGGTTTTCCCCATGGCTCAGCTCCCCCGCCGGCCACTTGATCTGCGGTCCATATGGGAATGAACCAGTTTTCCTGTTGGTGGCTCCCCAAACCACCTTAGAGCCTTTGACTCATAAAGAGAATTTTTCTTCCAATCCCATGTCTGGGTACTTCCCTCATCACTGGCCAAGTGCATGAGGCAAAGTAGAAATCCACAGAGCAAATCCATAGAGGTGGACCTGGTTACTAAAGATGGGGGGTCTCCCACCTCCAGCTCCCACAATCCATACCCGGGCCATTTCTCTGGAAACTAAACAACACTTTTGAAAGCTTGGCAATGTAGATTACTGGGTAGACGTATGTCACATCTCGTCTACATGTCTTGACTTCCCCTATGTGCCGGACTTGAACATACTTTTACTTTTGGCTAAGCCTATTACTCTAGGCCTCCCACTACTTCAGTAGTCCAATCCCCACTTTAACACAGTTCAGGATGAAACATGGGCCCCTTAGAAAGAGACGAACTCACCCTTCGGTTGCAGGTGCCCCTCAGGCAAATCACAAAATCTTCTTGTGCCCCACACATGTGGACAAAATAAGGAAGCTTCTTCCTCCAGCTGTAGCCAGGGGGTTGCCCCTGGAATAGCAGGCAAACCTTCCTGCCCCATCCCCTCAAGGATGGGGCACAGAGACCCGTATCAGCGGTCTCCACCACTTTAAAAACAGCTTACTGTGTCTCTCTTTAGGTGGAAACACACATCTTTCCCTAACTGTAGCCCTATTTCAGGGCTGAGGCTCCAAGAGCCTGAGCACAGAACTGCTGTGCTCCTCTCACGACAATCTCCAACTGCAACTACTACCAAATGACTGTTCAAACCTCCCAATATTCTACTCTAACTCCCTTCTGCAGATTCCATTGTGGCTCATGCAGCTGCGATAGTTCTATGGTCATGTCATCCCTCAGTCTCAGCTGAGACTGAGAACAGAGTGAGACAGTGTGAAATCCATTTAACTGGAGTTTCACAAGCTGCCTTCCCTGCCTACCACTAGGTCTTACTGTGATTCTAGTAACCCCGGATAACAAGGGAGTTACATAAGAAAATGAACTGCGCATGCATGAGAACAGCATTTAATTTTCTTAATAATTTGAAATCTACACATTTTTCAGTAAACTCACCAATCAAAGAATTATCCTTGGGACAAACCTGAAAGATTGTGAATTACAAGCAAGAATACCAGTTTACAATATTTTATTTGGCATGGTTAACTTTGTCTGTTGAATCAGCAGGTGAGTTATTTAAGTACGTTTAAAGTACAATAACCAACCCAACAGAAACTATGTACTCTACTGTAAAATATTTTAAACTGTTCTCTCCCAGTATAGCCACTCTAGCAAGAGGCTGACACTGCAAAAAGATTAACAGTAAGTGAAAACAAATACGCAGATAAGACTGGATTCTCAGCAGTACTGCAAATTCCTAACGTTTTTTTTTTACTTTTTTATTTATGAGACTGTGCAAAGGTAAAAAAAAAACACATACATATAAACAGTATATGCAGCAATGTCCATTCAGAAGAACAATTATCACATGGTAAATGCACAGAAGAAGAATACTCAGCACTAACCCAAGGCTCCGTCCAGCTCATTATCATCAGCAGAAAAGAGGAAGTTATTATCCCGCTTTACAGACAGCTGGTGAGACCACATCTGGAGTACTGTGTGCAGTTCTGGAGACCCAATCTCCGCAAAGACATAGACAGGATGGAAGCTGTCCAGAGGAGGGCAACTAAAATGGTGCAGGGTCTGCACCAGAAGACATATGAAGAGGGACTTAAGGAGCTTAATATGTATAGCCTCGAGGAAAGGAGGGAGAGGGGGGACATGATAGAAACTTTCAAGTGCCTCAAGGAATCAACAAAGTCCAAGAGGGTAGCATCTTCCAAAAAGAGGTGTGCAAGAACAAGGGGCACAATGTAAAGATGGGGGTGGCTCAGAGGTAATTTAAGGAAGTATTTTTTCACAGAGAGGTTGTGGATGCATGGAACGGCCTTCCGGAGGAGGTTGTGGAGTCAAAAACAGTGGTGGAATTCAAGCATGCATGGGACAGTCATAAGGCAATTCTGGGGGGGGTAGGAAGAAGTAGGCTGCTGGTTAACTAGGATCTGCAGCTTATCCATTAGGTAGGGAATTGAGCAGACTGGGTGGGCCAAGCGGTCCTTATCTGCCGTCAAATTCTATGTTTCTATAAAGGAGTTATATTCCAACAGGGTGAATCCATAGAAGATTTCACTCTCACTTCAAAAGGAGTTTTTCCCTGCTCCTCATGGAATTGAAATGACTTGCGGAGGGCTCAAACCTATAAAAGTAATGTAAGTCATAATACATAAGGCCTAAGCTCAGCTAAGTTGAATTTTATCTTACACATTTAGGTGTCAATAACGCAACATTGTGCAAAGAGAAGACATGCATAAAGGAAACCATCAATTCACAAACTGAGGTGTGTCCACCAGTGCACTATATTTGTCTGAAACATTACCCTTAAGGAAATTAAGGAAATTATTCAGATATCCAAAGCAGACAGAATATCAGATAACAAACCATTAACCAAATCACCTGTAATCGAGAAACATTTGTACAACCATCAGTACAGCCATATGCCTTTTTATATTTTGCTCACAGAGACCAACAAAGTCAGATAAAAGAGATGAATATTTGTAGTATGTTGGCACAATGCAAGACTAAGCCAGTACATTAGTTATTAGAACCTACTGTTCAGCCAATGGTTATCCCCATCAGACTCCTGCTCATTAGCGTTAACTGAAGATTTATGTTTCTCTGCAAAATTCATTGCAGTCTCAGGATCTTTATAGTTATGCATTTTGTTCTTATACTGTACCTATAGATGAGCTAGGAATGGTAGCTGCAACACAACCAAGATCTTTTTCATGGCCTGCAGCTGGCATTTATGAGCTTGTGTATCGGTAGAAATGTTAAAAAAAAAAGCCAGCTTATTCCCCTCCTAGACAGTGTATCTTCAAGACATAGCAGCCTGCAACAAAGGGATCCTTGCTTCCAGACAAGATCGTGTTGCAATTGCTGTCAGTGGATGTTGTGCTGCCCTATCCCTGGGATGGGCCCAAATTGGAATCATGAAGGACTTTACAGTTTTCACCCCAGCATCCAAGGGCAAGAGGGTCAGGCCCATAAAATAAGATGCTCTGACACTGGCACAAGCTCCAGACAGCTAATGAAACATGGTAGGAAGTTGACTACACTAATATAGATTTGCCAGAGGCCATTTTCAAGCATTTCTGCTTTGGCTTTCAGGAAGGTAATAGCCATAAACCAAGGTTGCATTTACTGCTGACTGCTACTCAACCCCTTGCGTCAGCTCTGTGATTAGGAGTAGGGACAGTAGGCTCTTTTATGCACTGGTGTCTGTAACAGAATGACCATTACAGAACCAGTGTAACATTACCTCCATTCGTGTGTAAAGCAGATCTCTTCCACTACCACAGTGAATGTTTGACCAAAATGCATTCTCTGCTTGCCATGGTTCACCCCAATGTGTGCCAGTACACCCCACCGCGTATTCGGGAGGTTTCATTACCTCCTGAGGAAATCAATTAAGGATCACACTTCCGTGGGGATGCCAGAATAAAAAAAGACAGAATAAAGAGGCAGATTTGCCGAAATAGGAGCCACATGTAAATCAGAACGCAGAACGAAATGGACTGCAATGGTCCAACAATGTAATGTTACCGTGGTTCAGGACATCGGCGTGTAAAAGCACCTAGAGACACTGAAAGGCCATAAAAGAAAGAAAGCATGCAGCCAGGCATGCAGGAGAACTGGATGGTATTAACGGATAGCAGGCTTTAAATGCAGCAGTAAACATGTGCACTGTAGCTAGGTGAGGTGATGGTATTTTATGATTTATGGAAAGTATTTTAGCAAAGTCACTCTAAATTTACATGAGTGAAGAGACTTAAAGTAGTAGTACAGTCAACATTTGCAAAAACATATGTTGAGCAGTGTGTGATTTGTGTGTGTAGCCCTGGGGTGGCCTTCACTTTGTTTTCTAATAAGAGTTTTTTCTAAATTAGCCTGTCAGTTATATGTTAGTTTTATGGCCCTGGGGTCTCTATTTTAGTAAAGTTTATTGCTCTTCTTTTTCCTACAATGCCTCCTGTCCCATGTGACAGTGATGTGTCCAGGACCTCTGAATCTGGAAGTACTAGAGATAGGAACCTGGTGTTCTGGCCTCCACTAGGTAGCACTAATTCAATACTTTTGTTTTCTGTATGTGTGTCAGGTCTAGCCAGCATGACTAAATGTTGTTCTTTTAAAACTTTTAATTTCATAAAAATTCACACAGCCATTAAAAAGCACAGAAATCACCCTAGATCATCAATGCTGTAATTAGTAAAGACTTCAGCTGTTTTCTTACAGAATAACCCACTCAATTAGCCCTCAAATATTTGCTAAGCAGTAAATGTAGCCATCAGTGCTCACTGGATAAGGAAAGTTGCAGAGCTCTGCTGTTGTAAACTGACTGCAAAGCAGTGCTTGCTGAATCCATGGTCATGGCTACATCACTGTCACATGAGACAGAAAGCATTATAGGAACAAAAAGAGCAAACAAATATGTTGAGATAGAGATCTCCAGGGGCCGTAACACTACCATAAAACTAGCAGGATAATTTAGAAAATAATCCTAATAGCAGACAAAGTGATGGACATACTAGGACTACACACACAAATCAAAACACTGCACAACATATGTTTTTGCAAATTCTGAGTGTACTACTCCTTTAAGAAAAGTAGACTACTGAAGTGCTATTTTCATTTGTGTGCTAGAGTGATGCATACTATATAAGCCTTTGAAGGAGGTAAAATAAATATTTAAAGCTAGTAAAATAATTATGTGAAGGTATGTGGTAGCCATACATAATTACAGCAAAGCCATATACATAAATGTAAAAAGACTATTGCAAAATGTGATAGAAGGAATTATACCAATAAACAAATAATATCTGTTTTTTAGAAAACATCACAGCTATTCATTTCTAAGAAATAAGTCCATGTAATTTGTCTTCTGTATTATGATACTGTATGTGGAACAATAATGTGTATGATTGTGCTGTATATTAAATGTGTCTAAATAGAAACTTAAAGAAAAAAGTCCCCTCAAGAAGCCATTACAGTGTAAAACATCAGGCAGGGTTTTGTAATAAAACATTGAAATAAGTTATCAACAGCCTAGAAATCTGCATTGTCTTTTATTGAGAACTTTTTTTGAGAAAAAGTAGTACGCCGCCTCACATCCCCCTTTTCATATTTTCTATTGGATTAATCTGCACAGGGTGTGCTCCTTTCCCATTCAGCATACAAAGAACTGAACAGATTCCTGCAGCATTCTTGGGACTGGATATCCGTCAGCGTGGCCTGATATTTCATAAAGACAAGGTAGTTCTTCATCTGACTCTGGAAATAATGTTGAACTTTAACTTGTCATTACAACTGAATCAGGAACTGGTGTTGTGTTTCTGAACAGCTAAGAGAGAACTTGGATATTAGTGTCATCGCCTTGGATGTCAGATGGGCTGTCAAATAATGACTTGTGCTGTACCAAGGACAGATGTTTGCCTAGTTTGTTCCAATGTTTAGAAAAAGGGGCTAAAAGCCATCAAATCGACCCTAGCTCGCCAGATCCAAGATTGTATTACTGAGGTGTACAAATCAGCGGGCTGGGAGAGTGAGTCAACGCACATTCCACTAGAGCACTGGCAGCATCATGGGTGGAATGAAGAGGAAATTTGCATCATAAGGCTGCTACATGGCCATCCATCTTAAATTTACAAAGCAATATGAACTGGATGCAGCCTCTTCCTCTAAGGCAGCACTGGGTGATAAAATTATCCAGGCTGTGCGCTGTGTTTTCATAATCATGCCTCTATCCTTCTCTTCGGTTTTCTGTCTGACCTCTTTATCTGTTGTCTGAGCCTCTCATTGAATATACTGCTATCTACTGTCTGGGTACTTTCTTTGGCCTTCAGCTATACTGAACTGTCCCACCCAGGTATTGGTGATGGAACTACTTGTAACTACATCCCACTCATTTGGAGAGATAGATGCACCCCTCTGCATTGGAGAAGCTATATTGTCTTTAGGAAAAACAAGTGGTGAAGTAAAAACCTATTCCCGTTTATCCTGTTTTCCTATTCTCCTCTCAGTGTCTTGCATACAATATCTTGGCTTGTTTTCCTTTCTGGTTTCTAGCATAATACCCATTGTTTCTATATATTTGCACTATTGGCAGCTGTAAGAATGTTACCACAGTAGCTACCTTGTGACTGAATGTTCATAGTGTGTAACTATTACTGTTAGTAAGGCAAATAAAATACAGGGCTGCACTGACTGGTAAGGCTGCCCTTGGAATACTGTACACAGTTCTGGGATATTACAGGAGTTGATAACGTATATCAGAGACAGCAATTCAAGTGACTTTATTTGTGACATCAGCAGAAGAGTATTATATGTTTGCATAATTGCCTTTCCGTTGGCAAATTTGTTGGGCAGTCTCGGAATCTACCCTTTCATGGTCTGACTATACTACCAGGAAGGTGTCTGCTCAGGTGAGAAAGCTAGACAGGGTCAGCTGGAGCTGCAGCATGTGTGTATGGACTGAGTTAGCATATTTCCCCTGCACTGTAGTCATTGTGTAGGTGCTATTCAGGTTGCTTGTTATTAAAAGTTGAAAAATTACATCTAGTTATACCAAACTGTAAACACTCATTGAAATAGATATTTTAAAACTAGATTTGCTCGATACTTGGAATTCACTACCATTGGAGTTATTGTATAGTAAATGCTTAGGGCACTTTAAAAGTGGTTTGAGACTGCATTTGAAGAACCTGGAGACATGTAATTGTTTTAGATAATTAACTGTTAATGATGGGTTTTATGTATGACATGGTATTTTGTACTGCATTTATTGTTACTGTCATTTATGTATTTTTTAATGCCACATTTTTCCTCCACCTCCTCCGCATTCCCCTTCAACCCCCGGCCACCGGCACCTGCACCCCTTGAGTCAGTGGGGTGTGTGAATCCATATAACCCATAGCACTCATCTAGCCAATGGCAGGATTCCCCCCCAAAGGGACCTGCGGCACGGAGCTGGTGAAGATGCCATGTGACTTCATAGGTGCAGGGCTGGCCATCAGCCGCCGCGGTTACCCCATCAATTTTCTACCATTTTTCACCCACTGAGGAGCCCATCGTGCAATGACATCAATGCATGTATGTGCAGATGTCCGCCATGCTCCTCCCCCGTGTATGCCCGCAACTGTGGAGCACCTAGCCTCCACAAGGTGTCACTGCAGCATGGCGCATGTCCCTAGCCCACCTCAATGGAAGGACAGCAGTCACAGGATGCTCAATCCTTCCCTCCCCCTGCCAGCCCCCAGTGGCCTGAGTCCATTCCCGAACACAGGTTGCCGGCGAGGAGCGAGGTATGATGTCCAGCGCCTCAAACCTCAGCACCACCAGGCCAGCTTATCATTTATGTATTGTAATGTCTTTGTACTTTGACTGAGCCACCTTTGAAAGAGGCACTTGTGCTTGAGAGTTTTCCCTTTTAATAAGTTCAAATTCAAATTCAGAATATGTGGTCTGGCTGGTGCAGTGGTGTTGGGGTGATATATTAAGCTGCCATGTTGGATAGCCAGGCTTACATGCTGCACCTGACTGTCATCCAAGGCATTTGGAATCTCGGGTGTGCTCAGTCCCATGGGGGGAATCATTCATCCTGCTGCATGAGCTTCTCCTTTGGTAATGATTTGGAGCAGCATTGATGTTGTGGGGGACCACACAACATTCGCTCTAGTGCCGGGCACTGGGTGAAATTTGCACATAATCTCACAGCTTACATAGTGACAAAAATTCTTGAACATTTCCAAGATATCTGACTGCTTATAACTTAACTGCGCTAAAGATAAAGACATGGTAATTGGTATGTTTAACTTTTACAGTACTGTCTGAGCTCCTACCTTATAAGTTGGATTTTGGTTGCGTACCTTTAAAGTTAAGGGGAAATCTCCTATATTAAATATTGGTGACATTTTGCAAAAGACCTTCTGAATTTTTCATGATATTTTGCAAATGTGGAATTAGTAATTTGGTGTAAGTGGAGGACTAAGGAGCCCCACCGTAGGCATTATGTGAATACCACAATATGGTATTAGTGTACCACAATCTGTCCCAGGCTCTGGCTACCAAATTATATGGGGGGGGGGAGATTTGGAGCTCCAAATATACCAAATATAACAAAACAAAACTAAATATTAATTGGTTTTGTTAGAAATGGGGAGCTTTTCCCACCCTCCAATTTATTTTTCAGTTTTATCCTCCATGATGACTGCTGCTAGCACAGTTGGCACAGCACAGCACAGCACAGCACAGCATGTGCTCTTTCTAACTACCCGTAGAACAACCATGGAACTAATAGACACTCTGTAGTTCTATGACTACTACAGGATTGGTTGCGTAGAGGTACCATAAACAACTAGTGGGGTCCTTAGTCCTCCACTTATGCCAGTAATTCTTCCCAGATGTCACCAAATGAGCTTTAAGTTTCAAACAGCGTTAGTCTGCCTTGCTCCCCACCCTCATGCATCTGCAAAGGCCAGGCACTGTAGTGGCAGCACCAGATGAAGTGACACAGGATAGACTAATATGGAGAAAAAGGGGAGGTTCATGGCAACCTGATGCTCCCCAGTCACCCACTCCTCACTGGTCTGCTGGTTGTTCTGCAAGATTCCACCATTCCCTAAATCCTGGAGAGAAGTTAGGCCCCAGTGTGGTGGTGAAGCCACAGGGACAGAGGGGTTCAGTATCTGAAGGACTGTTAGTACCTGCCAGTTGGTATAGAGGCAGGAGGTGGTGTGAGGGGTTATTTCAGCAACTCCACCAGGAAAAACAGAATGCAACAGAAACAAAATAACAAAAATAAAGTCTGGTTTAAGTTATAAAATGAACCACTAATCAGGTAAAGAAGATGCCCCAGAGAGCCCTTCTCCAGCTCAGCTGATGAAGGGGGGTAGGTAACAATGAATGTAGTCAAGTTAGTTCAGTGACCTGAATCGAGAAGAAGAAAGCTTATTGCTTTAAAGAGAGACTTGAAAGCCAGGTGATCTGAAGTTTTCAAAGATTGGGATGTGGTGCCTCTCCAAACTTCAGGGACTGTAAGGGCCACCTGGTTCACTGTGTATAAGGGGGTCCCACTGCCTTCCATTCAGTGTCTGGCTAAAGCAGGTTGTTGGACAACATGTTTCTGTGATGGCAACAGAAAGCTACCGTCAGCTTTTCCAGAAATGCAGCTGGTTTGCATGTATTACAACATTGTTTCTCTTACTGCATGATGGTGATATGTAAGCAATAACACACCACAGGATGTGCAGTTATTGGGTCAATACCGCACACCTCCCAACTCAATGCGTTCGAGGCACGAGGCATTAGCCAAGTGCCCATCAACCACGAGGGGGGAGGGGGGGACTGTGGTAATTACCCAATAACCGCAAGCCCTGAAGTGTGTTTTTATGTTAATAAAATGGCATCAAAATAATAAAAAACACAAGACTAAATAAATCTTTCATCTAACAATAAATAAATCTTCATCATTGGTAAATCAGTTCTCATACCACACAACTGGGGTTGCCCCATCAAAGAGATCAAACTGGTTGGCAGGTAAATGACTGAGGTTGTTATTTGAACCTTTTTTTGTTTTCCCAGCTGTCACAGTTACTGACAGTTCTGTAGCAGTATAGGTCCAAGACTTGAAAGGCATTTTCCAGACTCATGTGGTTATTAGTCAATTACAGCATAGGTCTAGACAGCTATTGACCAATGAGATCCCAGGATCTTTTTTTGCCCTTTTTATAAGGTCATATTGGAAGTACTGTATTATTTGTCAGTCTAGCCACCCTTTCTCATGAAAATATAGTTAAATTACAGTCACGTTGTTGTCAGCTGCATACACGGTATTGTAAGTGCTGGTCCCCCTGACAGAAATCGGTGCTAGCAGGTTGACTTGTTAAAAGGTTGGGAATATTTTCTTAATAAAGTATTTTTATTTTGTATAAATGTTTATAGGACATGCTCGGCTTGTTTAAGCTACATGTTGGAATTGTTTATATTTGTATAGCTCATTTAAAAAACAAAATGTAGCAATGACTAAAACAAAACAGATTATCTTATTCACGTTCTTGCATATGTTACTGTTTACAAACATTCTGTTTATCAGTTTTCATTTCACAAATAGTTTGTCTGTAGTAGGTTCTTGGGCTTATGAAAGGCACCAACCAGATTGCCAGCACTGGAGACAATTACTGTAAGTCATAATAGGCTGTGTGTGACATCACAGATATTTCTGCAAAGGATTATAGGATCATTAATTTAGGATTATGACAACACATAAGTGAACAGCAAGAGCAAATGAGTTCCACTGTACAGATATCCTTTGTCATGTAAATGTCCATAGTAGTAAAGAATGAGGGGAAGCAAAATAAAGAAAACAAAATATGTATATATATATATATATTAGAGGCAAAAAACTCCATTTAATGCATTAGTTAGGGTTGTTCCACACCGACAAAAGTGAGGAAATTCGATTGTTAGGGTTGAGAAATACATGGCCCCTGCCCACACCCCCAACCGGCCGAAGGTGTACATTACGACTGTCGGTCATAACTCTCACCCCATCACATGTGTAAAGAAGCAGAGGTGTAGGAGAATGGGGCAAGAGTTAGGACCAACAACCCTAATGCGCACCCTGATACCGGTTGGGGGTGTGGGCAGGGGGGGCCAAGGGGGGCTTTCAACCCTAACTCTGAATTTCCTCACTTTTATCAATGTGGAACAACCCTAACTAATGCATTAAACAGAGTTTTTGCCTCTAATTTCCCTTCTTTTTGAGAATGATAATGAGAAATAGTGAATGTAATGATGTCTTGTCACATAGTAACATTGTGCCCGAAAACGCAAATAGTAATGGGCATGGTGACGCAAAGCAAAACAGAAAGAGAAACAGTAGTGTATAGTGTAGACAGAAATGTTAAAAACAACAACAAAATGTTAAAAACAAGCGCAAATGAAAACGCAAAGGGTAACGCACATGGTGGCGTAGACGTGAATGGTAAGTGAAACGGGAATGGAACTGCAAGCGAAAACGGTAATGGTAACAGTAATGTAAGCACACAGGCTGGTTTTCCCCAAAAGCTGCATAAAGAAAGACAGTGAGTACACAGAACGTATGCATAATAATGGTTCTCAGAGCAGAAAATGAGGAATTGAAATACTAAATTGCTTATATCTCAGGAACCGTACGACCTGTAAAAAAAAATAATGATTTATGACTTTCCTGGCTAGTTTTGCATTTAACGCCTAGTAGGGGGCTAAGGATTTTTCCAATGAAAAGTCCATATCTCGCACTGTTTCCAAGATACGGGCCCTGAAAGGTGCGGCGAACGCCATAATGTTATCCTATGGGGAAAAAAAGAGAAGTTCGGAGTGCCATCATTTTTGCTCTCTGTAATATTTTTTCACCAAACCACAAAAAGGCACATCTGTGGGATGTTGGCTGTGTTGCCTACAAATTTCAGCCCAAAAGACCAAACCGTTATTTTTCAGCAGAGCGCCAAAGGACTCCTGTAATTCGTCGGACGCCGTAATGTTATCCTATGGGAAAAAGCATCAACTTTGGAGTGCCGTAACTTTGCTGCCGTGTAATATTTTTTCAACAAAATACTGAAAGGCACATCTGTGAGATGTCAGCAGCAATCCCTCCAAATTTCAGGCCAAAACATAGAACCGTTGTTTTGCAGCAGGGTGTCAAAGAATTGCTGTAATTTTCCCACAGCCTAGAAAAGTACTGTTGAAGTTTGCTAAAGCTTTCGCAAATTCATTCGACAGTGTCGCAAGTGCGACAGTACTTTGCGAAAGTACTTTTTCCAGAAATTTGAAAAACATATTTCTGGGGTGTTTTACCCCAAAATAAGACATGGCTAGCATTCTCAGGGTCCGACTAGGTGAATACAAAAATAATTAGGTTGCTAGAGGGTCCCAATTTTAAATCGCAAGCATTTATCTGATCGCTAACTGAAAACAAAATGGCGGATTTGCGACAGTAAAAGGGCCATTTGTGAAAATAAAAACTGCATTTGTGACATTGTCGAACTTTCTGTTAACTTTTCCTATTGACTTATAATGGGAACTTGTTTTATGAATAACTTTTGAACCGTTTAACATTTTTTCACGAAGTCTTCAAAAGGCACATCGGGGACCCCAGCTGCACGTTTCCTTAAGATTTTGAACCAGTTCTGCAAACCGTGCAACCTGTAGAGATGACAGTAAAATTCCAGAAAAGCGCAAACATGCACGCAGATCACGCTTAATAACTCCACAGCTGTATATGCGACCAGTACAAAACTTGGCAGATCCCAAGGCATATGGGTCTTGATCATGTTTTCCAAATTTCAGGCAAATCCGTCTAATGGCTGCAAAGTTATTAACGTGCACAATTTGGGGTTTAACATGTAAATGGCTCCTCAACCCTAACTATAGTGGCACTACCGTGCCACTGTAATGTACATATATATATAGATAGATAGATATATATATATATATTTATAAAACATTTATATATTTATAGTATATTCTTTGCAAAAAAAACTTTATTACTGCACTAGTTAGAGTTAAACTGACAAAAGTAGGGAAATGTGGCATTAGTGTTTCCAACTCTAACACCCCACCCTCCAGGCATCAGCAAAAAAAAATGTAACAGTTTCGTCTCTTCTGCATCTTTGCAAATCAGGCGTGAGGTGCACCTTGGAGTTGTCAACCCTAAAGCTCATCCCATTCTCATATATTCTACACATCTCAGCTTCTTTAATGATTGAGTGGGGTGAGTGTTAGGGCTAAGGCACAACTCATGCCTGATTTGCAAAAACACAGGATAGGTGAAACCGTAATGATTTTTCCTGTTGCTACCTGGAGGATGGGAGTGGGGTGTTAGGGTTGGAAACCCTAACACCACATTTCCCTACTTTTCACAGTTTAACCCTAACTAGTGCATTAACAAAGTTTTTTTTGCAAAGAATTTTCCTTTCCTTTTGAGATACTGGAATCATATCCTCATTCACACAGATCCCTTTGGGACCTGATGCCCTGAGGCAAGGAAACACTCCATCCAACTACAGAAGTGCAGGGCCCTTGCGGGCATGAACTTCAGTGAAGCAATGGATGTGAAGAATCCATGGGGCTGTCTAGTGGGCTGCTGAAGCACAGGGCCCTGTTGTCCTTGTGTTTCCATGTGGCCACAGATACAGATACACAGGGCAAAGAGTGCATCTATCAGCCAATTCACAGGGCTCTCTGCCACCCAGGGGTGCAGAGGTCCAGGGCCATATGCCAAAAAGGCAGTTGCCTTCACTGTATGGTACCCAGGCCCATGTGGACAACCCTGCACCTTTTATTTCTTGGCTAGGGGGGTGTTGCATTACAGCACCATCCCCCCACCTTCACCCCATCCAGCTGGGTCACTGAGCTCAACCCCAAACTGAATTCACCAGCACGGCATCACAAAGCATACCCATTGGGGTCAAGAGTGACACTACACACAAACATTTTTGACAATTATATAGATATTTCTTTTTCAATTTTGACCCCAAATTGTCAAGATACTCATTTTATGATTCGCCTTATAAACATGACATGTAACATTTATAGTATACTGGCTGAAATGTCATTTTTCACAAGAAGTGCGAAAACACATCTCATCCAGAATTAAAAAAAAATGACACATATTTAAAAAAGGCAATAGAAGTTCTGTGCAAAATTATCGTCCAATTAGCCTGACTTCAGCGGCTGGTAAATTATGGAATGAGTAATGAAGTCTCTAATAGATCAAGATTGTAAAAAATTAGGAATTTATGATTCAAATCAGCATGGGTTTACTCCCAAGTATTCCTGCACCACCAATCTGATATCTTTTTACAATAATATAAGTACTCTACTAGATGTGGGTATCCCTACTGATGTAATTCTTTTGGACTTTAGTAGAGCTTTCGATAAAGTCTCACATGAAAAACTCATTATTAAAATGCACAATCTAGGTTTGTCACTTGATATTATCAACTGGACTTAAAACTGGATGACAAATCATTCTCAGAGAGTCAGAATTAATGATATATTGTCTAATTCGTATAGTGTGACAAGTGGTGTACCACAGGGGTCGGTCTTGGGACCAACATTGTTTAACCTCTTTATCAGTGATTTACAAACAGGGCCAAATAACTTTATAGTTAAATTTGCAGACGATACTAAATTGGGGGGCAAGGTTAATCAAGAAAATATTTCTGCATTAAAGAAGGATTTGGAAAAATTAACACTTTGGGCAAATGAAAATCATATGCAGTTTAATCAAGACAAATGTTCAGTAGTGCATTTCGGTGTAAATAATCCAAAAACGATATATCATATAAACGGACTATCACTTCACTCATCAAATTGTGAAAAAGATTTAGGGATATATGTTAATAATAAACTTACATCATATGATCACTGTGTTAGAACTGCTTGCATGACCAACAGACTTTTGAGGCAAATAAAATGCACTTTTGTTAATCGCACTGAACAATGCCTTATTCCATTGTATAGGGCATACATTAGACCGTATCTAGACTATGGCTCCCCTTTCTGGAATCCAAATCAAAAACAAGATATAGCAATTCTTGAACAGGTTCAAAGGAGAGTAACTAGAATGATTCCAAGCTTAACAAACTTGGATTATCAGAACAGATTAAAAGCTACTGGTCTCTTCTCTCTTCAAACTAGAAGATTAAGATGTGATATGCTTATGGTTTTTAATTTAATAAATTCACCAGATCTAATGGAAAAATGTGATCTAACACTCTCCAAAAGGAGACATGCTCTGAGACTGCATAATAAACAGCTTGAAGTAAAAATTTATAAAACCAGCAAAAGGGGAATCTTTTTTTCCAATAAAAACATCCATTGTATGGAACACCTTGCCACAAGAATTGGTAGATGCAACTAGTGCCACTGTCTTTAAAAAAAAATTAGATGTTTGGTTGAGGGATAATAGATAAATAATGTCCCACATAGTGTGGGGAACAGTCTCGATGGGCTCTGGCCTTCTTCTGTTCTTTCATACCAAGTAATACCAAGTAATACATGACACGTTTATGAGGTGGTGTGGAAAAATGGCTAAGTTGAAAGTTTGGACTAAAAATAGTGAAAATTAGTGAAGTTACGAGTGAACATTGAAATGCTGCAATGTTCACTCATAACCTGGGCATTTTACCATATTTGATTGTCAGCACAACCTTCTTTTTACCCAACCTCCTGAACCCAGTAGTGAACATTTTCAAATCCCTGCCAAAACATCATTCCACAGCATTGAAACATTATTCTGTGCCACAGATGCAAAAACACATTATGCCCAGGATTTGAAAAATGACAGCTGTCATGTTCATGAGGTGGTGTTAAAAATGGCTATGTTCAAAATTTGGGGTCAAAATATTTAAAGTTACCTAAGTTAAGAGCGAACATCATAACACTTCTATGTATGTGCATAACTTTGTTATTTTTATATATTTTTTCCCCAAATTTTCAACAAAACCTTTTTATGACTCCACCTCATGAACATGGGTGGTGAAAATATTCAAATCCCACCTGAAATGTAATTTTGCCTACTGACTGCAAAAATCACCTTTCAGGCTAGATTTGCATAATTCCACTGCCATTGGTCATGAGGTGGGGTCCCAAAAGGGCCATGTTGAAAATTTGGGGTCAAAATATGCAAAAATGACAAAGGTATGCATCAAAGTTCAAAACTCAGTTGAAATACACTGAACCGCACTTACATTAGTTTCTCATATTGCAGTTGGTGGTTCCAGCAGCAAGACGTGTCTTCGATTGGAGAGTGGATCTTCACCCTGTGATCTGTTCAGGTCAGTGAGGGCATGTGGGGATGTACGGAGGGTGTGGGGTGGTGGGTGCTGAGTGGGGGTTCGGGTTGGGGTGGGTCAGATTGGCTAGGGTCCATTTTCTTTTTCTGCAGGTTTAAAAAACGTTGAGGGATGGTTTTCTTTATTTAGAAACATAGAAGTTGATGGCAGATAAGGACCGCAAGGCCCATCCAGTCTGCCCATTTCTTTTTCTACCTTATAAATGTGCCATCAGCCTTTGCTCTGTCAGTGGCCTATCTATTCATACTCATCTGTATTGCTCCCTTATGCTTATCCCATGCCTGTTTGAAGCCCTGCACTGTATTCATAGCCACCACTTCCTGAGGTACGCCATTCTATGCATCCACCACCCTTTCTGTGAAAAAGAATTTCCTCACATTCCCCCTTAATCGGCCTCCCTCTAATCTCATGCTGTGTCCGCTTGTCCTGCTGTTTTTCTTATATTTAAACATGTTAGACTCTTTCACCTTGTTAATGTCCTTAAGGTGTTTGAATGTCTCGATCATATCACCTCTCTCCCTCCTTGGCTCTAGGGTATACATATTGAACTCCATTAATCAATCTGCATATGTCTTCTGATGCAGTCCCTGCACCATTTTGATTGCCCTTCTCTGGACTGCCTCAATTTGGTTAATGTCCTTGTGAAGGTGTGGCCTCCAGTACTGCAAGCAGTACTCCAGATGGGGCCTAACCAGTGTCTTGTAAAGAGGAATTATTACCTCCCTCTTATGACTTATGATACCCCTACCAATACACCCTAACATCCCCTAGCCTTACCTACTGCTTTAGAGGTCTGCTTGGATGATTTCAGGTCATCGGTGATGATGATGCCCAAGTCTCTTTCTTCCTTTGTGACTGCCAGCAACTCCCTCCCAGCCTATAGGTGGCTTCAGGGTTTCTCTTCCCTATGTGCATGATCTTGCACTTCTTTGCATTACATCCCAGTTGCCACTCTTCTGACCATTTTAGGTTTATCCAGATCTCTTCTCATTCTGCCCACCCCATCTGGATCATCTACTCTGTTGCAGATCTTGGTGTCATCTGCAAACAGACAAGCCTTACCCTCTAGTCCATCTACAATGTCACTAATGAAGATATTGAAGAGGACTGGCCCCAGGACTGATCCCTGAGGTACCCCACCTGTGACTTGCATCTCTTCTGACTGTATACCATTTGCCACCACTCTCTGTTTTCTGCCTGTCAACCAGTTTGCTACCCAGTTGGCCAACTTGTGACCTATCCCGAGCCTACCCAGCTTATTTATCAATCTTCTGTGTGGAACGGTGTCAAAAGGTTTGCTGAAGTCAAGGTAGGCAACATCAACTGCTCCCCCTTGGTAAACTACTCTGGTTACCCAGTCAAAGAAATCTATGAGATTAGTTTGACAGGACCTTCCTTTTGTAAACCCATGCTGTCTTGGATCCTGTGCCCCTATGGATTCCAGGTGTTGCACTATCCTTTCCTTAAGGAGTGCCTCCATAATCTTGCCCACTACTGAGGTAAGACTGACTGGTCTGTAGTCCGCTGCCTCCTCCCTGCTACCACTTTTGTGGAGCGGGATCACATGATCCCTTCTCCAGTCTTCTGGGACATCTCCTGTGCTCAGAGACTCACTAAACAGTTCTGCTAATGGCTCTGCTAGTTCCACCCTTAGCTCCTTAAGTACCCTGGGATGTATGCCATCAGGTCCCATTGCCTTGTCCACCCTGAGCTTAGCGAGCTCTTGTAGGACCCTTTCTTTTGTGAAGGGAGTGGTGCTCAGTCTGACATGGTGATTGGAGGGTGGGGGTGCCACTAGACAACAGGGAAAGACAGATACATTACAGGGATGACAATTGGAGTGTGGGCGTGCCACTAGATACCAGGGAAAAACAAATATATTAAGAGGACAGCAATGGGAAGGTGCTCTGTAATTTGTAGTGCTGATATCCTGATTTTTATTTTGCTAGCTAGACATAGCAGCAGTATTTTAGCCCAGTAGGTCTAAAGGGCTCTTTTTAAGGGCAAACTGATCACTGGAACAACTTTGTAATAGCGAGGTCGGGAGGTGGTGTCTGGGTCGCGCTGGCTTATAAGTGAGCCCCGTGCAAATGGGAACACTTTTCTCTTTGTGCCTATGCCGTGCGACCTTACTAAAGGTGAGACAGTACAGACAAGTGGGGTTTTCACTGGTTTGGAGCTATAGAAACACGCACTAAATATATTTAAAAAGGACTCAAGACAGGAAGTGAGTTGGGAGCTGTAGCTCTCCCACACTCCCAGGGAACTACTGGACTTCCTGTGTCTGTGCTCTGTAATTTGTAGTGCTGATATCCTGATTTTTATTTTGCTAGCCAGACATAGCAGCAGTATTTTAGCCCAGTAGGTCTAAGGGGCTCTTTTTAAGGGCAAACTGATCGCTGGAACAACTTTTTATTAGTGAGGTTGGGAGGTGGTGTCACGTAGCCTGAAGGACTTCTGGGTCCTGCTGGCTTATAAGTGAGCCCCGTGCGAGCAGGGCGAGCACGAGTGGGGTGTGTGCGCATGCAACTCATGCTAAGATGCGCACTAAGATATGCGCTAAGACACATGCTAAGACATGTGCTAAGACATGCGCTGCACATCTGTGTGTGTGTCAGTGTGGTCAGCGGGGTTCGGGGACTGAAGTAAGTACACATCTTTGTTGGTAGTTAGTAGCAGGTTGTTCTACCATAGGGAAGCTTGTTATTACTAGTCAGTATGGCAGAATTAATTAGAACTATTGAAAGAGACTGGACCTACAAATGTCTAACTTGCTTTATGTACTCCTTATCTGAAACTGAGTTGGTGGACATTGGGACAACATGTAAAAAATGTACCTATATTGCCAAACTTGAAGATGACATTAAGATATTCAAATCCAAGCTTAACACAGTAATAATGAATCAACAAAACATCTATCAGCGTATTGAAGTAATACATGCTACTCAAGTGACCACCTCTTCCTACATAATGTTTGCCCACTTTTATGTCAGCCCTACGATATTACTACCCCATCGGTGTCCAACATAAGGCACTTAAAAGGGGGTCAGTAAGCCACTAAAAGAAGAGACAGGGAACCTGATAGTGAAGAGATTAACAATGAAGGTTGGACCATAGCCTTAGGAAAGCCTCCTAAAAAAGGAAGGCAAAGCTATGGAATTTATATTACCAGTTAGTAATAGATATGCCCATATTGACCAAGATAATAATCACGATACTCAATATTTTGATCATATCACATCAGAGATACCAAATATTAACCCCTTAACCATACCATTAGACCGAGATGATACTAAAGGAATCCCCTCCAAAGCCATATGTACAATAAATATGGATACTGAACTCAAGCAGCCCCCACTATCTGATGTAACAGAGTCTGTTACAATAAATCACATGTCATTGCAACCCCCAGAACTGCATGAGCCAAACCCAGTTCAATCACCCAACATGGAAAACAATGACACAGGCATTACATCACCATCTCAAAAGTCCCGCCCCAAACTTACATCCTTGGTGACAATGATTAAACACATTGACAGATTAGTGTGCAATGGAGACAGGCCAGTAGAACTTGTTGTAGTTACAGGGGAGCCAAGATTTCAGATCTAACCATTATGACCAATACCATTCTTAAAAACAGTAGGGTTAATCCCCTAGTTATTGTTCATATTGGTGTTAATAATATAAATAATACCAGTATGGAGGATATTATAAAATAATTTTCTATTTTAAGTGAGATGTTAATTGCATACAACTGTAATATCTGCTTTTCAGAAATTTTACCTGTGCCCAGAGCTGCTCTGGCCTTAACTAACAAAATCAATGCTATAAATAACTGATTAAGACTATGGTGCTTAAAACAGGGTTTTGGATGCATCTCGCATTGGGAACGTTTTATCGATAGGCCACATTTATTTTCTTGGGACAGTTTACAGCTGAGTAAAAGAGGAAGTAACATTCTAGGTAAAGGAATAGTGGCATATGTTGAGGAACATTTTAACTAAGGGGGGGGTTGTGGTGAAATTGCACAGTCTAATATGAAAGCGAATAATGCTAGTATCTCTTACCTTATCTCTGACGGTTGTAACATTTTATTGACTAATGCAAGAAGTCTGAATAACCAGAAAAAGTGTGAACTACAGGCCCTTATTCTCCAGAATAAAATCACATTTGTTGGGGTTTGAGAAAATTGGTGGGATTCCACATCAGATTGGATAGTAGAGATAGCTGGTTATACGCTCCATCATAAAGACAGAGTCAACAGAATAGGTGGGGGTCTGCCTTTATATTGATAACACAATCAAATCTCACTTAGTTTCCTTTCCAATTAATGCTGACCCAGACACAGAATCAGTCCGACAATACTGGAATAACATCATATGAAAGATCTTTTATTGAGACTTGTAGTGATGCCAGTTTGGAACAACAAATTATGGAACCAACAAGAGGTACTGATATAGTATCCTTGATTTACTACTTACCAACATTCCTGAGGAATTATGCAATATTAGCTTTGGAAGCCCATTACTAAACAGCGATTATATCACAATAACCTGCATCTGTCTATGAGTAAGCATATAACAATTAATCATGTATTAATGAGGGACTGCAAAAGAGCACATCTCCAGTTAATAAATCATGAGATAGAGGCCCGGATATTCAAACTGCGCCATTCTGAGGCGCAAGCCCTTGCGCTGCTCAAAATAGTTGTGCTGGGGTGTGGCCGGGGCGATATTCAAAGGAGTTGCGCTATTGAGCAACTCCTTTGAATATCACCCCCCAGCCACAGCCATTGTGCATGGTGCAGTGGAACTTGTGCCACTGCAAGTTGTCAGAGTTGA
This sequence comes from Neoceratodus forsteri, assembly GCA_016271365.2. Classification (NCBI taxonomy): domain Eukaryota; kingdom Metazoa; phylum Chordata; order Ceratodontiformes; family Ceratodontidae; genus Neoceratodus; species Neoceratodus forsteri. The sequence continues at coordinate 123,259,249 of JADMNL010000023.1, read as the reverse complement.
GCATTAAACTTGCGGTGGCGCAAGTACCATTGCACCACGCGCAAATTTCCGATATTGAAAAGGTGACATGCAAATGGGGCCATAATTCATGCAAGGCGCAGGGGGGCCATTTGCATCTGATTATGGCCCCATTTGCATATCATTAGCATGTAGGTGCACCGATCCCTGAGGACTTGCGCGTGGCCGCCCTGCCAGGCAGCAGCTGTCGGGGACCGACGCACCCTGCAGCCCGATCGTGGGCACAATGTGAAAACAACCCCCCCGCCCACACATCTCCCAATGCCCGATCGCGGGCAGAAAGTATCATGAAACCCCCCCGCCCACACATCTCCCAATGCCCGATCAAGGGCAGAAAGTATCATGAAACCCCGCCCACACATCTCCCAATGCCCGATCGCGGGCAGAACGTAAACAACCCCCAAACAGCTCCCAATGCCCGATCGCAGGCAGAATGTAAAACAACCCCCAAATAGCTCCCAATGCCCGATCGCTGGCAGAATGTAAAAAGACCCCCATCCGAATATCTCCCTGGTGGTCCAGTGGACCGTAATGCCCGATCACGGGCAGAATGTCCAGTGACAACCCCCAAACATCTCCCTGGTGTCTAGTGTCCCCACCCCACCCATCCACTAAGCCCCACCACCGCTCCCCCTCGGCAGCCGGCGGGCGGCAGCATCCCACCCGCCTGCCCCGGCTACGGGCTGACTGACTGTCCGTAGGGCTGCACGCCCATTGGTGCAGAGCTAGAGCCAATGGGCGTGTAGCCCATACCGTACATGACAGTCCAGATTTGTGAATGATTTTGTGTGGTTTTCGTAAGTATTGTAGTGACCGTCGCTATTTGTGATGGTTGGTACAATATCTGTCGTCCTTTTTTTCCATGGGCTCTAGTTAGTTCGCTCTATGTTATAGGCGGTCTCTCAGACTCACCTTTATCACATAGAACCGAAATAAAGAGATCTGTAACTAGAATGATACCAAGTCTAAGTGGTAAAACATATCAAGATAGACTACATTGTGCTAGACTTCACTCTTTGCAAGCTCGCAGACAGAGGGGAGACCTCCTACTTCTCTTTAAAATACTTAAATCCACTGAGCTTATGGATGAATGTGGAATTCAATTTAGTAACTCTTGGGACAATCTTAGATCTCATAATTTTTTTTTGTTTGTTTATTGAATAGAATCAGAATTACAATCCTTTGAGTCATAGACTGTTTTGCAAAGGCTCCACGTCAGATCAAAGTGAAAAAAGAAATACAGTAATGAAAAACATACACATACAGTATTAAAATAACAGTACAGGGTTATGCAGTCCTTGTTTAATCTTATTTAGCTGGTTACATTAACTGGGGGCATACAAGATGTCCCGTGTCAGAATAGTACAGGATGCAGTTTTGTAGGATCTAGAGGGACCCCGACTCAAATATCTGGGCTGGGGAAATGGAATGTAGGGGGATAAGTGAGGAGGGCTGGCATCAAAAAAAGTGGGTTATCTACAGTCACAGAATGTCGAGTCAAGAAGAAGGGTTTTGAGACCTGCCTTAAATAGGTTGAGAGTGTGGGTCATGGAGATTGGGGGTGGTAGGCTGTTAAGCCATAGAGGGGCATGGTAGCAGAAAGATCTTTGCCCAAGAGATGTTCTGCAGTGGGGGACAAGGACGGAAGTGTTGGCTGCTAGCCTTTTTGTCTGCTTGTGGGGGGCTGCGCTGATAATCGGGTGGAGGCCGATAGGTGCTAGCTGGAGTTGTATTTTTTTAGCCAGGACACAGGTGTGGTACTTTAGCCTTCCCTGGAAGTTAAGCCAACCAGTATGTGTATAAAGCTCACATGTATGTGTTAACCTGTCACAGCCTGTGACTAGGTGGCAAGCTTTGTTAAGGGCAATGTTGATGCAGCATAGGGCAGTTGTATCAGCAGATCCATAAATGACTATTCCGTAGTCCACCAAGAAAGGGATAGAGGAGGAGACAGCAAGATGCATGGCCAGGGGAGGTAAGCAGTGCTTAAGCCTGTAAAGGATCCCCAATCTAGTGTTCACAGAGGAGGAGACAAGTTGTATGTGATTATGGTAGGAGATGGAGGTGTCTAATGCAATTCCGAGATATTTAAAACATGAAACCTGCTCTAGAGCAGAGCCATGTGAGTTTTTTACAAGTAAGGGCACCTGACATTGGGGGCTTTGTCGGTGTGCAAAGAGCATGGGCTTTGTTTTCTTGTAATTGATTATAAGGCGGTGTTCTGAGAACCATGATTCTAGCTCCCTAAAGTAGTCCTGCAGGGCTAGTTGGAGAGAGCTAGGCTGAGGGTGTTTCCAGAACATTGCAGCATCATCAGCGTAGAGTAGCAAGCGACCACTGCAAGACTTACGGAGAGAGTTTAAAAAGAGGGTGAAAAGTAGGGGGCCAAGTATGAACCCCTGTGGGACACCAGAGCAAACTAGTTTGCATGAGGAGAGAGTTGTGTTGATCTTGACTTGTTGACTCCACCCTGAGAGGGAGTCTTTGAACTGGGCGGTGACCTCAGGTACAAAGTTGAGGGGTGGAAGGGCACAGAGCAGTAGCTCATGACTGACAGTGTCAAATGCTTTGGTCAGATCCATATAGATAACCCCAGCCATGGAGCCTTGGTCTAGGGCCTCATGGATGGATGAATAAAGTGAGTTCAGTTAGGGTGGTGACGGTACTGTGGCCCCTCCAGAATCCATGCTGTTCTCGGCAAAGTATGTTGTGTTTGGTTAGGTAGTCAGTAAGCTGATCAGATACTATTTTTTCAAGGGCCTTGGAGAGGAGTGGTAGGATTGATATTGGTCTATAGTTGCTTGTGACTGTAGGGTCGCCACTCTTCAGAATAGGGGTAATTACGGCTCTCTTCCAGGCTGAAGGGAATTGACTACGGCATAGGGACAGGTTGAGAATTTTTGTGAGATGGGGTAGTGTCACATCCAGGGTCAGCCAAATGAGTTTGAGATCCAGGAAGTCACTGCTATAGCGAGCGTTAGCCAGGGCTTTGGAGAGATAACGTTTTGCCTCAGAGTAGGAGATGACTCTTAGTCTAAAGGGTGTAGAGTTGTTGATGTTCAAGGTGTCGGGGGTGGGTGGGAGGAGGGGTTGAAGAAGTTCGGTGGTAGTATATGGGAGAGGTTCGAGAAGGAGGATTTGGGGGCTTCAGCAATAGCAGTAGGGTCCTGTGTGGAATCTCCATTTACTATGAGTTGAACAGGGGTAGGGGAGTGTGATTTCCCACTGAGTTCCTTGATATTGCTCCAGAATTTTTTACCAGAGCCCTAGGAGGAGGTGAGGGTTTGTTGATAGTATGCAGCTTCAGCTTGCCGTGTGGCCCAAGTACATTTGTTGCCTGCCTCTCTGTAAAGTTGCCTATCCTGTGGGAGTTGGGAGTCTAGGGCCTTGTGCCATAGGTTGTCCCTATGGTGGAGCTGGTCAAGTAGCGATTGTGAGATCCAAGGGGTGTTTCTGGTTTTAACTACTTGTTTAGAGAAGGGTGCCAAAATGTCACAGGCCTCATTGAAGATGGCTAGAAAGTAGGAGAGTGCCATGTCTACAGACTGAGCAGTGTGAATGGGGGACCAGTCGCTGGAGGCTAGGTGAGCTTTGAGACACGCTAGGTTTCTTTTTTTAAGTCACCTATGTACAGAGACTTTGGGGGTGCAGGGGGGATTTTAGCAGACCACCGGCAAGTCACAGGGGAATGATCGCTTATTGAGTCAGGGAGCACAGTGACTTGAGAGGCCTGTTAGTGAAGATGAGGTCTATAAGGGTTGAGGTCCCTGTTCTGTAGTTCATTCTGGTAGGGGAGTTGATGACTTGGGTAAGATCGTAGGCAAGGGCTGTGTCTTTGCTGGGGGATGAGGCAGTTGATAGCCAATTGACATTAAAGTCTCCCAGCAGAATGACTTCACTCCTGGTGGGGAGGTGGGAGATACTGTGGAGGACTGATTCAAAAGCAAGCTTTTGGTTGCTAGGGGGGATATAAGTTGCTGTAATGTGGATGGTTTTAGGGTCCAGGCTGAGTTTGACTGTGAGGGTCTGGGCACTGTATATAGGTGGCGGTGTATGTACCTCTATGGAGTTTAGAGAGGATCTAACATAGATGGCACAGCCATCTCCTCTCTTGCTAGTCCTGTCTGCATGGTAGATGGTATAGTCACAGAGGGAGACAGCTCCGTTGGGTATTCTATCTAACAGCCATGTCTCAGATAGAGCTAGGATGTCGGGTGAGTGCTGGGCAATCCAGCCTTGGAGGGGGGTGAGTTTTTTTGGGAGGCTGCATATGTTAAGAGTTGCCAGCAGGAGACTACCATGTAGGCTGCTAGATGAGACCGCTGTGGGGGGTGGTCCAGGGTTGGGGTGAATATTACCAGATAGCAGCAATTGGAGGAGGGTGTGCCGAAAAGAGCTACCCAGAGAAGTTTGGGCGAATGTCGCAGAGACTGGGAAGCAGAGAGTCTGTTAACGTGGGTGGTGGGGACTGGGAGATTGGATATGACATTGGTTAACATGGTGACGGGTGGATGGGAGCCTGGTTGGAAGCTAACAGGGGAGGTAGGGGGCTGTGGTCTGAGAGGATGCAGTGCAGAAGTACAGCATGTGTTGTGTGCGATGGGGTTTGTTAGTAGTGATGGGGGTAGGTGCAAGTGAGGTCACTTAACATTGGGTGGGGGGCATGGTGGTAAGTACTTTTGTGTCATAATACTTAAATCTGGGATGATTGGTAGTGATGTTGCCATATAGAGTAGATTAGTCTGGGGGGGTGAGCCAGCGGGAGGTTCATAGAACTAATGAGGAAAGGCAGCAGTATCAGGGATAGCATTATTAATATAGGGAGGGCGAGGTATAGGTAGTTGGGAAGAGAGGCCACTAGTGGTGAGCTGGTATAACCTGCAGCTGGTGAAGTGGACTGATTGGTTATTTTCACAATCATGTGACCAATCCTCTCTATAAATGTGAATGCTAACCAAGGGTGGTGGTGGGGCCGGTGGGGCAAACCTGGGCTTTTACCAACGGACCAACAGTCATGATCAGGCGAGCTGCTCCCAGGATTGAACTCAGTACCTGGGCAGCTTACCCATGGGGATCCTGTTCCTTTGTTCAGGGAGAGCTTCTGGCAGCCTTCACGACCTCCGGACTCCTCAGTGAGGTACGGCTCTGCAGGAAGGAGAGAGAGACATGGCTTAAATAGGTAGGGAGGAGGGGAGAACTTCAGAAAAGGGGAGGGCTGAGTCAGGATTTCAAGGCAGCAGAGCAGCCCAACAGTAAAGAATTAATTAACAGGGTTACTTTAACTAAATTCTAAATTCTATCCCTGTAACCAGGCAATGCTTCTTATGCTATTCAAGGAACAGAACAAGTGAGTGACCAAATAATCTATCTCCACAGATACACTGATAAATAAAGGACTTTAAGGGGGGAGAGAGCAAGGAAGAAAAAAAAGGGCACCAAGAGGCAGTTTTAAAATTGTTCTCTGCCTGGGCTTTCACCAATGGACCAATGGTCATGATCAGGAGAGCTGTTCCCAGGATTGAACTCAGTACCTGGGCAGCTTATCCATGGGGATCCTGTTCCTTTGTTCAGAGGAGAGCTTCTGGCAGCCTTCACAACCTCCTGACTCCTCTGCGGAAAGGAATATGGCTCTGGGCAGCTTATCCACAGGGATCTTGTTCCTTTGTTCAGGGGACTCTTATAGTTCCCAAATCTCATACCAACAAGAGAAATAATTTTTACACATTCTGTGCTATTAGTGGCCTGGAATAAACTACCACATCATATAATCAACATATAAGACATTGATGTTTTTAAAAACAGGCTGGATGAACTGTATTATTCTGAACAAAGAATGGTTTAATTTCCCACTGTTGTGGGGGACATTCTCGATGGGCCTACTGGCTCCCTTATGTCCCATTTTACTTAATAAACCTAGTGGGGGATGCCACTAGATACTAGTGAAACAGTAAATAAATATGGAGATGGTGATTAGAGGGTGGGAGGTGCCACTATACACCAGGGCAACATTACATACATAAAAGGACGGCAATGGGGGGTGCCACAAGACACCAAAGAAATGGCAGCTCACTGCTCTCACTGCAGCCTGCAGCATGAGTTCCAGCTGCAGCTGCAGAAGTCAAGAAAACTCCACTGTTCTCATACAGAAAACGTGGGTGAATGGCTCCTCTCACTAAGCTGGGCACTCTTACCAAACCAGTGTGAGGCACTATACTGGGCTAAGCCCTTTCTATCCAGAAAATTTCAGACCAAAATTCCAAACCATCTGGGCACTAGGGACTGACATAAAAAACAGCAAACCCCCCCCAATTTTTACACATTTTGCACTGTCTGGAGCTCGGAATCTGCGCATCCAATTGGAATGACATTTGGCATATCAAGAGTCCTTGGGTTTCCTACAGCATTTGCATAACTTCATGCAAATCCCTTGAATGGCTGTGAAGTTATTAAAGTGCAAAAACTGTGGTTTAACATTAAACAGCATACTCAAGCCTAACTATAGTGGTGCGACCATACCACTTTAATACATTTACAGTATTATGTTGTAATATGGAAGTGATTCTCCCACTGAACAGGTCAATGGTTAGACTGTACCTGGAGTACTTTCTGCAGTTTTTGAGACCACATCTAAAGAAAGATCAGGACAGGTTGGTGATAATATAGAGGCAGGCAACAAAAATGATTCAAGGCCTGATGAGTAGAACCTATGAGGAGGTTAAAGGACCTCAGTATGTACCCACTGGATGACAGGGGAGAGGGGGGAATACCATGGAGACACACAGAAGTGTTCAGGATATAATAGGTTGGATTACACTGAACTGCTCAAAATAAGGAACAGTTCAACCACCATGGATCACAGTCTCAGGCTAGGCAGGCATGGAAGTTTGGGATGGACATTGGGATGTGGTTAATGCAGAGACTATATATGGTTTTAAGGAAAGGTGGGATAACTTCCATAGGATCATCAGCAAAGGGAGTCCAAACATTATTGGGAAGCTATCAGGATGAGATGTGGGTAATGTTAAAAACAATTAACATTGCCTGTTTCTTGTATGAGGCTTAGGCTTAACCATGGTATTGTTTGCTGCAGTCAAAACTTGTGCCAGAAATATAAATATTTGTAATCTTCTTTGTGTCCCTGACCTCTAACTTGCCTCCTGTTCCATTTTCCTCTTCTGTTCACCCTTGCTTGCCTGCCACACAAGGTCCATCCTTCTGACCCTGACTCAATGCTGCCCGATGCATCCTCACCACATTGGAAAGCCACGCAAGGAAAGATCCAGGCATCCAAGAATCCTCATGTTTGGCATCGCAACAAGGACAGGTCTGAGAGGGACCTGTTGCAGCAATGGAGTGGAGGGGCCAAGTGTAACATTTGCTGTCTAGGTGATTTTTCTCCCCGCGATAAGTCAACCCTCCACCCATTCTCTCTTGACACTGACTGATGCTACACCTGACCTGGATAGGAGAACAGATGCTGTATGATCAACCACGGCATCCAAGGCCATCCTAACCTCTGCAGGAGGCTCTGTTTCAGTGAGACACACCCTCCACTCTGGAATCTACCAATGCTATCTCTGAAACATCCTTCAGCCCAGAGCAAAAGGTCAGGTTCGGAGCATGAACCTTGGTACCCAATGGGAACACAGAGCACTCTGTGGGCACCACAGGACCAGAAAAACACACTTTAAAAAATTTGCAACACTTAATAGAAAATGTATAGGTGTGAGCATGTGCCCTTTTGTGGGAAGTACATTTTCTCATAAAAAGAAGTGAAATGGTTATGATTCTTGTCGGTTATTTTATAAAATGGCAAGGAAAACTTCTGAACCTCAATGGCTGAGAGACATCACCCTGATTGTGCATTAACAACCTGTGAAGCATGGTCAGGTGCTGGATCTCATTTCCAAGACAGCGAAGCCTCATTACATACAAAATCCGAGACTACTTTACATATATAATTTTGCTACTTAAAAAGTATTTAAATAAATAATTTTATGAAAAAAAAATATTAAAAATGTTTTACTTTACAAATAATACATAAGGGCAGTGAACCATATTATAAATGCAGTCAGCCACTCCAGGGCATGTAGTAAAGGATTTTAATGCATTTCACAGAAGTGTAAGAACACTTAGCCTTTGGTCTTGTGCCTCACTCCCCTTGGGTGTGCATTAAAATAATGTACACCATGTTGTGACTTATTGTTTATAAAATGGCAAGGAAAACTCCTGAACCTCAATGGCTGAGAGACATCACCTGACCGTGCATTAACAGCCTGTGATGCATGATCAGGTGCTGGATCTCATTTCCAAGGCAGAGAAGACTCATTACATACATATGAACATACGAATATGCCAGCAGAAACAGATCACCCAGTCTATCTAAAGGCACTTTTACACACAGGTTTATGTAACGGAGTAACTGTTACGGAAACAGCATTCCGTTACATCCCTTGTGTGTAAAGTGCATCTGTTTCGTTCCCTTGGTGAACATTCGTCCAAACCGCAATCTCTGCTTCTCGCAGTTTGCACCAACGTGTTTTGTTTCATCTGGCTGTGTAAAACAGCCATTCCAGTAGCACTGCAGAAACTGCCATTAGAGCAGCAAACTCTGGGGGAGCTGAAATAAAATGGAGGCGGGATTGGCTGGAATTCCTGCAGGGTGTAAAAGGAAACCAGAACGCAACAGAGTACAACAGCGCCACACATGTAACGCTTATTTCATTTTACAAACCTGCATGTAAAAGCACCTTAAATCTGCTTGAATGTGCAGCCAACACTCCTAGTTTGCAGCTGCCCCACCCCCTTCCCTTTGTCATTCCACTGCCCTCTCCCACCTCCCCCAACCTCACTCTCCCCTGTTCCCTGTCCCATGCCCTTTACAAATCAGGGACTACTTTATGTATATAATTTTGATACTTAAAAAGTATTTAAATAAAAGAGTTTATGAAAAAAAATATTAAAAATGTTTTACTTGACAAATAATACATAAGGGCAGTGAGCTATATTATAAATGCAGTAAGCCACTCCAGGGCATGCAGTAAAGGATTTTAATGCATTTCACAGAAGTATAAGGACACTTGGCTTTTGTCCTTGTGCCTCACTCTTCTAGGGTGTGCATTAAAATAATGTACACCATGTCGTGGCTTATTGTTTACATCTGCAATTGTCTTAAAATCACCAGCATGTGGCAAATAAACTGCCTGCATAAATGGCCAGAAAAGTTCCCCCCCCCCCACTAGCTTGAGTGTAGGACATTTTGGGGGGGGGATGTGGGTTGCTGTCTGAAGATCTGCCTCATGTACTCAAAGATAGTGAGCTGTGCTTAAATGCCTTCAAATGCTCACTAAAGATGCAGGTTACATCACCAGTAGTTCATATAAGAACACTTCTTAAATGAGGGTGATCACATACAGATGACACTACACCATGCTGAAGCCTATGGTTGACATGTGGCTGGTACCTGTCTCAAAAGTACAACCAAAATTTACAGAAAAAGACTTTAAAATTTTGCTTTATTTCTCATATGTTCATATATTACTATAGGTTTTCAAGTAGAGTTACAGTTTAGTATTTTTATGTATGTTTTCTTCACCTTTTAAAATAAAATATAGAATAGTGGATGGACGACCATCCACAGCAAGGCTGTGTTTCCATTGAGGAAGTTGATGACATCAGAGACCTCAAGAGCGAAGCTTAAGAGGTCTCTTTGATATCATCAGCTCCCGAGATGGAATCACAGCCTTAGTTGTAGATGGTCACCAATCCACTATTTTTTATAGTATATGATTCTCTGAAATGCATATAGTTTACTTTTACAAGGTTCATACCTTGTGTTCATGCTCTGTCTTGCTCCCGGACCCATCCTCGCTACATTACCGCACTGCTGCAGTCCTGTCCCTGAAGATATCAGTCATCCTCACTGCCGTCCCGCTCTGCTCTGACCCTATAACTGCACCAGTGGTAAGAAAGAGAGAAAGAAAGAAAGAAAGAAAGAAAGAAAGAAAGAAAGAAAGAAAGAAAAAGAAAAGAAAACTGGCTAATTGATAACTTGGATATAGGGAGACCACTATGGCACTTCGTGTATAAACTACCCTAATGAACTGCTCGCCCAACTGCTCACTAAGCGATGCCGCCATTTTCATGTTTATTTTTTGATCAGTGTTGAGTCAGCCAGTCGGGTAACAGCTCAAGGCAGAAAAGTTGTACTGTCGATATGACATCAGAATGAGAGTACAACTTTTTCGAATTTTGAACTGTCCTACAACAAAATTTGGAGTCCTGCAGCAAGATTTGGAAAACCACTGTTTTCCATACACAATAAGCCCTAACCTTATACTATATACCAATTGTAGTTATCAGTGAATGTCAACCATAAGTAAACAAGCACTTGTCAGCAGTTTGCATGTTATTGACATGCAGTGATAACTGTGATCAATATTTTTCTAAAGAACAATATAGTATACTTTCGAAACATACTGAGTGTGATACTGCTTGTAAACCTGTATCAGTGTGAACAAACACAAGTGCAGAATTGAGTAGTTTTTACGTTCGCTTGCGCACATGAGCAAGGAACGTTTTGGGAGAGTAGCACACTTTGGAGGTGTGCCTCTCCTGTTAAATCCACCACTCAGTTGAGCAGGCGTGGTGGTCCTGCACCAGTGGCTGCGGGAGCTGTGTATGACAGCAGTGGTCTTCGCTTCAAAGAAAACCACCGCTGTCATACAGAGCACCGTCACACCGCCCGTCCCCGCATCACGCCCCCCCCAAATCCTTGCTGTCACGCTGAGAGCCCACCCCAGCGTGGCAAACCTCCCGCGTTGTTTGCCGACGGGGGTGCCCAATCTCCCCGGCTCCATGGCCCCCAAGCCATCCTTCTGCCATGCTAGGAGCCCACCCCAGCGTGGCAAACGTCCCGTTGTTTGCCGACGGGGTGCCCATTCCCTGTCGGCCCTCAGCCCCCAGCCATCCTTGTGCCATGCAGGAGCCCACCCCAGCGTGGCAAACGTCCCATGTCGCAATTAAAAAACCTGTAAAGTAAAAACAGTCCCACGCAGTCTCCGCCCCCTCCACAACCCGTACCCACCCACTGCGCACCCTGCCTCCCCCCTCCCCTCACCCCATACTTACCTCCAGGAGCTCGGGCGACGATCTTCGGTGGACCGGGAACACGCTCTGCACTTTTCAAAGCCACCGCAACTGAGGAAATGCCGTAAGCTGTATAATGGGCTAGATAGAGGGTTTCAACTTATTGCATATCTCAGGCATTTTTGGAATTTTGCACCAAATTTTCAACATGGGGTTTTGGGACCTTCTCATGAATGATGTCACTGTCATGGTGTTATTCAGGCCCAAAGGGTGATTTTGTGCAGTGACTGCGTAGTGACTGCGAAATCACCCTTCGGGCCTGAATAACACCATGACAGTGACATCATTCATGAGAAGGGGTCCCAAAAACTCCATGTTGAAAATTTGGTGCAAAAATTCCAAAAAATGACTGTTTTACGAGCATGCATTGAGCAGTTCCTACCCAGGCTCGTAAGTTCGCGAATTTTCAATATTTTCACTCCAGATTTTCAACATTGCCATTTTACCACACCTCCTTATGAGCAGTACGCTGTCATTTTTCACATCCTGCCCAAAATGTGTTTCCTTCCATGTAGCGCACAATGACGCAGTCGGTGTGCGAAATCAATGTATGGGACAGATTAAGAAAATCACAGTGACACTGTTCATTAGCAGAGGTTTTAAAATGGCAATGTTGAAATTTGGTGAAAATTCCTAACAATGACTGTTTTACTGGTCGTTTACTGTGTTCCACGCACGCTCGTAGGTTTGCGAATTTTCAGTATTTTCATTCCAGATTTTCAACATTGCCATTTTACCACACTTCCTTATGAGCAGTACCGCTGTCATTTTTCACATCCTGCCAAAAACGTGTTTCCGCCTGTGTAGCGCACAATGGGGGTAACAAAAAGGTCATGCTGAAATTTTATTGTGCAAATACCAGCAATCGCACAGGGCATTAGGGTAAAGCACCATACGTGCCAAACACCACTGCAAATACTGTACCTGCAAGCAAACGTTCGGCATTGACAAATGCTTGTTTTAAGTGTTTCTAAAATATGTGTGTAACCCTCCTTCTGCCTTTTAAAACTGGTGGTACATTCTTTTAAATTAGCAGTTTGTTTTCCAGGCACTTGCTCCTGCTCGAGCAGTCTGGGGCTTACATTCGAGCAGGCAGCAACTTTCAGTCCTTGCAGTGATTGAAAACTCCAGAAAGCTACTCCCCTCCCCTTCCTGTCTAGGGGGTTGGATGGAATATAGTCTCTGGGAAAAGGGGAAGGGCACTATCTCAACTGGCAGCACACAGAGTTAAAACAGTAGTTTATTGGCTGGCCTGGTGGTGCCTAAAGTTGAGGCGCTGGATGCCACACCTCACGCCATGCCAGTGACCCGAGTTCAGGAACGAGCTTGGAGCACTGGGGGATGGCAGGGGCAGGAGAGGACTGAGAGCCCACAGGGTTGCTCTCCTTCCTGGGGGGAGGTTGGGGATTGCTCAGCACATCAGTGTCTCCTGGTGGAGACCGGGAGTGCTGTAGCTCACTAAGCAGCACATAGCTGGTGTGCCCAGCGCAGGCAGGGGTTGCCATGCACTGTGCATCGGGATGTGTACATGCATGGGAGGGAGGGGAGAAGAGCTCACCAGAACAAGGAAAACAGTTTGTGGGGTAGGCGATGGCACCTGCCCCCATGCCCACAGCTGGGTCCTCCCTGTCTGGCCTTCTAGGCTCCTCCGCCCGGGTCCTCTGCCGCATCAGAGCTGACTGTTGAGATCGCCCAAAGAGGAGGTGCGGCCCCACCCCAAAGGGGTTAAGCTGGGGGTACCGATCATGGCTGGGGGGGAGAGGAGGCACAGGTAGGAGGACTTCAGGTGGGGCAGGAGAAGGCAGGATGCCTGAGAGAGGCCCAGCAGATCGCAACTGGAGGGAAAAAGAGCCTGCAAAAAAAAAAAAAACAGTACCTTATAGATTTGAAGTATGGGATTCCACGGTTGACGGCCGGATTTCCATTGAAGTGCAGGCTACTGTAGCTGGAAATTCTTCCCTTCACGACTGGTCGCCACAGGATTGCAGGTTCTCTAGAAAACAGTTTGTTAAGCAGACAGTACAGCATAACAGATTTAGGACTCCAAATTATGTAGTCCAGAAGAGGAGTGAAATGGAATCAGGCAGTTTTTATTTTGTATCAAAAGCTCAAGCTGCACACACAAAACTCCACAGAGGATCCTCATTTGATTTTGTTACAGTTCCCACATTTCTACAGCTTACAGCCATGGCACAGTCTCTTGGGGGAATCAGGATTTGAACCTGGGCCCTACTCGCTCATTCCTTTCCCTTTGTGAGCCAAATTGGCTCCGATTTACTTTGGGACATGTTCTCTGTCCCCAAACTGGTTGCTGCTTTTTTAATTCCCTGCCAGTGGGAGTGGGTGCACACCTTTCTAAACTTTAGGCTATTCTCCTCAGAATGGAGGGGGGGGGGTGTCACTTGCTATATTGCAGGCACATACACAGTCTTTTCCACTAACGGACCCTGCTCCTGCTGATCCACGGGCAGGGTTCGCACAGGGCAAGGCCAACTCTCCCAGTGGCACCAGTGGTCCCCAACTATCCAGCAGCACATACCTTGAGTGTACATGGAGGAGCACCGGGGTAGCTCTGCCGCCTACCCCACCGGAGACTTCACTGCCACTTCTGACTCGCTGGCCATCCATGGCAGCCACCCAACTCTGACAGGAATCGGAGCCAGGCAGGCTCCTTGTGACCTTCCTCACAATTGCTGCTCCCATTTGGATCCACTGCCCCACTGCTGGCATTTTGGGTGCCCCATCCTTTACTTTTGGGACCGCGTGGGAACCTCCCCACCCTGGCCCTGACTGGATGCCTCTCCTCAGGTCTTTGAGCAGGCACACCCGTTCCTCTTCTTGACTGTCTCAGAGCTCCCCTTGACTGATTTCCCTCGTGCCAGTTGGTGCTTCAAAACACACTCATGTGTGCCACCTGGGCCATGCCCAATGGCACACGCACCTTCCGATGCCAACAAGGCATCTCTTTTCATAACCCTCAATTTGGCACAGGGGTTACACTTCCCCCCACAGAAATGCTTCACCTCCCGAGGAAGCTGTTTCCACCCTGGCTAACCATGGCTGCTGTGCACAGTGGCACTCTCCCACAGGCCATCACATCCAGGCTCCACATAGCTGACTGCATGGCAGCAGTCTATATAGAACTAGGTGGGCAAACCCACCTACCTGCATTTCTCTGGCTCCACTAAGGGCATAGCCACTCGACCTGGCTTCCCCAACAGTGGCTGGTCTACCAGGCCGATGTCCCACATCCCCATGGATACCACTCTCTAATCTATTCCAGCTCCACTACTTTCCCCATTGGACTCTTTAGCAGTACCCAGCTGGGCCTAAATAGCACCCCAAACATTTTAACACAAACATTCCTGTCTGTCTGTCTGTCTATCTATCTATCTATCTATATCTCTGTAATTATAAGGTTATACACCACCAGGGGGTGGTAGGCTAACTTCAACACTATTACTCTAGAATGCAACATATAGGAGGCTAGACTTTAATCTAACTACACACTCTACACAATGCTTGACTTGTTACCCCCACAGAAATATCTAGCTACTACTCTAACTAACCTACCTTACATCTACATGCCCATATTCGAACCTACTTAACAGTGGGGAAGGGAGCACACTTTTACCCTTTTCAGAATGCACTGGTGCACATAAAAGTATATGGATAGCTGTCTTTAGAGATTAAAGTCCACAAAATCCCATGCACAGCACCAGTGGGCAAGGGTGCTTGATTGCTAGTGGGTCCCTACTTAGCATTTCTACCTGCTATACCTTTAAAATATAACAGACCTATCGTATTCTTAAGCTACTTAACTAAATAACACATTGCAAATGACTTTCACTAAAATAGTACATAAGAGTAAAATAAAGTTACAATTTGGTAAAACTGGAAAAAAAATTCAAAACACTGTTTTTTTTCTTACCCAGAGCATAAGCTGATCAGGCTACTGTCCATGCTAGTAGCAATTGTTCATATTGCAATTTTAATATAAAAGTAAACAGTCTCGGAGTAGTAGCAGTCCCTTAAGGCACAGTCCTACAATTTGAGTTCTAAGGGTTTTTTTCTTCTGGGGGGGGTTCTATACTTGGCCACTGGGTCCTCTGTGCAAAATAAAAGCAAGGGTCTGGTTGGTGCACTCTTCCCCTTGACAGTCATGACCTACCACAAAGTACTTTAAACAGTGTCCAACTCTGTCTTGCTCCAGAGCAAAGTCTTATATAGGGTTAGTCCTTCTCAGGCCGAGGTGGTGCACATTGATCTTACCAGAGAAGTGACCTTATTTCTATCATAGGTCATGTCTCAAATGTCCACTCTATGTCTGAGGTGTACCTTTTCCATGGCCCCATGGAACACCCAGTCAGATCTCCTGCACTCAATTAAGTCCCACAGTCTCTCACTTATGTATGGGTAGTTTGCTCCAGGATACTACATCTTAAGGTAATGCCTCACCCATTGTTCTGCCTGTCTCCAAATGGGCAAGGACCTGATACTGGGCAGTGAGGCCACTCCTCTAGGTAACCAAATTCCTTCTCTGTAATTGAGCACCATGAGGTCCAACTGATTACTAGCATCCATATCTATCAAGTGTCTCTTGCATGATTCTGGGAGCAGTGGGCTGATCTCTAATATTTCCAGGACTGGCGTGGCACAGAACTTAGGAAAGTCTCTTTCTATAACCATGTTCTCAAACATCCTGGTGATACCCTCCATGGGCTGGTCATAAATGGAAATGGCTTCAGTAGCTCCAACAGCACTCTCTTCCTTAGATCCATTGTCTCCTTCAACTACTTCTATGATGACCTCAGGGTCATCAGTGCCAGTAGTTTTTTCCTGCACCTTGGGAAGCTGGGGAAGGGTGCAATTTCAAAGGCTTAGTCTCTTCTAGTTTTTTAGGTATGGTCTTTGCCCTCACCATGGGTTCCTGGGTTAGTGTAGCTTTTTGTGACGTCTTGCTGGTATCCTGCGCACTTCACACCACAGCCTCAGGCGGACCTGACTGCTCAGTCACGTCCGTCATGTACCCTGCAGCAGTACTCCTAATTCATGAGATCCACCCTCAGCCTCTCCCTCTGCCACTGGGAGGTTCTGGGGGCACGCTGTGGCGGTACAGGGCTGGGCTGACAGCTGGGCCCTGATACCGCCTCTGGCTCTGTTTCCTTTTCAACAACTGTGACCTCCTCTCACTCTTCAGATGGCTCCACAGTTGTGGCCATAAAGATTGCAGGGGATACTCTTCCGGCCAATTGCAGCCATTGCCAGGGTGCAGGAGTCGGTGTCGCTGGAGCCATATATCTTCCTTCTTGCTGCTGCATATCAGAAAGTCCCACCACCTTGGGAACATACCCACAAGCACATGATAGACACACAAGCTGCCTTATTACCCCACTCCTACATTGTCCACAAAAAATACAGGACTCACCAGAACTGCTTCTTTCAACCATGCTCCACAGCCAATGTACTAGTCCCTCTGGAACTTTGACGGTCCGACCTCCAAATCCAGGGGCATAAGCCATTTCTGCTTCTCCAGTGTCCAGTGTAGCAGACTAATCCATCAATGCTTAGCAATTAGCCTCCAAAAAGTCTTTCTCCAACTGTAGAAAAGTGAGTAAACTTTCCCCCTTGTTTTTCAGCTAGCAGAAATTTGCAGCAACTCCACCATATGTTGGTGGATACAAAGTTATTTCAGCACAAACAACACTCCTTGCTCCTTGAAGATTTTCGGCAATCTGAAGCCCAGACCACCTGACCTCCCTTTTCTAGTGCTACATCTCATTAGACTCATCCACCAATCAAATCATTTCCTTTCCTCATTCTCAGTCATCATGTTTTTTCTTCATGTGAGGCAGGCGCCATTTTGACTCTTCATGATGCAATTAAACTGTAGCTCAGACTTCCAAAACAGGCAGTGGCCCACCAATATTTCATCACTATGAACACCATCCATTATGCCAGGTAGGTGATTGCACCATTTCTTTAGGATCCTGGACAAATGGACCCATTTTTGTAAACCTCCTTCTGCCTGTAAAACTGGGGGTACATTCTTTTAAATTAGCAGTTTGTTTTCCATGCACTCGCTCCTGCTCAAGTAGTCTGGGGCTTACATTTGAGCAGGCAGCAGCTTTCAGTCCTTGCAGTGATCAAAAACTCCAGAAAGCTACCCCCTTCCCTCCTGGTCTAGGAGTTTGGATGGCATATAGTCTCTGGGAAAGGGGAAGGGCACTACCTCGACTGGCAGCACAAGAGTTAAAACAGTACCTTATAGATTTGAAATATGGGATTCCACAATTGACAGCTGGATTTCCGTCAAAGTGCAGGCTAGCTGGAAATTCCTCCCTTCATGACTGGTGGCCACAGGATTGCAGGTTCTCTAGAAAACAATTAGTTAAGCAGACAGCACAGCATAACAGATTTAGGACTCCAATGATTTAGTCCAGCACAGGAGTAAAATGCAATCAGGCAGTTTTTATTTTATGTTAAAAGCTCAAGCTGCACACATAAAACTCCACAGAGGATCCTCATTTGATTTTGTTACAGTTCCCACATTTCTACAGCTTACAGCCATGGCACAGTCTCTTGTGGGGATCAGGATTTGAACCTGGGCCCTACTCACTCATTTCTCTCTGTTTGTGAGGCAAATGGGCTCCGATTTACTTTGTGACATGTTCTCTGTCCCCAAAGTGGTTGCTGCTTTTTTAATTCCCTTCCAGTGGGAGTGGGTGCACACATTTGTAAACCTTAGACTACTTTCCTCAGAATGGAGGAGGTGTTAGTTGTTATATTGCAGGCACAGACACAGTCCTTTTCACTAATGGTTTCTGCTCCTGCCAATCTATGGGCAGGGTTCACACTGGGCAGGGCCAACTCTCCCAGTGGCACCAGTGGTCCCCAACTATTCAGCAGCACAGACCTCAAGCGGACATGGAGGAGCACCGGGGGTTGCTCTGTCACCTATCCCACTGGAGACTTCACTGTCACTTCTGTCTCAGTGGCCCTCCATGGCAGCCACCCAACTCTGACAGAAATCAGAGCCTGGCAGGCTTCTTGTGACCTTCCTCACAGTTGCTGCTCCATACTGGAACCGCTGCCCCACTGCTGGCATTGTGGGTGCCCCATCCTTTACTTTTGGGACAGGGGGGCAATCTCCCCACCCCTGGGCCTTGCTGGCCCCAGCTGGAGGCCTCCCCTCAGGCCTTCAAGCAGACACACCCGCTCTTCTCCTCGACTCTCTCTCGGAACTCCCCCCAACTGATTTCCCTTGCGCCGGTTGGCAAGCCCAACAGCGCACACACCTCCTGACGCCAACAGGGCATCTCTTTTCTAACCCTTAATTTGGCACAGGGATTACATGTGGTAGCAGTTTTGTGACACATATGAGCAACATGTAAACTCTGCAGTGAAGCATGGTGTAGCATAGCATTGTGTCAACTACTTCAATGTCAGCTTTTCTTTTTTTTTCTACTATTTGGTATTCTTTCTAGAGGTGGGGCTTGGGGTTACCCCCTGAAATGTGCTGTGCCTAGTCTAACACAGCACTTTTTATCATTAATGCATTTGTAAGATAGAGTTTAAGTAAGTGATTAAATCTAGAAATTTCAGTGATGGAAACACAGTATCTGACCATTGAGTGATTTTCTTGAAACCACATCATTTGTAGCTAACTTTTTTTTCAGTTGTTTAACCAGGAGTTGCTTTTTTACAGGTGCGACCTGGGAGCACAGGGAAGTTCAATGACTTGCTCAGGGTCACACGGTATGTAAGTGGAAGCTATGGGATTCAAACCCAAGCCTGGTCTGCTGGATGTCACCAGATTTGCAGCTCAGAGCCTTAAACCACTGCACTATACTGCCTCCCCCAACTTACCTTGATATACCAGCAACAGCCAACCTAAATGAAAGTAAACCCTTTTTCCGTTAGAATAAAAACTTTTTCAATGGGAACTGAAAGGTTTAGTGGATTGGTAGTGTGTTAAGGAGCCTTTTACCTCTAGGTCACTGGTTCAAATCTGGCCAAGGTTGGTAGTGTCTGAAAGCCATTATCAAATGAGGGCTATTCAGTGGCGTATGTGAAATAAGTTGTGGTGGTCTCTGTTCTGTTCACAGTGGGAAGGTGTCAACTTCACAAAACAACCAATACAACTGGCACCCTTTCTTGGCAGTCTCACATGAGAAGCCAGGGACTGAATGAGCATGGAGTCTGCACTAACCCCTTTCCTATGTGGTGGCAGATCCTCTGTGATAAGCAGAGGGCATCAATTTCCAGTGCTGTTAGTCTGGCACCTTCCATGAGCACTTAATTCACACCACAGAAAAAAGCACACAAAAAAATTGAAAAAAAACACTTTCCACTTTTTAAATGTAATAAATAACCTACAACAAGGTGTATGTTTCTTCAAAATAAAAGCAATTCCTAGGTCCATTCATATGCTCTTGGCCTTCATTACCTCACACACTCTACCCAGCAACAGCCTAGACATAGAAATAAAAACACTTTTTTCATTTAAAAAAATCTGTATCCATTGTATAAGTGCAATAACCCATTCCAAGACATGGATTTCTTGAGAATTAATGCACTTCTGGGGTGCTTTACAATTCTCTCAGGGTGCGCAGCAACTCTCTAGGAAACCCATGTCCTGCTGTGGGTACTGCCTGCATAGCTTGTGACAACAGTACCCAGAGGAGTCCCAAAAGTACAAAACACATGTATGTAAATTCGTTGCTATCTGTCCACATTGGAGTGAATGTAAAAACCTTTTGCACCTGGTGAAGCATTGTCAGCTTGCCCCTACCCAAGTAATTACATATTGCACTACCCAAGTCCCAGCTGTACTCCTTGCCTACTCCACCTGGTTCCTACAATACCGCAGGCCCTCTAAACTTGAACACAGCTGGTACACAATGGAACTATATGCACTGCAGTTGACTCTCTGTAACTTACTGACATGCTTTTCATGTACTGGCTACCACTATAAAGCACAAACCAGTACAATCATTGTCTTATCTCTGTATAAAGATGTGTAATTGAACTTCTGCTGTAAATGTTGCTGCATTGCTATCTGTATGCTACTCTGTACTTGTTTTGCTTGTTGTATTTGACTCTAAATCCTTTCAAAATACACACCGACTAAAGGGTTTTACATGAAATAAAAACTAAACTAAACCCATGGGGTTTTACACTAGCTCTGTGACATTAGAGTATAGGTGAGGTTAGGAGAGACTGAGAGACACATAACGCTGAACAGCATTGTGTGGCGCTGCTCTACTCGTATTACTATCTCCCTATGATGACAAAGGAAGAAGAATGTAAACAATGGCCACTTTGTCTTTGTTCCAGTGACTGCAATATAATGGCTACTGGGTCTCCACATGTGAATCAGACTCCTGAAATGGAAGAGGAGATCAGTGAAGACTGCTCAGGTAAGGAGTTAAAACTTTCTTTTCAAACAATCTGTATTATTTGAAAAGCACTGAATAGAAAACAATCTTTTCCATTCTATTTATGCCCTTTCCTTTTGCAATTTAGTTTTTATTACAACATTTTAACATAAAAGGACATCTTAAACCCCAAAGACAAGGTAATAACATACTTCAATAATACATAATGTTATGCAAAGTAAGACTCCAGACACAAAACAAAGAGGAACTGGAAAGGGGAAGAGTCCCCCTCATCCTACCCGAACCCCCAACCTTCACCCTCCCCTTAGATAGACCCAGCCCTGGACAGTCATCCTGGAAAATTAATATATAAGCCATTTCGGATGTTAACCTTAAAGGTTATACTACCGGCAAAGAAAACAAATCCATAAGTGGAGCCCAGACTTTGTTGAAATTGGACAATCTATTCTGTAGACTGACAATCATCTTCTCTAGCCTAATGTTACCTAAAAATTCTGCCAGCCATTCCATATATGAAATAGGAATGTCATCCTTCCAATGACGAAGTACTAGCTTTTTAACAGACATGGATACCAGAGCCATGTGATATTTTCGTACTTTAACTGGGATTACTAAGAAATTCCCTAATAAGCATATATCAACTGTAAATAGGTCCTCAAGACCTAAGAGGGGGTCTGCTCTTTGATCTGCGACCAAAGAGGGGCAACTTTAGGACATTGCCAGAATATATGAACTAAATTGCCTTCGCCCTGGCCACATCTCTAACAGGTCGCGGAGCCACCCCTAGGAAACTGTGATATCTTCTGAGGTGTGAAATATAGATTATGCAAGATGCGAAATTGCACAAGTCGCAGTCTATCCTGGGTAATATATATGTGGCATCCGCGCCAAAGCGACTCCCAATTAATGGATACATCCGGAAGTAATTTATCCCAGCACTCTGGAGGTCTGATAGGTTCAGGGTATGCCTTATTATAAAGAGCCTTGTAGATTTTGGACACCGCATGAGGGCGGTTAACAAGTTGGGTCAATTCCCCCAACAGGAGAGCAAGCTCTGATCGCTGAAGATTGTTCCCTAATGCAGCCAAAAGAGTGTGCCGCAATTGAAACACTTTAAATATATAAACAGTAGGTAACTCAAATTTTCTTAAAATGTCTTTGGATAGGATCCATTTACGATCCGTCTCGAGCCAGAACTCCCTGAGCTTTGTTCCTTGGAGCTGAGGTAGCCATCGAGGGGAAATAACTTTTCCCTCTAACTTGATATTAGGATTACCCATTAAGGGTTGCTCTGAATCGAATTTGGGGTTATTTTTGATAAAAGAACAAAATTGGGAATGAACCCTGACAGACGTAGCTATTAAAGAGTCCTGCAAGGACTTGGGGATGGATTTTGGCTGCACAAAAAGGAGAGCTGAAGGGGTCAGATTATGAAAGCGAATTAAGGCAGATTCTATTTGGAACCAGAGCGGTACATATTTACCGGAATTATTGAGATTACTTGGTGCGAGCCACCTCAAATATTTGCTCATATGACTGGCCCAATAATAAAAACAAACGTGCGGAACTCTTAAGCCTCCTTTAAACTTCGGGGCAGCTAACTTATAAAAAGCAAACCTGTGCCCTTTGTCTGCCCAGATAAAATTAGTGAAAATAGTATGGAGTTTTTTGAACCATGTGAGGGGTAGCCAGACGTTGAGGAGATTAAGTGGGTAAAATATCCGAGGGAAAATATTCATTTTAATGAGACTTATCCTGCCCCAAATCGTTAGAGGTAGGAGGGACCACCTTTTTAAATCCTGAGTAATAATATTTAAAAGAGAATCCAGATTATATTTATTCATCAGGGATCTATTCCTCATAAGAGTGATACCGAGATATTTTAGAGATTTCCCCTGCCAAGATAAACCAAGAGCTGTAACCTCGTTCTTTACTACTCTATAGTTAAGTGGGAACACCATCATTTTACCCAAGTTTAGTTTGTAATTCGAGCACTTACTATAAGTCTCTATCACCTCTAAAAGATGAGGAATAATTTTGTTTGGCTGGGAGGTGCAGAGAAGTAAGTCATCTGCATAGGCTAATGCCTTGATAGTAAACTTCTGGACCGGAATTCCGTGAATGTCGGGATCTTTCACAATTCTTCGGATGAGGGGTTCCAAATATAAATTAAAGAGCAAAGGGGATAGTGGACACCCTTGCCTCGTGCCAGATAATACCGGGAATCTGTCTGAACTACATCCATTGCAAAGTACACTGGCAGATGGGAATCGATAAAGAGCTTGGATCCAATTTTGAAATTCTAATGGAATGCCGAAAGCCTGCAATGTGCGGAAAAGAAAACTCCAATCGACTCTATCAAATGCCTTCTCAGCGTCCAAAGAAACAAGTGCTGCAGGATAATCTGCATCTCTGGTCACCGAGAAAACATGTTTCAAAGTTCGAATGTGATCACTAGCCAGCCTACCCCTCATGAATCCAACTTGTTCCCCGCCGATCAGATCAGGGAGGACCTTACTTAACCGGTTAGCCAAAAGTTTACTAAGAATTTTAAGATCTTGATTAAGCAGGGAGATTGGCCTATAACGAGTAACATCTTCTGGGGGTTTGCCCGGTTTTAAAATGAGCACAATTATGGCCTCAAACAATGTAGTATCTGTATTTTTTGTGTCTAAAACCTGCTGGAACATTGGTAAAAGTAAGGGCATTATGCTTTTCACAAATACTTTATAAAAATTAGGGGAGAAACCATCCGGGCCTGGTGATTTATCATTGGGAAGAATGTCAATTACTTCAATAATTTCTATTTCGGTTAGGGGCACGCACACAGCTGAAGCCTGCTCAGCTTCAAGGGCGGGGAGAAATGAATCTTGCAGATATTGGTCTAAATCATGTCATGGAGGTGTTGTCATCGGCAAGTACAGGGTTTGATAGAACTTTTGAAATTCAGCCGCGATCGCATTGGAATCGCCAACCAAAGAGCCACTATGCGTGCGTATGGCCATAATAAAATTGGCGGATTCTTGTTGTTTAATTCAGGCAGCAAGGAGGTGCCCCGCCTTCTCCCCCTGATCGATACAGGTAGCTTTAGCTTTTAGTATCAGATATTCCGCTTTCTCTCTAAGTAGCTCCATATAGGAACTTTTAAGTTTGACCAACTCTAGTATAGTCTGTTCCGGGGTGGAGGGGGAAAGATTTGATTCTATGTCTCGAAATTTATGCCCTTTCCTATCTCCAGGACCTGTCTCCCTCTGGAGCACCCAAGGCACACACAACCACCTGCATCACCTGCTGATGATGCTTTGGTTCCCCCAGGCAGAGATGAGGGTAGGAAGGATTTTCACCTGGGACTCTTGTCTCATCAGGAGGCATCACAGTGGTGAAGTAGGACTCAGATATACTGGGGGCCGTCATCATGGGTGCTGGGGCAGTTTTTTATGTTTCACCCTGCCCCGTGGGACATCACAGATGAGAACATCATTGACATCCCTTCCATCTGCCAGCCCTCTGACCACACTACCACCTGCGGTCACCCAGGTGACAGTGTTACAGTGGTGGACAGTATTCTCCCTCTCCTGAATAGGAGCGTATTCCTTGGAATGCCTGATCCTCCTCCCTCCCTCCCTCCAGCCAGCCCCTGTTGACCATGACTTGTTCCTGAACCTGGGTAGCTGGCATCTCAATTGGTAGCCCTACCACTATGCCGCTGGACTGGCACTAACAGAAAACATATTTAACAGATGTTTATGCAGGAAGTTATGGACAAACATTTGCATCAGATGCAAACTTTATTTCTGAACTGCAAGGTTCCATGAGGTAGTTTAGGATATAAAGTAAAGAGATTTATTTTTCTAGTTAAGAAAATAAAACTTTAATTTTAAATGAGTTATTATTAGGGCTGTGTTCAAATCTGAATGCAGAATGCTCTGAATAGTGGTGTCAAGGTTCTATATGGTCCATTAGCATCTGTGGCAAAGAGGTTACTAACTTCACCATCTGCAAAGATGAAGAAAATTGAAGTGTGTGATTTACCAGTATTGACTGTGTTGTGCTGATCAAGCAATGAACACAGGAGTACAGAAACGTTCTTTTAAAATCAGTGGAAACATAGAAACATAGAATTTGATGGCAGATAAGGACTGCTTGGCCCACCTAGTCTGCCCATTTTCCTACCTAATAGATCCTAGTTAACCAACAGCTTACTGTGGGGCAGCAGTCTTCCGGGAGTCTTTCTGGAGGCTGAGATGCTGCCCTATTTGCAGACAACTCTCTGCCCTAAGGGAGGAAGTTGCCCGTCTTCAGGCTACACTAGACAGTAGTAAGGGAACCTTCCCCCAGGCCACATTGGACAGTAGGAAGGGAACCTCCCCCATCCAGGGAGCACCAGAGCCACCACCACTACCTCAGAGGTTGCAAAGAAAGCACAGCAGTTGGACCACAGTGGGCTCAGGGAGGGTGAGGATGGTGGAATAGAGGCACACCCAGTCAGTTGTTCCACTCCATAATCCATACACCATTCTGGGGGAGCATAGCTCCCCTATGGATGCACCTACAGAGGAGACTAAGGAGGCTGAGAACAACTGTCACAAGGGAGGCCCACAGGAAGGAGGTAGAGGACACCACAGGGAAAGGAAGCAGCTCCTGGAGGGGGACTCAATTATTAGGGATAGAACTGGGGGGAGCAGGGAAAACTGAAGTAGGGTGCCTGCCTGGTGCCATGGCTTGGAGGGACAGGAAGCACATCCTCAGGATCACAAGAACAGCTGCATGGGAGTCTGAGCTGAACATCATTGTCCACCTAGGGACAAATGACTTGGCTCATCATGAGATTAGAGCAGTGCAGGAGGACTTTGTAGAGTTGGGGAGGGGCCTAAGACAAGTAGCACACACAGTATCCTTCTCAGAGGTGCTGCCTGTCAATGGCATGGGTGAGGCGAGGGTACTTTGCACCATGCAGTTTAATGAGTAGTTGAAAAAATGCTGTGGAGCACAGGGGTTTGGCTTCATTGGGGACTGGGGGTCCACCTGGAGGGACACCAGCCTATACTGGCAGGATGGTCTGCATCTGTCCAGGAAGGGAACAAGTCTTTTGAGTAATCAGTTTAAATGCTTCATTGGCAAGCTTTTAAACTAGTCAAGGGGGGAGGCACTGATAAGCAGCAGGAAAATCCCAGCCTCTCCCTACAAAACAGGGTACTAAATGAGAAAAAGACCAAGGTAGAAAGGTCAGTGGGGGATGCTGCAACAGAAGGTAAAGCCATCAAAAATGGAGAGCAATGAGTACCAATGCCCGTAGTCTGAGTAACAAGCTTCCTGAATTAGTGGCCTTGATGGAGGAGGAACATCTGGATATTGTGGCAGTCACAGAAACGTGGTACACACAAAACCATGACTGGGACGTAAACATACCAGGATACACTATCTACAGGAGGGACAGGGAGGAAAAGAGGAGGAGGAGGAGTAGCTCTTTATATAAGGGAAGGAATCAAAGCAACAGAACAAAAGGGTAAACAGGGAGGAGAAGAAGAACTGTGGGTAAATTTGGAGACCGGCAATGGCACCACAATCCGCAAAGGGGTTGTATACAGACCCCCTTCTCAGGGGGAGGAAATGGACAAGGAAATGATAGAAAGTATACTTAGAATGGCAGAAAAAGGGGAGATATTGCTGATGGGTGATCTGAATATGCCAGATGTTAACTGTAGTGCAGTTGCAGCAGCCACTTCGAAGAGTGGGGTTATTTTAGATGCCCTACAGGGGGCATGCCTTAGACAACTAGTATTGGAGCCCACTCGAGAGGGAGCAATTTTAGACCTGGTTCTCTCAAATGGAGATGGAGAGAGGATCACAGATGTAGAAGTGGGTAGCCATCTGGGAACTAGCGACCATAGAACAGTATGGTTCACAATAAACACAGCAATAGAGTCAAGTCACACAAAGGCAAAAGTACTGGACTTTAGGAGGGCTGACTTTGCCAAAATGGGTGAGTGCCTAAGGAATGCACTAGCAAATGGGCAGGAAGGATGGGTGGAAGAACAATGGGGAATAATAAAAACTGCCATCACAGAGGTAACAAGCCTTTGTGTGAAGCAAATAAACAAAATGAAATGATGTAAGAAACCACTATGGTTCTCAAAGGAAGTGGCAGTGAAGGTTCAAGAGAAAAAGAAAGCATTCAGGAAGTACAAGCAATCACAGAAGGAGCAGGACAGAGAACTGTATCAGTTAAAGCAAAAGGAAGCTGGGAAGGCAGTCAGAACAGCAAAGGCCCAAACCGAGGAAAAGATAGCCAACTCAGTTAAGAAGGGGGATAAAACCTTTTATAGGTACATCAGGGAGAGAAGGAAGACCAAGGGAGGGATAGTGAGGCTTAATAAAGGGGAGAGAGGGTGACTGTGAAAAGGCAGAGATACTAAACAAATATTTTTGCTCAGTATTTGCAAATGAAGAGGGTGAGGTGCCTAAAACAAACAGTAAAAACACTCTGGGTATAGAAGTTGATACCAGCCCTTTTACAGAAGAAAGGGTTCTGAAAGAACTCTTAAAACTGAAGGTGGACAAAGCAATGGGGTCTGATGGGATTCATCCCAGAATTCTAAAAGAACTAAGGGTAGAACTAGTGACACCACTGACTACCCTCTTTAACAAATCATGGGAGGATGGGGTGGTACCCGAGGACTGGAGGAGGGCAGATGTGATTCCCCTTCACAAAAGTGGGAGCAACGCAGAAGCAGGAAACTACAGACCTGTTAGTTTAACCTCAGTGGTAGGGAAAATGATGGAATCACTTCTGAAGGAAAGAATTGTCGAGTATCTGGAGGCCAGAGGGGCACAGAACCCAAGGCAGCATGGATTCACAGCAGGAAGGTCATGCCAGATGAATCTGATAGATTTCTTTGACTGGGTGACCAAAGTAGTAGATCAGGGAGGGGCTGTGGACATGGCCTACCTAATCTTTAGCAAGGCATTTGACACAGTCCCACACAAAATATTAATATACAAGTTAGCCAGCCTGGGAGTGGGTCCCAAGATGACAGCCTGGGTAAAGAATTGGCTGGAGAATAGGACACAGAGAGTAATAGTAAATGGAGTCCACTCTGAAGAAAAGGGGATTACTAGTGGGGTACTGCAGGGTTCAGTATTAGGACCGGTCCTCTTCAATGTCTTTATAAGTGACATTGCAGAGGGACTGGAAGGAAAGTATGTCTCTTTGCAGATGGCACAAAGATCTGCAACAGAGTTGATGCACAAGGTGGGGTGGAAAGGATGAGAAGGGACTTGGCAAGGTTAGAGGAATGGTCAAATGTATGGCAGCTTAGATTCAGTGCTAAGAAGTGCAGGTAATGCACCTGGGAAACAAAACCCAGGGAAGAGTACACAATGGGGGTGAGATACTAACAATAACAAAATGGAAAGGGATCTGGGGGTAGTCATATCAGATGACCTAAAGGTGGGCAATCAATGTGAGAGGGCAGCAAGGAGGGCTGGGGGGATACGGGATGCATAGGGAGAGGCATCACCAGTAGAAAACAGGAAGTTATTATCCCTCTGTACAGACAGCTGGTCAGACCCCATCTGGAGTACTGGGCAGTTCTGGAGACCCAATCTCCAAAAGACATAGACAGGATGGAAGCTGTCCAGAGGAGGGCACCTAAATGGTGCATGGTCTGCACCAGAAGACATATGAAGAGAGACTTAAGGAGCTTAATATGTATAGCCTCGAGGAAAGGAGGGAGAGGGGACATAATAGAAACTTTCAAGTACCTCAAAGGAATCAACAAAGTCCAAGAGGGTAGCATCTT
This sequence comes from Neoceratodus forsteri, assembly GCA_016271365.2. NCBI lineage: Eukaryota > Metazoa > Chordata > Ceratodontiformes > Ceratodontidae > Neoceratodus > Neoceratodus forsteri. Next base: position 123,230,880 of record JADMNL010000023.1, on the reverse strand, counting down.
TCAAAAAAAGGGGTGTGCAAGAACAAGGGGGCACAATTTGAAGATAGAGGGGGGGCAGCTCAGAGCTAATTTAAGGAAGTATTTTTTCACAGAGACAGTTGTGGATGCATGGAATGGCCTTCCAGAGGAGGTTGTGGAGTCAAAAACAGTGGTGGAATTCAAGCATGCAAGGGACAGTCATCTGTTGTGAAGAAAGTATTGTTGAGTACTTAACACTCTGCATCTATATGCTCTAGAAGTATCCCTAACTATAAACTTTACTACAAAAATCGATTAGATAAACATAGTGGTGGAGTATGCATCTATGTTAGGAATGACATTCCTTCTTATGAACTTCATCTTCCATCTTCTACTGAAAATCTATGGGTTAATATTCAATTAAAAAAATCAGTCACATATCACCATAGGAAATTGTTATAGACCCCCTTCAGAAAATATGGAATATACCACTAATCTCCTTCAAGAAATTCCTACATTGGCAGATAAAAGAGATGTTATCATCCTGGGAGATTTCAATATGCCATCAATCGACTGGAATGCTCTTGTTGGACATACCAATATTGAAAAGCACTTGATAAATATCATCATGGAAGCAGGGCTTGAGCAAATTGTTAAGGAACCTACAAGGGGTCAAAATATTCTAGACCTTCTTCTTACTAACATTGAGCAAAAAATAAATTATTTTCAAATTGGTGACCCCCTTGGAAATAGTGATCAATTTTCTCTTCTATTTGAAATTCCCTTTGAATTTGCACCCTCCTAGAGGGCGTCAATTTATGGAAGATTATAATAGAGCTAACTTCCAAGCTATTAATAAAGAAATTGTAAACATTAATTGGGAAACCTTGCTCTCTAAATTACCTACCGAGGAGACTTGGAATTTATTTAAATATATAATAAGCAACTTAGAAAATCAGTATATACCAAATAAAAAAACTTATAATAATAAATCCCAGTATGGTTCAATAAAGCCATTAAATCCCAAATCAGACTTAAAACTAAACTGTTTAGCAAATTAAAAACTAGCTTACAATCTAATAAAGACATATTATTAACTAAATACAGAACAGCAAATAAAACATTGAAAAATATGATAAAAATAGCCAAAGTCAAATTGGAATATAAACTAGCCCATACCAAAGACTGTCATAAGTCACTTTATTCTTACCTAAATAACAAAAAAGGTAACTCTAGGGAAATTGGTCCAATATTCAACATGGGAACTAAATGTGAATCAGACATTGATACTGCAAACCTCTTTAACAAATATTTTTGTTCAGATTTTTCTCCAACTCACAATAATGCTTATAGAACATCTCATTCTCTACCTCATTCAACTATTCAAAAAATTAACACGTCTGACATTCAACAGGCAATTGGTAAACTAAAATCAACTACAAGCCCTGACAATATTCACCCAAAATTTCTTAAAGCGACCTTCCAGTTTATCTCCCTCCCTTTGTTAATCATATTTAATAAATCATTACAGGAAAGTCGAATACCTAATGATTGGCGTACAGCAACTGTCACACCAATATTTAAGAAGGGAAATAGAGGAAACATCGAAAATTATTGTCCCATTAGTTTGACCTCCGTTGTGGGAAAACTTATGGAGAGGATTATCAAAGGGAAGTTAGAGGATGAGATTACAACCAGAGGTATAGCAGATTTAACTCAACATGGCTTTATGCCAGGTCACTCGTGTACCACAAATTTAATTGCTTTCTATAATACAATTAGTAGATACCTTGACAATGGAATTCCTACAGATGTAATACAACTTGATTTCAGTAAAGCATTTGATAAGGTACCACATACTAAACTTTTATAGAAATTAAAAACATTTGGCATATCAATGTACCTTGTTGACTGGATATCTGACTGGCTTACATGTAGAACCCAAAATGTCAAATTTAACAATATACTATCTGACTGGGGCTTGGTGACTAGTGGGGTTCCTCAGGGTTCGGGTATTGGGACCCACTTTGTTTAACTTATTCATCAGTGATATGCAAGCTGGACCAAATAACTATCTTTCAAAGTTTGTGGATGACACCAAACTGGGGGGTAAAGTGAACGACCTTAATAATTTGGAAACGTTAGTTGCTGACTTAGGAAAAATAGAACAGTGGGCAATTGAGAACGGAATGTTTTTCAATCATGAGAAATGTGTGTGGTTCTTCATTTTGGAAGAAACAATCCAATGAGCGATTATTATCTTAACAATATTAAACTCAAAACATCAAGTTGTGAAAACGACCTGGGGATACTAATAAATAACAAACTTACATCTAGGGAACACTGTTTAAAAACAGCTAAAATGACTAATGGTCTTTTAAAACAAATCAAACGTACCTTTGTAACCCGTACTGAACAATGCATTATTCCCTTGTACAGGACTTTTATAAGATCTTATGTTGACTATGGCTCCCAGTTCTGGAACCCCTATCTTAAGGGTGACATATCTTGCCTGGAACATATTCAGAGAAGAGCAACTAAAATAGTTCCAACACTCAAACATCTTGACTATACTACAAGATTGAAACATACTGGTTTACACTCACTGGAAGTTAGGAGAAAAAGATGTGATTTATTAATGATTTATAAAATATGTCAGTCACCCACTCTTATGACCCAATGTGGACTTGATTATTCAACTAGAAGGATAGTCCCTAGATTACAAAATAAACAGCTAGAAATACAACCCTTTCATACTAATAAGAGGGGAAATTTTTTCACCATACGAGCAGCAAGGCTGTGGAACACTTTGCCCAAAGAATTAATCACCAAATCTAGTTTTGATGCATTTAAATATAATTTGGATCTATGGATAAGGGAGAACCTATGTTAAGTTATAATGTCCCACACAATGTGGGGGACAATCTCGATGGGTCTCGGCCTTCATTTGTCCCTAAAACCAAGTAATACCTTTTTTTTCGTGCTGAGAAAGTACATTACAGAAAACTCCATTTCAAGTGTGCCGTAATAAAACAAACAAAAAAACAAACAAACAATACATCATGCAAGTAGCAGTCTACAAATACAATACAATGACCATGCGCATGCATATAATATTTAATAAATAACAATTTATCTTAACTCGCTTTTCACTGAAGATACTATACTTTAAAGGTCTACTGTCTTTTGTGATCACTCAGGTTGGACTTTCTTCATGTCAGAATCATTTATTATGTTTGCTTGCATGCATGTGCAAGAAACATAGTGCCACCATACAAGTTTTCGTAGGTGTGCCTCCCCTACTTCCAATGCCCTGCTCCCTTTTGCAGGCGCACCTGCACCACGCCAATGAATGTCCGAGCTGTCTATGACAGCTGTTCAGAATGCAGTGGCATACAGTTGAATGCGAAAAACCACTGCAATCAGCGGTTGTAACGTGTAGGCAATTTGCATACTGGTGTCAACAGTATGCAAAGCGCCTATAGCAGCACTGCACCCTGAACAGCTGTCACAGACAGCTTCCTTTTTGTCTACTGTCCCATCTCCCCAAACACTCAAGTAGTACGCTGGAAGCCCACCCCAGTGTGCTCATGCACGCCCCCCTGCCACACACAGTATGGCTGGCCAGGGGTGCCCAATCCCCGTTGGCTCTGCGCTTCCCCAGAATTCCGTGCCACACTGGGAGCCCACCCCAGCGTGGCATAAATGTGAATGGTGATGGGGTGCCCAATCCCCCGTGGGCTCAGTTAAACCCCCCCAAAAGAAACAGACTTCCAGTTGCCACGCTGGGAGCCCACCCCAGTGTGGCACACATCTGTATGGCTGACGGGGGGCCCAATCCCCTGTTGGCTCCACTGACCCCCCAAAAAAATATTCCAGTTGCCACGCTGGGAGATAAGTACGGGGTGAGGTGGGGATGTGGGGAGGTGGATGCGCAGAGGGTGGGTGCAGGTTGGGGCCAAGACAATCAACGAGGGACCGGTTTTGTTTGTTTTCTTTTAGGAAGACAATGCAGGACTTGTGCCATGCAGGGGCCCTGCATAGCACAAGTCCTGTGTTGTCTTCTTAAAGAAAACAAACACCTGAAAAAGCACGTCCCTTGTTGATTGTCTTGCCCCCAACCCGCACCCACCCTTCGTGATCCACCTCCACACATCCCCACCTCACCCCATACTCTACCTCTGAGTACAAGCACGATGATCTACAGTGGACCGGGAACACATCTGCACTCTTCAAAGCCGACCGCGAACTGAAGAAATGCCGGTAAGCTGTATAATGGAATAAATAAGGTTTTTTCAACTTTTATGTATATCTCAGGCATTTTTTGGAATTTTGGCACCAAATTTTCAACATGGGGCTTTTGGGACCCCTTCTCATGAATTCCAGCACTGTCATGGTGTTAATTGGCCCCAAAAGGTGATTTTGCGGTCACTGCATGGAACCACCTTTCGGGAATGAGTTATGAAATGACAGTGTCACAGTTCATGAGGTAGGCCCCCAAAAACCCTATGTTGAAAAAATTACTAAAAAATGGCTTACCATGCGTTGAGCAGTTCCTACGCATGTGCGTAAGTTCACGAATTTTTTATATTTTCACTTCAGATTTTCAGCATTGCCATTTTACCATACCTCCTTATAAGCATTACAGCTGTCATTTTTCACATCTCACCCAAAATGTGTTTCCGCGCATGTAGCGCACAATGGCACAGTCGGCGTGTGAAATCAATGTTCAGGACAGATTAAGAAAATCACAGTGACACTGTTCATAAGCAGAGGTCTTAAAATGGCTATTTTGAAAAATGTGGTGACAAAAGTCCATAAAATGACTGTGTTACGTGTGAGCATTACACAGTTTCCACACACCCTCGTAAGTTCATGAATTTGTAATATTTTCAGTCCAGATTTTCACCACTGGCATTTTTCTACACTTCCTTATGAACAGTACAGCTGTCATTTTTCACACCATGGCCGAAATGTGTTTTCGCACTTCCAGAGCAGAAATGCATGGTCGCTGTGGGAAATCACTGTTGAGGTCAGATTAAGAAAATTACGGTGACACTGTTCATGAGCGGTGGTCCCAAAATGCCTGTGTTGACAATCTGCAGTAAAAAATCTCCAAACTAATTACATTATGGGTGTGCGTTGTGCAGTTTCTACGCACGCTCGTGACTTCACCATTTATACGTTCGCTTATGCGCATGTGCAAGGAACATCTTGGGAGAATGGGACACTGTGGAGGTGTGCCTCTCCTGACCAATCCCCTGCTCCCTTGAGCAGGCGTGGTGGTCCTGCATCAATCCGCACCCAGTGCTGTGTATGACAAAAGTGGTCTTCTCTTCAAAGAAAACCACCGCTGTGTGCTTACGCAGCGTCATGGCCCCTAAATCTTTGCTGCCACGCTGGGGCCCCTCAGCATGGCAAACATCAACGTCATCTGCTGAGGGATGCCCCAATCCCCGTCGGCTCCACGGCCCCCAGCCATCCTTCTACCGCTGGGAGCCCACCCCAGCATGGCGAGCGCCACGTGCGTCTGCCAATGGGGGTGCCAATCCCCACAAGCCAGCTCCAGCGGCCCCCAGCCATCCTTCTGCCACGCTGGGAGCCCACCCCAGCGTGGCAAGCGTCCAGCGTCGTCAAAGTAAAAAAAAACCTGTAAATTGAAAGCGGTCCCACGCGGTCTCCGCCCCCTCCCACAACCCGCACCCACCCACTGCGCACCCTGCCTCCCCACACCCCACCCCATACTTACCTCCAGAGCCCGGCGCGACGATCATCGCTGGACCGGGAACACGTCTGCACTCTTCAAAGCCGACCGCGAACGGAGGAAATGCCAGTAAGCTGTATAATGGGCTACATGGGTTTTTTTCAATGTTGTTGCATATCTCAGGCATTTTTTGGAATTTTTGCACCAAATTTTCAACATGGGGTTTTTGGGACCCCTTCTCATGAATTCTGTCACTGTCATGGCGTTATTTGGGCCCGAAGGGTGATTTCACAGTCACTGCACGAAATCACCTTTCTGGCCTGATTAATGAAACAACAGTGCCAGCGTTCATAAGGTGGGCTCTCAAAAAGCCTATTTTGAAAATTTGGTGGAAAAATTCCTAAAAATGACGGCTTCACGAGCGATTGTTGCACAGTTCCTATGCACGTCAGAGGTTTGCGAATTTTCAATATTTCCACCCAGATTTTCAACATTGCCATTTTACCACACCTTCTTATGAGTAGTACAGCTGTCATTTTCACATCTCACCCAAAGCGTGTTTCCGCCCATGTAGCACACAATGGCGCAGTCGATTGTCTTGAAATCAATGTATGGGACACATTAAAGAAGGTACAGTGACACTGTTCATGAGCAGAGGTCTTAAAATGGCTATGTTGAAAATTTGGTGAAATAATTCCTTAAAATGACTGTTTTACGAGCGTGCATTGCGCAGTTCCTACGCACTCTCGTAGGTTTGCGAATTTTCAATATTTCCACTCCAGATTTTCAACATTGCCATTTTACCACACCTCCTTATGAGCAGTACATCTGTCATTTTTCACATCCTGCCCAATATGTGTTTCCGCCCATGTAGTGCACAATGGCGCAGTCGGTGTGCGAACTTCAATGTATGGGACACATTAAGAAAATCACATGACACTGTTCATGAGCAGAGATCTTAAAATGGTTATGTTGAAAATTTGGTGAAAAATTCCTAAAAATAGCGGTTTCTACGGCGTGTGTTGCACAAAGTTCCTATGCTGCCTTTCGTGGGTTCATGAATTTCCAATATTTTGACTCCAGATTTTCAACATTGCCATTTACCACACCTCCTTATGAGCAGTACATCTGTCATTTTCACATCCTGCCCAATATGTGTTTCCTACATGTAGTGCACAATGGCGCAGTCGGTGTGCGAACTCAATGTATGAGACACATTAAGAAAATCACAGTGACACTGTTCATGAGCAGAGATCTTAAAATGGTTATGTTGAAAATTTGGTGAAAAAATTCCTAAAAATGACTGTTTTACGAGCATGCGTTGCGCAGTTCCTACGCATGCTAGTAAGTTCGCGAATTTTCAATATTTGCACTCCAATGAGTTCCAAATACCTAAACAGCACATAGAAGCAAGCAGTATTTGGCATTGACAAATGCTTGTACTTCTTTGTCACTGATTTTTTTAAGCCATGTCCAAGTGCCAAATACCACTGCAAATACCTGCAAGCGAACGTTCGGCATTGACAAATGCTTGTTTTAATATTTTCATAGCAGATTTTCAACATTGCCATTTTTTACACCTCCCCATGAACAGTACAGCTGTCATTTTTCACATCCTGTTCGAAATGTGTTTTTGCACCTGTGGTGCCAAATGGTATAGTCACTGTGCAAAATCAGCTTTCGGCTAACGGACTGATATTGCCACTGTTCACGAGGTGGGGGTCACAAAAAAACCATGTTGAAAATTTGGAGTGAAAATACCAACTAACACCTGAGGCGTTAGGGTTTCCGACCATAACACCCCACCCTGTAGAGACTGACAGGCATCAGGGGTGTGACTTGGGATTGCTGCCTGTAATGCTCATACCATTTCACCCCCACCTACACCATGCAACCAGTGAGAGGCATCGAGGTGTGTTTTGGACTCTTCGGCCCCAAAGTTCACCCCATTCTCCTATACTGCACCCATCTCACCGTATTTCCTGATAGAATGGGGTGAACATAAGGGCCAAGACCCCAAGGCACACCGTGACACTTGTCAGCATCTGCAGGGTAGGGTGTGGTGAAATGGCATGGCCGTTATGTCTAATGACCCAAAGGCACACCCCAATGCCTGTCGGTATCTGCAGGGTGGTGGTGGAGTTGGCTTCAGTGCAATACTTCACTGCCATTCCTATTATGCAGCTCTGTAACTCCTACACCACCAATGCCAATGCCAGCAAGCAAACATTCAGCATTGACAAATGCTTGTTTAAAAATGTTTTTACTTGGAAGGCATGCTGAGCTGAGCTGAGAAACAGCCCATTTCCTGGGGGGAAAGACTATTTAAAGCACTTGTTAGGACACACGTCCCTTCCAGCTGCCTTAGGGACAAAGGTGCCACTATCTCACACTGCCTCTGGGTCACTGTATATGTTAAAGGTGGCTCCTGGGTTCTTTTTACTGCACAGCAATGGGGATTTATATACAAGAGGAAGAAACAGCATGGTTCCTACACCCAGAGAAAAGGTTTTAAGTGGGCCTGATGACACATTAGTACAACCTCCTGGGATGCTGTACTCGCTCACCTCCCCACTGTGGTCACAGCTCCTGCAGGCCTCCAAACAATAGCTCTGACTTTGTACTTTTTTGAAACACTGAATTTGTCTATACAATGTATTGTTTTTATCCTTTGCTCCCCTTCCCTGGATCACACCTAGAAATGTGCCTTGGCTCTGTGTCTTTCCTGGTCACCAAGTTTTAAATAAATAAGTAAACAATACAATGATTCTCCCCCTACTAGCATGCACAATCATATAGCAGTCTATAATGAGAGCAAAGGATAACAGTAAAACACAGTTTTAATCAGGCACAGGTGTTAAATAGAATATAAAAAGTGTAATTAGTGCAACCATAGTTGTTCCTAATGGCACTGTTAGGTACCCTTCAGGCAGGCTGAGCATAGTTACCCCCCTTTAGGTACCCTGCAAGACCAAGCTGGGACACCCATTATCCCTGTGACATGTCTTAGTCAGGCCTTGTGAAGACTGCAGCCAGATTACCTTTGCCCTGACTTTTGTAGTCAAGCCCAGCCAGGTACAGCCTTTTATTTGGTGCCCACTAACTCTGATATATAAATGGCCCTCCTATACTAGGCCACTACCCTCACCCACCTGGTACCATTTTTTTCCAAACCACTGTGGGAAATGCCAGTTGAATTGGTGCAGGCCACTGAAGTTGCAGCAGGTTGGCAGGTGGTGATACACTTTAGATCAGCAGAGCAGCATGTTCAAATTAGCACATTCCTAAGAAACATGCAGTTGCTTAGAGCAGCTGACTCCATTAGGACAACTTTAACAAAATATAATATTTAGACACAGTTCAGCTTGCATTTCACATTAGTTCTGTATTTCTCCTTCCTATTATTCATTACTGAGGCCATTTGCATGAAAATGGGATCTTTGCTCCTGAAGAGATCATCTATTCACGTTGCTTTCTCCCTACCTGAGGTCATAATGCTCTACATGTGGCATCACAATTACTCCCCATGGCAACAGATTGTAATGTCACAACAGAGGGCTATGACATGAAGTATGGGGTAAGCTAAAGAGGAAGTAAACTAGAGAGAGAGCACTAAGGAATATAAAGCATGTTTCCCTGTAAATTTCTCAGTAATGGGTAATGGCAAGGAGAAATCTACCGAATACGTATGGAATGCAAGGTAAATTGTACCTAAATATCATGTTTTTAAAAGTTTTCTTTGAGGCATCAGCAGCTCTTTAAATGGCGCTGAACCACAAACAGGATGTATTTGTAGATCCAGACCTGATGGATGAATACAAAGAACACATTCCCATAAACAAAGCTATTTTCTGAAACACAGCAAGCCCTATGGTTACTCATGGTTCACCAAGCAAATGATTTCCCTGGAGCTACAGGCACCTGGGACCCTGATTTCCTTTGGTGCCTTTGGGTCAACAATCTCCTTTCTGACTCCAGTGTCACATCTCAGACTTCAACAGAGAAGGATGAGGTCTCAGACTGACCCACACATCCTGGCTTTCAGACCCTTAGGGTGGCGGCAGCCTGACACCTAGCCTTAATGCCTGCTACTGGACATGTACCCATACCCCTGGCTCCCAGTTCCCCACTCTATGCTGTCTCATCAGCTATGTCACTGGTGCTGATGCTTATCTTACAGATGCAAATTCTGTATGGCACAGCTGTAACTCCCTTGCTCTGGACAGCAAGTCCTGTTTTTCTGAGATCTTTTCCAGATCTGCCATTCTTCAGCCCAGTCCCCCTTTTATAACAGCAGTTCTGGGGCAGCTCACGTTGGTTCAAACAACTGTCATTTATAACCCACAACTCCCCATTGGTCCTGAAAAAAGTCACCACTTTTGCTGTCCCACCTTTCTCCTAGAGGCTCCCAGATAGTCTTAACCAGGAAACCCTGTGATTGGCTGTCCCTAGGAGTCAAGAGGTCACAAGATGGTGGTTCCTATGCAGTCTATGAGAGTTAGCCCGTTAGTATTGTTATTAACAGGTTCCAATACTCCCTGACAATCTCCTGCTGCACAAAGGGAATCCTAGGGGCTTGACGCAGTAATCAAGTGGCCCCAACTGTAGTGAGGGGAAGCTACAGCTACTGTACACAAGAGATACCTGAGAATTTAAAACAGTGGTACAAAAATTAGTGACCAAAAACATGAACAACCTTATGCCAAAGCTCAATTATCTGATTTATTGGGTCTTTACTGGTCTCCCATTGGACCCTATGTACTACTGAAATGTGGCCCTACTTGCCATGCTATGTGGTGCATAGGACCAAGTTACACACATTCCAGGTGTCCTTTGGATCACTATAGGTGCACTAACACCTGGGTCCATGACAAGTCTGCTAACAAAAATGCAGTGCAGTCAATAACCACACATATTGCCAACAGGAGAAAATGCGCCTTGGAAAGACAGTGAAAGGAAAGAATAGCACAGCAATCTACAGTGAGAATTCCAGGGAGACAGCTGGAGGGATGATTTACGATTACAACTCTAGGGAGGGAGAGCAGAGGGAGGGGTGATTTACAATTACATCTCTGGGGGTTCTCGGTGGGGGTGGGGTGATTTCCAAGAGGGAAATTGGGGGAGATGAAACACTGTAATATCCCCACACTGTTCTGTCCAGGTCACTGTTTTCACCTATGCTATTTCTTCAGTGCTGATTTCACTGCATGAGTATTCTGGCAGATTTGACAGTATACCCTAACACCCTCCCCACTACGTGTCCCTCCCTTGCTTGATCTCACTTGTACTTATGTATCTGCGTAACAGGTTGGGTCTGGGAGCAGGGAGGGTATGTGTCAGGGGCAGTAGAGGTGACCCTTGTGAACAAACCCAAGGAGTAGATGCCCAGAAAGGGAAAGAACAAAACAAAAATAAAATATTCTGCCAAAAAAAAGTTATTTATAAGCTGCAGTTTGGTTCAGTTCAATCCACGGTGTCCTGAGAAAGGAATGTCATGGGCTAATGCTTTAGTAGGAGCTGCTTACTGTACTTTCAAGGTGCAGCTAACTGCCAGTGCACTCCTTCTTCTAGCCCTTTTTTGGGTGCCCACTCCATTTACCATCTCTCTGAGATTCACTGTCAGCACTGGCTGCCAGTTTTCTCAGCTAAAGTAGGGATAGGTCAGCTTGCTGACCCCGGTTAAGCTCATCTGGGTGACCAAATTAGTAGAATAGGGAGGGGCTGTAGATATGGCCTACTTAGACTTTAGCAAGGCATTTGTGATGGTCTAGAGGTGCTCTGTGAAGAGTGTGCTCTACTCTAAAGGTGGTGAAAAGAGATGAGCAAGGCACCAAGGTCCGAATTATGTAGACAGGATAACTATTACCCAGACAAGGAGAGGCAGGAGTCAACTTAGTGCTTTGATGCCCACAGGGCATTTATTTTGTACCAAGGGTAGACAGACACAGTCACAAGAAGGAGGGGTTGCCCGAGAACAATAGGGCAATAAAACAGGGAAATACTTTTATCTACCACCACTAAGGTTATTACCACAAGGATAAACTTTAGGACGAATGTCACTCTTATTCTGACACTATTCTATACTTCAATACTCTAAATGAGAATCAGGTGACATAAGCTACTCAGCACTGCATTAGGGTAATTAGCATCACACATTTCCATAAGAGTCCAGATATTACAAGAGTCCAGAGATCCGGCGTCTTCGTGTACACCGTCGTTCTTCGTTGGTAGCTACAAGGGAAGTAAAACAGAACTGTAGAACCCTAATCTCAATTCCCAGCAAGGACCTAGTTAAGGCAACTGGGATGGTGAGAGGTTTGGTAAACAGACCATATATCTTCGGCAAAAGCCCACTCTCTCCAAGGCTGCCGGAATGTAGAACCAGAGCAACTGGTTCCTGAAATAACACACTGAAATAAAGGGTTCCTCGGCCAAAACCCACTTCCAGGGTTGCCAAGGACGAAGATAGATCAAGATCTGCGTGGCGATAATCCAATGGAGGACTACCATGACCTGACTGATGCTGCGGCACTCCAAGGGCCAGCTGAACTCGGAAGGAACTCTGACAGGACCAGGAACCATAAGAATCTGAATAGATGATGGTTGACTCTGCAATCCTAGTATCAGGAACTAACACAAAACAAAGAAACGGCAGACGTGTCCCGGACTGGGCTCCGATGGACTCGACTTTCGGCGAATGACCAGGTGAGGCACAGACTAGGTTCTCCAGGATGAGCTCACTCTTCTGGAGAGGGTGACCAACTTCGGGTCATCTGGAACAGGAACCATATGGAACGACACTGGCACGGCTGTCGTGATGCGTTTCGGCGGATGTACTGTCAAGCTGTGAAAACAAGAAAACGGCGGGTATGAGTTGTACAACTGGCAATGGACTCGACTTCGACGGATGACACAAATGGACGTGATGAGCTGATGGATGATCTCCCAGGAGTGAAGAATGCTGAGAGGACATCTTCTTCTGAGTAGAGACTGATTCTGAGTACGTGGTGTTACAGACCACACTATGAGACTGCAGTGTGGTAGAAGATTGAGACTGTCTTCATACAATAGTAAACATATAACGGAACAATGCCCAAAGAACTGTGGAATGATACAATAATTTGTCGGAAGAGGGCAAATTATAACTTCAGGAGTAACTCTTACTGATGAGGGCCAATGTCCAGGTGCTTAGAGCAATAGTTCAGGTACTTAGACCAATAGTTCAGGTACTTAGGACAATAGTTCAGGTACTTAGACCAATAGTTCAGGTACTTAGGGCAATAGTTCAGGTACTTAGGGCAATAGTTCAGGTACTTAGGACAATAGTTCATGTACTTAGAGCAACAGTTCAGCATAAGTAGTACAGTAATTACAGTAGTTTCACAGTATAGGCAAATCGAACACTCTTAAATGAACCCCTGTTTCTGAATGTACGGTCTTCTGGAATAGGATCTCTTTCTGGACGCCATGGCTAAGGAATCCTTTAGTACCACTAGGCTGATTTGCCCTATTCTGCTAGGCCGGGGCCTCCCTTTAGTACCATTATGCTGGCTTGCCCTATTACGCTAGGCCGGGGCCTCCCTTTAGTACCACTAGGCTGGCTTGCCCTAGTCCACTAGGCTGGGGCCTCCCTTTAATACCACTAGGCTGGCTTGCCCTATTCCGCTAGGCCGGGGCCTCCCTATAGTACCACTAGGCTGGCTTGCCCTATTACACTAGGGCAGGGCCTCCCTATGGTACCACTAGGCTGGCTTGCCCTATTACGCTAGGCTGGGGCCTCCCTTTTGTACCAGGCTTTACCTCGAGCCTAATGCCCTACCTTTACCTCAGGCCTGATGCCCTACGTTAGCTTGGGCCTGGTGCCCCACTTTAGATTGGGCCTGGTGCCCCACTTTACAATGGGTCTGGTGCCCCACGTTGCTTTGGGCCTGGTGCCCCACTAAATACTGGGCCTGGTGCCCCACTATATACTGGGCCTGGTGCCCCACGTTGCTTTGGGCCTGGTGCCCCACTAAATACTGGGCCTAATGCCCTACTTTACATTGGGCCTGGTGCCCCACTTTATAATGGGCCTAATGCCCTACTTTACTTGTGGGCCTGGATCGCCCTTTTAACTGTATTGCCGCTTTAAATTTGCAGGCTCCCAGAGCCTGCTGTCATTAAGTCGCTGAAACCCCGCCTTAAATCCCACCCCTAATGCATATTTATAGGCTGCGATAAAGGCCTTGTGTGTCTAGCTCCTGCCTGAGGGAGTCACTAACCCCACCTCCTATTTAATATTAAAATGAAGGGTCCTAGCGACCCGATGCCCCTGCAGTGCTCGGCTGCCTCCTCTAAGCACCTACTGCGCTTTTCTCAACAAAAACAGTCTCCTCTCTAAACAGGCGGTCAGCAATGTGTGTGCTGGCGCAGACTCACTGCTCTGCGGTCTTCTGGGGCTGGCTGTGCTGCAGGGAGGCGGGAGGGATGCTGGCAAAGGGAGGGAAAACTGGGCAGGCAGCTGGGAGGATGACTCAGGGGCCTCCGATGGCCAACAGAGATGTGGGCGCGATGCAGCTGGCAAAGCTGCCGACGTGGGACCGAGAATAAACTGTAGTACACTCGGGGGGCTAAAATAAAGAAACGGAGAGGCTATTCAGCCCAAAACACGGGGGAAACGGGCGTTTTCGTCTTCGTGGTCCCCTAATGGCACCACCGACCGCAGAACTGGAGCACAGCAGGAAGTCTTCAGGCAGGGAGGCAGCACAGGACCACAGCAAGCCCAGAGGGATGGCTACAACACGTAAGCCCTAAACTTGTCCCTTGACTTCTGTGTCCTGTCTCCTCTACCAATGCCCAGGATCAACTGACTAAAAGAACAGATATTTTTTAAACTTGAACCTCCCTGGGTTCTAGATTGGCTGGAGTGGAATGCTGTGCATGAGCCACTCAGCACAACATTCCATCCAGGCCATTATGACATCTATTGCTTTTAAATTCTGTCTTTTGACCATGTTGTAAGTGCACAGGCACTTTTCTGCTTTATTTTCAGTGTTTCCCCTTTACAAGGAGGTATATATTTTATTCCCAGGGGCCCCTTAACACAGTACCCTGCTGTCTACACCTGCAGCAGGTACCCTGAGCACCTGTGGACTCTTAATTTATTTATTTTATTTTATTTCTCTGGAATGCTCCAACTTTGGGGCATTACAGATTCGGGCCCACCTAAAAATACATGTCCCCATGTATTCCCTTAACACTTTATAAAATCTATCATCTTAACAACCTCTAAAATCTTACTTAACACTCTATGAAGTCTTACGTTAATAAAACACTCTTAATATCTCTAAAATATTCTTAAAACATCTACTGTACTGTAAATTTTTGAAGTTTTAAAGATTTACCCTAAAGTGGCTGTGTCTGGGAAATTACTTGGATTAGATCTACCTGTTATACCAAGGTACGAGTTGAGAAGCTTCTGTGATATACCTTCTAGGAGGGATACCTGCGTTCGATCTTTGTACGGACATTTCCTCTGGCTGGAGTCCTGATTGCCAAGAATGGTCTTCTTTCCATCCTTTGGTAGTGTAGGTCAGCCATTGAATTCCCATAGAGGTTTGGGGATATGCTGGAGCCTCCTCTCTGGAATGTCCTGAGCCAAATATACGAATGGCTTTCTCCTTAAAATCCAGAAAGTCGACTTCAGGGTTTTGTAAATGCAGCATGCATAGTTCTCTCTTCAGGGCCTCACTTTCCACTCCTTCAACAAATTTTTCAACTAGTACTCGATCTGCATCTCAGACCTCTGCTGCGTCTACTCTCTCTATCGCTCATAACAGCTCTTGCAAACTCAGTGCAAACTCTCTCAGGGTCTCTTGAGACTTCTGGGTACGTGAAAAGAACTTCATTTTGAGGTCAGACACGGTCCTAGCATTGAAGATCTGCTGTAGCCTCTGGAGTACCTGGTCTGCTGTGGCTTTTGCTCCACTTGGCCATGATCGGACTTCACAGTGGGCAGCTCCCTTTAGTTGCCCGATTAAAATTTCAACCTTCTGTTGCTCGGGAATCTGATACAGCCGAAACATGGCCTGCATCTTCAAATGGAATTCTTTCAGGTTGCTGGTTCCATCCCCATCTTTCTCTCTGGAAAACTGTGGAAGCCATGGCGCTCCAAAGTAGTATGGCATGGTTAGTGGAGATGGTGGGATATTCCCTCTAGGTCCATCTCGGTCTCCTCCAGCCGACTCTCTATCTCCCCCAGACAATCCACTTCTACACCCTAGCTCCATCTGTGCTTCTTACTAAGCCACTCCAACTTTGGACTCCTTGGATAAATAATTATCTCTATTCTGCCTACTATACCAATTTTTTGTGATGGTCTAGAGGTGCTCTGTGAAGAGTGTGCTCTACTCTAAAGGTAGTGAAAAGAGATGAGCGAGGCACCAAGGTCCGAATTATGTGGACAGGATAACTGTTACCCAGACAAGGAGAGGCAGGAGTCAACTTAGTGCTTCGATGCCCGCAGGGCGTTTATTTTGCACCAAGGGTAGACAGACACAGTCACAAGAAGGAGGAGGGGTTGCCCGAGAACAATAGGGCAATAAAACAGGGAAATACTTTTATCTACCACTACTAAGGTTATTACCACAAGGATAAACTTTAGGACGAATGCCACTCTTATTCTGAGACTATTCTATACTTCAATACTCTAAATGAGAATCAGGTGACATAAGCTACTCAGCACTGCATTAGGGTAATTAGCATCACACATTTCCATAAGAGTCCAGATATTACAAGAGTCCAGAGATCCGGTGTCTTCATGTACACCGTCGTTCTTCATTGGTAGCTTCAAGGGAAGTAAAACAGAACTGTAGAACCCTAATCTCAATTCCCAGCAAGGACCTAGTTAAGGCCACTGGGGTGGTGAGAGGTTTGGTAAACAGACCATATATCTTCGGCAAAAGCCCACTCTCTCCAAGGCTGCCGGAATGTAGAACCAGAGCAACTGGTTCCTGAAATAACACACTGAAATAAAGGGTTCCTCGGCCAAAACCCACTTCCAGGGTTGCCAAGGACGAAGATAGATCAAGATCTGCGTGGTGATGATTTCAACGGAGGACTACCATGACCTGACTGATGCTGAGGCACTCCAAGGGCCAGCTGAACTCAGAAGGAACTCTGACAGGACCAGGAACCATAAGAATCTGAAGAGTTGATGGTTGACTCTGCAATCCTAGTATCAGGAACTAACACAAAACAAAGAAACGGCGGACGCGTCCCAGACTGGGCTCCGACGGACTCGACTTTCGGCTAACGACCAGGTGGAGCGCAGACTAGGTTCTCCAGGATGAGCTCACTCTTTTGCAGAGGGCGACCAACTTTGGGACATCTGGAACAGGAACCATACGGAATGACACTGGCACAGCTGTCGTGATGCATTTCGGCGGATGTACTGTCAAGCTGTGAAAACAAGAAAACGGCGGGTACGACTTGTACGACTGGCGACAGACTCGACTTCGGTGGACGACACAAATGGACGTGATGAGCTGATGGATGATCTCCCAGGAGTGAAGAATGCTGAGAGGACATCTTCTTCTGAGTAGAGACTGATTCTGAGTACGTGGTGTTACAGACCACACTATGAGACTGCAGTGTGGTAGAAGATTGAGACTGTCTTCATACAATAGTAAACATATAACAGAACAATGCATAAAGAGCTGTGGATTGATACAATAATTTGCCAGAGGAGGGCAAATTATAACTTCAGGAGTAACTCTTACTGATGAGGGCCAATGTCCAGGTGCTTAGAGCAATAGTTCAGGTACTTAGACCAATAGTTCAGGTACTTAGGACAATAGTTCAGGTATTTAGACCAATAGTTCAGGTACTTAGGGCAATAGTTCAGGTACTTAGGGCAATAGTTCAGGTACTTAGAGCAACAGTTCAGCATAAGCAGTACAGTAATTACAGTAGTTTCACAGTATAGGCAAATTGAACACTCTTAAACGAACCCCTGTTTCTGAATGTAGGATCTTCTGGAATAGGATCTCATTCTGGATGCCATGGCTAAGGAATCCTTTAGTACCACTAGGCTAGCTTGCCCTATTCTGCTAGGCCGGATGCCTCCCTTTAGTACCACTAGGCTGGCTTGCCCTATTACGCTAGGCCGGGGCCTCCCTTTAGTACCACTAGGCTGGCTTGCCCTAGTCTGCTAGGCCGGGGCCTCCCTTTAGTACCACTAGGCTGGCTTGCCCTATTTCGCTAGGGCGGGGCCTCCCTATAGTACCATTAGGCTGGCTTGCCCTATTACACTAGGCTGGGGCCTCCCTATAGTACCACTAGGCTGGCTTGCCCTATTTCGCTGGCCGGGCCTCCCTATAGTACCACTAGGCTGGCTTGCCCTATTACACACTGGGCAGGGCCTCCCTATGAGCCACCACTAGGCGGCTTGCCCTATAACGCTAGGCTGGGGCCTCCCTTTTGTACCAGGCTTTACCTTGGGCCTAATGCCCTACCTTTACCCCGGGCCTGATGCCCTACTTTGGCTTGGGCCTGGTGCCCCACTTTAGATTGGGCCTGGTGCCCCACGTTGCATTGGGCCTGGTGCCCCACTAAATACTGGGCCTGGTACCCCATGTTGCTTTGGGCCTGGTGCCCCACTAAATACTGGGCCTGGTGCCCCACGTTGCTTTGGGCCTGGTGCCCCACTAAATACTGGGCCTGGTGCCCCACTTTATAATGGGTCTAATGCCCTACTTTACATTGGGCCTGGTGCCCCACTAAATACTGGGTCTGGTGCCCCACTTTATAATGGGCCTAATGCCCTACTTTACTTGTGGGCCTGGATCACCCTTTTAACTGTATTGCCCCTTTAAATTTGCAGGCTCCCAGAGCCTGCTGTCATTAAGTCGCTGAAACCCTGCCTTAAATCCCGCCCCAATGCATATTTATAGGCTGCGATAAAGGCCTTGTGTTTCTAGCCCCTCCCTGAGGGCGTCGCTAACCCCGCCTCCTATTTAATATTAAAATGAAGGGTCCTAGCGACCCGATGCCCCTGCAGCACTCAGCCACCTCCTCTAAGCGCCTACTGCACTTTTCTCAACAAAAACAGTCTCCTCTCTAAACAGGCGGTCAGCACTGTGTGTGCTGCCGCAGACTCACTGCTCTGCGATTTTCTGGGGCTGGCTGTGCTGCAGGGAGGCAGGAGGGATGCTGGCAGAGGGAGGGAAAACTGGGCAGGCAGCTGGGGGGATGACTCAGGGGCCTCCGACGGCCAACAGAGATGCGGGTGCGATGCGGCTGGCAAAGCTGCCGACGTGGGACCGAGAATAAACTGTAATACACTCGGGGGGCTAAAATAAAGAAACGGAGGAGCTATTCAGCCCAAAACACGGGGGAAATGGGTGTTTTCATCTTCGTGGTGCCCCGATGGCACCACCGACCGCAGAACTGGAGCACAGCAGGAAGTCTTCAGACAGGGGAGGCAGCACAGGACCACAGCAAGCCCAGAGGGATGGCTACAACACGGTAAGCCCTAAACTTGTCCCTTGACTTCTGTGTCCTGTCTCCTCTACCAATGCCCAGGATCAACTGACTAAAAGAACAGATATTTTTTAAACTTGAACCTCCCTGGGTTCTAGATTGGCTGGAGTGGAATGCTGTGCATGAGCCACTCAGCACAACATTCCATCCAGACCATTATGACATCTATTGCTTTTAAATTCTGTCTTTTGACCATGTTGTAAGTGCACAGGCACTTTTCTGCTTTATTTTCAGTGTTTCCCCTTTACAAGGAGGTATATCTTTTATTCCCAGGGGCCCCTTAACACATTACCCTGCTGCCTACACCTGCAGCAGGTACCCTGAGCACCTGTGGACTCTTAATTTATTTATTTTATTTTATTTCTCTGGAATGCTCCAACTTTGGGGCATTACACATTTAACACAGTACCACACAAACGATTAATATACAAGTTAGCCTGCCTGGGAGTGGGTCCCAGGGTGGTATCCTGGGTAACAAATTGGCTGGACAACAGGACACAGAGGGTAATAGTAAACAGAGCATACTCTGGAGAAGGGGGCGTTACTAGTGGGGGTACTGCAGGGTTCAGTACTGGGACGGTACTCTTTAATATCTTTATAGGTGACATTGCGCAGGGGCTAGAAGGAAAAGTATGCCTCTTTGCAGATGACACAAAGATCTGCAATAGGGTTGATATCCAAGGAGGGGTGGAAAGAATGAGAAGGGACTTGGCAAGGTTGGAGCTATGATCAAGAGTATAACAGCTTAGTTTCAATGCAAAGAAGTGCAAAGTAATGCACCTGGGAAACAAAAACCCAGGGGAAGAGTACACAAAGGGTGGGGGAAGTACTAACAGCAACAAAAATGGAAAGGAACGGGGAGGTACTCATATCAGACAACCTTAAGGCAGGCAAGCAATGTGAGAAGGCAGTAAGGAGGGCTGGGGGGATTCCAGAACGTATAGAGAGAGGTATCACCAGTAGAAAGCAGGAAGTTGTTATCCCTCTGTACAGACAGTTGGTGAGACCCCATCTGGAGTACTGCATGCAGTTCTGGAGACCCCATCTCTGCAAGGACATAGACAGAATGGAGGTAGTCCAGAGGAGGACAACCAAAATTGTGCATGGTCTGCACCAGAAGCCATACGAAGCGAGACTAAAAGAGCTTAATATTTATTTATTTATTTGCTTTTGTTTACCAGATAAGCACACTAGACAACCAAGAGCCTATTTTCAGGTGCGACCCAGGAGATTACAAATATACATTCTAGATTACAGAGATACATTCAGGTACAACAGGCAAACAAGAGCAGGTACAAGTAAGGGCAACAGTCATAAACATGGTCAATGCAGCAATATGTATACCCTTGAGGAAAGGAGGGAGAGGGGGGACATGATAGAAACTTTCAAGTACCTCAAGGGAATCAACAAAGTCCAAGAGGGTAACATATTTCAGAAAAAGAGATGTGCAAGAACAAGGGGGCACAATTTGAAGATAGAGGGAGGACGGCTCAGGGGCAATGTGAAGAAGTATTTTTTCATGGAGAGGGTGGTGGAACAGCCTCTCTCTCTGAGGAGGTTGTGGGGTCAAAAATTGTGGGGGAATTCAAGAATTCATGGGACTGACATAAGGCAATTATAGTGGTAAGGGTAGGAAGGGTTTAGGAGGAAGTAGGCTGTTGGTTAGGTAGGGTCTGCAGCTTATCCAATAGGTATGGAAATGGGCAGACTAGGTGGGCCAAGCGGTCCTTATCTGCCATCATAGTCTGTGTTTCTATCATGCTTTATGTGATGACCAAACTACTTACTCTTTGAATTTCCTGAATTATTCCTTGTTTAATTGCTGATTTAATTTCTGTATAAGTGTGGGGCCAGGGTTTTGATATGACTTTTGATATGACTTATTTCTGGAGATTTTAACAGATCAACAGAATCTTAACAGGTGCTTTACCCTTCATTGCAGAGCCTCTTGAAGGAAGATGGGGGTCACTAGTGATGAATGGGTCATAGACATCCTGTCTCAACCTGACCAAAGTCTTTTGCATGCTAAATAAGTTTTATGATCGCCGGCCCTCTGGCACAGTGGTAGCATTACTGCTCGTGATGCCAATGACCTGAGTTCAGTTGTGAGCTCGAGATTTGTAGGGCCGGCCGGGGGGAGGAGGACTAAGTATGCAAGGGACTGCTTTCCTCCTCAGGGGAGGGGTGGGACCAGTGCCCAGTGTCAGCCTGACCCCTAGTGACAGCTGGGAGTCAGCACATTAGGAACATACTCACCGAGAGCTCACCGGCGGTCGTGAGGGCTGAAAAGAAATTGCCCTCCCCACACACCCTTCCTACCGGATTGTCCACGGAGCTTAAGAGCTCACCGGCGGTCGTGAGGGCTGAAAAAGTGCCCTTCTCACACACCTTCCTACGGATTGTCCACGGGCTTAAGAGCTCACGGCGGTCGTGAGGGCTGAAAAGAAATTGCCCTCCCCACACCCTTCCTACGGATTGTCCACGGAGCTTAGGGTAGTTACCGAGGAGCTGCTTGCCAGGACTGCCTGCTCCAGCTGGGTCTCCACGCTGGCTCTTAAAAAAAGAACTGTCTTGGCGCCTTTTTAAAGGGGTCTTTGTCGGCCCAACAGTGGAGATAGTGCATTTTCTTTTTATTTTTGCATTATTAGAAGATAGTCCTAATATTACATGTACCTCTGCATGCAGCCTGTTTAAATTACCTTCCCTTTAAGGACTTTTTTTGCACTGTAACTGTTGCCTTTTAGTTTGCTATTTAAGTTTACTAATAACTGCATTGGGCAACCTGAGGTTAAGAGCCATATTTGTGCCGGGGTACTGCCCTGCTAGGCTCTCGTTGCTACTGCCTTTTCTGTAACTTAAACTCCGTTTGTTGCCTTTAAAATAACCGCTGAAACTGCAGGCAGTTTAAACATAAATAAATTCCAGCCCAGCAGTGAAACTCGAACCCTGCCCCCCTTCCCCCCACAAGGTAAACCTCGGGAGCCCTATTTAACCTGGCTGTTTTTTTCTCTCTCCCCTAGAGCTCACCGGCGGTCGTGAGGGCTGAAAAGAAATTGCCCTCCCCACACACCCTTCCTTCCGGATTGTCCCACGGGCTTAAGGTGGTTGCGAGGAGCTGCTTGCCAGGACTCGCTTTCTGCTCCACGCTGGGTCTGCCCTGCCGCCCCCACCACCACCCTTGGTCGGCATCCACATATATAGGTTGTTTTTCTGATCACATGATCAGAAAAAACCTATTAGGCCACTTTCCCATCTGCAGCTTATCTTTTTCCACCACTAGAGGCCCTTCACCTTTTTACTCTTTTCCTTTTTTTTTCTGCCTTTCTACCAGCCCTGTCACATACTCTTCCTCACGTTTTCAACCCAATCATGCTCCCACTTACTTTCATTGCCCTACTCCTGCAATTTACGCGCACCACGCCCCTACTCATAACATGAAACAGGGGCATAATATTGAAACCCTCTGTCAGCATACTGGCTGGCACTCCCAGCCCTGCCCCACCCCTCACGGCACCTGCTACCAGCCCATACAAGCTCCCCCCATCTCATATATAGATGCTGAAACCCACACCCCTGGATGTCATCCCCCACGACAAGCTACCCTGTGGAGCCCCATTCTCCTGCCAACCTCCTTCCACATCCGCAATACAACAAACCCCCCCCCCCGTTTACTCCTCCTATCTGCCACCCTTACCCTGAAACTACCGATACCCACCATCAGCCACGCACAGAATAAATGCAGAAGACCTGCTACTCGAACAAGCCGCAACCGACTCAGGTCTCTCATTCTCCTTCTTCTGCTGACAGGAAATGTCCACCCAAACCCTGGTCCCCATTTTGCCACTCCATCCCACCCATCCCATGGAAATGGCCTGTGCATTGCCTCAGTAAACATTTGCAGCCTGCAGAAAAAATGGGATTCCTTTCAGGGCTGGGTACTCCAGAACAACCCAGACATCATCGCCCTGACTGAAACCATTACAAAACTGCCTTAACCTCCACCTGGGGAAATGGGCGCAAGTTCTGGGAGAACATAAAGGAACTCTGTGGCAAAGGCCCAAATCTCCCACCTGACCAAATTCTCATAGATGGCAGCCTCTCCACCGACCCTGCCAGCATAGCCACTGCCCTAAATACCGCTTTCACAGATCTCTCCCATGTGTTGCCCACAAACTTCTTCGACCCCCTGCCGGACCGTACCATCCCCCACCCCCCACTTGCGGCGCCTTTCTACCTATGAGTCATTAAACTGGAGACTGCGAAACCCTATCTTACTAAAGCTCTAAACAAAAACCAATACAGCCACGACTCCCTAGACCATAGACTTGTCCACCTCACCCTCCAGGAAGTTCTGACCCCTCTCACCCACATTCTCAATTGCTCCCTCTGCCAGGGAAAATTCCCCACCCACTGGAAATCAGCCTATATCACACCTATCCATAAAAGTGGTGACCGAACTTCCACAGATAACTACCGCCCCATCTCTATCCTACCCCCCCGTCCAAAGGCACTAGAACACAGAGTCGCGACCAACTCACTGAACACCTAAATAAATATAACCTCCTATCCAACAACAACATGGTTTTCATAAGGCACAGCACCACTACTGCCCTCCTTGAATTTCGTCACATGTCCACTCAGCCCTGGACCTCGGCCACCTCACAGGTGCCATCTTCCGTGGACCTATCTAAAGCATTTGACACAGTAAACCATGCCCTCCTACTAAAACACCCTGGCTAACATGGGTTTCTCCGATGATACCCTAAAATGGTTCTCCAGTTATCTCTCTGATAGAACGCAGTCAGCCGGGGTAGGCCCTGTCCTATCACCTTGCCTCCCTATCCGATCCGGTGTCCCACAGGGGTCCATACTTGGCCCCCTACTTTTCAGCATGTACCTCAACTCCCTCCCATCTGCATGCCCTGGAAATCTGCTCCTTTACGCAGATGACTCAGTCCTGTTCGCCTCCGACCCGGCCCCCCTTAAACTCCACCAAACCCTCCAGCACTCCTTCCATGAAATCGAAGACTGGCTCACCGCCCAGCGTCTTATTATCAACTATAATAAGACTAAAGTCATGATATTCGTCCACCCTCAGAACCCACTCAAAAATCTGTGCCCCAAATTTCTGACTACAAATCAGACCCCCCCTAGAACAAGTATACAACTTTAAATACTTAGGGATCACACTAGACCCTGCCCTCAGCTTTAATCAACATATCCTACACCTAACAACCGCCCTTAGCTCCAGACTTGGTGTACTCTAGCGGTACAAACACTGCCTCACCCCTGAAGCACTACAGCTTACCGTAAACTCCTCGGTCCTCTCCCTGCTAGACTACAGCATCCTAATATACAGTGCCGTGCCCCCCTCAACCCTAAGTAAACTCAGGCTTGTGCTCAACAAAGCCTGCCGACTCATCCTAGGATGTGATCGTTTCACTCACTCCTGCTCCCTCTACAGCAGCACAAACTGGCTAAACCTGGATAGCAGAATCAGGTGCCACACCTGCCTTGTGACCAAAAAGGTACTACTCGGCCTCACCCCACCTTCCCGACACCAAATTATCCGCCCAACTCCATCTGGCAAAACAACCTGTAGCACAAGCAAGCGGCTACTATGGGTTCCCCATGGCCGGACCTCACAATACCAACGCACTTTCAGTTTCAGGGCCCTTTCCTAGACAAACTCCCTCCCTACCCATATAGCTGATGAAATAAGGCTGGGCCCATACAAATCAAAGCTAAGGGAATACCTGCAGGCTTCAAATTTATGTGACTGCCCTTGATACCTGATCTGCCACTGCCTCCTTTCAAACAATCTATTTAGCAGGTCAATGTACAAAAATAATGCATTTATGTAACATGACAATCAGCCTCCTACAGAGTCTTTCTGTTTTCTCCTTCCCCCTGGCTGTGCTAAAGTACCTAAATCTCTGTTAAACCTCCATGAAACAACATGTAACCTGTTTTTGATTATAATTGTTACTTTGTTATGTACTGTATTTTCTGTATCATAAGTCCCGTCCCTGTTCAATTTATGTATGACGTGGAACCTTTGCAAATGAGTCTCTGACTCAAAGGTCTTTCTGAATATCACAATAAATAAAAAAAAAATAAATAACTACTTGGAGGGGTGGAGGTGGTGCAGATGCCTGGCGTGCTGCATACGGGAGTGTGCACAACTCAGCCACTGGTATAATTGTATGCCACTTCCTCTGTGCCAGGGGAAGAAAAAGGAATTACAAAAACACCTGGTGATAACATGATGGCACTCAGACCCTCGCAGGCTCAGCATCTGACTAACTGGGCTCACCAGTCCAACTAATGAACCCTGTCCCCGAGGGGGTTAGAGGGATCCCATTGGTCCTGCTGGGGGGCAGGCAAGTCCTGGGGGTACTGGCTGGCAGGTAACTGCCAGTGGATGTCAGGGTGACGGAGCTGGGGGGTGTGTGCTGAAGGGGGCCATCTGGTGGCCGTAAAAAAAAAAGATAAAAAAAGAAAGCTTTATAATGAAGTTGCCTCCTTTGACCCAGGTTTATCAGATAATATTGTAAGGTAGGTATCACCCAAATTCCAGGTTCAGGTCTGTTTTAACCAATCAGGTAAATTTGGGTACAGAGAAATTATGTCACAGCCTTGTTCGACCAAGGCATTGGGGAAAGAGAGTGAGAGAGGGCACAAATTCTTCAGCACAGCCTTCTCTGTTTCTTTTCACTGGGGAATGCTGAGTGAACATCCAGAGGGAGCCAGGTCCATGATCCAAAATGTAACTAAACTTAGTGCATGATGACAGTGAGCTTAGAGGAACTTTGTAACTTGAAGGGAAAATAGAGGCATTTCCTTGCATAAGAGTGCAAGCTTTCTTTTGTCATTCTGTATGTACGTGTACTGGTGTTTGACTATGTGTAAATAGTGCATATACCTATCAACCAGTGTTTAGTAATAAATTAGTTATTTTCCTAAAGCCTGGAGTAACTGGTTGTTTTTAACGGCATCTTTGTGTAAAAGGTAATTGAAAAAGGGGTGCATAGTAAAAATCTCTGAAAGTAGAGTGTGTCCTACCCAGAACAGGGAGACTCTAACTATAGGGACTGTAAAGGGTAGAAGGTGACAGGAAAAGGTTATAGTACATGGTTGGACTTTGTTTTGTATAAAAATCAGTGTCAGTGGCTCAGCAGGTAGCACACTCACCTCTGAGGCCAGGAGATCAGAAGGCTGTGGGTTCTATCCCCACACCAGGCACTTGGGTTAATATCTCAATACTGACACTGCAGTGCTGTCTTTTGGATGAGGCATTAAACCGCGGTCCCATCTGCCTGTTGTGATGGTAAGTCAGGTGGATGTTAAAGATCCCATGGCACTTCTTGAAAAGAGTAGGGGAATGTTTTATTGAAAGAAACAAATCATACATTGAAACAAAAAATTACATTTCGTTCTGCAAATAAACTTAGTTAAAAAAAAATTAAAAGCAAAGAAAAAAATAATTTTTTAGTGAAATGTCAATCCATAATATTAATCAGTAAAGAAACCATGTACAATGTTTCCAGTATTTTGCGAATACAGTTGCAAGCATTATTAATTTCTCAGATCCATATACTTCTTGTAAGCATTGAGTAATTTGTGCCAAAATATGCACAGGATTAAAGATTTTTTGTTGCAACAAAAATGCATATCTAACTTGCCATAAATAAAATGTACGTAAGGCGAAAGTTAAACGTAGCGTACTAGGATGATACAATCATCATGCTAGTGGGTATAGCTCGTATATCATATGTCAGTACAGAAAGGGCCTTTTTCTTCCATTTATGAAGCAAACAGGTCGAGACATAATGACTAAATGGACAATCTAAAAAAAAAATGCCTTATAGTCTCAGGTATGTCAGGACAGGTATCCCATGGACAAAATCTTTCCTCTAATGCTTTGTGTTTAAGATTTCCTTACTCCTAACGTTCCGTGGCATGCTAGCCATGTGACATCCCATACCTTTTTTGGGATTCTGGGATCGGTTAATTGTGAAAAAATGATAGATGAATCTAAAATGTTCCCATAGACATCTCTTAATAAAGGGAATTCTGAGTAATGAGTTCCTAGAATAGTTTGATGTAGCTGTTTCCTAGTGGGTTTGAGCGTTATGCTAGATGATAAACCCCATTGTCAAATTTTAAAAAGGAGGGAATCAGATAATATGGAATTTTATGTCTCCTAAAATTTCTGGGGATATCGAAAGAGGATTGTAACCATGATTGGCATAATGCTTGAGTAAAAAAATGCATTAAAGAGTACCACATTTTAGGCTGGGGCTGTACTAGCAGAGGAATATTAAATTTAAGGAATAGGGAGTGAAAGAACACAATAGGATTCAGCATCCTTACCCTTCCATGACAGTAGTCATGAAAAGTATAGACCCTTTTTACTGGGTTCAGGCAGTTCCCCCCAAACCCTTAAAAAAATATATTGTTTATCTTAGCCTCAAAAGAAAAAGGTGCCGGAAAGATTACAGCTAGATGAAGAAATAGTGGAAGAACTGTTTTTAATGACGTTACCCTTTTCTATTTAGCTATAATACAACCTTTCCAAGAAGAAACTATATGGGAGGCCTTGTCCAGAGTTATTTCCCAATTATAAGAGCCATCATCAGGAGTTAAAAAAATTAGCCCTAACATTTTTATAGGGGAAGCAGCTATTGGGGTATCTGCAATCTGTGTAGCTGAAACAAGAGTGTCTGTCAAGGGAAGATAAATGGCTGAGCGTTTTCCGTAGTTCAGTTTAGACCCAGATGTAGTTTCAAAATTTTTAATGAGCAATACAAAATTATCTTCTTTAAAAGAGGGGGTGGTGTATATGCAAAGATCATCAGCATAAGCTGAGCCAGAAGGGATATTATTTTCCGAGGGCAACAAAATTCTTGCATGAGAGGGGTGCTGTGAAAGTTTCTTAAGAAGAGGATCAATTTGAAATGCATAGAGAAGAGGACTTAAAGGGCAGCCCTGCCTTACCCCTTTCTGACTTAAGAAAGGTGTACTTGGTGATTCGTTTATATGTGGCTGTATCCAAGCTCTGTTATACAATAGTTTTAACTAAGCAATAAAGCACTGAGGTATGTGATATAGAGGATAATGTATGGTCCTCTATCGTTAACCGGTCAGTTAACAGTCGAGAGGTTGCCAGGGTGACCATGTAAACCTCGAGGCGGCTCGAGAGGTTGTTCATAACGGCCTCGAGGCGAGTAAAATGAACGCGTTGCCGATAGAGGGACCATACTATATTTTTATAGTGTATGGTCCCACTATCAAAAAAAGGGCTACTACGTTTTTAAAAGTCACCGCGCTGACCTTCAGTCCTTCCCGTCGGTTTCCTTCAGTCGGTTTCCGTGTCGAAAAAAAAAGCGCCAGACATCGCAGACCACTGTTAGTAAACCTATCGATGTGAGCGAGGGATCGATAGGTTAACAACATATCTACGCTACATCGATAGTTAACAACCTTAGGAAATGATGATTTCCTAAGGTTAACAGCGTTCTAACATACATTATAATGTGATAAAGTGAGAAACAAATAGCTATGATCAACCCAATCAAAGGCCTTTTCCTGATGTAAAGAAATCAGGAGAGAAGGTGTATCTAAAATACTATAGGCAATGATATCTCTTAAAAGTGATAGGTTAGAATTAATGGATCTATGGGGAATAGCGCAAGTCTGGACTTCTAATATAAGTGATGCTGTAACTGTGGTAAGCCTGTTTATTAATATGGATGCAAATATTTTATAATCTACATTTAGTAGGCTTAGGGGTCTCCAACTTCGGATGTCTGATCTGTCACCTTTTTTAAAGAGAAGAATCATGTTAGCATCAGAGAATTGGTGGGGAATGGAGTTTGTGTTTAAAATAATATTAAACACCGAGGTTAAAAAGGGAGAAAGGAAAGCCAGGAGATGCTGCTAGAGCTCTGCCGTGAGCCCATCTTTCCCAAGGGAAGTACCTTTTTTTTGTTTCTTTATGGCTATCTGGGTTTCTTCTATTGTTATGGGCTTAACTAGATTTATTAACTGATTTTCAGGGACTAAAGGGATGTGTATATCTGAGAAGAAAGTAGCATTTGGGGAAGCCAATGAATGAGTTTCAAATGCATTTTCTAAAAAGGTGTGTGCTATCCTTTTAATGTCAGGCAGAGTAATGTATGTCATTTGGGTTTCAGGATCAGAAAGTTGTTCTGTATGGGTGGCAACCACTCTATCTGTACAACTTTTATAAATGTCCAGAGGTGCTTTAGAACTTTGGGTACCAAACTGCGCTTCCAATTTCAAGGACTGGACCCTATTATACTGATATAGTCCCATTTTTGTTTTTAGGGTTTTAATTTGTTGAGAATAGTCTAACCCAGTTTCATAAGACCTAGAAATGATGTCCGTAAGTTTTTGCCTTAAGCTTAAATACTTCATATGAGTGATTTGAGATTTACTTCTGGCCTAATAAAAGAGGATTTTAAGTAGTTTTTTGTATCGTCCCAACAGCTCAAAGGGGAGTGATAAGCTTCTAGAACAGGAAGCCTAGCTCGTAGTAATTCTTGACAATCTGCCAAAATTTGGGTATCGGGTAGTAAGTTACTATTTAGTTTCCATCGCGAGTAAGGCTTACTGGGAAAAGGTCCATTTGAGGGAGAACATAATAAGGAAACAGCTAAGTGGTCCAAAGTTTCACATGGAAAAACCTCAGCTTGTTTTATAACAATATCCTGTGATACAAAAATAAAATCAATTTGAGTGGCAAGAGTTCCTCTATAGCATGTTTTTGCTCCAACTTTGTGTATTTCACAAAACCCATCTTTAAGAGCAGCATTCTTAATTATGGCTCCTAAGGCAGCCATGTCCCCATAAACTTTCTGTGTGGGAACCCCCCCTCCCCATCAGCTGGGGTGAGCCCACAGTTAAAATCTCTTCTAATATAATGATGTTTATTTGTATGTAAGTATGGTTGTATTAACTTAAACAATTCAGATTGAGCTGCTATGCTTTGGGGTGCATAAACATTTATAATTCTGATATTTAACTGTTTAAATTTGCAGTCTAATAAAATGGCTCAGCCTGGGAATATATCCACTAGCCTAGTTATTGAAAATT
Source organism: Neoceratodus forsteri (assembly GCA_016271365.2). Classification (NCBI taxonomy): domain Eukaryota; kingdom Metazoa; phylum Chordata; order Ceratodontiformes; family Ceratodontidae; genus Neoceratodus; species Neoceratodus forsteri. The sequence continues at coordinate 123,200,576 of JADMNL010000023.1, read as the reverse complement.
AAATCCGTGAAACAATATACCCAAACCATCACATCTGTCCTCTCCGAAGGACCAAAAGGAAGGGCATTCAGTCCATCTATTTTTTACCTGGGCAAGCTCAAATCTAGTTTTAAGCCACGTGTCTTGTAGAAAATGTCTTGTAGAAAATAAATATCATGATGTAAATCAGATATGCATTGAAGTGTGCTAATTTGTGTTTTGTAAGACTTCATGCTGCACACATTAAGTGTGGAACAGTACAAAGAAAGCTCAGATTGCATTTGATGTCAAGAAATTCACCAAGGAACCTTCCACAAAAAAAACTTTTATCTAAGTTATCCCTGTAGGTCTCTTAGAAGGGGAAGGGTCTTGCTGTGAATCTGAGGGGTAGTCCATTTTGGAGGCAGAAGCATGGGAAGAGTCAGAATTTCCATCCTCCCCCTCTGTGTCCCCCCTTTGATTTCTCTTTGATAGAGCCTGATACCTATTTCAGGTTAAAATAGTTTTAGAAACGGAGGCACTTTATGACTTTCTCTTTCCTTTCCCTCTTTTAGTAGTTGGAACTACCTCAAAGGGGCCTTCCTCCTGTGAAGGGGGTATGGGGGAGGAGGAGAATACATAGGATCATGAGTGTGCTCTGAAGCCGGGCCTAAGGCTGTATCAAGGTGGAGAGACTTCTGAGCATCAACCTCACTTAGGATACCTTGGTGACAAGGTTTGGGTATTCCTGCATCTGAAGGCTCTGCTTGAGAGGGAGGGAGGGGTAGGGCGTGTATGTTCCTCATTTCTGTATCTGAAAGCTTGAACTTGAGAGTCAGTTATTAGGTCTACCTGATCTTGTAGGGGACGGTCCATCCTATTGTGGTCTGGCCAAAGGCACCGATGATAAGAATGCCCTGATTCATCGCACAAATTACCCTTTAAGGGATTTGGGCAACCTAAACTAACATGTCCATAGGCCAAACAGAGGGTGCATTGTGGCTTATTGCAGGTACTGCTGAGATGAGTTCTAGATCCACACTTGTGGCAAGTTCGGGGCTGACCAGGGTAAAAACACAGGCCTCTGTCCTGGCCTATATAGAAACTTCCAGGCAAATGCAAAATTCCTCTATCATTTTGCTTTAATTGCACTTTGACTTTCCACCCCCCTGGTCCATACGAGGTCCTTGTCCAATATAGGATGAGGAACTTCTAAAATGTCGCAGCACTGTTTCAACCAGTATTGAACGTCCACTATGCTCACCCCCTCACTTCTAAATAATAAAGTTATAACCTTGACTGTAGGCTTAGTAAGGAGATGAGCATAAAGGAGGCCCAAAATGGCTGAGATTTAACTGTTTCATATTTGCCCCAAAATTTCTCCAACGTACATACATTTTTAAAACTTATGTCACAAATTGGCCCTCCATGTACATGTATAAATGCAAAAAATTCCCCTGCCCCAATCCCCAAAGAATCCTGAAGCATTTTATGGAGAACAGTTTGTCTATCAGGAGCCGTAGCAACATCACCCATGAATTTCAACCGTACTGCATTCCTTCGCTGAGCATGCTCGCTGAGGTTGTGAAATAAATCGCTGAGTCTAAACTGTGAGTCAGTTACAGTCTCACCTTCAAGCTGCACATTTTGTTCCCTGGGATTCAAAGTTTCTGGTTGTTCGTCCTCCGAGGAAACAGGATCCGAGGAGGCCTGCATGTGTTGTTCAACATTGTGGCCCCAAGAGAGATTGATAGCCATGGTGACATGTGCTGGTCGGCTTTGTTTGCAGGTTTCGCAGACAAAGTGACAGGAATAGTGTCAAAGTTGGAGAAAGCAGGGGAATGCGTAATTTCATCTTGCACTACCTTGGTAAATTGCTGTGGTTTTCCTAAAGCCAAGGAAATGATTTCCTTTGCAGTAACTGGGCCAGGTGAGACCCAAGCAGTCCCAGAAGGTGTGCGGTCCCAGCCTGCTGCTCACAAGGCTGCATCAGGGGACCACACTGTTGCTGTCTGCGATACTGTGTGAGTAGTCTCACGGAGATGCAGTAAGGAGGGAAACACTGTATCCATTTGCGTGTCAGAAGCATCTGGAGTACTGTTACTAGGTAAAACTGGCACAGAATTAATTTTCCCTTGTTCATAAGATTGGGAAGCTATACAGTCAGGTATATCAGATTGTGAAAAATTATCCTCCCCACAGTAGCTGCTGTAGAAGGCATCGATGCTGCATTACAACAATTCTTAACTGCTCTTTTGATAGCATAGTGGTTTTATTTGCAACAGTACCTGATGTCTGAGGTTCTGGGTTTAAATCCTCCCTTTGGTCAGTGTTTGGGGATGATTCCGATACTGAAGTAATCGACTCTGCATTCTGCTTGGCGCCACCAGATCCACCCATAGAACCCATTTCCATATCTGTTTCCATTGAATTTAAAGAAGAAAAAACCTCTAGCAATGCTGGGGCAGGGGAGGATGTCATCTCCCCTGCCACATAAGCATTTCCTCCTCCTTCTGTGTCTGGCTCCAAAATGGGTCCCTCCATCCTGTCCACAGGAAGTGACAGCACCCCTGCAGGCAGAAAAGAGTAGGGGAATTTCCACGGTGTCCCGGCCAAATTTTCCCCATTCACTGAAAATACCACCAACAGCTTAATCTGGTTCAGTTTCAGTTGGTTACCATCTGTACCCCCCCCCCCCAGCAGTCACCCCTGAAAAAGGGACTTCTAGTCTCATTGGGCCTACCAGGTCAACAAAATTCAATAAAATAAATAAAAAATAAAAATCAACCTGCTCAAAAACCTTGTTGTGCACATTCTAAACTGTTGTCTACATTCCAAGGTGCTGTTATGTGCATTCCGAGCAGTTGTTCAGCAAAGATCAAAGGCCATAACATTTTAAATTCCTCATTCATTCAGCACCTAGCAGACTACTAACCACCAGTGTTCAAATTTGTACCTTTTAACTTGTAGAAGTCTATAAATTTAATTTCAGCCATAGAACAGAATAAAGAAAAGGCAAGTTTTTTTTTATTTAAGGAGGTGGCACTTCTGCGATTTCTGTGTACAAAACCATATACTATATAAAATAAAATATGGACAACCACACACAACTTGGCATGTGTTTCCATCTTGGAGCTGAGATGACAGCATGAATCTCTCGAACTTCACTCTCGAGGTCCATCTGCTGTCATCTCAACCCCTCAATGGAAACACAGCCTTGTTATATATGGTTGCCCATACATAATTCGCTATATCAGAGCATCAAAGGTCTTGCAGGGAAAAATTGGGTAGAGTAGGTGGGCCAAAAAATGAAAAGACTGGATGGGCCAAGCAGTTCTTATCTGCCATCAAATTCTATGTTTCTGTCTCTGCATGATGGCAGGAATGTTGGTCCAGACATTTTCGGCGACAAAGGTCTGGGAGAGTTAAAGGCCCAATGTGGACTGTGGGGTGCTTTGACCATCACATTCCCCCTAATGTATTTTCCCTCACAGTGAGAAACCTACTCACAGATGGAGTGTCTACTACCTGTATATGTGGCAAAGAACTGCTGCTCCTTGTGAGTTTTGTAGCCATGTGGCTGCATAGAAACATAAAAATTGTCGGCAGATAAGGACCACTAGGTCTTACACCTGTATGTGTCCACTGATCCTAAATAATCAATGGCTTTTCTTCCCTCTCTCCCTCCCTGCTCAATATTTTGCTTTCCAAATTCATCTGGCTTCTGTTTGGCCCAGCCATCAACCTCTTTGATGAAATTAGCTGGTTCCTGGAAGGTTATTCATAACACAAGCATGCTCTTTCCATATGACACCTAGAGCAAAATCAAAGGATTCCCCTGGGGATGCGATGAATGGCTAATTTCATTTCCTGGGATCAAAGCAAATTTTACATGCTAATTGAACCTCAGATCTCTGTAGTTAAAATACCTCCTGTCCTTTGAACTTATCCTTGTTTTTTTTTAGGATGTGTCAGTTCAGCAAGATTGTAGTTTCCTGAAACTGACCTTCCCATCACATATTTTATATGTAATAAAAAAATTAATGCAGAACTCAGAGCACTCAGAGCTGGCTGTCTACATCACAGTCCTCCCCACCGAGACTGAATTTGGGGGCTCTATCCCATACATGGGATGAGCTTCCCAAATTGGTTCACTCCTCATAGACCCTAGACTGTCCATCTGAGTTCTTATTCTTGGTTCCGGCCCTATGTATGATTTTAAAATCATACCCTTGTAAAGCAAGACTCCATCTTAGTAGTCTGCCATTGTTTTTCCCCATCTGTGACAACCAAACCAGGGGGTTGTGGTCAGTCTGCACCACAAAAGGCTGCCCATACAAGTATGGCTCCAATTTCTTTAGGGCCCACACTAGGGCAAGACACTCCTTTTCCACTGTGGAGTATGCTTGTTCCCTGGGGAGCAGCTTTCGGCTCAGGTAGGCTATCGGGTAGCCCCTCCCTTTGCTGGATGCCTGGCTTAGTACTGCCCCAATATATATCTGAGGCATCCGTCTGAACTACAAATGTTTTGCTATAGTCCGGACTTGTCAAAACAGGAGCACTGCACAGTGCCTCTTTCAGTTTGGTATAGGCTTCCTCACAGGCTGGACCCAAGGTAATTTTCTTGGGCATCTGTATCTTTGTCAGGTCAGATAGGGGAGCAGCCAGGGCACTGTAATTTGGTACAAATTTTTGATAGTACCCTGCTGTTCCGAGAAAACTGACCTGTTTCTGAGCTTCTGGTCTGGGCCATGCCTGTACTACCTTTTTTTTTATCTGGTTAGGATGGAGCTGTCCCCGGCCTACCACATGCCTGAGGTATGCCACTTCTCCCATGGCCACCTGGCACTTCTCGGCTTTGACAGTGAGCCTGGCCCTCTGTATTCTGCCCAGCACTTCCCTAAGGTGTGACAGGTGTTCCTCCCAGCTGGTACTGAAGATGGCAATGTCATCCAGGTACGCCATGGTGTACTCCTCAGCACCATTTAACACCTGGTTCACCAACCTTTGGAAAGTGGCTGGGGCGTTCTTCATTCCAAAAGGCATTACTTTGAACTCAAATAAGCCTATCGGAGTGATGAAGGCTGACCTCTCCCTAGCTCTGATCGTCAACTCTACCTGCCAATACCCCTTGGTCAGGTCAATAGTCGTAAGGTAGGTTGCCCCTCCCAACTTGTCCAGGAGTTCATCCGTCGGGGACATCAAGTGGGCGTCAGACTTTGTGACTGCATTCAGTCCACGATAATCCACACAGAAACTAGTTGAGTCATCTGGCTTGGGTACAAGGACTACGGGTGAGGCCCAGGGACTGTGGGATCTCTGTATCACCCCTAAATCCAGCATCTCCTCCACTTCCCTCCTAATGTCCTTCTGGACATCCTCTGACACCCAATATGCTGTCCGCCATATGGGTGTCTGTGTCCCTGTCTCCACATCATGCTTCGCTAAGGGGGTTAGTCCAGACTTGGCGCTAAACAAGGAAGCAAAGCCTACTAAAACCTCCCTCACTTTCTGGATCTGGCCCTGGGTCAGCTGGGGAGACAATTTTACTGCCTCCACAGAGGACTCCCGCTTACTCTCTTCCAGCAAGTCCAGAAGGGGGTCTCCTTTGTCCATCTCCTCCCCATGACTACACACTGCGAACACCATGTCAGCCCTGTTTACATACGGCTTCATCATGTTGACATGGTACATCCTTTCTGTCTGTCTACAGTCAGGTAACTCCACAATGTAGTTTATGCCGTTTACCTTCCTAACCACTCTGTACGGTCCTGCCCACTCAACTTGCAGCTTGTCTTTCCAGACTGAAATAAGGACCATGACTTCCTGACCCACCATGTACGAGCAATCTCTGGCTCTGCAGTCGTACCATACCTTTTGTTTCTGTTGGGCAGCTGCCAGGTTGCTCTGGGCTGTCCCCATAAGCTCCTTCAGCCTTTCCCTAAACCTTAGGATATAATCCACAATGGGAGTTCCCTGGGTGGCATGCTTGCCTTCCCAGTCCTCCCGGATCAAGTCTAGGGGCCCATGTACCCGGCATCCATACAAGAGTTCGAAGGGGGAAAATCCTGTCGACTCTTGGGGCACCTCCCTGTATGCGAACAACAGCTGGGGAAGGTATTTCTCCCAGTCCCTTCCATGCTGTTCAGCAAACACCCAGAGCATTGACTTTATAGTACCATTGAAGTGTTCCACAAGCCCATTGACTTGGGGGTGATATGGTGTTGTGCATCTCTGACCCACCCCACACTTCTTTCACAGACATTTCATTAAGTCTGACATGAAGGAATCCCCTCAATTGGGTGATTACCTCCTGCAGAAATCCAACACAGGAGAAAATCCCAAGCAAGGCATCTGCCACTTTGTCTGTCCTCAGTGAGGAAAGGGTGACTGCCTCTGGGTACTGGGTGGCATAATCCACCACAGTCAGGATGAAACTTTTCCCTGAGGAGCTGGGGTATTTAAAGGCCCCACAATATCCATTCCCACCCTCTGGAATGGCTCCTCCACTATGGGCAAGGGGGATCAGAGCGGCTTGGGTTTTCTTGCCCGCCTTCCTTATTTCTTGGCACCGGTGACAAGACCTGCAATACTCCTTCACCTGCTGGGTGAAGTTAGGACAGTAGGAATTCTGAGCCAACCGCTGTGTTGTGCATACAATTCCCAGATGACCAGACAAGGGGAATATCATGGGCAACCTTGAGCAACTGCTCACTATATCCCTGTGGAATGACAAGCTGTTTGCCTGGCATCCCTCCCTCCCTCTCTCTGTACTGCCTGTGTATACATTAGTCCATTTTCCCAATAAACCCTATGTCTTCTGTCACCTCCCTGTGCACCGTCTGAGTCTGCCCAAGCCATCAGCTTCTTTAAACTAGGCTCACTTCTCTGAGCAGCTGTGAACCCCTCACACCTTCCCAAGGCATGGGACAGGTCCCCTTCAATTGCTAAACTAGGGTCCCTAGCACTAGCGTCAGGGCCCTTAGGATCACTGTCAATCCCAACCCTCTTACAAGAGGTCGCCCCTTCCTCTTCGGAGTAACCCTCTGTAGCTGGGTGGTTACTTGCTCCTGAGGAAATTTCTACCCTCTTTTTTATCAGTCTCCCCCTCTGGAGACATAGGCTGGGGAACCAGCCTCTCAGTATCTTCCCCAATGGCTTCTGGGGGGCTCAGGAAACTACAATTTTCCCTGGCCGCTTGGCTACGGATAACTGCACATACCACCTCTTGCTGGAGAATGTTACCCAGGATCACATCCACTGCTAATGTGTTAGCTACAGCCACCTGTTGCACAGTTCCCCTTGTTTAACCCCAGTCCAGGAGAACACTGGCCAGGGGCAATGTTTTTGCTTCACCCGCAAAGTCATGTACAGTCACGTATTTATTGGGTATAAGCTGACCAGGCTGTACCAGATCCCCTTTTACCAATTTCAGGGATGCCCGTGTACCTTAACCCCTGCGTCTGTATGCCATTTACCATGACTGGGGTGCATGTGTTCCTTCATGTTCACTGGCATGCTTCCAGGAACACACAAACAACCCACTTTCTTTCTGGTACTACTTTGCATATTATTGCTTGCCCTTCTTGGACACTGTCTGGCAATGTACCCAGTTTCTTTACATAACCAACGAACATTTCTTACTTCAGAGAAATCTTTTCTTTGAAACCTGGGGCTAACTGGTTTCGGTGGAGGCAGTGAGGGTTTTAGCTGCCCTGAAGGCATGCTTTTCCCTTTCTGCACTGCCACACTTGCCTCATTCACACTCTGAGCAGGTCTGCTCTTGGCATAGCGGTCCGAGGGTTCAGCAGCCTCTTGCACTGTTTTTAGATCTCGGTCTTCTAGCCAGGTGTTTAACTCTGCTGGGCATGCCCAATAAAACTGTTCTAATAATAAAATCACATTTTCAATTTTATCAACAGTCTTTGCCTCAATTCCTTCCCACCAATGTTTTAAAAACTGATGTTGTTTCATGGCTAGCTCCTCATAGCTCATATTAGGGCTTCTCCTGAGCTTACAGAATTTAGCTCTGTATGATTCGGCAGTTAATTCAAACTTTTTTAGTAGTGCAGCTTTTAACTTGCTGTAATCATCACTGTCTTTATTGTCTATTTGACCCAATGCATCCCAAGCTTCTCTGGTAAGTAGCGGGGATAGCTGGAAGCTCCAGAACTCTCTAGGAATTTTAGCCTGAATATAAACTTTTTCAAAAGAATTTAAAAAGGCGTCCATGTCCTCCCCATCCTTAAACTCAGCTATTAATTTAGAGTTCAATTTATAACCCAGTCCTGCAGTCCCAGTTAAACCCAAGCCACTTACCTGCCCTGGTGCCACTGGTTGGAGTCGTAGCTTCTCCAGTTCATGTTGCCACTGGCGCTCCTCTCTCCTCTCCTCTGCAGCTCTGCATTCTCGCTCTCTCTTCTCCTCAGCCTCTCGCTGGTGCTCACGTTCCTCACGGTCTGCCTCCCTCTGTTGTCACTCTGCCTCCAGTCCCATCCTGCACAACTCAATTTGCAACTTGAGCACCTCTGGATTCAGGATACTGGGGACCTTCCCCTGCTGCTGTGGCCCTTCACTGACAGTGGCCCTACTGTCCACCTCATCTGCTTGGGAACTCTCACTGGCCACTAGTTCTGCCACACTCGAGGTCTAGTCCCTTTCAGTCATGGTTGGTGACTCACTGCTCTGGGTACCATCAGGGCCTCTATGAGGTTCTGCTTACTGGCTTTCACCCCAAACGGGACTCCCCTGTCCCCGCACAACTGCTTTAAGAAATCTACAATGTGTTTGTTGTAGTCGGAAGCCATTTTCTTCTTCTCTCACTACTAATACTATACTGACTGGCACTTCAGAAAAAAAATAAAATGAGTAGGAACTTAACTGTAAGTCAAGGGATATAGTTCTGTTTCCTTTTTAAATAAAACACTGCCTTTCTTTTTTTTTTCCAAGTGAGCTAAATGGTTTCAAGCTAACACACTGAACAATGAATCTTATACCACCAAACTTTTTATGCCACCACTGCCAACCAATCTGTCACAAACTCACTCAGTTGGTCAGCCCTCTACTCCCAAAGTGCCAACCTCTGAGCGTATGATTTGTGTACAGTGAACAGAACAAGGTAGCCCTCTTGTCTGTTTTGTGGGTTCAAGTCACCTTAGTCTCAAGCTCTGGAGAGATTCAAACTGATAACCTCTTGTTAGCGTCCCCAATTATCAGGCTCAGATAATTCTGTCTTCGGGGGGCCAGATATCTTTGCCTACGGGCACCCAACCATGTCTTTCAAATGAACCCTTAGAACTTTATGCAAGACTTTAGAGAACTCTATCCATTTCCCAGTTTGGTATACAATAAGGCCTTACACAGTGTTACTTATAACCTTTAAAAGCTCCACTTAAATAAAATGAAATGTCAAGGCACTCCAGACAGTTCCATTGTAAAAATATCTCTTTACTTTAAAAATATCTAATCAGAACAATAATTACAGAACAAAATATATATCCCAACACATACAGCCTTAAAACAAACAGGAAAAAGTACAGTTTCTACAATACATACATTTAGACTGGTCTAATCTAATGCTTACTTTCTTTCAGTGCTTTGAGGGTCTCTCTTCTCTCAGTTAGGAATATTGTCTTGTGTCTCTGTCAAGGTTCTTTCAGCAATTAAAACAGTTCTGAGCCGGCCTTCTCATGATGTCATTAAACTCCACCTTGGAGTATTAGAAGTTATATTTTAAAGCACAGGATGTCCCAACAAGATTTTAAAAAAACGATAAGTGACATACTCAGTTTTGCTCTCCTCAGGTTAACTGGTCGGAACTGGTTTGTGCTCTGCTACACATACATCTCAAAAGTTTCTTTGATCTAAATCACTGTATTCAAAGCAAAAGTGTATTTGCCTCTTTAATCCCATCTAGACCTTGGAATCTATACCTCAAAGGTCTCTCTGATGTAATTCAAGGGTTCCCCGGGAATGTATATTTGGCTTTCCAAGTTTGTCTGGGTTCTGTTTGGCCCAGCCATCAACCTCTTTGATGAAATGAGCTGGTTTCTGGAAGGTTATTCATAACACAAGCATGCTCTTTCCATATGACACCTAGAGCAAAATCAAAGGATTCCCCTTGGGATGCCATGGATGGCTAATTTCATTTCCTGGGATCAAAGCAAATTTAACATGCTAATTGAACCTCAGATCTCTGTAGTTTAAAATACCTCCTGTCCTTTGAACTTATACTTGGGATTTTTTGGATGCGTCAGTTCAGCAAGATTGTAGTTTCCTCAAACTGACCTTCCCATCACATATTTTATATGTAATAAAAAAAAAATTAATACAGAACTCAGAGCACTCTCCTCTCCTCTCCTCTCCTCCAGTGAGTACATATTGAGGTCCTTAGTCTGCCCTCATATGCTTTGTGGTGCAAACCATGCACCATCTTTGTCGCCCTTCTCTGGATAGCCTCCACCTTGTTTATGTCCTTATGCGTGTGTGGTCTCCAGTACTGCATGTAGTACTCTAGGTGAGGCCGTACCAGTGTTTTGTACAGTGGCACCACTACCTCCTGCCTCCTGCTAGTAATACCCCTGGCTATGTACACTAGCATGCCACTTGCTGTTCCTGCAGCATTTGCACACTGCTTTGATATTTTAAGGTCATCAGATATGACAACCCCCTAGGTCCCTTTCCTCTTTGGTGACTGTCAGTACCTCTCCCCCCATCCTGTAGCACTCCCCGGGATTGCCCCTACCCAGGAGCATGATTCTGCACTTTTTTGCATTGAACCTCAGTTGCCACACCTCTGACCATCTTTTAAGCTTTTCCAGGTCCCTCTTCATTGCCTGCACCCCTTCTGGAGTATCCACCCTTGTGCAGATCTTGGTGTCATCTGCAAAATGTAGACCTTTCCTTCCAGACCCACTGCAATGTCACTTATGAAGATATTGAACAGGACTGGCCCCAGTACTGATCCCTGTGGCCCTCCAATGGTCACCTTTCTTTCCCCCGATTGGATCCCATTTACCACCACCCTCTGCCTTCTGTCTTACAGCCAGTTCCTAACCCAGTGTATCACCTTGAGCCCCATGCCCAGATTACTTATCTTGTTAACCAGCTTTCTGTTTGGGACAGTATTGAAGGCTTTGCTGAAATCTAGGTAGGCGACATCCATCGCCTCTCAATGATCCACTTCCCTAGTCACCCCAATCAAAAAAATCTATCAGATTGGTTGACAAGACCTTCCTGATGTGAATCTGTGTTGCCTCAGATCCTGGGCCCCATTGGATTCCAGATGTGCCACTATCCTTTCTTTCTGCAGTGTCTCCATGATTTTCCCCACCACCAAAGTGAGGCTGACTGGCCTGTAGTTCCCCACTTCCTCCCAACTACCACTTTTGTGTATTGGAACTACATGTACCCTCCTCCAGTCCTCTGGAACTATGCCTGTGTTAAGTGACTCTGTGAATAGGGCTGCCAGAGGTGCTGCTAGTTCCCTTTGCAGATCCCTTAATATTGTTGGGTGTATGTCATCTGGCCCCATGGCTTTATCCACCTTCAGCTCTGTGAGTTCCTCCAGAACTCTCTCCACTGTGAATGGGCAGATGTCCACTCCCCCAATTGTCTCTGCTCCCCAACCTTGATCCTTGGCTCTCTCCCTCTTCAGTGAATACTGAACAGAAGTATTCGTTCAGTATTTCTGCCTTATCCAGATCCCCCTCCTTACACTTCTCTTCTCCCCTTTGAGCCTCACAATCCCCCGGTTTTCTTCTACTCGCTCATGTACCTATAGAATGTCTTGTCCCCTTTTTCACAGTTTGTGCTAGACCCTGCTCTGTCTGTGCCTTAGCTCTCCTGACTGCCTTCCCTACTTCCCTTAGACATTCAAGGTACACCTCCCTGTCCTCTTCCCTTTGGGACCCTTTATATGTCCTGAAACTTTCTCTTTTAGCCCTGACTTTGTCTGCCACCTCTTTACAGAGCCATAGTGGTTTCTTTCTTCATTTTCCTTTGGATACTATCCTAATGCATTGGTTAGTTACCTCCACAATGGCTTCTTTTAACATCCTCCACTGTTTCTCCACCCCCTTCTTTACCTATCCCTTCTCCAGGACTGCTCTTAAACATCTATCCATTTCATTGAAATCTGCCCTGCTGAAATCTAATACTTTAGCCCTTGTGTGGCTTAACTTAGTCCCTGTCTCCATGCCAAACCATACCATGTGGTGGTCGCTGGATCCCAGCTGCCCTTCCACCTGGGTTCCTACAACTCTGTTCCCATTGGTCCATACCAGGTCCAGGTCCTGGTGAGGTAGGGATTTCCTATGGCTGAACTGCCCTTTCTCTTCTGGTGAAGTATGGAGTGCCTATGGCTGAACTGCCCTCTTTCTTCTGGTGAGGTAGGGAGTGCTTATGGTTAAACTGCCCTCTCTCTTCTGGTGAGGTTGAGAGTGCCTATGGCTGAACTGCCCTCTCTCTTTCTCTCTCTCTAGTCTCATCCCCTCAGCAACTTGACTCTTTGTCAGTGGTGGAGGAACAGTTTCAAAGAACCATGATGGTTTTAGCCCTTCACTCCCTTTAATCCTCCTCACCTGAATCTGGGGCAGCACAGACTATAGCTTCTCTGTTATCAAAGCCATTCCCCATAATTACCTTGCAGTGCAGGCCTGGTATCACTCCCACCTTCTGTACCACATAATATAGGTGGGCAAGCCAGAAATGTTTTACTTAGAGCCAAGCCAAAGCCGAGTCAGGGGTCTGACTCTACAAGCCAAAACATGAGTCGAGCCCTGGCTACTGTGGGCTGTTCTTTACATAGCAGTTTCACGTTTCTGACACTGCACTAATTTAGTGCCCAGGCTGACAAATATGTTTACTTTAACCATACATGGCTTGGCTTGGCCTTGGCTCTCAGTTGCTTTCAGAGGTTCAGCCAAGCTGAGCTAGACAATAAACTCAAGCCAAGTTCAAGCCTGCCCACCTCTACCGTATAACCACCTTCCCAGCTCAGGAAAACTTGTGCTATCAGCACTGCGACCACGGGGCTTGTCATTCTCCAGATTCCAGAGAACTGACCTGTTCCTCATTTATCGAATCCTGCTTAACTATTGAAATAAAAGCACCTGTGCCTTGCAAACTTTGTTTGATTTTACCATTAGCAAATACAGGGTGCATAAGAGCATAGGACATAGTTGGGACTACATGCTTTGTACAGGCCACTAGCTGCTGCTTTATTACAGGGTTATTCCGTCTTTTGACACTCTGCCCCTTAATTTTATTCTTTGTGCAATTGTAAGATAAATGCCCCAGTTTCTGACACACATTAACACTTATGATCTCCTAGCACTTTGGTTTTGGAAGCTGTTGGGTTTTTCACCTTGGGTTTGGAGTAAACTAGTTTACCTTAAGTGGTCCCCAAAGGCATTTCCTTAGATCCTTCTGCTGATCAGGCCCCCTCACCCCCATGTTTATGTTATATGGCTGGCCTGGTAGAGACAAACTGATAAGCCTATTGTCTGCTTCCACCAATACAGTACTGGGGGTTCTATTCTTAACTACAGTACCTTCTGTCTTAACTAAGTGAACTATTTATGGGTTTTCTTCACGGAAATCTTGAGAGGCGGTATAGGCTACTGGTTAGAACACAGAACTGCACAGCTGTAAACCTGGAAGCCAAGGTTTGAATGCAATAATTGCTATTTATGTACTGTGTGACCACAAGCAAGTCAGTTAACCTCCCTGTGCTCAATTCTCTATGCTTAACCCCACCCCCAAGATCTTTACGTACTCTCTCAGTCCACACCTAATGGCTGCTGCTAACTGTTCATGGATTGTAATATGCTTTGGGATACAATGTGTAAGGAAGGCATTATATAAAGCTAAGTCCCTTTCCTACTTCAAATACAGGAACTGTGCATGCAAAAAGGGAACAACCCAGGTAGGTTACGTTTAGTTGTGATAGGCCATGAACTCTGCTTGTGGTTGTACACACAGTGCATTAAGGATATATCAAGAGGGGGAGTAGTATGTAGCAAGTTTTGCAATACCCCTTAAACAACAAGAGTGAAACTTGAGTGGTTTAACTAGGCATCACACACTCAGGGTTTGTAAAAAAAAAAAAAAATTAGTAAACATATTCCCCATGTTTTATTTTTCATAATGGCTGATTCTGACTATGTGGCTCTTCTGTATGGTCAGTGAAACTGGAACAACAGTGCACCAGAGGAAACAAGTTTTTTTTTTCATTTATAGGCTGCAGCTGTTCGTTACTCTGTTATACTCACCCATTTGTAAGAGAGAGAATTATAACCCAGTTATCAGGTTTTAAAACTGCTCAACCAGTAATTACATATGCCTTTGTGGACCCTGTACATGCAACCAGGCTGCAAATTGTACATGTGCCATGTCAAGCAGCTACACAGCTTGAACAGTAGTTTAAAATATCAGGTTGTCTGGGTCCACAGCAACAATTTGCTGTTTTGGACTCCATTCTGAGTCTCCTGTCTAACTACACCAGCCATGTACATCACATGGGTTCTCCTGTTGGCATATTTGGAGTATATGAGGGAGTTCTAAGGTCAAAGTTCCCTACTTGTCATACTTCTAGGAGTTAAGTTTTTTGGTTTTCATTTTGAACTTTTAAACCATTTGAACCTATTTTATCAATGGAGGCATTTCTGAGTGGTTCAGACCCTTGTACCCTGCAAAGTTTGGATGGAGAGACTCAGTATTTTTTAAACAGTTCACCTATCTCTGATTCACGTATGCTGTATTTCTTTTTGAGGATGGCTTTTGAAAAAGTAAAAATCGCATGTTTTAATCACACTGCAGTGCTTGTTTAGGGGTAGGTCAGAGACAGGATAAGCAGTGCCTGAAGTCATTGTTTATTTCTACCAATGAATGCTTTTGCTATCTGACATTTGTAATAATATGCAGCTAGGAGCTGACTAGTTCAGTCAGAACAATGCCTCTAGCCCAAATTTACATGTATGCTGGGCACGAAATGAGACAAAACACCACTGTCTGTACCATTGTAAAAGGACAAAAAATAAGGAACAGAAACAATGCTTCTGTATAAAAGGGTAGCAGCTGTGTGGTTCTTTTCCATGTCCTCTTCAAGAGTCCCATTTATTGCAAAAATGATAAACTGTGGTTCCATTACTAAATACAGCAGCCCTTCAACAATCAGTTTGGATGTGTTACAAGCTTACTGTAACATTTCTATATCAAATATAATCACCTGCACTGGCACAATATGCTCAATTCGAGAATATTATGTTAGTTAGTTGAAACTTAATTTTTGACAGGATAGAACTTTAGGTCCAAAAGAGCCTATCTACAAAGTTGTCCTGTATACACAAAATACAAAACAGTAAACAGTAAGTAGTACATACATTACAAAATAGCTATTACGAAAATACAAATAGAAAATACAGATGTGTATGATTAGCTCAAAAGCAAGCACATTCTTGATGGTAAAATGTGTCAGTGACTGACTTAAAAGTAGATAGCCTGTGTTGGTTCCTGATTGGTGGAGGTATTTGATTGCACAATACTACAGGTACAGCTGAGTATTGGAAAGTCATTTGTCCAAACCTTGTTCATATTTTAGAAATAATTAGCCATGATGTGCTACTTCTCTTAGCTTGTATTGCTGCCCCATTCTCTTGAGATATTGTTAAATTACTCTTTATTAGTCCCTCTTTAAGTTTAAATATTAATATGGCAAACTGCTTTTTTAAGTGGATAGACAAACTGTCCCACGCTAGTTTTTCATACATAACACAATGGTGTGTTTGAAATGGACATTTCAGAACAAATGTTGCTACAGTGAAACCTTGATTATCCAGACCTGTTGGGGGACAGGACTTCGGTCCGGATAATCGATTGTCCGGAAAAACAAATTTTATGTGCACTTTAACCCCGACTTTAATAAAATGCTGCACAAAGGTTCTAAAAATATAATTTGGTTTTAATGAATGTACATACATACACTGTAATTACAGTAGCAAAGTAGATTAAAAAAACAAGTACTGTACAGTAATATAACAAGAAGTTTAAAAAAACACAGCTCCTGCAGTTTTTATGTCCTTAAGCTGTATTGAGACAATTGGTATTTTCAGCTTGTATGCTGCTGAAAAAGTCAGTAACCATAAGCTGTCTTGCCACAGTATATATATTTTTTTAAGCATATGCTAGGAGCCAATTCAAAGTCAGCGAGTCGGGTTTGAATCCAATTGCCTCTCTAGCCATCTGATCCATTTTGAGAAGTGAAAAACAGCATCTTGAGCACTTACGTTCTCTTCTACCTCATCGCTCTCCTCGTCGGACTCCTCCTTAACTTCTGGCTGGTCAGTGGCAAGTCTGAGAATGCCTGCATCGGACAAGTCTTGGGATGCTAGCAGCTCCTGGTCTCTAATGTGCAGTTCATTTACTTCCTCATTGTACCCGTTGTCACTCTCCATTTCGGTTTCCCCATTTCCATCATTGGCCTCGGTCTCATCGGATTGGTCAGAGGTCAATTCAGGAGTGCCAATTTTAAGGGTGGACCGGAATGATTTGTAAAAGCTTTCTGGGCTAGCTTCATCCCATGATTCTCCCAACATGTACACTGCATCTTTTAAAGTGAGTTTCTTTATGAGGGAGATTAGGGATGTCTCTGGATCTGGATCCAATAAGATGCATCGCAAAAGCCTTTTCCTGTAGCGCTTCTTGGGACCTTCTAAGATGCTGTGGTCATACTTGGTGGGAAAAAAATCTACTTTTATGTGACCATCACACAATTTCATGCCTGGTGGGTGTGTTGAACAATTGTTGACCAGGAGAGGGCTTTAGGTGGCAGTTTTTGTTGACACAAATGCTGTCTTATGGCAGGGACAAACATCTTGTGGAACTAGTCGACAAAGAAATTGCTGCTCATCCGCACATTGCCATGGTTGACATATATGACAAGTAAACTTGTCATATTTATGTGTTTGAAACAGCATGGGTTTGCATATTTGCCAATAAGCAAGGCTTTCAGTTTATGTGTCCCTGTGGCATTTGAACAGCCAAGGGCTGTGATTCTATCTTTCACTTTTGCCTGAAGCAGTTTGTTTGGATGAGCCAGCCAGTGTTTTGCCATCAGGAGCTTCCAATAAAGCCCGGTTTCATCTGCATTATAAATCTGCTCAGGTGTGTAACCATGAGCAGAGATAACGGCATGTAATTTATCTAAATAAGACTTAACAAGTGCCTCATCGGCCGACAGCTTTTCCCCTGTATTTCAAGCAGCCTTATGGAGTGCTGCTCTTTGAATCATTGTCGCCAGCCAGTTGAAGCCTTAAAATAATTTCTGCTTTCTGCACTATTCAATTCAATGTTAAACTGCAGCGCCTTCTCTTGCAGCATAGGTCCTGAGACCAGGGCTCCTTTGGAGCGCTGCTGTGTAAACCAAAGAAAAGTCACTTTCTCCAGCCTCGGGTTACCTTAAGGTTTTTCTTCTTTTTAGTGCCCTCTGGTCCTCAACTGTAGTCGCATGAGACAAAATTTCGTCTTGGCTAGATTTAATGTCTGAAATCTGCTGCTTGCTGACTCCGTATGATGCAACAATGTCCTTGCCTTTTTCCCCTTTGTCAATTCTATCAAGTATAACCAGCTTCTCACTAAGTGGCAGAATTTTCCATTTTCTTTTAACTTCAGAAGCAGAAGCATTAGTTGACAGCCATTGTGGACTGGGGCAGAAACAGCACACATATAGGAGCAACAATGTGTGTCTGAGTGACTGAGAATGACAAAGAATTCTTGTATGGGGCTCCTTAATTGCTTAATTGTAACCTGCTGTTTTTAGCTGTCTGGGCAACAGTATTAATTGGACATCATTCGCATCTCATTTAGGCGTGATATTCAGTGCTGCAACACGGTGCTTCACTCAGCACTTAGCAAAACAGTTAGTAGCATGACTTGACTAACCAAGGCTAATCGTCAGATAGTGTAGCAAACTTCGGGACCAAGCTGCCAGTCCACCGAATCGAATAATCCAGAAAATCAATGTCCGGATAATCGAGGATTCACTGTAGTCGGTTATATGCAACATCTAATCTTCCTAACAGTTTGGTCCCCGTAAAGCCATAGATTTGGTTCCCATACTCCAAGACTGGGAGAATCAATTGTGTAGCTATTATTTTCCACATTTGAAAAGGCACACTAGATACCGATCTTCTCAATGCACCTATCCTCATGTTAACCATCTTCGTTACACAGTTTATGTGTTCTTCAAAAGATGGTCGACAACAATTGCACCTAGATATTTGTAATAGTTTGTGTTTGTAAGTGTCTGTCCATTCTTAGTCAACATTTCTGTTTGAGATGTTACTTGCTTATTATCTCTCTTATTTTGGAAGCACATAACCTGAGTTTTTTTGGCACTTAACACCAGTCTTGATTTAACAGACCAGTCTTGGAGTATGTCAAAGTTGGCCTGAAGCATTGCTACCATATGATTATGAGTTTTTGCTGATGCAAATAATATGGTATCGTCTGCATAAAGTCTTATCTGGGTGCTAAGTATGTTGTCAGGCATGCTGTTCATATAAATCAAAAATAGTAATGGCCCCAGGATGGACCCCTGGGGCAATCCTCTAGTCAAGAGACTGGACGATGACAACTGGCCTGCAACTGCCACCTGTTGGGTTCGTTGCCCTAGATAAGATTGAAATCACTTTAGTGGACCTAAGGCCAGTCCTGTCCTTTCCAGTCTCTCAAAGAGGATGGAGTGGTTCACAAAATCAAAGGCCTTGGACAAATCAATGAACACAACACCCACTTTCTCCCCGGCTTCCATAGCAAGTGCTACTTTGTCAAGGAAGTCCACGAGTGCAGTGCCAGTGGACTGCCCAGCCCTGAAACCATGTTTGTATGGTGTTAGTTTAGAGCACTTCTCCAAGTCCTCATACAGTTGGTTGTACACCAAATGCTCCATCAGCTTTGAGACAATGGAAAGGAGGGTGATTGACTTGTAATTTGAGGGGTCATTTGGGTTACCACCTTTAAAGATAGGAATAATTTTTGCTGACTTCCATATGTTAGGAAATTTACTTTCTGTTAAACTTTTGTTAAACAATTTAGTTATCATTGGGATTATTAATTTATGAGCATCTTTTAGAAATCTTGTTTCTATCCCATCCTGCTCTTGCTAGGATTATGTTATTGTAAGTTGATCTGAAAAAATGGAAACTGGACAACTTTTTGGCTTTCTCTAAAATAAAGGGTAACTAACTGGTTTTGGGATTGCTTTCCTAAGGGCATTTGAAACACTAAGAAACACTGTAGCTAGTGCAATACTGTTCCACATGAGCGGGGTTTGGGGAGCTGGAGCTACATTTCTGCCCTGTACTAAAACATGTTTCAGCAGAACTGTAATAAACATATAAACATACAAAGAGGCCAGCAGAAGAAGGCCATTTGATCTATCTAGTCTGCTCATATTGCGGGTTCCACAGCTTGAGCTACTGTCCTTGCCCCCCCACTACTCCAATTCTTTCCATCCTCTCTACCCATGATTCTTACCTTTCCCCTATGCCTAGCCCAACCTCTCTTGAAGCTGCCCACTGACTTCAATAAGAACACCTGTTCCAGCAGCACATTCCGAGTGTCCAACACCCTCTCCATGAAGAAATGCTTCCTGACCTCCCTCCTAAACCTCCCCCCCAGTTTAAGATTGTGCCCCCTTGTGTTATGGTTGCCACTTAGCTTAAAGAGACCCTCTTTATCCACCTTATTTGTCCCTTTCCCCTCTGCCAGCACTAAGCAATGAAAAAGATTTAGGTATTATTATTGACAATTCATTCACAATGCACACACAGATTATAAAAATAACACAAACTGCCAATAAATTCATAAATATCATTAAAAAGGCCTTTATAACTAGAGATGAGTACTGTATTATGAGTTTGTACAAAAACTATGTTAGACCTCATATCAATTATAGCTCACCCTTTTTGGGCTCCTTATCACAAGCAGGAAATCAGTTTACTAGAAAGTATACAAAGAAGGGCAACCAATCTAATCCCTAGACTGAAAAACAAACCATATGATCATAGGTTGTAAAATCTAAAACTAATGTCACTAGAAGAAAGGAGAGTAAGAGGGGATTATTTGCAATTCCTTAACATAGTAAATAACCAAGAAGTAAGTTCTGCATGTGGATTTAGAACCCTCGTGCAACCTCTTGATTTAAGGTCTCACAATAAACAGTTTGAGGTGCATAGAACATCTATAAAAAAAGAGACAGCTACTTTACCATCAGGGTTCCAAGACTATGGAACAAACTGCCTCAGCATTTGGTGAACATTGCTGACTTTGACACTTTTAAAAAAGAACTGGACAAATTCATGGGGTTTTAGGTTTCTATTGGCCACAAAGTGTGGGAGACAGTCATGATGGGCTATGGTCTTCCTCTGTCTTCAAAATACCAAGTAACCAAGCAAAATACTTGAAGGGCTCAATCATGTTCCCTCTCTCTCCTGTTCTCCAGGGAGTACATTTTCAGAGCCCTCGACCTCTCCTCATATCCCTCACCCTGCTGACCTGCTGTCATCTTTGTAGCCATCTTCTGGACCTTCTCTAGCAGGTTAATGTCCTTTTTGAGGTGTAGGCACCAGTACTGAACTCTATAGTCTAGATATGGCCTCACCAGCGACCTGTACAAGGGCAGTATAACCTCTTCTCTCCTACTACTGATCCCTCTAGCTATGCATCTCAGCATCATGTGTGCCCTTGCTGCTACTTTCTTGCATTGTAAGGAGTGCTTCAGGTCACTAGTGATCATCACTCCCTGGTCCTGCTCTTCTTCTGATGCAGATAGCTGGACTCTACCCAGGTAGTACTCTGTCCTGGGATTCTTGGCTCCAATGTGCATAACTTTGCATTTCTTGGCATTGAAGCCAAACTGCCAGATCCCAGACCACGTCCCCAGCTTTTCCAGATTATCCTGTAGATCCTGTATCCTTTCAGGCTGTGTCCACTCTCCTGCAAAACTTGGTGTCATCCATGAATAGACACATTTTGCCCTTAATGTCATCCCTAATGTCATTGATAAAGACATTGAACCACACTGACCCCAGCACTGAGCCCTGTAGGACCACACTGGTGACCTCTCTGGTGCCAGGCAACTCTCTTCCCACAACCACCCTCTGGGTTCTGTCCTTCGGCCAGTTTTCCACCCATCTGGTAATTTTCTTCATCTTTATGAAGGGAGTGCTCCCATTTTTTTGAATCAATTGGATACCCTTTCCATTTTGATTATATTTAGGGTAAGCAAATTTGTTCCTCTAACTGTTTGGTAGTGGGTCTCAGTACAGGGCCTCCAGTTCAAGCTTCATGGATTGATTCCATTTCTTGTATGTCTAAAATACACTACTTACAATTCTTTGGAGCCTCAAATCAGTTCTTGCATCATCAGCAGCTGGTCAAAAAAAGAACCTTTAAGATGCTACCCTTAGGTCCCATGCCATACACTCCAGAGGCTTTCTACCACAGCGGGTCTACCTCCATCCAGGATCCAGTGGTCACAGGGCACAGGGGTCTTCCATGATTGATGGCATGAGCTGGTGAGCATGGGGAGTGGGTGGCATCATCCTGCTTTCTCTCCTCAGAGTCCTTGTTTTTCCTCTTTTTGTTGCCCTGTTCTGCTCCCCAGCAGATGACCTATACCTGTTCTATCTCTGGTGAGGAGCCAGTTACACAAGGTCATTAACAATGTCTAGGCCTCCCTCTGGCCACAGGAGGTGCACAAGAAGGGGACAGGTTTTACCCTTCCCCAAAGCCTGCTGCTCTGCCTCAGCAGTTCACATTAGGATCTTCTATCCCTGGGCAGAGAAGTCTGGTTCCCAACCTGAAACTGGGTCTCCCGCATGACAGGACAAGGTGCTCTGTCAACACCACTATGTTGGACTTTCTTGCATACAAGCCATGTTTTTGTTTCTTTAAACTATCAACTGATTATATAGCAACTAACCTTTGTCTCTGCCCTGTAACTGTGACTCACACCTGTAACTGTGGTTCTAACCAGGCCTACCACTGGCCAGTAAACAGGTGGAGTGGCTCAACAATTCCTGGGCTACTCCCAGATTTTTGGAGGTTATCCCCAGCCACATGCATGTTGACAAGCATCAATGTGAATTTAAAATTTGCCTGCTATGCACCATGTGTAGTGTGTACTATGAATTTCACAATGTGAATTAATGTAATTTGCTCTTTGCAATAAATGTATGACACCACAAAGTGCATCAAGTCATGCAGTAAAATTCATAGTATGGTAAACAGTGCATACGTAGTGTGGCAATTCATATAGTAAAATTCATATGATTGCACAAATTTTACTGTGTTCATTTGTGCACTATGCTATGTGACTTGCAAAGTTTTTTCACTTTGACCACCTCTAATGCTGACCTAGCCCTTAAGCTGACTAGATTTCTGTTGTACAGTGGCCCACTGTGTTGGTGGGTTGGGTGGTCTTCTTGGCACTGGTTACAGCAGTATAACTAACACAATTGGCAGTTGAGGCCCTTTACTGCAGGCTCCAGTGGTGGTAATGGTGTGGACGTTCCTCAGGTTGTTCAGATCCACTCCCTCCTGACTCCTAGGAAACAAAATGTCTCCCTGTCCTGGTTCCCAAATTCGCTATTCCTTTGTGGGCTCCAAGTATGGAACACTGGAAATTTCTTCTTCCTCTAGTCCCAGCATTATTATTTCTTCCTTCCTGCTCCTGTTGCTCCTTTTTCCTTCCCACTGCCCCAATCCTTTTTCACTCACAAATGTATGATTTCATAATTGCTGTTTACTGCAAGCCACATGTGTCATTTTGTATTAGATGCTGTTGCTTTTAGCTTGGCTAATAACCCTGTTTAATAGCATTCATATATTTATCTTCAGCACCAATCAGTACTCCTCTCCTAACAAAGTCAATGTTCTGCGTTGTGTCCAGTGTAGTAAGACTGCAGATATTAACAGAACAGCTAAATCTAGGCTTGGTTCCAGCTTATTCCTAATTATGGTTGAAGGCAGTTATTTGTAATTCAATCTGATAGCACTATGTTTTAAAAAGAAAAAATGCTGTTTGTGTATTAAAAATTATTGCAAAGCCTTGTCAGTCCTGTGCCAGCTGCTCATTATTTAATTTTTTTTTACAATTTTTTACCCATAATTATTATGCAAACTGTCTTGGGGGGACCCACAGGGTGGTGGTAGAGGGTGGAGCATTTGGAGGTCATTAGCAGGATTCAAAAGGGTTCAGTGCTCAGACTGGTGCTGCTTAGTGTCTTCATACACTACATTGAGGACAATATAAAGGATAAAATCTGCCTTTTTGTGGATGACACCAAGCTCTGTGGGAAGGTGGACACAGAGCAGGGTGTCAGGGATCTGAAAGGACATAGCAAGGCAAGGAAGATGGTCTAGAATCTGACAACTGGAATTCAATGCAAAAATGTCCAAGGTCATGAACATAGGGTGTAAGAACCCAATGAACAAATATAGACTAGGGTGTGTGACTGTCATGGTGTCAGAGGAAGGGAAAGACCTGGGGACTGGTATCAAAAGTCATCTAAAACCCTCTATGCAATGCAAAAAGGCCGCAGCAAGGGTGAACAAATGCTGTGCTGCATAACAAGGGGGGGTTCACCAGCAGAAGGAAAAAGGTAATTCTTCCTCTGCACAGATCCATGGTGTGACCCCACCTGGAGTACTGTGTGTAGTACTGGTGCCCCTACTATAAGAAAGGACATAAGCCAGATGGCAGTAGTGCAGGGAAGAGCTACAAAAATGATCCAGGATCAAAAGGGAATCCCATATGAGTAAAGGCTAGAAAATCTAAACATGTACTTCGCTCGAGGAGAGAAAGGAACAAGCGGACATGATTGAGGCCTTTAGAGGAGAACTGCGCTGAACCTGTAAGTTATTTTTCCCATTAGAAGCTGTTTTTAAGTAGTGGTTAAAGTTCTGTTAGTACTCCATCTATACAGTATTTTCAGTAAACTCAGTGGGCATTTCTGCTTTACAGTCTAGTGGTACAGTAAGTATCATTTTAGAACTCTGTGATGTAGTTTATGTCCCAAATAACCTCAGAGTTCTATAGTAGAACATAAATGCATTGTGCCAACAATAGAAGAGTAGAACAGAGACCTCATCATGCAGTTCTAACATGGTTCTTACCAGCAGCATGTAAATCAGAAACACCCACTATGGCAACTAAAAAGCCTGGATACCTACAGCAATAACAGAATTTGAACCAGTGTTTAAAAAACAGCTTCTACTGGGAAAACTGACTAATAGATTCAGCACAGTTCTCCTTTAAATACCTTAAAGGTATAAACAAGGCCATTCCTGGAAATCTTTTTAGATTCAGTGAAAACAGAAACATGGGGGAGGGGCACAACTATAAACTGGCAGGTAGAAAGTTCAGGAAGGAGGCACTTCTTCACAGAGAGTGCAGGCAGGGTGGAACAAGTTACTAGGGGAGGTTGTTAGATAATGGCTGAAGGATTTGAAAGGGGATGGGACACAGTCAAAGGGAGGGTTAGTCACCCATCCCAGTGGCATGGAGGGCTGAGGCAATCACTGCCTTACCTCCTGCCACGCCGGCAACCTGGGGTCAGGAACGTACACAGGTCACTAAAGGGCTGGCTGGGGAGGGAGGATCCAGTATCCACAGGACAGCTCTCTTCCCCCAGGGAGGGAGTTTTATGTGACCTGCTGTCAATTGCCACCTGGAGGTATCTGGGCGGCAATGCAGGTCTGGGCACATTGCGTAGGTGGACCCAGCACAGGCGTTTGAGGACGTTTCCATGGAGGTGGAGCTCATTGCTATGCCATTGCATGGGTGGGTCCAGTGGGAACCTAACTAAGGAGGAAAAATTCCTCTGGCCACAGGACGACATCCAGTCTCTCACAAATTCCATACTGGTGACCAGGCTCCTCCACAGTCCAGCAAGCCAGGATGTCAGCAGAAGGTAAGTCCCAGGAAAGCCGGGTAATGGGGGGGGGGACTGGGGAAAAAAGGGGCAAGCCAGGAGTGACCAAAGGGAAAAATATCAATATGGAAAAAAAAGAGAGGGCTAGAGTACCAGGGGAAAGAAGGCAGAACACCATGTAACACAAATTGCATGGGCAATGTAAGAAGCAGACTCGATAGACCATATGGCCTTCTGCTGACAATTTCATATGTTCATACCCAGTGTAAGCCAACCTTCTCTCCCCTCAAGGCATGTTGCTTTATTCTCCAGTGTCTTGCTGAGGGTTTGACCTTTCAACCTTTGGGCAGAGGGGCATGGATTTGGGTGTTATGGTCTGAGCAAGAATATTTAGTAATGCAATGCCTTCCCCTTGGGAAGCCCTTGAAGTACCAGCTGGAATCAGGATATTACCTCCTGGAAATAGTAGAAATACCTTTCCCAAACAGTCCCACCTCCCAGTGCAATAACAGTAATCAATCCAGTGAGGTTCAGAAAGAATTAAAGAGTCCCTGACAGCATTGGGAAAACTTTGAAAAAGCAAGATTTATATTCAACTCCATCCCATTGTCTTTATTACTTCATATATTTTCACTAATTAATCCTCATTTTAAAACCGCTGCATGAAAGCAAGATCCCCATCCTCTAGACTATATCTGCTCTGGCTGCTTCTCTACACATGACATCACAATTCCCTGTTTATGACATCATAATTATCTCCACAGCAACTTATTTTGATGTCGCAAACAGAGCTATGATGTCAGGTGTAGGCAGGTAGCCAGAGCTAAAAGGGCAGAGATACTGTATTCATGCAAATACTCTTAGTAATAAGGAAATAAGGGTGCGAATTACTAAATAAAATATGAAAAATAAGCAACATTTGGCCAGCCCAGTGGCACTGAGGGTAGACACACTGGATGCCACACCTTGTGCCACACTGACAACCTGGGTTCGGGAACAAGCCCAGGATGCCGAGGGTCAGCTGAGGGAGAAATTGAGGAGCTGGACTGAGTCACCAATTGGCAACTCTCCACTTCTGAGGTGGGTTGGTCACTGTGCTGATTAGTGGACGTGTTGGGAGGGGAAGGCATTGTTAGATGATTAGCGGAACCCATGCCTCACCATGGCTTACCACCTGGGTTCCGGTCCTGTTCACTGGTGTCATCAAGGGTGGGGATGGGACAACGTAGCTACTTCTTGCAACCATAAAAATCCCACCCCACTGCCGTGTAGAGTAATCCCCGATCGGGGGAGAAGGAGACCCAGATAGGCGGTAGGCTGCCACTGAGCCCTAGCCAGGAGTGGGCATACAAAGATAATAAAAATAAAAGCTACATTTATGCCCGAATGTTACATTCTTTCAAATTTGTCTTGACTGTGTCAGGAGCTCTTTAAATGCAGTTACAGGTTTATTTGGAGAAGGGAAAATTAATGGGGTAACTGTAAAGCAGAAAATGCAGTAACATATTGCGCATTGATACTGGGGGCAGTGGTGGATGGGGAGGAGGGGAAGGTGGCCCTACAGGGGGATCTGGAGGCTCTGAAAAGGTGGTCTAGAAAGCAGAAGCTGAGGTTCAATGCAGGGAAATGCAGGGTACTACACCTGGGAGCCAGAAACCCGGGCCAAGAGTACACCCGGGGGGGGGAGGAATGCTAAAAGTCTCAATGGCTGAGAGGGACCTGGGGGTGGTGGTGGTGGATGTCAAGATAAACAACTTGGAGACTTGTAGGAGGGCAGCAGCAAAGGCCAACAGGATGCTTGGATGCATCGCTAGGGGGATCACCTCCAGAAGGAGGGAAGTGATACTCCCATTGTATAACTACTTGGTGAGGCCGCACCTTGAGTACTGTGTGCAGTTTTAGAGGCCACATTTAAAAAGGGACATTGAACTCCTGGAGAGGGTCCAGAGGAGGGCAACCAAAATGATTTGGGGCTTGGGAGATAGTACCTATGGGGAGAGGTTTGAAGAGCTAAATATGTACACATTGGAAGAGAGAAGGGACCGGGGGGACATGATAGAGGTATTCAGGTACATGAAGGGGGTAAATAGGGGAGGAGCAGTCAGGGTGCTCCGAAGGAAGGAGGGGGGGGCAACTAGAGGGCATGGGTGGAAGCTGGGGAGGGGGGACAGTCAGGGGAGAAAGGAGGAGGTGCTACTTCACTGAAAGGGTGATGTAACCATGGAATGCGCTGCCCAGGGGGCTGGTGGAGGCAGAAACGGAGGAGTGGTTCAAGAGAGGATGGGACAGGTACAGGGGAAGGGTTCTGGAAGGAAAAACCAGTGCAGCGAGAGTATCTGGGACTGGGGAAGGGAGAAGCCAGAGAGGGAGAGGGGGGAAGCAAGGTCAGCTCCCAGAGTGGGGGCTGACCAAACGAGCAGACACGAAAGACCGTTAGGCCTATTCTACTGGCATTTTAGTATGTTAGATAATCCCACACATGCCATCCTCCCATCAGTCCCACAACGTCTCCTAACTGGGGCACCAGATTTAGTCCTTAGTCCCTAAGGTGCCCCTGTTACATTATCCATTTTTAAGTCAATCTATATTTAAAGAGACTGCCTGGTGTGCCTTCAAAATTCTTTCTGTCACATACCAGGTCAGCAGGTCAGGACCTCTGCTCCCACAGTGTCAACCTCTGAGCGCAGTATTGTGAACAGTTAACAGAACAGGGTAACCCTCCTGTTTGTTTGTGGGTCTGAATCACCTTGGTCTCAAGTTCTGGAGGGATTCAAACTGTGAACCTTATGCTAGCGTACCCAAATGGACAGGCTCAGATAATTCTGCTCTTCGGGGAATTCCAGATATCTTTTGCCTAAGGGCACCTAACCAGGTATCCAAAATGAACCCTCAAAATTCTATGAAAGACCTTAGGGAAATTCTTACCTTCTCCCAGTTTGGCATTACCATTAAGCTTATGAACAGTGTCAACTTGAACCATCTGTACTTCACATGTAAAATAAAGAATTTCGAATACCATCCAGCTGAATTGTTGCTGGCCTGATGTTATGCAGCTGTGGACTGAGTGTGCATGGTCACTAAATGTGGAGAACTCAATTAACCACAAACCATTATCAAGGACAGAATAATGGAGCACTTGGTGAAGGCCTTGGCTTTACAAGGGTCAGATCACACCATGTGAACCTGGGTTGTGGATGTTGTCTGTCTGGACTTCAGCAAGGCCTTTGATACTGTGGCACATGACAAGCTTTGGAGAAATTGAAACAAGTGCTTTTTGCATGCGGCATGCAGTAGGTGGACTGGCTTGGAGGCAGGAAACAGAAGGTGGCAGTGGATGAGGACAGGAGTGCTCATTAGTGTCTCTCAGGGATCAGTGCTGGGGCAACTGCTCTTCAGCATCTTTATCAGCCATTTGAAAGATGGGGCCTCTGGCAGCCTGCTTAAGTTTGTGGATGACATTAGGCTAGCCAGAGTGATGGACTCCTTTGAGAATGGGGACAAACTTTAGGTGGTCCTGAACAAGCTGACTGATTCATCTGACTTCTAGAGCCTCATATTCAGTGTAGCCAAATGCAAGGTGCTACACTTAGGGAGGAAAAATAGAGGTAGGACCTACACACTGTGTGAGGCTCCTCATGCTTCAGTCAAGGAGGAAGTGGACATGAGGGTCATAACAGACAAGGGTCTGAAGTTGGGTTGCTCAGATACTTTAAAAATCAGTCCGAGTTAGGATAGCCAGATATGAAAATACTCTGGCCCAGATATTCAAACTGTGCCCAAAAAGTGCTCAACAGCAAGAGCAAGCGCAAGTCCACTGCACCCATGCACAAGAAGCGTGATATTCAAAAACTGAGCAGGCCAAGATGCGCCTACGGCCGACGACTGAATATCGCACCACCTGCGCCATAGCACAACTAGGGAGGTGAAGCTGAGCATATCTGATGCACCATAGTGCGACAAGGGATGTGCAGCTGAGCAGTCCAGATGCGCCATAGTGCAACCAGGGACTCCCCCAGCAGCAGGGCAGCAATGGAACAGCACAACCAGGGATTCAGGGGCCCACCACCCATGCCACAGATGGGCAGAGGAACACACAGCAGAACAGACATTGTCCCCCCACACCCCATGCACTACACAACTGGGGGAGAGCTGGAATAACCACCGGCCCATGGATGCCAGCAACCAACCCACAGCCGGGCCATGGTGCCCCATCACACCCCCGGGCAAGCTGTGACCAGCACACAAGGATGGCCAACCACCCCATACCACACCATACCACCAATGCAGAGCACACCCTGCACCATGATCCCCATACACCCTGCCCAGGAGTAGCACCCAACAGTGCAGGACACCCCATGCATGCCACCACCCCCACTGTGACAATGCAACCCTGTTCACCATGGTGCCATGCAAGACAGCCCCACCATGAACACCCTGCAGCGGGCGGCAGCAGACAGTGATGCAACAGATGCATACACAGTGCCACCCTGTACGTCACCCCCCCGAGGTACAGCTGAGAGACCGACCATGCGTCAGCACATGAGGTACCCCACATGTGACAGGGCATGCCCTGGACCCCACCTCAAGCGGTACAGCACACTGCACACTCTCCCAAGGACACATTCTGTCCCAGCACTGGCCACAACAGCCACCACTGACACGCCAGCAGACCGTGCATATCACAGAAATGCGAGGGTGTCAGCTGCACAGGCCATGGACGGTCTGACAGGGGTGCCATGCACACAGTGCAGTCCCATGGACCACTGCACACAGGCATCCAGTGCACAGAGTACAACACACAAACCACAGACAGTGACAGATCCTCCTGCCCACACCATAGGCAGTTCATCTCTGCACACACACACACACACGCCCATGTGTGAACACCCCTGACTCCATGCACACCACTGCAGCTGAGCACCTATAGCCCACTGCAAATCAGAAACCACCACAGTTGTCATAACAAAATGCTTATATTTAAAAGAAGTAACAAAACATATATACAAATATTTACGGGGGAAAGGGACACATAACAGGTAGGTGAGGGTAAGGGGCAGGGGTGAACATATGGGAGAGGGAAGAAGGGGTGTGAGGGTGGGTCAAAGGGGGGAAGGTGGTAGTAGGGGCATGGAGTGTTCAGTGTGTGCCCCGGTTCTCTTCCATGTGGCGCCTATATCTGCTGCTCCTCCTCCTCCTCCTCCTCACCCCGTGGTGGTGGATGCACTCCAAAAGCTCGAGTGTTGCCCTCGCCACCTGGAGCAGCTCCCTCACATTTTGTTCCAGCACCTGCAATCGCTGTCCACCTAGGACGAGGGAGCAGAGTCAATAAGTGTGACTGTCCAGCCCCCTGCAGCCCACCCATTGTGCATGGCATACAGCCATGTGCCACGCCCCTGTGATGGTGTGCGACCACCCACAGTGACCGTGTCCACAAGACCTGCCTACCCAGGCAGCCACATCCATGTGGACCACTGTGCACACCCATGCACCACCATGGCTGTACAGTGACTTGGCTATGCGGTGTGAAGGCAGTGCCACAGCCATGTGCCCGGTGCACGCATGGACCATCATTGACACACTCCCGGACCTGCAGTGCCACTGGACAGTGCTGACTGTAACAAGTTGCGCGCATGGCAGTGGTGTCAATGGATGGTGGCCATGCCCCGCTGCCAGCCCAATTATACAGCATGCAGTAGTAATCATGGATGTAAGGCACTCACCATTATCAGAGTGGTCCATGCGCCGCTGACCACCATTACCCCTCCTGGCTTGCTGCTCCTCCAGGCGGCACCTCCGGTCTCTGGCCTGCTGGCGTTTTGCAGGCCCTAAGGTGCAAAACATGGAGAGAGGAACATCAGTACAATCCTGTAGCAATTTCCCCCCGGCCCCATGTGTGTGCAATTCCACACAGCCAGACCCACCCACCTCACACCCTGATAACACTACCACAGCCAACACTGGATGCCCCCCCTCATGTGCCGGACACATGCAACCGTGATACCCGTATGGATGATAAAAGTGTATGGATGTTGCACCTACCTGGCCATGGCACTGTGCCCCTCCTAGCATGTGCCCACAGGAGGGAAAGCAGGTCTGGGTCCCTCCGCCTCAGGTCCCCATATTGGTGGCGGCACTGCTCTGCCATCTGCCCCATACCAGTGGCCTCCTCCAGGGCGTTGGCCACCTCCTGCCACACCTGACTCCTGGCCCTGTCCAGGGGTGCCTCCCCAAATAAAGGCCCAACATGTGGCTCCACAATGGCAACAAGGTTTGCCAGCTCCACCTGGCTCCAGTGCACAGCACACCTCCACGCCACCTCTGCAGCTCAGTTCAGTCAAAATGGCACTCTGCAGCATGGTCCTGCCACGTGCAGATGCTGCGCGGTACAGTGCTGCCATTCCCTATTGCACTGTCACCGAACAGCGCGATAGTGGTGCACCCATGCCTGATGCATGGCGGCTAGGGAGCAAAGGTCGGGCACAGGGTCAAGGGTCTCTGGCACACGGACAGCCACAGCGTGATTGGAACCCAATGCATGTAGCGCAATTGGGTGCCTGTGTGCCACCTCCTGTAGCGGCCTACCGCGTTGTTGCCCCAGTGCGCCTACGACTCCCCAGTGCCACAGATCCATATAGGTGAACAGCTCTGTAGCACCACTGGCACAATGGTGGCTGTGCCCTGCATTGCCTCCCATGCACAGCACGTCAGCAGCACGGCAGGCGCCTGCGTCATCAACCCAGGCATGCGCAGTTAGGTGTGTACTGCTCATGTCACAGAACTGCGCCCTTGGCTCAGCACATTCAACACAATTGCACAAAGCGCAACGGCGTGATATTCAGCCGGCATATGCAAATCAGCTAATCAGCCATTCAGTGGCGCAGTCACTGCATTTGCATCCACTTAAAGATGCGCCTCGCCTCATTTGCATGGGTTGCGCTATAAAAGTGCGACATTGGGCTGCACTGCCCATAGTCGGTTACTGGAGTCTTCTACGGTGAGTTGCATGCTGTTTGGGAGTGTGGACTGTGGATTTTGGGACATGCATGGGACTGCACAGTCACAGGTAATACCTGTCATTCTCACAGGCTGAATCATGACTGAGCGTGTTGTGGAGGAAGAGGAACAGAGTCATGGGAGGAAGAGGAGGCCGAATTTCACTAAGGCTGAGACAGATGCCCTGTTCAAGGCCTACCTAGACCAGGAGCCGCTTCTCAGAGGAAGCCAGGGAACACCACAGGCCCGTGCTACTGCATGGGAGGAGGTGGCATGTGCTGTAAACCTGCATGGCAGCCACCAGCGCTCCATGCAGGAGTGCAAGAAGAAGATGGGCACAGACAGGCGGAGGATTAAGGAGAAGGTGACTGCCATCAGAGCAGCACAGTCTGCGACAGGTGGGGGACAGCCGGAGGTGCTACACCTGACCCCACAGGAGGAGCGGGTTGCTGGCAGCATGCAGCGTTGCGCCATTGAGGGTGTTCTGGGTGGTGGATTCCAGATGGGTGGTAGCCCATCACTGCATAGTAGGTCATGGTCTGTCTATTGGGGAGGGACAGGGTAGGTCACACGCAGTAACGTGACTTTGTTTTCCCTTACAGCTCCTGAGCGTCTGCATGGGCCAGTGGTGGTGGTCTTCTCCACTGAGGCTGGTCACATGGAGATGGAGGAGGACCCATCCACCTCCACAGGAATACACAGGTCAGGGCGACAGTGGGCCCTCCTGGACATCCAGACTGATGTTGGTGGAGCAGGTGCGGAGGAGGCCCTGCCCGTGTCCCAGCATGCCAGCGTCCATGGATGCCAGCATGCTGAGACTCGGGCTGGTGCCAGATCTGTCACTGATGATGATGTCACTAACAACACGGGCAGTGACACGTGTGTCCCACAGGATGGCCACACAGCAGGTTACATCACGGCCATGGCTGTGGGTGGTGCCACTGTGGAGGCCTGCGTGTCATCACAGTCCCAGCCTGTGCCTGTCAGCACTGGTGGGGCAGCACTGGTGTGTGTACAGGACAGTGGGACTGTTGCGGCCACTGTGGCAGCACCATTGAGCCCTAGGGAGCGGAAGCCAGAGGGGCAGCATCAGCAGTCGGCCAATGGGCATGGGGGTACAGTGTGAGGGGGTGGCATCAGTGCACTGCCTGTGGACATGCCCAGGCCTGGCCCTGGTGTGCAGCACCTACCCTCAAGGGGTGATGAGCATCAGGGCCACAGACACCCTGAGGGACAGCATGCCGATCAGGCAGATGACCTCTTGGATGAGTACACCCGCATACTGCAAGCATCAGTCAATCAGTGGATGCAGCTTGTGATGGCAGTGGATGCACTGAGTGCGGCTCTGCACCAGGCAGAGGAGCATCGCAGCAGAGACACAGCTCTGCTCCTGGCAGGAATGGACCGGTTGCAGGAGGATGTGACCGCTGCCATTGACAGGCAGACACAGGCATTCACTGCTGTCATGGCCACAGTGGGCACACAGTTATTTGCCCATGCGTCACAGACACCACACAGTGCACTGTCCACCCCCCCATTCACGGCATCATGCGACACCATCCTTGTCGACATCGGGTTCAGCTGTGGGCATCCTGAGCACGCCTGGTGCAGGCATGTTCGGTGTGCTGCAGACCCCTGCATGAGCACGGTCGTGTTCACACAGTGGAACCCCTGGGGGACTGTCGGTGCCACCCCATGAGGCCAGTGGTCAGCCTGTCAGCGGGTCTCAGCAGGGCCACCGACGCATCCATGGTGGCCGTGGCACTGTGGCGTGTGACTGACCTGTCTCCCAGCGCAGCTACTGTTTGATGCTGCCCTGTGTGCATTGTGTCATTCAGCGTGCAATGCACGGGTGAGTACCCGGCCCTGCACGCACACACACAGTCCATCTGCACACCCTCCCGGCTGCTGTCCGCAGTTGCATGTGCATGATGATGCATGCATTGCACTGTACGCCACTGTGCAATGGTGCCCAGAGTCTGACACATGCACAGTGACAGGCAGTGGGCGTAGTGGTCTGTGGACATGTGTGTGGCTAGGGGTGGCGTTCTGGGTCGGCGTGCCTCCTACCCTTTGTGCACGTCTGGTGAGTTGTGTGTGTGTGTGTGTGTGTGTGTGTGTGTGTCTGACCACGTGCCATGTTAGACCTCACCCATCCCTGGTGGTGTGTGTGGTTCCATGCCCGGCCACTTCCCCTGATGGCGTGCACCCCTGGTGTGTGTCCATGCATGTTTGTGGGTTGTGCCTTTGCCACTGGTGGTTGCACATGGCCCCATGACTTACCTGGGTTGGCTAAAGTGCTCTTCCGTGATGGTGTCCTGGTGCAGCTGTGCCAACAGGAGCAGTCGAGGGTCCTGTTGCCCAAGGGGGGGCTGCCCATTACCATTGTGACCGGCGTCCTCATTGTCCCAATCGCTGTCCCCCTCGTCAACCTGTACGGCTATCCCACATTCGTTGGCCATGTTGTGCAGGATGCAACAGACCAGGAATAGCCCGCAGGCCTTTGAGGGGCTGTGCTGTAGGGCACCGCCGGAGGTGTCCAGGCAATGGAAATGTGCCTTCAGCATACCGAACACCCACTCAATGACATTACATGTGGTGGCATGTGTCTCATTGTAGTGTTGCTGCAATGGGGTCGCGGGCCACCGGTATGGTGTGAGCAGCCAGAGACAGAGTGGGTATCCACTGTCACCTGTGTGTAGAGGGTGGAGGTTAGTTTGGTGATCAGCATCGCCCTGCCCCGGGCCGTGTAGGCCACTACCCACATCACCTCTGACCATGCCCCTCCCAAGCCCTAAGTTTGTCTATGTGGTTTGCATACTCACCCACTAAGTGGCCAGTGGGGATGTCCCCACTCTCGAATCTGTGGCACAGTGCTGACTGGTGCCAGATGAAGGCATTGTGTGCTCCCCCAAGGTGCGTGGCACAGACATTGATTATGCGCCCCCTGGCATCGCACACCACCTGGCAGTTGATGCTAGCATAGCCCTTCCGATTAATATATGCAGCCCCCTCAGGGCCAGGTGGTGTGCGGATGGCCACATGGGTGCAGTCTATTGCCCCAGCATGCCAGGCATACGTGCTATCCTGTGGAACTCCTATATGTTTGCTGTGCGCTGTGCCGGTGTGTTGGGGAAATGGATGTACTCCACAGCATGTGGCAGTAGTGCGCTGAGGAATTGGCTGAGGTGGCATGACACGGCTGACTGGGTTATGCCTGTGGTGTCCTCTGTTGGTCTCTGGAAGGTACCTGTGGTGAGCAAGCACATGCAAGCTGTCACTTTAGTCTCCACTGACAGAGCATGGCTCCGTTGTGTGGGTGCTTGCATCACATCACTGCACAGCTCACAGAGCCGCCTCCGAATTGCCCGATTCAGGCAGTACCAGCCCACGATCTCAGTATCTCTGTACAGCTCGAAGCTGGTGCGGGCTTGGTACTGCCTGTTGGGGGCATACCGCCAACGGGCCCTTCCACGGCTGTGCCCCGTGCTGCCCGCCTTCTCACCTCCCTCATTACTGCCTCCATCTGGATGGTGACACTGGCCATGTCCCTTGCTTGTGTTCACCCCCCGGTAGCTGTTTCTATGTTCCCCCACTGTCCTGGCTGCTACTTCCCCTGCACCGGGAACACCTAAATGTGGTGGCCTCTGTGCTGTGTGGCACTTCCCCCTTCTGCACTGGCTGTGTCTCCCCACACCTTCTCTGTGCCTCTCTGTTCAGGGTGCCCTTTCCCTGGCCTGCCCTGTGTGTCCCTCCTGCCCTCTTTGTGCAGCTATGGTTCAGCCGCATGTGCCTTCCCTGTAGCGTTCTTGCACCTCTCCCTTGTTCCTTTTTATTTTGGCTCATTTCCACTATCATGCAACTTCCGCTTGCTCCCCTATTTCGCATGACGCATGTTGTTGAATATCGCACAGCGCCATTTATACATGGTTCCTCCCCCTTCAGTTGCGCATACACTCATTATCATTGCGCTATTGCTCAGCTTGATTTGGGGGGGTGCATCTGCCTCCTGCTGAATATCGCAGAATGGTGCATTTTCAGACTTGCGCTGGAGCAACCCTATTGCACATGGCGCAACCCTTTTGAATATCAGGGCCCCATCTCCAATTTCAACATCCAATTCTAGCCTCAGATGCCACTGGATGTTGGATTTCAATACCCTAATATTTGACGATCCTAAAACCCTAAATAACACCCTCCCTGCAATTAAAATAGCCCCCACTAGCCTCCACCCAAACCATCCTGTAAGCCCCAACCTCCCGTTTCCCTCCAAACTCCTGGGAGCACACAGCGACATTATACTGTCTGTCTACCAGTGTAAACTAAAATAATTTAAAAGTGTCTGAATCCCATTTGTATGGTCTGCCAGCTCCTAATATGAAAAACTACACCCCACTTGCACTAAATCAGGAGCCTACCACCCAGCCTGGAACAAGCTACCCACAAGTTACTCCCAGTTCAATTAAGTACCTCCCAACATACCCAATAGCCTCCACTTCCCTGCTCCCCCCATAGCACCCAAAAAATCATAACATAAGGCCACATAAATGATCTTGAGTCTGACATGCTGTCCCATGGTGGAACCGCTTGTGCTCATCTTCCGTCCAGGTAGGTGAATGACTAATGGCATTCTCCTATAGTAACACCTGGCCACTGCTGGCCAATCAGGTGATAATATAGCAAGACACAACAGATTTTTCATGTATCAATGTATACTAAAATAAAATTGATACTGTTTTACTACATTAATACAGTTTAACATATATCAATGCAGTTTCAAAGGATATCAGTGTAGTTTAAAGTACAGTATATTAGTATATTACTTGACATGTTTTAAGAAAACATTTCTTACTCTTTCAGATTTTTGATTCACATTTCAACCCCCCCCCCAAAATAATATTCAACCAGTTTTTATAACCCTAACTAAATTGCAAATTACTACAACTGCATCACAAAAGTTGCAGTATTCTTCATTTAATGTTCAGTATTATACAACAGTCTAAAGCAATAAAGAAACGTTATTGGCTAAGAGATTATGTAAATCCCAGCATATAACAGAGAAGAAAGTTCCAGGCAGACACCTCATAACATAAAAAAATCACCAAGAAAAAAAGCATACCAGACATTCCTGTTGTAAATGTAACTATTTAATTCACTTAATGTTTTTTAACCAGTTAATGTACAGTTGTGACTGTTTTATTTCTCAAATAAATATATTGAATTGAAAATTCTAACTTATTCAAGCCGTTTTTTTCATTGCATAATATTAATAATACACTCCAGGGTGTACCATGTCATCATGCAATATCATCGCTTCCTAGGTGCATGAGTCACTTGCCTGCAGCCTTGTGACTCACAATGCATTGGAGTTATGATGATATCCTATAATATAACATACCCTGTCATGTGTTTATGCTTAATTATAAAATGAATAGAACATTTAAATAATTTGGTCTTGCTTCCACTGATGCTGGAGAGACAGGTTGCAACAGTTAGAATAGTGATATTACCAGATTTTCTGTACTTTTTTCAGTCTCCGTCTCTCATTATTTTGCCAAAGATTTAGGCATATTGGAAAGATATATTGCAGATGTATGGTCTGGGAAACCCCCAAGAATAATATATTTGGTCCTGAGTTGACCTAAGGAGGCAGGTGGTCTGGCACTTCCTCACCTTGAAAATTTTTATGAAATAACACAGCTTCTGCCAATTCTTTGATGACTGGGAGAGTCCCCTCATTTCCAATGGGTGAAGCTGGAGAGAGCGGAGTTTCTTAATGAACTGGTTGACTGGTGTGTGTTAGATTCCAGTAAACTGTTTTCAGAATGAGAATAGGTATCCAGTGAACACAGCGACTGTGGTTGCGCTACTGCAAAAAGGGCAACTCAATCACGACACCTGTGTTCTGGGCTACCTGTCAGGGTATCGACAGGATATGGGTAGGTGACTAGGGCAACAGGATCTAGCTGTACATACATACATCAGCGGGGAGGGATCCCTCCGCATGAAGGGTGGAAGGGGAGGGAGAGTATGTGGGATGTAGTGCGGCAACTGGCTGCCGAGTTGGCCATGTGGCATGGTGGGTAGGGTGGCAGGCTGGGGTTGGGACGGTGCTGGGTTCGGTTCTGGACACGATTACTTTTTGTGTCGGGTCCATTTTTTTTAAGTTTTACACCCCTCGACATGCACCCCTGGAGTTGAGAATCCTTCAGTAGGAGGTACAGGGGTGAAGCCCCCACATAATAGAAAACCTTCACCGTTTCATAGTTGCTGCGAGTGTACATCACCGCTATTTATTTTCCGCTATTCTGCAATCGCCGTTATCACATAGAACCATGAGAACAACATCTGTGTATGTCACTAATGTCTTGCATGTCTCGAAGAAGGTCATACCTTGCCTTGACATGTGTTCCTGTCTTTTCTAGTTTCTCCCTTTGTTTCTTCATGCAGTCTTTCTCCCAGCTAAGTTGTACTTTGGCTACAGGCAACAGGATAGGGTGGTTTTTCACCTTCTAAAACAATTTTTGCAGTCTGAAAGAGTGGTTACATTTCTGGCATTGCAACAAAAATTCTCTCTCCCATCCTCTGACTGGTTCAGATACTTCCAGGCTAGGGATTTTGGCACTAACCTCTCCATAGGGTGCCTCAAAGAAAACAGCTTTCCCTTATCTGGCCTGCTACAGATGGTCCCTCCAGCTTGCTGCTCGCACATGTTGTTTCAAGAGTGTATAGCATTATCTAAAAGAAAAAAGTGGGGGCCCTATTGAAGGCCTATGATACAGAGTTTGGTTTACACATAACCATTGAAGAATGGTCTCAAATATGAGTTAATGCTCAGAAACATTCCTCTTCCCACACTGGAAGTGCATAATGAGCTACTGTATCAGGACTGCGCTTCTGATGTTGGGGATGTTGGGAGGAGAGGAGGATACCTGGTCAATATAGTGCTGACGAAGCAGCACATGAATGACTGCGTGGTCTAAAGCATGGAATGAAATATGACAACGGGTATAATAACGGTAGGAGACTTCTGCGTCCCCTGTCACACACTGGGAACTGGAGGAAGGAGTAAGGATGCCAGAAGTGCTGTGTCTGGCTCAGCCACTCCCATGGTGAAGTGGCTAAGGCACAAGCACTAGTGTACTGGAGACCTGGGGATAGAGGTTTCATTCCCTATCTCCTGAGGTTTGGGGTTTTTTTTTGTAGAAAAACTAAGTTCCCCGCTCCTGTTTTTTCCTTTTTCTCCTTGGTCCACACCCCCCTCAGAGTTGGTTATTTTAGTTTTGGTGGTGTGTGGGGGGCACAGGGGGCTCTGTCCCACACATAAACAATGATTTTGGCATTGTTGCCAATGGTGTGCACTGTGGTGTTCCAGTCGACGTCTTCATCTGACCTTATTTTGCCTCATGCCATTTTGTGTGCATCGTTGTTGTTTTGAGTGGTTTCAACCATGACGTAATAACCCTGTGCCATGGAGGAGAGGGCCATGCACTCTCATATATTCTGGTCTTGCCCCATTTTACAGTTGTCCCGTTTGGAACTGGAAGGGACTATATTGTTGGTCTTCTCAATTCTCCCTGTCTCCACTAGCATTTTTATTCTCATTCTCATATTACCCCCTCCATTTGATGACCCCTCTTCTCCATACTTATTAGGAATTTATCTAGCAGCCACAAAGAAGCACATTACAAGACAGTGGCTCTCCCCTGACCCTACTTTTTTGTCCGAATGGAGGATAATGGTAAATAATATATACCGCTTGCAGTATATGACTTGTGTCCTAAGGAAACAGTGGGAGAAAGAACTGCTTCGATGGACAAGATGGACTACTAGTATGTACATGATGAACTTTTCATTTATTTGTACTTTATTAAATTTCTGTGGACATTACAAACAGCAATTTCAGTACCTTCAGAAGATGACCACTACAAAGGCAGTACAATAAAGAATTAATACCGTGTCAATTGTGTCTGATCTTCTTTTGTTACCAGAGAGGGGTAGAAACATCAGTTCAGTTTTAACCAAGATGAAAGCACACATTGGAGCCATAGAGTGCAGGCATTGCAACATATATAGACTACATTTTTTCTATGAAAGAGTCCAGTCCCATCTATAACAGCTGACTTTGAATACATTTTAGATATAGGTTAGCCATCATAAAGGCATTCTGCTTCCACCAAACTGCTAACACTGTAAGCTGTACAAAAGTTGCTAAATAATCAATAAGATATGGTAATTTAAATGAGATCTGACCCAGAACAAAAACAAACTACTGGGATGACCAATAGCAGCAAAATAAAAACTTTTAAAAAATCTGATGGGGATTTATCAACACAGGGATCAAAAATAAGTGGATTCCAGAACAAGACACTGAAATTGAGTAAAAGGCAAAGTTGAACTAATGATAGCCCCACTGGGCACGGGGTCATTATGTCGCAAGACATAATGCTGCATGGCACTATCGCACTGCGCGATAAATGTCATGAGGCATCATGTCTTTTTCAGTTGGGGGCTCTGCCCATCACAACCCCTGTTACAGGGGGCTCTGCCTCTGGACCCCAACACTAAAGATTCTGAACTCTGGGGGGTCCAACTCGGGGAGCGCACAGGTCCGGGTTTGTCCATAATGCCGTACACTATTAAGCATATGACATTATGAACCGGTACGGCTTCACTGCTGCTCAGGCTCCCCCAGGATCCACAAAAGGTGGCCAGATCACCATCTTGGCCAACCACATGGATATGAAATAAACCGTACCTCACCCATCACCCATTAATGTCATCATATGTCTCCCCCTGAATATCCCAGCTTCAGCAGCCGTGCAGTCAGATTAACTGGTCACTCGACTATAGAAAAAAAAAGCCAAATAAGACATTTTAAACTGACATGTTAGGTAATGCAACAATTAGACATGTGTGAAACACCTCAGCATTGTCATTTCTTAGATAACTGTTCATAATATGAAAAGAATATCCAACACAGTTATTTACACAGCACTATTAAAATAAGCATTTCATTCAGAAGAGTGAACACATATTCACTATTGCATTTCTAAAGCCAGCTGTTCAGAGGTGACCCAAAATGATGTCTATATGTCCTGTACTCACAGTCTTAGGTCTGACCATTAGAATAATGTTCCCTTTTACGAATCTTCCTCGCCTGACAAAGCAACACTACCCGAAGTGTCTGTTTAAGAAAGTGCCAGCTGCTTTCAAGTCGGTGAACTAGTACTAATTTTCATTACATATGAAGTGCAAATGGGTGGCAAAACCCATATGATAAGGGATATTCAGTTCACGTAGTGTCCCAGTTACTCACTTGAAAGACTTGCGCCTTGGCAAGTCACATACGAGTAGTCTGGGAATATTAAAATCTTGTTGCCCTCCACCAGATATGGTTCCTAGCCTTTTGTGGCCTTTAGAACATGATCTCAGGTGTCTGACGAGGTTGTGACTAGTAGGACATTCTTCAGGACCCTTCAGAGGCAGACACTACTCTGCAAGGTGAACTATGGGGAGGGCATATCCTTGTCCCATAGCCGCAGGCATCCATCTCTCCAAATATGTTTGCAGGTCATCTCCTTCAGCACCTACCAGGAGATCTAGGATTGTGAAGTTAGTAGAGGAGGTCATGTTTTCAAGCTATTCAAGTCAACTGCTTGTAACCCCATGCTCCTTGACTGTTGACGCAGTGACTGCCATATCCTTCCCCGCAGTTTTGTTTGATTCCTCTACCGTCACAGCCAGTGCTTCAATTTTCAGTTCTATTAGCATTAAGTGTTAATTCTGAGCATCAAGCTTTTTATCCAGGTTTTGTATCATGCTAGTTAGCAGTGTTACCACTTGCTGTAGTTATTCTTGAGTCACAGGAGGATTTCCCTCTTCTGCCGTTGAGTGCTTCTC
Organism: Neoceratodus forsteri; assembly: GCA_016271365.2. Lineage (NCBI taxonomy): Eukaryota > Metazoa > Chordata > Ceratodontiformes > Ceratodontidae > Neoceratodus > Neoceratodus forsteri. Next base: position 123,158,784 of record JADMNL010000023.1, on the reverse strand, counting down.
AGGAGCAGACTTGGGAGGGCTTGCCTCTTATTTGTTTTATGCTGTTTTAGGCTTCCCCACATCCGATATTTAAGCTACAGTCAAGTGTTCTGTATTCCAGCTCTACTTCTAGCAACTTTTGTACAGATTCAGCTCCTAAAACAATAAAATTAAGGCTAAATGTGACTCGTCGATCAGGAGCGCACAGAAATTCATGCATCCTGCTGGGCTGCTGGTTCCGCTCCAATACCAGACTTGATGAACCTTGATCCTGAATTTGTCCCATGAAGTTTACTTTGCCATATGACAGTAATGCTTTGTGGGGTGGGGTAGAACTCAGCTGTGGGATTTGAAAGGGACAAGTATTTATTGTTTATCTCATTTCCCTGGTGTAACATGGTCGCTGTTCTCCTCAGGTGTTCTATAGCATTATAATTAATGGCTTCCGTTTTTTTCAATGGCAAAAACCGCGTGTTAAATACCGTAACACCTGAGTAGGTGTTACAGCATTCACGCGCTACCTTCCCATTCAAATCCACTCGAGACAACACAGAAAGACAACTCGAGTTCACCTCACAAACCACTGACCATACAAACTCACCTCCTCACTGGTGCTCGCTCCTTACAAAACATTCTCCGGTAGCCTCGCACTACCTAACTAAAATTAAAAAAATGCTCAGCCAATTTCAAACTGCAGAACAAACGGTTCCTCCAAGGCTTCTCACCCACAGCAAGACTCATCTCCACAGCTCACTACCTGGCATGATAAAATGCCTTCCGGTAACATGCAGGCTGTGTTTGGGAGCGCCTGCATTTTCCACAGCCCCATCACAGTCAACATCTATAACTCCAACCAACAACCGCAAAAAAAGAACAAAAACCCGAATCATCGAGAACTCGGACATCTTGAATAATGTGTTCTAACCAAAACAAAACAAGGACACTTTCATTTACTTCAAATATCTTACGTTTAACTGTAAGACCAGATTGGTACAGTCCACACTTTCACCACGGTTCCTAACTACTCTCCCTTTCAACCGTCACCTTTCCTCTGCAGGTCAAACGATGACACCACATAAAAACAAATGTGACAACCTGAAAAACAACCATCTTCTATTTATTTATTTGTTTTTCTTTTAATACTTAAAAAGTACAGTTTAAGTGTTCGACCTGCAGCTCTCTGTGTCATAAATAAAAGTGTTTCATTTCCACAAGGTAAGACTCCACTTTCATCTTTTTTATTTCAAATCTCTTCAGGAAAAAAATGGAACCCTTCAATTATATAAAACAAAATATGGGGTGCAGTGTGTTTCACTCGAATTTAACACACACCCTCGTTGTTGGATGGCTATCATAAACCCCTCGGGCTTCGCCCTCAGGGTTTATGTGCCATCCAACAACTCGGGTGTGCGTTAAATTCTCGTAATACACTGCACCCCATACTTTATCCTATATGTTATCAATGTGGATTGCTTTGTACAGACAGCAGTTTGTCTACTTGCTCATATTGCCACAAAGTTTACTTGTGCTGCTGTACTTCTGTGATTAAAGTGAAAACTTCTCAAATAACACTGCATATAAAACAAACATTTGGCAATGCTGAATGTTGTCTTGCTGGCATTGGCATTGGTAGTGCAGGAGTTAGAGAGATGCATGATAGGAATGGCAATGAAGTATTGAACTGATGCCAATCCTACCCCCACCCTGCAGAGGCTGACAGGCATTGGGATGTGACTTTGGGTCATTGACAATAACACTCATGCTATTTCACCTTACCCTACCCTGCAGACACCGACAAGTGTCACGGTGTGTCTTGGGGTCTTTGGGCCTTACGCTCACCCCATTCCATAAGGAAATATGCTGAGATAGGTGCAGTATAGGAGAATGGGGTAAACTTTGAGGCAGAAGAGTCCAAGGCACCTCAATGCATGTCACTGGCTGCAGGGTGGGGGTCGGGGTGGAATGGCATGAGCATTATAGCCGACAATCCCAAGTCACACCCCTGGCACCTATCAGTCTCTACAGGGTGGGGTGTTATGGTTAGAAACCCTAATGCCCAGGCATTAATTGATATTTTCACTCCAAATTTTCATTGTGGGCTTTTTGTGACCCCATCTCATGAACAGTGGCACTCTCAGTTCGTTAGCTGAAAGGTGATTTTGCAAAATGACTGCACCATATGGTGCCACAGGTGAGAAAACACATTTTGGGCAGGATGTGAAAAATGACAGCTGTACTGTTTTCGTACCTCTGTACCTGGGCAGAGGAGGTGTAAAAATAATGGCAATGTTGAAAATCTGGAGTGAAAGTATGAAAAATTGGTGAAGTCATGAGTGTGCGTAGAAACTGTGCAACGCACCCCGTAACGTAATTATTTGGGGGAATTTTGTAACCAAATTTTCAACATAGGCATTTTGAGACCTCTGTTCATGAACACTGCCACTGTGATTTTGTTAATCTGTTCCGAAAGTTGATTTCCCACAGCGACCATGCCATTGTGCACCAGATGTGCAAAAACACATTTCAGGCAGGATATGAAAAATGACAGCTATACTGTTCATAAGGAGGTGTGAAAAAATGGAAATGTTGAAAATCTGGAGTGAAAATATTAAAAATTGTTGCAGTTACAAGTGTGTGTGGAAACTGCGCAATGCAAGCTCATAACACAGTCATTTTGGGGAATTCTTTCACCAAATTTGCAATATAGGCGTTTTGGGACCCCACCTCATGAACAGTGGCACTGTTATCATAGGTATCATAGGTAATGCAGAGCTAGTAGACCTTAGTCCATGATGCTCGCCAAATATCAATTATATCCCATTATACACTTTTGTCCTAGGTAGATATCCAAATGTATTTTAAAGGTGTCCATATTTTCACATGCTACTACTTCCAGTGGCAAATTATTCCATATTTTGCACACTCTTATTGAGAACCAAAAGGACTTCTTTTTTTAGTTTTAGATTGCTCAACTATAAGTTGAAGTGGATGTGCCCTGGTATTGTAAACAGATTCCCTAAATCTCAAGCCCAGCAGCTCACATAATTGATCATCATGTAGTGCTTTAAATACCAAACAGAGATCACCCCTCATTCTGTAATATTCCAGTGTGTATAGTCCAAGTCTCCTTAGTCTAGCATTATAATCTAAACCCATAACTTCAATGACATTTCTAGTGGCCCTCTTCTGGATTTTTTCAAGTGTGATTATAGAGCCCTTATCACCTGGTGCCCAAAACTGGGTGCAATACTCCAAGTGCGGCCTCACCAGCGCTGAATGCAAAGGAAGCAAAACTTCACTGCTTTTAATACTAATGTGTTTATTTATACAGTGTAGTATGCCTGCTGCCTTCTTGATAACCGTATGGCAATGAAGTTTAGGACTAAGATCACTGGATACTCTTAACTCCCAAGTCGCGTTCATCTTCGACTACTTTTAAGATCTTTCCACCAAATTTATAATTAGCATGCTGGTTCTTACTCCCAAAGTGCATTACTACACACTTGTCAACACTGATGGACAATTTTTTTTGGTTAGCCCAATTCTGAAGCTCATCAAGGGCGTACTGTAGGGTAAGTATATCTTCAGTATTTATAATCGGGTATCCTAAGTGTGTGTCGTCTGCAAATTTAGTTAACCAAGCATTGGTTGTTGTTTTAAGTGATGCAATAAAGATATTAAACAAGCAAGGACCCAAAACCGAACCCTGAGGAACCTCACTAGTCACATCATCCCATTCTGAATATGAGCCCTTTATACATACTCTCTGAGTACGACCCTTCAACCATGAATCCACCCATTGTGTTATATTACCCCCTATTATGTTAATAATGTCATCAATAAGTTGACCATGAGGGACCTTATTGAAGGCCTTTGAGAAATCCAAATGTTGCATTGTTAATCAGGTCTGAAAGGTGATTCCGCACAGTGACCGTAAAATCACCTTTCTGGACCGAATAAGGAGATGACAGTGCATGTGTTCATGAGGTGGGGTCCCAAGAACCCCATGTCAAAAATATGGAGCCAAAATATCCACCTAAGTTGAAACTCCCCCATTGATGCCATTATACACCTTACCGGCATGTCTTCATTTTGCAGTTCAGCTTTGAAGAGTCCAGACATGTTCCCGCTCCACTGAAGATCGCAGTGCCAGACCTCCAGAGGTAAGTATGGAGTGGGAGTGTGTGAGAAGGTGAATGGCATGAAGGGTAGGTGCGTGTAGGGGGGTGTCGTGAACAACGAGGATCGCTTTCTGTTTTCAGGTACCAAAAAAACAGACATTGCAGGATGGTTTTCTTTCTTTACAGGTGAAATAAAACAAATGTTGGGCACACTGGGTGGGCTCCCAGTGTGCCCCATGACTTTTGGGGGGGTTTGGACACACTGGGGTGAGCTCCCAGTGTGCCACGCAATGGAGGTGGTGGGGAGGAACATGCCAACATGATCGGCTTTGTGTGAGCGGCGGCACACTTGGGTGGGCTCCCAGCATGCTGCACAATGCGGGGGGATGGGGACATGTCAATACAGGGATTGCACTCCCTATGTCGGCTGTGTTTAGGGATTGTCTGCCACTGCCATGTTTATTGAAGTGTTTCACCAGGAAAGGCACGTACCGGAGGCGTGTCATCTCTGCCACTGCATGACGAGCTTGTCTCTGATTGCAGCGGCAGATTTCTTTCAAGTTGGTGACACTTTACATAATTTTTGTGTCAGTGGTGGCTAATTGGAGAATGAGGGACGCACCTACTGAAGCATGCCCTGTATTCGCCAACACTAACACACCTCTCACTGTGCTATTACATCAAGATGTTGCTTGCACACGTGCAACACAACATAAAAATGGATAGAATAAATGTGAAAAGATAATTAGCCAGTTTCACTCATGATGCTATCCCAGCACAACTTCATCAGTGTAACTAGAGCCCACAAATCAGCTTACTTATGACCCTAAACACATAAATAGATACATTTTTTTAATCACAGTAAGGTACGTAAGGGTGTGTGTCACCGGGATAATGTCATTTCTTGGGTGGTTGAAGCCACTCAGCCTGTGGCCTTATGCTTCACAACATACCCAAGGTGTGACATTATCCAAGCATGGCACACCCTGGCATGTCTTTCTGATTAAATCACATATCCTCCTTGCTTTTACAGGCTTTTACATTTTGAAGACTCATGACTTGCATTACCTCATGCTGGGACTCCTTCGTGCACAGGGGCCCCCAGTGACTGCAGGGACTGAGGATGTCTAAGGTTGGCTCTGGCTTCAGCTGTCCATGATTTGACCATGATTTTCTGAATGTTTAGTGGAGAAAACTTTGTGTTGTACCATGTGTAAGTGTGGCAGAGAAGTCATCCCTATAACATCAAATTATAAAATCTCTGCTACAGTATTCTGAGGGCAGAGGAACGTAAAAGTGAAAACAGATTTCAAAGGTGGGGGGGAGAAAACAGAAAAGAAACTTGGGATAGGACCTCTTCCTTCTCCTAAACCACCTATTTTTTCCATTTACAGTAGCCTGTATTTAAAAGGTTACATATGTCACAAATGCACTCAGCAGGTTAGGCCGTCTGCTCCCACAGTGTCAACCTCTGAGCGCAATAGTGTGAACATGTAACAGACAGGGTAACCCTCCTGCCTGCTTTTGGGTCCAAATCACCTTTAGTCTCAAGTTCTGGGGGATTCAAAAAGTGAACCTTATGCTAGCGTACCCAGTGTTCAGGCTCAGATACGTACCCTCTTCAGGGGGGTTGCAGTACAATCTTTCACCAGGGGCACCAAGCCAGGCTTCCAAAATGAACCCTTAAAACTCTATAAAAGACCTTAGGTATATTCTTACCTTTCCCAATTTGGTAACATCATCAAGCTCTCCAGAACAGCTGTCAAACTTAAACCACTTATACATCACATACAAAAAGAACTTGGAAGACACTCACGCTTTCTTTCAAATAATAGGTTCTTTACTAAAAGATGATAAAAATATGAAAAATGTAAACACAGAACAATATATGAAAGAGCATACAAACACTTAAAAGAAAAGAAAAGAAAACTACAGACAAACTCCGACCAACATACAGTTTAGATATTTTTTATCTAATGTATAACCTCTTTAAGTGCTTATCAGAGCTGTGTGTCTGTACAGTCCCAAGATGATATGTATCTAAACAGTTCAGACACAGTATCGTTTAACTGTGTCTCTCCACACCCCAGGGGTCAAAACTGGCACTGGCCTGCTGTCCAAATGCTGGTTCATTTTGTATTGGGCTATAAAGATTTTCATTTAACTAGTCCCGTGGGCTTGTACTAGAGAAGGCAATACTTCAGTACGTACACCAACTGGGCCAGTGGAAATGTCTGTGTGGCCAGTGGATTTCCCCAGTTACTAGCCCCGCTGGCTAGTAGCTGCAAAACTTAATTTTGACCCCTGGCACCCCTTGGTGAGTCATCTAGCACCTCCTTTTAGAATATATAAAAAAAATACAAACAGGATGTCCTATCAGGAGGTATATTAAATAAGGTGATATCAGCAAAAATTCTACTTCCTAAATATGACTCCTTAATTAAACATTTTATCTTTGTTCTTGAGCAGTTCCTATTCCCAAGGCATATCAAAGGGTTTTACAACTTTTTTCACCATGGTGGCATAAAATGTTCTTCCTATAGGAATCATAAAACTTTATGAGCCCTATATCCTGGCAGCTGGGTCAGTTCTAATTAAGACAGAAAAACAGGAGACCCTTAAGTCTCTCTGGTCTTTTAATTACCTCCTGGTTTTGGGTCACTTGTCACTGTAACTTCACTAAAACCTGGGTGGGGGGGCACCCATAAGCACAGGCTGTCTGATGTGAGACAATCACCTACTATATTTTTATATTACAAATATCATACAACAATCATAACCTGCTGGCCAAGCATCACACTATATACAAATATATTCTACCACATTCACTGCCCTGCTCGCCAACTGTGAAGCAAGACAGCAGGAGAATGGGGCTCTCCAGTGTTTCCATATGTCAAGTAGACAGTGTCTGATCCTCTCCCCTTCAATAACTACACTTTCAGCCGGGGCTTGATTTTTAAATGACAGAAAACCACACACATACAGCAGGAAAAGGTGTGCAACAGGGATCCCATCGCACTCCCACAATTCCTGCCATGAGTGCGATATTCAAAAAGTGTGCCTTTTTTGTGACCCTTTTCTCTTTTTATGGCAGCTTGTGGCCATCTTTCTGTGCACAAGCTATGCTGGGTGTGACATAACATACAAAACTGTAAAAAAAATGGAACTTTGAACACCTGTGGAGAAAGTGCTGAAAATAGTTTTTCTGCAGGTCACTGGTGCTGAACTTCCCCTTGCCCCCTCACTGATGAGTTGCGCTCCACATTTAGCCCCTGGCCTGTTACCAGACCTTTAAAAATTGGGCCCCAGATGATGCTTGGTGAAAAGTAAAAACAGTTCTCCACAAAAGATCTGCCTCCCCTGTTGACTGGATGAGTGTCCAGAAAAATGAGTCTGCCAATGTTCCAGTTATCTCTGGTGAATATGTGTGAAATCCCATATGGCTGACAGCAGTGATTCTTCAAATATCTGTAAATCCCAGGTTTGTAGGGCTGCCCGATGGCCCAAAATGTGGTGCTCTGCATTCCCGCACTGGTGAACCAGATTTGGGGAGTGGCCTTGGGAGCTGGGTTAGGTTGACCCAAGGGCTGGGAAGGCACTGCAATGCTGCAGTGTACCCAGCTCAGGGAAGGATGGCATCAGAATCCACTGCTCTGGCAACCCCTGAGCTGGGGAGCTTAGTTCTCTGCAGGGGCATGTTAGCAGCATACAGATGTCAGAGAGGGGGTCTGGGTGAAAACAAAAAAGGATCCACTGTATGAAGCCTGGCACATTCCCTGGTCCATGCTACCACTCAGACCTGGTGAATCTGGACTTGTGCAGCAGGTGGGGGGAGGACAGACCTCCCTTACTGGCCCCACCATGGGGAGCAATCCATGGGGGACTCATGTTGATAAATCCTGGGGGAGGCATGTGCAGACCAGGGGTGAGTTGGACCTGATGGCAGGCTGGCTCCAACTTGGAGAAACAGTTTTGTGGAAAAAAAAAAATAGGTTTGTGTCTTTGGTTGGAATAATCCTATCCCAAAGTGAGATCTTTGAGCATGAAGGTTTTTCATTGTTGCAGTGTGGACTGAGTTTGATCTCAATCTCCTTAAGTAATACAATAGAAATCTTATGTTGGAAAGCAGCTTGATCTGAGTGATTCTACAGGAACAGTATGTCTACAATACCCACTTTCAGGGATAGAATGTGTGTAGGAAATTCCAGTTGAAAGCTCTGGTTCAGTCTTAGTTGTTTTTGTTGGCCCCAGGTGTACGTTACTGGATGATAATGTCGGCACTGTTTATTGCTGTTGGAATTATAAATTGTTTTCACTCTAACCAGCTATGCAAGGTCCTAGGCTGGGATTAGACATTCAGAAAAGAGCATTCCATGTAGCTAGTTTAGAATTACCATGAAATCTCTGTGGATATGAGAGTAAATGTTACTAACTTTATGCAGGTTCAGATTCAGACCATTTCACAGTGGTTCAGTAGAATGATTCAAGAAAAATATTTTTGCTGCTTTTGGCCTGGCTCGCTGCCCAGTAAACTTTTCTTCTTCCTTTTGGCAACAGGCGTAGTGGCTACTGTACTTTTATTTTATAACCGACCACGTTCTGAATTTGAGATAGTTTCTGGTCTAATATGCATTGCATCTCAGCGAAACTGCATCACAGTTCACAGACAACCAAATATATATATGACTGAGCCCCCACCTTTTGGTAGGCCATTCTTTGTTAGTAGTTCACTCATTTTCACAGATAACCAGAAGTGGCTTAATTGCTGATGATACAAAATAAGCAGAGAAAGATTAGGGATACCCCATCTACCTGACGAGTGAAAGTAGTAAAGCCGTGCACACCCTGACACATGCTTGATGTGTGGCTGACTTCTCAAATAATGCCTTCCTTCATCACATATATATGTTTGTTTGCCATCTGTGAACTGTGCTGCCAATTCTACAGTGTAGATTTGCTACAATTAACTGCCGAAGTGTACTGAATCTGGTAGCACACCACCACAATGACATTTTTACAGCGAATACCACCACAGTGACAAATCTTGCCAGGTCGCGGTGGTGATCCACTGTATGCCGACTCCTGGTGTTTCACCCCCACCCCAAACCAACTCCAACTCCGAGTTGGTTAATTACAGATGGTAGGCACAGCCCCACTGAATCTGAAACTCAATACATCGAGTAGAGCACTGGACTTTGCCATTGATTTAATCCCAGTGAAACTTGTTAAGATCTGCCCCAAAGAGTGTACAATTCCTTTGGTGTTCACAAGTCATTAAAATGGCAGAGTTGTGCTCAGTGTACAGTTCAGAGTTAACCTTGGGGGCTCCCTGATGTCCTGCTGGTAAGTGTAATTGACCTCTGTAGTTGGGTACTATGGCACCCTCTGCCATGGGAGCCTGTCCAAGGTCCATTGAGGTAGATTCATGTGGGATAACAGGCACAAGGTCATTAAAAATATATTTAAGACAATGTAGCAGTGAGCATGGAATTCCATACATGCAAGTACAGAGAAGAAACAAGCAGGAAAAGGGAGGAAAAACAAAGCATGGGTGGGGTGGGGGGAGGGTAAAAAGCTATACAGAAAGTCAGGAAGTCCAGTCAGTTATCATTTAAAAGAAACATTGTCGTGGCAGATCTTTGTTTAGTCCACTCAATGTGTGGACTCAGTCAATGTCTGAAGCATGTGGATCCAGTAGCACTCCCTCTGTGCCAGTTTCTTCTGAAGGTCACTTCAGTAGGGACCTACTGTCACTTTCTCAACTCCTGTGAACCTCAGATCAGCTGTTGATCCATAACTTATTTTCAAGAAATGTCTAGCCATTGCATTAGTGAATACTTTGCTGCAGATTGCAGATTTATATTCACTGATCCATTCCTTCAGCTGACATTTGGTCTGACCAACATATGCCAGGCCACAGGGGCAAGTTAGCATGTAAATGATACATTGGGTAGAGCACTTAATAAATAAATGAATTCATCTTGAATAATTTGCCTGTCCACAGCTGTCTAGAGGTGGATGAGTCAGTCATGTTACTGCACCGTACATATCCACTGCATCTAAAATTGCCATGTGGTATAGCTGGAAGACATGTCCTTTTCTCAGGTTTAATTGGTGTTTCTCCCCCTCCTGTATGTCACACTTGGTTTAGTGAATTTGTCAATAACAAATGCTGGAACACTTCTAAGTACTCACCAATGTATTTATTATGGCAGGAATTTGATTCGCTTGGTTGCAACACTTGAAAAGGTGGAAAGGTAATCGGTTGATTAGTTGCTAATTGTTTCATTTGTTGCAACATTACCTCTGGGTGTCAGCAGATGTCTTCTGTTAGCATGATCTGCTTTCTGTAACCCATTAGGAACACTGCCAGATTGCTTTTTAAACTCTCCTTCTACCCTGAACATGTGTTTTGTTCTGAGCATGTGGCCTACAGGTATGTTGTTATCTAGTGGGTGATGGTGGCTACTGGCACAGTGGAGGAGGCTATTTCTCTTCATCAGTTTTTGAAAGATGGTGCCAAATAAGTGCCCTTTTTGTGAATTGTTGGCTCTAGAAAGTCCACAGATGTTGTGCTCTTGGTACAAGAGAACTTCCCATAACGATCAGCATGTTAATATGCACAATGGAGGCATCCAGTTCTTCTGGTGCACCATTCCACATCAATAGACAATCGTCTGTGTAGCATTTCCCTAACACAGAGTGTTGTTTGAAAATTCTCATCAACGTATACAAAATGCTTCTCCCACAGCCCTGCGTACAGGTTGACAAGGCTGGGTGCAAAAGATGTCCCCATGTCTGTCCCCTTACATTGACTACAGTACTTCTCTTTGTACATGAAGAAATTAGATGTCAATACCTTATCTTCCATATCAATTATGAAACCAGTAGATGGTTCCGTAGTCTTCACCCTAGAATCTAGGTAGTATGTGATGGCTTCCAGACCTCCATGGTGAGGTATGTTGGAGTACAGACTTTCTATGTCCAAAGAAACAAGTACTGTTGAATCAGATATTGCACATGTTGTTGATTTCTTGAATGGTGTAACTGGTATCAGATCGGTATGATGGTAACTGGCATACAAGTGGGTTTAGAAAACAATCTATAGTACAAGTCACATTAAACTGTTTCACCAATGAGTTGGTTTAGCATTGTTTTTTACAGTTGGCAATGCATTGGCAACTCATATTGCATTGTTTTTTAATGCTTAACCAGCTCAAGAGCAATGTTTCTAAAATGTTTTTGCAACTTATTTGGAATGCAACTGCAGTCCAGCCACAATGCAATGCAAAACTAAGTTTTAACTCTTAAGCAACAGTTTGTTCAGGGCCTTGTGCTGGATCCAGCAACACTTATGCAGCTCAGAATCACGGAATCAACCTTTCTTCTCTTTCCCTAGAATACAAAATGTTCTGTGAACTATGTATGTCCCTATTTGAAGCAATTGTAACTGATGGCACTGCATACTATGTACTTTCTTGCCAGTGTATGTCTTGATATATTGAATTTTCACTGTCTGTATTCTTGGTTGTACTCTCCCGGGTCGCACCTGAAAATAGGCATTCCATTGCCTAGTGTGCTTACCTGGTAAACAAAAGTGAAATAAATAAAACTCAATTAGAAATGCTAAAACAACTAATTAGTGGAACAGTTTAATGTGACTTATACTATATGAGTTGAGAGAATGGCTCCATGACTGAGCCGATGCTGGTTACTATTGAGCGGGCAGGGGGATTTGTAGGGTCCTTATGTAACTTGGGCAGCAGGTATATGCATGGTTTTACTGGGCAAGTAACTTTCAAATATTCAGTCTCCTGTGGTTTAAGTTCCCCCTCAGGCTCCCTCCAAGCAATAAAGTTCATTACCCTTAATTGAACTTGTTCTGTAGGATCCTGTGGTATTCACTGATAGTACTTTGCATTGTTAAGCTGTCTTTCCATTTCAGATTCATATTTATCTTTCCCCCAGCTCATGATGGCTCCTCCCTTGTCTGCTGGTTTTATAGCTAAGGAGGGGTCGTCCTGTAGTTGATTTTAGAGCTGCTTGTTCCTTAAATTAAAGATTCTGGATAGTTGGATTGTTCGAGACCTGTTTTACTAGCATGTTGATCTCCTGGTCAGCTAAGGTTGGGAAGGTATTTGCAGTGTTTTGTTTTTTTTTATTTATTTGATTTACCAGGAAGGTGGACTGGGCCAAAGCCTATTTTCAGCCACACCTGGGGAAGAGGTAATAACAGTAGGGTTACATACAATCATTTTCTAATACAATACAACACATTAAAATCACAATAAATTATACAGTCATACAAATCTGATCTCTCACACTTACACACATTATTTACAATGTATTATTACATTAATTTATACAAACTGATTCTGCATGGTAGGAAGACAAAAGCTGATTTCTTTTTAAGGTGTGCCATTTCACTATGTGTTGCCCCCACTCTTATCACATTCTAGTTACCCTACTACATAGAGCGGTCTATGTAGCTGGAAGAGACTGAGGTTTGCTGCAGGTACAAATGAGAATCCTTTTAGTAGGACTGAGGTTTGGGCTGGGGTGATAGTTTTCTCAGTTAAATTCATGACTGCCACTTGTTCAGGCAACTGGATCACCTTGGGAGCCCTGATGGCTGCCAATATCATCTCCCTCACTCTCTTGCTTGTCCTGTTCCACTTCCACTTCCCCCTCCTTATCTCCTTTCCTTTTTGTCTTGCCATGGTTGTGGTTGTTGGGGAGTTTGTGCCCCTCGTTGGTCTAAAAAAACTTTGTGTTGGTTTCCATTTCCAGTGCTCCCTGTCTCACTTTCTGGTGATGCATCAAAACTGGGTACTTTAAATCTTTATAGTTCTCTGTACTCAAACATTCTGTTCTGGTGTTAGATTGCCAGCTACAGATTTTGCCTTGGGCATAGCCCCTGCCATCTTACTTGTGTTTCTTCACTTTGTATTGTTTTAATTCTTCTTGAAGCTTGGTGAAATTGCTAGATATCTTGGCCAACAGTTGCTCTGCATCTGGGTTTGGAACATTAGCCTTAACCTCAGCTTCCATTTTTACTATTTCAGCCAGTACAGCAAGGTCTCACCTTGATTTTTTTATGAGAGACAAAATTAGGTCATTAGAAGCTTTGCTGAGAATCTGCTCTCATTCTGGCATCAGAATTTTATTATTCAGACCAGTGGGATCATGCCCATAGGACCCTAGGGGGCATGTGCTCCCCCAATATTGTTGTGCAGGCTATTAAAAACAAATATTTATTATTTTATTTTTAATTCTCTGGATGGTTGAAAAAAATGTTGTTTTTTCAAGGTATTTTTTTGGGGGGGGGTGAGGGTTCCGAATCGATTGGTGTGTGGTGTTGTGAGACAACTGAGAGCCACCAGCAGTTTAAAAAAAATGTACTTGCTCCCGCTGAGCTGTCAACTGTCTTTGGGTCTGAGCTGAGTGCCTGTAAAAACAAACAGAGACAGATACACAACAGCTGATTGGTGGTAACTGCCAGGCAGCCAGCAGCCAATCACAGCTGAGGTACGAAGAAATAGCTCATGGGGGAAACTGGTTCGTTCGTTGTCATCGACGATTTACTGCTGCTGAACCAGTTTAAGTGGGTAGCTGTACACCGTCACTCACCTAAGTTCATAATCTCACACCCGACCCCTTGCTTTGCTTAGTTTAGTGGTTTCCTAAAAGTTATTGGATCGCGGCCCGCCTTTCCCCAGTCGATGAGTCCTCCTGTGACAGTGTCCGACCAAGTGGGGGTGCAGAGGCATGAATCGCAGGGCTTCGGACACAAACAGTTACCCAATAAACTGGAAGGTAATGATATTTGTGGCCACTGGCTAGGGCAAATTATTTTTTCCAATCTCCTCTCGGCATAACTTTTATGGTGCTGGCAGGGTCATCTAACCCGTAATCGTTTGATGAAATTCATCTGGGCAGTATTTTGACTTCAGGAGAAGGTGAAATGTTAATGATTTGCAATTTGCATGATCTATACCTTTTTCTGTTGCGGGGACGAGGCATAGTGTGCTACAGGGCAAAATGTCAGAGGTACAGTGAGTCTGCCAGTAACATGTGCACTGTGCATATGATATGCACTGTGCATATGTTACAGGCGGACTGTACCTCTGATATTTTTACTGTGATCAAGATGATTACAAATCTGACAGAGTATACAGCTGGAAAAAAGTTAACCAAAATTGAGGTATCCTCAAAAGGGGAAAGGAGGGTCTCTTTTATTTGAGTAGTACTGCTAGAAGTGGCTTAGAAACTGAAGAATTAGATAATGCCTTGGTCTATTTTTTAAGAACAGGAGGGGCCGCTACTACTGGAGCACGTCATTCACTTTGAGAAGGAGCACACCCAAGAATTGTTACAAAGGGTGTTGAACAAAACATTTCACAAGCCATAGGAGGGGAAGCCAGTACAGAAAGAGAGAACAGTGGTAGCTATCCTGCACCCCACATAACAATCTGTAGCCCAAGCAACCAATACCCAACCACAGTACCAGGAAAACAGTGCTTGCCCCCCCCCCAATAACTACCTGTAGCCACAATACACTGTCATTAACAGCAAAGAAAAAATATTTTCTTGCGTACTGTATATGTGAGTAGGGGGTATATACACAAGATCCCTGTACGTGTGTGTGTGGTGGTGGTGGGGGGGTATGTTGCAAGGACAATGCATGTGTGTGTAAGGGGTGATACTATCCTTTTCCATGTTTGACCCGCTCTTTCATTCATCCTGACAGACAGACATACAGCTCAGACCTGGCCCTGGAATTGGAAATGATAACAGATGGCCTGGGTTTGTCTGCAGCGTTGCTTGCACACAAAGCCCTACTTTCCCATCTAGGGTCCCTGAGCACAGTCCATCTCAGCTGTGGGGTGTGGTCCGGGCATGTGACAACAGTGTCAAGTGTGACTGAGCCCTGAGCTCTCTCTCTCTCCCAACTAGCGCTGCACTCCAATCCTCAGTCCTCGCTCGGCCTCCCTCGCCTTGTCTCACTCTTCTGCTCTGGCTCTCTCAGTACTGTGGTTGGGTATTGCTTGGGCTGCAGGTTGTTATGTGGGGTACAGGATAGGTACTGATTGGGTATTGCTGAGGGGGTGCCCTGTTTCTGTTCAGTAGTGGTGGAGCTGCAGGTAGTTATTGGGGGAAGGTGCTGTTGTCAAGGATTCTGGCTGGTAGATTTGCAGATAATTACTGTTTGAGGACAGCGAGCTGTTGCCTGGGTACTGTGGTTGTGTATTGGTGGGGCTGCAGGTAGTTATTGTTCGGGGGGTGCCCTGTTGCCTGGGCCTGTAGCACACTATGCCTCATCCCTGCAACAGAATGTATTCAACTCGTAAGTACAGTGCCACTGCCATATAGTGCCATTGGCAGACAGTCCCTAAATTCAATACCTGGTGCTTGTCGCCTGCCAGCTGTTTTATTTATTTAAAATATCTGGTCTCCTGCCAGAGAGAATAGCACTCCTCGAAACGCGCCTTTATCTCGACTAATGCCTGCTTCGCAACCGAGGACACATATTCACACAGCTGCTCCTTGGCTGTTCAAGGGGGGAACCCGTTCAGCGCAGTAGTGCTCCACTATGGAGCTGTGACTTGACTCCATAACTCCACTCTCACTGGGGCTTCAGTGCCTGCATTAATTTAAACAGGGCACAAGCTTTAATATAAAAAATAAAACATTTTGTTGCCTTTACCCAGGCTGGCCCCAAATGCCACTTGATCACCAGGGCTAGGGCTATCACTCACTAGCCAGGGCAACCTGCTCACTAGCCCTTGGCTACCAACTGCTGCACCCATTAATTCTTCTACAACAGGGTAACAGGCAAGTTGCATAAAATGTCAGTGTATGAGTGTAAGTTTTGTGTAAGGGGTGTAGGCAATCACTCCTCCCCTCTTCTTAGCTTATTCCTACCAGCACTAATTAATAATATGCACACCACCTTTTTTGTTTTAGTCAGACAGTCTACCCTTCCTTTCCGGTAGATCCCCAGCTCCAGACCTCCCACCAGGTGACCCCCTAGAAAATAGTTACAACATCCTATTTCCAAACAGGAGTGTTGGTGGGGGGAAACTAGTTCAAGAGAAACCTCCCTATGCTGAACATCTCTGGAGCCAGCTGATAAATTCACTATATCTAGGTGGTAATATGCCTACTTACTGAACAACAGTGGCATCAGAGGTGTTCGCTATAAGAGGGAGTTTGTTATAGTGGGATTCACTATAGCGAGGCAGCACAGTATTTTTATGTTGCTTGCATGCATGTGCAAGAAACATAGTGCCATCATCCAAGTTTTCAGAGGTGTGGCAGCCCTCTTCCAATTCAGTCAGTGTGTTTGCAGGCGCGGCCGCAGTTCTCCAATGGCTGCTGGAGCTGTCTTTGACAACAGTCGAAAATGCAGTGGAGTACAGTTGAAAGGGAGAGCTATGCTTCAGTAAGCAGCGATAAGATATCACCCGCTCATGCGCTCTCCCCCTACACACACACACACGCACGCATACTGCGTGCTCGCCCCCCATGCACACACTGTATAGTCGACGGGGGTGCCCTGTCGGCTGTGCTGCATTCCCCTCCCAAAACAGAGTTTCACATGCCACGCTGGGTGCCCACCCCAGCGTGGCTACACATCGTATAGCTGACGGGGGGGCCAAATTCCCCGTCGGCTCCACTGTCGCCCTCCCAGAGAGTACAGGGTGCCACACTGGGAGCCCACCCCAGCATGGCAACAGATGCTATCGCTGACAGGGTGCCCAATCCCCATCAGCTCCGCCCCCAGACAGCCCGTCCTTGTGCCACGTGGAAGCCCACCCCAGTGTGGCAGTCCTCCATGTCAGTCCTTTTTTTAAAAAACCCTAGAACACAAAAACAGTCCCTCGCTGTCTCTGCTCCCACCAGCGCTCACCCACTGTACCCCTGCCTCCCCACACCCTCACCCCATACTTACCTCCGGACTCTGGCACGATGATCTTCGGTGGACCGGGAACACGTCTGCACTCTTCAAAGCCAACCGCGAACTGAGGAAATGCTGGTTAGCTGTATAATGTAATAAATAGGTTTTTTCAACTTTGCTTAATATCTCAGGCATTTTTTGGAATTTCTGCACCAAATTTTCAACATGGGATTTTTGGGACCCCTTCTCATGAATGCTCTCACTGTCATGGCATTAATCGGGCCCGAAGCGTGATTTCGCAGTCACTGTGCGAAATCACCTTTCAGCACAGATTAACAAAACTACACTGCCAGTGTTCATAAGTTGGGCTCTCAAAAAGCCTATGTTGAAAATTTGGTGGAAAAATTCCTAAAAATTACTGTTTTATGAGTGTGCATTGCGCAGCTCCTACGCACGCTCGTAAGTTCACGGATTTTCTATATTTTCACTCCAGATTTTCAACATTGTCATTTTACCACACCTCCTTATGAGCAGTACAGCTGTCATTTTTCACATCTTGCCCAAAACGTGTTTCCGCCCATGTAGCACACAATGGCGCAGTCGGCGTGCGAAATCACTGTATGGGACACATTAGGAAAATCACAGTGACACTCTTCATGAGCAGAGGTCTTAAAATGGCTATGTTAAAAATATGGTAACAAACTTCCTAAAAATTACTGTTTTGAGTGTGCGTTGCGCAGTTCCTACGCACGCTCGAAAATTTGCAAATTTTCAATATTTGCATTCCACTGATTTCCAAATACCTACACAGCACATACAAGCAAGCAACATTTGGCATTGACAAATGCTTGTTTAAATTTATTTTGTTTGTTTTTATTTTAGAATTTGTTTAGCCAGGAAAGGAACACTGATCCAAAGCTCATGTTCAACTGCATCCCAGGAGCACATGGGAGGTGAAATGACTTGCTCTGGGTCACACAGTATGCCAATGACTGTTGTGGGCTTCAAACTCCTAGCTGCAGGTAACTCAATTACCATTGCAAATCACATTCACCTGTTTCCCATAGTGTCTAACACTCCCAGCCCATTCAGAAACACTTACACACACTCAGATCACACAGAAGCAGTGTTGTCAGTATAGCTTAGAGGTTGGATTAATAATCTGGAAACAAGTTTGCTATATCCAGCAAACCAGACCAGGGTTTGATTCTCACAACCTCCACTTGCATACTGTGTGACTTTAAACAAGTCAGTTAACTGCCCAGTGCTCCCAGGTCACCTCTAAAAACTTTCCTAGTTATCAAATACTAAAAACAGGAAGAGAACAGAGGAAAAAAAAATGTTCCTAAAAGTCCTAGCTCCATTGTATAAATTGCACACATAATGTGCAGATTGTGGGATGTGGAAAATATTCTCACTCTTGCAGAGTGAGCTGTGCATTCTCTCTCATGCCTATGGCACGCATGAGAACACACAGCCCACTCTGCAGGAGTGAGAATATTTTCCATATCTCACTCCTGCCCATCATGTATCCTATATATATATATATATATATATATATATATATGATAAAATACTCACAAAATGCACAAGTTCTGACTAATTTAAAAAAAAAATTTAAATACAAAAGGTAACACCGTAAGTAGAATGAACAAAACACAAAAACAATTGATCATTCCTCTAATCTATATCAGTATTATGGCATTTAGCTTGTTGGGGAACAGCTTTCTGGACTGCTAAAAGTCACGAAAATGTTCCATTTTACTTCACTTTTTCAAAATTTTTCCGGGGGCGTGCCTCCGGATGCCCCAAGAAAGGTTGAGATTATGTGTCCCTCCAGAATTTCTGTCTGCATGGCGCCCCTGATTCAGACCATAAGCTTGTGGCATCTGTATTCTTAGCCTCCTGGGGATACGTTTTTCCCTCCAAAATTTGGATAATGACATGGCATGTAAGTGGCATCTGGTAGCTTTTTTCTTTAATTTCTCTAATGCCATTCCTTCCAGCTTGGGTATATGAGAACTAGTACTGGCTGCTGGCACCAACATTTCTTCACAGGCCACCTGGTCAAAAACTATATAAACTCCTTCCTCATCCATAAAGGAAAGGAGATCTATGTTGGCCCCAGTAGCGGAAGCCTCCCCACTCATTGCTATTACGTAGCCCACAAATTAAGACTAGCCTCAGTCAGCAAATATAAAGTCAAAACAGACTTGGAGCTCCCTAAACTGTAGTCCTCTGAGTAACTGCGCTACCAAATGCCAGGGATAGATGTTGCTTGATCCAATGTGGAGATGTGGATGCCTCACTGCCCTTACCTTCTGTGGGTGTCATGAGGTCAGGGAAACCACACTGCAGCAAGGTTGTCAAGGAACATCAATGGAGCCATGGAAGCTACCAGGGAGAACCCTGGGCACCCATAATGATTCTCTACCTGCTGGGACTTGCTGTAAGATGCTGGGGGTCTCCATAGATTGGTAGTGTAGTGGGACCACAAAATTGGTCCAGGAACCCCAGGTGGTGTCCCCCAAGGGATATCACCCAATGTTCGCACTGAGGTATGGTACAGGCAAGGGCCAGCAAGGCAAGTAGCATTGCATTTTATAAAGCAATCGTGGAGGTAAGCAACCTAATTGAATTATCAGCCTAACAAAGTTTTGGGATATTTAAATAACTAAATACTAAAAGAAACACTTAGAATGTAACTTGTTTCTGACAGCAGATAGCTGTAAATGAAGAGTGAAGTTCCTCCACGTGCTGCTTTACAAGTGTTTCTAAGGTATGCTTCTCACAGAAAAGAGGGAGATCAAGTCTGTTTGAACTGCATTTCATCTAATTTTAGCTATATTTTATTTATTCACTTTCACAAGCATTCTGCAACCCCTGGAGACACTTCCGGGTCATGCTACACCTTATAACTGTGCCCTACTGCGAGCAGAGTGAGCACGGGCAGGGTGCGCAGTGCCGTGCATGGAGACACGTGCAGAGACACATGCGTCGGTGCATGTCGGCTGTGTCAGCTGGGTTACTGGGCTGTGGGCCAAAAAACAATACAAAAATGGACATGGAAACTGGGTTGAAATTTATATGCTGCAATAGTTGTGATATGTATGCATATAGAGAATATTGCCAAGAGTTTGAATGTGACATTTGTATATTGATATGCACTCTAGAAACTGAAATTTTACAATTAAAACAGAGAGTGCAGACCCAAGCTGACATAAGCTGCTTGGAGCAATATATTGATGCAGTGGCAGACACTTTAGATCCCGCACAGGATAAGCACTTTCCCTCTCCTAGGGAATTAATAAATGCAAATAAATCTGGTGAAGGAGATTGGTTTTTGGTTCAAAAAACGGCTAGAAAGAAGGAGAGAAGAAACACAGGGGGTAGTTTTAATACCCTTACTACAAATTGATATAGTGCACTTCAAAATGATTCAAGTGTAGAAATCACAGCTGAAAAGGATATCATATTAAAAGAAGGGCCTACCACCACCCCCCCCAGTAAGTTTAGCCACTGCAGAGCTCAATAATATGAAGCAAACAGACTCCACTATTATTACTTGTTCTGCAGAAACATTGAATATATCTGACAACAGGACAAATAAATCTATGAATATTCCTAGGGACGTTCTGGTAATTGGTGACTCAATGATATGTTATACGGATCATAAGTAAAAATAGAAACCCGTATACCACAGTCAGTGTCCTGCCTGGTGCTGCCATTGATAATATAAAGCAACTCCTCCCAGATCTTTAAGAGCATACACAGACCCTGGTTACTTTAATACATGCAGGAATTAACGATCTAGGCAGGAGATCTATGTTAGACATGCAGAGAGATTTTGAAATTATAGGAGATACAATTAGAAGCAAAGGAGGGGACTTGATCATCTCTGGATTACTACCTATCCCCAGAGCAAACCATTATAAAAGGCAGGATATTGTAACACTAAATGGCTGGTTGAAGTGATGGTGTTACAGAGAGGGATTTACCTTCTTAGAAAATTGGGTAGGATTTATGCATCAGGGGTTGTATGCTAGAGATGGGCTCCATCTAAACAAGCAGGGAAAGCATATTTTTCCAAACAGACTTAGGCAGCAAATTGAACATAGTTTAAACTAAATGATAGGGGGGTTGTTACTACACCTATGGTTAAACAAAACAGTATTACTCCCCAAAATTCATCAGAATGGAATGCCCTTCTTATAAATGCTAGAAACCTAAATAATAAACATGATGAGTTACTATATACCCAAAATCAACAGGAGGTTCATATTTGTGCAATCATTGAGACCTGGTGGAGGGAAGATGATCATTGGGATAAAAATATCACTGAGTATACTCTATTTCATAAAGATAGAACTAGTAGTAGAGGTGGAGGAGTCGTGCTTTATATTTTAAATAGCATAAAAGTTGAAATTATTGAATTACCTCAATGGCCCACTATAGAAGCTTTATGTGTTAATATATTCCCTAAAACTTCAAATTATATAAATTTAGGAGTAGTTTGTAGGCCACCCTCAATAACAACAAAAGAACACTTTATGTTATTGGAGTACATAAATAGTGTTTCATCCACTAATACTGCTATACTCATGGGTGATTTTAATCTCCCAGGGATAAATTGGAATACTTTAAAAACTGTAACTCAAGTTGAAAGTGCTTATCTTGAGTCCCTTTTGATAAACAACATGGAGCAATCAGTTAAACAAAATACTAGGGGGAATAATATATTAGACCTAGTTCTGCACAACTTGGGTAGTAGTGTAATAAATTGTACTGTTGCCCACCCCCTTGGATCCAGTGACCACTCTGTGGTTAACTATACTTATAAAGGTGACTCAGGCTCTGATGTTGGTAGTACAGTCATTTACAATTTTACAAAAGCTGATTTTGTGGAATTGAATAAAGTAATGACATCTTAGGACTTGGAAAAAGAATTAAAGAACAAATCCCTAAATGAAATGTGGCATATATTTAACACTAAGCCATCTACAGTAATACTGAAACATATTCCACAAATAAAGAACATTGATAAAGTGAAACAAAAAACTCCCTGGATTAATGCTACAGTCAAAAAACTTATTAAACAGAAAAACAGGGCTTTTAAAAAAAGGCAAAACTTAGTGGCACACAAAAAAATTAGGAACAATATAAAAATCTTTTGAAAATGACTAAAAATAATATTAAAAATGCAAAAAGAAATTATGAGGTTAATTTAGCAACCAGGGTCAAAGATAATTATAAATCCTTTTATGAATATGTTAATAATAAAAGGGGGGGCTACTCCCACTATAGGCCCATTAAAAGACCAGACTGGTAATCTGTTATTAGAAAACATCCATATGGCAGTGTTATGTAACCAGTACTTCACCTCAGTTTTTAATATTAAAACTTTAGCAAAAAAAAATCACAATTCACATATAATAGCAGGAGTGCACTTTATTAAAGCATTAGATATTCAAATGTGATTACAAGGGTTGAAGCCTAATAAATCAGCAGGCCCTGACGGTCTTCACCCTCATATTCTTAAAGAATTAGCTATCCCCTTTTCAGGACCAATTGCAGCAATATTTGTGCAATCTATTGAAGAAGGACAGGTTATTGATGTATGGAGGCAAGCTAATGTGGTACCTATCTTTAAAAAAGGTTCTAAGCAGGAAGTGTCAAACTTTCGCCTATTAGCCTGACGTCTATCCTAGGTAAAATCCTCGGGGGAGTTATCAAGGAATATATAGGGGAAGAGACACAGTCTGATATTACCCAGCATGGTTTTGTTAAGGGCAGATCGTGCCAGACAAACCTGCTGGAATTTTATGGCAAAGTTAGTACAGCTTTGGATAAAAATGAGGTAGTTGACGTTATTTTTTTGGACTTCTCGAAGGCCTTTGACAAGGTCCCCCATGGTGAACTGATAGATGCATTAATAGATATGGGTTTAAGTGGTAATATTACCAGATGGGTGGAGTCATGGTTGACTTGCAGAACTCAACAAGTTTGCATAAAAGATTCTTATTCAGGATGGGAACAGGTGTCTAGCGGAGTCCCTCAAGGCTCTGTGCTTGGCCCATGCCTCTTTAACATATATATTTCCCCATTAAATACTTCTACTGGAGTCTTGTTAACCAAATTTGCAGATGATAACCCATATTGGTCATATTGTAAACAACCTCGAGGATGTAAAGACCCTACAGCTTGCGCTTGGTGAACTTGAAAGTTGGGCAGATAAAAATAAACTAAATTTTAATGTTAATAAGTGTACAGTCATGCACTTCAGGAAAAACAATCTATTGGCCCAATACAAGTTAGGAGATGGATTCTTACAGGTGGTTGAGGATGAACGGGACCTGGGTGTAAGGGTCAAAAATTACTTAAGCCCAAAACTTCACTGTCAGCAAGTCACTGAAAAAGATGGGGGAATACTCCATTGTATAAATAAGTATATTCAAAGTAATAGTAGCAAAGTGTTGCTCCCCTTGTATACTTCCTTAGTAAGGCCACATCTGGAATATTTAGCTCAGTTTTGGTCTCCAGGAGACCAGGTTCAAAATATGTTTTGGAAAGAATACAGAGGAAAGCTTCTAGGAGGATGTATGAGGTTAAAGGCTTAAATTATGAAGACTGTTTAAATCAGCTGGGACTTTTTATTTTGGAATATCGTAGGATGACAGGTGACCTTTGTATGGTTTTTAGAGCACTCCATGATGATGTATTATGGGACCAACTAGGACTGGAATTTAGAAACATCATTTATGAAACCAGGGCACATCCATTGCAACTGAAGGGTGAATGCTGTAAAACAAAAAAAAGAAGTTCATGGTTCACAATTAGGGTTGCTAAAGTTTGGAAAGAGTTGCCCTTAAGGGTGGTGACTAGTGAAAGCATGGATACCTTTAAGACAAGACGTGACAGCTATCTATGTAAAAATTCAGTAAAAGGCTATAAGTAATTTTTGGCGAGCAATATGGACCTCGGTCTTTTTATCTCTGATATCCTATGAAACCTATGAAACTGCTGTTACATTTTAACATTCACCTGGTTCTGTCAGTGCATGTTATACTCTATCAGAGAAAGTTATATTCTATGAAAGTTACACTAAAGTCTTTGGCCCAGATATTCAAACTGCACCAGGCTGTGGCGCAAGCTTGGGCACAGCTCAACTTAGCTGTGCAGGGGTGTGGACTGGGCGATATTCAATGGAGCTGCACCATAGCTCAGCAGCATTGAATATCACACCCTGGCCACCCCCAGTGTGCATGGCGCAGTGGCACTGCACCAGCACAAGTGGCCAGAGTGGAGCATGGGGATGCACTAGCGCAAGTTCCATTGTGCCGTGCACAGCAACCACGATATTCAAAAGTTGACATGCAAATGGGGCCATAATGTATGCAAGGCACACTTGGGGCCATTTGCATGTCATTATGGTCCCATTTGCATGCAGGTGCACCGATCCCCAACGACTTGCACCTGGCACTCTGCCAGGCAGCAGCCATCAGGGACCGATGCCCCCTGCAGCCCTATCGCGGGCATTTGTTAAAAAACAGATCACTTCCAATATCCCTGGTGGTCCAGTGGACCAGCTATCTGCCCGATTGAGGGCATTTGTTATTAAACAGATTGCTTCCAATATCCCTGGTGGTCCAGTGGACCAGCCATCTGCCCGATCATGGGCATTTGTTAAAAAAAACATATATCCACTATCCCTGGTGGTCTGGGTACCTCCACCCGCCCACTGAGCCACTCTGCCCCACTCACCCCGATCAGCCAGCAGATGGCAGCACGCCACCTGCCACCCTGCCACCGCCGACTGACACCGTCGAGTGGGTTGCACACCATTGGTTCACATCGTGAGCCAATGGGCATCGCAGCCTGTACTGCACTACACATTCCAGATAATTATTCATTCACATATTCGGAATGTGGCGAATATGGCTGACCACACTCCATTGGCTCATGCTGTGAACCAATGGGCGGCAGCCCTACCAACAGTGGCAGGCGGTGCAGCAGGGTGGCAGCAGGGTGGGTGCTTCCACCCGCCGCTGACTGGGGCAGCGGGGTGGTGGGGCTCAGTGGAGGGTGGGGGTATCCCAGACCACCAGGGATAGCGGACATATGTTTTTTAACAAATGCCCATGATCGGCAGATAGCTGGTCCACTGGACCACCAGGATATTGAAGCGATCTGTTTTAACAAATGCCCCGACAGAGATAGCTGGTCCACTGACCACCAGGATATTGAAGCGATCTGTTTTTAACAAATGCCCTGACATAGATAGCTGGTCCACCGGACCACCAGGGATATTGGACAGTTTTATTAATTTTTTACAAATGCCCATGATCGGGCATGGGGGCACCACCAGGTGCAGCTGGAGCTCAGGTGGCCACCACAGGTGGCAGCTGCCGTGTTGCGCCCTGCATGCGGCAGCTCACCGATGGTGGCCATCAGTTATTCCTTTTTTGATCAACTTTGTGCTGCCGCAGGTAGGGCTTGGTACATGCATGGCTCTGCACAACCGGGCTGAATATCGGGCTGTGCAGGGTATGCATGGCACGCCCTACCTGCACCTGCATACATTACTGATGTGTTTGCGACGGGATTTAAAGGCGACTTTTCCCTTTTGAATATCGTGTCGGGGCACATCAGTGGGTTGCGCATGGCACAACACTATTGCTCCATGTGCAACCCTTTTGAATATCTGGGCCTTTACGTTTATTTTATTACAGAGAGAAAATTATTGTGTAAATATATAACAGTTTGTTGAAAGCATAAGAACAATGAATTAGAGGAAGTTTATAAATGAATTGGTATATTTACATGCTGAAAAACTTGTAATTGAAACTTTTTCTAAAAATTTGATGAAAAACAGAAATAATTAAATATTTACATATTATAGAAATGAAGAATGAACATAAGAAACCCCATAAACAAGCTCTTTTGTAGACTGAAATGTAGGGGAAATAAACAAGATTAAAAAGTACATTGGTGTGAAGTCAATGACTCTAAAAGGGCCCACTGAACACTTATTTTTTTGGAAGGTTTCCATAGATTGGTAGTGTAGTGGGACCACAAAATTGATGTAGGAACCCCAGGGGGTGTCCCCCAAGGGATATCACCCAATGCTCGCAATGAGGTATGGTACAGGCAAGGGCCAGCAAAACAAGTAGCATTGCATTTTAGAAGGAGTACTCAGTCCTGGTAGGGAAGTCTCAGCCTGATGGTCTCAGTGTAAGAGTTCTGCGGAAACAGCACCTATAGGGGAGATAAATTAAACAGAAGTTAATTGTAGGAGGGGACAGATAATCCCTGAAGACAGCCTTCCCCAAGAAGTGTGAATACACCACTTATACTCATTTGACTAACAAAATGAAGGGATACAGTGTGTTTAAGATTGTGGGCTAAATATCAACCACAGGAGTCGAAAAGGGCTTCTGTCTCCTACTATGGATGCCACGTGGCTGGCAGGTCATAGGGTTCAACACTAGAATGAAGTCTTGCTCATGAAAGATTTGGAACTGCCATGATGAACTGTGTATGACCCTGTGGATTGTTATCCTTGGGCCAGTAACTTGCACGCTGTATAAATTAACTTTGTCAGAAAATGCCCTCCAGTAAAGAATCAAGTGTTAAAAGTCCAGATATGTTATGTAGTTTGCTCACACACTCAAAAGGGCCCAGATCCATCATCTTCTGCAAGTAGTCAAGCTACATGTATGTCAAGTGCGAGGGGCTCCCAGTGAGCAGACCATCTATACCCCTAGACCAAGGAGTTCCTTGAGTCATTGAGGGCAGTAATTCAGGTCAGTAGCCATGCCAGCTGAAGGGGGTTGCATTTGCAGCCATTTCCACAGTGCATTTTAGCTAAATTATCAGTGGTGCTATTTAATACATGGAATACAGTTTGTCCAAATGTGCGTAATAAGGCTATAATGGTCTTGAGGGATTCCAGTGATATTCATTAACCAGAAGCGTGAAGCATGAGTGGTTTTGTCACCACAGCCTCAAGAGTCCATTGTATCATTATATATGTACTTCTGGTGTACATTATTTGTTATACTTTTTTTTTAATTGACAGTCTAACTGTACCTGCTGTGATGCTGCTGGCAGTCTGTCAGTTTATTGTCGCTTCTGATATGTGAGGCAGCAGTGAGGCAGAAACTCACCATTAACAGCATTTCATAACATGGGGTATTGAAAACCAGCAAGGTGATTAGCCAAAGGCTGTCAGATGACTGTGCATTAATGCTCATTATCAGCAAGCTTACTGTGAAAGGGTCAGTAGGCAGAGTAGTCCCAATTGAGACTTGTTGCCTCTTGAGCCACAGTAGAACAATGTGTCAGCCATTAAAATCCCCCGCCAATCCCCTGAGGGCAGTGAGTGGGAGCAAAGTGAACTCAGGTGCACAAATTTGTCCCTAGCATTCCAGTTGGTCCCATCCCACAGCAATATCAGTTCTTTACCCTCCAGGTCCCATACCGCTGCTTTTGTAGCTGTTGTGTCTGTTGCTGCACTCCCCTCCTGTTCCACTGCACATTGCCAGCAATCCCACAATGTCAGCTCCTCTTTCTCTGCAGCTGACTGCCTTTCTGTTGGCGACAATGTGGTCCTGTGCCTCCCCCCCACGATGTTTACTTCCAGAGCTCCGGTGACCACAGTGAGACACTTGAACTGCTGGACCTCTTGACACAATGCCTCTGATGTGACAGACCAGCAGTGGTGCACTGAGCGGGGTGGCCGAACAGTACGGAGCAAGAGAGAGGTAGATAGAGACAGAGGTATGCAATGAGGAGGGTAGGGGAGTGCAAAGTGATGGCACATAGTGTTATCGCTGTGTGACAGAGAAAGAGGGACAGAGAGAGAGAGAGAGAGATTCATAGTGAGTGGGGCAGGTCCCTGTGCAATCAGAACTGAATGTGGAATTGTGAGCGGTTTGGTAGAATCACGGCAGTATCATGTGTGGGTCTCTCTCTCTCTCTCTCTCTCTCTCTCTCTCCCCTCAGTTTCATGCATTATGTCTGTGTTCTGTACAAGGGGAATCTAAGAGGAGAGACTGGAATGGTGAACAGGAGCATTGTGTGTGCAAGACAGATCGAGAGACACACGGGACACAGTGACAGCAGAGTGGTACTCCTGCTCTGCATGGCAGGATTGTGTGTGCAACAGTGGAGACAGGAGAGAATGAGGTGAGCATTGCTGGCCCCTGCTCCACTGGTAGACAGTGACAGTAAGTGGCCTCATGCCTCACAACGCATCCGGGGTGTTGATTAAATAAGCAATATACCACTCAAGGGTGTAGGTGATGCCAGGATTTACCCACGCCTGGTGTTGCTTGGTCATGAGGCCACAGGCAAAGTGAATAAACCACACCAGGCATGGGTAAATCCTGGCATCACCCACACCCTTGAGTGGAATATTGTGATTATACAATGTTCCCCTTTTTTAGGAGCTAGAAAACAGAAAGTTTTTTGGTGGGGACATTTTCATTTATTTTTATTGTATTTATTACTGTGCCATAAAAAAATAGTATGCCGTCACTGCAGTGGCAATTTTACTGCGACAGACACTACAGTGACAACAGTGCCAGGTCGCTGCAGTGTTGGTGCGGGACCCCGGTACTGCTTTCTGGTGGGTCTTGCACCCCCTCCCTGAATCAACTGCAGCTTGGAGTTGATTATTGTAGTTACAGGGGGTTCGGGGGGCATCTTACAATTTTATTTTCAGTATATTAAGGATAAAGAGTATTCATTTTACCAATACTTACACAGAAGGGAAATGTAATAAGACTGAACATGCATGTTTTTCTAACATTAACATAGTCCTTTAAGAATGTTCTCAGCCAATCAAAATCCTCTATTCTGTCTACTAGTGCCATTCCTCAATAGAAGATAAGCATACATGTTAAAACCCACACTCCTAGGCTGGCCCAGTGGTGCCAGGTGATAGGGGATCGCCTGGCACGCTGGCAACCCAGGTTCACACCCGAGCCCGGGACATCAGGAACAGAGACCGGCAGGGAGGGCCCAAGAGCATCCCTCAGATGCTCTCCTCCCGGGGGGGGGACACAGATGCATCACCTTCTGGCGGTTCCTTGCGGCCGGCTACACATCGCGCTTTGAGACGTGGGTGACCGCACGCATATGCAAGGATGACGCAGCGTGCATCCCTAGTGGGCGGGGGTACACAAAAGGCAGAAAATACCCATCTTTCTAGCCAGATGTTGGCAGCCCATCTTCCCTGTCCATGAAGTTGGGAAGCCCCCGAGTTGCTCCCTCGCCACTGACGTAGTTGCAAGGAGGCAACTATGGATGCCTCGATCTCCCCTCCTGGTAGCCTCCCACGGGTAGGACCCTCCCCGATGAAGGGGTATGTTGGGTCAATTGAGTTGGCAGAGGGAGCAGTGGATGGCAGAATGGGGGTGCGGTGAAGGCTGCAGGAGTGTCCACCAGAAGGAGTGGGCAGTGAGGACTGGTGAGGATAAAAAGATCATACAAAAAAAAAACACACTCCTGAAAAAATTGAATACCACTGAATACAGGAATGGTCCCCTGAAAACCTACATCCTGACACTGGATGCCAAGCCTTCTGATTTCAGTCTTCCTCGAGAATACATTGGGTCCAAGCTAACAAGCCATGACGAGATGTCAACTTACTGGCTACACTGATTGCAGAATAGTTATTAAAGTCATGCCCACTACCCAATGTGTCTCCACGTAGGATGTGTTGATGTGATCGGCCTGGTCCTAGCCGAGACAGGCTGGAGTTTGTTGGACACAGGGATGTTTCCTGGCCCCCTGAAGGAGACGGTTGTGAGATTTCTTAAGAAATCTTTCTTTGACCCTGACTGTCTGACTAACTACAGACCTGTCTCTAACCTACTCTTTGTGGGTAAGGTTATTGAGAAGGTGGTTGCATTGCAGCTGGAGGATCATCTAATCATCCACAATGTCTATGATCCTCTCCAGTCCGGATTTAGGAAGAGGCATGGTACCTAGACGGCATTGGTTCAGGTGCTTAATGATCTCCTAATAGCGAGAGATCAGAGGACCCATTCAATCTTGGTTAGCCTCGATCTTTCTGCAGCATTTGACACTGTGGACCATGGCATGTTGTTGGAGCATCTGTGGTTGATCTGCGGACTGTCGGGTACAGTCCTCAGGTGGTTTTGATCCTTCTTAGCGGATAGGGCTCAGAGAGTGGTGTTGGAGATTTATTCCTGGTCCCCTCTTCCCCTATCCTGCAGAGTCTTGCAGGGCTCCATTCTATCACCCATGTTGTTTGCGGTGTATATGCTGTCATTGGGAGACATTATAAGGTGGTAAAGATTGAGTTTTCACTGCTACGCAGATGATACTCAGCTATACATGTCCTTTGTGCCCAAATAAAATGATGCTGTCTCGGTTTTTAACAACTGCCTCTCTGAGATCCAAGGCTGGATGAGTGCCAACTGGCTAAGGTTGAACCTGGATAAAACTGAGGTGTTGGTGGTGGACCCAGGCCATCTGGGTATGGGGTTCCCAGCAGGACAACCTTCCAGGCTTTGGCTTGGTGAACTCTGACTGGCTGCAGAATCTGGGTGTTATTTTTGATGATGGCCAGATTATTAAACCTCAGGTGGTGGGCGTTATCAAGACCTCTTTTTACCATCTGTGGAATATCGCCTGGATAAAGCACCTGGTCCCACCTGGTGATCTTCCAATCTTGGTCCATGCCTTCGTGACCTCTCTCCTTGACTACTGCAATGCCCTTTACCTAGGGCTTCTGGGGGTTGATATCTGCCACTTGCAGCTAGTGCACAATGCAGCGGCCAGCTTATTGACTGGTTTATCAAGATCATGCCATGTCATGCCTGTACTCTGCAGCCTGCACTGGCTGCCAGTTCAGTGGTGGATCACCTTTAAGGTCGGATTACTGACCTGTAAAGCCCTACATGATCAGAGACCCTGGTACTTGCAAGATCTCCTTTATCCCTACCACCCCCTCTGCTCTGCCAACGAGGGATTGCTAGAGGTTCCCAGGGTCCGACTTAAGACCTCTGGAGCCTACTGTTTTGCTTTTACGGCCCCTACCCTGTGGACCTCTCTACCACATCAGGTGAGAGAGTGCCTGACCATTGGGAGCTTTAAGTCTGCCCTTAAAACTTATTTATTTGGCTTAGCTTTTCCTGAACCTTTTTAAATCTGCTGACATAGGGTTTAATGATTGTAATGTTTAAAATTTGTCAATGAGTACTTATATTTATTGTTTGATGGTTTTTATTTTGTACAAGCGCATTGACCACAAGGAATTGCACTTTTTTTTCATAAATAAACATGATTTAATTTGATTTGATTTACACTACAATGATGGAGTTGTAGTGGACTAGTCAGGTTTGGTCCCAGACCTAGCTTGACTGGTTTAAAAGACTAGCTGGGTTCTGCTGAAGAAAATTGCAAATGACTGAATGGAAGTAGTAGAGATGTGCTGAAATATTAAGCAGTGAAATGAACAGCTGGTGTTCAGGGGCGTTTGCCAGTCCATGGACTGGTCAGACATTTGCCCACTGATAACTTCCTGTCCCATCACAGACAGTGCAGATTCTAATATCAATACCTGCTTTATGTTCCACCTCCCAAAACCACGAAGGCCTGCCAAGAAAATGTTGAAGATGGAGGAAAGCTATTTGAAAAGTACCATATTGAGGGTTCCCATTGTTGTAAAATCCATTTGATACCCTTAAGTTTGGTAAGACAGCTTCATTATATCTGTATCATTCTGAGGACTTTGACATGACATTAATAAGCATTGTTGATAAAACACTTCGACAAACCTTCAGTAATATAGTACTGACAAGTCAATCCCTTGTACAACCCACCAGTAATTGTGCAATTTGTCAGTAGTAGTTTAGATAAAGTTTAAATGTGATACTTTATTTTAAGACATTAGGATTGAGGTAGTCTGAAAAGGCTATGTCCTCTTCTGTTTAATTTATCCTTACTCTAGCAGTTTGTGTCTTGTACAGGGGGCATTATGTTAAATTAAGTGACAAGTATGCCCTGCAGAACTCCTGGAAAAACAGTGATTGTTTTTAATCTCTGTATTATGATGTTAAGAAACTGAATAGTTAATCTTGCTGTGCCATTTACAGTATGTTACTGTCGCAGTGGGTGTTTGGAGTAGTGCCAGCAATGAAACACAGCAGGTTACGCCAATACAAACAAATGCATTCTACTTAATCAGAGCAAGTATTCAAGCAGCTGCGCAACGTGAAAACAAAAGAAAAAATCAATCATAAAGATTTAAAAACAAAATAAAATAAGAAAGCAGGCAAAAGATTGCTGGTTAGATACCTCGCCCAACCAAGTTCTCCTCCTTGCCAAGAAATACAATACTGCAGCTACTGCCAACATCTCTCAAAAACAAGCACTCACCTTATGAACCCTGCAAAATGATTTCTTTGTTTCAAGCTTTCCTACTGATATCAGATAAGTCACTCCTTGGCAGACCGTCTATAAGGAGCTGGATAGTGACAATCCCAATCTGGAAGACTTTTTGCAGGTATCCACCCAGGCGGCTAATTTTGTTACCCTATTGGTAGGTTGTTTACTTGTACACATTGTGTCTCACACATACCTGAGTAAAAAAACTATCTGTTTGTTGAAGATCAGGTTATTGTCAATGTAGATACCTTGGTACAGTGTTTTCCCATTTTCTCTTTAAGGGTGGATAATATTAAAATTCTTATAAGTGCAACAACTGGGCTGGCCCGGTGGTGCTGAGGGTTGAAGCGCTGGATGCTACACCTCGTGCCATGCCAGCGACCCGGGTTCGGGAGTGAGCATGGGTCAACGGGGGCTGGCAGGGAAGGAGAGGGATTGAGCGTCCGATGGACTGCTCTCCCTCTCCGGGGTGGGAGATTCAAAATGGTAGGTGTTCGACTGCCCCCAGGCAGAAGCTGGGGTGGGGGATGCACGCCATACAAGGGGGTAGATTTGGGGACAGGCATGCTTGGCAGGCAGCGTGCGGACACGCAGCATCTTATGCCAGCTGGTTGTCATGGCACCGCCGACTCAGAAAATAGTACAGGGAAAATGGTGGCACCTGACATGGCTTGATGGCCATCTGCAAGTTCGCCAGGCACTGGCACCCGAACCGGATCCATTAGGGTGGGGAGTTAGGGGGCTCCCTACCACCCCGCTGAGGGGGGGTAAGCCACAGGGGTTACTGGGTGCCAGCGGTCCTGGTAGAGATGGACGGCAGCCAGATCCCCATAGGTAGGGCTGCAAGGCTACAGGGAAGCATCTGGGTGGCCACAGGAGAATAAATAAATTAAAAAAAAAATTAGTGCAACAACTGGCATCGTTGAAGATAAATATATTAAATAATTAACACATGGTGTAATTCAAAGATTATAATGACACATTCATCATGTTCCTTGTCACAATGAATGTGCTGTTATAATCTTTGAATATTCATAGTAACACCATCATTTATGGTCGGAAGGGACTCTAGGTCTATCATGTCTGCCACCCCATCCCCAGCTTGATAAGCAGAGATAAATAAGTCTGCTGTGCAAAGATGTACTAATTTATAGGGAATGGCTACTCACTCTACTACTCAGGGTATTTAGTGATTCCCTTGAGAAGTAGAAATGCATCCAAATTTGTAATAAGTTATTATATGATGCACAGTATTTAATTTCAATGGCACCAGCTGATGCAATGAAGAAAAATGAGTTGGATTGATCTGATGTTAACCACCTGTAAAGAGAAGACAGGGTCTGCACTCAAAACTTAATAAATCAAAACTTCAAAAACATTTGAATTTATCTTCTGTATTGCTAAATCATATGCCTTCCAAAAACCAGACATGTCTCAACATCACTTTCCTCAGTCACAGGGACAATACCAAAAC
Source organism: Neoceratodus forsteri (assembly GCA_016271365.2). NCBI lineage: Eukaryota > Metazoa > Chordata > Ceratodontiformes > Ceratodontidae > Neoceratodus > Neoceratodus forsteri. Next base: position 123,124,889 of record JADMNL010000023.1, on the reverse strand, counting down.
ATTTCAGACTTTTTGCAGGTTGTTTGGCTTAACAGTTAAAGAAGATAAATTCAATATATGTTTCTGAAGTTTGAATTTTTAGGTGAAAGTCCTGTCTTCTCTTTGTTTGTTGTTATGATTGCTGCTGTAGACTAGTGCACCCAAGACAGCTGTCAACAAAGCCAAAGCACAGATACTACATGAAATGTTATTACATTTTATGTATTATTTATTAATTGGCTTGGATAACAACCTTTGAGCTTGGAGCTCATTTACAAATGTTCCACGTCGAAAAGAACATTTTTACAAATGCAAAATGACATGTATATAGAGGAGGAATACAACGTGGCAACTTTAAATAAATACATAGAAATTTACAGAGCATTTTACAAGAGAGCTTCTTATGCCAACTAGAATTATCAACAATACTAAGGTGGAGATTAATAGGTAAAGAGGTGGAGGATGGAGTGTAGCCAGGAGTTAGCATTGTCAGGAGGCAAAGGGGATGAGAAATGAGTAGGAAGAGTGATTGTGTGTGTATGAGAAGGGGGGTGGGAGTGGATGGAGGTAAAGAAGGGGAGATAGAGTGGGGGAGAAGGGGTGGTTAACGGCAGGGAGACATTTTGCCAGGAAGGGTAGGTAGTAGTGGAGGAGCAGTTTGGGAGGTGGGGTAAGAGGGAAAGCAAAGGTGGTGAGCTGGGGTGGAGAGGGAGGAGGGAGCGGAGAATGGGGGCTAAGGTGGCGAGCTGGGGGGTGGTGAGGGGATGGAGAGGTGATGGTTATGAATGAATGAGATATGGGAATTTAGTCCAAGCAGTCACATACACATAAGGCAGTCAGGTATTATATTAGTTCTTTTTTAAATGGTCCAAACTTTGGGATATTTGCTATGTCTGAAGGGAGTTCATTGAACCATAATGGGGAATTACAGGAGAAGGACCATTGGGCTAGAGCTGTGTGATGAAAGGGAATATGTAGGGCATTCCTCACCTTTCCTCTAGTCTGGTGCAGGTTTAAGGCTGGTTTGAGGAGCTGCTGTATGGCTGCTGGGGTAAGGCCTAGAAGGTTTTTTTTGCCTAAGAGGCAGACCTGATACTTTATCCTCCCATGGAGGGTAATCCACTTGGTTTGGGCATACAGATCAAGGCTTGTGTAAGGTTGCCTGTGCCTAGGACCAGCCTGCAGGACTTGTTTAATGCTGTTTTGACCCTTTTCAGTGCAGTCTCAGTGGCTGTGCTATACACGATTAGACTATAATCTATCATAGATAGTACTGAGCTGTTGACTGCAAGAGACAAGGCTTCAGCTGTCATGTAGTGTCAGTGCCTATAAAGCAAGCCATGTCTGGTATTGACTATTTTACCACATGAGCTATATGGTGGGAGTAGGAGAGGGAGCTGTCAAGGGTAATACCTAGGTACTTGAAAGTGCTCACCTGGTCTAGTGGATCACGTTTACTGTTAAGGATTGTCAGCTGACTGGCCATGTTTTTGTTTTGGGGGTTGGATAACAGCATTACTTTTGTATTTTTATATGTTAATAGGAGTGTGTTCTGATTGAACCATTCCTCAGTTATGGTGAAACTTTCTTGTAGGTTATTTGTGAGCAGGTTTAGATGGGGGCTACTAGCGAAAATGATCGCATCATCTGCATATAGGAGAATTTTGACTGGGCAGACTCCAGGGAAGGCGTTGAGAAACAAGCTAACTAAGAGGGGTCCCAGGATGAAACCTTGGGGAATACCTATAGACACCTTCCTGCTATCCAAGAAAGTATTATTTATTTTTATCTGCTGAGTTCTATGGGCTAGATAGCTTTTAAACCACCCAATTGTATATGGTGATAGCTCAATGGCAAGTAGATTTTTTGAGCAGAATGTGGTGATTAATGGTGTCAAATGCTTTTGTAAGGTCTATATATATAGACCCCACTATTTGGCCAGTGTCTAAAGCCTTATGGATGTAGTCCATACATTCTAGTAGTGTTTTAGTGGTACTATGAGCCTTCCGAAAACCGTTTTGTTGGGGGCACTGGATGTTATACTTGTTTAGGTAGTCCACTAGTCAAGGGACTTAGACAGTGGTGGCAGGATGGTTATGGGCCTGTATTTAGGGTGGATTGCACGATCACCACTTTTATGTACAGGTGCAACCTCTTAGGGAATTGTGCTTGTCTGAGGGATAGGTTGAGTATTTTTGTGAGTGATGTTACAACTTCATCAAGTGAGAGGGCAATCATTTTTAAGTCAAAGGTGTGATTGCTCTTCTGGGTTTTTCCAAGAGTGCACTGAAGGTATTTTTTGGCTTCAGTAGGGGTGATTTGCTTGAAGTAGAAAGAAGGAGTTCCAGGTGGGGGCATATGATGGTCAGACAGGGTACAGTACAAGGTGTCTGCCTTGCCATCTAAGAAGTCCCGGGGGAGAATGGTACTAAGATCAGAGAAGGTGGTATTGAAAGTGTCTGCTATGGTATTATGGTCTTGTGTGATTCATTTGTGAAATAATTTTATATCCTAGTTCACAATACTACTTCAGAATGTTCAGTCCCTTAATCACGTTGGGCTAGGAGATAGAAGTGGAGTCTAGTGGTTAGAGCATCTGCTTAGGAACCAGGAGTTAACAGGTTCAAATCCCACTAGAGCCAGATACTCAGTGCATGACCTTCAGCATGTCAGTCAACCTGTGCTGTGTTCTATACAGCTGCAGAAATGGGTAGAAGCAGGTGTAACCCCCCCACAAATGGGGTTTCTGAAAGTCTTCCTTGGGTGTGCCTAAATGCCCACTGCCAGGCTGGTGTCCTGTGTCTTAACCATTTAAAAGCTAATGCATGTGAGTGCCTTTATAGCCTCTGTGTCCTGTCTTTTTAAGAGCTGTATGTATCACAGTGTATAATTAATCTGGGTGGGGGCTGAGTGTTTCTAAGCTTGAGTCCCGCCTGGGCTGCCAGATAATTGATCCGTTCTGCCATCGCTAATTGCAAAGAGGGAGCCCTGTTAGAAACTGCACTTATTTGCTGATTATCTATTATAACAGTAAGGATATTGTAGTTTGTCTTACCTGCCTTTTTTGCAGCATGGAGAGTTCTGTAAATCACCACCATCTTGGTTCTGGACTGCCGTTGTGGACCAATCAGTACCTTTGGGGGCCCTAAAATGGAGCCTGCCCCTAGGGGTCTTGTATGAGTGAATCTCTGTAGGAATTGAGGTTTTTCCACTTTGGCACTTAAATGGACCTGGAGGGGGAGCCCATGCTTTGATAGACAGATGCATCAACGAATTGAACCTTTTGGATCTCTCGGAAAGTCCCAAGCTGCCTGCAGTAGAGAGTCAGTCTGATATTGGAGTTGAGAGAGTGAACAGCTTGAGAGATTTGAACAGCTGCTCCTGCGTAGTTGAGCGGGAAACTGGTGGAAAGGCTGAGTTTGGCCTGTCTGCCTGCTGTCCCTCGAAAGGGATCCTTAGTGAGTGCTTAAATAATCAGACTATATCCGAACCAATTGTGACAAAAGCCACCGAATTGTGACTGTACCATTGTCTGAAGAAGACCGAAGATTTGCTGTACGTGATCGGCCTGTTAGGATGTCTGAATCACCATAGAGATCACAGTTTTGCTCAGGAAAGCTGAAATTGCAACCGAACTGTTATCCGACCTATGATATTGTGTTTTGCTTTACTATAAATGTGCTGTATGCTGTCAGTGGGTCACAATTTGGTTTCCCACTGCCTAATTGTGTCACACTTGCTGGACGCGGCATCCAGCATTTACCGGACCGAATCCGAACTGTTCATCTAGCCTGGGCCCTGCCACTTTGGCCCAGCCAGCTACTCCAGGTGCAGAGATCACCATCGACAAGAGACTCGCCCAGGAATCATCCCCCGCTCAACCATCTCGAACAGGAATGACACCTCGGTGATTTGTGTGGGCCCTGCTTTGCCTGGCATACCAGCTTGTCAACCTGCAGTCTCCATCTTGTCCCTCCTGTGTCTCGTATTGGGTAGCGTGAGTAAACCCCAAGGTAGCTCCCTGCAACATCAGCTAAATCAAAAGTGTTGTCATTTGATTCCTTTGTGGTTTCTTGTCACAAACTGAGCCTCCAGGCTCCAGATTAAATACTAACATACCAAAAGCCAGCAGAATAGGCCTAATGGTCTGTCATGTCTGCTCGGTAGCCAGCCACCTAGTGGGTGCTCACCTTCCCACCCCCCCAGCCCCTGAGAGGGTCATCTTTGGCTTTAGTTTCCCCTTATACATGTCCCACCCCTTCTTGGAGCACTCCACTGTGCCCTCCTCCACCAGTCTCCTGGGCAGCACATTCCACAGCTCCACCACCCTCTCAGTGAAATAATGTCTCCTACGTTCCCCCCTGTAATTTCCACCCCTCCAGCTTCCACTTATGCCCCCTGGTTGTTCCCCCCTTCTCTAGCCTGACCAGCTCCTTGGTTCTGCTCTTGGTTATTCCTTTTACGTACTTGAATACCCCTATCATGTTCCCCCTGTCTCTCCTCTTCTCTCCTCCACTGTGTACAGCCCTAGTTCTTCCAGTGCCTCCTCATAGGGCCTCCCCTCCATGCTCTGAATCATCCTGGTCACTCTCCTCTGGACCCCCTCTAGCAGTGCTATGTCCTTCTTCAGATGAGGTCTCCAGAACTGTACACAGTACTCGAGTGCGACCTCACCAAGGCATTATATAGAGGGAGGATTATCTCCCTCCTCCTGGACATAATTCCCCTAGCTATGCAGCCCAGTATCCTGTTTGCTTTGGCTGCGGTTCTTCTACAATTTTTGGAGTTATTCATTTTGATGTCTACCACCACCCCTAGATCCCTCTCGCCTGATGTGGCTTGCAGTGTGACCCAACCCGGGTGTATACATGGCCTGGGTTTCTGACCCTCAGATGAAGTCCCTTGCATTTCCCAGCATTACACTTCAATTCCCACCTGCTTGACCACCCCTCCAGGGTATCTAGGTCCCCCTGGACTATCTCTCTTGCTTCTTCCCTATCTTCCAGTGCTCCCAGTTTGGAGTAATCTGCAAAGAGACTCAGCCTACTCCTAACCCCCCTCCCTACATCCGAAACGTAGGCATCGAGCAGGAGTGGCCCCAATACTGAACCTTGGTGGACCCCACTGATTACCATCCTGGGGAAGGAGACTATCCTACCAACCATTACCCTTTTTATTTGCCCCAAAAGCCAATTTTCTACCACCTTGAGCACCTTTCTTCACACCCCCATCTTCCCCAGCTTTGCTATCAGCCCATTATGGGATACCGAATTAAACGCCTTGCTGAAATCCATGTATAGGACGTCCACCGGCCTATGTCTGTCCAGGGGCCCCGTCACCCAGTCATAAAACTCTATGAGGCTGGTCTGATACGATCTCCCCAGGAGGAAGCCATACTGTTTATCATCCCGGTGCCCTGGCCTTTCTAGCTGCCTCCCAAGCCTCTCCTTGATAATGCCCTCCATTACTTTGCCTACCACAGACGTTAGGCTGACAGGCCTATAAGTCCCCATCTCCTCTCTAGACCCCCATTTGTGGATAGGCACTACATGAGCCACCCTCCAGTCTTGGGGCACCTATTCTGTCTGCAGAGAGGTGTTAAAGAGTGCAGCCAGTGGAGCTGCCAGCTTCTCTGTGTGTGGTTGTGCACGATTCTTCTTTTCCATCACAGGGCCCCGACCAGCTGCAACACCAGCCTACTCCAGGAAACAAATTAGGCTAACCCACCTTTGTTTCAACTGGATACCCAGAGTGTGTGACTGTGAAGGGACTTTAAAGTGCATGCATGATTGCCTGATTGAATCGGTTACAGAACTAATCAGTCAAATTATGCTCCGCCCTTGTTCATTCCCCCTGAATAAATCAGATCTAATTATTTGTGCATTTAACCAGTCTGTGGTTCCATTTTGTACCAGAAGCACTGTATTGTTGTTACCTGCGGTGCCTAAAATTATTTTGCAGGGGGTATCCAGGGTCGGACTGGTGGAATCAGCCCTGGTGGCAAGTGTAAACCGAGTGGGGATTTCTATACTGATTAGGGGTTATTGTAACTGTGTATTCTATTCATTGTTTAGACCACTAGAGGTAAAAGGGGGGGCCACAGTGTCCCAGAGGGCTGTACCCAGGTCAGCTATGCTACCACCAACCCTGTCCTCCGGGTTGAGGCACCCGTTTTCAGTACCCAGGCCCCTTAACCTGCAACTAGTCACGCAGGCAAGGGTAATAGCCCTTGGGATAGCACCACCTAGGGGTTACATCTTGGAGGCACCGCTGGGATTAGCGCCTTCTAGTGGTCGGATGTTGGTACTAAAACACCATGCTTAAAAATTGTAACAAAATAGAGGTGCCCGCTACGCCTAAGCTCAAGATTGCCCCCATAAGCTGTTAGTGCATCGTATGATGAGGTGGAGTGAGGCTGAAGGGGTAGACCCCCAACAGGCCCTTCTGTTAATGAATGTCCCATTAGGGACCACTAATGCAGTTATTGTAGAGACTGTTGAGCAAGTTAAGCATTTGGGGAAGGTTGAGGTGAAGGGGAGGGATTCGGACTTGTGTGATCAAACCATGGTGGCCCTCATCTCCTGCAGCTTCCCCATAGACCCACAGAAGGTGCCCCTTGTTATTTTGCCTGAAGGGTCCCAGAAGGGGTGGAGGGTCATTCATCTGCACAGTGATCTGGCTACTCCTGGATGGTGCCCCAGCATGGAGGGGTTCAAAGATAAGCTGCTCAAATTGCTAGCCTCTGAGGGGCGATCTGCCAAACAGTTAGTAAAGATGCTAAATCTTTCTGAAGATACCACACCCTTGCAGTCTCCTATAGTGTCTCCTGCCACCCCAAGGGCCTCCCTTATGATCACCTCCCCCATAGTGATACCATCTGCATACCTGGACTCTTACTGTAGACTTAGACTCTTCTTGGGCATGGATCTAGTGCCCATAGGGGAGAATGACCTGGAAACATGGATGGACATACAAACATAGACATAGATACATAGACTTTGATGGCAGATAAGGACCACTTGGCCCACCCAGTCTGCCCATTTCCCTACCTACTGGATAAGCTGCAGATTCTAGTTAACCAACAGCCTACTTCCTGCAACCCCCCACTATAATTGCCTTATGTCTGTCCCATGCATGTTTGAATTCCCCCACTGTTTTAGACCCAATGACCTCCTCAGGAAGGCAGTTCCATGTATCCACCACTCTCTTCATGAAAAAAAATGTCCTCACATTAGCCCTGAGCCGCCCCCCCATCTTTAAATTGTGCCCCCTTGTTCTTACACATCTCTTTTTCTGAAAGATGCTACCCTCCTGGACTTTGTTGATTCCCTTGAGGTACTTGAAAGTTTCTATCATGTCCCCCCCCGTCCCTCCTTTCATCATGAGTGTACATATTAAGCTCTCTCAGTCTCTCTTCATATAGTTTCTGCTGCAGACCCTGCACCATTTTAGTTGCCCTCCTCTGGACTGCTTCCATCCTGTCTATGTCCTTGCGTAGATGAGGTCTCCAAAACTGCACACAGTACTCAGATGGGGTCTCACCAACTGTCTGTATAGAGGGATAACCACTTCCCTTTTAAATTTCCTTGCGCATCGCGAGAGCGTTACAGGGAAAATAGCACACGGGAGGTGTGCCTCTCCCCACCAATGCACTGCTCCCTTGAGCAGGCGTGGCAGTCCTGCCAATGGGTGCAGGGCTCAGTATGACAGCAGTGTTCCTCTGCTTCAAAGGGAAACACTGCTGCCATACTGAGCACCACAATAATCCCTCCATCACCGCTGCCCCCCGAGTGTGTCACGCCGCCCCCCTCAAAGCTTTCCTGTCACACTGGGAGCCCACCCCAGCATGGCAAAGGTTGTTTGTTTTGGCGACGAGGGTGCCCAATCCCCCGTTGGCTCCACGGCCTCCCCAAGCCATCATGCTGCCATGCTGGGAGCCCACCCCAGCATGGCAAACCATAAGTTTGTTTTGCCGATGGGGTGCCCAATCCCCTGTCAGCTCCTCGGCCCCCCCCACACACATCTTCTGCCATGCTGGGGCCCACCCCAGCATGGCAAAATCCCACGTAGTCATTTTTTTGTTTGAACCTGTAAAACAAAAACCGTCCTCATGTGCGTCTCCCAACCCCCTCCAACAACCGCACCCACCCTCGCTCCAGCCTCCCCACACCCCCCCACACCATACTTACCTCCGGACTCTGGCATGACAATCATCGCTGGACCGGGAACACGTCTGCACTCTTCAAAGCCGACCGTGAACTGAGGAAATGCCGGTAAGCTGTATAATGGGCTACATAGGGGGGTTTCAACTTTAGTGCATATCTCAGTCATTTTTTGGAATTTTTGCACCAAATTTTCAACATGGGGTTTTTGGGACCCCTTATGAATTATATCACTGTCTTGGTGTTATTCGGCCCGAAAGGTGATTTCGCAGGCACTGCACAGTCACTGTGCAAAATCACCCTTGGCCTTGAATAATGCCATGACAGTGTTTATCGATCATGAAGGGGTCCCAAAATCCCATGTTAATTAAAAGTCTCAAAATACTTGACTATTTCTGACGTGCGTTGTGCAGTTCCTATGCAGGCTCGTGGTTCACTTAATTTTCAATATTTTCTCCAGATTTTCAACATTGCCATTTTATCACACCTCCTCATGAGCAGTATAGCTGTCATTTTTCACATCCTGCCCAAAATATGTTTCTGCCCATGTAGCGCACAATGGCGCAGTCGGTGTGCGAACTCAATGTATGGGACACATTAAGAAAATCACAGTGACACTGATCATGAGCAGAGGTCTTAAAATGGCTGTGCTGAAAATTTGGTGAAAAAATTTCTACAATTGACTCTTTTATGAGTCTGCATTGAGCAGTTCCTACGCACACTCGTAAGTTTGTGAATTTTCAATATTTTCACTCCAGATTTTCAACATTGCCATTTTACCACACCTCCTTATGAGCACTGCAGCTGTCATTTTTCACATCTTGCCCAAAACGTGTTTCCGCCCATGTAGCACACAAAGGCACAGTCGGTGTGCGAACTCAGTGTATGGGACACATTAAGAAAATCAGTGTCACTGTTCATGAGCAGAGATCTTAAAATGGCTATGTTGAAAATTTGGCGAAAAAATTCCTACAAATAACTGTTTTACGATTATGCGTTGTGCAGTTCCTACGCACGCTCATAAGTTTGTGAATTTCCAATATTTTCACTCCAGATTTTCAACATTGCCATTTTACCACACCTCCTTATGAGCAGTACAGCTGTCATTTTTCACATCCTGCCCAAAGCGTCTTTCCCCCCATGTAGTGCACAATGGCGCAGTCGGTGTGCAAAATCAATGTATGGGACACAGTAAGAAAATCACAGTGGCACTGTTCATTAGCACAGGTTTTAAAATGGCAATGTTGAAAATTTGGTGAAAAAATTCCTTAAAATGGCTGTTTCTGATGATCGTTGCACAGTTCCACGCGCAGCGTGGGTTGCAGAATTTTCAATATTTCAACTCCAGATTTTCAACATTGGCATTTTACCACACTTCCTTATGAGCAGTACAGCTGTCATTTTTCACATCCCGCCCAAAACGTGTTTCCGCCTATGTAGCGCACATTGGGGGTAACAAAAAGATCATGCTGACAATTTATTGTGCAAATACCAGCAATCGCACAGGGCATTAGGGTAAAGCACCATACATGCCAAACACTACTGCAAATACCTGCAAGCAAACATTCTGCATTGACAAATGATTGTTCTACTTGTGATGCCCCTTCCTATGCATCCCAGTATCCCCCTGGCTCTCCTTACCGACTTTTCACATTGCTTACCCACCTTTAGGTCATCTGATATGACTACCCCCAGGTCTCTTTCCATTTTTGTTGTTGTTAGTACCTCCCCTGCTATTGTGTACTCTTCTCCTGGGTTTTTGTTTCCCAGGTGCATTACTTTGCATTTCTTTGCATTGAATCTAAGTTGCCATATGCCTGACCATTCCTCCAACCTTGCCAAGTCCCTTCTCATCTTTTCTACCCCTCTTGTATCAACTCTGTTACAGATCTTTGTGTCATCTGCAAAGAGGCATACTTTTCCCTCCAGACCCTCTGCAATGTCACCTATAAAGATGTTAAAGAGGACTGGACCCAGTACTGAGCCCTGAGGTACTCCACTAGTGACCCCCCTTACTTCGGAATGTGTTCCATTCACTATTACCCTTCTGAGTCCTGTTGTGCAGCCAGTTTGCTACCCAGGCTACCACCCTGGGAACCACTCCCAAGCTGGCTAACTTGATTATTAATCTTTTGTGCGGAACTGTGTCAAATGCCTTGCTAAAGTCTAGGTAGGCCACATCCACAGCCCCTCCCTGGTCTATTACTTTGGTCAACCAGTCAAAGAAATCAATTAGATCTATCTGACATGACCTTCCTGCTGTAAATTTAAGGTGTCAGCGTGGCTCAGTTGGTAGCACATCCGCCTCTGGATCAGAAGGTCATGGGTTCTCACCCCACACCGGGATTGGACTTGCACCTAAAAATCGCTGGCATCCGAGTGCAGTATTGGGGGGCGCTGTACTGCTGGGGTGTGCCGTCCTTTGGATGAGATGTTAAACCGTGGTCCCTTCTGCCCATCCTGGTGTTGTCCTGGTGGGTGTCCAGGTGGAAGTAAAAGAACCGAGGGCACTCTTTGCAAAGAGCAGGGAGCATTCCTGGTGTCCTGGTCAACATTCCCCTTCCCATAAACCAGTTCATGCAATTATCCAGGCTGTGTGTGGGTGATGATGTGCGATATGGCCGCCACCACACATTCAGTCACTTCACTACCAGTCTAGCATTGCTTGTAAAGTGCTTTGGGATACTGTGCATGAAAAGCGCTATATAAATGCTGATTCTTCTTCTTCTTCTTCTAAATCCATGCTGCTTTGTGTCCTGTGCCCCGCTGGCATCTAGGTACTCAACAATTCGTTCTTTCAGAAGTGATTCCATCATTTTCCCTACCACTGAGGTCAAACTTACAGGTCTGTAGTTTTCTATTTACATAGATACATAGACAGTGTCAGCAGATAAGGGCCTATGGCCCACCCAGTCTGCCCATTTGAGCTTGTAAGTTCAGTTTGTTTTCCTAGAAGTCTGTTGCCCCTTACCCCTGACCTCCAGAATTCCTTTATGTCTATCCCATGCATTCTTAAATCCCGTGATTGTTTCAGCCCCCAACACTTCCTCTGGCAGGGTGTTCCACTTGTCCGCCACCCGTTCTGTGAAGAAATTCTTTCTCATGTTTCCTCTGAATCGCCCTCCTCCAACTTCATCCCATGCCCTCTAGTCCTGGAACATCTTTTTCGCTTAAAATAGTGTTTTCCTGCACCCTGTTCCTCCCTGTAAGATACTTGTATGTCTCTATCATATCCCTCTCTCCTCCTCTCCTCCAGGGAGTACATGTTCAGTTCCTTCAACCTGTCTTCATAGGACTTGTGATGCAATCCATGCACCATCTTTGTTGCCCTCCTCTGAACCTTCTCTACCCTGTCTATGTCCTTACGTAGGTATGGTCTCCAGAACTGTACACTGTACTCCAGGTGGGGCATCACTAGTGTCTTGTATAGTGGAATTATGACCTCCCTTTTCCTGCTGGTGATGCCCCTGCCTATACATCCCAGCATCCTATTTGCTTTACCTGCTGCCTTGTCACACTGTTTCCCTACCTTGAGGTCATCAGAGATGATAACCCCAAGATCCCTTTCCTGCTTGGTGCATGCTATATCCTCACCCCAACTGATATATTGTGCCAGGGTTTTTGTGCCCATATGCATTATCTTGCACTTCTTTGCATTGAATTTCAACTGCCAAACCCTGACCATTCTTCAAGTTTCTGCAGGTCACTTCTCATTCTGTCTACACCCTCTGGTGTGTCTACTCTGTTACAGAGCTTTGTGTCATCAGCGAACAGTGAAATTCTGCCTTCTAGGTCCTGCACAATGTCACTGATGAAGATGTTGAATAGGACCGGTCCCAGCACTGATCCCTGTGGTACCCACTGGTCACTCTTCCCTCTGTGGAGTGACAACCATTTACCACCACCCTCTGTGTCCTGCCACCCAGCCAGTTACCTACCCACCACACTACTGTCCTGCCCACACCCATATTCCCCAGTTTGTGTAATAGTCTTCTATGTGGCACAGTGTCAAGGCCTTGCTGAAGTCCAGATAGGCCATGTCCACTGCCCTCCCTGATCCACCTACCTAGTCACCCAGTCAAAAATTCATTGAGGTTGGTCTGCATGACCTCCCCTGGTAAAACCATGCTGCCTTGGGTCCTGTAGTCCATTGACAACCAGATGTTCCACCAATCTCTCCTTCAGTAGTGCTTCCATGATCTTCCCCACTACCAAGGTGAGGCTGACTGGTCTGTAGTTCCCTGCTTCCTCTTTGTTCCCACTTTTGTATAAGGGGACTACATCTGCTGTCCTCCAGTCTTTGGGTACCTCCCTGTTTCCAGTGATCAGCTAAACAGGATAGCCAGAGGTTCAGCCACCACCTCTCTTAGTTCTTTAAGGACCCTGGGGTGCACCCCATCTGGCCCCATTGCTTTATCAACTCTTATTACTTCCAGTTCCTTCGGACCCTTTCGTGTAAAGGGACTTATGTCCATTTGTGCACCATTCTCACCCCTTGTACTCCCTTCAGACCCATTACCCTCCTCTTCCTCAGTAAAGACTGAGCAGAAATACCTGTTCAATATATCAGCTTTACTGTTGTCATCCTCCACGTGGCCCCCGTCCTTCCCCTTCAGTCTCACTATCCCTCCCTTTGTCTTTCTTTTTCACTTATGTACCTGTAAAGGTTTTGTCCCCTCTACCCACTGATTTTGCAATGTGCTCTTCTGTCTGAGCTTTGGCTTCCCTTACTGACCTCCCTGCCTCCCTTTGCTTCTCCTGGTACTTCTCCCTATCCCCTTCTGCCTGTGTCTTTTTGTATTGCCTGAATGCAATCTTTTTGGCTTTCACTTTCTTTGCTACCTCTTTGGAAAACCATAATGGTCTCCTGCTTAATGCATAATTCTGTTGTTCTTGTAATCCCCATTTTAAATACTGCCCACTGTTCCTCAACCCCTGATTCTTGTCCCATTCCTCTTAATGCCTCTTTCAAGTATCTCCCCATTTTCCCAAAGTCTGCCCCCCTAAAATCCAGGATACGTGTTTTTGTGTGGTTTGGTTCTGCTCTTTCTGTGATTTCAAACCACAATGACTGGTGGTCACTGTTTCCCAGGTGCTCCCCACTGTTACCCCCATCACACTGTCCCTGTTTGTGGCTAAGGTCCAGTATTGCCTTCTGCGGAGTTGGTTTCATGACCAGTTGCTTGAGAAGGCACCCTGAAGGAGTCAGGATAAATCTGCTCCTAGTTGATGCTGCTGCTGGGATGCTCCAGTCCACGTCTGGAATATTGAAGTCTCCAACCAGTACTACCTCACCTTGTCTGCCATCCTTTGGATGGCTAGCATCAACTCCCTATCTGTTTCTTCCTCCTGGGCTGGTGGTCTATAGACCACACTGCTGGATAGCTGTCCCCATTTTCCTTTCCAGCTTAACCCACAGTATCTCTCCCCATTTTGTTCCTCCTAGATCTATGTGGCCCTTATGTCATTTTTCACATACAGTGCCACTCCTCCTCCCTTCCTGCCTGCTCTGTCTCTTTTGAATATGTTGTACCCAGGTATGGGCATCTCCCAGTCGTGATTATCATTACACCAGGTTTCAGTGATGGCCACAATGTCCAGGTCTGACTGCACCATGACAGCCTCAGATCTTCCATCTTGTTGCTAAGGCTCCTGGCATTTGCACACATGGCTTTCCATGATTTGACCTCCTAGACTGTTTCACTGTTCTACTCAGCCCCTTCCTTGGTTGTCATTTATCCCTGGTTCTCCTTGCTGTCTGCCCTTCTGCTGAATTTTGCCCCTTTTCTGCTTATCCACCTCTTGGGCACTAATCTCCATCCTTTGCACACTGCTTTGCAGAGATAGCCACTCCTCTGGTTCACTGGTTCCACTGCTAGCTGTGGGGGGTGAGCAAGTAGGTTCCCTCCTTGCTGGCCTGCCACCCCCCTTTGCTAGTTTAAATGCTTGTCAATGTATCATTTAAACTTATCATTGAGTGCTTGGATTCCCCCCCAGGATGGATGCAGGCCGTCAGGCTTGAACAAACCTCCATCCCCTCCAGGTGGGTCCCCAGTCACCAATGAATCAAACCCTTCCTCACAGCACCAGTTCTTCAACCATGAGTTAAAGTTCCTGGTGCATGCACTCCTATGCTCTCCCTTGCCTCTCACAGGTAGTACTTCTGAGAAAGTGACAGAAGTAGCTTACTTGTTGAGACCCTCCCAGTTTCCTAAACTCTTCCTGAACTTCCTTTGGCTCCCCATTTGCCAGGTCATTAGTACCTAGGTGGATAATGACATCCAGCTCACCCTCCGTCTTGCCTTCCCAGTGATCCCCAGGATCTTCCTTCCATCCCTCCATGCTGTGGCACCTGGTAGGCACCTCACCTCCCTGTCCTCCCCCTCCTGTGTTCCTAGCTGGATCCCTCTTATGATGGAGTCACCCACCAGGATTCATTTCCTCCTCCTCTGGGGTCCACTGCTTTCCCCGCTGAGGTCACCTCCTTGGCTAACCTCCACATCCTTTCCTTCCACTTCTCTGGGTACCTCTATTTGGTTGTCCTCATTTGCCAGTGTGGTATATGAGTTCTTGAGTGGAATAGGATCTGGGATGTGCCTCTGCCTGACCACTCTAACCCTCCTGAGCCCACTGTCATCCAAGTGCTCCTCGTTCTTGGCATCCTTTGAGGCAGTTGCATTGGACTGGGTGGTCCCTGGATAGGGGTGATGGTACTCCTGACCCAGTTTACTTCCACTCTGAGTCTGGCTACCCTCATCCCACAGTCCAGAGAGATGCATGCAGATAGGCAGCACCTCAGTGTCCAGAAGGTCTGCCTGAATATGGCTGCCCACAGCCACTGCATTGCACCACTCCCCACATTATACTGCAATTCCACTACTTGTCTGCTACTGAAGCTCCCTAGTTCCCTTTTATTAATTTACTGTCCTAAAAATCCTGCCACTGATCCTCAGATAATTTTTTTAAGAAAAAAACCAATAAATAAATAAATGAATCAAAACACTTGTCATGCTGAGGGTGGGCTTCTTCCCCTTATGCCCCTCTACTTCACACCCCTTACTATACCCTGTGTTTAGCTCCTGTCAATCAGATTTAACAGGGCATATAATTAAGAGTTGGGGGAAGGGGGGGCGAAAATTTGCAGCAATTAAAAAGACAGCACAGAATTACACCACCACTATGTTTTAAATTTTCAACAGCCCAAAAACAATTATAAGTAAAGACAACAACGAAAATATAGTGTCACTAAAAGCCCACAATCTAAGTTTAAAAGGAAAATAGCAATTACCAGTTACTCTAAAGCACTGAATTGAATATGTTTCCTTCCTCCTTGCTCCTTACTTCTGCCTTGCTCCCACTTTTGTGAAGGGGAATCACATCTGCCCACCTCCAGTCCTCAGGTACCACCCCATCCTGCCATGGTTTGTTAAAAAGCATGGTCAGTGGTGTCACTAGGTCCTCCCTTAGTTCCTTTAGGATTCTGGGGTGAATCCCGTCAGGCCCCATTGCTTTGTCCACCTTGAGTTTTAGGAGTTCTTTCAGGACTCTTTCTTCTGTGAATGGACTGGTGTCAACCCCCCTACCCTGAGTGCTTCTATTGTCTCATTTAGGTAACTCCTACTCATCTTCTTTTGTGAATACTGAGCAAAAGTATTCATTCAGTATCTCTGCCTTTTCACTGTCTCCCTCTGCCCACCTCCCCTCTCCTTTATTAATCTTCACTATCCCTCCCTTAACCTTTCTATGCTCCCTAATGTACCTATAAAAGGTTTTATCCCCCTTCTTAACTGAGTTGGCTATGTTTTCCTTGGTTTGGGCCTTTGCTATTCTGACTGCCTTCCCTACTTCTTTCTGCTTTAATTGATACAGTTCCCTGTCGTGCTCCTTCTGTGATTCCTTATACTTTTTGAATGCAGCCTTTTTCTCTTTAACCTTCCCTGCCACCTCTTTTGAGAACCATAGTGGTTTTTTACTCCGCTTTGTTTTCTTTATTTGTTTCACACAAAGGCTTGTTGCCTCTATGATGGCAGTTTTGACTTTTCTCCATTGTTCTTCCACCCCTCCTTTTTGTCCATTTGCTAGTGCATTCTTCAGGTATTCACCCATTTTGCCAAAGTCAGCTCTTCTAAAGTCCAGTATCCTTGTTTTGTATGGCTTATCTCCATGGTTGTGCTCATTGTGAAGCACACTGTGCAGTGGTCACTTGTTCCTAGATGTCTACTTACTTCTAAATTTAAGATCCTCTCTCCATTTGAGAGTACCACGTCTAGTATTGCTCCCTCCCGAGTGGGTTCCAACACTAGCTGTCTAAGGTCTGCCCCCTGCAGGGCATCGAGAATAACCCTGCTCTTGGATGTGGCTGCAGTACATGTCATCCAGTTAACATCTGGCATATTCAAGTCCCCCATCAACAGTATCTCCCCTTTTTCAGCCATTTTGAGAATGTCCTCTATCATTTTCTCGTCCATTTCCTCCCCTTGAGATGGGGGTCTGTATACAGCCCCTGTGCAGATTGTGATGGCATTCCCTGTCTCCACGGTGACCCAGAGTACCTCTTTTCCTCCCCCTTTACTTTTTAGTTCTGTAGCTTTGATCCCTTCCCTTATGTATAGAGCTACTCCACCTCCTCTTTTACTTTCCCTGTCCCTTCTGTAGATTGTGTACCCTGGTATGTTGACATCCCAGTCATGGTTCTCTGTGTACCATGTTTCTGTGACTGCCACAATATCCAATTGTTCATCTTCCAACAGGGCTACTAGCTCAGGAAGCTTGTTTCCCAGACTACGGGCATTGGTACTCATTGCCTTCCATTTAATGTTGGCTTTGTCCTTTCTCCCTCATCCCTGTTCTTATTGCTCATCTATTTTTCCATTTACCCCTGTTCTGCTCTGTGTTGAGCTCTGTACCTCAGTGTTTACCTCACCACCTGCCATGTTTTGTGGGGGGAGGCTTGAAATTTCCTGCCTCTTATCAGCTGCTCCCCCCTTGGCTAGTTTAAAAGCTTGCCAAGGAAGCATTTAAACCTGTCACCTAGGAGCTTGGTTCCCTTCATGGACAGATGCAGATCATCATGCCAGTATAGACCTTTATCTCTCCAGGTGGACCCCACAGTCCCCAATGAAGTCAAAGCCCCATGCTCTGCACCAGTTTTGCAGCCATTCATTAAACTGCATGGTGTGCAGTACCCTAGCCTCATCCCTGCCATGGACTGGCAGCACCTCTGAGAAGGTTACCATGCTTGCTACCCATCTGAGGCCCCTACCCAACTCCACAAATTCATTCTACACTGCATTGATCCCATGCCTGGCTAGATCATTTGTCCCAAGGTGGACAATGATATCTAGTTCCCTCTCCTGTGATGCTGCTTCTGCAATCCAGAGGATTCACTTCCTGTCCCTCCAAGCCATGGCAGCAGGTAGGTACCTTACTTCCTTCTCTTCTCCCTTCCCCAGTTTTGCGCCCCTAACAATTGAGTTATCAGAAGCTGTTTCCTTCCCCTGTGGTGTCCCTTGTCACCCTTTTGTGGGTCTCCCTTGTGGATGTCCTCAGCATTCTTCTAGGTCTCCACTGAGGGTGCCATCATAGAAGAACCTTGCTCTGCCAGAATGGCATATGATTTGTGTAGAGGTACAACTAGAGGGATTTGCCTCTGGTCCACCACCTGCACCCTCCCAGAACCCACTGTGGTCCAACTGCTCTTCATACTTGACAACCTCTGAGGCAGTGGTTGTGGCAGTGGTGCTCTTTGGGTGGGGGAGGACTCCTTAGTCCTTGCTAGTTCAGCCTGGAGGTGGGCAACCTCCTCCCTCAGAGCTGACAGTTGCCTGCAAATAAGACAGCAATGCAGTTTTCAGAATGTCTCCTGGAAAACTGCTGCCCCACAGCCAGTGCATTGCACCACTCCCCACATGTCCCTCTCCCTTATAATATACAATATATATATATATATATATATATATATATTTATTATTATTTGTGGTCTGTACCTACCCTTTATGCACTGTGCTGGGTTATTAAGAATATGACAGTTCTGTCCCAAGACCTGTTGAGGAAGTGATGTCAGAACTTTGGCTATAAAGGAAATGCCATGCCTGGGGGGTGGGGTGTGGGGAAGGGTGGGTGGATGGGTAGTCCACAGCCACTGGTGACTGTTAGAAACAATCAAATACACAACTGCTCCACCACCCTGGTGATTACTGCCCTTTATAGTAATTCAACTAACACGGCAATTTACTAGACCACTGCTCCTACACAAACCACTCTACTGAGTCCAGGGATAAAAATGAACTCACTCCTCAGCCAGCAGGACACTTTTAAAATGTTGCAAAAATATCCTTCCAAATCCTAGGTCTCAAGCCCAGGAATCAAGCAAATTCAGTTGTGTCTCACTCCCTCTGGTTATAAAATTACTTCACTTTTAATGGAATCCTGCAATTCTCTGCTTAATGCCAATAAGGAAAAAAAAGAAACTTTTTGTAGAAAGCATAGCTCCCCTTCTTAACAAGTCCCCAACAGTATTATGCCTTACCAGGTTTCCAGGTCCTAAACGGAGTTATAGTTTGTTTTTTGTAGTGTAGCAAGGTTCTCAGCTTCCAACAGACAAATCAAAGTCAGTCTGACTGGCTTCTAACTGTGAAGGATGCCTAAGACAGCACAGGGATGAAACCCCACCCAGAGCCAATTGATTGACTAGTGACACCTGTGATGTAAGCAGGCCTTTCAATGTAGGCACTCTGCTATGTCTGATTCCAATACACAAAACCTTTCAGTGAAACCAGGGATAAAAACTTAACTTCTCAGCCAGCAGGACACTTTTAAAATGTTGCAAAAATATCCTTCCAAATCCTAGGTCTCAAGCCCAGGAATCAAGCAAATTCAGTTGTATCTCACTCCCTCTGGTTATAAAATTACTTCACTTTTAATGGAATCCTACAATTCTCTGCTTAATGCCAATAAGGAAAAAAAATAAACTTTTTGTAGAAAGCGTAGCTCCCCTTCTTAACAAGTCCCCAACAATATTATGCCTTACCAGGTTTCCAGGTCCTAAACAGAGTTATAGTTTGTTCTTTGCAGTGTAGCAAGGTTCTCAGCTTCCAACAGACAAATCAAAGTCAGTCTCAGTGGACTATGCCACCCCCCAGTCCATAAGTGGCAGTACTCAGAGGGAGAGAATAGGAAGAGGCTCATGGAGAGCTTAAGGGGCCCTGCACTGGAGGCCAATCATTTTCTCCAATCTACCAGCCCCGAGGCCACTGCTGCCAAATACCTTTCTGCTTTGGAAGGGATCTTTGGTAGCACTGAGTCAGGGGATGATTTGATATGTAAATTTAAATCTGCAAAACAATGGAAGAATGAGAAGTTGTCTGTTTGCTGCCAGAATTGAGAGGGCTCTGCAGAGGGCCCACAGGAAAGGAGGGGTGCCTGCTAGTGAACTGAATTGGGTCAGGCTAGACCATATCTTAAAATCAGCCAGGTACTCCAGCTTGACGATGCTAAAATTTAAATTGCAAGACAGGAAGATTAATCCGATCCCTCCTGAATATTGTTACCTCATGAAAGAGATTCGTGAAGCAGAGAATGATGAAGAGGGATGGGAGTCCTATGCCAGGGTTGCCAGTACCTGCCAGACCCCCTGAAAGAAGTGATGGGACTGAATTGCAACAAATGAGGCAACTGATTAAAGAACTGATGGAGTTGAGAGTCAGTCAACAAGCTGCAGAGGCAGCTAAAGATGCTAACTACTGTCAGGCACCTCCTGAGTCAAAGAGCGAGGTCCCACCTGGAGGGATGGGGTGCACGTCATCTCCTCTGAAACCCAGTCAGAGGGTAATTTGTTAGAAGAAGTAGTATGAGAACTAAGAGCCCTGGTGGGAGACCTTCTTCAGGCTACGCAAGAAGCTAACTGTTGGGGAAACTCAGGAAGCAAGGAAAGCAAACCATGGATCAGAGAAGTATCCTGGGACTTGCCTACAATGTGCAAGCAGGGGAATGGCTCCCCTTCCACTAGAGACTCCAAGCAGCCCATCTTTTGCTATTACTGTGGAGAAGACAGGCATACCCAGTTTCACTGCAGCTCACCTGATAATCTGAGAAAGGTTACTACACAGCTGCTGGCATTAATTCAGCGAAGTAATATAAGGCCTCAGACTGGGCCTATGAGAACGGGTTATTCTTCTAAGACAGCTATAAGGAACACATCTCAGTCCTCGTCCCCTGACTGGTCCGAGGTGGTAGGCCCATCAATGGAGACCACAGTAACAGTGAATGGTATATCTACAAGGGCCATGCTTGACAGTGGATCCCAAGTGACCATAGTGTTTCAAGATTGGTACCAAAAGCACCTTACCTGATGTGCCCCTACAGCCTCTGGAAGGTTTGCACGTGTGGGGGTTGAGTGAAAAGTCCTATCCATATTCAGGGTATATCCAGATCTGGCTGTCATTCCCTACTGTCATGGCTGGAGTGGATGAACAGGTCAAGACACTTGCCTTGGTGTGTCCCCCCACCGGACTGTACGATGGGGTTCCCCTGCTAATCGTGACAAACTCTCATATGTTTGGGAGACTAGCACAGTTATGTCATGAGAAACAAGAACAATGGACTGGGCAGGCACTGAGAATTCCAGCATTGATTAAAAGAGCTTATAACTTGCAGCAGAGGCAGCAGCCTACTGAGGTGGACCGAGATGAGCTTGTGGGGATAGTCTGGTGTTAGCACCCAATGCTCAGTGCACCATTCACAGAGAGGTCCATCTCAGGAGAGATGTGAAGAATAACATATTGATGTTAAATGTCCCTGGTGAAGGGAAGCTACCCAAAGGGCTGTTGGTCAAGCCCAGTATACTACCTGCCCATGCCTATGCCCGCTGAGTGATGGTGCAAGTTAGAAATGTGTCAGATCGGAAAGTCCATGTGAACCGGGGATGTACACTGGCTACAGTACACTGCACAGACACTGCAGTATTACCCAGTAACACATACTCTGGTGAACAGGAGAAAGTGACCCCAGACTTAGTTGACTTCGGTGATTCCCCTATGTCTGCCGAGTGGAAGACCCGAATTAGCAGGAAACTTGCCCAGAGAGACCAAGTGTTCTCACTAAAAGAGTGGGATTTGGGTTATGTCCATGGTGCCAAGCATTACATACACCTGCATGATGACTGACCATTTCGAAAGAGGTCTCGACGCCTTGCCCCAGCTGACATAGATGATGTTAGGAGGCACTACATGAAATGCTCGCTGCTGGCATTATTCAAGAATCAAGAAGCCCATGTTTATTTATTTAGTTTTTGTTGACTGGGTAAGTGCACTAGACAAATCCTGCCTATTTTCAGGCACAATCCAGGGGAGGGGGATACAGAGGAATATCAACTGACCTTGAACCAGATTAAGCTGTTGGTGGTATTTTTAGTGAATGAGGGAAATTTGGCCATAACACCGGGGAAATTCCCCTAATGCCTCCCCATCATAGTGGTGCGTAAAAAGAAAGGATCCATGAAGATGTGTGTAGATTATCAGACCCTGTTTAATAATTCTTCCATCACCTATTGTTCTATAATTCCTCTATCATTAGCTTCTGTTAATATTTCTTTGTATTTTTTAATGTTGTGAAAGGAATTGTTTGAACCTGTTCATATGTGCTAGTGTCAGAAAGATGTCGAAAACATTCTTTTCTGTAATCTTCAATATTCATTATAACTATACCCCCACCCTTATCAGCCGGTTTAATTATTATGGTGTCATCTTTACTCAAATTATTCAATACTTCAGTTTCTTGTTTCGTTAAGTTGAATTTAATGTTTTTGTTTTTAGAATCAGATAACATTTTATCTATGTCCAAATTGACCTTATTGATGTACTTTACTATGTTAGGAGAAACTAAATTGATAGGATCAAATTTAGATTTAACACCCAAAGCATGTTTTAATAGTTGTCTTTCAACTTGTATTACTGAATCTGCATCTGTTTGAAAAGAGGGTTGTGATCCAAAGAAACTTTTTAATCTAATTTTATGAAAAAATCTTTCAAGATCCAATTTTAGTTCAAAAGGGTTGAGTTTCTCTGAAAGACTGAATGATAAACCATAACTGAGAACTTTAGATTCTATAGGTGATAATGCTCTTGATGACAGATTAAAAACTGTCTGTTCTACCGGTATCTCGACCTGAGTTCATGTGTTTTTCCTTGATCTTTGTCTATGTTTTCTTTATCTCTTTCTTTTCTGTGTCTGAAGGACCAGGGTCCTCTGTGCCCCTGTGAAAATCCTTATCTCTATCAGCTAATCTAATGTTAGGTTGCCAATTAAATCGGCATTACATTGATGATATATTGATTATCTGGAATGGCACAGTAGAAAATATTCATCAATTTCACCATTACTTGGAAGAAAGTAATAATAACTTAAAATTTACTTTGAATTATGATATTCATGAGATTGCCTTTCTGGATCTAAATATTATCAAAAGAAATGGGAAATTTCACATTGATCTGTATCGAAAAGAAATTTCTAAGAACACTATTTTACATTTTAATAGTTTTCACCCTAAAAATCTTAAACAGAACATTCCATACAGTCAAATGTTAAGGGTGAAACGTAACACCACAGACCATGATAGTTATGAAAATAACATTAATGATCTTATAAAAAGACTCAAAAATACAGGTTACACCAAAGATTCTTTGGATCTAGCTAGAAGAAAAACGGATTCTAAAGAACTTAGTTGTTTACTACTTGAGAGGGTGTCAGGTTCAAGTCCCACCACTGATAAAATTAACATGTCTACGAAATTTTCAGTACATTTCGGGAAAATAAAACACATTATTCTGTCTAATTGGAAGATTTTACAGAGTTCTGAAAGTGGATCACATATTTTTGAACAAAAACCTTGGGTTACAGCTCGAAAAATCACTACTATTTACAATAAAATAATAAAAACACAACATTGGAAACAACCAAGGGATGGAATGGGATGGCTTAAAAGTGACATAAAAGGTTTTTTTCCCTTGTGGAAATTGTATTCATTGTAATAATGGTATAAAGACTAAAAACATTAAAAGTACATGGGACGATCGTATTTACCACATTAAAGATTTCATTACTTGTAACACTGAATATGTCATTTACTGTATAGTCTGTCCCTGTTCATTATATTATGTAGGTGAAACCACTAGATCTTTAAAAATCAGGATTTCAGAACACAAAAGCACTATTTGAAGACAGGATTTACGTTCTCCATTAGCAAGGCATTTTTTAGAATGACAGCATCAAGTTGCAAGTTTGAAGTTTTTTGGAATAGAAAAAATTCCTGAATTACATCGAGGTGGAGACAGAGAATGAATTCTTCTCAAGAGGGAAGCCTGGTGGATCTTCAACATGAAAACACACTTGCCAAGATATGGACTGAATGAAACTCTTAACTGGAGTGTTTATGATTGAGTTTCATTAGTTCATACGATCATTCATCATTTTTGCGTTGTTTCATTGATTTCACTTTATAAATATGAATTTTCATGTCTATAAGTTACATTCATAATGGTTCTGGTTGTGCTAAATGAACCAGTGTTTTTTAATATTGTTAAATAATATAAAATAATAGGGGCATTTTTTCAGCACGAAGAGAAATGTACATGTATGTGACCAAACCCACTCATAGACGTCATAGAATGACGTGAACACGTTATGTCTATACCTGTGGGTTTCTGCCCCCTTCTTCTTCAGTAAGCACCTCTAGTCAGGTGCATGGTAACTCACGGCATTCTGTTCAATGGCGGCAGCTTTCCCCGTGAAATCAAAAACTCTCAAATGGGTCTTTAAAGTTCCTTGTGAGCAGTACCTTATCGGTAAGAACTTTTGTATCTTGCTTTATTAGAAAAGATCGAGTAAAGATCTTTATCTTTTAATTGACAAGCATCTATTATTCTGTTGCAGAGATTTGAAAAGATATGAAAAGAATCTTCACATTTTGAATTTATTTTACGAGGTATACTTTCTTTATCATTATGTACTATCCTAATTTAGGATTAAAAACCAGAAAGTAAAACTTTTTCTTTTTTCTTTTTGTACATAGCGTTATTGATACCTTGCAAGTTTCTATCCAGATAATCGCTCCATTTGGGAATTTTTCTCAATAGTAAGCCTTTTTTCTATATCAAAATTAATTTTCACCTAAAGATATTAATTTAGGTTTAAGAGTTCTTATATTCCTTTTTTTCAGAGTGTTTGAAGTAGGCGCTTGACGCCATATTACCCCCCCCTCCGAGCAAGCCGATGTAAAGCCGCCAACATTGACAAACGCCTCAGAAGAGAATATTTATATGTTCATAGGTTTGTTCCACCCATTTTTTGGGGGGTTGAGATTAGGTTTTTTCCTTGTTTCATGTAGATTATCAGACCCTAAACTGGTGGACCTTCCCAGATCAATACACCATGCCATGCATACAGGATGCCCTGGATTGCCTGAATGGGGGTCAGTGGTTCTCAGTACAGGATCTCCACAGCGGATATTATCAGATACCAATGGCCCCAGAGGACCATGAGAAAACAGCCTTCATCTGTCCTTTGGGGTTCTACAAATTCCTGAGGATGCCACAGGGGATTTTAGGTGCCTCTGCCACCTTCCAGAGATTGATGGATCATGCAATGGGAGACATGAACTTGCTGGAATGTTTAGTGTACTTGGATAATGTCATAATTTAAGGATGCACACTAGAAGAATATGAGACCAGACTTTTGAAAGTCCTCGATCGTTTGGAAGAATTCAGCCTCAAGTTATCCATAGACAAGTGCCAGTTTTTTCAAATGTCTGCGAACTATGTGGGACACATAGCATCAGCCAAAGGGATACAGATGGACCCCAGCAAAGTGGAGCTCTGACTACCTGGCCCCAGCCTACCAACCTAAAAGAGCTGCAGCATTTTCTTGGGTTTTGTGGCTACTATCGCCAATTCATTAAGGACTATTCGAAGGTAATCTGGCCGCTTCTTAATCTTAATCAAGGCTATCCTCCTACCAACCGTAGATACAAGAAGGGGTTCCTCAAAGAAGAAGACAAGGTATATTTTGAACAGGGGAACCTTTTGGAACCCGTTGGACCCCTGAGTGAGATGCAGCCTTTTTTGAAGCCATCTATCAGCTCACCCATGCCCCAGTCCTTGCATATGCTGATCCCACCAAACCATATGTCCTGCACACGGATGCCAGTCTGCAGAGGCTTGGGGTGGTACTATATCAAGAATATGAAGATGGCCTGAGACATGTGGCTTTCTCCAGCCACAGCTTGACACCCTCTGAGCGGAATTATCCTGTGCACAATTTGGAGTTCTTCATTCTAAAGTGGGCCATAGTCGATCAGTTTCATGAGTACCTCTATGGGACCAAGATAATAGTAAAGACTGATAACAACTCTCTAACATTCTACAGATCTCAGCCAAGTTGGACGTCAGTGGACACCAGTGGCTTTCTGCCCTGTCAACTTATGATTATGCGGTTGAATACCAGCCTGGGCTGAACCATATTGATGCTGACGCCCTTTCACGGCAGCCAAGTTCAAAAGACAATTAGGTGAGGCTGTCTGAACATTGTATTAAAGCATTGTGCCAAAGATTGGACAAAGATAAGCAACTATCTGCCGACACAATGGACTGCCTGGTGGACTGTTTGGGACTCCCTCGATACCTGCATACCTGCAACTTATTGCCATTTTTCTTCATTAGATATCAGTGCTTTGCCCCAGTTTTATAATGACAGCATTCAGTGGGCTCAATCCCAAGACCTAATGATTCAGCCTGCAGTTGATGCCCTCTGGGCCAGGAAAGATGTGTCCAAGTTATGCTCCACCAATCTACGAACTGCATTACTGTTTAAGGAGGGCACCCGACTGAAGCTATGAGACCAGTTACTCTATCGAGAGATAGTGGATCGTCGGGGTCAGTTAGACAAACAGCAATTGGTACTACCCACAGCCTTCAAGCAGCTGGTGCTGAGGTCCCTACAAAACCACATGGGACACCTCAGTATTGACCAGACCCTTGATTTATTATGATCCCGATTCTACTGGCCAAATATGGGGGCAGATGTCGAGCATCATGTAAAGACCTGCAGTCGGTGCCTCCAGAGAAAAGCCTTGCCCCAGAAAGCTGCCCCACTTGTCAATATCTCTACCAGTTCCCCTATGGAACTAGTTTGCACAGACTTATTGTGCTTGGAGCCTGACCAAAAGAACATTGGCAATGTACTGGTGGTAACCGATCACTTTACTGATATGCACAAGCTTTCCCGACAAAGGATCAAAAGGTCTCTACGGTGGCCAAGGTGTCAGTAGAAAAGTTCTTTGTCCACTATGGTGCACTCCAACATATCCATTCTGACCAAGGAAGAGACTTTGAAAGTAGACTAATCAAAGAATGCTCTCCCTGTGGGTGGTGTGAATGTCCAGAACTACTCCCTATCACCTTCAGATGGATCCCCAGCCAGAACTTTTTGCCAGAACCGTTCTGGACATGTTGAGGACTCTCCATCATAAAGACAAGTCTAAGTGGAGTCAGCAGATTAGTACCTTGGTACATGTTTACAATTGTACCAAAAGTAATGCTACCGGATTCTCTCCCTCTCATCTCATGTTTGGAAGGAAGCCCGGTTGCTCGAAGATGTTTGCTTTGGGGTCTCCCCGGATGGGGTCCGAGCTGAGAACTATTTACAATATGTACAGAAACTGAAAGCTCAATTGAACCATGCATACCAACTGGCTCAAATAATGGCTGCCAAACTAAACCTTGCTAACAAGGAGAGGTATGATCGATGAGTAAAGGCCCAGGAGTTGTTGCCTGGAGATAGAGTCCTATTGCATAACTTGGGATTGCATGGCAAGCATAAAATTGTTGATAGGTAGCAACATCTTTCTCACATAATAGTTGGCAAATTGGATGACCTGCCGGTGTACAAAGTGCACCCTGAAAATGACTCTAAAGCTGTCAAGACCATGTACAGGAACCACCTACTGCCCATCGGCCAAGTGATTATTGATGCTGAACGGACAAGTGACACCTCACCTGGGCCAATGACTCATGCTGCTGCTAAGAAGAGACAGAGTCAACCTGCCCAAGTTGTTCCAGACCCAAGGCCTTTCCCCCGGCAGGTCCAGATTGATAGTGACTGTCAGTCTAACTCTGATGAAAGTGAGTGTGACAATGTGTATTATCCTTCTTATGAACTGAGTCAATTGTTCTGAGGAAACCCTATGCATAATTATGGGTGATGAAGCTGGGCCATCAGGACTGTGTAAGCCCCCAGTTTCTTTCTTGGTACCAATGCCCCCTGAAAGTGAGGTGCAGAGTATTATTTCTGAAGTAGCAGATTCCTTGTGTCTAGTGTAACTGTTTGAGTTACCCGAGGAAGAATCTGATGCAGTAAATCTCCCTGGTGACATACCAGAACCTGCAGAACAATACAACAGTGTTGACAGTGTCACAACCCCACTCAGCAAGTCAGGCCCTCTGCTCCCACAGTGCCACCCTCCAAGCACAGTATTATGAACAGTTAAAATAACAGGGTAACCCTCCTGTCTGTTTTGTGAGTCCGAATCACCTTTGGTCTCATGTTCTGGGGGTATTCAAACTGTGAACCTTATGCTAGCACACCCAAATGGGTAGCTCTCTGCAACATCAGCTAAGTCAAAAGTGTTGTCATCTGGTTCCTTTGTTGTTTCTTGTCATGAACTGAGCCTTCAGGCTCCAGATTACAAATTGTGTGTGGTTGTGCATGTTTCTTCTTTCCATCATAGGTCCCCAACCAGCAGCAATGCCGGCCTACCCCAGGCAACAATTTAGGCTAGCCCACCTTTTTTCCAAACTGGGTACTCAGAGTGTGTGACTGTGAAAGGACTCTAAGGTGCATGCATGATTGCCTGATTGAAGGGTGCATGATGTGTGCCCCGGGAGATTATGAAATGGGGTGTAGTTGTAAAAACTGTGATCAAATAAATGCTCTCACGGATGAGATAAAGGAACTGAAAAATAGGCTTGAAACAAAAAAAAATATATAACAGTCTTAGAAAACTTTATTGATTCCATGGCTGAAGAATTACCACAGAGGATACAAAACATTAAGAAGAAGTACATTAGTGGACCATTGTTAGTAGTAACAAAGGCAAGTGTAGGGGGAAACAAATATATAATAGTGCTCCCATTTAAACATTAAATCATTTTAGCGTGTTGGATACTTCAATTGAAACAGACTCAGGGACAAATAACAGTGTATTACTGGATGACAAAGTTCTGACAAACAAAATAGGGAAAAATCTTGATGGATGCAACAAGCAAAAAAATACTAGGCCCAAAAACCTCCCTTCAGAAAAAAATACAGAAACCAGTTTTGGAAAAGACCACAAACCCCCCCAAAAATCATAGGTGATTCCACCATTAGAGGGATATATGGAATTCTATACAAAGATAATAATGCAAAATCCATGGTCAGTATGTTCCCTGGTATAAAAACCTATGAACTAAAGAAACTTCTGAAAGGATGCCTAAGTAAAACCGACAATTCATTGGTCATTTGCAGATAGGGGTAAATCACATACTTTCCACAGAAAGGGAAAGGATCTTGGGGAACTACAAATAATAAATGAGATAAAACTATACACAAAAGACACTATTATATCTGGCATTTTACACACATTCGACAGATATCAGTAAAAAAATTCCAAAATCATTGAACTAAATATTAGACTACTGGAATAGTGCCTAAAGGAATGGATCGGGTTTATAGATACACATACCATTTTCAGAAATAGCTTCTTGTATAAAAATGATGAGCTACACTTAAATAAAATGGGGTCTAGACTTCTTGGAAATACTTTAAAAAAAAATCATTGCTAACCACTCAAACTGGACACAGAGGGGGATAGAAAAACAAAGGGCTCAATAAAGCTGGAAATATTGGATAAAATGAAGCAAATAGATAACAAGATCAACTGTGAACCAGTAAATTGCCTTTTGGCAAATGTTAGAAGTCTCAATGGTAAATTTGAGAAGTTTAAACTTCTTCTGAGAGAAAAGGATATTAAAATTGCAATCCTGATGGAAACCTGGTGGGAAGAAGGAGATACACGAGGAAAGGATATTAATGGTTATAATTTATACAAAAAAATATAGGAAATATAGGAAAGGCAGAGGGGTGGCACTTTATATACATGAATCCTTGCAAAGTTTAGAAATAAACAGAGAATAAAGGATGGGGAAGTGTGTGTTATGAGAATCTAATGCTCACCCAAGGTGTGGGATGCTACATAAACCCCGAGGGCGAAGCCCAAGGGGTTTATCAAAGCATCCCACACCGAGGGTGAGCATTAAATTTGAATATGACACACTTCACCATCTTTTATTTTTTATAATAAAAGGTCAGCAATTTTTCTCCTGCTTGAATTCAGTGTTCACACACACACACACTCTCTCACACACACACACTCTCTCTCTCACACGTGCACACACACACACACACACACTCTCTCTCTCTCTTACAAACACAGACACACACACACAATGTCTGACTTCATCTGTCTTCTGCCCTCTACCTCCCTTCCTTAACATAGTTCTTTTTTTGTTTCTGTTTTGTTTGTACCTTACAGCTTGTCTCTGACCTGATCGTGTCTACCACACTTCCCTGGCAAGCTCCCTTGTAGCTCTAGTCATTTTGTCCCGAAATGGACAAATAGCAGGATCAACCAGATATTTTGCTGGGGAAAAGGCTGGATCAACCAGATACATGAAATAAATAAAAAAAAAAGGATGGACGCGTCTTGTTTTGGAGGCTTCACGGGACGCGAGAGATGGAGCCACCATGTTTGTAAGACAGTTTAGCCTGCCCCCACGCCGAACATAATCCAATGAGTGAGCGTCACCGACTGGGTGACTGGGCGCGTGAATGTCATAATAACCAGCCGGTTATTACGGCAAATAGCAACTGGTTCAGCCCATAGAAAAAATTGCTGACCAGTAATTATATGATGAATATCTTCATATAGAACATCTGTCAATTAAATTAATTCCTGTAGGTGCTCCTAAAATCATATTAAAAGTTCTATATTGTCCACCTTCAATTACCAAAGAGAATGATCAAGAAATCCTAGATTACTCGGAATTTTTTGAATCCATCTGAAAACATCATTTTGGAAGGATATTTAAATCTCCCAGGAATAGATTGGGAAAAGCAAACCACCAAACTAAATACAGTAAAGGATTACTTAGGCATATTCAATCAATTTGGGTTATCAAATTGTGAAACAAAACACTAGGGGAAATAATTTATTGGATGTAATCTTGACTAACAGGGGGGACACCTTAACTAATATAAGGTGGGACCACCATTAGGTAATAATGACCATCAGATCATCTATTACAAATGGCTGACTTGCCATTAAAAAAGACTGAGGAAACTAATATTCCAACTTTCAAGAAAGCTAATTTTGAGCAAATTAGAAAGGCTATTAAAAATTGGGACTGGAAAGCAGAATTTCAAAATAAATCTCTTGATGAAATGTGGAAAATATTGATAAGATAAAAATTGAAACAAATAAAAACATAAAATACATATCTAAATATAGTAAAAAAGGAAAAAATCCAAGATGGCTACATCTAAGACTTCAAAAACATATTAAATTAAACAACAAAATGTATAAACAAATGAAGCAAAATAAAAATAGTCAACATACATATAGGGAACAACAAAAGAAAGTAAAAAAAGCTATAAAATTGGCAAAGGCCACATTTGAGAAAAAACTAGCTATAAATAGTGCCGAAAACTACAAATGTTTTTATTCTTATATCAATACTTAAAAAGGAAATAAACAAAATATAGGACCGTTTAGGGATGTACATGGGGAAGTTCTAAAGGAAAAGGATATGGCAAATGTACAAAAAAAAATATTTCAGTTCAGTGTTCAGTCACAAAGATAAACAAACTAAGGGAAATAAATACATAAATTCCAAAATAAACCAAATACAAATAGATATTAAGGAAGTAACAATGAGATTGATAAAAATAAATAGAAATAAATCCCCAGGACCGGAAGACATCCTCCCAAGAGTAATCTCTGAGATTGCATCAGTTATAGCTCCATCTGTGACATATGTTTTTGAGAAATCCTTGGATAGTGGGGAGGTGGTTTCTAAATGGAGGAATGCCCATGTCGTACTAATATATAAAAAAGGTAAGAAGGATTCCCCAGAAAATTATAGACCAGTGAGCCTGACATCCGTTCTGGGAAAGATACTAGAGGGAATAATCAAAGAACATATTCTTCAAAAACAATCTGAAAATCAAAATTTTGATCCTAACCAACATGGCTTTACAAAGGCAAGATCTTGCCAAACAAATCTGCTCCAATTTTATGAAAAAGTAAGTAAGACATTGGATGAGGGGAACACTGTGGATGCGGTACAATTGGATTTTTCTAAAGCTTTTGATAAGCTTCCACATCCTGAACTAATTGAGTCACTCTATGTACATAATATCCAAAATAATATTATCAACTGGGTTAGATCGTGGTTAGAAAATAGAAGGCAGAGGGTTACGGTAAATGGTGTTTTATCAGATTGAATATCGGTGTCTAGTGGAGTGCCACAGGGATCAGTATTGGGGCCCTGTCTGTTTAATTTGTATATATCCACCTTACAGTGTAAGACAGACAATATTTGGGTTGCAAAATTTGTGGACAACTGTCGAGTGGGTAGCATTGTAAAATCAAAACAAGATCAAAATAAGCCACAACATTTCCTAGATTATATTAAGCAATGGACAGAAAAATATAAGCTTACATTGAATGGGGAAAGTGTATACACATTCTAAAAACTTAAAAAAAAACATTTAAATTGCAAAGGCAAATTATGAGAATAAATTAGCTTCTTCAGTCAGCCAAAACTACAAAGTATTTGACTCATACATTAATAATAAAAAAAGTAATTCACATAATGTAGGACCTTTAAAAAGTCAAAATGGGGAATTAACATCCAATGAAAACTCGATGGCTAACCTACTTAATGTATACTTTTCATCTGTATTTACTAACAAAGTAGGTCAGGCAGTGTCAGTGGCTCAGTAGGTAGCACACTCGCCTCTGAGGCCGGGAGATCAGAGGGCTGTGGGTTCAGTTCCCACATCTGGCACTCGGGTTAATATCCCAATACTGACACTGTAGTGCAGCATGAAGGGGGTGCTGCATTTCTGAGGTGCTGTCTTTCAAATGAGACGTTAAACCAAGGTCCCATCTGTCTGGATTGGTGGTAGTTCAGGTGGATGCTAAAGATCCCATGGCACTTATTGAAACAGAGTAGGGGAATTTCCCAGGTGTCCTGGCCAAATTTCTCCCATTCACTAAATAAATAAAATTACCACCAACAGCTTAATCTGGTTCAATTTCGGTTGCCTACCATCTGTACCCCCGGTTGCCCCTGAAAAAGGGACTTCTAGGCCCAGTGGGCTTACCAGGTCAATAAAATTCAATAAATAATTAGGTAACATTCAGAGCTTACAGGTCACTGATGTAACATATCAACAAAGGATAATAATAGACTCAACTTATGTAGAGGCTAGACTAAAAAGAATTGATCCTAATAAATCACCAGGACCAGGACTTTCACACCCAAGAGTATTAAAAGAACTAAGCAACCAAATTGCAGAACCCCTGACATATATTTCAGGTTTCTCTGGATAGAGGAGAGGTAGTGGATAACTGGAGAAGGGCTACTGTAATTCCCTTATTTAAAAAGGGGGCACAATCTGACCTGGCTAATTATAGACCAGTAAGCCTGACCGCTATCCCATCAAAAATATTAGAGTGTTTATTAAAAGATAATATACTAGATACCTTAAATCAAAATGACTTAGTGGACAGCACACAACATGGTTTTGTCAAGGGCAGGTCTGTCAACCAAACATGCTGAAGTTTTATGACAAAGTGGTAAGGGAGCTTGACGATGAGAGGGCACTGGATGTGGCCTTCCTGTATTTTTCAAAGGCTTTTGACAAGCTACTACACCCTGGACTATTGCCAGCCATGAGTAATGCAGGTATCCAATATCCAATAATAGGCTGGGTGCAATGTTGGTTAACTAACAGAAATCGAAGAGTTAGTATAAAAGGTTCATATTCTACATGGACAGAGGTGACAAGCGGAGTCCCCCAGGGTTCAGTATTGGGACCCTATCTCTTTAACTTATATACAGGTATATCTACACTACAATATGATAAAGAGGATGTTTGGTTATGCAAATTTGCACATGATTGCAGGTTGGGGGCTATAGTTGCTAGAAAGTCCACAAATTCTATGTTACAAACAGCACTAGATCATGTATCCAGATGGACAAACAAGGCTGAATTATCATTAAACATAGATAAATGTGCACCCTGGGGGACTCCGCTTGTCACCTCTGTTTATCTGGGGAGAAACAACCCTGAGCAGAAGTATCTTCTAGATAATAAGCTGTTAAGAACCACATTGGAGGAAAGAGATTTGGGAATCATGGTGTCAAAGGACAAGAAATTCACAACACATTGTAGGCAGATATTTCAGAAGGGGAATATCTTAAATTGCATTTTTAGGCATATTAACGCAAGAAGTAGAGAGGTTATTATGCCTCTTTACATATATTTGGTGAGGCCTGTATTGGAGTATGGAGCTCAGGTTTTGGTCTCCCTATAATAAGGGAGACGTAGCCCTGTTGGAGAGGATTCAAAAGAGGGCCACTAAAGGAATAGTGAACATGAAAGATAAATCATACCAAGACAGGCTAGACAAATTAAATATGTTTTCCCTTGAGTATAGGAGGAAAAGGGGAGATAAGTATTTAGTGTACAAGGCATGGACAAAAAATGACTTATGGGAAAATGTGGGCCTAGAAACAACTAATAAAGTATATAATACTAGATCCCACCCATTACAGTTAAAAGCTAGACAATCAAGGCTTTTGGGACTAAAGACTTGGTTTAACCAAAGGGTGGTGTACGATTGGAATAGATTACCCACTGAGGTGGTGGCTAGTGGCACCACACAGTCTTTTAAACACAATCTGGACAAATTTTATAATTTATTTATTTTATTTTATTTATTTCAATTCTAGGATTACAATTACCATTGAGCCCAGGGCTCTTTTACAAAGGTCCCACGTCAAGACATTGGTATCACATAACAATAGACAAAATTGTTACACAAATAAGGGTAAAGGATATCAAATTAATTTTGAACAGACAGGGAGAGGGTAAAGTGGAAAGGAAGAGGACAAGGGAGGTAGAAAGAAATAGGAGGGGCAAAGGCGGGAGGCAAGAAAATGAGAAGAGAGGAGAGGTGGGGGTAGGTAAGGATATGGAGAGGGGGGTGGGGTGAAGCAGCCAGGAAGGTGGCATTGTCAGGTGTTGGAGAGTGGATGGAGCAAAGGCCAAACTAGGGCCAGTGCGTTATGTAAGGAGCTAGATATAGGAGAGCGGTAACGGAGCGGTGTTGCCTAGACGTTATCCATGACAGTCGCAGATGCTGGAAGCGAACAGGGTGTTTTGGAGCCTGGATTTGAAGGTCCCTAGCCCAGTAGTATTGATAGTATTATTGGCAAGACCGCTAAACCAAGTGGGTGCCCTGTAGGTGAATGAACGCTGGCCAATGGCTGTGCGGCAGCGAGGGATACGAAAAAGTTGTGGCTTTGATCCTCTTGTAATTCTGGAGCTAGTTTTCATTTGAAGGAGTGAACAGACCCTGGAGGGGCAGTTCCCAACTGTATTTTCTTAGCAACCACGCAGGTTTGGTACTGAATTCTATTATCAAGTGGAAGCCAGCTATCTTGTGAGTAGAGGTCACAGGTGTGTGTGAGCCGTTCGGCCCCAGTGATGAGTCGACAGGCCTTGTTTAGGGTGGTAGTAATCCTTTTGAGTGCAGTGGTAGTGGCAGTGCCATAGATGACAAGACCATAGTCAATCTGGGAGATGATGGAGCTTTGAACTGCGGCAAAGAGGATCTCTTTAGTCAGGTGCCGATGAAGCCGGTAGAGTAAGCCCAGTCTAGCATTCACAGTTTTAGCGACATTGGTTATATGGGTTCCAAAGGACAGGTGTGGGTCTAAGGTGATTCCTAGGTATCTGAAGGAGTCAACCTGCTCCCTCCCCGATGCAGGTGTTTAAGGAGAGTTGGTGGTGTTTGTGCTTGTTTTGGTGGCTGCTAAAAATCATGGTCTTTGTTTTTTTCTGGTTAAGGATTAACTTATGTTTTTTGAACCAGCTTTCAACAGAGGTGAAGCCATGTTGAAGGGTTTGTTGCAGGTGGCTTGGGTCATGATGAGAGGCAAGAATCACCGCGTCATCTGCATAAAGTATGAGTTGCTGAGAGGTGGAGTCGGGGAAGGAGTTGAGGAACAGGCTGAACAGCAATGGCCCAGGATGGAGCCTTGGGGGACACCGGAGCAAACCTGTTTAGTGTTGGAGACCATGCCTGATATTTTTACACATTGGGACCTGTTGTCAAGATAGCTATTGAACCATTTCACTGATTCCACAGAGAGGCCAATGTTCAGTAGCTGATGAAGCAGGAGGCGGTGGTGGACAGTGTCAAAAGCCTTTGACAGGTCAATGAATGTTAGGCAACCCTGATCAAGGGAGTTGTGTATGGCTCCCGTAAACTCAAGAAGTGCTGTGGCAGTGCTGTGTCCTTTTCTAAATCCGTGTTGCTGCTGGCAAAGAATGTTGTGCTTGTCCAGATGATTGGTGAGCTGGTCTGCTACTATTCATTCCAGGGCCTTAGAGAGGGGTGGCAGGATAGAGACAGGTCGGTAATTCACATGGGAGGTCCGGTCACCACCTTTGTGGTTAGGTGTGACAGTTGCTGCCTTCCATTTGTCAGGGAATTGGCTGAGAGAGAGGGAGAGATTAAAGATCCTGGTGAGAGGCCCCAGAACCTCGTCTAGAGTGAGGGACAGAAGTTTGAGGTCCGGTGTGTCAGCACTTGCTCTAGTGTTTTTGATGGCTTTGGAAATGTATTTCCTGATGGTATTTTTGTTTACCACTCTGAAGTAGAAAGGGAGACAATTTTTAGGTGATGACTGATGGGTGGGAATGGGGGGGTCACTGTCGTTGAAAAAGTCAGGGGGGAGGATGCTGCTGAGGTTGGTGAAGGCATCATTAAAGGTGTTGTCTATGACTTTTAGGTCCAGGATAGTATTCTCATTTATTGTGATAGCAGTAGGGGGTGATTTGGACTCCTTCCCGGTAACATCTTTAATGTTATTCCAGAATACTCTTGCATTTCCCCATGTATCAGCGAGTGCAGTCTTGTAGTATTCAGATTTCTGTTGGCATATGGATTTGGTGCAATCATTTCTAGCTCTTTTGAAATTTTGGATGTCCACCTGTTTTCCTGTTTCTCTGGCTAGTTCCCAGAGGTGGTCCCTGTGTTTCAGCTTCTTTAAGAGGGACCTCATGAACCAAGGATTGCAGAGGGGTTTAATTTTCTGCTTTTTTGGCAGGGCAAAGATGTTACAAGCTTCATTGAAAATACGTATGAATTGATCAAGGGCTGAAATTGCATCGGGGGCCAGGTTGATGGGGGACCAGTCTTGATTTAGTAGGTGTGATTTTAGGTGGGCTAGCATCCCACGGGGTAGGACTCTGCTGAGGATGACCTTTGGTGGAGATTTCCAGAATTTGTTTGACCAGGTGCAGCTGACGGGGGAATGGTCGCTGAGAAAGTCAGGCAGTACGGTGAAGCTAGTGATCCGGGAGGGGTGAGTAGTCAGGATCCAGTCCAGTAAAGTGCTGGTGCCAGTTTTGTAGCTCATTCTAGTTGTGGAGTCCAATATCTGTGTGAGGTTTGCTGATGTGACCATGTCCCTGATGTTGCCAGCATCAGGTCCCAACCAGTTTGTGTTGAAGTCACCAAGTGTGACGACTTCGGAGTCGGGTGGGAGTGATTTGATGTACTCCAGTACTGCATGGAGGCCCAGTCCCTGTTCTTTCGGGGGTATATAAACGATGATGACTGAGAGGGCTTTGTGCTGAGCTCCAAGCAGGATTTTGATATGCAATAGCTGGGCATTTGGTGTTGGTAGGTCAGTGTGGGCAGTGTGCCCCATCAGGTTGTCTTTTAGGTAAAGGGCGCAGCCCCCTCCTCGTTTTGATTTTCGGTCAAGCCTAAAGATAGTGTAGCCAGGGATGGAGATTGTATGATCAGGAACCAAGGGGCTGAGCCAGGTTTCTGCTACCGCCAGGATGTCGGGCTGGTGGACAGTTGCGAAGGCTTGTAGGTGATCAAATTTAGATAATAAACTGCAGATGTTCAGGCAGATAATGGAGAGAGCACCAAGGAGCTTAGTTTGGGTGGAGTTCATGGCAGCTCGAGGGCCAGGGTTAGGGTGAATGTTTCCAGATAATAGCAGGAGTAGGAGAAGGAGTTTCAGGGTGGCCAGGTGCAGTTTCCTACAGGAGAACTTGCAGTACTTGACTGGGGAGAGTTTGTTTGCGGAAGTTTTGTGCATGCAAAACAGGAGCATAGTGAGCTGTGGTGATAGCGGGGCACACTGCACCCTGGTATGAAGGTGTGGGTACAATGTGGTATGGTGAGCCCTAGGGGTGAGAAAGTTGTCAGATAGCGTGGTGCAAGTGTGGCTATAGCAGAGATTATGCTTGTAGCTATGCGGGGGGATAGAAAGCAGGATGGAGGGAGCTGTAGCAATGGGGTGAGGGCAAAAAGGAGGAGAGGGAGGCAGGTGATAGTAGGTAAGGAAGGTATAGTTTGTGGAGGGAGAAGAGAGAAAGGAGCTGCGAGGGAGGCTGAGGTGGATGTACTACAACGTGAGGGCAGAGGAAGCAAGAGAAAAAAGGGGATTTAGGCAGGTAGGTGAGCGAGTGGGGGGGGCAGTTCAGTCCTCAAGAGCAGGGGACAGAGAGAGTTACAGGAGGGCAGTAGAAATTAGGCAGGAAGTATAACTCAGCAAAAATACAGTCCTCTGATTCGGCAGTGCACAGCAGAAGTAAAATATAGATAGAACAGTCGTTGGATTTGGTAGTAAACAGTGTACACTATCAGCAGATAAACAAATTGTTTTTTTTTTAGCAACCACAGGGCAGCTACGCTCGCGGCAGAAAATAACAGTCTAGCCCCCCGGTCTGTAGGAGACCAGGAGATAGTGAGGTCAGTGCCGTGACAAAAACTGTGGCAGAGCTCAATGCTAGTCTATGGGCACAGCAGCCCTCAGCCCGGCCATGGAGTCAGTGGTAGCTGCAGCCAATCATGACCAGGCAGAGAGAGCAAGGACCAATCGGGGTACAGCTCTGAGCGTGCTGGGCCAGTGGTGGCACACACGGCTTTCTCGGACTGAGGTGGGCTTCCTTAACCATCGCCGTGGATCAGGGAGGCAGCCAGAGGTTGCAGGAGCCAGATATGTTGGCTGAGTGGCAGAGCTGCTGTGTCTGGTAGCAAGGGTGTAAGGTTCAAAGCCTGCAGTGACACCAAGGATATTATTTTAGAAGGCTATGCGGGTTAGAGGCTTTGAGAGCCTTAAAACCTATAGCTAACAACAGTCTGAATGTGATAGCTGAGTGGTAGACCCGCTGATTGTAGTAGTAAGGGTGCATGGTTTGATGCCTGCAGTGGCACCAAGAATAAAATTTTGGCAGACTATCAGGGTTAGAAGCTTTGAGAGTCTTAGAGTATAGCTGACAATAGTCTGATACGATGGCTGAGTGGTAGAGTTGCTGACTCTGGTTGCAAGAGGTGCAGGGCTTGAGGCCTGCAGTGATACCAAGAGAGAAAAAATAAATATTTTTAGCAGACTATGGGAGTCAGAGACTGAGAGTCTTAGAAAGTAAGGATAAAATAAAATAGCAAGATATGATGGTTAAGTGGTAGAGCTGCAGACTCTGACAGCAAGGGTACTGGGTCTGAGACCTGCAGTGGGAGAGAGGGCCAGTATTTTTCTTTCTAGGTAAGGAGAAGGAAGGGTTAAATGCTAAAAAATAGAGGTAGATAGTGGCCTGGTTCGTTGGCTTAGTGGATGGGCTACAGACTTTGGAGTCATGGGTGCAGTGTTTGAGACTTGCAAGGGGACTACTGGTGGGCCAATGGGAAAGGAGGTGAAAAGGAGGGAGTAGAGATTAGAGGAGAAGAGAAAGGCAGCAGAAAGGATTAGGAGAGAAGAAGGAGTGCAGCAACCCCTAGTGGTCGGAGTGTATAAGCTGCAAATGGGAAAGTGGACACAAAATAGGGGTAGGTCACGTGATGTGTCATGTGACCTGTAGGCAACAATAAATGGAGCGACACCCCAGGGTGGGTGGTGTGGACAGGGTAAGATCTCTCCACAAGCAGGCTGGAGGGAAGGAGGCTTTACCTCCTAAGGCTCTCAGCAATCCCCTGTTCCAAGCTCCTCAGGTGGGCAGTGTTCTAATGTTATTTAAATATACAGTGAGCATAATGGATGTAAGTCTTCAGGCTCAGTATAATTCCTATGATTCCTATGATAGTGCTTCATATGGGCAAAAAGAATCCAGAGTTTGGGTACAGCATGGGAAAGGAGCTACTGAAAACATCTGTAGCAGAAAGAGATTTGGATGCAATTATTAAAAATGACCTTACCTTTGGTACACGTTGAGAACTGATGATAAACAAAGCCAATAAGACACTATATTGTATTTTAAGGCATATTGTGAGTAGAGACAGGGAGGTCCTGATGCCACTCTATGAGTTATTGGTGAGAACTCAACTTGAGAATTGTTCTCAGGTTTGGGCACCATATAAGAGGGGAGAGATTGAAAGAGTGGAGAAAGTGCAGAGAAGAGCAACTAGAGCAGTGAAGGGTTTTGAGCAGCTGACTTGTGAGGAGAGAATGAGGAAACTAAATCTCTATTCACTCACATATAGACGTTGGAGAGGTGACATGATCTTGTTATATAAATCAATTCAGGACCATACGCTGAGAAAAGACCTGGGGCTGGTAGTTAGCAAAAAAAATATAGTGCTAAAACACATAATTTACAGATAGAGCAACAAAGATGGAGACTACTAAAATGTAAATACTGGTTTAGTGAGATGATATGAATATATATATATATATATATATATATATATGTGTGTGTGTGTATATATATATATATATATATATATATACAAATATGAATAAAACCTTTTATAGGTACATTAGGGAGCATTGAAAGGTTAAGGGAGGAATAGTGAAGATTAATAAGGGAGAGGGGAGGTGGGCAGAGGGAGACAGTGAAAAGGCAGAGCTACTGAATGAATACTTTTGCTCAGTATTCACAAAAGAAGATAAGGAGGAGTTACCTAAACCAGACAACAGAAGCACTCTGGGTAGGGGGGGGTTGACACGAGTCCATTTACAGAACAAAGAGTCCTGAAAGAACTCCTAAAACTCAAGGTGGACAAAGCAATGGGGCCTGACAGGATTCACCCCAGAATCCTAAAAGAACTAAGGGAGGACCTAGTGACACCACTGACCACACTTTTTAACAAATCATGGGAGGATAGGGTGGTACCTGAGGACTGGAGGAGGGGACATGTGATTCCCCTTCACAAAAGTGGGAGCAAGGCAGAAGTAGGAAACTACAGATCTGTAAGTTTGACCTCAGTGGTAGGGAAAATGATGAAATCACTTCTGAAAGAAAGAATTGTTGAGTACCTAGAGGCCAGCGGGGCACAGGACCCAAAGCAGCATGGATTACAGCAGGAAGGTCATGTCAGAAGAATCTAATAGATTTCTTTGACTGGGTGACCAAAGTAATAGACCAGAGAGGGCTGTGGATATGGCCTACCTAGACTTTAGCAAGGCATTTGATACAGTCCGCACAAAAGATTAATAATCAAGTTAGCCAGCCTGGGAGTGGGTCCCAGGGTGGTAGCCTGGTAGCAAACTGGCTGCAAAACAGGACACAGAAGGTAATAGTGAATGGAACACATTCCAAGAAAGGGGGTCACTAGTGGAGTATCTCAGGGCTCAGTACTGGGTCCAGTTCTTTTAACATCTTTATAGGTGACATTGCAGAGGGTCTGAGGGAAAGGTATGCCTCTTTGCAGATGACACAAAGATCTGTAACAGAGTTGATACACAGGGGGCTAGAAAGGATGAGAAGGACTTGGCAAGGTTGGAGGAATGGTCAGACATATGGCAACGTAGATTCAATGCAAAGAAGTGCAAAGTAATGCACCTGGGAAATAAAAACCCAGGAGAAGAGTACACAATAGCAGGGGAGCTACTAACAACAACAAAAATGGAAAGAGACCTGGGGGTAGTCATATCAGATGATCTAAAGGTTGGTAAGCAATGTGAGAAGTCAGTAAGGAGAGCCAGGGGGATACTGGGATGCATAGGAAGGGTCATCACAAGTAGAAAAAGGGAAGTGGTTATCCCTCTGTACAGACAGTTGGTGAGTCCCCATCTGGAGTACTGTATGCAGTTTTGGAGACCTCATCTATACAAGGACATAGACAGGATGGAAGCAGTCCAGAGGAGGGCAACTAAAATGTTGCAGGGTCTGCATCAGAAACCATATGAAGAGAGACTGAGAGAGCTTAATATGTATACCCTTGATGAAAGGAGGGATGGGGGGGGCATGATAGTACCTGAAGGGAATCAACAAAGTCTAGGAGGGTAGCATCTTTCAGAAAAAGAGATGTGTAAGAACAAGGGAGCACAATTTAAAGATAGAGGGGGGGGCTCAGGGGTAATATGAGGAAAATTTTTTTCACGGAGAGAGTGATGGATACATGGAACCACCTTCCTGGGGAGGTTGTTGGGTCTAAAACAGTGGGGGAATTCAAACATGCATGGGACAGAGATAAGGAAATTGTAGTGCGGGGTGGCAGGAAGTAGGCTGTTGGTTAACTAGAATCTACAGCTTATCCAGTAGGTAGTGAAATGGGCAGACTGGGTGGGCCACGTGGTCCTTATCTGCCATCAAAGTCTATGTTTCTATGTTTCTATATGCCAGATGTTAACTGGAGCACCTTTGCTGCAGGCACATCCAGGAGCAGGGTCATTCTTGATGCCCTACAGAGGGCATGCCTCAAACAGCTAGTATTGGAACCCACTCAGGAGGCAGCAATCTTAGACCTGGTACTCTCAAATGGGGATGGAGAAAGAATCTCAGATTTAGATGTGGGTAGCCATCTGGGAACAAGTGACCACCAAACAGTGTGGTTCACGATAAACACAGCCATACAATCAAGCCATAAAAAAGCAAGAGTATTGGAGTTTAGGAGGGCTGACTTGGGGAAAATGAAAGAGTGCATCAGAAAAGCACTAGCACACAGGCAAAAAGGAGGGATGGAGGAACAATGGGGAGTAATCAAAACAGCCATCGCAGAGCTAACAAGCCTTTGTGTAAAACAAATCAGCAAAACACAACAAAGGAAAAAACCACTATGGTTCTCAAAAGAGGTGGCGGGGAAGGTTAAGAAGAAAAGGATAGCATTCAGGAAATATAAGGAAACACAGAAGGAGCAGGACAAAGAACTTTATCAGTTAAAGCAGAAAGAGGCTGGGAAGGCAGTCTGAATAACAAAGGCCCAAACCAAGGAAAGGATAGCCAACTCTGTTAAGAAGGGGGATAAGACCTTTTATAAGTACAGTAGAGAGCGAAGAAAGACCAAAGGAGGGATACTGAGGCTTAATAAATGGGAGGGAATGTGGGTAGAGGGTGACAGTGAAAAAGCAGGGATACTGAATGAATATTTTTGCTCAGTATTCACAAAGAAGGAGGAGGGGAAGGTACCTAAACCAAACAAGAGAAACACTCTGAAGACGGGGGTAGATACCAGTCCAATTACAGAAGAAAGGGTTCTGAAAGAACTAATAAAATTTAAGGTGGACAAAGCAATGGGGCCTGATGGGATTCCCTCAAGAATTCTAAAAGAACTAAGGGTAGAACTAGTGACACTGCTGACTACTCTCTTTAACAAATCATGGGAGGATGAGGTGGTACCTGAGTACTGGAGGAGGGTGGATGTGATTCCT
Source organism: Neoceratodus forsteri (assembly GCA_016271365.2). NCBI lineage: Eukaryota > Metazoa > Chordata > Ceratodontiformes > Ceratodontidae > Neoceratodus > Neoceratodus forsteri. The sequence goes on along the minus strand of JADMNL010000023.1, from coordinate 123,081,754 downwards.
CTTCACAAAAGTGGGAGCAGGACAGAGGCAGGAAACTACAGACCAGTTAGTTTGACCTCAGTAGTAGGGAATATGATGGAATCACTTCTGAAGGAAAGAATTTTTAAATACCTAGAGGCCAGTGGGGCACAGGACCCAAGGCAGCATGGATTCACAATGGGAAGGTTGTGTCAGACGAATCTAATAGATTTCTTTGACTGGGTGACTAAAGTAGTAGACCAGGGAGGGGCTGTGGACATGGCTTACCTAGATTTTAGCAAGGCATTTGATACAGTCCCACACAAAAGATTAATACACAAGTTAGCCAGCCTTGGAGTGGGTCCCAAGGTGGTAGCCTGGATAAAAAATTGGCTAGACAACAGGACGCAAAGGGTAGTAGTAAATGGAGTCCACAGTGAAGAAAGGAGGGTTACTAGCGGGGTACCGCAGGATTCAAGACTGGGACCGGTCCTTTTTAATGTCTTTATAAGTGACATTGCAGAGGAACTGGAAGGAAACGCATGTCTCTTTGCAGATGACACAAAGATCTGCAACACGGTTGATACACAAGATGGAGTGGAAAGGATGAGAAGGGACTTGGCAAGGTTGGAGGAATGGTCAAATGTATGGCAGCTCAGATTCAATGCAAAGAGGTGCAAGGTAATGCACCTGGGAAACAAAAACTCAGAGGAAGAGTACACAGTGGGGGGTGAGATACTGACAATAGTAAAAATGGAAAGGAACCAGGGGGTAATCATATCAGATGACCTAAAGGTGGGCAAGCAATGTAAGAAGGCAGTAAGGAAGGCTGGGGAGATACTGGGATGCATAGGGAGAGGCATCGATAGTAGAAAACAGGAAGTTATTATCCCTCTGTACAGACAGTTGGTGAGACCCCATCTGGAATACTGTGTGCAGTTCTGGAGACCCCATCTCCGCAAAGATATAGACAGAGTGGAGGCTGTCCAGAGGAGGGCAACCAAAATGATGCAGGGTCTGCACCAGAAGACATATGAAGAAAGACTAAAGGAGCTTAATATGTATACCCTTGAGGAAAGAAGGGAGAGAGGGGACATGATAGAAACTTTCAAGTACCTGAAGGGAATCAGCAAAGTCCAAGAGGGTAGCATCTTTCAGAAAAAGAGATGTGCAAGTGTAACCCCCTTGTTACCCGGGGTTACTAGAATCCCAGTAAGACCTAGTGGTAGGCAGGGAAGGCAGCTTGTGAAACTCCAGTTAAATGTATTTCACACTATCTCACTCTGTTCTCAGTCTCAGCTGAGACTGAGGGATGACATCACCAATAGAACTATCGCAGCTGCATGAGCCACATTGGAATCTGCAGCAAAGGGAGTTGGATAGAACGTTGGGAGGTTTTTGAAGTCAGTCTTCAGTTCAGTCTTCAGTGAGTGTGTGTGAAGTTGGGAGCTTGCTGAGAAAGCAGCTCAGTGAAGGCTCAAGGTGCCTCAGCCCTGACAGAGGGCTACTTTTAAGTAAATAGGGTGTGTGTATCCACCTTAAAGAGAGACACAGAAGATAACTGAAGTGGTGGAGACCGCTGTTTTCCGGTCTCAGTGCCACCTCCCTCTGGGGGGAGGGCAGGAAAGGTTTCCCTGCAGATTTCTGGGGCAACCCCCTAGTTCTGCTTGTGAAGGAAAAGCTGCCTGTGTGTTCCAGTGTTTATTTGGGAGAACAAGAAGTGACTTGGCAAGGTTGGAGGAATGGTCAAATGTATGGCAGCTCAGATTCAATGCAAAGAGGTGCAAAGTAATGCACCTGGGAATCAAAAACCCAGGGGAAGAGTACACAATGGGGGGTGAGATACTGACAATAGTAAAAATGGAAAGGAACCAGGGGGTAATCATATCAGTCGCCTGTGGGGCACCTGCAATGTGAGGGTGAGTGTCTGCTCTTGCTAAAAGGGCCTATGTTTTTCACCCTGAGACTTGTGTGACAATGTGGGGATTGAACTACTAAATATTGGGAAGCCTACAGTAATGGGCTAAGCAAAGTAAAAGTAGGTTCAAGTCCAGAGCTTGTTGGGACGCAAATGATATGTAGAGGAGATGTGACAGACATCTACCCAGAATCTACATTTGAAAGTTCAGTAAAGGAATTGTTCAGTTTCCAGGGAAATGGCCGGGTATGGGCTGTGGGAGCTGGAGGTGGGTGGCCCCCCATCTTTAGTGACCAGGTCCACCTCTACGGATTTCTTCTGTAGATTTCTACTTTGCCTCAGGCACTTGGCCAGTGATGAGGGAAGTACCCAGAAGTGGAATTGTAAGGAAAATTCTCTGTAGGAGTCGAAGACTCTAGTGTGGTTTGGGGAGCCACAACGGGGATAATTGGTTCATTCCTCAAATGGACCATGGATCAAGTGGCCGGTGGGGGAGTCAGGCCAGTGGGGAAAACCCAAGTAGTGTAGAAGTCGGGCTGTGTGCCTGGTGGGTTTAGAGCCTGAGAACTGGAAATGGTGATAAAGTGTTCTGTTGTCTCTAATCTGCATTACCAGGAATGTAACCCAGTGGGGGGTCCGTCTGTGCTTTGTTTGTTCAGCTTGGATATGAATAAAAGCCACACTGAAGAATCCCATTCCTGGTTCTGGACATTACAGTTATTGCTTCCTGTGTTCAGATTTACTTGGGTGCCCCTGTTCAGAGTAGCCAAACCTAGGTTCCCCTGTGCCGAGTAACCTCATCCTCCCCGGACCCAGTCCCCACCAGGTACTGCTGTCAGTTTCAACAGCATGCCACCTGTTGTTTTGCTAAAAAGACAGGGGTGAGGGGTTACACAAAAACAAGGGGTCACAATTTGAAGATAGAGGGGGGATGGCTCAGAGGTAATGTGAGGAAGTATTTTTTTCACAGAGAGGGTGTGGATGCATGGAACAGCCTCCCCGAGGAGGTAGTGGAGTCAAGAACAGTGGGGGAATTCAAGAATGCATGGGACAGACATAAGGCAGTCCTAGTGGGGGGGTAAGAGGAAGTAAGCTGTTAGTTAACTAGGATCTTATCTTAGCTTATCTGTTAGGTAGGAAAATGGGCAGACTAGGTGGGTCAAGTGGTCCTTATCTGCCGTCAAATTCTATGTTTCTATGTAGTTCCCCATTCGAATGCACTTCCAAAAGTAGTGGTAGATAGTCCTTCATTAGAAATATTCAAAAACAGATTGGACACCTACAGTCAAAATAAAAGTTATGAGTTTCAAATTACCAACATTCTATTAAATTAGGGTATACGGCAAGCAAAATGGGCTTTGGTCCAGATGATGCTTTGTATTGACTATGATACTATGATCTGATTTGTTTTGCATTTAACCTGACTGTGTTTCCATTTTGTACCAGAAGCACTATACTGTTGTTACCTGCTGTGTCTAACCTTATTTTACAGGGGGTCGCCAGGGTTGGACTGGTGGAACCAACCCTGGTGGTAAGTGCAAACCAAGTGGGGATTTGTATACTGATTAGGGGTTATTGTAACTGTGTATTCTGTTAATTGTTTAGGCCACTAGAGGGGAAAGAGGGGGGTCACAGTGTCCCGGAGGGCTGTGCCCAGGTCAGCTATGCTTCCACCAACCTTGTCCTCTGGGTGGAGGTACCTGCTTTCGGTACCCAGGCCCCTTAACCTGCAACTAGTCATGCAGGCAGGGGTATAGCCCTTGGGATAGTGCCACCTAGGGGTTACAGAGGACTGCACTGGAAACATGATGCTACACTCAGCTTGGCTGGGAAAATAATTTTGTAAAATAAAAAAAAATTGCACAAAAGGTGTAAGTGGCAATGTGGAGGGAGCAGTTGGGGAAAAGAACTCAGTGGGCCAAGGGTCATTTTTCTTTCTTATTGTTGTATGTTTGTATATGTGTACAGGAACAAGAACATAACTGTTCACAAGAGCAGCCTACTTTAGGCAAAGGTTTAGGATGGTGTTTCTGCATACATATCTATTTCTGGGAAGCAGCAGCAGTTAGGATAGTACATATGTTAGAAATGAGAATGGGCTTCAACTCGACACGTTTCTCTGTCAACAAAGTTTTAAGAGGAGAGGAAGAAAGAGAGAGAGAGAGAGAGAGAGGCACAGGCTTGGGTTAATAAATTACAAAACAGGCATCTAAAAGAATTATCGTTAGAGACTAGTGGATACTCAAATGTTTGGATTTGGTGTGTATTTGGCCAATATGATCAGTGCTGTCCCCTACCCTCACTCATCTGGAGACTTGTTCGGTGCAGGGAGCCCATCCCTGTTGCTAGTATTCATCTGCCAGAGATCTATCACGCATTTCTGCACCAGAGACTGGATTGGCACAAGGAGCTGATAGATGCTGTCAACCCCATCCCCCAGAGACTGGACCTGCCCTGCACCCTCAAAGACTGAATTGGTGTCAGTAACCCATTCTAGGTGTCAGCAACACCCATGCCACTCAAGGATTGGGCCATCAGTGGGAGTCCATCTGTGGTCCTGACATGCCCCCAGAAATAATGCTTGCATCAGAATCCCATCCCTGGTGCCAAAAGACCTCCTCTCTAGCTAAGACCTTTCCAGCACCGGACCCCATCTCTAGTGCTCTTCCCCTCAACACCAACCAGAGACTGGAATGTCAACTTTTCTTCCCCTCAAAGATCAGGAACCATGGCTTGCCCTGACCCCTGGACAGCCAGCTGTGCACTCGTAGGCCCCGTAAAACAGTATGGCTGAGAGAAGGCGGTATCTGACACTTTTAACTGCTAAAAGGTGTGGGGTGTGGCAGCATTATCATTAGCGCAGGCATTTTTCCCTTATGGGAATCCCCAGCCACCCACATCATTATTTATGTTGCTGCACATGTTCAATTATCCTCGTGGGTGTGCCAGATGCTGTGTGGTCACCCACTGTGCCAGTTGTACCACTATCAGGCTTCTGCTAGGTGTCACTACATCAGCAGCCCAGGAAACTTTCCCACCCTATGAAGAGAGCCTCCACATGGATGCTTTGACCCCCCCTTCCCCCACCAAGCTCTGCTCCTGACGTCCCAGGCTCAGGGTGTAAACCCAGATCACCAGCATGAAGAGTGGCTCATAAATTCCATACTTTGGCCTGCAGCATGTCTATCCATGGGCACAGGAATGATCCAGGACTCTTGGATGATTCAGACTCTGCTACTCATTTTTCATATACATTCATTTGTTCATAATCACTCTTCAATCACATATTTTATTTCCTAGTTTCATAGCTTGTTTCTCAGAGAATCCAAAATATTTCATGTGAAGGAATGGCAGTCTTGGACCTCTCAATAGTACTAGTTTTTTTCTCTTCCTAAAGGTAGTTAATAAATCTGGCATATGGTGTCTTGGTCCAGGATGTTGCAGGCTGATAAATGTGTAAATACCCAGACTTTTTGTTCAGTCTTTTCTACAGCATAGTGTTCCCAGCTCCCCTTCTCTAAATAAGTTATGGGAATTGTTAAAATGCTTTATTAGAGAACAATGTCTATCTTTAGCAGCCTATAAAATGACAAATTCTATGGAGAGGCTATTAGCGGTAAAGGGGGATATTAAAAAGTGAGTAGCAGCACATTTCTATGCAGTTTAGGGAAGAGTATTTCAGAAGTTACATAACCACTGGCAAAAGTACAAAAATCTCTGCAGCAGACAGTCAATTTGTACACCTGCTCCGAGGATTTGTCCTAAGGTGACAAATTAGTAAATTGTTGGTCTTGAAATTGAAGCAGGAAAACGTAAATAAATTTTTGACGTGATGAATAATCTGGGAGAGGGTTGTGTACAGATCATGGAACTACTGAAAGAAGACAGAGAATTATTACACCAAATGAAAAACAAAACAAAAAAAAACAATCATTTTAAAGTAAAGAAAATCATCAACGGACTTGATGGTTCAACGTCTAAATTTCACATAATGTTTTGTAAGACACAGAGTACACTTGGCCAGTTCTGTCTGCCTCCACATTAGTCAGAACCGTGTCAGATAGTACAGCATTAACATAGCACATAATGTACCTATGCTGGGATTGCAACCTGTCAGGGCAAAAGGTTATTATGGAAATCACACAACTCAACAAGATCAAAAAATCATCTTAAATATTTGACAATAGCCATTTTGTAAGTGGAATAATACATGACACAGCAGGATTATGCTTTTGTCAATCTACTATATCTCCTGGTGATTTAAGCTCAAGGCAAACATCCACCATTCCTTACATTAACATAGCAGAATCCCCCCCCCCCCATCATGTATTATTCCTTACTTACTGGTAATCACTTCTAGACTATAATGTTTTGCCAGGTCCCTTTAAAGGCTTCCATACAGGCAGGAGTCTCACCCTTTGCACTTCTAATCATCCCATACTGCCTCTCTCTTTTTATTGTTTACTTTGTGTTAAACAAATTAGTAGGTATAGTAGAGAAGGCCTATGTCAAGATTGATTTTATCTGCAATGCAAGGTCATCTAATCATGTTAGCATTAAATGGAATTTTTTTTTTTTTTTTTTTTTTGAAATTCAATATTTTATTGAATTTACATTCCACATATCCAGAAAGGAAGCTACAGGATTGACTGTACACAATATTGGCTAGGATAGATACAGAGTAGCATACATCAGACTGTCTCTGGATCAATAAAACCAAAACAATACCAATGCCCCATGAACCCTCCCCCTTTATTCCCCCACCCTCCCCTGGGTGTGCCTCATAAACATAACAACACAAAAGAAATTTGTGAATTAGAGAATAACAGTTGGCATTTATCAGAGATGAATAAGACCAACCAATTAAGGCAAACAGAGACATGAACCTTCCATATTTCAATTTAAGTATAGGGCGCGTATAATTTACCTCATTTGCGATTAAATACATCCTTACAATTCTGGGAGCTAGCTATCAATCTCTCGGTATTGAAGCAAAGTGACATCTCCTTCAACCACTCTTCATGTGTTATAACTGATTGATCCACCCAATGCTTGAGAACCAATCTTTTAACCACAATAGAAATTAAGGCCATGTGAAATCTATGTTCTTTAATATTAATGGTAGAAAGCATCCCAAGGATACATATCTCTATAGTAAGTAGGTCTCCTAATCCCAATAAAGGATCTAGGTTAGATTGAATAGCATTCCAGAGTGGAGCCACCTTGCTACAATGTCAGAAAATGTGGATCAGGTTCCCTTCCAGATAAACCACATCTGGTACAGGTTGCCACAGGAAGCCTACCCAGCTTGGCTAGCTTAACCGGAGTGTAATACATATTATTTAGAATATGGTACTGAATAAGTCTGTGTCTATCTTGGGTAAGATACTTATGTAGGTCCTTCCAAACCTGACTCCAGTTGGGATTAACATCAGTCAGAAGGGAAGCCCAAACTTTAGAACCCAGAAGAGCATTCGGGAAATTGATTCCCAAAAGAAAAGAATAAATAGCCGATATACCATGGGGTTTACTGGCATATCTCTGTACCTGTTCCAAAAAGGGCTTAACTCGAGATTGTGATAGCGTGATTCCAAAATTGGACACCATAAGGTGTCTCAACTGAAACACTTTGAAAATATATTTCTGAGGGATGTTGAATTTAGCTATTATGTCTGGGGATGACAGGAGTGTGGTTTGACCATATAGGTCCTCTACTGAAACTTCCTGTAACTGAGGAAGCCAATCTGGAAAGAGTAATGAGCTCCCAATTTTAATATTTGGATTCTGAAAAAGGGGTGGAGCCATGTCTTTTTTATGTGAAATATTAAAACAATTCCAGCATTGCGCTAAAACCTTAATGGAAACTCCCACCACTGAGTCTTGTATGGAGTTTGGTAACGCAGAACAAGGAGAGAAAACTATTTCTGTAGAATTAAAGCCGTGAAGAGCAAGAAGTTTCCTTTCCAATTGTAGCCAGATAGGTAAGTAACCGTCACTTGTGTCTGAGAACCATCTTACCATTTTTGACAGATGGCTCGCCCAATAATAAAAGTTGAAATTGGGGAGACAAAGCCCCCCTAATTCCTTAGGGAGGCTAAGTTTGGTGAAAAAACACCTGGGAAATTTACCCGCCAGATAAATTTGGAAAGTACAGAGTGGAAATGATGAAAATAGGACAATGGGAGCCAGAGATTTAATAAATTTAGGGGATAAAAGAGACGAGGGAAGACATTCATTTTAACAATACTGATACGACCCCATATTGAGAGGGGGAGGCTTTCCCATCTTTGAAGGTCCTGTTGAATGTTCGTTATTAAGTCATCTAAATTAAACTTCCTAAAAGTCTCTGGGTCCTTGGTGAGATGAATGCCCAAATATTTAATAGAGTGGGGGGACCACTTCTTGCCTAGATGGGCAAAGTTAGCCTGGTGGGTAAGAGCATTTACAGGAAAAATTACAGTTTTCAACAAATTTGACTTATAGTTGGATACAAGTCTGAACTGTCTAATAATTTGTAATGCATGTGATAATGATATATTGGGATAAGCCAAATGGAGTAGGATGTCATCTGCATATACTGAGAAGGTTAAAGACTGTTGATATATTGTACAGCCCTTGAGCTGGGAAGCGCACTTGAGTCTACGTATAAGGGGTTCCAAATATAAATTGAAAAGAAAGGGAGATAAGGGACAGCCTTGCCTGGTGCCTGTAAATAAAGAGAACCTTGGTGAGAATACGCCATTACAATAAATTTTAGCAGAGGGAGCTTGATAAACTGTCTGTATCCATTGAATGAAAACTGTTGGAAAGCCCATTTTTTTGAGAGTAGCTCAGAGAAACTCCCAGCTTACTCTGTCAAAGGCTTTTTCTGCATCTAACAAGATTAAAGCCATGGGAATCTGGGAGTCCTGGGCAGCTTGGAAAATATGCAAAAGGGTCCGTAGGTGATCAGCTGAAGATCGACCCTGAACAAATCCCACCTGCTCAGGGCTCAACAGATGAGACCATACCCTCTTAATTCTGAGAGACAATATTTTTGTTAGGATTTTGATATCATAATTTAAAAGCGAGATTGGACAATAACTGGCGAGATCATCGTGCTGTTTATCAGGCTTCAGGATGAGAACTATTGTGGCTTCCAGCAGGGAAGGGTCCAGAGTATCCAAAGTGAACATATATTCAAATAAATTTAAGAGGAGGGGAGCTAATTCAGTGGAAAAAGTTTTATAAAAATTGGAGGGAAAACCATCTGGTCCTGGCGATTTATCCAATGCGAGCTCCCTAATTGCCTCCTCTATCTCTCCCAAAGTGATTGGGGAAGACAAAGTCGAGCAATGTTGTGCCTGAAGGGATGGGAGGTCCAGGCTATCCAGATATTGCTCTATGCTTGGGAGTGTGGCCTGTGCAGGAATTTGACTATACAAATTTTTATAAAATTTTTCAAAAACCTGAGAGATATCATGTGGGGAAGTTTTAATAGAGCCATCTGAGGCCAGAATAGAGGGGATAAGCCGTGAGCTCTCTAATGCCCATAACTGGAGGGTCAGCACTCTTCCTGGCTTCTTGCCTTGATCAAAGTAGCAAGCTTTAGTTTTCAGGATGGCATATTCTGCCTTTTCTTTTAATAAATCTGCATATTCGTTGCTAAGTTTCAACAGGGTTTCCAAGAGAGCCGAAGGGGAAGAGGTAGATAAGATGTTTTCGGCCTCCTTGATTTGGTTTGACAGAAAAATAATTCTTGCCTCCCTTTGCTTTTTCCGCTTGGAAGCTAACTTAATGAATTCCCCCCTAATATAACATTTAAAGGAACACCATAGTTGATCAGTCCTTCTAATAGAACCTTTATTAGTTTCCATAAAAAGTGAAATCACATCCTTTATGTAAGAAATTGTGTGTTCCTCTTTTAGAAGTTGTGTGTTCAATTTCCAGGTAGTATCCCGTTGACTACATGGATCAGGAGAAATCACTATCCATGCCATCGAGTGATCTGATATGACAATTGGTTCCATGCCAGTCTGGTGAAGGCTAGCTAAAAGTGAAGAGCTAGTTAGGATATAATCCAGCCTAGACCATGACTGATGAACCTGGGAATGAAACGAGAAGACCTGACCAGAGGGATTGAACAGGCGCCATGGATTGCACAGACCCAGTAGTCCCATAAAATCCCTTAGGGCTTGCTGCGGAGGGGATAGGGGTTTTAGTGGCCTATATGTTCTAAGTCTTGCGTTGGGGGTATATTCCAGTCTCCCCCAGTGATTAACTTGGAAGGCAAAAATCTACTCAGCTTATCTGCCACACACATAAGGAACTCTGGACTACCTCCCATTGGGCCATAGACTGCACCTAGAACAGCTGTATTGTTATACAGCGTGCCCTTCACTAGAATAAATCTGCCTTCCGGATCCGAGAGAGTTTCCTCCGCTACAAACGAAACATGCTTCTTGACCAGAATTGCTACCCCCCTGCTCGCAGATGAACCACAGGCAGTAAAGGCTTGGGAGAACCCCTGTCTACCTAGCCCATTTGTTTCAGCAGCAAGAAGGTGGGTTTCGTGTATCAAGAGGGTGCCTATGTTTAGGAGAATGCAATTCTTGAGAACTTGATATCTTTTAGTCATGTCTCTTACTCCTCTAACATTCCATGGCAATTTTAATTGTTACTGCAGTCATCACCAACTCTTTGAAAGAAATAATAATCTCGAGTCAGTAAGTAAGAACATAACCCTAAGAGGCACACTCCAGTCCCCTCCCCTCCCCCCCTTGAACGAAGATGGAGCCCAAACCAGAGAACTTTTCCCAATATTCGTCAGTGTATGTTAGCAAAGCTGAAGAAATTAGATAATATAATTGTACCTTTTTGAGTCCCAACATTACTGCATCCAGAAAAGTAATCAGCCTTGAGAATTCGCCCTCCCCCACAACCCACTCAAACTATGTACAAAAGGTCCCTCTCTGAAAATAATTATCAGTATGTAAATCTCCAGTATAGGGGAACCAGCCCAATAGACGATCTTCCCCTGGGAGGCTATAGCTCCATACAAATACCAGGTCTGAGCATTGGTGCCAAAGACCACCTCAGTAAAATATATCAGAAGTGGCCAACAGCTGGCTTGCCCATTAAACCTCCTCAGGAGATCGCCCTCCCCCCACTTGTCTGGCGCGATATGCAGTTCTCCCAAAGATTGCTCTGCCCCAAAGCCACCCACCCACCACCCCTCCGGAAGGAAAAAAAAAACAAATGTAGATTAATCTAGATCAGGAGAGTGATTGGAGAAAGTGCAGAAATAATTCAGGGAAAGTGAAAATGAGACCATCTGGATGTAGGCTAATCATCCTACATGAGATAGAGAAAATTGCCCCAAATGAGATTAAATATGTCCAGAAAACTTGTAAAACAGACTTCCAGGGTTAGAGATCCCAAACAAAAAAAAAAAGACACAGAGAACAAATCCCCCTTGTAGCTAACTTAATAAAGTTAATAGGAATGAGAACATGCTCAGGAGTGGGGAAGTAATCGGGGGACCTGAAACTAATGGGACTAACACCAGAGCCGTCCCCTTCAGCGGCGCTAGGAAACACGCACCGACTAAAAGGTTCTTACCCACCCCCACTGGGAAACTCCAGCAACCAAACTGCTACACCAGGCCTGCTAGGCCTCAGGACTCCCCGGCAACCCCTCAAAACCAGCCCGAGAAAAGGAGAAGAGAGGGAAGAGAGAGGAAAAAGACAGAGAGGTGGAACCCCAACCAGGTATGCAATCCACTCCAACGAGACAAAGGCTTAAAAGCCTGAGATATCTGAAGTGACAGTTCAACCAGTCTTAAATAGGTTAGGTAGCTTGATTGTGAGATCCGCAGTTGCCTGCTCCAGAGATTCATAAGAATGCCAGACTCCTTCAATAGCCACTTGCAGTTTAGCCGGGTAAACCATCTTGAAATGGATTCCTGCTGCTATTAACTTGCTGACCATGGGATGGAATGCTGATCGCTTTTGGCGAGTTTCGAAAGGGAGATCTTGAGTAATCCTTAGTTTCGCATTACCCCATAGGATAGATTGGAGCTCCTTAGATTTGGAAATGACTTGCTCTCTAGATAGCTAAGGAATTTCACTATTATTGGACGTGGTGGTGATCCAGGTGGGGTTTCGCTTGAGAGAGCAATGGGTCTGTTTATATGGTACTGTGGGCTTAATGGAGATGGGCCCACAATCTTGACCAGAAATTTCTGAAGGAAACCAATAGTATCAGGGCCCTCTTCTGTTTCAGGTAGGCCTAGTATCAGGACGTTGTTCCTTTGACTTCTCCCCTCCAAATCCTCGGTTTTCAGTTGCAGCTTTTTAAGCTGTAGTCGGAGCTGAACAATTTCAGGATCCCTTCTCTCCTTCCACCTCTCCAGAGAGGTGGTTCTCACTTCAGCATCTCCCATTCTTTGTGACAGGGAGCTTAGGTCACTATGGAGATTTTAACTCTGCCAATATATCCTCGAGAGTCTCTCTGAAAGGGAGCAATTCTTGCAAAAAAGTTCCTCCATTAGAGGATTCATCGAGGAGCTGGAAGCACTTGTCTTAGAGGTACCCCTGGAGCTCTGATGTTTTGATTTTTTTAGCAGTTTTCTCTCGGGTAGCTGGAGGAGTATGCTTGATGGAGGCCTGTTTCATCTCGGCTTCCAGCCCGTTGTTTAATATTGAATATCTCGTCTAGAAAACGCTCCTTTTGGCAATCGCTAGTGTTCCAATCTCTAGTACAGCGTATATCTAAGGTCTGCAACTATTTCTGCACCTAAATGAAGAGAAATAAACCTTTTAATGAGGTTGATAGGCGGGAGCTTCGGCTCAGTGCTGCCTCTAGGTGCCCTGCATCAAGTGACCTCCATTAAATGGAATTTGACCTGCATGGGGTGGGAGCAGAGTGGTGTTATAGCATTCCACAGTGGCCATGTAAAATGCTGAACTGGCCTTTGACCACATCAAGTTGGATTCTATGCAGGAACTTTCATGCAGCATGGGGAAAGATCATAAATTTTATGGATGGATGGATTTTTGTATATGCTTTCCTTTGTTCTGTTGTTGACAAATGATTTGGTGTCCTTTTCATTTAAATTGTTTAGAAGTGCATAACAGGCTGTTTTCTTACCCCTTTTATTTACATTGGTGATTTTCTGTATGTGTAGAGTAATAGATCTGAGCATCAGAGGCATTAATAGTGGAGGCAAATCACTTAGAAACACAGAAACATAGAATGTGATGGCAGATAAGGGCTGTTGGGCCCACCAAATCTGCCCAATTTTCTTCTTTTTTTTTGTTGTTGTTTGTTAGACCTTCAATTTTTGCTGCAGACCCAACTTGATCTATGGCATCCATTCTCTTCCCCTCCTCGCCCCTATTTATTTATTTTTTTTATTTATTTAACAAATCGGAAAGACCTTTGAGCCAAGGGCTCTTTTACACAGGTTCCACGTCAAGTCACAAGAATAGCAAATTACAATGGTTTCAGTAAGTAGTACAACATGAGGAAAGTAATTACATAAACAAAAGAACAATATGGCAAGATAAATATTGTGTCAAGTGCAGCCAGTGGCCTTGTATGAAGAGGGGCAAAAGGGCTTGCAAGGAGAGAAGTACAGGGGGTGAATTGGGGGGTGGAAGCAGTAAAATAAGACCAAGGAGGAGATGCCACAATGAAGCGTAAGCAGGAAAGACCCACAGGGCGGGGGTAGAAGGAGAGAACAAGGTGAAGAAACAGAGGAGAGAGGAGGGAAGTGGGAGTGGAGGGGTAAGGGAAGGGGGGATGAGATAGAATGAAAAGAGGGCAGGAATGAGAAAGGGATAAGGGAGGATGTGATGTGAGTGGAATAGCACAGAAGCAGCATAGGGCTGTACAGAGGCAAATGGTGAAAAAAGGAGGTCCCAGTGCATTTAGCTGTCAGCAGAGATTAGGTATTGCAGTCACAAGAAGCTCTGGAAACTAGGAATTGATGCAGCTTCTGCTTAAATGGTCCCAAGGTTGCAGTCGTCGCAATCTCAGGAGGAAGGGAATTAAATAAATTAGCAGCTCTAACTGCAATGGATCGCTGTCGGGGCGAAGTTCGACAGTGAGGGACAGTAAAGGTTTGGCTCACAGAAGTTTGTGTGTTCCGAGTGCCCTGGAAGGGACTGAAAAGCTGAAGTGAACATGGTGGTAGGAGACCAAGATCTGCCTTCTTAGCCAGAAGGCAAGCTTGATATTCAATGTGAGCCTGGAGTTGAAGCCAGTTTGCTTGTTCGTAAAGGTCACAAGTGTGAGTACGATACGCTGCACCAGTTAGTAAACAGCATGCCTTATTCAGAGCTGTGGTGAGCCGACGTAGGGTTGTGTCTGTGGCTGAACTATAAATGACCAAACCATAGTCAATAATAGACACAACTGAACTTTGAATAGCCAATCTGAGGGCTTTGGTAGTAAGGCAGTGTTTATGCCTGTGTAGAAGGCCAAGGCGAATGTTAACTACCTTGGCAACATTCTCAACATGGTTGGAGTAGGAGAAGTGTACTATCCAGAGTAACTCCTAGGTATTTAAAAGATTGAGTCTGATCAAGGATAACACCCGCACTGTTTATAATCACCAATTGTTTGGCTTTGTGCTTGCTGTGGGTACCATGGACGAGCATGACCTTAGTTTTTTTGCAGCTAAGCACCAACTTATGAGAGACGAACCAGGACTCTGCTTCAGTAAAACTTTTCTGAAGTTGGGCCTGAAGGAGGGTAGGGTCAGTAGTCTTTGAGAAAATGGCTGCATTATCCACGTAGAAGAGTACTGGTTCAGAACAGGATGACGGAAAATTATTGAGGAAGGTGCTAAACAGAATGGGTCCCAGTATAGATTCTTGAGGAACCCCAGAGCAGACAGGCAGTTTAGCAGAAAGGGCAGACCCTATTCTCACCTGCTGTGTGTGGTTTGCTAGATAGCTGGTGAACCACTTTAGGGCTTCTGAAGATATACCAAGCCCATCAAGTTGATGTATCAGCAAATGGTGATTGACCATGTCAAATGCTCTAGACAGGTCAATAAAGGTTGCACCAACAACGTTTACCTACGATTCCCTTCTGCCTGTCCCAGGCATCTAAACCCCACCACTGCCTTCACCTCCACTACCTCTGCTGGAAGGCTGTTCCAGGCATGCACCACCCTTTCTGTGAAGAAGTACTTCCTCACATCCCTCCTGAATTTACCCCCATCCAGTTTTATAGCATGGTCCCTTGTTCTACAGCAGCTTTTTCTCTGAAAATTACCTCCCTCCTGTACCTTGTTTACCCCCTTGAGATATTTAAAGGCCTCTATCCAATCCCCCCTCCCTCCTCTCCTCCAGGATGTACATAATAAGCTCCTTAAGCCTCTCCTCATAGGGTCTTTGATGCATACCCTGCACCATTTTGGTAGCCCTCCTCTGGACTGCCTCCACTCTATGTCCTTCCTGAGATGTGATCTCCAGAACTGGACACAGTACTCAGGGTGAGGTCTTACCAGAAGTCTGTATAAGGGCAGCACAACCTCCCTTTTCCTGCTAGTGATGCCACTTTCTATGCACCCTAGCATTCCACTAGCCCTTCTGACTGCCTTGTCACACTGCTTGGCTACTTTTAGGTCATCTGATATGATTACCCCGAGGTCTCTTTTCCTGCTTGGTCTTTGTCAGTATCACTCTGCCCATTTCGTACTCTGCTCCTGAATTTCTATGGGCTAAGTGCATTATTTTGCACTTTTTTGCATTAAAACCCAGCTAACATACCCTTGACCACTGCTCCAGTCTTTTCAGATCCCTACCCATCCTTTCCACCCCCAACCCCGGAGTGTCCACTGTGTTGCAGATCTTGCTGTCATCTGCGAAGAGGCAGACCTTCCATTCCAGTTCCTTTGCTATGTCAATTGTAAAGACATTTAAGTGAATCGGTCCTAGCACTGATCCCTGAGGTACCCCACTGGTCACCTTCTCTTCCTCTGAATAAACTCAGTTAACCACTACCATCTATGTCCTATCTGCTAATCAGCTTCTTAACCAGGTTACCACCTTATTACCCACCCCAAGTTCTCCAGCCTGCTTAACAGTCTCCTATGTGGAAAAGTGTCAAACACCTTGCTAAAATCCAAGCAGGCCATGTCCACCGCTCCTCCCTGATACAACTCCTTGGTCACCCAGTCAAAGAAATCTATCAGATTTGTTTGACATGACCTCCCCTTATGAAGCCATGCTGTCTTGGATCCCACAATCTGTTGGATGCAAGACAGTCCACAATCATTTCCCTTAGAAGTGATTCCATTAATTTACCCAACACCGATGTAAGGTTGACAGGCCTATAGGTCACCTCTTCTCTGCTACCACATTTGTGAAGTGGGACTACTTCTGCCCTTCTGCAGTCTCCCAGGACCACCCTGGTCTCCAGTGACCTGTTAAATAAGCCAGTCAGAGCTGCAGCCAGTACCTACCTAAGCTCCCTCAGCACCGTTGGATGTACCCCGTCTGGCCCCCTAGCTTTGTCCATCTTCAGATTAGTGAGAGCTTCCTGGACTTTCTCCTCAGAAAACGTACTAGGGTTCATCACCCTCTCTTCAAAGCTCCTGGTGCCTTTTCGTGGTCCCTCCCCTTCCCTATCTACTGTGAATACTGAGCAGAATAAGATGTTAGCCGTTTCTTCATCCCCTTCCGTACAATCACCCCCTTCCTGTGTAACCTTACTATCCCTCCCTCCCTTTATCTTCCTTTTCTCACTCATATACTTAAAAAATGTCTTCCCCCCCTTGAAACTCTCTGAGCCATTCTTTCCTCCATTTGCACCTTTGGGCTCCTTACTACTTTGCCTGCCTCCCTCCCACCATTTCCTCAGATACTCTTCCCAGTTCTCCTCTCTCTGGGTCTCCTTATACTTCCTTTTTTTTTTTATTTGTAATTCCTGCTCCTCCGCAGAGCCGACAGGTGGCTCCAGCCCTTCCCTCAGTGGGCTCTTCCTCTGGCCCCGGTCATCCCCTCTCTGCCACCCCCTCTGCAGTTCCCCCATGGATTGCCCCCTGCAGCAGCACCAGGGTGAGGAGCACCAGTATACCTTCCCCCCCGCCCGAAGCACAAATCCAGAATCAGGGACGGCATTGTGGGGGAACGACCAGGCCATGATGGGTTCTGTCGGCTCCTGGCTTTTCTCCTTCATTTTCTCCCTGAGCCCACAGCAGTATAATGGGTGGGGCGGCTGTCCCTGCCTCCATAGAGGCAGCCTAGCACCCTGGATGTGGGCCCTCCCCATACGTGGCTGACGCCTGTGCCGACACCAAGTCACCACTGGGTATCAGTCTACAGAGCATAGCCCCAAGGAAGGAGAACTATCTATGCATGGTCAATCCTTCCTCCCCCGGTTGACCCCTGAGCAACCCGAGTCTGTTCCCAAACCCGGGTCACCGGCATGGCGTGAGGTGTGGTGTCCAGTGCCTCAACCCTCAGCATCACCGAGCCAGCTCTCCTTATACTTTCTGAATGCTACCTTTTTAGCCTTTACCTTTTCTGCTTACTTCCTTTGAGAATCATAGCGGTCTCCTCTTTCTTTTGCTTACCTGCTTGATACGGAGGTTCATTGCCTTTATTATACCCCCATTTATTTTAGCCCACTTTTTCTCCACCTTTCAGGTCCTCTCCCCTGCCAAATCATTCCAGAGGCATTTGCCATCTTAATAAAATCAGCACTTCTGAAGTCAAGGATGCTCGCCATTGCATGGTTAGTTTCTACAGCTGTTTTTATGTTGAACCACACTGTACGATGATCACTGGTCCCCAGTTGGCTTCCCACTCTGATGTCCACAACACTGTCCCTGTTAATAAGCACCAGATCCAGAAGTGCCCCCCAGAAGTGGGTTCACTGACTAGCTGCCTGAGGTGTGACCTCTGCAGGGAGTCCAGGATATCCCTGCTTCTAACTGAAGCTGCCGCAGGGAGGCTTCAATCTCAATCCGGTAGACTGAAGTCTCCTACCAGCAACACCTCTCCCTTTTCAGCCAACCTGCCAATTGCTTCTAACATTTCCTTATCTAAGTCCTCCCATTCTTGAGGCTTGTAGACCACCCCTGTCTAAATAGTGGCCCCGTTTCTTGACTCGAGGATGACCCACAGCACCTCTGCCCCTCCCTGAATTCCCTGTATTTCTGTAGCTTTTATGCTCTCCTTCACATAAAGCACCATTCCTCCTCTCTTCCTTCCTACTCTGTCCCTTCTGAACATTGTGTAGACTGATAAGACCGTGTCTCAGTCATGGTTGTCAGTGCACCATGACTCAGCAATGGCCACAATATCCAGGTTGGCTTCTGCCATGATGACCTCTAGGCCTGGGATCTTATTTCCCAGATTTCTCGCATTTGCATACATGGCCTTCCAGATTGTGTTAGCTCTCTATCTGTTGCCTTCCTCTTTGCTGTTTTGTGTCTCTTTCCTCCCTTTACTTTTCTGATTGCCCTACCCTCCTTTGCTAACCCCCTTCTTCCTTGATTTGCTTGCTCCATGGTGGGACTCTTGCAACTGGAGATCTCTCTACACACTATCTCAACCTGGGGGGGCATTCTGTGCCTCCCTTGTTTCTTCCACCACCCCCTCAGCTAGTTTAAATGCTCATCAAAGTAACATTTAAACTGTCCACTGAGAACTGCATTTCTGCTCCTGGATGGATGCAGGCTGTCTCCGCTGTACAGACTCTTATGCTCCAAGGTGGGCCCCCAATCCCCAATATAGCCATACTCCACCACTCCGCACCATTCCTTCAACCATGAGTTGAAGCCATTTGTGCGGAGTTCCCTTGCCTTCCCCTGCTGTAGACAGGCAGCACCTCTGCAAAAGCTACAGAGTGTGCTACCTGTCTAAGACTTCTTCCCAGCTCCCTAATCTCCCCCTGTACTTTCTGTTCCATTCTTGGCCAGGTCATTTATCCTGAGGTGGACAATGACATCTGGCTCTCACTCCCTTCCTACTGCCAAGCAATTCTTAGGATATGCTTCCCATCCCTCCATGCCGTGACACCATGTAGGCACCTGATCTTCCTCATCACCCCCTGTCCAGCTCCCAGCTCTATCCCCCTGATGACTGAGTCCCCCACCAGAAGTTGTTTCCTCTTTCTGTGGGACCATCTTCCATCCACCTTGGGGCCTCTTCCTGGGAGCGCCCCCACATCCTCCCCAGCCACTACCATAGGTGCCTCTTGGCAGTCCTGTTCCACCAAGCAGCATAGGAATTTTGTAGTGGTACTAGTTGTCATTGAGGAATGTGCCTGTGACCATCCCAACCTTCTGGATCCCACCCCCCTCCTTCTTTGAGCCCATCGTAGTCAAGCTGCTCCTCCTATCTGGCACTCTTGGAGGTAACGGTGATGGACTTGGTGGTCCCTGGGTGGAAGATAAGGCCACCTTTCTCCCAGCTAATGCAGCTCTGAGTCAGAGTCTCTGAGTGACCTCATTCTGACTCACAATCAATGCAGCCTCGAGTCTAGAGACCCTCTCCACCAACCCAGAGAGGCACATACAGATGGGGAAGCACTGCAGTCTCCAGAAGGTCTTTCTGAAGACTGCCGCCCCACAACCACTACATTGCACCACTCCCTACATTCTGTGTCACCCAATAACTCTCCTCCTGTCCTAGAACTCGGTGAGGCTAGGACAAACACAGTACCAATTATTAAAGTATAATGCAATACTATATCACAATACCAGTTTCCAGAGTACAATATAGAACAAAATAATGCAATGCAACCCTTAATTCACTTACCCTAGCTATGTCATGGAGACAGGTATATTATAAATGGCGCATTTATGACAACTTTTCTATCAGCAAGCCCCCAGCCCCACACCACAAGTATCCCAGATCAGTTATCAGCAAGCCCCCACACCTGCAACACAATTATCCCAGAACAGATTTTCCCAAGCCTACTCATCCATAGCACAATTATCCCAAAACAGTTATCAGCAAGCCCCCACACTCATAACACAATCATCCCAGAATGATTGTCAGCAAGGCCCTGCAGCCACAGCACAATTAACTCAGAATGGTTATCAGCAAGCTCCCACACCCACAACACAATTACCCCCAGAATAATTATCAATAAACCCCCACATCCACCGTATAATTACCCCAGAATGATTATCAGCAAGATCTCACACCCACAACACAATTACTCCAAAATGGTTATCAGTAAGCCCCCACACCCACAAACACCGTTACCACAGAACAGTTATCAGCAAGCCCCTACATCCACAAACAAAATAACCCCAGCACAGTTAGTATATCCCAGGATTAATACAGCTGTACCTGTGTTCCACTGGACAGGGCTCCTGGCTGTCGTATGTCTCCTGGGCTGTCTCTGGGCAGACTACAGTCATCGCTGTCCTTGGCACATGTCCTTAGTGCAAGGGATGCAAACAGGAGGGCCGCTTAGCAGGAATCACTTTTATGCTGAGAACCATACCCCTCAACTCCATCCCCCATCCCCCTCAGCTCCATCCCCTCAGCTCAATCTTTTGCCTGATTGGCTCTTAAACCACTGAAAACACCAGAGTTTTCCCTTTGTTGAAATTTAAGCCCCAGCAGACTCTCCCAGCTCCTCCCCCATGTGCTCCTAGCCACCCGATTGATGGGCACTCAGCAGCCCTGGCTACCCAGTTGGCAGACTGTTAACAGTTCAAGGGCCAGCAGAAGCTGGCATCCCAATGTTTGCTCCTTTGGTGGTGAGGAGAGAGGCTACTCCAAATGCCAGCCATCTCCCCCTCTCAGCTCTGTTAGCTCTTCTATTGCCGAAAACATTGGAGTTTCCCTTTGCCAAAATTTAAGCCTTGGTGGGCTCTCCCAGCTCCTCCCCCTGTGTGCTCCTGGCCGTCCAATTGGTGTGCACTCAGCAGCCCAGGCCATTTGATTGGTGAACTGACAGCACCTCCAAGGCCAGCAGAAAGCTGGTGTCCTGATGTTTACTTCTTTGGTGGAGAAGAGAGAGACTACTCTAAATGCTAGCTCCTTCCCCCTCTCAGCTGTGTCGGCTCTTCTTCTGCAAAAAAAAAATAAATGTTATTCTCTTATGCTGATAGCATGTTACTTTTTTTAATAAAGGTTTTTATCTCTCCAGGGAGGCTGACCAGGCGTTTGTTCAGCCCTGGAGGGCAACTAAAATGGTGCAGGGTCTGCAAGAGAAGCCGTATGAGGAGAGATTAAAGGAGCTTAATATGTATACCCTTGAGGAAAGAAGGGAGAGGGGGGACATGATAGAAACTTTTAAGTACCTCAGTGGAATCAACAAAGTCCAAGAGGGTAGCATCTTTCAGAAAAAGAGACTTGCAAGAACAAGGACACAATTTAAAGATAGAAGGAGGGCAGTTCAGGGGCAATGTGAGGAAGTATTATTTCACAGAGAGGGTAGTGGATGCATGGAACAGCCTTCCTGAGGAGGTTGTGGGGTCTAAAACTGTGGGAGAATTCAAGAATGCATGGGACAGACATAAGGCAATTCTTGTGGGGGGTAGGAAGAAATAGGCTGTTGGTTAACTAGGATCTGCGGCCTATCCTGTAGGTAGGGAAATGGGCAGACTAGATGGGCCTAGCGGTCCTTATCTGCCGTCAAAGTCTATGTTTCTATGTTTCTGTCACCTGTCGCCATCAGTCATCTTTCTGCCTCTCTCCTCCTGGAGGTGTTCCCCGCAGATTGCCTCCCGGGGCGGGACTGGATGGAGGGCTGTCCTCCCCCCAGTTACTCTCATCCAGAAGTCCCCCTTATGATCAGAGGAGCAGGGTGGACCATGGCACCTCGGGCATGGCTTCATGTAGCCTAGTCCCCTTCTCTTTCCACCATTTTTTCCTACACCTATCCCGGATCTGTAGCACGGAACAGAAGTACATGCACGTGGAGGCACAGATGTGCTCTGGAACTGCAGCCTCCTTCCACCCACCAGGATATCTGTCTGGTCCCCTGAGCATTGCTGCTACCACCAGCCTCCACCTGGTGGTGGTCAAGAGCCAGGAAAGCGAACCACCCCTACCTGGGAGAGGAGAACTGCCTGTCGGCCACTCACTCTGTCTTCCAGCCATCCACCCGCCAGCCCCTGGCAACCTAAGCTCATTGCTGACATCGAGACTAAAGGAGCTTAATATGTATACCCTTGAGGAAAGAAGGGAGAGAGGGAACATGATAGAAACTTTCTAGTACCTCAAGGGAATCAACAAAGTCCAAGAGGGTAGCATCTTTCAGAAAAAGAAAAGTGCAAGAACAAGGGGTCACAATTTGAAGATAGAGAGGGGACAGCTCAGAGGTAACGTGAGGAAGTATTTTTTCACAAAGAGGGTTGTGGATGCATGGAACAGCCTCCCTGAGCAGGTTGTGGAGTCAAGAACAGTGGGGGAATTCAAGAATGAATGAGACAGAAATAAAGCAGTCCTAGTCGGGGGTAGGAGGAAGTAAGCTGTTGGTTAACTAGGATCTGTAGCTTATCTGTTAGGTAGGAAAATGGGCAGACTGGGTGGGCCAAGCGGTCTTTATCTGCCATCAAAGTCTATGTTTATATGTTTCTATAAGTTGCCAGCGTGGTGCGAGGTAAGGCGCTTTGCAGAGCTTCAGTCCTCTGTGCCACTAGGCTGGTGCCAATATATTACTTTTTTAACTCTAATCCAGTTCAGTCTCTGACAAGCTTCCTGTACTTGATTGTTCTGGGGATTTTTTTCCACCTGGGTCTAAACTATCCACTTTTTGCCCATTTTCCCTATGTGCACCTCCTTGATGCTAGGAGTATGTTGCAGCACAGAACCTACCTTTGGCCACAATGAGCTGAGTTGGCAGTCTCTTTTGAGGTCTCTCAAGCCTGTCATTACTTGATCACTGGGAATGTTTGAGAGTGATGTTTGCTAGATCTCCTTTCCCAGAGAGTGAGTGCACCAACTCGGCAGTATAGCCACCTTCTCCCAGCCCAGTGAGTGAGAGACCTGAACTACTGAGCTGGCATTTGGGAAGTAATTTTTTTTCTATATTGTTTTCTCCCCCCTCCACCCCCATTATCCCTCTTGTCCTCTACCGTGCCAGTCAGGGCTGACTCTTCCTCCAGCTGGGAGAGTGAGTTGCCTTCATAGCCAGTGAGAATTCTGATTTGTGATTGGCCAGCAGGAGAGTATGAATGCTGGGCAGCACAACCCTACCCTCTGTGGGAGCCCAAAGCCACACCTCTGCAACATTGCCCCAAACTTCTTATTGAGGGGGCTAGGATGTTACCCCCTGTCTCTCTGATGGCAGCAAAATGCAGTGCTGCTGCTGCACCACTGCTTCAGCCTTGGAGGCGTTTGTGTTCTGATCAGCTGGTTTTACTATTACAGAGAGAATGCAACCACGTTCATTTATTAGAAGGTCACTAGCTGTGGAAGAGGGTGGGTTTGCACTGGTTGTTTTGGTGCGCCTCTACTTGGGTCGGGGGAGGAGGATAATGGTGCTGCCAGGCTTGGGGGGTGGGGGGAACGTAGAGCATATTTCTGATGAGCTTAAACAAGAGCTTTTTGTTGAGCAACACAGTGGCTGGCTGTGGAGGTGGACAGGCTGTGCTGGTTGTCCACCATGAGGCAGAAAGTTACATGTTACAGATTGTAAGGGTGCTGGGTATGAGGGGGGAAGGGTGATGCCAGGGTGGGGGAACAGGGGGAGACTCTGGGCATATTTCTGATCAGGCATCATGTCAAAATGGTGATTTTACAAGGGCGACCTGTGAAGAGGGCAAGGGAACCACAGTGCCGATCCCCATCCCCGAGGTATGCACTCTGGAGCTAGTTAATAAATAAAGGGAGTGGGGGTGAAGCCCCCCCACAAGAGGAGTGCTGGGGGTGAAGCCCTCCCCACACACACACAAGAAACAGTCTTTGTTGTAATCCGTTGCACTGCGGGAGTTACGCCCTCGTCATGGTTTGCCATTGTAAAATCATCATTTTGACATGGAACTTTCTGATCAATGTAAACAAGCGCTTTTTGTTGAACAACAAGGCTGACGACTGAGGAGGTTGGCAGGTTGTGCTGGTCATCCACCATTGCGTGAATAATTACATTTTACATATTGTGTTGGTGCTGTGGGAGGAGCGTGGGATCGGGAGCAGACAAAGAGTGGGGGGATGAGGTAAATATTTAATGGCTGGGTGGGACAGTAAAATAAACAATGGTGGGGGAAGGGTGTTTTTGTATTTTTTTTTAAAGCAGAGACAGCTTCCAAATGTCTGAATGCCTGAATATTTGGCTTCCAAATATTTGGGAAAAGGTATTCACATAGGCCTGGTATGTTCATATTTGCTGAACATGATGTCATGATTTATAATGTTTCTCCTAATCCCAAGTATTGTGCACTCATTTTAAACATTTTTTAAACAGGCACCTGCATGGGGGAAGGCTATTTTTTTGTATTTTTTTAAAGCAGAGTTAGCTTCTGAATGTCTGAATACTTGAATATTTAGCTTCCAAATATTTGGGAAAAGATATTCACATAGCCCTAGTATGTTCATATTTGCTGAACATGATGTCATGATTTATAATGCTTCTCCTGATCCCAATTGTCATGTGTGCTCATTTTTTGTATTTTTTAAACAGGCACCTGATTTGTTACCGCAACAGTACATTTTATGGTTATCACCTGTCCTGATTTTGCCACAAACAATCCTGGTTTGGACATCTGTGCCATACCAGAAACAGGAAATAAATGCAAAATGTCTTGATTTGGGCTTCTTAAAAGCTAATAAACCTATTGTATTTACATACAGTATAATCAAGACATTTTGTATTTATTTCCTGTTTCTAACATAACTGAATGTCCAAACTCAAAACTCAATAAACACTGCATTACAACATTCAGTCACCTCGAGGTCTGCAATAATGGTATGCTGACTCCAACCCTTCAATCAGTCAGCAAAAGTAAACAGAACAGCCACTGCTGGGTTGCCGTTCATCTCAGGTGTTTCATCAATGATAATTGAAACCTGTGTGCCATTCAGCAAATGAAGAATGTGCTCCATGTTGGAACTGAAGACCTCGGGTAGATATTTTTCAAGCATTTGCCCAGATTTAGGTATTGTTCATGCTGCTGGTGCCCGTTTTCTAAAAAGATCCCCAAAGGGCCATCAGTTTGATGTAGGCTAACACCTAACTGTATCATCACTCGGGCGAACTCATGAGTGATGTCCCGCTCATCCTCTCTTTTGTAATTGAACCTGGTAATTGTTTCAGTTAGTGATATTTGGCTTAAATAGTGCCCTACGTTCTCAGGGGGCTGCTTCTGCTTGATGTGAGTCTTTGATAACACATGCTTGGTGAGCCGACTCGCAGTTTTACTTGGTACAAGTGGCACTGTAACTCGGCAGAACTTACAAATTAGTGTTCGCTTGCCATGGAGAAGCTCGACCATAAAATTGTTGTGCTCAATGGCATACTGCTCTGCTGTCTTTGATCATCAGGGCATTTTTAATTTGAAACTGGCACAATATGAGACAAGTTATGTGAAATATGCGAACTGCACAGCCCTTCATAAAAGGACTGCAAGCACCAGAGGTTACTCAGTGTGAGTGGCTAAACTAAACTGGCTACATGCACTTCTATTAAACTAATCTATTTTAATTGATTGGTCTGTTTGAAAAGTGAAGAATGGCAATTAAATAATTTTATTAGGGGAATCACTGAAATGCAATTTAAGCATGCTGAATACATAATGGGAAAACTGGGTTAGCAGCAATACTTGTTAGCAGCATCATTAGCATCATTAGTTACTTTTATCAACTAGGAGGATGTAACGCAATTTAAGCATGCTGAATGCATAATGGGAAGATTGGGTTAGCAGTGATGCTTATTAACAGTATAATTTGGTACTTTTATACACTCGGAGGATGTTACAAGGGCTGTTACAGTGCGATGATGACGTGTGAGGAGAGCACTGCTGGTGTAATAAAATTTCGGTGTTAATCAGTTTTAACTGAAATAATGAAAAACACGTCAGTGGTGTTTTATCGGCTATTATTGGTTAAAACTGGAAACTCTAAGTATATGTAATGTTAATATATTGGGGTTCCACAGTATGTTTATTGTTTTCATGCCACCACTACCATCCCACATGGAAACCACAGTCCCAAACCTGTAGAACTGTTGAAGTAATTCTCTATAAGAACTAAATTCAGTTGTGGTATTAATGCTGGACCATGTTACTCTTTCCCATGATCCCTACTAGGGCAGACTTCTTTATCATGGGATTGAGATGCTGTAAAAAAAACTCCTTAAGTACCTGTTAATGTGTGCCTGCTTTCTCTGGGGAGTGGATCATGGCCAAAATTAGGACTCCCTTTTTTCAATCACGCTTCTCTCTCTTGTGCTACTAATACTCAGCTTTGTACATACTCCATTTTTAGACACGTGTATTTTTCATCATTGGGGCTGGGAGTATATTTTCATTCCCAATGTTCTGAGTTTGGTGTCTTAAAGGGTGATTACCCTACTGTATATTTAAGGTTTATTTTAGGGTTTCTACACTACATTTTCATGCTATCACCACCTTTCCACACTGGCATCGCAGCCCAGAAAGGCAAACTGTTATAATTCTCTACAAGAGCTACAGTCAGTTCCCACTGTTTATGAGCAGTGATTTAAGTGTTGGGGTAGTAATTTAGGGGTCAGTGGGTAAGCACTGCTGCAGTATGTTAATTACAACTAGGAACATAGGAGAGGAGGGAGGGAGGAGAGAGAGAGAGGAGAGAGGAGAGGAGGGAGAGGAGAGAGGAGAGGAGAGGGAGAGGAGAGGAGAGGAGAGGAGAGAGAGGAGGAGGAGAGGATAAAAATCGTTGAATGGATCTTTTAGAAATCCAAGGCTCTGGACTTACCTGTGCCTTTCAGACATCCTGCATTTTATTTCATATTGGGAAGGCTTTAAGCCTGAGGTTCAATGGGCAGAGCAACAATGACCCTCCTCCATCAGGCCTTAAAAAAACACTCCTCCTGGACTGTTCCAGGATTTGTTTCTTTGTTGTGGCTGGAGGTGCCACACTTCCCTCACTCCTTTCCCAATTTATCTGGCTTCTTGATGTTTTTCGTGGCACCCCCAGCCGCTGGCTCCCTCCACTTCATAGCCTATCCATGGATCTCCATTTCTTTTTTCCCATTCTCTTGTTCTCTGTCTCCCTTCCCCCATACCTCTAGTGTCCATCTCTCCTCCTTTTCTTGTGCTCTTCCTTTGCTCTCACACCCCACTCATCCCGTGCTCTGCTGTGTCTGCTCCCTGTCACCTTGTTCTTCCTTTCACTGCCACCTTTTGTTGCCTCCTCCCCAGCTGCGCTTTCTGCCTCGTTCACTGCTCAGAGCTCCCGCTCTGTTCATCCACCTACTTCTGGGTGTGCACGCCCCTTGTCTCCCAGCTTGAATCTCATTTGCATCCTGGCCTTTCTGCATCTGTATCATTTCTCTATGTTCTACTGGCCACAGTATGGGAGTTACGCAGCATGAGTGCTTACCTGTTTCTTTCTGTTTGGGTGGGCTCTACCATCGGCCTTTCTGTAGTGAGCCCTGTCTCCGCTTTCCCCCACTGGTTACCACTCTGTATCTCTCACCATCTTGCCTCTTGACTCAGGGACAAGGCTTCTAATTTGGAACAAAGTCCCATAATCAAGGACATATTTTTACTAATCATTACTATTCTCTCTCAACGGTTGACTGGTTGATGGGATTTGTGTTCAGATGCATTTTCTGATGAGGACCAATCTGTACCTTTCATGTTTGCCATTCTTTCGTGTTTCTTGTCCCCACTGTTCTATTGCAGGTACCTGAATTTTGTGTGGGACTGAGGAAACTTTGCGGCCCTTCATTCCCTACCTCGCATTTCAGCTCGGGTCTGAGGACCGCCGCATCCCGCTCCATTGCTTGCTGACATCATCGCCGGGTTGCCACCTGGACATCTCCC
Source organism: Neoceratodus forsteri (assembly GCA_016271365.2). Classification (NCBI taxonomy): domain Eukaryota; kingdom Metazoa; phylum Chordata; order Ceratodontiformes; family Ceratodontidae; genus Neoceratodus; species Neoceratodus forsteri. The sequence continues at coordinate 123,053,948 of JADMNL010000023.1, read as the reverse complement.
TTTTCAGGTGGGACTCCATGCTCCTCTGTATCTTTCCTAGCCCCTGGCTCGGACGTGACTTTTGCTACCTGTCTTTGGACATTGGACTGCATGTAGTGGGTTTTTGGTGATTTCTGTATTCCTTCCCTTGCTATGCTTTCCATGTGCATCATTTGACATGACTCTTTGATGCCCAGGTTGCTCGTTTACCTTGCCTACCACCTTTCTGTCTATCTCCTGGCCCATCCCATGGCTACTATCTTGACTCCACAATGTCCCACATGTTGCGCTTTCTTCTTTTCATCCTGCCTATGCTTCCCCAAGGTGGATGCTTGCCCTCCTCTTCCCATTCCCTCCACCCTCCATTCCTCTCCTTCTCTGACCTCTGCTTTCTTTTGGGGGCTTCCCTATCCTGCTGTTCCACTATCCCACCATACCCTACTCATCAACATTGCCTATTATTCCCTCCTGCATATCGCCCCACCCACTCGTCTCCTACTCTGACCATATTCCACATTACTCGTCTCCTCCTCCAACCCTATTCCTCCATTCTAGTCAACCCTATTCAGATGTCCTCCCGGTACTGCCTACCTCACCATCAGTTGCAGGTTTGCCCAGCCACACTCGCTCCTACCTTCATGCAATTCTGTCCGTTCCTAATTTGGCTCAATGGACCTGGTTAGCATGCACTCCGGTGGTTACCAATCAGGGGTAGCTTCCTCATGACATGAGTCTGGTTCCCTTCACTTAGTCCAACCTCAGGGTCTACTCGTTCACATTGATTAATTGAGCATGCCTCTCACTGGGTCCATGCTACCTCATCGAACTGCTGCATTTCTGTGGTTATTGTCACCATCAGTCTCCTCATGACCGCATCTAGGTCTCCCTCGCCCATCCGACCTCTCTGTGGGTCCATTCCTTCACATCGACTACTCAAGCATAACCATCTCGGGTCCATGCTACCTTGACTTGACCTGCTCTCCAGTTGAAGGCATGCCTTCCATGTCCTTGGATCAGGGCTGGCTGTGTTAGCCTCTCATCATTGGGGCATCTTTAGCTGCACAAGCAGGTTCAGAGGCACCCCCTATGCCATTCTCTATCTGACCGCCTCTGGTTCACCTGGTCTGTTTCTGAGGTTCACATAGGCTAGCTGAGTGCCTAAGCAGTTATCTCTCTCCTTTCTTGCTTTTGAGCATCTAGTTGCAGTCCCATTACAAGGACAGAGTGAGAGCTTCATCTCAATTGGAATCTTTTCCTCTTCCCCAATATTGACTCTATTTGCAGTAGCTTAGCTGTCACAAACCAAAACATCCTTCAGCCTGGAGGGAAGGTGACCTAGGCCTTGGATCCCCAGAGGTTTCTTCCTCAAAGTGTTTTTTTCCTCTCCTCCATGCCAATGGTCATAATATTAGACAGGGTCAGTGCTTTCATAGGTTTTGTAGTTAGGTTCAGCTGTTGGATGGAGTTGGATGATGGCCCTGGCTATTCCACCTCTCCTTAGGAAGTCCACTCTTCTGCATCTTGTCAGCTTTCATTTTGTTCATAGTCCTCGTTATCTCTCTCATTCTTCTCCTGTCCTTCCCATCTATGTCTCTCTTCTCATTTCTGGTCTCGATTTATTCTGATTTCTTGCCTCTTCGATGCCCGGTACCCTTTTGGGTGTTCTTTTTGGGCTTCTTCCTAAGCTACCTTTAGCCAAGGGAATTATTCCCATGGTACCTATAGGGAGGGAACCCTTCTCTAGGGTTCCTTACATTGTACCCCTACAGGATTGTATATCCCATGGATAGAGAGGCGACCTGCCACAATGTAGCAAAGTCACACAAGCATACATCTCATCCTGTTGTGTAAGCACTATTGAATGGGAAGACTTTAAGCCTGAGGTTCAATGGATGGAGCAACAACATCACCCCCCCCCATCAGGCCTTAAAAGGCCACTTCTCCTGGACTGTTCCAGGATTTGTTTCTTCATTTCCCCACCATCTACCCCCCTCCTCCAGCAGCTCGTCTCTCTTTTCCATGGGCTTCTTTCTATGCTACCTTTAGCCAAGGGAATTATTCCTGTAGCACCTATAGGGGGAACCCTCCTCTAGGGTTCCTTGCGTCTTACCCCTACAGGGTGGTATGTCCTACGGATAGGCAAACAGCCACAATGTATCAAAGTCACACATGCATACATCTCATCCAGTTGCATAAGCACAATTGAAACTTATTGTGTGCTCCTTCTGCGGCTTGTGTTGGGTAACCAACTACTAAGAAACTTGGTGGACACATTTCAGGACTTGCTCAAGTGTGGTCACCCTGCACTTGTGATCGGCTGTTTATTGCTGTTGTGGTGGGGGGGGACTTGTGCAGGGGGTATCTTTATTGATTTAAGATACAGTACAAAATGTTGTACAATACATGCAATACATGCAATAATGAAATGTATACTAGACACAGCAATATCAATTTCTAAAGTAAATTTAACAATAGCCATCAGATTCCAGTTGCATGCCAGTTCTTGGTAATCACAACTAGTAGCACCCTTTCCAAATGTGTAATTTATTGGCTGCAGTGTGCTAGTGTTAAAATCCTCCAAAACTTCTTTACTCTGTTGATCAGTTCCTGTTTTGTTGTGGGCTCTGTCTTCCTCTGTATGCATATTTTCATTGTGGGCTAAATCATCTTTATTGGGTTTATAGCTAGAGACCTATTATGGAGAAAGTAACACAAACCATTAGAAAATAAATTAAGCTCCATATACTGTATGTCACATAAACATACTGTAACTAAATTACATGGTATTCCAATACAAATATTTATAAAACATTGTACTCTGATTGTGTTTTGACCTATTTAAACTCCTAATAAGAGCAGTGACTGTCATGAAATACTGTCTGAGCAATTTTTATAGCAGCTTTCCTTATAATTTCAACTTTAAAGAAGAAACTGACTATGTTTCTATCAGTATGAGCAAAAGAGAACATTAAGTACATAATTGTGACATTGTATCAGTTTTTTACTTTTTATTTTTGGCAATATATTATACAAATAATGCCATCCATACCCCATTTTCTTAAATCTTATTTTTATATTACAGGTAAATGAAACAAGGAATATTTGAAAAAAAAAAATCACTTTAAATATATGGATATAAACTAGACCAATGCAATTCAGTTGGGGATATCTTGAAGCAGTATAATCAACATTTACTATAAATCTGAAAACAAGCAGTTGCAATTTTTTAAGCATAATCCATTCATTTCATCGATAAGAAAGGCAAACCCTTTCCCCATTTAGCCTTAATAAGAACATTAATATAACCATCATAATTCTAAGCTGAAACACAGCAGTCTGCAGATATTATAGTTCAAATGATATGTCCTTGAGATTGCAAAGAAAAAAGAACAAGCATTTGTCAATGCCGAATGTTTGCTTACTGGCATTGGCAGTGGTAGTGTAGAAGTTACAGAACTGCGTAATAGGAATGGCAGTGAAGTATTGAACTGAAGCCAACCCCACCACCACCCTGCAGAGAGTGACAGGCATTGGGGTGTGCATTTGGGTCGTCAGGCATAACGGCCACGCCATTTCACCACCCACTCTGCAGAGACTGACAAGTGTCACGTGTTCCTTAGGTCTTTGGCCCTTATCGACACCATTTCATTAGGAAATATGGTGAGATGGGTGCGATATAGAGAATGGGGTGAAGTTTGGGGACGAAGAGTCCAAGGCATACCTCGATGCCTCTCAGTGACTGCAGGGTGTGGAATGGTATGAGCATCACAGGCAAGAATCCCAAGTCACACCCTGATTCCTGTCATTCTATATAGGGTTAGGCGATTTAGTTGAAAAGTCTAATACCTCAGGCATTCATTGGTATTTTAACTCCAAATCTTCAACATGTTTGTTTGTACCCCACCTCACGAACAGGGGGAATATCAGTGTGGTAGCCGAAAGCTGCTTATGCACAGTGACTACGAGATTTAGCACCACAGATGCAAACATATTCCGAACAGGCTGTAAAAAATGGCAGCTGTACTCTTTCATGGGGAGGTGTAAAAATGGCTATGTTGCAAATGTGTAGTAAAAATATTTAAAAAAATGGTGAAGTCACAAGCGTACATAGAAACTGTGCAACGCACACCCGTTATATAAGTAGGTTGGGATATTTTATAGCAGATTGTCAACTCAGGCATTTTGGTGCCTCGATCATGAACAGTGTCACTGTGATTTTCTTTATCTGTGCCGAACAATGATTTCCCATGCGACCACGCATCTCTGCACTGAAAGTGTGAAAACACACTGGCCATGTTGTGAAAATGGCAGCTGTACTGTTCATAAGGAAGTGTTGAAAATGCCACTAGTGAAAATCTGGACTGGAAATATTACAAGTCATGAACTAACGAGGATGCGTGGAAACTGCACAATGCTCACTTAAACACAGTCATTTTATGGACTTTTGTCACCAAATTTTCAACATAGCCATTTTAAGACCTCTGCTCATGAACAGTGTAACTGTGATTTTCTTAATCTGTCCTAAACATTGCTTTCGCACACCAACAGCACCATTGTGCGCCACATGTGCGACAACACATTTTGGCACATATGAAAATTGCAGCTGTACTGTTCATAGGAAGTTTAATAAAATGGACATGTTGAAAATCTAGAGTGAAAATATTAAATTTGCAAACTAACGGCGCATGCATAGGAACTGTACAGCGCCGCGCTCGTAAAAGTCATTTTAGGCATTTTTCACCAAGTTTTCAACATAGCCATTTTAAGACCTCTGCTCATGAACAGTGTCACTGAGGTTTTGTTAATGTGTCCCATACATTGAGGTTGCACACCGACTGCGCCATTGTGCGCTACATGAGCGGAAACATGTTTTGGGCAGGATGTGAAAAATGACAGCTGTACTGCTCATAAGGAGGTGTGGAAAAATGGCAATGTTGAAAATCTGGAGTGGAAATATTGAAAATTCGCAAACCTACGAGCGTGCGTGGGAACTGTGCAACACACACTCGTAAAACAGTCATTTTTAGGAATTCTGTCACCAAATTTTCAACATTGCCATTTTAAGATCTCTGCTCATGAACAGTGACACTGTGATTTTCTTAATATGTCCCATACACTGAGTTCGCATAACGGACTGCCATTATGCGCTACATAAGGCGGAACATGTTTTGGGTGAGATGTGAAAATGACAACTGTACTACTCATAAGAAGGTGTGGAAAATGGCAATTTTGAAAATCTGGAGTGGAAATATTGAAAATTCGCAAACCTATGAGCGTGCGTAGGAACTGCGCAACGCACGCTCGTCAAAACAGTCATTTTAGGAATTTTTCACAAATTTTCAACATATCCATTTCAAGACCTCTGCTCATGAACAGTGTCACTGCAATTTTCTTAATTTATCCATACATTGATTTGCTTTCGACTAGCCATTCTGCGCTACAAGGGTGGAAACACATTTTGGGTGAGATGTGAAAAATGACAGTTGTACTACTCATAAGATGGTGTGGTGAAATGGCAATGTTGAAAATCTGGAGTGAAAATATTAAAATTTCGCGAACTTACGAGCCTGCATAGGAACTGCGCAATGCACGCTCGTTAAACAGTCATTTTTTGGAATTTTGGCACCAAATTTTCAACATGGGGGTTTTGGGCCCCCTTCTCATGAATGATGTCACTGTCATGGTGGTATTTGGTCCTGAAGGGTGATTCCGCAGTCACTGCACAGTCACTGCTGCGAAATCACCCTTCGAGCCCGAATAACGCCATGACAGTGACATCATTCATGAGAAGGGGTCCCAAAACCCATGTTGAAAATTTGCAAAATTCAAAAATGCCCGAGATATGCACAAAGTTGAACCCTCCTATCTAGCCCATTATACAGCTTACGGCATTTCCTCAGTTCGCGGTCGGCTTTGAAGAGCAGACATGTTCCGGTCCACGAAGATCGTCGCGCCCGGAGTCGAGGTATAAGTATGGGGTGAGGGGGATGTGGGGAGGCTGGAGTGCGCAGTGGGTGGGTGCGGGTTGTGGGAGGGGGTTCGAGGCGCCGTGGGACAGTTTTGTTTACAGGGTAAAAAACAAAAAGGCGTCGGCGGGACAGCTTGCCACACTGGGAGGTGAGCTCTGAGCGTGGCACAAGGACTTTGGGGGAGGCGCGTTCAGCCAGCGAGGATTGGGCACCCCGTCGGCAACACTAGCAGTTGTCACGCTGGGGTGGGCTCTCAGTGGCAGCAACTATGGGAGGGAGGAGACAAATAGTTCAGCGATGGGGATTGGGCACCCGCCAGCTATACGCCATGCAAGGGCGCAGACGCTGGCGGCTGGAGCGCGCGTGAGCAGCTTCTTATCGCTGCTCACTGAAGCATAGCTCCCCCTTTCAACTGTATGCCACTGCATTTTGGAGCGTGTCATAGACAGCTCCAAAATGCATTGGCTTACAGGGGCCGCGCCTGCCAGCACAGTGCCTGAATTGGAGGAGGAGGTGACACACCTCTGAAATCTCCGTTCATGGCACTATGTTTCTTGCACATGCGTGCAAGCAAACATAAAAATTACATGTCCATCCTGTCTACACTCTCTAGAATATCTTATACAGACATAGCAGAAAACTCGGCTGTTTTCCTAAACAGAATAATGGCCCCGAAGGTAAGTGACCAACTTGCTCACTTCAAAAGAAAATGTGCACCTTGTCATCTTTGGTAACTTTAACTTTTGCTAGTGGCAACCAAGAAAATTGGGCCCAATATCCAAAATGTCTTGGTGATACGCCAAGTACTGTAGTTTAAGAAGTGGGGCTGTGTCACCCTACCAGATATTTATGAAAGTGCATTCTAGAAGCTATCTCCCTACCCTACCCTATGTATCTAAACAAAAAGCAACAAAAAAACAACATCTTTATCACTATCCCTTCTGTCTAACCAGTTGCAAGCAGAGCATCTTGGGGGTTGTTGTCCTATACAAGAAAGGAAAGACTACAGAACATGGACAGAGCAGTAGTTTTAATCAGCAACTGTGTTTTAAAATGAAGTAGAGTAACAGCTGTCTGGGGGAACTGGGCTGTCAAAGCAAGAGTTTTATTAAATTGTATTCCTTTCAGCGGGATTTATGATTGCACTAGTAGTGCAATATCAGTGAGTGAGACGGGGAGCAAAGGTCACTTAGACCTTTAAAACAAGCATTTGTCAATGCCGAATGTTGTGACACTGGCATTGACAGTGGGAGTGGTGTAGCTAGAGATGCATAGTGCTGTGATTTTGTGAATGTGTCTCAAAAGGTGATTTTGCACAGCGAGCATGCCATTGTGTGCCACAGCTGTGGAAACACGTTTTGGGCAGGCTGAGAGAAATGGCAGTTGGACTGTTGATAAGGAGATGTGCAGAAATGCCAGCGGTGAAAATGTGGCATGAAAATATTGCAGATTAACGAAGTTGCAAGGGTGCATGGAAACTGCGCAATGCACGCTTGCAACACAGTCATTGTATGGAGATTTGGCACCAAATTTTCAACATAGGCATTTTAGAACCTCTGCTCATGAATAGTGTCACCTTCATTTCCTCAGACTGTCCCAAAAACTGATTTTGCACAGCGGCCGTGCAATTCTGTGCCAGACGTGCAAAACAGTTTTCATAAGGAGGTATGGAAATATGCCAATGATGAACAGCTGGAGTGAAAGTATTACAAATTCACAAAGTCATGAGCGTGCATGCAAAGTGCGTAACGCACACTCATAAAACACTCATTTTATTGACTTTCGTTCCCAAATTTTCAACATAGGCATTTTAGGGCATCTGCTAATGAACAGTGTCACTGTCATTTTCATCATGTGTCTCAAACACGGACTTTCCACAGCGAGCACGCTGTTCTGTGCCGGAACTGCGAAAACAGATTTTGGTCAGGATGTGGAAAATGACAGTTGCACTGTTCATTAAGAGGTGCAGAACAATGGCACTGTAGGAAATCTGGAGTGAGAAAATTAGAAGTTTGCGAAGGTACGAGCGTGCGTGCAAACTGCGCAATGCACGCTCATAACACAGTCATTTTATGGAGTATTGTCACCAAATTTTCAACACAGACATTTTAGGACCTCTGCTCATGAGCAGTGTCCCTGTCATTTTCGTAATGTGTCCCGAACACTGATTTCGCACAGCGAACGTGCTATTCTGAGCCAAAAGTGCAAAAACACATTTTGGCAAGGATGTCAAACATGACAGCTGTACAGTGCACAAGAAGGTGTAGCAAAATGCCAAATTGGAGAATCTGGCGTGAAAATATTGCGAATGAGCTAAGTTACGAGTGTGCGTTGCACAGTTGCTATGCACCTCGTAAAACAGTCATTTTATGGAGTATTGTCACCAAATTTTCAACACAGGCATTTTAGGACCTCTGCTCATGAATAGTATCACTGTCATTTTTGTGATGTGCCCCAAACACTGATTTCACACAGCAACCATGCTATTCTGCCTAGGAAGTGCGAAAACACATTTTGGCAAGGATGTGAAAAATGACAGCTGTACAGTTCACAAGAAGGTGTGGTAAAATGCCAATGTTGAGAATCTGGCAAGAAAATAGTACAAATGCACTAACGTACGAGCGTGCATTACGCAGTTGCTACGCACATTCGTACAACAGTCACTTCATGGAGTATTGTCACCAAATTTTCAACAGAGGCATTTTAGGATCTCTGCTCATGAACAGTGGCACTTTCATTTTCATAATGTGTCCCGAACACTGATTTCGCACCACGACTGTGCTATTCTGTGCTGGAAGTGCGAAAACACATTTTGGCCAGGATGTGAAAAATAACAGGTGTACAGTTCACAAGAAGGTGTGGTAAAATGCCAATGTTGAGAATCTGGCATGAAAATATTGTGAATTCACAAACTTATGAGCATGCGTTGCGCAGTTGCTATGCACGCTCGTAAAACAGTCATGTTTTGGATTTTTCCCACCAAATGTGCAACATAGGGTTTTTGAGAGCCCCCCTTATAAACAGTGGCACTGTCATTTCCTTACGAGGTCCTGAAAGGTGATTCCGTGCAGTGACTGCGAAATCACCTTTCGGGACCGAATAATGCCATGACAGATCACCAAGGAATTCATGAGAAGGGGTCCCAAAAACCCCATGTTGGGTAGGGCAAAACCACCAAAAATGCCTGAGATATGTACTAAAGTTAAAAAAAACTATCTATCCCATTATACAGCTTACCGGCATTTCCTCAGTTCACGATCGGCTTTGAAGAGCGCAGATGTGTTCCCAGTCCAACGATGATTGTTGCGCTGAGCTCCGGAGGTAAGTATAGGGTGAGGGGTGTGGGGAGGCAAGGTGCGCCCGGTGGGTGGAGTGCGGGTGGGGGCAAGGGGGCACGAGACTATGAGAGACCGTTTTCCTTTCTAGGTTGTACACGAAAGAAAACATTGGAAAGTTTTTTTCTCAGGGGTTTGGCATGCTGGGGTGGGCTCCCACGCATGCCATCTAACTGTTTTGGGGAGTGTCTGTAGCCAAGGGGATTGGGCACCCCATCAGCATTAAACAGTTGGGGGTGCTTTTATGCCAATGGGAGAGGGCTCCCCATCAGCACATTCACAGGGGCAGGGACAGCCGACAGGATTGGGCACTCCAGTTAGCAGTTCTCTGACGTGTCCGCCACATACATAATGGCAGCGAGCGGCAAGAAAAGGACCGCTGTGTCTGATGAGCTTTGCTCAGATTGCAGCGGACCTTTTCTTAGATGTGCTCGCCTCATTATGTATGCATGGTGTGGCACCAGCATGCAGGCTGATTGGGAAATGCCGGACGCACTTACTGGTGCATGCCTTGCATTCACCCAACAGTGACTGTGCCTCTAAAGCTGCACTGTCCCAAGATGTTGGCTGCGCAAGCGCGCCAACATAAAAAGGGCTCCTTATGAGCAGATGATGTGTAAGGAGTGAGGTTGTGTTTGGCAGAGGCTATGTTGCTCTTTAGAATATTTTTGAAAGTCTACTCTAAAATCTATCTCCCTACCCTACCTATCTAGCTACCTAAAAAACAAACAAAAATATGCATCCCTATCACTATCCCTTCTGTCTAACCAAGCAACAAGCAGGGCATTCTGGGGGCTGTAGTCCTCTACAAGGCAAGAAGGACTATGGAACATGGACAGATCTGCATCAGAGAAACTGTATTTTAAAGTGAAGTGTTTGAGAGCAGTCTAGGGGAGCCACGGTGGCAGTGCAAGAGTTTTATTTAATTTTAATTCCTTTCAGTGAGATTTATGATTGCATTAGTAGTGCAATGTCATAGATTAAAGCAGGGAGTAAAGGTCACTCAGAACTTTTAAAAAGAGCTCTAGCAGACGGTGAGCACACAGCAGAGGCCAACACGGGCAGATGCCAGTAACTGCCTTTATCAGCCTGGGGAGGATAGGGGATGGCAGGACACTCTGTATGAAATTTAAGCTGAATAAGAGCAAGCATCTAGTACAGAGTATTGCATAACGGCAAAATTTAACACTGTGGAGAATAATGGACAGACTGATAATGTGAATATAATCAAATGTGGAACATACAAATATAAGTGTTTTTAAAAAAAGGTTAGATGAATTTCTTACAGAAGTTGGTGGCGTAGATCATCGCCACTGAATGGTGGGGAGGTCCTTGTGGGCAAAATGCCTTTGACTTCCTTATATTCTCTAGTATGAACTCTAGTATACAACATGTTTCTGTATGGAGCACACAGAATGGAAGAGGAGATAATATTTTTAAAAGTGACAGATGCACTTACACACAAAGCTTAGAGAAGGAGATGTTGGAGTTAATGAAGAGACTTAGCAAGTTGTATATAATAAACGGGTTAGAGGGCTTTGTAGAAAATTCATCCTGTCAGATAAGTGCAGCTACAAAAACAGATGGGCAAAGAGAGGTGGGGAGCATTTTTCAGAAAAGAAGGTGTACAAGAAATGGTGGCACGCAACAAATCTGGAGGTGGGAAAGTTTAGGAGGGATGTGAGGAAGAATTTCTTCCCTGAGAGGGTGGTGGATGCCTGGAACAATCTTCCAGCAGGGTTGATGGGGGCGAAAACAGTGGTGGGCTTCAAGCATACATGAGATAGGTATAAAGGAAAAATGGTATCAAAGCAGGGGTGGGGTGACCAGGTACCAAGTAGAGTCTGCAGTGGCAGGATAGGTAGGGAAAAGAGGACACAATAGGTGAGCCAAGTGGTCCTTATCTGCCAAAAAAGTATATGTTTCTACGATAGGTGGAGGAAGGAAAAATAGTAAATGGAGGCGCTAAAAGAGCAAAGAGGGAGGAGGATTCATTTGCAGTGGAGGAAGAGGAGGCCTGGGTAAATGTCACAGGAGGGAACAGACACAAAAGGGGGAGAGTGGCTGATTGCTATCTCATTAACACAACACACAGATACACAGTACTAGGCAATATTGAGGAGGAGGAAAAGGAGGAGCAGGTAAAGAGGGATGGAAACTCTATCGGCACATATAATTCAAAAACGAATATAGTAGCGATGGGTAAGTCAATAATAAGCTATATGAACCCAGTAATATGTAACAATAGAAAAGAGATAACTACTGTGTGCTACCTGCCAGGGGCAAAGGTGTCTGACCTCAAGAAGGACCTAGAGGCTTTCCTGAAAGGATCAAGAGAAAAGCGATAATTACTCTGCATGTAGGAGTAAATGATATTGGGAACCACCTTGATGAAGAAATCTAGGCAAATTTTAAGGAGATAGGAGGAAGGTCAAAAAGCAAAAGGGTTTCCAATCATAGTTTTAGAAATTGTACCACTACCCAGGGCTGGGTCAGGAAGATTAATGGCAATAAGGTATAAGGATGCTTGATTGAGAATATGGGCAAAATGTGAACTTCAGCCCACAGAGTTAATAAACCAATTAGAAAACATAGGATTGAACAACAGCATAACAAGGTGGATAACAAGCTGGTTAGAAGGATGGAGCCAGGCAGTAAGAATAAATGGATAGGCATATGACTGGAGAGAAGTGACCAGCGGGATCCCACAGAGGTCTGTGTTGGGTCCTACCCTGTTTGATGTCTATGTGGTGACATGTAATGCACTGAAGGGGAATGGATGGTGAAATTTGCAGAGGATGTGAAAACTGCTTGTGAAGTGGATAATGAAGATAGCATAAAAAACTTCAAAAGGAAATTAACTGACTAAATGATTGGTCACAAGGAGCAAATATTTGCTTTAATCTTGATAAGTGTATAGTTATGCATTTTGGATGCAGAAATAAATTAGCTGAGTATAAACTGAATGGTATAACCTTGAAGAAGAGTATGCATGAAAGAAATAAATGAAGTGCAGAGCCAACAAATGTCTGAACAGTGCAGACATGGCCTGCAGAATCACCTGTAGATTGCCAATTGACTGAAACCTAATGGTGGAAATGGCTGTGAACCACTATCAGAGAAAGTGCCAGAGCCAGACCCTTACTTTGGGGACTCAGAGATAGCCAGGGGACAACAGAATCCAAGATTACAGATGCAGCCTTGGTTAGTGAAACAGAATTACCTATGTTAGTTTCAGAATGATATGGAGACCAGGGATGGGCGGTAGAAGCAAATGATGGTGCATCTATAGTATGCCCTGGTGTCTGTGCTTGCCCTTCTCTGCAGAAGCAGATTTTGATGTTTTTTCTGTTGATTTCGGTGCTCACATTTGGGCATTTTTCCATCATTGTTGACCGCCGTAACGAGCAGTGTGTTGAAGTGGAATCAGTGGAGCAGAACAGCTAGACTGGTGCTGAGGATGGTGTTGAATGCTGGGTTCCCTCCATTTGCTGAAGAAATGCATCTGAGGCTTTCTGACAGTGTCTCCTCATGTTCTGGTTAAAGCCTTGGCAAATGGTATTGTTTTCATGTCATGTGAGAGACCTAAGCAGCAAACATACAAAGTGTGAGCATCGTCCTTATAGAGTTTCACTTTGCCACAGCTACAGATATCGAACAGAGATTCCTTCAGTGTTGCCACAAAATAATACTTAGAAATATTATAAAATAGAAACATAGATGATGATGGCAGAAAAAGACTGCCCATGTTATGCTATCACACCTTGGGACCTGTTGTCTCTGTGGGGGTTTTGCTTATGTTATTTCCCCTTTCATTCTCTGGGTTTCCTCCTCCCTCTTCCTTCTAAATAACTACTATACCCTAGACTCTGTCCCAGCCATGTATGAAGCCATTTATGGTTTTTGGCACACACAGTCTCTGCCAACAGACCAGTCCATGGCTCTACCAATCTTTCTGTAAAACGATACTTCTTCACATCCTTTTTAAACCTTTCCCCATTTACCTCCACTCATGACCCTGTGCCCTGACTTTTCTGTTCCTGGTCAATAGCTCCTTACAATTCACCCTGTTTTTTTGTTTTGTTTTTAAAACTATGTATATGAATTTTCTTATAAAACAGATAATTAATACCACAGGCTCATACAGAGAATAGGTGAGGCACTTAGCAAAGATATAGTGCTACACAGCAAATAAACTGATATACAACTTTCATTATCCCATATATTTTTGTTACAATAGGAGTGGGGGAATCCTGTAACAAGACAGATTAAAGAGAAAGTCCTTAATAACTTGCTAGCCTCTTCAACGGCATTAGGTGCATCCAGTGGGGGGGAATTACACAAACATAAAGATTGCTATTTAAACTGTTATAACAGCTAGGGAGAAAAAACAAGGTAAACTAGACCCCACATAGAGACAGACCCCGACGAGAATATAATGGCACTACAGCCAACATTTAAAAATGTGATACGGTATATAAACTGTTAAACAAGCTACAAAAAAGTTTGAAGTTCAGTAACATGGAAACTTCAAAACAGGAATTAAAGTTTCAGTTCAAGTCTATCTGAACCAGTCACAGAGCAAATGTGCCTGTTGTCTGAGGTTAATAACATTGTAGAGCCTCAAAATGGCAGAGTTCCTGCCAAGGCAACAAGTCTTAATTTAAATAAATTTCTGAGCAATTAAAGAAATAACCATGACTCCAAGTTAGTCAATCTCTAGTATGCCTTAGATGATAAAATGGCTCCAATGAAAGACATATTATAGTATAAGGTGCAGGTGGTGATTAGTGAGAATTAGTAAATGTAACTAAAGAAAGTGGAACATTATAAAACAGCTCACTGACTGCTTTAGCCCTCCTCCGAATCAGAAGTATCCTCTTTGGAGACAAATTCCTTTTCTGCCTTCTCAGTCCAATGACCTGTATCTTTGGGAATCGGTAAACTGCCAAGTCTTTCCGCCATACATGATGCAAAGACTAGCCGGAATCAAAACAGAATGAATAATCCCCAAAGTGCTCAGTCTCTGCCTCACAGCATCAAAGGCCTTTCTCCATGCTCGTTTCTGAAAGGAGTGGCCAGGACATATTTTGATGTCTGTGCCATTAATTGTTTATGGGTATTTTGCTCTACCTGCCGATAATATGATAACCCGAATCTCTGATCCCAAACAGCATAGGAGAATAGTGCTGGGCTTGGTGGGGGTCATAGGACGAACACTGGGATTAACTCAATATGCTTTCCTCAAAGTCAACCACTGAAATCTTTCAGGAACAGTAAGATGTTATTTGAGACTGTCTATGAGATAGTGCAGCATGTCAAGCCCCTCAGACTCTTGTGGGACTCCTACAAACCTCAGGTTCCTGGCTGTGATCTTATTTTCTAAGGCCTCCCTCCTACTGCGCGGCTGTCCATTTTTTCTTGGTAAGTGAGGCCACAGCTGTCATCATTGTATTTACTCATTTTTCTGAATCTGCAACAGTGGTTGTTAATGCTTTAATGGCAGTGTTCTGCACCTCAAACTTTTGAATAAATTTCTTCATTTCAAATCCATGGCACACTTGGACTTGAGCAGGTGTTGCCATGAGAGGTCGGTCTTAGATTGCAGGTTGCTGACATCGACACTGCATGTGGTGCCCATGGCCTTGCTGGGTGCAGTAGACAAATCTTTCGGCAGTCCCCTGTTGCTGCATTTTGGGATGGCCCATGTTGAATCAAGTAGCAAGTGGTTCAGAAAAACAGAGTATAAATATCATAAAATCAATTAAGTTCCAAAACTTTGTTAGAGATTATTTAGCAGTAATGCCACCTCATGGGAGAAAGTTCAACTAGAGTGTGACCAGCCTGGTGGATGGCTCTCTAGTGCCCCCCACAGTTCACCTTGTTAACCCCTTTCCAGAACTTTAAGGTCTCTGTCACATGCCCCCTCTCTTGTCTGGTTTCGAGTGAATACATGTTCAGCGCCCTTAGCCGATCCTCATAGGATTGTCCTCCTGGCCTTGAATCATCTTGGTCACGCTGCACTGTACCTGATCTAGCCTGTCCCTGCCTTTTTTAGGTGGGGACTCCCAAATAGGGCACAGTATTCCAGGTGGGGCCTCAACAGTGACCTATAAAGTGGTAACAGTACCTCTTGTTTTGTGCTGTCGAACCCTCTCCCAAAGCACCCTAGCATCTTGTTAACCTTGCTGAAGGCCTTGTTACACTGGCTGGTTTGTTTGAGGGAGCCACTAATGATGGCTTCAAGGTCCCTTTCCTCTGATGTGTCCAGCGTAACTCAGCACATCCACTACTCTGTTCTGGAGTTTTTGTTTCTTAAGTGCATCACTTTGCAGTTCTTGGCATTGAATTTCAGCTCCCAGACATTGGACCAGTTTTCCAGCCTTTGCAGGTCTTTCTGCAACACCCTTATCCCCTCCATCTTGTCAACTCTAACACAGAGTTTAGTGTCATCTGTGAATAGAAACAACCAGCCCTGGATTCCCTCTCCCTCTCCTATGTCGTTGATGAACATGATGAGACTGGGCTCAGAACATATCCCTGTGGTACTCCCTTGGTGACCTATCTTTCCATTGATCTTACCCCATTGACCACAACTCTCTGCTTCCTCCCACCAACCAATTCCCTACCCAACTTGATATCTCCGTAGCTGTTCCCAGATCCCCCTTCTTCAGCATCCTTCAGTGTGGTAGAGTCGAATGCCTTGCTGAAGTCAAGGTAGAGTATGTCTACTGTGTGCCCCTTATCAACTACTCGGGTTACTCAGTCAAAGAATGCTATCAGTTTGGTCTGATAAGACCTCCCTACCACTAACTCGTGCTGCTTACTATGTTGAAGCCCATTTTTCTGCAGATATTCCACTAGGTCCCTTTTTGACTAGTGTCTGCATCAGTTTCCCTATCATGTAGGTAAGGCTGATAGGTCTGTAGGTTTCCAGCTGTTCCTTGCCCCCTCCCTTGTGCAGTGGAACTACGTTTGCCATCCTGCCATCCTCTAGTCCTTGGGACAGCCTCTTGCTACATAGAATTATTGACTAGCCCCACCAGAGGTTTGGCAAACACCAGTGCCGGTTCTCTTAGTACTCTTGGATGCTTACCATCTGGCCCCAGGGCCTTGTTTACCTTCAGGGCTACTAATACTTTTTTGAGGTTTATGCTAGTAAATTTCTGCAGCCTCATTTTCTGGAGCCCCTCTATCGGCTTCCTTTATGCCGCTCTCTTGCAAGGACCTGCTGTTCTTCCTAGTGAATACCAAGCTGAAGTAGCCATTCTGCATGGCAGCTTTCTGCCAATCCTCCTTTATTATCCTTATATATCTAAAAAAATACTTTTCTCTTCCCTTGACCCTTCTGCAATGTGCAGTTCTGTGTGCCTTTGTGATCTTGACTGAACTTTTGGTCTGTCTTGTTTTTTCCTGATATGTGCACCAATCTGCATCACGCTGCTTTTCTTTGTACCTTATAAAGGCCTTTTTTTTTGGCCCTCACTACTTCTCTGACTTTTTCAAAGAATCAAATTGGTCACCTGTACTTGTTAATCTTGATGATTGTTCCTGGGTATGTTTTCTTTGCCTCGAGAATGGACCCTTTCATCACCCCCCATCTTTCCTCCACTCCCCTGATGCTATCTGCCCTGCTAACCTGCCCTGAACTAATTCCCTCATTTGTTGAAATCCACCTTTCTCAAGTCTAGCACTTCAAGCTGCTGGCCTGGTGGTGCTGGAGGTTGAGGCACTGGTCACTACACCTCATGACACACCAGCGACCTGGATTTGGGAATGAGCCCGGGCTGCCAGGGGTCGGCAGGGGGCAGAGAGAATCAAGCATCTGGAGGACTGCTCTCCTCTCTCGGGGAGACTTGTCATCCCATTCTTTGACTGCCCTCTGGCAGTGGCTGGAGGGCAGTAGGAGTTAGGCGGCATTTACTAATGTCCTCACATTGGTAAGGGAGGAGGGAATGGGAGAAAATGAGTAAACAGAGCCTGGCGGGTTCTGTGATGGCCCCGAGTCTCCAAGGGCCACCCCTGGTGTCTGGATTGGGTCTCTGGGAGGGGGGGAGGCTGGCGCCCTCCTCCCTGGCCCCGCCACAGGGGGCAATCCATGGGGAAATTTCCAGGGGTTGGCACAGTGGAGGCGCAGGTGACAGGAGAGTGAGTTCCTCCATGAGAAGGACCACAGCCAAGAACAAAAAGAAAAGTCTAGCATTTCAGCAGTAGATAAGGGTATACTGGTGCCCAGGGCCAACTTGAACCATATAGTATTGTGGTTGCTGAACCACAGTGGTTCCCCAACCCATACGCTGCCTACTATTTCCAAATTGCATAGCATCACACTGAGAAGAGTGGATTGTCAAGTGGGAGCTCTGACCTACTGTACCAGCATGCAGTCCTGCAGTGTATCAAGCAGGGCCTGATGTCTGGTGCTCCTGGCTGCTGGGATGCCCTAGTCAATGTCTGGCAGATTGATATCTCCTACTACTACAGCCTCCCTCTTTGCTGCCCCTTTCCCTTTTTCTGCTCCTAATTCCTTATCTCTCTCAGTTCATACACTTCTGGGCGAATGCAAATGTGGCACAGGAAAACTAGGTGCCATCAAAAGATCACAAGTAATGACAGCACTCGGCAACCACACCGCAGACTCAGAGCATGCAACTAATTTAGTGTGTACTTATCTGGGGGGGGCTCCACTCCCCCCTGCACCACCCTTGAAATAAATGTAATCACCTCTGTTCTGGGGCATATCGGTGAGTGGGAGGCAGAGTGCACCATGCCCACAAGTCCCGTACGCCCACATGAGGTGCATCCACATCACGGTGCTCTTGTTCCCGCGCCCTTTTGATGGGATACCATCTCTCTCTTTCCTCCCCTTTTCCTTGTGACTGGTAAACCACCCCATGGGAAGCTTCCTAGCTGATGTCTCTGAGCTGTACCCACAGTGATTCTACCTCCCACTTACCTTAATGACTGCATGGTCTGCTTTGATTCCTTCCCTGACATAAATAGTCACTCTTCCACCACTACCCATCCCTCTATCATGCCTATATAAGGTGTACCCAGGGATCACCAGGTCTCAACTGTTGTTTTAACACCCACTAGATCCAGCCCAACGTCTACCACCAGTGCCTGGAGTGCACTAATTTTAATACCTGGACTCCTGGCATTGATGCACATCACTTTCCTACTTGTTCTCTGACCCCTCTTGGTTCTTGGATAGCTCCCCCAGTCACAACTTCCTGATATTCTTGGGTCTATTTGGTCAACACTACCCAGACCCCTGAACTCATTCCACACAGCTACTACTTCTTGCACACCTTGACACCATCCTTGGGGGAGTTCAAGCTAGGTTCCCACCTTCACTTTCCTCAATTAAGGAATCTTTAGCCCCATCCTCCCTGCAGTTAAACTGTCTGCCACAATAGACGTCAAACTTCTGCCCTAGCACACTAGTCCTCTCTGTTGTCAGGTAAATGCCATCACCTTTGAAGAGGTTCCTGTCCTAGATGCCCCCAATCCCCTATACAGCAGTACTTTTCCTGACACCACCCTTTTAACCTCCCATTGAACTCCTCAATCTCCTCCTTCCTCACTCTATTCTTCCCCTTCTACCTACCCCAAACAGGGAGGACATCAGAAAAGGCCAAGGAAGTTGAGTGTTTCTTCAATCTGTCCCCCAGCATCTGGAAGTCCTGCTTCACTGTCTCCACAGGCCAGTTTTCCAGAAAGTTGGTACTGAGGTGTACCAGCAGTCCCTGCTCCCTCACTTGGTATTATTACTTGGTATGAAAGAACAGAAGAAGGCCAGAGCCCATCGAAACTGTTCCCCACACTATGTGGGACATTATTTATCTATTATCCCTCAACCAAACATCTGATTTGTTTTTAAAGACAGTGGCACTAGTTGCCTCTACCAATTCTTGTGCCAAGGTGCTCCATACAACGGATGCTCTTATTGGAAAAAAGTTTCCCCTTTTGCTGGTTTTATAAGTTTTTACTTCAAGCTGTTTATTATGCAGTCTCGGAACAGGTCTCCTTTTGGAGAGTGTTAGACCACATTTTTCCATTAGATCTGGTGAATTTATTAAATTGAAAACCATAAGCATATCACCTCTTAATCTAGTTTGAAGAGAGAAGAGACCAGTAGCTTTTAATCTGTTCTGATAATCCAAGTTTGTTAATCTTAGAATCATTCTAGTTACTCTCCTTTGAACCTGTTCAAGAATTGCTATGTTTTTTTTTTGGTTTGGATTCCAGAAAGGGGAGCCATAGTCTAGATACGGTCTAATGTATGACCTATACAATGGAATAAGGCATAGTTCAGTGCGATTAAGAAAAGTGCGTTTTATTTGCCTCAAAAGTCTGTTGGTCATGCAAACAGTTCTAACACAGTGATCATTTGATGTAAGTTTATTATTAACATATATCCCTAAATCTTTTTCACAATTTTATGAGTGAAGTGGTAGTCCATTTATATAATATATGGTTTTTGGATTATTTACACCGAAATGCACTACTAAACATTTGTCTTGATTAAATTGCATATGATTTTCATTTGCCCAAAGTGTTAATTTTTCCAAATCCTTCTTTAATGCAGAAATATTTTCTTGATTATTAACCTTGCCCCCCAATTTATTATCATCTGCAAATTTAACCATGAAGTTATTTGGCCCTGTTTGTAAATCACTGATAAAGAGATTAAACAATGTTGGTCCCAAGACCGACACTTGTCACACTACCCAAATCAGACAAGATATCATTAATTCTGACTCTCTGAGAATGATTTGTCAACCAGTTTAAAGTCCAGTTGACAATATCAGGTGACAAACCTAGATTGTGCATTTTAGTAAGGAGTTTTTCATGTGAGACTTTATCGAAAGCTCTACTAAAGTCCAAAAGAATTACATCAGTAGGGATACCCACATCTAGTAGAGTACTTATATTATTGTACAAAGATATCAGATTGGTGATGCAGGAATACCTGGGAGTATACCCATGCTGATTTGAATCATAAATTCCTAATTTTTCACAATCTTTATCTATTAGAGACTTCATTACTCGTTCCATTAATTTACCCAGCCACTGAGGTCAGGCTAATTGAACGATAATTTTGCACAGAATCTCTATTGCCTTTTTTAAATATGGGAGTAACTATTGCTGAATGCCAATCATTTGATACAATGCTTTCTTGTAAGGATTTGTTGAAGATAATTGACCAAGGTATAGAAATATTTATAGAGGTTTCGATCAGAAAACATGGATGAATACCGTCTGGGCCCGGACTAGTATTTTATTTAGTTTTTTAATAGCCTGTATAATGTCAGTTGAATAAAACCTATGATAATCTATGTGGTGAACTTTAAATGTACTAATAGGTGATTTATGAGAGAAGACAGAACAAAAGTACTTGTTAAAGGGATTCAAGGTTTCTATATCAGATAGAGAAAGAGCCATTGGTTATAATGGGACCAATGGTCCTTGATACACCTTTTTTACTATTTATATAGGAGAAAAGAGATTTGTGACAGTCTTTTGTGTGAGCTAGTTTAAATTCTAGCTTATTTTTTGCCAATTTAATAGAATTTTTTAAGTTTTTCACAGATAGTCTGTATTTATGTAATAGAGTAGTTTTAAATGGAACAGAATTATTCTTATGTTTCCTAAAAGGTTTAATTTTTAATTTAATCTGATTTTTGATTGTCTTGGTGAACCAAGGGGGAATTGTTCCTTTATTATTAAATTTCCTCTTAGATGGAATAAAGCTATTTTCCAAATAATGTACAATGTTTTAAAAAAAGCCCCAAGCTTGTTGTGTTGTACAATTAAGATTAGATTCCCAGTTTATGTTTTGTAAGTATTCATTGATTTTAGAAAAATTTGCTTTATTATAATTTTTTGTACAGTATAACTTCCTTTGTGTAGTTTTAAACTGTTGAATTTCAAAAAGAATAGAAGAATGATCACTGGTCCCAAGTGGATCCCAAATTTGTAAATTGCTAATTTGTTGCTCTATGTTAGTAAATAATAGATCCAAAATATTAGGACCTCGAGTGGGTTCAGTAACAAGTTGTTGTAATCCAGTACTAACTACCACATCTATTAGTCTTTTCTCGGCATAGGACTGTCCTGAGAATGAGTACCAGTTAATATGAGGGAGGTTAAAGTCATCAAATATTATAGTATCTTAAGATTCTGAAAAATTTGTAATTTCTTTAAACATATCAGTTGTGTAATCTGAATTTGCAGATGGAGGTCGATAGATGTTACCAATAGTTATATAGGACTACTCCTTCAATAAGATTTTAACCCATATACCTTCCAAAGGAAAGGGAGAACACACTTTAAAAGAAGGAATATCTTTTCATATGTACATACAAACTCCATCGCCTTGCTTATCTAATCTGTTTTTATGATATAACTTATAACCTGGAATTTCTCTGGACCAAATTGAGGATGCGTCCCACCAAGTTTCAATTACTCCCACCACACCTATTTTTAAAGTTTTACGTTTGGCTTCGAGTTCTGCTAATTTGAGTTGTTTAAAGATCTTGCATTTAGAGCTAGGAATTTACATTTAGTTGTAATAATATTTTGGTAAGTATTCAGAGACTTGGGAATAGACCAGTTCTCCCCCATTGTTTTTAGTTTAAACAATGATTTATGATTTTAGTGATGCTTTTCCACATAAGTGTACTACCCCTACAACTGAGATCTAAACCAACCCAGCAAAACAAGGAAGAACGATCTGAAATTGATTCCCAGTGAGTAAGACAGGGTATATCCTGCTTAAAACACCACTTTCTCAGCCTTTCATTTAGGGCTTTGATTTTATGCGTCATGGTAGATGTTGCTCTCGGGACAGGTAGAATTTCAGATATACATACACAGCATCCCCTATCAAGTAACAGGTTACATAACGCCACATAGTCCTGTTGTAACTGATTAAATGGGGTGTTGTTTATATCATTATGATAACCAGTGGATTTTCCCCCACATTTTGTAAAATTTTAGGCATCATGGAGGTAATGTCAGATACCCTGGCCCCACAGAAGCTAGAACAAGTGCGGTTGCTCTTGACACTATTGCATCCCGCCCTGTCAATGTGCTTAATGATTGAATCTCCCAGGACTAACGCTTGTTTTGAGACAGTAGGGGTACAAGAATCAGAAACAGGTGATTGTTTAACACACTTCATCCACTATCCTCCATATCATCTCCCAATCCCACATGGCTGATACTCCAGGAAGGCATCCCCTGCCAGTTCCATTTCCAGCTCTGCCTACCACCCTCTCCACATCTCTAACAATAGAATACCCTATCACTGGGATCCTCCTAAATTCTGCCAGTAGCCTGTAATGATGGTTACTGCGATTGAGCGCTTTCAAAAAAGGCGACTCAATCATGGCGCCTGTGCACAGGGCTACTAGGCAGAGAGGGTGACTGGATGGGGGGATCGGCGAATATAGCAACAGAATGTTGATATATGTACACGCATGTGGGGGAGGAACCATGCCATGTAACGGGTGGAAGAGGAGGGAGGGTTTGCGGGGTGTAGTGCAGCAGTGGGCTGCTGAGCTGGCCATGTGGTGTGGTGAGTTGGTGACAGGCTAGGGTTGCGAGAGTGCCAGATTCAGTTCTGGGTGCGTGCTCATTTTTGGCACTGGTTCACAATTTTTTTTTTTATGTTTTACACCCCCCGACATGCACCCCCCCAAGGTTGAGAATCCTTGAGTGGTGGGTGAAAAAGCCAAGTCTTCAGTGCCCTTTTACTGTGCACCGGCACTGTACATTAATGAAATAGATTTTTGGTGATGTACACTCGCCGTAAAGGTGATCACCTTTCCACGATCACCGATATCACATGGAACCCTTCTGCCCGCTCTTGCCCCCAAGGTATCAGCACATTTTCCGTCCCCTCAACATCAACAGACTCGTGATCCCCATTAGAGTAGGGCACCTGTGCCTCTTGCAGTGGTATAAAGCAGTTAGCCATTGATATCTCTTGGGTAGGGCTGACTGCTGAGTGACTGCACCGTACCCTGATCTGAGTCTGCCTCCTTACCACCCTCCATCTACCAAGCCAGTGGACTTCTGTGATAATGAGGGTGCGGGAGTAAGCATCAGCTTAGTTGGAGTCACAGCTGGGATATTTCCTCCCTTGCTACTGCCAACTGAATATGGAACTCCCAGGAGGGCCTACATATTGGGAAATGTCCCCTTCTCCAAAGTGTAGCCCTGGAGATGGGTGCCCCACAATCCCAACAGCTGACAACCTCCCCACTCACTGTATGCTGCATTCTGACTTAGCCTGTTGAATACTTATAAACGGCCTTAGTTAGTTAATATTGTGTGGAAATAGACTGCCTGCCTTATGACCTTATCCTCTATAGGTATAATTTAAAATTACCAGTACTAGCAGTGACCAGTAGCACCACACCTGAGACACAGCCTAACTTGCTCCTTCCTCAAGTATCCCATGACATGGGCATCCCATTGAGTTAGTGAGACAGAGAAGAAGTGGAGTATATGCATGACATAATCAGGAAGGTAGCTTGGAGGAACAGTAAGCCCCAGGGCTAAATAGGGAACTCAGGTAGATTGGATGGACCTTTGGTCTTTTTCTGCCATTGTTGTCTATTTTTCTATGCAGCTTTATTTCTGTCTGTCTTATAACCTTACCCTCTGTAGGTACAAGCTAGAAATTAACAGTTTTAGCAATAGTCACTAACACTACACATTTAGCCCTGTCTGTCTGCCTGTCTTTATACAAGTAAAAGATAAGATTTAGCAGTTTTACCAATTATCAGTAATGTACCCCCCATTTCGGGGGTTACTATGATGCTTAGCTGGCATCGGTGCTCAAAGTGGTGCCAGGACCCATAGAAAGGGCGGGGCTCTGGCATCAGGCTTTATAAGGGGCAGCGTGGCGAGAAAAAAGGACCATCATTGTTCTTGTTGTCATTGTTTGTTCCCATTCAGGGCCTGTAGTGCTGAGGCAGGAAGTGGACTTTCAGTCAGGGTTGGGGACCCGGGGCTTGGGTGGGCCATTTGCCACTCTGGTCTCACAGTTGAAGAAAGGCCCCATTCAATCCATTCAGGGAAGGGCAAAAGAAGTACTGCAATGTGCCATCCACACCAGTGTAAGGAGAGTTGGGGAGCCCGTTTGGCTCTGAGGAGGAAAGCTGAGTGAGAGCGGTGGCTGCCTTGGTAGGTTCAGAGCCAGTAAGTGAGAAACCAGCTTCTGGAGGGTTCCAGAGTGGCAGCTTGGGCCCTTGGCCATAAACCCATGTCCACCAACTAGGAGGCAGTTTGTTATCCAGTGTGGCCACCCTGGGAAGAGTTGATAACCAGCTTTAGCTCTGTGCAGAGCTGTAAATGGGAGTGTCGAGGAGAAGGAGGGTACTGAGCCCAAAGGTGCCTGGAGAGATGCTGTGGTGTCCCAAATGTGCCATGGCAAGGAGAGTTTAAGGTTTAAGCCAGGGGAGAGCCTGACAGAGAAAACAGCTGTCTGCCACCACAAAGCATTGGGAGCCAGCATAGCTCCACAGTAGTGGGAAGTATCCAGGGTTCAAGACTCAGGTCCCCAAAAGAGATGTGCCACAGGCCTGGTCATTGTCAAGTAAAATGTTATTAAAGTTTCCCCCAGCTCCATGGAGCTGCAAAATAATTTATTATGAGTTGAGCCTTTGGAACTGTGTTGAGAAGTAAATTCTGCCTGAGTGCAATGGATTTTTCTGGCTGGACAGTGATCTTTGTACCTTGTCTATGAATTGGTTGAACTGTATGTTGTATCAATAAGGTCTGTTTTTTTCCCCTTCTACATCACAACAACAATATTTTGGAACAGTCTCACCCAGGCAGTTCATCCAGATGGGGCAGTAGCAGTTCACACAACAGTGCCAGTGGGGCATCAAGTTACCTTACTTTTTCTTTTTCATTGCCTGGGAGACCTTACTTAGGTTTATTTAGATTGAGTAGGACAAAAGAAGGGCATAGGCCCATTGAAATTGTCCCCCGCCATTGTGGGCCATTTATTCCCAGTTAAGTATTTTGTGTGAGCCATTCATCCAATTTTTCTTTAAAGGAATCTGGATTTTCCACATCAAATAGGTCTTGAGGGACGGTATTCCAAAGTTTGGCCACTCTGATATTAAAGAAATTATCTCTTTTAGATGTATTGGCTCATTGGACATCCAAGATTTTGTTGTGGGATCTGCCCTCAACCCATCTACCAGTTAGTTTTATATCTAAATTACTCATCATATCGTTATGCTTCAGAATTTTATGCATTTGGAGTAAATCCCCTCTACATCTTCTTAACTGGAGTGGGAACAGGCCTGTTTCTTTTGGTCTGCTTTCATAATCCATATTTTGCATTCTTGTCACCATTTTGGTGGCCCTTCTCTGAACCCTTTCCAGCATTGCTATGCCACCCTTTTGGTATGGACTCCAGAAGGGTTTACCATAGTCCAGCTGGGGCCAGATATAACTCCTGTAGAGTGGGATGAGGCATTGTTCATTTCTAGAGACAAAAGTTCTCCTTACTCTGTCTAATAGACTGTTTGCCTGTTTACAAATTTTTATACAGTGATCAGATGGAGTTAATTTGTTATTTATCATAATACCCAAATCTGTCTCTAACCAGTTGATTTGGAAATTTTCTTATCAGCAAGATAGTAGTCTATACGTTTTTTGTTTTTTTTTTCACCAAAATGGATTATCTTGCATTTATCAATACTAAAAGACATAGGGCCAGATATTCAAACTGTGCCATTGTGTGGCGCAAGCCCCAGCGCCGCTCAAAAAAGTTGCGCAGGGGTGTGGCCAAGGCGATATTCAACGGAGCTGTGCTATTGCACAATTTCTTTGAATATCGCCCCCTGGCCACACCCACTGTGCATGGCGCAGTGGAACTGCGCCATCGCAAGTGGTCAGAGTGGAGCATTGAGATGTGGTGGTGCAAGTTCCATTGCGCCATGCGCAGCACCTGCAATATTCAAAAGGTGGCATGCAAATGGGGCCATAATCTATGCAAGGCACATGGGGGGCCATTTGTATCTAATTATGGCCCCATTTGCAGGCCATTAGCATGCTGCAGTGTACCGATCCCCAATGACTGCGTACAATTGCCCTGCCAGGCTCAGCAGTCGTCGAGGACTGATACCCCTACAGCCAGTCGCGAGCATAAAGTTAATACCCCCCTTAGCCGATTGCAGGCATTAAGTTATTCTCCCGCCTTAATCCGATCGTGGGCATTACGTTATTCTCCCCCCTTAGCCCGATCACGGGCATTAAGTTCTTCTCCCCTTTGGCCCAATCGCGGGCATTACATTATTCTCCCTCCCCGCTTAGCCTGATCGCGGGCATTTAATTATCCCCCTTAGCCCGATCGCGGGCATTAAGTCATCCCCAAAGTCCAGATCCCTGGTGATCCAGTGGACCACAAGAGCCAGATCATGGTGGCATCCTTACCCCCAAGTATGTCATCCCTGGTGATCTAGTGGCCCCACCCCATCCACCCACGGAGCCCCACCACCCCGCCCCTCGTCAGCGGCGGTGGCAGCACCACCTGCCTGCCGCCCAGCCACCCGCTGCCTGCTGACTGACAGCTCAGTAGGGCTGCCGCCATTGGTGCAGAGCATGAGCCAATGGGCATGCAGCCACACCGCACAAGGCAGTCCAGATATGTGAATGAACTGCCTTATGCGGTATAGGCTGCACGCCGATTGGCTCATGCTCACCCTAACAAGCGTCAGTCTGTATCAATCAGCAGCAACAGACAGTTGGTGGGGTGCTGCTCTCCGCCCGGATGACGGGGGCGGGGAGCAGTGGTGGGGCTCCATGGAGTGGGTGGGATGGGGCCACTAGATCACCAGGATGACATACTTGAAGGTGAGGATGCCACCTGCGATCTGGCTTCTCGCGGTCCACTGGACTACCAGGGATCTTGGACTTTTGGGGGTGACTTAATACCATTGATCGGGCTAAGAGGGATAACAAATGCCCATGATCGGGCTAAGGGAAGTAATGTAATGCCCATGTTTGGGCTAAGGGGACACAACTTTTTGGCCACACTCGGCTTACTCTAGGTCCACTGGACCACCAGGGATATTGGACATTGGGGGGTCTGATGCCCACAATCAGGCTACTGGGGGACACTTCAGCCCACGATGGAGGCATGGGGGGGTGCCACCAGGTGTGGCGGGAACGAGTGGAAAGCCACCCACAGATGGCAGCTGCTGTGTTGCGCCCTGCAATGTGGCAGCTCACCTGTGGGTGGCCCTCGACTTGATCCTTTTTTTTTTTGGCGTAAAGTTGTGCAGGCGCAGGTAGGGGGTTGCACCTGTATAACCCTGCATGGCCTGGCTGAATGTCGGGCTGTGCAGTTTGTACGTAGGCATGCCCCCACCTGTGCCTGCACGTACCTGATAAGCGGCGCTGATAGGGTTTGTGCAGGTGCACTTTTCCTTTTAATATCGCACCGGGTGTATCAGTGGTTGTGCATGACAACACTGTTGCGCCATGCGCAACCCTTTTGAATATCTGGGCCATACTTTTTCTTTAGCCCATTTCGCAATCTGTAACAGATCATTCTTGATAGATATTGCATTTTCTTCACTATCCACTTCACACCTCCCCCCATTTAGTGTCATCAGCAAATTTGGAGAGGATATTTTTATTACTTATTGTCCTGTCTGAAATGAAAATATTAAATAAAAGTGGGCCCAAAACCGACCCTTGAGGTGCCCCACTGGCCACCATACCAAGATTTGACACATCGCCATTTATTCTTACTTGCTGTGTTCTATCAGCTAACCATTCTTTCACTCAATCTATTAACCATATTGAAAAGCCAAATTTTTTAAGCTTGTTAAGCAATTGTTGATGTGGTACAAGATCAAAGGCTTTGATATAGTCCAATGATATTACATCCATTGGTGTCCCCAAATCAATTTCTTTACTAATTTGATTATAGAAAGAGATCAAGTTAGTGGTACATGAATATCCTTTTTTGAATCCATGTTGTGATTTGTCAGAAATACCCTTGGGTGGATTGTCTGTGGCAAAGTAAAAGCAGAGGTCAGGCTTGGTACACTCCACTCCACAACAGTCCTTGCTGGCCACATAGCACTTTCTTTGATGCCCCATCTGGTCTTGTATCAATGCAAAGGCTTTAAACAAAGTAACCCCTTCCCAGATGGTGGATGCACACATTGCATTTACTGGATAGAAATAGGACAAAAGAAGGCACAAGGCCTATCTGGATTGTCCTTCCACAACACTGGGACATTAAATTGACAACATTGACCTTGCTGTAGTGATGATCTTCCCTCAGTCATATGTAGGATCGGAGGGCCTCACTTTATTTCTCAGGTGGATCTTCTCAATGGCACCATAAAACACCCAGTTCACCTGCCTGGTCTCGATGATGTCCCATAGGCATTCACTCACATAGGAGCAGTTCTCCCCTGGGTATTCCTTCTTCAGATACCTCTTCACCCAGTGCTCCACCTGACTCCAGGAAAGTATGGACTGACGCTGGTCCGTGGGGCCTGTCCTTTCGGCAGCCAGCTACCCTCATGGTATCTTAGTTAGTTCAGCTCTGTGGGTTGCAAGGCCTCCATGTTAGCTAGTTTTTGTTTGCATTTATCAGGCAGCAGAGGGGTGGCATCAGGCAAACCCAGCACTGGGAGGGAATAAGGCTGTGAAATGTCCCTCTCGACCACCAGATCTTTGTATACTCTGGTGATTCCTTCACATGGCAGTGGATCCCTGGACAAAGTCACCCTAGCTACACTCTCCAGCTCCGAATCTGATCCACCATTGTCAATTACAACTTCCACCACTATGTCTGACCTCTCGGCACCCATAGGGTTCTCTGGTACCTTGGGGATCTCTGGAGTCTTCTCTCTAGCCAGTGGGCCAACTGCTACAACCTCAGGTGATTTTCCCTCAGCTGGCCTGTCTTCTACAAACCCAGCCTCAGGGAGTTCAATTGGATTTGTCCACCCACAGTCCTTCCCTCTGTCATGGGGAGGTTCACAAGCAGCTGGCAGTGGGAAAGGGCTGGACAGATGACTGGGCCCCTCTCCCACTGGCTTCACCGCCAGTATGCTGGCTTGGATATCTTCCCACCTCTCCAGGGGTTCCATTGTAGAACACTTTCTATTTGTGGGGATTGACAAACCTCCCCAGTCACCCCAAGGTAAAGCAGTTGATGGTGGTGGTGGCAAAGAGGGCAACAGAGCAGCACCATGGGTGCACTGTAGACAAAGCAGTTGGTGCACTATCCCACTTCCTTCAAGTACACACAGGACACACTTTTCAGCTGCACTGCTCCCTTCCATCATGTTCCATAGCCAGTTTAACAGTGACTCAGGCACAGTTACAGTCCTGCCAATGGGACTGGTGCAGATGCCATAGCAATCAGCAGAATTATGTGTCTCCTCCACAGCACTTCCAGAACTCACAACTTTTTTTGCTGCAGTCTCTTTTCAGCACCAGTCAGCTTGGGTCAAACAGGCAGTTTGTACAGTCTTACATTTTGACCCACTTTTATATGCCCCATTATGCCCCACTTGCTCCACCAACCACACTCCAGATCTCCTTGTTCATTATACATGCAGGCACTTTGCCTTCCACAAGGCTCTAAGCACCATCTTGTCTCTCACGAGGCACACTCGGTCCACAGAGGCAACACCAAACTTTACACAGTGCCTCACGGCCTTCTTCCCTCCCCCCGACCTGTCACCCTCCAGCACTTCAGGTAGGTGGTGAGCACCCATTTCTTTTAGAATTCTGGATGAGCCCCCATGTTTGTAACCCTTTCTTGCTCTCTCTCTTATACTTTAAAAGCCCCCAATTGGTAAGCCTTACTTTGCAAGCTGTAACCATTGTCTTTCTTTTTTTTCCTCTGGTAGCCCACCGGGAGCCTCTCCTTCCCTCCCATGTCTAGGGATTTTTGGATGGTATACAGTTACAGAGAAGGGGGGGGGGCCTGGTCTACACACAACCAGTTCAACAGTGTCTCACAATCACATAAGTTGACAGTATCTTATTGTTGGGATTCAGTCGATGACAGAAGGATCTCCGTCTTGGGTGTGGTGGTAATGCATGGACTGGCGGGGCAGTAGCTTCCTCTGAGGGGGTAATCTTGTTAGGAGGATACAATATACAGTTCAACCGATTTATAGGCAAGGTACAAAGATCACTGTACAGCCAGAAAAATCCACTGCAATCAGGCAGAATTTCTTTCTCAACACAGTTCCAAAGGCTCAAGCCATAATTAATCATTTTGTGGCTCCATGGAGCTGGGGGGAACTTCAATAACAATTTACCTGACAATGGCCAGGGCCGTGGCACATCTCTTTTGGGGACCTGAGTCTCAAGCTCTGGATCCTTCCCACTGCTGTGGAGCTATCAGGCTCATGATGATTTGTGGTGGCAGACAGCAGTTTTCTCTGTTTGGGTCTCCCTTAGCTTAAACCTTAAACTCTCCCCACCATGGCACACTTTGGACACCACAGCATCTATCTGGGCACCTTTGGGCTCAGTATTCTCCTTTTCCTCTGCGCTCCCATTTACAGCTCTGCACAGAGCTAAAGCTGGTCATCAACTCTTCCCAGGGTGGCCACACTGGATAACAAACTGCACCCTAGTCGGTGGACATGGGTTTACAGCTAAGGCCCAAGCTGCCACCCTGGAACCCTCCAGAACCCAGTCTCTCACTTACTGGCTCTGGGCCTACCATGGCAGCCACCGCTCTCACTCAGCTTTCCTCCTCGGAGCTGAATGGGCTCCCCGACTCTCCTCACACTGGTGTGGATGGCACATTGTGACACTTCTTTTGCCCTTCCCTGAATGGATTGAATGGGGACTTTCTTCAACTGTGGAACCAAAGTAGTAATTGGAACACCCCAGCCCCGTGTCCCCGGCCCCGACTGAACGCCCACTCTCTGGCTCAGCGTTACAGGCCCCAAACTTGAACAAATGATGACAACAATGATGATGACCCTTTTGTCCCACCCTGCTGTCCCTTATAAAGCCTGATGCCAGGGCCCTGCCCATTCTATGAGTCTTGCCACCACTTTGGACACCAATGCCAGCTGGGCATCGTAGTAACCCCCAAAACAGAGGTGGGGTTACAGTAACACTACACATTAGGTACAATCTGCTATACCTTAGCTAAGGACTTAAGCAAGGCCTTTAATGACTTGCTAACTTATCAACTGCTACTATATTGCCGTCATTACTTCAGAGTCCCCTGCAGTCTTCCTGAGGATGGCCTGCAGATACCCTACTCCTTCTCTGTGCCACTAACTCAATGGAATGCCCATGTAGTGGGATGCTTGAGGAAGGAGCAAGTTATCTACAGGAGCAGCTTCCAGTCTATAATAATGAAAAGACCTTTAAAAATAAGGGCAAGTTTCAACATTGTTTCCCCGCAGATCTAATGAGCGGCTGATGGATGGTGATAGGAGAAACTGAGAAGTGATGAGCCACCCACATTAAATAGGCAGCACTGGTGTAAGTCAATGTGGGTGGCTCCAGCTGACAAAAGTTTCCAAGTGACTCTGATGCCAACAACTTGCAGTTCTGTTGGTGTGGCTCAGTGGAGGCAGATGTCATCATAGAAACATAGAAATTGATGGCAGAAGGGGACTGCAAGATCCATCTAGTCTGCCCGATATGGGAAACTACCCCCATTCAATCCTTCCTGTGAAATTATACCTTTGTGCCTGTCCCAGGCATTTTTGAACCAGTTCACTGTTTTTGCCTCCACCACTTCCCAGGGCAGGCAATTCCATTGGTCGACCACCCTCTCAGTGAAGAAGAACTTCCTAACATTGCTCCTGAATCACCCACCCATGAGTCTCATATCATGTCCTCTAGTTCTTATGCTTTTCTTCTCCTGAAGGAGCTCCTGTACTCCTACCCTATTTATACCCTTGATATACTTGAATGTCTCAATCATGTCCCTCCTCTCCCTCCTATGTTCCAGGGAGTACATGTTGTGCTCCCTCAACCTATCCTCATATGCCATTTGATGCAGACTCTGAAATATTTTTGTGGCTGTCCTCTGCACCGTCTCAGTCCTATCGATGGCCTCCAGAACTATATGCAGTACTCCAGGTGGGGGCACACCAGCACCGTATAAAGTGGCAGCATCACCTCCCTTCTGCAACTCGTGATTCGCCTCCCTTTGCAGCCCAGCATACCACTGGCCTTTAGTGCTGTCTTTTTGCTTCCCCACCTTTAAGTCATCTGATATAATGACTCCTAGGTCTCACTCCTGGTTGCTGCATGCCAGCTGCTCCCCTCCCAGGTAGTATCCCACCTTGGGGTTTTCCTTGCCTAAGTGAATGACCTTGCACTTTTTAGCATTGAACTTCAACTGCCAGGCATCTGACCACTCCTCGAGTTTCCTCATGTCTGATTCCATGCTCTTGACTCCTTCTGGGGTGTCCACTCTGTTGCAGATCTTGGTGTCATCTGCAAACAGTTGCACCTTTCCTTTCAATCCTTTACTGATGTTGGCTATGAACACATTGAAAAGTAGGGGCCCCAGCACTGACCCCTAAGGCACTCCACTAGTCACTTCCCTCTCCATCGATACCACTCCATTTACCTGCACCCATTGTGTTCTTCCCTTCAGCCAGTTGCTCACCCAACCCACCACTTCCTTACCTACGCCGATGTAGTCCAGCTTCTTTACCAGCCTTCAATGTGGAACCGAGTCAAAGGCCTTACTAAGGTCCAGATAGACCACATCCACTGCTCCCCCTTGGTCCACTGCCTTTGATACCCAGTCAAAAAAGTTGACCAGGTTTGTTTGGCACAGCTTTCCAGCCATGAAACCGTGCTGTTTTGGGTCATGTTGCCCGCTGGATTCCAGATGTGCTACTATTTTTGCTTGAGCAGTGTCTCTATCAGTTTTCTTACCATCGATGTGAGGCTCACTAGATGGTAATTTCCAACCTCTACTCTGCTCCCTGATTTGTGAAGTGGGACCACTGTTACCCTCTTCCAGTCTTCTGGCACTGTCCCACTTTCCAGTGATTTGGTGAAGAGCTCCACCAGTGGTGCTGCTATCACACTCCCCAGTTCCTTGAGAACTCTTGGGTGAATCTCATCTGGCCCCATGGCCTTATCCACCTTTAATTTATTTAAGGCTTCAAAGACTTGTCCCTCTGTGAAGTGGCTTGAATCTACCCCTGGTCCCTGGGTGCAACTGCTTTGCAGGTTTGGGCCATCCCCTTCGTTCTCTCTAGCGAACATGGAACAGAAATAGTTACTTAGGACTTCTGCCTTCTCACTGTCCTTGTCTACTAATCCCCCTCCCAAAACTGCTAGCCTTACTATTCCTCCTTTAGTCTTTCTCCTTTCTCTTATATATCTAAAAAAGGTTTTGTCTCCCCCTCCATCAACCAGTGCTATCCTTAGCTCGGCGTGAGTTTTAGCTTTTTTTATTACTTCTCCCATTTCCCTCTGTGCAACTATGTAAGTTTCCCTGTCTTCATCCATGTTTGATGCCTTATATGCCTTATAGGCCTTTCTTTTCTCACTTACTATAGTAGCCACCTCCTTGAAGAACCAGAGGGATTTCTTTCTCTTATTTACCTTACTGACCCTCCTCGTGTACTGCTCGGTTAGCAGCTTCATAGCTTCCTTGAGGTTCTCCCACATTTGCTCCACCCCACCCATGCCTGAGTTTCTTTGCTAGGGTGGTTCTCATTTTGGAAAATTCTGCCTTTTTGAAGTCCAAAACTCTGATCTTGGAATGGCTGGTATCAATAGTTGTCTTGATTTGGAAACCAACTAGATGATGGTCGCTGTTGCCAAGACGGCACCCTACCTCGACCCTTTGTACCATGTCACTGTTGGCCAGAACCAAGTCCAAGACAGCTCCACCTCTGGTTGGTGAATCAAAGTGTTGATTCAACCCTGCCCCCTTCCCTGTAGTGCCATTACAAATTCCCTGCCTTTTGTTGCTGATGCTGTCTGAGAACCCCAGTCAGTGTCTGGTAAGTTAAAATCCCCCACTATAATTGCCTCACCCTTGTCTGTCATTTTATGTATCATCTCCAATGTCTCTTTGTCCCTATCTTCCTCCTGCAATGTGGGCCTGTAGATAACTCCTAACCTAATGGCTACCCCATTTCCTGTCTCAGCTGTTACCCATAGTGCCTCAGTGTCACCTAGGGCCCATTGGATTTCTGTGGTTTTGATATCCTCCCAGAAGTACACAATGCTACGCCCCTCCCTTTTAACACTTTCTGTCCTTACTGTACATGTTGAATCCAGGAATGGCCATGTCCCATCCATGGCTTCCTGTGAACCAAGTTTCCATCCCAGCCACTAAGTCTAGTCCATCCTCTGCTACAGTGGCCGTGAGGTCAGAGATTTTGTTAGCCAGGGCTTCTGGCATTAGCTACTATTCCCATCCACGTGCTACCCTCCTTCTTTTTACAAGCGTGATTTCTCTCTGAAGCCCTCTTTTCTGTAGTTTCCATGATGGAACTCCTTGGCTCCAGATCACTGAGATTACCTCTTTCCCATAACGCTTCTCTCTTCCTTGGAGTAGTTTTCTTTTTTTCTGTTCCTGTGTCCATTGTATGTTCCTAATGCATTTGGAACATCTTTGTGGGATTTTACAATTTGTAGCTGCTTGTGATGCAGTGTCCTGGCTCTAACTGAGTAACCTTTGACAGGAGAGGGGCATCTGCTAGCCCATATGACTCAATGAGCGCAGGTGCCCCTTCCCCACATATTAGTTTAAATGGCTGATGAAGACATCAAACATTTGACCCTAGAGCTCATGTCCCCTCCTTTGTAAGGTACAGGCCATAGAATCTAAAGAACTCCCTTTCCTAGAAGTTCTGCCAGTACCCAATGTAGCCATGTCCTTTTTCCTGACACCAATTTTTAAGCCAGGTATTAAGCTCACCGATGTCTTTCTCTCTGATTTTCTGCCTGTTGGCTCCCTTTTCCCCACACAGGCAGAATCTCTGAGAAGGAGATGCTGAGCGAAATGCAAGTTAGTTTTCTCCTAGTTTTGAAAGATTTTGCTTAGTTTCTTCCACAGAGCAACTAGCTAGGTCATTTGTACCGATATGGATCAGAATGTGCTTGTCTCGCTTGTTGTTTTGCACAATTCTCTCGATGCGGTTTGTGTTCCTCCATGACGATGTTCCTGGGGGCATCTGACCACAATTTTTGGTGGATGTGAGACTCTACTCCAAGAATAATAGAGTCTTCTATCATCAGTATGAGCTTTTTGTTGTGTTTGGAGATTTTTGTTTTGGTTTTACCCTCTATGCATTGCATGAGGGCCCCCTTTCAGTGTGTTCCTGGATAGGGAGAAAAACGATCAGTGAGAAACTGCAGAAACAAGTTAAAAAGCAAAGTTTCCAAGTACAGTGGTAAAAAGGGCAGTGGTTCTGCTAACTACAGCAGTCCCCTTTCCTGGCTACTAAGAATTACAGAACAGTAAACAAAAACAGAACACAAAAAACCCTAATCCAAAGTCCTTCTGCTTATTCACTTACACAAACCTTGCAAGTCTAAAATGAAATAAATCACCTCTGATGTGTAGTTCTTGTCAGCTCTTCTTAACTGAACCCACAGCCAAGTTCCCTTTTAAACTCTTCTCCTCCTGCAAGTGTGCTTCAGCCCCTCCTCCAAACAGACTCCTACTTCATTGGTTGTAACTGTCCTGCCCCAGCAACAAGATACTGCCAAATGATCTGCTAACTACAGCAGTCCCCTTTCCTGCCTACTAAGCATTACAGAACAGTTAACAAAAACAGAGCACAAAAAACCCTAATCCCAAAGACCTTCTGCATATTCACTTACACAAACCCTGCAAGTTTAAAATGAAATAAAATAAATTGTCTCTGCTGTGTAGTTCTTGTCAACTCTTCCTCAAAGAATATTTTTCCTTGAAGAATATCTTGAGCTTGTCACCTTGCCAGGAGCCAGAGCAGTTTGGCTGGCTGTTTTTATTTTCAAGCCCTTGATACCCTTAGCAGAATGCACCACATGGGTCGAGAAAGATAATTGTGATGGTAGCAGAGGAAAAAATGTAATACTGTTGAACATTAGGCATGAGGTACTTTGTGTGGTACAAAGGCATCTTGAGGTGTGGCCTGCACAATTATGACATATAAGTGACGGAGTTATTGAACAGTTAAGAAACACTCAAAAAAATCACATTCTCTCATGTGTGATAAAAACTGCTTACATTTTTAGTGTGTCCAGTAAAGCAATATGTTTATGATTGTTACGATGCAAATGGAAATGACAGCTTATTCAATGTCTACAAAGTGAATTGAACATTACATTTTTTTTTTACTAAAAATGTTATTTTATTAAATTGTAAAGGATGTGCGAATGAGGTGAATAGGAAGGACTAAAAGGTCACTAAGGAGGCTGCAGGGTGCATTGGGGAGTTTGGAGGATGCCTTAATGTGATACTGGGCTTACCTGTAGCTGTCAGCAGTGCAGAGAAATCCCTAATTGAGTATGTGCTATAGTAATATAGTACTGTTGCCATTTTTGAAAATCACTGAGAGGTCAGGCAGCTTGCAGACAGTATGGAGCCTGCAAACTGAAACAAACAACAGGACGTAAAGTAACAAATAAATATACCATTTATTCCTCTAGCTGGGGAGGGCAGGAAATCCAGTGGGCATTGTGGCAAGATAGGCCTATATTCTTTATTAATGTTCCTATTGTATGTGTTGTGATATACTTTAGAGATGAGACACTGTTCCTTTAAAAGGCCAGGAACAGACACGAAATAGCCAGAGTTTCTGTATAAGCTAGTGTGGGTCTGGCACTTCTCTAGATAAGGGACAGACAGGTTTATGACCCAAAAAGTCATAAACTCTTAAATAAAACTGGACATTTAGTTTCCAATAACAAGAAAGAGGTCGAGAGAGGGACTATGGGTCAGGGGCTTAAGTCAAATTGATAGACCAGATGTTACAGGAGTTTGACATGGAACCACAGTAACAAGTGCAGGAAAAGGTAAACTGTTGCACCCCAATATCTATATTAGCTTGAAAATATTGACTCCATCCCAGAGGAGAGAGGAAGTGGGTGTGTCTTAAAAATGATCAGACTGCATTTAACAGACACACATTTTGATTATCAGTGCAGTTTTAGCTTGGAGTCATGAGCCTGAGCACTTGGAGAATCTCTGAGCTAAGAAGAACTTACCAAGCTGGTATATACTTTTACAAAAAGTATGTATATAGGCCTGGAGAAACCTCTGAAACCAGACCTGAGTGTGTGGAAATTAGACCTTTCACATACTGAACAGAAAAGTCTGATTTTAAGTCAGAATTTTGGAAACCAAGACTTTCACCAAGAAAGCACCTGGAGTCTTTTAAAAGGACCTTCAGAGAACTAACTTTGATCACAAACTTGCTACAAATGCTGTTGCATAAAGAACTTCTACCTACAGGGAGAAAATGTTCATCTCCACAAGGACATTTAATATTTTTTGGACTGTAGTATCAGAATAAGGTATAGTTTAGAACAACAGTATTTAGTGTTTTCTGTAAACCATCCAGTGTTGTTTTTGGTATTGTCTTCAGCTCAAAGGTCTTTCAAATTGTAGAATTTACTGTGTTGTTTTTATTTAAGTAAACTTTTATAATTTTCTTGTCAACTGTGCCTGGGATCTGATTGTGTGAGCTAACATTTTAACAGAAGGGTTTTGCAAAGACTATGCCTTGATAATGAAGATCGTGACCACTTGGCTATCCTACAAAACTAATTAGGCAAAAAGGTGCCAGTGGCAGTGGTGGGATTCAAACCCAAAAGATAGTACAGAGTCAAGGGGACTTGAAATGACAGTTTCCACCTTCTCACTGGGAAAAGGAAGGTTGATGATCTTCCTGAACCCTACAACTGCTCACAAGTTCTGTAAAAAGGGAGACCATCCCTGCAAGCAGGACGTCCTATTGTGCCTGTGAGGTTGGGCTTGAGACAGGCGTCACACAGATGAAGTGGTCAGAGTCCACACGGAGTGGTTGCTGATGTCAGTTTGTAGGATACAAGTTGGACAAGGCATGTCTTAGTTTTGTACCACTTGTACTGGGAATACTGCTCAACAAATTACAGTGCATTGTTTTTGTAAAGCGCTTCAAAGTGACTCCTCTGGTGGCCAAAGAACCCAAACCCTGACCACATGTGCCCTCATACAAGCAAGTGTCTGATATATGGGGCAGTACAAGATGTACATTATACAATAAGTGTCTGATTGGGGTCTACTCTGTGAGTGGCTTATACAGTGAATTGGTTGGACACTGCCACAAACCCTGAATTGTTGCTATGAACAAAATAGTTACAAATGTGTTTGCGGGTACAGACCTCAGCATTGAAACCCCAATGCTCACTGTTCAGTTATTGTATGTTCAGAATGAACACTGAAAGTGCCTGCTGTGCAGGAAGTTGATGATGCCCTGATTTCCAGCGGAGGGGTCTGAGTTGACAACAACCCAGAGGACTGGTGGTGGAAGGCACTATTTACTATTGTGAGTATATTCTCTTTGCTACAAGTACTGTATTGTCACTACACCTGCTACAGAACAGTACTAGAAATTGTGGCTGGCTCACTGAGTTTACATTGTTTTGCAGGGAGAAGACAGCATCATCA
Source organism: Neoceratodus forsteri (assembly GCA_016271365.2). Classification (NCBI taxonomy): domain Eukaryota; kingdom Metazoa; phylum Chordata; order Ceratodontiformes; family Ceratodontidae; genus Neoceratodus; species Neoceratodus forsteri. The sequence goes on along the minus strand of JADMNL010000023.1, from coordinate 123,015,006 downwards.
TGGTCACTTTGACTAAAATGTTCAGGAGGGACAGGGTTCACCACTACCTGAGGTCCAGATGCTCCCTGATGGGACCCCATTGCCCCAAATGAGAAGAGATCATCTCCATCAGCACAGGGATGAGCAAAGGTGAGACTGGCTGAGTAATACCAATCATAAGTACTGAACTATATGCATTGCTGCCACATAGCCATGCATCACTTTGTGCCCAAACATGAGCCAGTATTGATAACCCCTATATCCTTATGTGTCTTCCAGATAGACAACAGGCAACAGTGCTGCACCTGAGCCCCCAGCCTTCCCAGTGCCCCACCAGCCTTTCAAGTGACCCTCCATACACCCCAGTAACCCTGCAACCTTTCATTTAATAAAATAAAAAGTGTTTTGCACAGTATAATATAGTTATTGAACAACTAAACAGACATAATATTTTTATGTTTGATTCATCATGTTACCACTTGCATTTTAGGTGGCACACCAGGTATCCGAAAAGAACCAAACACCAGCCCTATGGTTTTTTTGGTTTGTGTGTGAGGAGAAGGGGTTTAATAATTAAACAGCAGCCTTAAACTGTGGAGCAACAGCAGACTGCAAGTCACAAAATGGCTGACAATCACAGTTGTGATCTGCTGCTGTTGAAGTGTGCATAAAATCTCATCTTTTATTTTATGAGTCACAACCTGCAGTTGCTCCACCAACAGTCATAGCTCTCAACCTTTTGTCACTGAAATGAGGGACACAGATACTCAAAATGAGGGATAATGAGGAACACTGACCCTCATAATGAGGGACACATACTGAAACATGGAGATACAAGATCAGAACACTGGAAACTGTGCTGTTTACTTGTACCAATTTTATTTTTCATTTAGCATCTTAGAATATTAAGAATTTCTACTTTAAAATCTGAATTTACAGAACATACTGTGTGCGGGCAGCACCTTTTCCATGAGGGACGGATGAGGGATGGAGCAATTTTAATGATTAAAATGAGGGACATCCCTCATGATCAAGGACAGTGAAGAGGTATGCCAACAGTTCAATACTGCTGTTGAAATTTCACTGTGAAAATCTTGTCAGCCATTTTGTGAGTCACATGGAGCAACTACAGATCATGACACACAAAATAGCTAATGAGATTTGCACAGTGAAATTTCAACTGGACTGCAGCCTTCAACAGATGTTGATGGGACCCCACAATGGGTGCCAGGATGAGCTGATATGGCAACAGAGTGCCATTGATCAGGATCTGGTGGTAGACATGTGCACATTGCATGGACAAAAAGACCTCCTGAGCCTGCCTGAGGCCCATTATCATCAACCTGAGATTCTCATACTGAAATGACAGAAAGTTGAGATGACAGAGCCAGTGATCATAATGGGATATTATGGGGCAGGGGAGGTGTGGAAAACAATTCACTGCAATAGCCACTCACAGAGTAAGCCTCAATCAGCCACTGGTGCCATACTGTATTGCTCATGTTGCATTGATCAGTATAGAAGGACAATTGGCACCCATTTTCAGTTGCTGTATGGCACTGAGCAGTTCTTGGGTGGTTCCATGTGATAAGAGTGAAGTCTAAACAGTGATTGGAATAACAGTGACTACAACTGAGCGGCACCACACACAGCCCACGAAAAGCACAGCTAACATGAAAACAGTGAACCTACAGGCAAAAACAACCCCACCTAAGCAACGCACCCCACAACACATTCACACTTGAAACTGAAAATTGTACGCAACGCTCCTAAGGTAATCATAGTGGGAACAGGTGCCGAATTCAGATACCACAGAACAAAGGGCTTATTGAGATCCTTATACCACTTCTTCCCAGGTAACATCCCAGCACATGACACCAGCAGCTCCAAATGGATCTCACTCAGGACTTGCTTGTTCTGAATGCACTCAATAAAGTGCCAGATAGTGGAATGTGAGGCACCTCAATGGGTATTGAAACCCCGATGCCACCCCTCCACCAAATTATTCATTCTGGCCATTCCCAAACTAGTGGCATTGTAACAGCTCCAAAAGGTGATGGGAACGTGGATCTACAATGCCCGGGCTGCCCCAATGGACAGCCAACCTAGGTATCTTCATAATAATTCATCATGGGCTACAACAGTTCCTCGCAAGGTACAAAAAAGTCCCACTCCCACAACTCCTCAAATATCCTTACCACAGACTCCACTGGTATGAATACCAATGCTAACAACATCTGAACATGCAGGGCAAAATCCACATCACTGCCATAATGCTCCAAAACATCAGGATGCTGTTGAATTTTCTGCCATATTGCTTGTGAAAAGTGAAAAAACAACCTCACACCTGCACCTCGGGGAACACGGACAGCAGACTCCTCCATGCACCCTGCTCAAAGTCCATCACGACGGACTGAGGTCAAATCCCAGGACTGTCATCCTTCAAGATGTTGAACACATAAACATAGAAAGGGATCTGCCTCAAACACATCAGTACATAGGAAGCCAGTATCACCATGCCCCCCAGCCCATGCATGGTGTACAACTGAGAAAACAGTGGGGGAGTACACTTGAATGTCCCATCAAGAAACAACTCCTCTGACTCTTCCAGTAGTCCAATGTTCCTACCGTTAGCAAACCTCAATATGCAACTGACCTCTTGTTCACTGTCATAATACAGAAACCGCTCACTGGAGGATGTGACACAGTAATGCTTTTTAATACATATCTCCTACACAGTCAAAGGGACCACTGGACAACCATGATCCACTTGCCTCACCCTCTGCACCATCCTTTTCATCAGTTGTAGGAGAGAGGAGGTTATACTACCCTTCTCTTGTACAGGTCACTGGTGAGGCCACATCTAGATTATGGAGTTCAGCACTGGTGCCCACACCTCAAAAAGGACATTAACCTGCTGGACAAGGTCCAGAAGAGGGCTGCACTTTTGGTGGCAAGGGATGGCTGTGATGCTCTGGATGATGATGATGATGATGATGATGATGATGATCCTTTTCACCTCAAATGGGAACTTGCCTTCACCCACCCCACCAGGTGGGCAGTCATTCGGGATCTGAGCTGGTTCAATCCTCTGTCTGGATAAAATCCTAAAAGCAGTAGAAGGTAGTAGCGCACCACCTTCCCAGATGCAGAGCAGCTTTCACAGTAACCCCTGCTCTAATTTGGTGCTGGAGCCTAGATTTAGCACTCCAGCTGCATTAATCCCCTTTTTCAGGGGTCTCAAGTCTGTTTTGTACAAACCTTTTGGTCAGACAAGGATAGCAACTGGGAGCTATTCACAAATGCTCTCATCTCCTCAGAGATTTCTGTCAGACAAGTCTGCTCTATTGTACATGGTTCTCCCTTGTGCAAAAATCCAGGGACTAAATAACAGTGGCTAGCATCACATGCATTATTCATTATGCAAAAGTCCTGTCTCTCAGTGGCTGTCAGTTCCAGGGCAAAAGCATGCATGCAAGCCCTGCGTCAGCTTGCAATTCAGAGCTATTTTGTAGAGCTAAGCTCCAAATAGATGTCAGTTTCCAGAGACAAGATGTACTAATTTAGTTGTTTTGCAAAGCTGAACCTCCAAATTGATGTCAATTGCACAAGGACAGGACTAATTTAGTTGTTTTGCACTTTGTGCAGCTTTGAGAGCTGCTTGAAACTGAGCAACCTCCTTGGTGTGTGCCTTCTGACCCTAAAGGCAGGCTAGGTGCCAGTTGAATGAAGAGAGGTGTCAGCACACAGGCCATGATGAGAAGGGCATCAAACAAGCCCACAGAACAAATGACAGTGTCCAGTCCAGGTCAAGTTCCCACAGCGGTTGTCTGGACTGGGACGGGGGTGAAGGAGCAGTGCAGAGGAAGATGGCAGCAGTGCTCTAGAGAGCGCCAAAGGCAAGCCTCCTTTTAGGAGGGGGTTACAAGTGTTTATCTCCCCACAACAAGATTCATATGAATGACATGTACATGGCTGTATAATAAACTAGGCAACTAATACAAACAAAAATACAGTTATGATTTAGGGCATTCATGATTTGCTTGGACAGACTGTCTGGGGTCAAAAGTCATAGTCAAGAATGTGAAAAAAACAAAGAAAACACAGTCTCTGCACCCCAGCATGTGGAACATTTGTTGCTGGATGCCCCTGCTATCCAACCCATATAGGTGTAACTATAGGGACCCAAACAGGAGGATCTGGGGGACAGGCTGGGTGGCCCTTATCAGTATTTTTTCAGGGAAAAGAATGAGCATTTGAGAAACTTGGAGGAGGGGGGGCTGGCCAGCTTGGCTTTTATTTGTATTTGTTTTCAGAGGAGGGACATTATTATTTCTTTGTTTCTCTTTTGTATTGTGCTCTTCTTTAAATATGTTTTTAAAGCATTACATCACACTAGTAGTGTCATAAGGGGCTTTTACATTATGGGATCAGCACCTGTGCCAGCGGTGCAGATGAGCTGCACCAGTGCAGATCTGGCAGTGTTACGAGCTGCTGGAACACTGCAAGCTGCTCCATTTTGCTGCACTGCAGCAAAACGCATACTTTGGTTTGTTGAGAATGCAGCACAGAGTGCACCTGTGCAGACATTTTTTGCAAGCATGTAAAAATGCTTACTTTGCCTGCACCAGTACCACTCCCATTCACAGACCCCTCTGCTGAAAATGCCCCTAAAACACAGGAAGGTCACTGGGAATGCTGCACAGCTGCAGCTTGTAAAAAGAAAAGAGTGTTGGTGCTAACAGAGCAAGGAAACCATTTCAGATGGCAACACTCCAGGTAAGTAATGAATGTAAAGTGCCTATATTTCTACCTGGTTATTAACAGAGGATATGAGCCCAATCCAGAGTACAATATAGATGCCTTGAACAGGTGGTGGTGGAGTGACTGCTGATCATGACTCATAAATTGGCTGACAAGATTTTCACAAAAAGATTTCAATAGTAGTCTTGAATACCATGAGGTGCAGATGGTGTCCACACTTTGAGAAGTACATGTGTAACCCCCTTGTCACCCAGGATTACTAGAATCCCACTTAGATCTAATGGCAGGCAGGGAAAGGCAGCTTGTGAAACACCAATTAAATGGGTTTCACACTGTCTCACCCTGTCCTCAGTCTCAGCTGAGCTGGAGGGATGACATCATATAGAATTCTCGCAGCAACATAAGCCACAGTGGAATGTTGCAGCTGGGAGTTAGGTTAGATTGTTGGGGTTTTCAAAGTGAGTCTGGAGCAGTCTGAAGTGGAGGGAGGAGGTGCATTGCAATTGGCAGCCCCTCATAGCCCCAGGTCTGTTCAGAGCTACCGCAGAAGAGGGTGAGTGTTCTCACCCTAGAGAAGGATACAGAAGCATACTTGCTGAAGTGGTTGAGACCATTCCCCAGTGGGTTCCAGTGTCCCATCCCTGAGAAGGATGGGGGGGAACCAGACCAGCTCTTCAGGGGCAATCCCTCTGCCCTGCTGGAGAAAGAAAAGCTGCCTGATGAGAAGATTTGTGCTGAGGCACCAGAAGTATGTTTTTCCTGTGAGAGAAGCCTGGGGGCACCTGCGAACCATGGTGAACCTGCTCTGCCAGAGAGTCTATGTTTTCACCGAGACTGTTGTGTAAAGTATATGCTACTGAGCGTCAGGAAAGGACAGCCAAGTACAATACTTTAAGCTGTGTGCATGACTTGAAATGCATCTAACCAGTTGGGGTCTACAGGGATGGACATAGCCACTTAGAGAATGTTGCAAGTCAGGACACCAGTTACCAAATTCAGTAGATTGTTAAATGTGATATACATTTTGAGATAGCATTCTACAAACAGAGAGTTTCAAAGGAAAGGTGCTGACTCCAAATGAATGGCCAGGTATGGATTTGGGGACAAGAGGTGGGAGACCCCCCATCTAGAATAACCAGATTTACCTCTACAGATTCACTTTGGGCACCTATAGCTTCCTCCCAGACACTTGGCCAGTGTCTGCAGAAAGTACCCAGACATGGGATTAAGGATGTGTGTTATTCCCTTTAGAGCTAGGAAGTGCTCATGGGTGGTTGAGGGAGCCACCAACAGAAATGTCCATGCCATATGGAAAAGTGTACTAGAGCTGGCCGAGGGCCATGCCAGGAAATCCAAGATAGAGAGAGTACCAGTTCGGGCTGACAGCCCAGTGTGTTCAGAACCTGAGGGTAAACATTGTTGTGATGATAAAGAAGATGTGTTCTGACCTCTATAGTTCCACATAACCAGTGAGTGTAACCCAGTGGGGGTACATCTTGCTTTGTATTTCTGTGTGTAAGTGAATAAAAGCCCCACTTTAGAATACCACTCCTGGTTCGGACATTCTCAGTTCTTGCTTCCTATGTCTGGAATTACTTGGGTACTCCTGTCCAGAAGTGCAAACCTAGCCCTGATGCCAAGCAAATGTTTTCTCCCCAAACCCAGGCTAACTAGATAATGGGTTGCAGAAATGGAGGCACCAGGTGCTAAATAACAACAAACACCCTACCCAACCCCTGGGTTACACATGCTTCAAATCCATGAGTTGCTTCTTGTTTTCGGAACAAACTGAAGCAGTATAAACAGTCTGAAGAACAGTAAATATCAGTATAGCCTGGCAGTATAGCCTAGAGGTTAGTGTAATGAGCTGTGAATGAGTTTGGTACTTCCAGCAGACCTGGGTTCAATTCCCACAACCTCCACTTGCATACTGTTTGACCCTGAGCAAGTGTCTTAACCTCTCCAGGTCTCCTGTGAAAAGAGGCACTTGTGCCTAGTGGGCCTTACCTGATTACTAAAGAATAATCATTTAAAAAAAAGTACAAAGTATAACATAAAGTAAGTAACAGACAGACCACACAAATTTAAAATGTAATTATTTATTATAAAGTGTAAACTATGACACAAAAGAGTGAGGACAGTAACAGCTCAGGAATAGGGCATTTACTTATGCTATTCAGTGAGCCTTAGTGGCCAGACATAGTGACCATTGTTATCCATCTGGAAAAAACACACACAAATACACTTCACATTGCACAAGTACTGTTCTAAAAGGAATACAGCATGTACAGTACTGCATATCTATAATTTATTTATTTGAGAAATCAGAAAATAACCTTTGAGTCACAGTATCTTTTACAAAGGCTCCTCTTCCAGGTTACAAGAGGGCAATGGGTTAACATACATTGGTTACATGAGGGCTGTGGGTTAACATACATTGGTACTAGAAACAGTGGAGGATATTGTACAAAGGAATTTCACATGAAGTACATCAAACATGGTACATGCAATAAAGGCAGTCAGAGACAGGCCATAGTTGAGATGCATAACAATCAAGAATAGTGAACACAAGTTGATACCACTATTCACCACAGGCCTAGTGGACCATTGTTATACAGGCAGATAGTACTGTTGTAAGCAATAGTCAAAGTAGGGATAACAAAGCAAGTAAATTTCGATCCAAGCTTAGTCAAAACATCTGCAGGTTGAGTGATCAATCAGATAGTTCTTTAGGGCCACTTTGAAAGGGCCAATGGTAGTAAGGTGGCTGATAGATGTTGGGAAATCATCGCTCCAAGAGGGTGCCCTGTAAACAAATGCTCTTTGACAAAGTGCAGTCCTACAATAAGGAACCATGAGGGATGCCCTCGTAGCAATTCTAGAGGTGCAAATGGGTTTAGCTACAGTGACCAAGGGGTCAAGACCTGGGGTGGTGGATTTGAGGGATATTTTATTCACCATAATACAGGTGAAGTATTTGATTCTGTCACCAAGACTCAACCATCAGGCTGATGTGTATAATTCACATGTGTGAGTCAATATGTTCTAGCCTGTGACCAGCCAGCATGCCTTGTTCAATGTGTTTTTTATCTGTGAGAGGGAGGTAGGGTCAGCAGAGCCACAAATTACCAGGCCATAGTCTACTAGGGAGAGGACAAATGAGGATACAGCCAGGTGGAGAGCTGCTGGAGAGAGGAATTACCTGTGGCAATAGAGCAACCCTATCCTGAAATTCAGTGCAGATAATAGTCCCTGGATGTGGTCATGGTAAGATAACTGGGAATCAAGGGTAATACCCAGATATCTGAAGGACTGGACCTGTTCATTGGGAATATTACCAGAGTTAAGGATATTTAGGGCAAAACCATAATGTCTTTTGTCGGTGGGTAAAGACCATTAATTTGGACTTATTACAATTCAGGATTAACTTGTGGTTGACAAACCAAATTCAATGGTGCTGAAACACACCTGGAGTATATTTTGGAGTGTACTGGGATTGGGGTGAGAGTTGAAGATGACGGCGTCATCAGCATAGCGGAGCAATTTACCAGGACAGGACAGGGGGAGGGAGTTAAGGAACAAGCTAAAAAGTAGGGGGCCAAGTATGGATCCTTCAGGGACACCAGAGTGGACGGGACTTTGGGATGAGATGGTGGGATCAATTTTGACCTGCTGGGTGTGGTTGAAGAGATAGCTATCAAACCAGGCCACTACTTTAGTGGTTATACCCAGGGGTTGGAGGGATAGGAGTAGTAAAGCATGATTAACCATATCGAAAGCTTTGGTAAGGTCTATATAAACAGATCCTACCAAATGTCCACAATCTAGTGCCTGGTGAATGAAAAAAGTATACTCAAGAAGGGCCGTGGTGGTGCTGTGTCCCCTATGGAAGCCGTGTTGGACAGGGGAGAGTAGATTATGATTGGTGAGGTATGATTGGTGAGAGTAGATTATGATTGGTGAGGTATGATTGGTGAGAGTAGATTATGATTGGTGAGGTAGTCAGTAAGCTTGGTGAGGTAGTCAGTAAGCTGATCAGCTATAACTTTCTCCAACGCCTATTTACTGTACAGTAATGCAAACAAAATGGCCAACAATGAGCCAGATCCTGTCCAGGTTGTCCCTACTGGACTTCCCCTTAGGTGCCGGGGTCAGACAAAATGGCAGGAAAGTTCCATACACAAAGGACTGGATAGTGGACATGGTCACAGTGCTCCAGCAAAGGTCTCCCCCATCTTCTTGATACCCATCATGATCCTGAGTTTCTCCCCCTGAAATGACAAAAAGTGGAGATAACAGGGTAAGTGACCTAGAAATAATTTAAATTCTACTTCCATTGTTGGACCCAGGTACAGGTATCTTCCCCATGGCTGTGACCACGGGCCATAAAGAAAAACATGGGTGGCTGGCACGTGCTAACAGTTTTGGATTTTCTGTTATTTTGAGTAAAATTCAATATTACCTCCCTGTTCTCCTGTAACTCTAGTACACTCTCCCATCCAGCTCCCCATACCCTCCCGAACTATGTATTTATTACTCCATTTGTCCCACGCTCCCTAACACCCCTTTCCCACCTCTCTGTAACCAAAGAACTTCTTGACTTATTATAGTGGTGCCATATCACCACTGTAGTTAGGGTTGGGCAGGGATTTCTAAGTTAAACCCCAGACTTTGCACTTTAATAACTTAGCAACCTTTCAACAGATTTGTACAAAATTTTGCATGCATGGTCTTGGGAGGTAGATCTCTTGTCGTGCCACATTTTGTTCTGGTCAGATGTGCAAGATTCCAAGATCAAGACAGTGAAAAAAGTATAAAAAGTCTGTATTTTTTGCTGTTTTTTTGTCATCGTCTAGTGCCCAGACTGTTTGGAATTTTGGTCTGAAATTTTCAGAGTAGAAAAGGCTTGGCCCACAGTAAAGCCTTTCAGTGGTTTGGTGAGAAGAATATGAATCTGTTCCAATGTTATTATATTTTGAATTTCAGTTCTCAGCAGGCTTAGTACAATCTTTTGAATAGCTGCTTGGAACAAAAAGAGAATTTCATCCATACAAAGAAGGATCCTTTTTCATATGGGGATTATCGTTTTTTTGTGAGGAAAAATCTTGTTTCATATGGCCACCATCTTGTTTCTGTTTTTAGAAAAATGTCAAAACCCATAAAAATGATATCCTGTACACACACCAACACATGTATCTTGCTAATTGGGACCTCTTAGGTAGATTATGCACTTAGTTTGTGGAAAAACAACCCAGAAATGTTTTTTTTTTTTGTTTTACATTTAAAAATCCTTTTTAATGAGCTGATCTTAGTATCATAGTAGCCACAAAGCAAAAATTAGACTTTCGTCCTTAAATAGCTTGCAGTGAGGAGGAAAACCATTTTAATAATCAATAACCCTAAGTTTGCTATAAGTATCCAATCTATTTTTAAATATATCTAAAGAGGGACTATTTATTATCTCCCGAGGAAGATAGTTCCAGTAAGGAACCACATGTTGACTAAACAAATTTTTTCTCTTTAATACATTCCACCTAAATTGTTTTAGCTGTTTATCGTGAGATCTCATATTGTAGATTTTACCACATAGTTCAAGTCCCAATTCTGATCTAAGTTTACCATCTTGGATTGATCTGTAAACCAAAATCATATCACCCCTCCATCTTCTATAAGCAAGGGAATATAAGTTTAGCTCCACCAGTCTGTTCCTGTATGTCTTATCTCTCATTCCTTCTATGGATCTTGTTGCCCTTCTCTGGACTCGTTCTAATCTCTCAATCTCCCCCCCCTTGTATAGGGACTCCAAACCTGGGAGCAATACTCCAACTGAGATCTCACCCACGATCCGTACAGGGTTTTTTTTTTCCGTACGGGCATACCAAAAAGAATTGACCCATATAAAAAAGTATCCCTTCATATGAAAAAAATATTTGTACTTAGTTTTTTTCTAATTCTTTTTTTGCATGAAGGGATGTTTTTTCATATGAATAAAAAAACATACAAAAAAGGATCTCTTTATGCAAAAAAAAATTTGAAAAAAACGAAGTCCAAATTCTTTTTTCGTATGAAGGGATCCTTTGTAGTATGCTTTTTTCATTCATAAGAAAAAGGATTCCCTCATATGAAAAGCCATTTTGGACTTCGTTTTTTTCCTAATTCTTTTTTTTTGCATGAAGGAATCCATCTTGTATGGGTCTTTTGTTTGATATGAAAAAGTATCCCCTTCATACGAAAAAAGATTTTGGAGTTAGTTTTATCACCACATTTGAACTTCAACAAGCCATAACTTCCTCAATATTTGGACTTAAGGGACAATCTATATATGAAAACAAAGGTCTTAATGAGTACTGCAAGAACAAGAAGAAACCAGCCACACTTAAACAGTTTCAAATTATAATTCAATTTATTGCATTTGATACCACGATCCCCTGACCACACCCAATGTTTTGTCCTATGTGGTGTCCTCAGGGGCTGTGATCTCTATGGATACATAGAAATATTATCAGTATTATCAAATCCCATAATGGAAATATTTAGATTTTTTTTTCTTTTATCTTTTTCCAGCATCGTATATACAACTCCACTGCATCCATTTTTCATTGTTATCTATTGTGTTTATACTTGCCTATAGTGCATACTAATATTTGGTCAAATAATGAACTACCTTGTTTTAATATCACATCCCAAAGTTATTTTGTCTCCCTGATAAATGCTTAAATTTATAAAAAAAAGTTTGTAAATAAGAATAATTCCCCATATCTTGGTGCCATTAAGTTCTAAACAATTTTCCATCATCAGTATTCAAGATGCTTATTCAGTTATTATACTGCATCTGAGTTGTTTTTAAAGAGATTATGGCCATACAGCATATCAATTCTAGTCATGTCTGTAAGTTGCTAAATTAATGTACTCTGAACACATGTAATTCCTGTTACCAATCAGGATCATTTCACTTGACACCTCCCTTTGTACTTTAGTTTATACAACAAGAATAGTTTCAATATGTCTATGTGTTTCCTTCCTTCCTTTATGTATTTACATAATCAATAGTCATGTTCTTTATCAGCTCCCCTTATGTCACTATCACCAAGAGCATATTTCTGATTACTCTAGTTTTAACAGCATTTCCAGCAATTTTCAGCATACAATAAAGTTTATATTTTCTTTTATATCAGTCAGTAAGGGATACATACTAGTGATTTAATAGCTTGTCTCTGCATTTGTTCTATTTTTAACAGCATCTACATACATTTTTTAAACTTGCAACAATGTTTCTATTGTCTTATATATAATGCAGTTAATCGAACATACCAATGCAATAGTGGTTTATGCTAGAGACTCTCAGGTCCCAAAGTGCTTATTATGCAAATCAAAAATCAAATCACATCAAATTTATTTATATTGTGCTTCTCAATAATCAAAGTGCACATACATAATAGAAACAATCAGCAATAAAAACATAAATATAAATACTAAAAACAATAAAAAGCAGAATAATCTATCCAGTAAAAGCTTGTTCAAACAAATATGTTTTTAACGCTGCCTTAAAGGACTCTGTGGACAGGCACTCTCGAATCCAACGAGGTAGAGAATTCCACAGGGTTGAGGCCATGAAAGCAAAAGTTCTGACCCCAGATGATTGAAGATAGACCCTGGGAATTCCTAGCAATCCCTCACTGGCAGAGTGGAGAGGGCGGTAAGGTCAAAGGAGATCTTGCAAGTAGCCCAACCCCTAACCATGTAGGGTCTTATAGGTCAGCAACATGACCTTGAAGGTGATTCTCCACTGCACCGGCAGCCAGTGCAGCTCGCGCAGCACAGGAGTGATGTGACACAATCTTCCCACTCCAGTCAATAACCTGGCTGCTGCGTTCAGCACCAGCTGCAGTTGGCGGAGGTCCACCCCCCGGCAACCCTAGAAACAGAGCATTGTAGTAATCAAGATGCGAAGAAACAAAGGCGTGAACCAATACAGGAAGATCATCATCTGAAACTAGGTGTTTTATCCGGGCTATATTCCTCAGATGGTAAAAGGAAGACCTGACAATGGCTGATACCTGTGCCTTCAGCGTCAGCTCACTGTCAAGAATTATGCCCAGATTCCGTACCTGCTCAGAAGGTCTCAACTGGTTTCCCCCAGCACAAGACCAGAGGGAAACCCTCGAGTCAACTTCTCTACATGGTGACCCGGGTCCACTACCAACACCTCAGTCTTGTCTGGGTTCAGTCTTAACCAGTTAGCACTCATCCAGTCCTGAATCTCAGCAAGGCAGCTGTTAAAGACTGATAATGCGTCATTCTGTTCAGGTAAAAAGGACATATAGAGTTGAATGTCATCTGCATAGCAGTGAAAACTCAGCCCATAATGCCTTACAATGTCTCCCAACGGCAGCATATACACTGTGAACAACATGGGGGAAGCACAGAGCCCTGTGGCACCCCACAGGGCAGAACAAAGGGGGCAGAGGAAAAAATTACTGATACTACCCTCTGAGATCTGCCTGTCAGGAAAGAATGAAACCATCTGAGGACTGTTCCTGACAGCCCATGGAGTAACTGCAGGCAATCTAGCAACATCCCATGGTCCACAGTGTCAAACGCTGCAGGGAGATCAAGGAGGACCAAGATCAAATGACTCCTCCGATCCCTCGCTATTAGGAGATCTTTCAATACCCGAATCAACGTCATCTTGGTACTATGCCTCTTCCTGAAACCGGACTGGAGAGGATCATAGACTTCATGGGTGGTAAGAAAATCCTTGAGCTGCAACGTGACTACTTTCTCAATAAACTTGCCCAAAAAGGGAAGGTTAGAGATCGGTCTGTAGTTGGTGAGACAGTCAGGGTCAAGGGAAGATTTCTTCAAAAGGGGCATTACAATAGCCTCTTTCAGAGACTCCAGAAACACCCCTTGCTCCAAAGAGCACCAGACAATCTCAGCAAGGACTGGTCCGATCACATCCATACACCCCACAAGGAGGCGCGTGGGACCAGGATCCAAACTACAGCAAGTCGGTCACAAGCCCTGGACAATCTTCACGATGTCCATGCTCACTGGCTGGACAAAGTCTGTCCAGATAAACTGAGGGCCTGTGACCTCATATCGATCACCGCTCTGCTCGTTTGAGTGCACACTGTGGATCTCTGACCTGATTGAGGACACCTTATCATCAAAAAAACAAGCAAACTCATCACACTCTTTTTGTGAAAAAGCTGTCCGACCCCGCAGGCAGGCTGGATTGCACAGTCTGTCCATGGTTCAAAAGAGCTGAGCCGGTCGATTTCTTGATGCAGCTATCTCCATGTACAGGAACTCTGCCTTCTTATGGAGATTTCTTATTGATAGTCCATGTAATGGGCCATCAATCTAAGTCTGTCCTCCTCCAGGCCAGATTTCCTCCAGCAGTGTTCCAATCTTTGTCCCACTCTCCTCAACTCCCTTAGAGTCCCATCAAACCATGGGGACCAGAGGCGAAGGGAGAGGGGGCGAACATGGACAGATGCAATAGAATCCAGAGCCCCCAGTACCACACTATTATAGTGCACCACTAAGGCATCAGGTTCCATGCACGCCACAGGCCAACTCGATAGGTCCAGTACCGCCATCAGACCCTCTGGGGTAACCTCCATAAAAGGGCGATACCAGACCATCTCCAAAGGGGTTGGTCTCATAGGGTGGATCATGAAATTGAACCTTATGGATTGATGGTCAGACCACCCAACTGGTTCCACCATGAGTTCTGTGATCTCCATCCCCAGAGTGAACACCAGATCCAGAGAGTGACCCTGAATATGGGTAGCAGTGGAAACAACCTGTGTAAAGCCCAATTAAATCATTAGTTGGAGAAAATTTTGGCCAAAATGCGAGAGTTTATTGTCAACCCAGGCATTGAAGTGCCCCAGGACCAGCCACCTGGAAGGCTCCAACACCAAATCGACAATGAAGTCTGCAACTTCCTGCAGAAAATCTTTCTCATCACCGGGTGGGCGGTAAATGAGCAGAATCCTGCAACTCACACCTGCTCCCATGATACATTCAGAGGATCTGGGGGTCACCACTGGAACTTCCACAAGGCCTAATTCCGATTTAAAACAAATAGAGACCCCCCTTCTAGCCAACCTAGGGCAGTGTATCACCGAGTACCCAGCTGGAATAGTTGATTCTAATATAGGACTAGCATTTTCATCCAGCCAAGTCTCGGTGATGCAAGCCAGGTCAAATAACTCAACAAGATCAGCAATAGTTGCCGTCTTGTTCTTTATAGACTTGGCATTGCACAACACTGCCCGGGTTGAATGAGAGGCCTTGAAGGGACGGGCCACTTGCTCATTATCAGTGGAGCCCTTGAGTATGGGAACCAGGCATTGTGAACCTCTATCCTGGACCCATTTTGCCCCAGGGCGTCTCCTTGGCTTCACCACCCCAATCTGTTCACTCCACTCCCTCCCCCCAGTCCAAAGTACCCCACCCCACCCTCCACCTCCTCCATGCAATCCCTAAGACACAACAACATCTGTAAACCTCGAGTTGCAATGGGGGCAGTCAAAGGGGTGCAGGTCCCTCAGCCTAGAGGGGGAATAGCGCCTACCCACAGAAACTCGGCCCCAGCACATGCTGATATAGGTTTATCACTTTCCACTATATCATTCACAAACTAATTTAAAAATAAGTATCTAAACAAAAATAATAATTAAACTATCATAGAACTAAATTAAACCAACAAACCCCTCCCTCCCACCTCTCACATGACAAGGAAGAGCATATTAATCACAGAAAAGGAAAGAAACAATAAAATAATAATCCACTTGGTATGGGGCTGTCACCCCCACCCTCATTGTCCAATGTCTGCGGTATTCTCACTATCACGAGACAAAATTGTTGATTGCAGCTTCCAACCAGAGAACAGAGGGCTCTCACCACCTCCTTCTCGCTGTAACAAAATATCCCCAAAATTGTCCCAGACTTATCAGAATTCTCTCACTGTCTTTATTGAAAAATGAAAAAGGAAAAGTCCAAAATAAACACTAAAAGTCAAATATTAAAATAGTGACTGAGAGGTTCTCTCACAACCCCTCACAGAAATAAAATCATTAATAATCTTAAACCATAAAATAAAAATCCTTGAACAGCAGGCCAGACCAAAGTCTACAGTTCCAAAGGCAGGGATACACTAGAACAGGAAATAAGCTGACATAGTGCAGTAAGAGATGAAACATTATGTGAATCCAGACATCTTCACGGTTGGGAGAAGGCAGGAGAGGAAACCTCACAGCTCCCAGAGACCCCAGAAAACACAGATGACCCCACCATCCACCAATCGTGAGGAAATCTATGTCCCTCACCCCCCCAACCACAATCCTCTGACGGAGGTCCAGGGAACAGGGTGTAGGGAACTCCAGGTCCACAGGGACAACCCCCCAGCCAACCCCAGCACTCACTCAGGGAGATCTTCAGAGAGATCTTCAACAATAGGTTCAGCTATTACTCACAGTCCTGTAGCTGTTGTAGTCAGTGATAAGACACAGAACACTCCTGTTTGTAAAAACAATAGCCCATGGTGAACAAACTTCAAAGTCAAACTCCAAGGTTCCCAAGTTCATCTCTCTGGACCTGGGCTGTACTCAGACCAATTTCCCTGCACAGAAACAGCCGGAGTCAAGAAGAAATTTTCACTGTGGTCACAGCCAAACAGATCCCACAGCCAATTTCCAGGCCACAAATCTTCTTCTCTCCCGGGCCAGAGATCCAACTTCCTAGATGGAGATCCCAATAGTGGTCCTGATCTTGCTCACAGATGTTAAAGCCAAGGACCCCACCTGTGAGGGCCGCTGCCAAAAATGTCTGCACCGTAACCTCAGCACCTCGCCTAAGCCAACCCACTAGCTGGCTCAGCAAAGGGCCTTGGAGAACCTTAAACCCACCAGCCAGCTCCCTGACCAGACCAGGCCTAGGCCTCCTGAACAAGGCAGATTTTAACTAGCTGGCCATCCACAGATGTAGAGCCCTGATATTCCGGGCAAATAAAAATCCAGTCCACTGTAATCCAGGCTTGGTATTAGCCTCCAAACAGAAAGTACCTGCCAATGTAAAAAAAAAATACGCTTAGTCAGTGTCTCACTTAAAACAAAATCCTTTGCATCTCATTAAAAGTAAATTATAAAATGGGCAAAGGATTTCAGCAATCTGATTGGTTGTTAGCCATGCATTAGATGTGTCTAATGCATAGCTAAAACTAGAACCCCCATTTAGAATACACAGGCCCATTTTATAAGCGCAATAAGCCACTCCCGGGATGTGCATTAGACAGTTCTAATGCACGGCTAGGGGACTGGTTGCACTCGGCCTGTGGCCTCATGCCTCACTATGTCCCCCTAGCCGTGCATTAAAACTGTCTAATGCACACCCCATCATGTCTTATTTCTTACACATATGATGAACTAATCTCTTTTTCATTTAAACCTTCAGGTTTCAGTGTTTAGTCTTCATTGCCTGCCAACACAAATGGTTTTGCTCATAGGAGTGGTACTACAAGAATAACACACAATCCCCCAAAACAATTTAGGGACCATATAAAAAGTCATAAAAATTAAAAAAATCTAAATTCACATAGGATAGCATTGGAACTTTAACAAGCCATACAATGAAGTAAATAAATTGCTGTTTTTGCAGAACATATCAACATAGCTGCATGCGGGCCCTACGCGCCCACAGGCAAATGAGGATACAATCATACTATCTCAAAAAGTAAGGAAATTATTTGCAAAAAATGTTGCTAATACATCAGTCAGAGTTCAGATTAAAGGAAAGCTGTCTTCAAATGGGGCTTCCACCCCCGCAAGGCTTACCCCCGGTTTAGCTTTTTATATGAAAAGCAGTGTTTTTCTCATGCCGCAAAGTACTTTATTTTAACAAGGAAAAGTCTGATACTCAGAAGTATGGCGGATGTAGGGGGGGCCCCATTTACTATAAAGGTGTGGCACCACACCGCTCACTTCAATACATTTATATTCCTTTTATCATACTGTATATAGCAGTGACAGCCAGCAAGTACTACTTCCATACATGTGAGAGAGCGAAGAAGCTGTTTTTGACAGACTGGTGAGGTGCAGCTGCAACTAAGGAAGGTGGGAGAGTGTCCAACAAGGTGGAAGAAGTAATAGATGGAGGTGGATGCAGGAATGGAAGGAGGAGGAAGGGAGATAACTGAATTGTCACTTTTTTGGTAGCATTCATCGAATGGTGAAGAAAGGTGGTAGAAATTTGCCAAAAGTCAAAGTTTTGGAGGAATAGTATTTATGTGATGCTGCTAAAGCATGTAAGAGGGATATGTGTAAGAGTTGGTGAAGGTGGAGGTATTGACAAACATGGGCATCTGGTTGAAGGAGGCGGATGAGAGTCAGTAGAATGTGCCTGCTGGAAAGGAAAAAGTGGAGATCCCGGATATATTAATCATCTTTACTCATTTACTAAAAAATTAAAATAAATAACAGTCTACCTTTAGTATTTTTTCTATATGGTGCCAGGTGTGCAGTTAAGGAATTAACAATGGAGACAGGAATATATTTGTAAGAGGGAGTGGCCCAGGAGGTCTGGACTTGGAGTTGGGGGACTAGAGGAAGATCAGGGATTTATTCTTTTTATTCTTGTGATTGTCAGTCAGTACATGGGAACATATTTTTTTGAACTCTAGTATTTTATTTTAATTTTCCAGGTTAGGTTGAAAATAATATATATCTGCAGGATGGCTTAGTCAGGATGAAAGCCTCAGATTTGCCCATGGGTCTAGCATTGAAATAGAGAAGGGAAAGTGGACATTGCAGCAAGAATAGAAAATAAAACATATAAATCCCCATCTGGACCTGAAGAAAGACAATCTATTTATTTATTGATTAATTGATTTTCAACAGCCTAATACATTTTGACTCTGCAGTTAACACAAATGGCAATAAAATCAAACAGCTGAAAAACTGTGTCACACTAATGTGTAGTCATTTATGGTTGTTTTAGCTGAATAGTTTCTGGTGCTCCTTCAACTGCTGGTGCTGGGTTGGGCATCAGTGGCACATGAGAGAACCAACAGCAGACAGTTGTTCAAGAAAATGAATGGAACTTAAGGAAGAAGAGGAGGAGGAGGAGACAGGAGCACCCACAAGTGGAGGAAAGATAGGTGGAAAGGCTACTGGCTAGTGACAACAGAATCCCTCACAATCACATTCATCATCTCTGTGATGTGCCATCAGGGTGCTGTCACCCTGCATAAATTTTGGACAGTATATGTTTTTGAATTTTGGCAGGTTTATTTTTAGAAAAGTGAGCCTTTCTGCATTTTTTTTGTGAAAATACATGTTCTTTTGACATTCATTATTGCTCCAGCACCACTGAAAATTCTCTCTGAATATGTACTGGAGGGCAACTGAGGCATTCAATTGCAATCCCAGTTAAAGAAGGTCATACTGATTTCATCTTTTGCCACTACAAGATCATCACCTGCAGTGAGATACATAGTCTACTGCATGTAATCCTTCACCCTTTTTATAGCAGGGACTTTGGGTACCTCAGTAGCCGGCTGAGCCTTTCCAGTTGTCTTTATCAGCCCAAAGTCCCACAATGATTTGTCTTCTTGTGGTGTAGCAGCAGTCACCCCGGTAGTAGCAGCAATTCTGGTTGGTATTTGGCAGTCAAAAACATCAGTAGTGGTGATACCAGCAGCAGCAACAGCAGTAGCAGTGATGTCAGATTGTGTTCTGTCCCTCTCCAGTAGATTTTGCCAGATTCCAAATGTGGCCATATGGCACTGATGATTTAATACTTTTCTCAACAATTTGTGCTGACACTTTCTCAATTAATAGTTCACAAAAATATATCCCATGTCCTTAAAGTCATGTATTTTGAAGAATGTTTCAACTGTGTCCTTAAACTGAGGATCCAAAAGTGTGGCCAAAATGGAATGTTCAGCTTTGCACATATTTATAATGTGCTGGTCACTCAGGAAGGTGTTTAACATTTTTCCCACAAATGATGCAGCACTGATGTCATCATTTCCCAGAAACTGTGACTCGAGATACTCCAGTCTCAGCTTGATTAATGAAATGAAGGGTAGTATCTGGCCTAGCCCAGCAGTATCAGCATTTACCACTTCAGTAGCCTCCTCAAAGGATTTAAGGACACAACAAAGATTCTCCATCAGAGCTAGCCTGGCAGTGTAGCAGTAGCAATACTGCTTGCAACGTCAATGACTCAGGTTCAGAAGCTATTCTGGGTATTGCAGGGCCAGTCAGGGGGAGGAGGATCAAGCATCCACATGACTGATCTCCTTCTCTGTGAGGGATAGTGGGAAAAAGCCCGGTCCTTGCTTGCCCCCTGGTAGAAGCTGAGGGAAAGGTAGCTTGGGCCAGTAGGTCAGAGGTGAGGTGGAAGTCGGCATGCAATATGCAGTAGCAAATGGCACATGCCCTGATGTCATAGCCAGCCATGCCTCCAGGGGGACAGAAACAGGTAAACACCCTGGCTGGCAGGATGAATGCCATCTGCTGCAGGCCCCATACCCAATGACTTAGGCACCTCCAACAATCTGAATTCAGTCCTGGCAGGTCGAGAGGACTCCCCACCACCCTGCCATGAAGGGAGAGCCATGGGGGATTGCAGGAGAGGTAAGTCCTAGAGGAAGCCAGGTTGATGGGGCTGTGCAGAGCAGTGGGAAGGAGGGTCAGCCAGGGAAGAGTGGATCAATTGAATAAGAAAAAGATTCTCCATCAGACACTAGTGATTGTGGCTGATATTCATGCCTCCTTTCCCAATGCCATGTTGGACTGTGTATTGGTGGATGGCTTTCTGTTGTTCAGGCATTCTCTGCATCATTTAATAAGTGAAATTCTACCAGGCTGGAACTTCCTTTAACATCTGGTGGAGAAGAAGGCTATTTTCAACCTGAATGTACTGCAGGAATTTTCGAGGTTTTACAGAATGGCTCAAGTGGGTGCACACAGTGCAGGCAGCTGCAGCCAAGTTCTGAACATTTCTTTCTCCATCAGTGAAATCTTTCACCATCAGGTTTGTAGAGTGTGCAAAGCATAGTACATGTGTGAAGTTACCAAGCCTTACTACCTTCAGGATATTTTAAATGTTGTCAGACACTATAAACCCAGGTTGCAAGGACTTTGGAGTCAGCCACTCAGCAAACTTTTCTTGAAGGTCCTCTAGAAGATGTTCCACCTTGTGTTTTTTTTTTTTCAAATCCATAAATCCATAATGCTGCCTCCTTGCAAACAGTGAAAGTCTCTTGCTTGTTGCTGCTACTGCTGACAGTGCCACTAGATGATGTGAAGGAGGAGGAGGAGGGATTAAAGTTTACCCAATGGCCAGACACAGCCATATAGTCTTCTGCCCATTGGTCCACATATCTGTGATGACATGTGTGACACTTGGACAGGTGGTTCTGATCACTCTATGATTTTTGGTAATATAAAAATGTGTTATTGAGTGTCTCTCTTGAACATCCTGTGCTCCTGGGATACCCCCCGGCCAGGTTTCAGTTCAAAGGACAGGATATATGTTAAACAGCAGATCTCTGTAATGTGATTAACTTCCAAAGACTCGCATTTTATGGTCTTGTTGTTGAGCTATGCTTCTTTGATGCCAGGAACTAAAATATCCATTTTATGACGTCTTCAGAGGAAAGAACAGTTATTTTCAACTGGTGCTAAAAGAAGCTATATGACAGCTAAGTGAGATACTGCAGAGTTGTAAAAATTCTTTGATGTCTTTGAAAAGCAGAAAAACACACTAGATCAAAGAGGAGCAGAAAACCACTCCAGATCAAACAGTCATATTGGAAATGAGTTTTTGCTGATGTCACCTTATTTAATATACCTCCTGAGTGATAAGACATCCTGGTTGTATAATTTTTAATATGCTAGGAAAAGCTAGGTGGAGTCATAGAAGGGGTGGAGACACAGGGTTTTATCAGTATGCTGTATTTCCACTTACCGAGACATTCCTGTTGGACTCTGAAGAAACAACTTCTGCTTGAAGCACTGTTAGAAGATGTACATTAGATAGACAAGTCTAATTGTACGGTGGTAGGAATTTGTTTGCACTTTTTTTAAACCTTGTTCTTTTAAGTGATTGCATGCTTTGTGATATATTGTTCTGTGGTTACATTTTACATATTTTATTCATTTTAAGTAAAACTTCTTATTTTAGAGACTGCCTGTGTCTTCAAAATTCTTTAGCCTGTGATGCATGGATGGTTAAGATTTTGACAATATTGTTCATAAGCTTAATAGTATACCAAACTGGGAAAAGGTAAGAATTTATCTAAGGTCTTTCACAGAGTTTTTATGGGTTCATTTTGCATACCTGGTTAGGTGCCCTTAGCGAAAGATATCTGGCATTTCCCCAAAGAGCAGAATTATCTGAGCCTGTACACTTGGGTACACTAGCAGAAGGTTCACAGTCTGAATCCCTCCAGAACTTGAGACCAAAAGTAATTTGGACCCACAAAACAAACAGATGGATTACCCTGTTCTGTTACCCTGTTCACAATACTACACTCGGAGGTTGGCATTGTGGGAGCAGAGGGCCTGACCTGCTGAGTGGAGTTGTGACAGATTGGTGGCAATGGTGCTGATAATTGACAGATTGGTTGGCAACAGTGCTGATAATTTTGGTATACAAGCTTTTATTGTTCAGTATGTCAGTTTAATACTACCAGCTCACTTGCAAAACAAGGCAGTGATTTTTTTTAAAAAAAGGACACAGAGCTATATCACTTGGCTTACAGTCAAGTTCCTACCTGTTTTATTTTTTTTTAAAGTGCAAGTTAGAGTAGCCGTAGTTAGGGAAGAAGATGGCTTCCAACTACAGCGGGCATACTGTAGACTACGTAAAGCAGTTGTGCAGGGATAGAGGAGTCCTGTATGAGGTGAAAGCCACCAAGCAGAACCTCAAGGATGCCCTGATGGTAGCAGATACCCAGAGCATCGAGTCACAGACAGTGACTGTAAAAGACTGAACCTTGAGTGTGGAGGGACTAGCGGCCAGTGAAGTGTCCAGATCCGATGAGGATGACAGCAAGGCCAGTGCCAGTGAAGGGCCACAGGACCAGGGGAAGGTCACCAGTATTCTGGAGTCAGAAGTACTCAGGCTTCAGATTGAGTTGCGCAGAATGGAGCTAGAGTTCCAGGAGAAGAGGGAGCTAGAACAGTGAGAGGCAGAACGAGAGAGATGAGAGGCAGAGCGGGAACAACGGGAGGCTGAGTGTGAGGAGCGTGAGTGTCAGTGAGCTGTAGAGGAGAAGAGGGAGCAAGAAAGGTGAGAGGTGGACTGCGAACAGTGAAAGGCAGACTGAGAGGAGCGAGAGCGCCAGAGGCAACATGAACTGGAGAAGCTACTACTCCAACCACCAGCACCAGAGCAGGTAAGTGGCTTGGGTTTAACTGGGACTACAGGACTGGGTTACAAATTGAATTCCAAATTGATAGCTGAATTTAAAGAGGGGGAGGACATAGATACCTTTTTAAATTCTTTTTAAAAGTTTGTATTCAGGCTAAAACTCCTAGGGAGTCCTGGAGCTTTCAGCTATCCCCGCTACTTACCGGGAAAGCTCAGGATGCATTGGGTCAAATGGACAATGAGGACAGTAATGATTACAGAAAACTTAAAGCTGCATTGTTAAAAAAAAAATTAATTAACTGCTGAATCATACAGAATAAATTCCATAAGCTCAGGAAAAGCCCTGACATGAGCTATGAGGAGCTAGCCATGAAACAACGTCAGTTTTTAAAACGTTGGTGGGAAGGAATTGAAGCAAACTCTGTAGATAAAATTGAAAATGTGATTCTGTTAGAACAGTTTTTCTGGGCATGCCCAGCAGAGCTGAAAACCTGGCAGGAGGACCCAGATCCCAAAACAGTACAAGAGGTTGCTGAACTCTCGGACTTCCATGCCAAGAGCAAACCTGCTCTGAGAGCGAATGGGGTGGGTGTGGCAGAGCAGAAAGGGAAAAGCACACACCTTGAGTGAAGTTAAAGTCCTCCCTGCCTCCACCAAAACCAGTTAGCCCCAGGTTCCAGAGAAAAGATTTCTCTGAGAAAAGAAATGAATGTTGGTTGTGTAAAGAAACTGGGCATATTGCCAGACAGTGTCCCAAAATAATGAGACATATGCAGAATGGTACTAGGAAAGAAGTGGGTTGTTTGTGTGTCCCTGGAAGCATGCCTGTGAACATGAGGGAACACATGCACCCAGTCATGGTGAATGGTGTACAGAAACAAAGGGTTAAGGGACACAGGGGCATCCCTGACATTGGTAAAAGGGGATCTGGTACAGCCTGGTCAGCTTATACCCAATAAATACGTCACTGTACAAGACTTTACTGGTGGGGAGAAAACATTGCTCCTCGCTAGTGTTCTTCTAGACTGGGGTGAAACAGGGGGTTCTATGCAACAGGTGGCTATAGCCAAAACCTTACCACTGGATGTCGTCCTTGGCAACAATCTCAAACAGGGGATGGTGTGTGCAGTTACCCGTAGCCAAGCAGCAAGGGAAAATTGTAGTTCCCTGAACCCCGCAGAAGCCATTGTGGAAACCACTGGGAGTCTGGTTCCCAACCTATGTCTCCTGATATGGAAAGTAATGAAAAGGGGTAGAAATTTCCCCAGTAGCAGTTAACCACACAGCTACGGAGAGTTAACTCTGAAGAGGGATGGGTGACCCATTTTCAGAGGGTTAGGGATGACAGTGATCCTGAGTGCCCTGACGCTAGTGCTAGGGACCGTAGTTTAGAGACTGAAGGGGACCTGTCCCATGTCTTGGGAATGTGTGAGGAATTTGCAGCTGCTAAGAGAAGTAACACTAGTCTAGAGAAGCTGAGGGCTTGGGCAGACTCTGATGGAGCACAAGGAGGTGATGGTAAACATAGCATTTATTGGGAAAATGGACTGATGTATACTCAGACTGTGCAGACAAAGGGAGGGGTGCTAGGCAGGCAGCTTGTCATTCCCCAAGGGTATCATGAGAAGTTGCACAAGATTGCACATGATAGTCCCTTGTCTGGTCATCTGGGAATTGCACACACTATGCAGTGTTTGGCCCAGAATTTCTATTGGCCCAACTTCACCCAGCAGGTGAAGGAGCATTAGAGGTCTTGTCACTGGTGCCAAGAGATAGGGAAGGCAGGCAAGAAAACCCAAGCCACCCAGATTCCATTGCCCAGAGTGGAGGAACCATTCCAGAGGGTGGGAATGGATATTGTGAGGCCTTTAAATACCCCAAGCTCCTCAGTGAGGAGAGTCATCCTGACTGTGGTGGATTATACCACTCGGTACCCAGAGGCAGTCGCCCTATCCTCACTGAGGACACACAAAGTAGCAGATGCCTTTCTTGGGATTTTCTCCTGTGTTGGGTTTCTGCAGGAGGTTATCACTGATCGAGGGGGGTTTCTTCATGTCGGACCCAATGAAATGTTTGTGGGAGAAGTGTAGGTGGTACAGAGATACACGACACCATATCACCCACAGGCTAATGGGCTTGTGGAAAGATTTAATGGTACCCTAAAGTCAATGCTTGGGGTGTTTGCTGAACAGCATGGGATGGACTGGGAGAAATAGCTTCCCCACCTGTTGTTTGTATACAGGGAGGTGCCCCAAGAATTGACTGGATTTTCACCCTTTGAACTCTTATATTGATGCCTGGTACGTGGGCCCCTAGACTTGATCAGGGAGGACTGGGAAGGCAAGCATGCCACCCAGGGAACTCCCACAATGGATTATGTCCTTAGGTTTAGGGAAAGGCTGAAGGAGCTTGTGGGGACTGCCCAGAGCAACCTAGCAGCTGCCCAACAGAAACAAAAAGTGTGGTACGACCGCAGAGCCAGAGCTCGCTCGTACATGGTGGGTCAGGAAGTCATGGTCCTTATTCCGATCTGGAAAGACAAGCTGCAGGCTGAGTGGGCAGGACCGTACAAAGTAGAAGGCAAATGACGTGAACTATATTATAGAGTTACCTGACAGGAGACAGACAGAAAGGATGTACCATGTCAACATGATGAAGCCATATGCTAATAGGGCTGACATGGTGTTTTGCAGTGTGTAGTCCTGGGGAGGGGACGGATGAAGGAGACCCGCTTCTGAACTTGCTGGAAGAAAGCAAGTGGGAGTCCTCTGTGGAGGCAGTAAAATTGTCTCCACAACTGGCTCCAGATGAGAACCAGGAAGTAAGGGAGGTTTTAGCAGACTTTGCTCCATTGTTTAGCACCAAGCCTGGACTAACTCTCTTAGCAACACACAATGTGGAGACAGGAATACAGACTCCCCATATGGCGGAGAGCATATCGGGTGTCAGAGGCTGTCCAAAAGGACATTAGGAGGGAAGTGGAGGAGATACTGGATTTCGGGGTAATCCAGAGATCCCACAGCCCCTGGGCCTCATCCATAGTCCTTGTGCCGAAATCAGATGGCTGTACTCATTTCTGTGTGGACTACCGTGGACTGAATGCAATTATGAAGTCAGCTACCCACAAAGCAATTATGAAGTCAGCCACCCACCCGATGCTCTGGATGGATGAACTCCTGGAAAAGATGGGAGGGGCGACCTATCTTACTACCATTGACCTGAACAAGGGTATTGGCAGGTAGAGTTAACAGACAGAACTAGGGAGAGGTCATCCTTCATTACTCCGATAGGCTTATTTGAATTTAAAGTAATGCCTTTCAGTATGAAGAATGCCCCGGCCACTTTCCAAAGGTTGCTGAACCCAGTGTTAAATGGTGCTGAGGAGTACACCATGGCATACCTGGATGACATTGTCATCTTTAGTGCCAGCTGGGAGGAACATCTGTCCCACCTTAGGGAAGTGCTGGGCAGGATACAGAGGGCCAGGCTTACTGTCAAAGCTGAGCATGCCAGGTGGCCATGGGAGAAGTGGCATACCTCGGGCATGTGGTAGGCTGGGGACAACTCCGTCCTAACCAAATAAAAATAGAGGTGATCCAAGGATGGCCCAGACCAGAAATGCAGAAGCAGGTCAGGAGTTTTTTAGGGACACAGGGTACTATAGAAAATTTGTACCAAATTACAGTGCCCCGGCTGCTCCTATATCTGACCTGGTAAAGAAAAGGATGCCAAAGAAAATTACCTGGGGACCAGCCTGTAAGGAAGCCTTTACCAGACTGAAGGAGGCACTGTGCAGTGCTCCTGTATTGACAAGTCCTGACTATAGCAAACCCTTCATAGTTCAGACTGATGCCTCAGGCCTGGGTATTGGGGTAGTACTGAGTCAGAATTCCAATCAAGGGAAAGATCATCCAGTAGCATACCTGAGTAAAAAGTTACTTCCCAGGGAGCAGGCATACTCTACTGTGGAAAAGGAGTGTCTTGCCATAGTGTGGGCCCTAAAGAAGCTAAAGCCATATTACATGGGCAGCATTTTGTGGTACAAACTAACCACAACCCCCTGGTTTGGCTGACACAAATAGGAAAAACTAATGGTAGATTGTTAAGATGGAGTCTTGCTTTGCAAGGGTATGACATGGCAATCTTACAAATGGCTGGAGCGACCAATCAGAACTCAGATGGCTTGTCTCGTGTCTATGAGGAGTGAACTGATTTGAGAAGCTCATCCAATGCAGGGGATAGAGTCCCCAAATTCAGTCTAGGTGGGGAGGATTGTGACACTTGGACAGCTGGTTCTGATTGCTCTATGATTTTTGGTAATATAAAAATGGGTTATTGAGTGTCTCTCTTGAGAAATCCTGTGCTCCTGGGATACCCCCCCAGGTTTCAGTTCAAAGGACAGGATATATGTTAAACAGCAGATCTCTGTAATGTGATTGACTTCCAAAGACTCACCTTTTATGGTCTTGTTGTTGAGTTGTGCTTCTTTGAAGCCAGGAACTAAAATATCCATTTTATGACATCTTCAGAGGAAAGAACAGTTCATTTCAACTGGTGCTAAAAGAAGCTATATGACAGCTAAGTGAGAAACTGCAGAGTTGTAAAAGTTCTTTGATGTCTTTGAAAAGCAGGAAAACACACTAGATCAAAGAGGAGCAGGAAACCACTCCAGATCAAAGAGTCATATTGGAAATGAGTTTTTGCTGATGTCACCTTATTTAATAGACCTCCTGAATGATAAAACATCCTGGCTGTATCATTTTTAATATGCTAGAAGGAGCTAGGCAGCATCATAGAAGGGATGGAGACATAGGGTTTAAGCAGTATGCTGTATTTCCACTTACTGAGACATTCCTGTTGCACTCTGAAGAAACAACATCTACTTGAAGCACTGTTAGAAGATATACATTAGATAGACAAGTCTAATTGTACGGCTGTAGGAATTTGTTTGCATTTTTTTTAAACCTTGTTCTTTTAAGTGATTGTATGCTTTGTGATATATTGTTCTGTGGTTACATTTTACATATTTTATTCATTTTAAGTAAAATCTCTTATTTTAAAGAGACTGCCTGTGTCTTCAAAATTCTTTAGCCTGTGATGCATGGATGGTTAAGATTTTGACAACACTGTTCATAAGCTTAATGGTATACCAAACTGGGAAAAGGTAAAAATTTATCTAAGGTCTTTCATAGAGTTTTTAAGGGTTCATTTTGTATTCCTGATTAGGGTGCCCTTGACAAAAGATATCTGGCATTTCCCTGAAGAGCAGAATTATCTGAGCCTGTACATTTGGGTACGCTAGCAAATGGTTCACAGTTTGATTCCCTCCAGAACTTGAGACCAAAGGTGATTTGGACCCACAAAACAGACAGGAGGGTTACTCTGTTCACAATACTGCACTCGGAGGTTGGCACTGTGGGAGAAGAGGGCCTGACCTGCTCAGTGGGGTTGTGACAGCATGAACCTTTTTGCCCACTGAACCTTTCAGAGGAACAGACACTTTTCCGAACAGTGCCATATAAATCTCAGATGGTAGCAGTTTACTGCCTGGTGACCTGGTACTTTGAAACTGCAATTTCCACAAGTGCCATAAAACCTGGGCTAGCCACAAAGAAAAATGGAATCAAGTCGGTGGCCATCATCTCCCCAGTTGCCTTTGTTAATCACCTTGCCTCAGGCCTCTTGGGCTTATATTTTTGTGACTACTCAAAAGAGTGTTTCACAGAAATCTGGTGGTTGCTACACCAGCTTACATCACCAGACTTTTCTGGGTTGCTTCCCATAACCTTTACCTCCATACAGTGCATGTTGTGCTCATGGATGGTATATTCCTGTTCGGCTGTGGTAGTGGACTCAAAGGGTACCGAACCAAGAAATTGAAAATGTTGTTCTTTGACTGGAAGGCAGACATTCATCATCCTCCCTCTCCTCCTCAATGGTATACTGACCCGACAGTGACACCAACACAGCAACATACCTCGCTGTCAGCAAAATAGGCACTTTTCCAACAGGTTGCTGTGTTGGCGTGCCCGAGACAGAGGCACACTGTCTCCCAGTCCTGTACCCTCTCCCCAAATCAGCTCAGACTGGAGTTGATAATCCTAAGTACAGGGGGTGCTGAGGGGGAGTTCAGGAGGCAATAGAAAAACAGGACTTGGAGACATAAATCCCGCCGCTGAGATGCCGGTCAACAAAAGGGTTATCAAACCAGCATCGTAGAACCCTCCTTTAATTACTTCCTCACCTTGGTTAACATCCATATCCTCATCCTCCTCATCTGAGTGCAGCAGTGCAACAACTTCTATGTTCTCCTTTTTACTCTTTGATACTGGTAAATGTGAGACTTGTTCGTATGTCTTATCATTGTTGATGTTTTCATCTGAGTCCCTGCTTTACCGAGACTTAATTTTGTTTTGCATGATTTGCAAACAGCATAGCTGAAAGATGATTTAGCTTGTGTGAAAAAATTTTCCACACTATGGATTTCACAGATTTTGCTGCACTGCTGCTTATGTGGAAGATATGTTCACCACCACCACCACCACTGCCACAGCCACTAGCACTGCCAGTAACTGTTTGTGGTCTTTCCATGTCCACCTGCATAATATTTTGATGGGCAGCCACACTGACTTGCTCAATAGGTTCTGTTTCTACACCTCTAGAAGCCTGTCCATCTTCTGTCCTCTGTGTTTCCTCTGCATGTGTGAGAGTCTCCTTATGCCCCACTATCATTTTGTTTTACTACTACCACTATCCTTCCTATAAGTCTTTTTTTTTTCCTTTTCTCTGGCCCTGGATTCCTCCTCTTCATCCCACTCCCCAGAACTACTACTACTTGACAGATTTACTGCTACTTTATCTACTACAAACTCAGTATCTGTTTCATTCATTTCCTCCTTGGTTTCATCTGTACCCTTCTCATCTTCATCAGTCTCTCTGCTTGCTAAGATTGGCTGCTGCACTAAGGTGGCCCTTGTGCTTATCCTCTGAGTACCATGATGAGTTAATCCTGCAATGTCCTGAATTTCCTGCACTGTTGTTACAGTTCCCTGGATTGCCAGAGTAGTGCTGCTACTGATTTTTTTTAACCACTCATGGTTTTGCTTAAAGAGCAGGTATCCACTGTCAGGTACCCAGCCTCCCTCAAACATATATAACAGCAGACCTGCTCCACTGTTGAGTGGTATTAAAAATTCCATGTGTTTCCCTCCTGTTAAAAAGTTATTGCACCACGAATTTGCACCCACATAAAAACAGAGCCATGTCTGACATGCACCCAGCCCCCATTTGTGATGTCAGAAAATGAATACTGGGTGTACATTTCATTAACCTGTATGTATGAGATATTTCTATGGCTTTTAGTACTATTTAGAGGTGCCATGTAGAAAAATCAAAGCAGCTGCTGGAGTAACAGTTCTTGTTTACTGGGGTGATCGCTTTCATTTTTCGAAGTGGCAGCTCTACATACTGTAACCCCCCTATTACCTGGGGTTACAAGAATCCCAATTACACCTAGTGGTAGGCAGGGAAGGCAGCTTGTGAAACTCCAGTTAAATGGATTCCACACTGTCTCACTCTGTTGTCAGTCTCAGCTGAGACTGAGGGATGACATCATTTTAGAATTGTTGCAGGTGCATAAGCCACACTGGAATGTTGCAGTTGGAGGTTAGAGTAGAATGTTGGTGATTTTTAAATCAGTCTGTTGCGGTCTGTAGTAAAGGAAGTAGGTGCTCTGATGTAAGCAGGCCCTCAGAGTCCTAAGCTCTGTCAAAGAGCTATTTTTTTATAGGTGTGTGTTCTCACCTGAAGAGGAACACAAGAAAAGCACAGTGAAGTGGTAGATACTGCTTTCAGTGGTTCAGGGACCCATCCCTGTGGGGATGGGGGGAAGGAATCAGCCTGCTTCCAGGGGCAACTCCCCTGGTCTGGCTAGGGAAAAAGAAGCTGCCTGAGTTAAGTTCGTGCTGAGGCACCAGAAGTTCTGGATGAGATTTCTTTAAAGAGAAAATACCTGTGGGGCACCTGCAACCAAGGGGTGAGTTCACTCTGCTAAAGGGCCAATGTGTTTTCACCTGAAACAAGATGAAACTAAAGTGACTGTTACTGTGGGGTCAGGAAAAGACAGCCAAGTACATTTTGGAAGATGTGGGGATTGGACTGCTTAACTCTGGGGGGGGTCTAGAGTAATGGACACAGCCACTTATTAAGTATGTTCAAGTTCAGCACAAATGGGATATAAAGAAAGTAGATTGAATGTGAATACATTTAAAGAGAATCTACACAGCAAAGTGTTTTCAAGGATGAGGTGTTTATAGTCCAGAGAAATGGCCGGGTATGAATTATGGGAGCGAGAGATGGGAGACCCCTCCATCAGTAGTAACCAAATTCACCTCTACAGGATTGCTTTGGGACACCTGTTGCTTTCTCTCAGGTGCTTGGCCAGTGCCTGAGGAAGTACCCAGATGTGGGATTGATGAGGAAGGTTCCCTGATGGAGCCAGAAGTGCTCATAGGTGGTTTAGGGAGCCACCAGTAAATGTTTCCATGCTATATGGAAAGTGTGCAAAGGGCTGGCATGATAACTGAATCATGGAAATAAGGTAGTCCAAGTGGTTGGCAAGGGAGCTGAGCCAGGGAAACCCAGAGCAGAGTACAAGTTCGGGCTGTGTGCCCAGTGTGTTTCAGAACCTGAGGGATAAAGTGAATGAGGATGTGTTCTGATCTCCATAAATCTGCCTCACCAGGAGTGTAGCCCCATTGGGATCCATCTATGCTTTGTTATTCTGTTGGATGTGAATAAAAGTCACACTTTAGAATCCCACTTCTGGTATTGGACATTACAGTTATTGCTTCCTGTGTCCGGAGTTACTTGGGTGCCCCTGTTGCAGAGTAGCCAAACCTAGCCAATGTGCCGAGTGACATATTTCTCCCTGAACCCAGCCCACCAGGTAGTGCTGTCAAGATGGAAATGGCATACCTCGGTGGGGGTTACAATAGTACTAATAGTCATTGAACAATGGTGCCAATACAGGTCTATGGAACACACACACAGCCTTCATTTTCTGACATCACAAAAAGGGTCTGGGGTACCTGCCTGAGGGCATGTCAGACATGGCTCTGTTTTTATGGGGTTGCAAATTCAGGGTGCTATAACTTTTTAACCAAATGGAAGTGCATGACATTTTTAATACCCCTCTACAGTGGAGCAGGTCTGCAATTATATATGTTTGACAGGGGCTGGGTACTTGACAGTGGGTACTGCTTTTAAAGAGTAGGTACCCACTGTCAGGTACCTAGCACTCATCAAACATATATTATAGCAGATCTGTCAACTATTGAGGGATATTGTGCCCATGCACTTCTTCTGTTGGGGTCAAAGAGGCCTCTGTTTCAGACCATAGGGGTCAGGAGCCATGTCTGACATGCCCAGGTAGGTATCCCAGCCCTTTGTGATGTCAGAAAATGAAGGTGCGTGTGGGTTCCATAGACCTGTATTGGTGCCATTTTTCCATAACTTTCAGTACTATTTAGAGCTGCCACTTGGAAAAATGAAAGCAACCACTCTAGTAAACAGGGACTTTTACTCCAGCAGCTGCTTTGATTTTTCTACTTGGCACCTCTAAATAGTATTAAACACCATAGATATACCTTATACATACAGGTTAATGAAATGCACCCTCAGTATTCATTTTCTGACATCACAAAACAGGCTGGGGGTGTGTCAGACATGGCTCTGTTTTTATGGGGGTGCAAATTTGGGGTGCTATAACTTTTTAACTGGAAGAAAGTGTATAGAATTGTTAATACCCCTCAACAATGGAGCAGGTCCGCTATTATATATGTTTGAGGGAAAATGGTTACATGACAGTGGGTACCTGCTCTTTGACAGCTCCGAAACATTTGCTTTTGGTCTTTCCAAAATGAAAATGATAATTGTTGCTAATTGATCATTTCAGTGGGTGTGCCAAGTGTGAAGAACAGAGGAGAATAATCACACAAGTAGGACAGTTAACTGGAGCACTGCATTGCTGCTGCTGCTTGTGCAAACACAGGAAAATGTATTCCCAAACAAGTCAATAAAGTACTTAATGGATGTGTCACATGTGAAGAAGACAGGAGAATAATCACACAAATGGGGTGGTTAACTAAAGCACTACAGTGGTGCATGTTCAAAACCAGGGAAATGTATTCCAAAACAGGTCAATAAAGCACTTAATGGGTGCGTCAAGTGTGAAGAACACAGAAGAATAATCACACAAGTAGAACAGTTAACTGGAGCACTGCATTGCTGATGCTATGTGTGCAAACACAGGGAAATTTATTCCCAAACAGGTCAGTAAAGCACTTAATGGGTAGAGATGTACGAAACTAGCAAATTTCATTGTGCAAAATATTTTGCGAAATTCATCCGTTTTGTAAAATTTTTCATTGAGGCAAAATTTGGAATTTCACCCACAGAATGCAAAATTTTGCCCAAGGAAGGTGAAATTTTGCCCGCGAAACAGCAAAATTTGCCTTCGCTGGTGAAATATCACAGATTTTCCTATGAAATGTCGCATTCGCACCATGCAGACAATTTCACATAACAGGTGAATTTCGCAAAATATTTTATATGGTGAAATTGCTGATTTTGTGGGAATTTCACTGGCGAAATATAATTTTGCAACATCTCTATTAATGAGTGCATCAAGTGTGAAGAACACAGGAGAATAATCACACAAATAGAGCAGTTAACTGCAGCACTATGCTGCTGCATGTGCAAAACCAGGGAAATTTATTCCATAACAGGTCAGTAAAGCAGTAGTGAATGTGCATTATTGTGAACACAGGGAAATTTATTCCCAAACAGGTCAAACAAAGCACTTAGTGGGTGCATCAAGGGTGAAGAACACAGAAGTATATTCACACAAACAGATCTCTCATCCCCTGATCGGGGAAACATCTGAGTGGCCGGGGCTACCTGGGCCAGCCGTCCACACAACCACTGCTCACCACCAAGGAACCCTCCTCTTGCTGGTAAGCTCCCAGGCCGAACTGGGAAGTGCTGAAAGGCTCCCATTGGCTGCTGTCTGTTGCTTCCATCTCCTGTTGGACTGTTGTGCTCTGCGCGGCCACTGATTGGCCCTGCAATCTTGACTGATTCAAACTGTTCTGCTGGGCTCTGTGCCCATAGTCTTCAGTGGGTTTCAGAAGAAAATTTTGGCTAAATTGCTAGACAGCGTGTTTATTTTTCTGTTAAAGTCTCAATTAATGTGTAGACCAGTCTTGATGTTCTTAGCACTCGACTGCTAAAAACTCTGGGTCTCAGCCGATAATCTAGGCTAAATTATTAGGCTGCTTGCTATTTTTTTGTCAAAGTCAAAATTAATTGTGTAGACCTGCCTAAATGTTTTAGCATTGAACTGTAAAGTGCAGTTGGAAACTGCTGTAATTTAGAGCTGTGAAGTAATTCCTGCCCCTCTGCATTCACTCTTTCTCTCCACCCTCCCCCGCTGCTAAACCCTGCATCTCTCTTCTCCTCCCCTTGTAAATTTCATATTCTACTAAATCTCCCCTCTGTCCTCCCCCTGGTGCCAGTTCAAGCTTATTTCTTTTGTCTGTGGCAGCTCCCCCACCCCTCTGCCAAATTCCCCCCTGTCTCTCCACTGCACATGCTCCTGATTTACTCTCCAGTGTCACCCTTTGTTATTACTGTGACTTACAATCTGTTGCTCTGTTCCTTCCCTCAGATCTCTCAGCCCCTGATTGGGGAAACATCTGAGCAGCCGGGGCTACCTGGGCCAGCCGCCCACATCACCACTGCTCACCACCAAGGAACCCTCCTCTTGCTGGTAAGCTCCCAGGCTGAACTGAGAAGTGCTGAAAGGCTCCTATTGGCCGCTGCCTGTTGCTTCCATCTCCTGTTGGACTGTTGTGCTCTGTGCGGCCACTGATTGGCCCTGCAATCTTGACTGATTCAAACTGTTCTGCTGGGCTCTGTGCCCATAGACTTTAGTGGGTTTTGGAAGAAATTTTGCACCCACCCCCCCACCGTAATTAAATAGGCCTTAGCTCTGCCCACTTCTGCCTAGGGAACCATCTTTTCATTTCCTATTGGATACTCTCTCTCCTGTACCTCCTCTCTGTACTGCCCACTCTCCCTCCTCCCTGCTCCTCCTCCCCCTCTACTAATCAACTCAGTCCCCTCACTTCCTCTGCCTCCTTTCTGTGCCTGACACCCTCTTTATATATCCTACTGCCAGTCACTCTGTTACTCTGTGACTGACCAACCCCCCTTTGGCATTCTGTAGCTCCCACACACCCTTTCACTCCTGAACTGTATTCTAGAGCTGCTACCTCCTGTCTCCCTGTCTTGTTACACTCTTCCATGCCCCCCACTACCTCTCTGCTACATCCTCCTCTTTTGCTACTGCCCTTGTCTCCTCACTGCCCCATCTTCTGCCTGTTCTTCCTCAGCCACCTTCTTACCTAGTTCCCCTGCCCCCCCAAGCATCCACCTTATTGCCTACCTCCTGCCATTTTCACTAGCTGCCTCCCACCTACCCAGCACCCTGTGCCCGCTCTCCCCCATTCACATTGAATCATGTATGACATGGGTACTCTGTACACCTTTCTCCTCACCTTATTTGCCCTCTTCCCACTCCTACATCCCCCCTGCTCATGCTTACCCACTGTTCTGAACACTTACCAACTCACGCTCTCTCACCCCCTCCATGGTACCCTCCCTCTCGATCTCATGTACCCACCTTGGGCATCTCCAATCACTCTGAAATGGCCCTCTCCCCCAAATGGCCGTTGGGTACTCCCCCTGTCCACCACCACTACTACTGCCATGCTTTACCCATGGCTCCACCCGGTTACTTGCCCTGGTGAATCTCGGAGTTCTCTGGCCCAAAATAATAGGTGCCAGTCATGGGTATATCACACCAGTACTCTAAAACATATACTTCTTCTCCTGCTATTGTCAGGAAACATTCATCCCAATCCCGGACCAGCCCCTAAAATAAGAACAACTCAGACCAATCAACCAGGATCCCTCTCAATAATCTCACTTAACATATGCAGTCTTCTTCACAAAATTGATGCCCTTCAGATGTTTGCCTGCCAGCATAACCCAGACATACTAGCAGTCGTAGAAACCTGGCTCTCACCTTCGGTTCCCCACCATGCTATCACCCTCCCTGGGTATAATATCTATCGTCTTGATCGAACATCAAAAAGAGGTGGTGGCTGCGACCTGTACCTTAAGGACATGATCCAGGGGCACCTCATCAACTTAACCCTCCAAACCACCACTGCACAGATTCTTCCTGTCAAGATCCTTCTCGGTGTGCACAATAAACATCACAGTTGTCACAGTCTACATTCCACCGAGAGAGCAAGGTAATTTATTTTTATTTTTTATTTATTTCGTTTTTGTTAACCGGGTAGGTGCACTAGCCATAACATGTGTATTTTCAGGCACAACCCGGGAGAGTACAACAAAAAGAGAATAGCTGAACAACAGCAAAATGGGTACAATAATACAAATAGAGGAACAGTACAGCAGTTCTACCAAAATACAATGGGCAGAAACAACAAAAAATAATGGCAAGCATTATACAGATAATGGCAGTAAGATATATAATACGTGCAGAAACCATGGACCCGACCTGTGGAGTGAAAGGGTTAATATGATAGTAAGGTTATATAGAGAAAAATGTGAGGAATGTTCGAACATAACAAGGAAGACTGACGGAAGGTCGGGGTGGTAATTGGCAAAACAACAGTGGATGGTCAGCAACAAGGTTTGAGAAGGAAGAGAGCTAGTAGTCAATAAGTTATTTACAAAGAGAAGGAAAAATATGGGGAAGGGAAGAGGAGACAGTCTTGGAGCTGGATTAGAGCAGGGGTGACATTACCGGTAAGTCTCAGGAGCTTCAGGTTGGGTCAAAGCATGTACAAACATCAGCTAAGGATAGATAACAAAGATATTCACTTTTAAATCCAAAGTGAGACTGAGACAGCCGGAGGTTGAGTGGAAAAGCATTCCATAGCCTGGGAGCAGAGAATAAGAAGGTCCCTGTGCCTTTAGTCATCCAACATCTCGGAACATAGAGCAAGGATTTGTCAGTTGATCGCAAGCCATGGGAGGATGGTTAAGGGACCAGCAATGCCACCAGCTAGGATGTTTTTTCCCCCGGATAATTGAATCCATTAGTGATCCAAGGTAGTATTGTCTACTGGCATATGGTGAGAGCCAATTCAGATCCTTATAAAGAAGGCAGTGATGTTTGAGTTGAGGTGACGAAGAGGCAAATCGGCATATATTGTTATAAGTTACATCCCATTTTAGTAGGGAGGTTTTATGGGCAGAGGTAAGAGTAGAGGCGCCACACAGTAAGTAAGGGTTGGGAGCAGAATACCTCAGGCAATTGCTAATTTGGCCAAGGGTGTAAGCATGTAGCTCAATTTTTAAGCTACTCCCAGTTTCAAGTTTACAACTTTGTACGAGGACTGAATGTAAAGATTAAAATCCAGGGATTGGTCCAGCAGGATCCCAAGATACTTGAAGGAAGTAACATTTTCAAGTGGAAATCCTCCTGGGTGAAGAACCTCCAGCAAACTAGAACAGGCCTTAATCTTCGGTGCAGAACCTAGGAGCATGGCTTTCATTTTCTTTTCATTTAGTACAAGCTTACGGTCAAGTAGCCAGTCTAAGACCTCAATACTAGAAGAAATAGTGTAAGCCCTACACCCCTGCCTTTTTGCAAATGACAGGTGGTATGCTGTTGAAGCTGACAGCAGTACCAGGTGGGGACTGGGTTCGGGGAGGACTAGGTTACTCAGCACAAGGGGCCTAGGTTTGGCCACTCTGCACAGAGGCACCCAAGTAAATCCGAAAACAGGAAGCAATAACTGTAATGTCCAATACCAGGAATGGGATTCTAAAGTGTGGCTTTTATTCACATCCAAACTGAACAAACAAAGCATAGACGGACCCCCACGGGGCTACATTCCTGGTAATGCAGACAACAGTAACAGAAAACTTCTTCAACATTTCAGCCCTCAGGCTCTGGACCCACCAGGCACACAGCCCGGACTTGCACACAGCTTTGGGTACACAGCCTGACGTGTACACTATTTGGGTTGTCCCTGGCCCAGCTCCCCTGCCGGCCACTCAATCCCGGTCCATATGGCAGTGGACCACATTTTCTGTTGGTGGCTCCCCAAACCATCTTAGAGCCTTCGACTCCTTAAGGGAAATTTCCTTTCAGTCCCACGTCTGGGTACTTCCCTCAGCACTGGCCAAGTGTCTGAAGCAAAGTAGAAATCCACAGAGCAAATCCATAGAGGTGGACCTGGTTACTAAAGATGGGGGGTCTCCCACCTCCAGCTTCCACAATCCATACCCGGCCATTTCTGTGGACATTAAACAACTCTTTTTGAAAGCTTGGCAATGTAGAGTAAAGGGTAAACATATAGTACATTTCCTCTACATGTCTTGGCTTTCCCCTTGTGCTGGACTTGAACATACGTTTACTTTGGCTAAGCCTATTCCTCTAGGCCTCTCACTAATTCAGCAGTCCAATCCCCACTTTAACATAGTTCAGGTGAAACATAGGCTCTTTGACAAGAGCAGAACTCACCCTTTGGTTGCAGGTGCCCCACAGGCGAATCTTGACATCTTCTTGTGCCACAACACACTTGGAAAAAATAAAGCAGCTTCTTCTCTAGTAGTAGCCAGGGGGTTGCCCCTGGAATAATAGGCAAACCTTCCACCCCCATCCGCTCAGGGATGGGGCACAGAGACCAGAAACAGCAGTTTCCACCACTTCAAGAACAGCTTACTGTGTTCCTCTTTAGGCGGAAACACACACCTTTCCCTAAAAGTAGCTCTATATCAGAGCTTAGGCTCCAAGAGCCTGTGCACAGACAGCTGTGCTCCTCTCTTCAAGACTGTTCACTCACAACTGCTTCAGCTCACTGTTCAAAAACTCCCAACATTCTAACCTAACTTCCATCTGCAGATTCCAATGTGGCTCATGCAGCTGTGATAGTTCTATGGTGATGTCATCCCTCAGTCTCAGCTGAGACTGAGAACAGAGTGAGACAGTGTGAAATCCATTTAACTGG
This sequence comes from Neoceratodus forsteri, assembly GCA_016271365.2. Taxonomy (NCBI): domain Eukaryota; kingdom Metazoa; phylum Chordata; order Ceratodontiformes; family Ceratodontidae; genus Neoceratodus; species Neoceratodus forsteri. The sequence goes on along the minus strand of JADMNL010000023.1, from coordinate 122,975,755 downwards.
AGTTTCACAAGCTGCCCTCCCTGCCTACCACTAGGTCTTACTGGGATTCTAGTAACCCCGAGTAACGGGGGGTTACACTAGTATAGATTATCAGGTCATCAGCGTAGAGAATAGCTGAGCAGGATTCCAGGACCTCAGCTGCATTGTTGATAAAAATTGAGAACAGAAGGGGCCCAAGGATAGAGCCCTGGGGGACCCCAAGGTTGATAGTAGATGTGTTGGACAGGTAGGAGTTAAATTTTGACAGCTTGCAACCTGTTTGACAGGTAGCTACAGAACCAGTCCACAACAGGGGTAGAGAAATGGAATTTATGGAGAGTAGAGAGAAGCTGGGGATGGTCTACAAGGTCGAAAGCCTTAGTGAGATCAATGAAGATGGCACCTATAAGTTTTCCAGAATCCATGTTGGACAGAATATCAGTAGTTAGCTGAAGAAGAGCCATGGTGTTGCTATGACCTTTTCTGAAACCATGCTGGGCGTCTGAGAGGAGATTGTAGCATGTAAGGTAGTCAGCGGTCTGTGATGCAACTATTTTCTCTAGGACAGAGAGAATTGCTATAGGTCTGTAACTGGCCATGTCCTTTGGGTCACCTTTTTAAAGACAGGCATTACTCTTGCAGATTTCCATAGGTCCAGCACAGTACTATGGATAAGGGATAAAGTATAGATTCTGGCAATTGGAGTGGTAATGAGTGGAGCAGCCAGCTTAAGAAGATGAGGTTCCAGTGAGTCAGAACCAGAGCTGGTATTGGCAGATATGGATCTCAGTAATTTCAGAACTTCTGCTCTTGATACAGCCTTGAAATAGAATGGTGGTGTTGGAGGAGCATCATACGATAGGGCAGTATGGTTGTCTGATGGTAGTGTGGTAGGTAGATTGGAGTGCGATCCACTAGGTTGTAAAGCCATGGTATAGTGTGACAGATCAGAGAAAAGATTGTTAAAACTGTTTGAGATGGCCCTAGGGTCATTACAATGTGCCCCATTTATGATCATTTCATCAGGAGTGACCGACTGCGAGGTATCCAGAAATGTTTTGACATAGGCACAGAATTTCCTGGTGTCGCAGGCTGAGCTTTGTATAAGATCCTTGCAGTATTTGCTTTCAGCAGCCCTAACTTGTCTCTTACATCTGTTCCTTAGTTCACGATAGACAATAAGATCTGACTGTAGGCCAGTTTGTTTGTAGTGAATCCAGAGCTTGCCCTCTGGCGCAGATTAGCAAGGAGGTCTTTATGCAGCCACCTCGTCTGTTTTCCTCTGACCCTCCTAGTAGTCTTGGGGGCATGTTTATATTGAATGGTAAGAAATTAATTTATGAATATCTGTACAGCAACCTCCACATCCTTTGTTTGATAGATACCTGCCCAGTCGATATTGGAGACATCATAGAGAAATGCATCCTGGTCAATATGAGCTAGATTTGTAAATGTGATTAGTCTTGATAGAGGAGATGGAGGCGCAACCACAGATAGGATACGAAAAGTGGGTGAGTGGTCTGTTAGTGCATCTGCAAGGATTCCTGCTTTCAACACTTGCTCCATAAGGTTAACCATCACCCAGTCTAGAAGTGTACCCGTTTGATGGGATGACGTGGCTCTAGTTGCTTCAGAGATCAACTGGGAAAAATTATAACTAAGCATGAGTGATTTCAAGGATATTTGAGCTGACCCTAACCAATTGAGGTTAAGATCACCTAGGATGACAGCCTCATTATGATTTACAGTCTGGTAGGTGATGTCAATGAGTTCTTGAAGACCTACTAGTCCCCCAGCAGGGGGATTATAGGGACAGATAATATGAAACTTCTTTTCCCCCAGTACAATAGTTGCCTGCATGACTTCGCACACTGCGGGAGAGATGTTGAGGTGGTTTTTGAAGAATAGGGCAACTCCACCTCCACGCTTGGATGAGGATCTATCCTGCTGGAACAGGGAATAGTTAGGCAAGGAGCATACGTCATCAGGTATACCGGGTTTTAGCCAAGTTTCTGTGAGACAGAGTACATCAGGATTGTAAAGTTTCACCCAGGCCTCGAGTTCCACATGGTGACAGGTAAGACTTCTGATACTGATGTGGGCAATTAATAATCCTTTCTTGGACATGCCAGATAACTCATTTGGGGAAAAGAAACTGGTAGGTGGACCTGGATTTAGTTTGATGTCCCCAGATAACAGAACAATGATCATGGCTAGGAATCAAAGCCTTGCACAGTGGCAGGTTAGGGTGAAAGCACATCTCCATGGCAGCTTCCTCCTGGCATGTAGAGGGTAACAGATGTTGCCCCTAACAAGGAGGATAGGGTTAGGTTGAAGATCAGGCTTTGTCTCTGCAATCAAGTTAGAGAAACTATAATTGCGGTAAGCCTCTGAGGAGTCTTTTGCCATTTGGTTATGTAACCCCTCACCCCTGCCTTTTTGCAAATGACAGGTGGTATGCTGTTGAAGCTGACAGCAGTACCAGGTGGGGACTGGGTTCAGGGAGGACTAGGTTACTTGGCACAAGGGCTAGGTTTGGCTACTCTGCACAGGGACACCCAAGTAAATCCAAACACAGTAAGCAATAACTGTAATGTCCAATACCAGGAATGGGATTCTAAAGTGTGGCTTTATTTACATCCAAGCAGAACAGAACAAAACAAAGCATAGACAGACACCCACAGGGCTACACTTCTGGTAATGCAGATTAAGAAATCAGAACACTTCCTCAACACTTCAGCCCTCAGGCTCTGAACCCAAAAGGCACATAGCCCAGACTTGCACGCTGCTTTTGGTACACAGCCTGACTTGTACACTATTTCGGGATTTCCCCGCCTCGGCGCCCCTGCCAGCCACTCAAATACCTTCCATTTGACATGGACACATTTTCCGGTGGCTCCCTAAACCACCTTAGAGCCTTCGACTCTATAAGGGAAACTTCCTTTTAATCCCACGTCTGGGTACTTTCCTCAGCACTGGCCAAGTGCCTGATGGAAAATAAAAGGGCCACAGAGCAAATCCGTAGAGGTGAATTTGGTTACTACTGATGGGGGGTCTCCCACCTCTCGCTTCCACAATTCATACCCGGCCATTTCTCTGGGCATTAAACATCTCTTTCTGAAAAGCTTGGCAATGTAGATTAAAGGGTAAATGCATAGCACATTTCCTCTACATGTCTTGGCTTTCCCCTTGTACTAGACTCGAACATACTGTACTTAAACATCTCTTTCTGAAAAGCTTGGCAATGTAGATTAAAGGGCAAATGCATAGCACATTTCCTCTACATGTCTTGGCTTTCCCCTTGTACTAGACTCGAACATACTTAAACATCTCTTTCTGAAAAGCTTGGCAATGTAGATTAAAGGGTAAATGCATAGCACATTTCCTCTACATGTCTTGGCTTTCCCCTTGTGCTGGACTTGAACATACTTTTACTTGGCTTAGCCTATTCCTCTAGGCCTCCCACTGATTAAGCAGTCCAATCCCCACTTTACTTTACTCTTTGTGCTGGACTTGAACATACTTCTACTTGGCTTAGCCTACTCCTCTAGGCCTCTCACTGATTAAGCAGTTCAATCCCCACTTTACAACAGTTCAGGTAAAACAATGGCCCTATGTCAGAGCAGACTCACCCTTTGGTTGCAGGTACCCTCAGGCGATTCCTCACAGGAATTTATTTCGCACAGCTTCTGGTGCCGCTGCACAATTTGAAAAATAAGGCAGCTTCTTCCCTAGCTGGAACCAGGAGGGTTGCCCCTGGAATGGCAGGCAAACCTTTCCACCCCCATCCCCTCAGGGATGGGGCACAGAGATCGGTAACAGCGGTCTCCACCACTTCACGAACAGCTTACTGTGTTCCTCTTTTGGCAGACAGCTTACTGTGTTCCTCTTTTGGCAGAAACACACACCTCTCCCTTAAAGTAGCTCTATATCAGAGCTTTAGGCTCCAAAAGCCTGTGCATAGACTACTGTACTCCTCTCTTCAAGTGTGCTCACACACAACTCCCTTCAAAAACTCCCAACTTTCTAACCTAACTCCCAACTGCAGATTCCAATGTGGCTCATGCAGCTGTGAAAGTTCTATGGTGATGTCATCCCTCAGTCTCAGCTAAGACTGAGAACAGAGTGAGACAGTGTGAAATCCATTTAACTGGAGTTTCACAAGCTGCCTTCCCTGCCTACCACTAGGTCTTACTGGGATTCTAGTAACCCCGGGTAACAGGGGGGTTACAGTTACATGGAAGTGCCCATGTGGCAGTGTCCAGGCTGAATAAAAGGACAAATGACAGGAGTGCCCATAGTAGACTATGCTCCGCCATTGCATTACTATTTGACTTGGGTAGGAAGGCTAGTGGTATACTGAGACAGATGATTAGCTCTTAGGAATAAAGCGATAGTGTGTGTAAAATTAAGACTGCCAAGGGTGACCGTGTTACACTGTTTTGACCCTTGGCCAAAATTAGAGATAGAGCAAAAACAATGAAATGTTTCCTGCTAGAGTAGCAATTATTTAGAAGAAGTGAATCAGAGAAGCAGAAAGTAAAGCCCCGAAAAGGTTAATTAGGAAAGCAGACCAGCCGGAGGCTCTACTTGTGGTAAAGATTACAGTGAGGAAATGAAGACCTATTCAAGATATGTTAGAAGGCACCCTCTAGTGGCAGAATTTTATAAGGAACCAATGGGAGACTAGACAGATAGCAGTAATGTTCAGCAAAAGTCAATGTAAAGCAGAGGGCGCCGAAGCCCAGACTGATAATCCGGCAGAGAAAAGGCAGGGCCAAACAGTGACCGAGCAGAGAGCAGCAGTCCAATTAGAGGAGGGTGGCAGCAGGTGGCCACCTATCAAACCCACACAGTGCTACCCCGGAGCAGCCCGGACACTTAACTGGATTTGAAGGCGTCCTGTTCGTCAGGAGGATGGAGGTACGGGCAGCTGGCAGGATTAGCCGCGCCGCTCACTGGGAGCCTGATCAGGTGCAGTGGATCTATTTTAAGATATAAAATGTAGGTTAAGATAGGATGCTATTAGCTAGGGCATGGGGTACCAAGGCAACTTGAAAATTACTCGGGATAGCAAGGGAGGAAGCTCAGGTATGGAACTGCACAGTAGATAGCACAGCAGACATTAAGCAAAGCTGATAGTCAAGCAGATGGTGAAAAAAGGAAGATGTCTTTAAAGGGAAGACAGGACAAGTGTTAGGCCAAATAGCTGCACTCTGTATCTTTAAGAGGAGTTGCAATATTAGTGAAAGGGGAGGATGAACATTGCTAGGGGTGGTGCCGCAGGGGGAGGGAGAGTATTTAATAAAGGCCAGAGGTGGGGAATGGGAGGGTGGGAGCAAAAATTCAAGTAGCAAGGAGAAAGAAGGACAGAAAGTGAAAGAGAAATTGAATTATTTGCAGTGCAAAGCTTACAACTGTGACCCAAATGGAATCTGGTCTAAACAGAAAAAACTGTATCACTTTAAACTTCGTTTCTGATCCAGGGTTGCTTACCACTGGACCTTAAAACAAAGACAGCTGTAATATTTTACAGTCTACAAACCTGCAGCCTAAATGAACTTGCACTTCAAACTACCCTTGGAGTGCAAAATTGCTGTAAACAGGCTTAGGTTCGCGTCTAAGTTAGGATTTACAAGACAATTTGGAGAGACTTAACAAGTACCACAATCAGAATATAACATTAGCTTAAGGTCCAGAGGAAACAGCAGTAGCAAAGAATTAAAGAACTGCAGCAGCCCGCCAGCAGGCAGAGTCGATGGTTCTGGACAGTCCAGTTTCTTCAGTGTACCTTCGGTCTGGTGATTGGCGGGCAGTACAGCGAGGAAGGCAGCCGGCAGACAGAAGGGGTCCGCCCAGCTGCTTGCAACAGCAGAGGCACCCATGTCAAAGATGAAGCTAAGGAGAAAAATCAGAAACAGTCAGAGGTTATGAAGTTGTAAGAGAGGGAGTGTTTACGGGGGGGGGGAGTTATTCACTTCAGAGCAGAAACTTAACAGACTGGAGCTATGGCACCAGTAGCTGGTCAATAAGAAACAAGCATTTGTCACTGCCGAATGTTGCTTGCTTCTATGTGCTGTTTAGGTATTTGGAAGTCATTGGAGTGCAAATATTGAAAATTTGCGAACTTACGAGCTTGCGTAGGAACTGCGCAATGCACGCTCGTAAAACAGTCATTGTTAGGAAATTTTTCACGTAAATGTTCAACATAGCCATTTTAAGACCTTCTGGTCATGAACAGTGTCAGTGTGATTTTGTTAATGTGTCCCATACATTGAGTTTGCACCGACTGCGCCATTGTCTGCCACATGGGTGGAAACACGTTTGGGAAGGATGTGAAAAATGACAGCTGTACTGCTCATAAGGAGGTGTGGTAAAATGGCAATGTTGAAAAATCTCGTGGAAAATATTGAAAATTCGCAAACCTCACGAGCTGCATGGGAATCAAGTAACGCACACTGTAAAACAGTCATTTTTAGGAATTCCTTCACCAAATTAAACATAGCCATTTTAAGACCTCTGCTCATGAACAGTGTCACTGTGATTTTCTTAATTTGTCCCATACATTGATTTAAGACATCGACTGCTCATTCTGCGCCATAAGGGCGGAAACACATTTTGAGGAGATGTGAAAAATGACAGCTGTACTACTCATAAGAAGGTGTGGTAAAATGGCAATGTTGAAAATCTGGAGTGAAAATATTGAAATTTCGCAACTTACGAGCCTGTAGGAACTGTGCACCATAGCAACTCATTAAAACAAGTCATTTGAATTTTGGACCAAATTTACCAACATGAGATGGAGGTTCTCATGCGAGTGATTGGCCGCGATTTCACTGCACATTCACTGTGCTAAATCACCTCGGCCCGGCTAACGCCATGACAGCAAATATCATTCATGAGAAGGTGCCAAAACCTCAGTGCTGAAAATTTGGTGCAAAAATTCCCAAAATGCCTGAGATATGCAATAAAGTTGAACCCTCCTATCTAGCCCATTATACAGCTTACCGGCATTTCTCCATTCAGGGTCGGCTTTGAAGAGTGCAGACGTGTTCCCGGTCCACCAAGATCGCCGCCGAGTCCGGAGGTAGTATGGGGTGAGGGGGTGTGGGGAGGCTGGGTGCAGTGGGTGGGTGCGGGTTGTGGGAGGGGGTCGGAGACGCTGGCTGACCCGTTTTGTTTTACAGGTTTAAAACAAAAAAGACTACGAGGATGTTTGCCACGCTGGTTCGCTCCCAGCGTGGCACAAGGATGGGGGGCCATTCAGCCGACGGGATTGGGCACCCCGCCGACAACAACAGATTGCCACGCTAGGGTGGGCTCCCGGTGTGGCACCAGCTACGGGGGGACGACAGCAGCTCAGCCGGCAGGGATTGGGCACCGTCAGCTGCACAGGACGGTGGGTGCACGCGCCTGCGTGCAGGGGAGACTACGCTATCGGTGCTCACTGAAGCTTAGCTCCCCTTTCAACTGTATGCCACTGCATTTTGGAGCGTGTCATAGACAGCTCCAAAATGTATTGTCTTACAGGGGCCGCGCCTGCCAGCTCACTGACTGAATTGGAGGAGGAGGTGACACACCTCTGAAATCTCCGATGATGGCACTATGTTTCTTGCACATGCGTGCAAGCAACATAAAAAGAGTAGTGACAGGGGGACAGTTAAGAAAGGGTATAGATGTCTAGGCCCAGAGATGCCTCTCAGCAGGAGGAAATTCTAACTGGAGGAATATGGGTGAGACAGAAAGGCAGACAGAAAAGGTAATAGACTAGTTGCAAGGCTTAGCTTAGGACTGAAGTACAAAGAAACCAGGTCTACATAGGAGAATGAGGACAAAAATTCAAACAGCAAGGAGACAGAAGGACAGAAAGTGAAAGAGAAACTGAATTATTTGCAGGGCAAAGCTTACAACTGTGATGCAAATGGAATCTGGTCTAAACAGAAAAAACTGTATCACTTTACAGTTACTAAGTTTAGTTTAATGGGCTTAACGCTGTCCTGGAGTTTACCAGATATCTCTCTCTCTCTTTACCAGATTTCGCTCACCTGACTCAGAAACCATCCTCCTCGGTGACTTTAATATTATCTGGTCTGCTGCAGAGGCTGGGGCATACAGGGTCTTGATAGAGGCAGCAAACCTTTCTCAGATGGTTAGCTCCCCGACCAGGACAAACTATAAAACGGGTACCAGCACCCTTCTGGACTGGATCATAACAAGCCAACCCACCAGGATCACAAACACCACTGTCCTCCCTGACACACTTAGTGACCACTCCCCCGTCATCTGCTACTGGTCCAATAAATTCATCAAGCCCCCCCCAAAACCATTACTAGCCGAGTTCTACCTAGAGGCAAGCTACCTCATCTCAAAACCTTCCTTTGTCAACAGGATTGGTCCCCAATTCACACCGCAACCAATGTGAACACCGCACTGGAACACTTCATCAGGATCTTCAACCAAGCATGCAACATATTTGCTCCCCCTCAAGAAGCACAAGGCCAAAGCCCTATGTAACCCCAGGCTCACCGGAGACCTACTTAGATGACTAAAAGCTCGAGACCACCTTTGGGAGATTGCCAGAAACACCGAGAGACAAGTTGATATTGCTAACTATAAATGTGCACGAAATGACTGCACCAAATGTATCCAGGATACGAAGACCACCTATTTCCATAATGCTCTCACGAACTCATGGGGCAATGGTAGGAACTTCTGGAATAACATTAAAGAAGTCACCAGGAAGCAATCTAAATCACCCGTCAGTACTCAGTATAAATGGTAAAACTACACTTGACCGAAAACTCATTGCTGATACATTCAATGACATCTTGACGGACCTCAGTGCTGTACTCCCACATGTTTTTTTCAATGAGGTGGTTCCCCTTGCCCCCCTAGCCAACTCCAGCAACTGAAGTACAAAGAAACCAGGTCTACATAGGAGAATGAGGACAAAAATTCAAACAGCAAGGAGACAGAGGGACAGAAAGTGAAAGAGAAACTGAATTATTTGCAGGGCAAAGCTTACAACTATGAACCAAATGGAATCTGGTCTAAACAGAAAAAAACTATCACTTTAAACTTAGTTTAATGGGCTTAACGCAGTCCTGGAGTTTACCAGATCTCTCTCACTCTTTACCAGCTCTCTCTCACCTGACTCAGAAACCATCCTCCTCCTCAGTGACTTTAATATTATCTGGCCTGCTGCAGAGGCTGGGGCATACAGGGTCTTGATAGAGGCAGCAAACCTTTCTCAGATGGTTAGCTCCCCAACCAGGACAAACTATAAAACAGGTACCAGCACCCTTCTGGATTGGATCATAACAAGCCAACCCACCAGGATCACAAACACCACTGTCCTCCCTGACTCACTTAGTGACCACTCCCCTGTCATCTGCTACTGGTCCAATAAATTCATCAAGCCCCCCCCCAAAACCATTACTAGCCAAGTTCTACATAGAGGCACGCTACCTCATCTCAAAACCTTCCTTCGTCAACAGGATTGGTCCCCAATTCTCACTGCAACCAATGTGAACACTGCACTGGAACACTTCATCAGGATCTTCAACCAAGCATGCAACATATTTGCACTCCCTCAAGAAGCACGAGGCCAAACCCTATGTAATCCCTGGCTCATCGGAGACCTATTTAGATGACTAAAAGCTTGAGACCACCTTTGGGAGATTGCCAGAAACACCAGGAGACAAGTTGATATTGCTAACTATAAATGTGCATGAAATGACTGCACCAAATATATCCGGGATATGAAGACCACCTATTTCCATAATGCTCTCACTAACTCATGGAGCAATGGTAGGAACTTCTGGAATAACATTAAAGAAGTCACCGGGATGCAATCTAAATCACCCCTGTCAGTACTCAGTATAAATGGTAAAACTACACTTGACCGAAAACTCATTGCTGATACATTCAATGACACCTTCACGGACCTCAGTGCTGTACTCCCACAGGGTTTTTTCATTGAGGTGGTTCCCCTTGCCCCCCTAGCCACCTCCAGTCACTGAAGTACAGGACTTTAAAGCAGTAAAAATACATCAAGTCTGCAGCTACGTTACCAAAGCCATTTGCAACTCCAGAGCCAGCAGTGACTCCCTCAACCTTAAACTGCTATCACTCACACTTGAAGAAGTGCTCCGACCACTAACCAGGATTTTCAGCCTCTCTCTCAGCCTCAGCTTCAGCCAGTTCCCTAACTTATGGAAATCTGTCACAGTAACCCCAATTCATAAAAGTGGTGGCAAAACAGCTACTGAGAATTACCGTCCAATTTCCATCCTACCTCCACTCTCCAAGGCCCTAGAATGGATTGTGTCAGACCAGCTCACTGACTTCCTAGACAATCACAACATCCTATGCAAGGAGCAACATGGCTTTAGAAAAGGTCATAGCACCTCCACGGCGCTACTTGAATTCACTGGTGCAATCCATCACTCACTCGATAACAGTCATCTTATTTGGTCCACCTTCATCAACTTAACTAAAGCATTTGATACCGTCAACCACAATCTCCTACTTGCCCAGCTTCGACTAGCAGGGCTCTCACCTACCTCAGTGAACTGGTCCAAAAGCTACTTAGACAACCGCTCCCAAAGAGTGAGAATTGCTGGCACACTCTCAAACCAAAGACCAGTCCGGTCCGGTGTCCCACAGGGCTCAATCTTGGGCTTCTTCCTTTTCAGCCTTTTTCTGAACTCACTGCCAGAATCCTGCCCTGAACAGATCCTACTCTACGTGGATGATGCTGTCATCCTGGCATCCCACCATGATCCAGTCCTTCTACAAGGTAACCCCCAACAGGCCTTCTCTGCAGTCGAAAACTGGTTCACAAAACACAGACTTATCCTTAACCAGAAAAAAAAAAGACCATGATCTTCTGCAGCTCCCAAAACAAATACAAACAATATCAGCTCTCCATTAAAACCAAGCAAAGAATCACCCTCGAACAAGTTCATACCTTCAAATGCCTTGGCCTCACCCTCAACTGTAATCTCTCCTATGTCCTACACATCAATAACATGGCAAAAGTAGCCAAGACCAGGATGGGCCTACTATTCCAACACAGGAAACATCTAACCCCAGAAGCTCTGTCCATAGCTGTCCAGAGCTCCATCATCAGCATCATTGACTATGGTCTCATTATTTATGGATCTGCCACAACCTCATCTCTCAGGTGTGTTTCGACTTCCCTCAATCAAGCCTGCTGACTCATTACTGGTTCCCACCATCTCACCCACACCTGCGACCTCTACTCCAAAACAGGCTGGCTGCAACTGAACAACTGAATCAAATACCAGCCCTGCATCACTGCTAAGAAAATCATGATGGGAAAGGCACCACCAGGAGTTAGCACCCTCCTCAAACCCAAAATCACCAACCGCAACACCAGGAGCTCTAAGACCCAAATCCTTCAAATCCCCCGCTGCCGCAAGTCCCAAGACCAAAGGTCGTTTGCATACAGGGCTCCAAGTTGGCTGAATGTGCTCTCTAGTGACACCTCATCCACAGCAAAGCTTGGAGCATTCAAAAAAAAAGGCTCCACCACTCCATAACTGGCACCTACACCTGTGCTTGCATCTTCATTCCCTACGCTGCTTCTAACCTTATAGGTGTCAGTTTCTGCCCTCTCTTCTTGCACTTACATGTCCAATGCAACTTCTAATGGACTTGCCCTGTGTCTGACCTGATAAGGCCCCTTGGCTGCCTCACCCTGACCCTCTACGCCTATGCCTTCACCTACCCTCAGCCCTCTCTCCTTTTTGCCCTCTTCCTCCTATTGTTTCTTGAGTTACTCATCACTCAGTCTGATTTTGTCACGCAAAGTTATTGTCTAAAACCATGTACCTGTAACTGTTTTATGTTTTAGTGTCTGTTACCCTGTAACCAGCATGACGTGGAACCTTTGTAAAACAGCCTTGGCTCAAAAGTACTTTGTAATCCTAGACACAATTAAATAGAGCACCACACTACTGCATGTGCAACAACAAGGACAGTTTTCCCCCCAAACAGGTCAATAAAGCCCTATTGGATGCATAGAGTTGTTGTGCACACAGGGAGATTTATTCCCAAACAGGTCAATAAAGCACTAGTGGGTGCTTTAAGTACTATGTACACAGCGGAATATTATCCCAAGTGAGCCAATATAGACAACATTTGGGCCGGGCTATGCAAGTCAATGAGATTTGAATGGGAGGAATTCTAGTAGTAGGCAAGCAAGTGATAGCTAATAGAAGAATTAATGTCTTAGTTAGTATTAGCAACCTGTAATAAAATTCCTCATTCACTAAAACTCAGTGGTGCAGTTATAATTTCTTTCTTTTTCTTTTTAATTCTCTGTTTACCTGCTGCTTGCCACCGAGCCATCTGCCCAGGTCATGGCCCCCTCCGCACCCACTCCCACATGTAGCCATGACTCCTGGATACCCCCTGGATTACCCCCCAGGGTGGGGTTATGGCACCGGCCCAAGTGTTGCAGACAACGGGATAGGTCCGGGAGCCAGCCTGGAAGCTCATTAGAGTGGATGGGACAGGCATGAACCTGGCGGCCAGTGGCGTGATTTTTTCCCCCCTTTAGGTGGGGGCGAGTACATGCAATGACAACGTGCGTCCGCCCCACCCCCAAGCTTGCTTAGGCATCAGCACTTGTGGTACAACCCAGCCTCTGCTGGGTGTCCTCACAGCGCCGATCACTCCACCATCCTCCCCCCAGAGATGGAGAGCAGTCTTGGGATGCTCAATCCTTCTTCCCCCAGTCGGCCCTCCGATGACCTGAGTTTGTTCCCGAACCCAGGTCGCCGGCGTCACAAATGGAAATCCAACCACTGCGCCGATGGGTCGCCAATTTCTGTTATTCATGCCTGTGTCATATTTGAGTAACTGCATTCACATTCACTGCAGCAGAAGTTATGGACAATAAGAGACCATCTTTCTTCATTTGCTGCTGGTGTTTAGTTTACTTTTTTTCTTTTTTTTTTTACTTTCAGTAAATTTAAATTTACAATATATTTGTGTGGCCTTGTATTTACTGTGTAACTGTGACAGGCAGGGTAGGATTTGTGCTGCTATTTTAATTATACAGACAGCACAAACAGGTTAGCTCAATGGCTCAGGCTGTGTGACAACAGAGTCTGTCTACTGGCCACAAACTGTGCTATGCTCCACTTTCCATTTCCCTCCCAGTCCCAGTCCCAATCAAATTTAATATATGTGTGTGTATATTTACACATATATATATATATATATATATATATATATATATATATGTATATTTTGCTCAGGTGCCATTACCTACCTACTCTCTCCCTAGTACCAAGAGTGAGTAGAATAGAATGAATTGACCACACAAAGTCAAGTATGAGACTAAGTGTACTGACCATGAGGAGCTAAATGCTCCCTCTACTTTCACTGCTGTCTCCCACACTGCCAGAAGGGCTTAGAGTGCGCCATGAGAATGTCACAGGGAGTGCAGACCATGTGGGTCTCTTGCAACCCAGACAAACACTCGCTCATCTTGCTAGAGGACAGGAGAGATGACAAATCCTCCAGCTATCCCCTGTATCCTTCCTGAGCTCTTCAACTCCACAATCAGGTGATAGGGATGCATTATTTGTTGTCATCAGCAGCATAGCAGCACCAAGTGTGCTGCATTGGAGTGAGCATATGTGAAGGACTGCTAAGGAAGGATTATTTTTATACACATTATGCGAAATTTATACACATTATGCAAAACAAAGTTTGCAGAGTTTGACGTTTTTTCTGAAAGGTTTCTCACACCAGCAGACTAGCGCAAACAGCAGCAGTTTGAACTTTTTAAAAAATTTGGTGGAACTGAACTTGTAGCCCTACTCCTACCTGTAGATGTGGCTGAAACACCTAATTTTGCTGCTTGCTCTTTTTGCACTTACTCCTGTTTTAAACTGAGTGCTCTAGCACACCTTACTGAAACGGTGAACTGTGTCATTACTATTGTATTTGCCTCCCCTGTTCCCTTCACCATGGTTGCACCAGCAAGCAAGGCTTGGCTCAGGGTGTCATTCCCGGTCACCAGTTTTCAAATAAATAAATAAAACCTGGTGAGAGGACAGGATATTCCTTTCTTGTGACAAAATTATTGAAAGCAGCAGGTCTTCATCTGGTAGCAGGGTTTACATGTTTTAGTTCAGGGAGACATAATGGGAAATGGGCTAGATTTTTAATTGAAAGACTCATGAAAACGCCTGCAAGTGGGCTGTAAGGCATACAAGTTTGTAAGCACATATGGATGTTTTTTTGCAGAACTGTCATATTCATTATAGTTCTAGCCATATTGTGGCTATCTGCAGGAAACATTTCCCACAACAGGCTAAAAAAAGGTTGCAGACTCATCCCAGTGGTGCTGCTTGTGCACACTGCATTCCAATGTGGGCAACTCCAGTATGTCTTGCAACCCCCCCCCCACACACACACACTTGAGAGCTGTAGTGTGCCAGGAATGTTGCAGAAGCAGCACTCTCAGACCCCAGGGGAAGGTTACAACCCTCTCACTATACTGTAGCAGTGGCTTTTGTAGCAGTTCAGGTGGCATTCAACACTGCAGATGACCATGTGATGTGTCACCCCCATGCTGTCACTCAGAGTATTTATCAGTGAGCTGGGAGGAGTGAGTGACAGAAACAAGAGGCATTATTTAGGGGTAGCCAAGGGTTGCACTTGAAGCACTGTGATCTCTTTGTAAACCATATGGTATGTTCTGCCACTCCTAGTTACCCCTAAAATAAGGTATCTTTATTATTGTTGAGGTATCTTTAGCTTTGACTTATATAAACCTGTCTGAGTGATGGAGTGTTGCATCCCCTATAATTCTACTAAATTAGGGTTTTGCAACCCCTCTAATTCTAGTGAAATGATGCCACTGACAGAAGTGCAGGGAACAGCACCCTAATTGGCCAATGGCCTCTTGTAACCACCCAACTTCTCTCCCTGACTTCTTTGCCATCTGTGTTGAACATGTGTCACAGAACGGGGTTTACCTCAAGGCCCAGCATATATAGGGGTTTTCCCCATGGAATGACATGAGCCAGACCAGCCTGCATAGAGTGTAGCAGAGATGGTTCTGAGGCCATCAGGCAGTGCCAGTGAGATTCTGAGGAAAAGAGACTTTTCAGGTGGGGGGACAAAAAGTGTAATCAAAAACTGATGCAGATGTAGCTGAAAAAAAACTGTCATTTGAAAGTAATGCTATTGTATAAAAGCAAGTTTGGGTGCAGAAAGCAACTGAAGATTTTTTTTTGCTGCAGTTACAGCTTGCGACACAAATGGGTCACTAAAAATCTGGCTCAAGCATTCTGACACCTAATAATCTTTACAGAACATTGGCAGAATGATGTCTATAGGTCTGGAATGTATGTTGGTTTCAGTAATAAATACTGCCCTAAAACTGTTCTTGCTTTTTCTCTTCTTGCAGGAAAGAAAAAGTCAAAATTTCAAACTTTAAAAAATTTCTTTGCCAAGAAGAAGAAAAATGAGCCTTCATGTCCCAGAGGGGAGAGCAACTTGAAACCTTGCCACTCTAGCAGTGATGTCAGCACTCCAGGACCATCGGCTGTTGACTTGGAAAGTGAACCAGGGTAGGTCCTTTGATTAAACTTGTTTTTTACTAGACTTTCAAATAAAAAATATAATGGAAGTGAGCACATGAGCTTTCTTTTTTTATTTTTTTACAAAAGTATCTGCTTTTGCATTTTTTACCAAAGTATGTACTTTTGGAAAGCCATCTGCATTAAATAGAGTGGACAGAATTTCAGGAATGTTCTACCATCCTGCTGTACAGACTGTTTCCTTGGGAGATATTTTGAATTTTATGGCTAGGTACCTTACTGCACAGTATGAAACTATAGAATGTTTGTAGAAACTCATGAAGCCCTTTTGGGAGAGTTTCTACATTCTTTTAAACATCTGGGAGACCTGGAAGCTGAATTCTCTGAGTGGATTCAAACGTTTTTCACAACAGTCAAAACATGCACTAGTGAGAACTTGTATTCCCTTGTTTTCATTATGGGTTCCAGGATTATAAGCTTGTGAGGTGCTTTTCTTCAAACAAGCATCCTGAAAAATGTATGTGGTTGTAAATACAATTATGGGAGCATAGTTACTCAGTTACTCACTCAGTTACTCAGTACAAAAGGTAGAAGAAGGTACTGAGCCCATTGAGTCTACCTTCCCACCAGGTGGGTTATGTGATCCATGATACATTTATTCAATCTAGTTTTAAACTGAAGAGCATTTTGTGAATCCACAATTATTTGAGGTAGGCTATGTCATAATGCAACTGATCTAATTGTAAAATAATGTTTCCATTTATTGGTGTTTGCCCTTGGAACTACTAGTTGTCTTGTGTTACACCTTACATTTATCGGTTTGTGTGCATGTGACATATTACAGTTTACCATTAGATTTGAATCCCCAAGGATGTTAAATAGTAATAATAAATCACCCCGTTATCTTCTTATTCCTAGATCAAATAATGTTAACTCTTTAAGTCTGTCTTGATATGGCAAATGCCTAAGTCTTGTTATCAGTTTTGTAGTTTTTCTTTGTGCACCGTCGATAAGTTTTATATCCTTTGTAAGAAAGGATGCCCAAAAGGAGGATGCATAATCCAGCTGTGGTCTTATATACGATTTATATAATGGTAAGATGCATGATTCATGTCCAGATGTTAAAGCTCTTCTAATTGATGAAAATATTCTGTTAGCTGTCTGGGCTGCCTGTCTACAGTGGTCAGTTACTGAGAGGGTGTCATTTATAATGATACTCAGATCTTTTTCAGTCTGAACTTCTTTTAGTGAGGTTCCATTTAGGCAATACTGGAGAAGACGACTTTTGACACCGAGGTGCATAATAGCACATTTTTCTTTGTTAAATTCCATTTTGTTTTGAACTGCCCAGTTTTCCAAGATTTCAGTGTCCCTCCTAAAGCTTTCTATTTTATTTTCAGAATTGAGAACCTAACTTTAGTATCATCAGCAAATTTGCTGATAGATCCTGATGTTCCCTTGTGTAAATCAGAGATGTATATTCTGAATAAAATTGGACCCAGCACAGAACTCTGTGGGACCCCACTTGTCACCTTAACAGGGTCTCAGATGATATTTGATATGCTGATTACTTGAGTTCTATTAAGCAACCAAGCTTTTATCCATTTAATGATTGTTGGTTCAAATTTTTGTTCAATCAGTTTATCAATCAAGATACCTTGTCGAATGCTTTTTTTTAAATCCACAAATAATACATCCACTGGTGTTCGTTTATCCAAATGACTACTTATGTTTTCATAAAAACTAATCAGGCTGGTAGCACAAGATCTTCCAGCCACAAAGCCATGCTGTTTCAGATCCATTAAGTTATTATATTTTAGGAAACTTTCTATTCTGTTTTTTAAAATTCTTTCCATCAGCTTAGAGCTGACAGAGGTCAGGCTTATGGGGCGATAGTTATTTGTATTATTTCTACTCCCAGCTTTATGAATAGGCATCACTAAAGCTTCCCTCCATTCATCTGGGATAGTACCACTGTACAAAGAGATATTATACATCAATTTAAGGCACAGTGCCACTGATAGTACTGTTTTTTTAGGAACATTGGGATAACTCCATCAGGCCTGGGAGCACTATGTTCCCTGAGTTGTTTTATTGAATCAGTAGTCTCCTCTAGACTTAATTCTTCTGTACACTGGTCACCTTTTATCATATTTTTGGGGGAGTCTTTATCTGAAAACACTGATGCAAAATAATTGTTAAATGCATTGGATATGGCCCCACTATTATGTAGGTCAGCACCATTAACTACCAGTTTATGTACAGTTATCCTTGTTTTTATTATTATTAACATATGTATAGAATGCTTTTGGGTTCTTAATTACAGATAATCGAAACTCAGTTTTTCTTCTTTCTGATTTTATCATATATTTAGTTTTTTTTTTCAATTCTTCTCTATACTGTATTAGGTTAGTGGAGCTAGAATTATTTTTTCATTCTTTTAAATGTCTGTTCTTTTCTAGGTATCTGTTGCCTGGTTGAATTTGGTAGCCACATTGGAACCTTTCCTTTATTGTTGTGGGTCTTTTTAATTGGAATATACAATTTTTCTAGTTCTGACATAATGGATTTAAATAATACCCAGCATTCATTGATATTTAACTCAGAAAATATTGTACTCCAGTACCCATTTATTGCTTTGTCAATTAGGACGTATTTCCCTTTATTGTTGTTGTTATACTGGTATTCTATATGTTTCTTAACTATTTTATTTTTATTCACTTTCATGAGTGTGACATTGTGATCACTACTACCTAATTGGCCTATTACATTAATATTAATTATATCCATAGGGAAATTGGTCAAGACCAGATCTAGTATATTATTTTCTCTCATTGGAACTTTTACCAGTTGCTCAAGACCTGACATAATACTGGAATCAAGAAATAATCCCTAATTCCCTCCTGGGTAGATTTTGCTGTTAGGTTATTCCAGTCTATACCAGGTAGATTAAAATCTCCTATGATCACAATGTCAGACTTCTGGGAAAGCTGATCAATTTCATCAGTATGTATTTGGAGAACATAAACACTATGACCCCAGAAAGGGCACATGGTCTAGTGATTATTGCACTGAACTCTGGTGCAGAAAATGTCAGGTCCAAATTCCATCCCAACATCCAGCACACTGCCTAACCCTGAGCAAGTCACTTGACCTGTATATGTTTTAGTCTTTTTTTTTTTTTGCAAACAGCTTTGTGTTCCCTGGCAGCCTATGCCTTCTCTGTCCCCCACCCTTGCCTGTCACTCCCCCACTGCCACATCAATGGGGTCCACATGTGATGATACCTGAGAGTATCAGCACCAACATACTAGAAGACTGGTACATGCAGAAATACAGAAACATATAATTTGTTGGCAGATAATATCTGCCCATTTTGTTCTGCCTATACTGTTATGGCAGACACTACCTGATCTCTGGCTACTTCCCCTTCACATATGGTATGTCTTTCATTTGTGACCACTGCCAACCACCTGCACAAAGCCAGACAGCTCAACGCCAGGCATCACTGACATGTAGCATGCCCCTGCAGAGGAGGCAAGCTCCCAGGTCCAGTGCAGCAGAGCCTGGAACCTTCCCTCCATGGCTGGGACTGCAGCTTTCCAGCACTACCTTCGTAGCCCCCTGGGCCTCCAGGCTGGTTCCTGAGTCTGCTGCTGAAGTCAGGTCACCAGGATCAGAGCATGACATGCCACTGACTGGGCCATCGTACAGCCCTGTGTGATTTTTTAAAAACAGAACTTTTTATTGAGCATTTTATACAAAATAAAAACAAATACAATTCTTTGCAGATTTACACAACAGAAATTATGTAACTTGAACCTTTAATCAATCAATCAATATCAATTCTTTATTTTACATGGAGGAAAACACCATTGAGCAGACTCATTTACAAGGTGGCCCTGTGAGTACACGTATATCCAGGTTTACATAAAAGCAGTACAACTGGAGTAGACAATCAGTGATGCACAGAAACAAGTCTTAGTAATGTAGTACATACAACAAAACATAATGAACAGTATAAAAGGGAGTAATAACATTGGTTGTAGATATGTGGACACTTGGACGTAAAGAACAAAAACAGTCTAATACAAAAGGAAGAAATCAGCTACCAACTATGACCAGCCAGTCTATTTAATTAAGTGCAGAGGGTAATTATGATTCAACAGTGGTTTTACAGGGGTGTCTCTAGCTTAGGGGGGTGTAGGTGAATTGGATGGAGAACAGGGGAAAGCAAAAAGGGGGAAGGGGTAGGAGGCACAAGATGGCTGTGAGAGGTGTGATAGAGAAAAGGAAGTGCAGTAGATGACTGATGGGGGAGTGGATAAAGGAAGAGGTGAATGGGCTAAGAGGGAGCGGATAACAAGTGCTTACCATGAGGACTGAGAATCCATGGGCAGGAACTCCTGCCAAGTAATGGTGGGCAGCAGGTTAAGAAAACTGGAGCAAGTGTCTTTGAGGGAGCAATTCAGGAGAGTTTTAGAGAACTTTGGATGTTGTTCCAAATGGTTGGAAGAATATGACGATGGCAGATTCACCGTGGCGTGTTCTAATTCTTGGGACCTTGAGCAAGAGGTAGGAGCATTTACAGAGAGAGTAAGGTCCCTCAGCAAAGGTAAGGAGGCCAGCCATGTACTTCAGGAGTTTTCCAATAAGTGCTCTGAATGTCTAGAGGACAGCATTTTTCCTTAGCCTAGTGTTTAGTGATTGCTATCCAATTTGGGCATAGAGAGAGCAGTGATGCGTGTTGTAGGGTGCATTAGTTATGAATCAGATTGCCGTGTGGCATAGCATGTCCAGCTTATTTAAGAAGGCCTGTGGGCAGTGGCCATATATACAGTCTGCATAATCTAGCAGGGGGAGGAAGGTGGATTGGACCAGTCACTTTTTTGCATCTTGAGTTAGCAGGTGTGTAAGACGATTAAAAAGTCCCAGCCTTTGCTTAAGTTTCTTAGATAGCTCTTCTAGGTGGACAGTAAAGGAATGTTTGTGGTCAAGCCAATAGCCTAGGTACTTGAACTTATCCACAATTTCAAGTGGCTTCCTCAGGAGCGTCAGGAGCTGCATCTTTGGGGGAATGGGAGGAACATTTACCAAGCATGTATGAGGGGACAGGAACATGGCTTTGGTTTTTTTGCCATTGAGAAGCAGTTTCAGATGGATGAGGTTAAGTTGAAGGGTGTTGAAGTTGTGCTGAAGGTCCAAGCATGCTTGCTCCAAGGAAAGTCCAGTGACACAGATCACGGTATCATCCACAAAAAGGTGGACACTAGTTTATTTAAGCCTAGCATTGATATTATTAGTGTACTGTATATGGTGAATAAAAGGGGTCCCAAAATCAAGCCTTGAGGTACTCCCCTTAATAGGGTTTTAGGGAGAGAGATGATTGCCTGTGATTTTACATGCTGTTGCCTGTCCACCAGGTAGTCGTTGAACCATTTAGTGGATGTATCATTGAGCCCGATGTTGGGTGTCATGACTAGAAGTAAGCCATGATCCACAGTATCAAAGACCTTGCTCAGGTCCAAAAATAAGTCACATATATGTTGCTTGGAATCCAAAGCAAGTTGCCAATCATTAGTGACTTTGGCCAGTGTGAAAGTAGTACTATGACTTGGCCTGAATCCAGATTGTAGCAGATTGAGAAAATTGTTGGATTCGGGAATTCTTTGAACTGGGCATTGATGACTTTCTCGAGTAGTTTCAATAGGATTGGCAACAGGGAAATGGGCTGGTAGTTATTTAGCTCACATGAATCTCTGGCTTTAAAGAGCGGAA
Source organism: Neoceratodus forsteri (assembly GCA_016271365.2). NCBI lineage: Eukaryota > Metazoa > Chordata > Ceratodontiformes > Ceratodontidae > Neoceratodus > Neoceratodus forsteri. The sequence continues at coordinate 122,954,408 of JADMNL010000023.1, read as the reverse complement.
TGACATACACTACTTTCCATTGCTGCAGAATGGTGCCATGGGCAAGGGACCAGTTAAAAAGATGGGTGATGGGAGTAGCCAAGGCATGGAGTCCCAGCTTTAAGAAGAATGGCTCGATTAGGTCTGCTCCAGTGCTTTTTTTTGTGTCCAGGGCCAGTAAACGCTCTTCTATCTGTTTGTATGTGGCTGGGCTAAAGGAAAATGTGTTAGTGCAGGTGGTGGCCGAAGGCGGGGGAATGAGGATTTGGGTGGAGTGGAAGTCTTTGAGGTGGACCTCACACAAACTACTGCCATGTGATCACTTACATATAATATTAACTAATATTAACAGATTTCAAGTGTTTAGATGTGATAGAGATAATAGAAGGGGAGGAGGCGTGGCTCTATATGTCCACAACGATATAATGGCTTATGAAATAAAAACCACCAAGGACTCAGATTTTGAATATATTCTGGTGAAAATCATTCCCCCTAAGGGACAACAAATCATAGTAGGTGTATACTATAGACCTCCATCTTTAACTTCTGGAACAACCTTTGAATTAATTCAGAGTATTAGTGAATTAAATGAGGCAAAAAACATATTATTGCTCGGAGACTTCAATTTTAATGGTATAAATTGAAATACTTGGTCCTCCTTGTCCCCTTGTGAAGCAGCATCTTTGGAAGCTGTAGATTCTTTGGCACTGGAAAACTACACTCAGGAAGGAACCAGAGGAGCAAATATCCTAGACTTGGTTATGAGCAATATGAAACAGCAAATATTGGATTGTAGAGTAAGGGACCCTTTAAGTGGGAGTGACCATAATATGGTTGAGGCTAAAATAGCAATTAAGGGAGTTCCCAATACTACTGTGATAAGAAACTACAATAAAGCAGATTATATCAGGATACGGCTCATAGTAGAAAATTGGGATTGGAAGTCATGTTTCAAAGGGTCTTCAGTTACTCAGATGTGGAATGAGTTCAAATCATTTTTTACATTATATAATTGAATCACAAATTCCCATTAAAAAGAAATATAATGCAAAAGGGAAGATTCCCACTTGTTTTAAGAAAAACATCCATAGATTAATTAAAAAGAAAAATAGAGCTTATAACAGGTATAAGAAGGAGGGAACTAGGGAGTATCAATTAAAATTTAAAAATAAACTAAGAGAATTAAAGAGTGAAATAAGAAGGGCTAAAAGAAATTTTGAAAATAACTTGGTATCCAAGATATTAGGTAATCAAAAGGCCTTCTATGGATATATAGCTTCCTTAAAATGAAATAATAGCAATGTGGGTCCCCTGCTAGTAAATAATAATAATGTAATGGATCAAAAAGAAATGGCACTAGAGTTTAATAAATTTTTTAATAGTATATACTCTAATGGGCTGGTACCCAACCCCATATCTATAAAACCATCAGATGTATCTCTAGTAATAACAGTGGATTCTGTGAAAGAAAAATTGCTTAATTTAAAAATTAATACCTCCCCTGGACCAGATGATTTACACCCAAGACTACTTAAAGAGCTTGCTACCTCTATTTGCAATTCCTCTCCAGGCAATTTACCAGTCCTCTATAGATTGTGGAGAGGTGCCTGAGGACTGGAGGTTGACAAATGTAGTCCCTATTCACAAAAAAGGACCAAGAACTGACTGCTTCAATTATCGTCCTATTAGTCTAACCAGTATACTGAGTAAATTATTGGAGTCTATTATAAAGGATAATGTTGAGGGCTATCTGAGCGAAATGGGACACTTAGATGTCACACAACATGGATTTACTAAGGGGAGATCATGAGTGACAAACTTGCTATCTTTCTTTGAGATAGCAAGTATAGCCATAGACAGTATCAGTGGACATCATTTATATTGTCTTTGAGAAGGCATTCGATTCCGTGTCACATTTAGAAGTAGTGCATCAACTGGAGACTCTGGGACTAAGTGCCTATGTTGTCAGATGGATATCCTTATGGTTGACTAATAGGAAACAATGTGTCTGTATAAAGGGAGATAAGTCAGAGTGGATGGAAGTACCCAGCTGAGTCCCTCAGGGCTCCGTACTGGATCCACTTCTATTCAATGTCTTGGTTTCTTCTATCAAATGTGACAGTACTGCATGGATTGCTAAATTTGCCGATGATATTAAACTTGGGGCAGTAGTCACTAATATTCTAGAAGCTCAGAAACTCCAGGAAAATATAGATTTAATATATATAACAGCTGTAGAGAGGAAACTGAAATTTAACATCAATAAGTGCAAGGTTATGCATTTAGGTAAGAAAAATCCAAAAAATATGTACTACATAAATGGAGTAGAGTTACTGGAAACTGAAGTGGAAAGGGATTTGGGAGTATGGATAAATAAAGAATTGGAGTTTAGCTATCAAGTAAATGAAACTGCTAAAAGGCATTTAGAATTTTGGCTCTAATCATGAAAAATATAGAGTAGAGAGAGGGAGGTTATAGTGCCACTTTTTAGGTCCCTGGTCCGATCCCATCTGGAGTATGCTGGTAGTGTATGGAGCCCCAGGTTTAGAAAGGATGTACGTAGATTGGAGGCAGTCCAGAGACGGGTAACGAGGAGGGTGGCAGGCTTGGAACAGGTGTCTTACGAGGAAAGATTAAGGGAGCTTGGAATGCATTCCTTACAATACAGGAGATATCGTGGGGATATGTACCTGATTTATAGGACATATAGATCTCCTGATCTGTGGGAATGTTTGGGATTAACATTAAGACCAAATTTAACTATTAACCAGGGTCATTTGTATCAAATAAAAGGTGAGAATTATAATAAGAACCAAAGAGGGACTTGGTTCTCACAATGTGTTGTGAACCAATGGAATAACTTGCCAAGCCATGTAGTTTCTAGTGTAACCATAAATGAGTTCAATACAGCTATAGATAGACACTGAAGTGATTACTTATTTGCTTTGAGGCTGTAAGTGGTGCAGGACGATTATGGCCTCCAGCTAATGTTCCTGATATTTTCCTATGTTCCTATGTACATCATTGTGAAATACACCTGTGCAAGTGAATTTGTGTGGTCTGTTGACTAAGATATGATCTAGAAAAGTGCTGTTTGTGCGTTTTATTCCATTGGGCCTAGTGGGGTCCTGGATAAGTTGTGAAAGGCCAAATGTGTCGCAAAGATCCCTGAGAGGTTTGGAACACAGTGACAGCCAGTCAAGGTTTAGGTCTCCCAAGATAATCATCTCAGAGTTAAGACCTCTCCAGTAGTTTACTCAGGTGAGAAATTATATCTAGGCCTCCTGAGGGTGGTCTGTAGCAGCCTGTTATAAGAATAGACTCATTAGAGCGTAATGATAAACTCAGAGTCATGCTATCAAAATCTTTTTGCACTGAAGTGGAATCGACAATGGAGACCGAGAATTTGTCCCACACATAAATAGCAACCCTCCCTCCTCGACTACCTCTGTCAATCCTGAAGACATTGTAGGATGGGATATAATTAGCATGATCTGGTGTGGAGCTTTTTAACCAGGATTCTGAAATTACTAGAAAGTCAGGTATGGTGTGATGGGCCCAGGCCTGGATAAGATCGATTTTTTTTCAGGATGCTACATGCATTTATATGTAAAAAACTAAGTCATTTAAGTTCAGAGAGGTCAGCAGGCATGTCGATTGATGATGGGGGGGGGCAGGGTTCAGCTCTATATTTCCTGAGCAAAGCAGCAATAAAAGCAGGAGCTTCTTAAGAGTACTGAGGATGAGTTTAAGAATTAAGCACCATCCCTTTTTATAAGGGGAAGGGGAGGAGAGCAGAGGGACTGTGTTGGTGAGGGGCTAGAGAGTCAAATAGGACAATTCTGATTGGGATAACTATGGAGATCAAGTTATAAATTGCAGTATTAGGAACAGAGTATATGTCAGATGTCCCCTGGGCATCCATGCTGGAGTAGTGGCATGGATTTAAGATGGTTTTATGGTTTAAGTGTGGGCAGTAAGAACCAGCTTTAGGGGATGTGTCAGTTTGTAGGAGGACAAGTCCTAATAGGAGGGCCCAGTAAGTCATACAATATGGGCCATTTTCATAGGATCCAGTGAAGGCAGAGAGAGGATCAGGGGATGTATCCCTGAGGGAGTGGGGGGGTGCCCAGTTGGGTACTGTATATAGGGCATACCCCACAGAGACTTGGAGAAATGATGGGAGTAGCCCAGGCAGGTACTGTTGGTAAAGTGAACCCATAGGAATCCCAGACAGAAGAGAAAAAAAGAAGAGTGCAGGACCCAGAGGAGTGGAATGAGGCACCAGGGAACCAAGGATTTTAACTCTCGCTACAGGTTTTAAATGAGGAGAAGATCCATGGTACACTATAGGGATCAGTGGGGGGGAGAAGGAAATGAAGGAGCAACAGGAGGATTAAGTAACACCCCTGTAAAGGTCAGAGAAGGAGAGAAACCAAGTGTAGTAACAGCAGCAATTGGGATTTAAAAGTAGCCAGTAGGGGAGGAGATGGACTGGTGAGGAGGAGGAGGAGCTTAAGTGTATTTAAAGAGTGCCGGGGGTAGGGGTGGGCAAGCAGGCCAAACAATTCAGCTCACAGTGGGTTCCCAGTAGAGCTCTGTCCTGTATCTGATTCTAGAGCTCCAGAGGAGGGTAGCAGCAGCTTAGACTGGACCATGGAGATGGTACAATTCAAGTTTCAGCCCAGGCAGGCTTAGCTGGAGCCTAGGGGGAAGGGAGAGTACAGAAATTAAGTAACAAGGCAAATTGGGGAGTGGGTAAGTTACACAAAGGCAGGGGCGAGGGTGCACAGAGAGGAGGGGGAGAACGGTGCCAGCGAGGCTGCAGCAACCATCTAGGGAAATGCCAAAAACAGAGCTGAGGTATTAGGGGGAAAAAATGGAAATCAGGGAGTCAGAAAATTAATAAAAAGCCCACTCTGAGAGAGATGATCTAAAAGAAAAGCTAAAGTCTCTAGCATATCCTAAGCCATGTTAGTTATGAGGGCTGACTCTCAGGGTATTGGGGTGAATCTGGTGATCAGAATTTTCCTTGTGCTAGAGGTTGGCTGTGGAATGTGGGGTGAGACTGTGTATAGATGTGAGAACAAGAATGGACTCCATTTAGACAGATATTCCTCCTCATGCTGGATAGTCACAAGACTAAGCCGATCTAAGCTGGCCAGTCGGGCCAGGAAAGTATGCCATTTTAAGATGATGGGGTTGTGTCCGTTGCTTAGTATAGAATGCTTGGCTCCTACAGCAGCAGCTACCAGCCAGGTGTGATGTCAGTTGGGAATCTGCTGGACGGCAAACGCATCACCCAAGAGGAAAACTTGAAGAATGAGTAATTTGAATACGTGCAATTTTGCCACAATCTTCTATTACCACGATATGGCTGCCATGAGAACCTGTTCTCATTTGGCATGCCAGAGAAAGCAAGAAAGAAGGATTCTGATATTATCTGCCCCTGAATGACCTTTCCTAGAGCCTGTCTGAGTGTGTTGGATCAGGATGGGGAGAACCTTTTCTAAGCAGGTGAGCAAAGCTTTAGCCAAAATTTTGGTGGTGGTGGATAAGGTAGTGGTGAAAACGGGTATAATCCCTTGAGTCTTTTCCTTTCTTCAGCAGAGTGGGGATAATGACCTAATTCAAGGTAGGTGGTAGAACTTTACTAGTCTAGGTCTATTTTTGCATATTTTATAACAATGTGACAATTTGATCAGCGATGGCCTGGAACAGGTCAACTGTAAAGCCATCCCTTCCAGAAGGTGCCCCCTCGTGAGTGACAAAGGGGGAGATTAAACCTCATATTCTGTCAGAGATGTTTCCAGTGAGTCATTGAATAGAGGGGATTGCCATAGTAACATGGCAGATCCCACAAAGTTTGCCAGATCATCTGACCTAGGGGAGTGTCTACTTCTAGAGTGATATAACCTCTGGTGAGAGTCCTTTATTGTTTGAGTAATGTCATGGGTTGAGGAGACTACCTAACCTGATATAGAGTTAAGGGCCACAGTATGGGACCAGCCATTTGTTTATAGACGCGGTAAGCCAAGATCCTGCCACACTTGTCTCCCACCTTGCAAACTTTATGGTTGGACCTATTTAGTGTCCAGTCAGTTTTCTTCTGTAACAACAGGTTTTGTATGTGTTTAAGGTCAATGATTGTGTCTCTTAGACTATATTGGAAGGTCAGATCTTGCTTGTACTGCTGTTACAATATGGTGAGATCATTTCAGTCTAAAGACTCTCATTGTTCCTCTGCTTCCTCTACTATTGAAGATCTTGGGCATGATGTTTGAAGGCAAGAACTGGGTAGGTTTGGTCTATATCCTTGTTTCGAATTCAGGGTATACTTTTAGTAGTGGGCTAACATGCCAACTGGCAGAGCCTAGTGTACCATTAGGAGAGGCAAAAAAGGAGTGAGATGGGAGTATGATCCAAAAATACAGTGTTAACTATTGAAGACTCAGTGACCTCTGAGGCAAAAGAGTCACCCAACAAATGATCAATGTGACTATTGGAATTAACTGAAGTCTCTTCCACCCATCTCTTGTCATTGTTTAGGTGTAAGTTAAAGATCCCATGGAATGTAGTGATGAAGAGCAGAGGAATATTTTTTTTTAAATAAAACATAAAAAATACAATTCTGTGCATATTTCATCTCATTCCAACTAGAGTTTCAATAACAAGGAAAGATGAATAAATAAAAAAACAACAAATAAAACAAATCATGAACTAAGAAAAAGACAAACATACATGCCAGCTGATAAAGGCCCTGTGGTCTATCGAGTCTGCAATTCCTACTATGTTTCTTTCTTTTCACTTGGCCTCTGTGAAAAAGTGCCTCCTCATCTCCCTCCTGAACCTTCCTCCCACCAGCTTTAGGCTGTGTCCCCTAGTGGTCTTGTCCCTACTAAGGCTGAAAAGGTCCTCAGTGCTCACCCTGTTTATACCTCTACGGTAATTGAATATCTCAGTCACTAATTTAATTATTAATTTATTTATTACATCTTACTAGGAAAGTGGACTGGATCAAAGATCCATTTTCAGTCATGCCTGGAGGAAAGGGAATACAATAGGTCACCAATACATCAACAGATTACAAAACATAAATTAAAGCCATCACAAATTTCATATAATACAATATATACAAATTTTTCATACATTTAAATAACTGAGTAACTTGGTTTTGTAACAACAAAATCAAGGTACATCAACACAATAGCAAATTGACAGTGTCTTCATAAGTTCCCTCAAATTTCTCTTAAAAATACTAGTTTTAATATTAAACTCCAACTCTTTTTCACTGAAATTGTTTGCTAACATCAGTCATGCCCTCACCTTTCCTCAAGAATGTACATGTTGAACCCTCTGAGCCTCTTCTCGTAGGTTTTGCCCCGCTGACCCTAGAGCATATTGGTTACCCTTCTCTGGACCATCTCCAGCAAGATGACAGCCTTCTTAACATAAGGGCATCAATACTGCACACTGTACTCCAGGTGCAGTCTTATCAGTGACCTGTACAGGTGCAGAATGACTGCCACCTTCCTGGTGGTAATTCCCCTGGCTAAGCAGCCCAGCATCCGATTTGCTTTGGCTGCTGCTATCTTGCAGTGTGCTGAGTATTTTAGATCACTTGCAATATTTACTCCTACATCCTTTGCTTCCTCTGTCTCCGTTACATGCATATCACCCAACTAACATTTGGTCCCTGGATTCTTTGTCGCTAAATGCATAACTTTACACTTTTTAGCATTGAACCCTGCTGCAAAATGCCAGACCACTTTTCTAGCCTGGCCAGGTCTTTTCTGAGTTCCTGTTTCCCCTCCTCCATGTCCACCCTCCCACAGAACTTGGTGTCATCTGCAAACATCCAGATTTTACTCTTGATCCCATCCATGATATCACTTATGAAGTATTAAACAACACCAGACTGAGCACTGAGCCTTTGGAACCCCACTGGTCATATGTCTAGCTTGTGAACTCCCCCCACTCCCCCACTACCACCTTTTGGCTTCCGTCCTGCAACCAGCTCTTTTTTTTTTCAAAATATTTTATTGAGATGGTTGGGTAAAATCAAGCCAGACGGACACATAACATTCCATTAAATAGTTCAAGCACATAGTGACAGAACGTATACAGACAGTAACATACCAGATGCTATCAAGTAACAAATCACAGGCTATACGTCACATAACAGGTTACTAAACCAATTTCAAACCTGCAAGGTTGCCATAAGTAGGGAAGCGGGCCTCCTCAATCACCCGCTGCAGAGGACTCCACACCAAATTGAACCTCTCACCCATGTCCATAGTGTTCCACTGTACCCTTTCCAATTTCATACTGAGACACAAGTTGTTAGCCCGCTGCTGAACAGAGGGGGAGGAGGGTGCCATCCAACATTGGGCAATGGTCTTCCTAGTGTTAATCTGGGCTAGGGACCAAAGTGTTTTAACTGCGTCACCCTCAGGTCGCTGCGGGTCTGCACCCAGTAAAAATTCTAAAGGGCTGTGCGGTAATGCGCATCCCAGCACCTCTTGCATAAGGCGGTGAATTTCTAGCCAAAACAAAGCAATTTTAGGGCATGTCAATGCCAGGTGCAGGAAATCCCTTGGGCTGGCCTGGCATTTGGGGCAAAGATCAGGCTTAGACAGGTCCATAGCCTTTAGGCGCACTGGGGTAAAGTATGCTCGGTACATAAATTTGAACTGGATCTGTCTTAATTTATTGCTTCTGGAGCAGGAGTTGAAATGTCGAATTGTACGAGGCCACACCTCCCCACTACAGTCCAAATTCAAATCATTCTGCCAAGCCTGACAAATCTTCTCTATGCCCCCTTCCCCAACCCCCACAAGAAGCTTATAAAATACAGTTAGGGGCTTAGAAAGCAGCTGCAGGCAGAAAAGCTCCTCCTCAAAAGGGGACATGGCGAGTCACGTGATGCAGTGCTCTTGCTAGCTGCCTGCCTAACTTCTGTCCAAATCCGGTATTTGTTACTTATCAGTTGTGAAACTGCACTCAAAATCAGACGAATTGCTGCCTGGATACAACAATGCATCTGACTGGGACACTGATGGAAGCAGAAATGCTGAAAGCACCCTCTAAACATACCCCACCAGCAACCCCAGAGAAGGCCCCGAAGAAATCACGGGCCTCACCGCAACAGCCTTCCCAGTCCTGTAGCCCTGGTACTGGAGGGGAAGAACTGCTAACCGCGGCAAGATTCCTGGAGGAATTTCGTCCATTTAAGGCGGAAATGGCATCTGAAATCAAGAGTATTACCTCTACTTTAGAAGATCTGACAAGGAAAATCTCAGATAATGAAGCACGGGTTAGATCTCTGGAGAATCGTGCTGATAAGATCGACCCCATGATTGCGCACATAAACCGTCGTATTTCAAGCCTGGACACAAAGGTGGAAGACCTAGAGGGCAGAAGTTGGCGAAATAATGTTGTTCTGATCGGCTTGCCTGAAAAGGAGGAAGGAGGTGACCTGGTGAAGTTTTTCCAGAAGTTCGTTGAGAAAATAGCGGGCCTCTCACCCTTTGGCCCCTGCTACCATATCGAAAGAGCGCATCGCGCCTTCCGACCTATGCCACCACAAGGAGCACCCCCTCGTATCTTCATGGCCAAATTTTTAAACTACCAGGAGAGGCAGATCTTTCTACAGAAGGTTAAGGAGGCTAAGGTCCTGCAATGGGAAGGTGCAAATCTAAGAGTGGCTCAAGACCTACCGCTATCGGTTCGGCAACGGAGAGCATCCTTTCATCCGCTTTTCTCTAAGCTAATCGCGGTGGGTATCAAGTTTAAAATGGTGTACCCGCCCATATTACACATCTACATCGCCGACTCTTGGAAGAAGTACGAGGACTTGGACACGGCTTCTGCCTCGCTTCAGCTTGCACTACCCACCCTGTTTAAGCCCAAATGAGGGTTTGGTTCCTCCCATTATGGACCCTTTCTCATCGTTGGTTAAAAGTTTTTGTACTCTCACCGGTTGCATCAATGAAAAAATGTGTGGCCTTTTCTTGAGTTACCTGGGGCAAAGTTATTGAGGGAATGCCAGTGAGTGAACCAAATCTCTCGATGGTCCCTTCGGATACCTGCGATCTGTGTGTATTGTGGCATTATGTGAACACTGGCCATTGCCTACTTGGACTCTGACATGGAGGGACGTTCCATTGGCTTAAAACTGGTTACTTGGTGCCTAAGTCGAGGGCATCACTTGGATAGATGTTATCACAAGGGGATGGCTGTAATCAGTGTTCTTGGGGGTGGGACTTGCAGCATCAAGGGGGCTAATGGTATATGGAGCCCTCCACTAGTTTGGCATTGCACTACTGGAGCGTTGCAGTCCGAGGGCTCCAGAATCACGTGTTTGGGCACACTTTTATTTAAAGTTACAGTGGGTAGGTTTGGATGTTGCAAACATGGGATGGGCGTTTCCATACCCTTTCTGGCCAAAATTAAATTAACAGCAGTGGAGCACAGTGGCTCTTGAGGCTCACGTTACCCTAAGGCATTATTGGGGCTTATGGGCTGTTTTAAAGAGGCTGAGCATTGCCTCTTGGGAGTGCCCCAGGGATGCAAACCTGAGTTCAGTTAGATGTTAACTAGGAGGGTCCTGGTCTGGGTTTTGGATTCTATGTCCAGTGCCCTCCAGTAATAGTCCTATGTTATTTGTTAAGGGATTACTGGTACTTTATTTAGTGTTTAAGAAGTTAAGGGCCTGCATTGCTCTGGTTTTGGGGGTGGGCAGGGGTGGCAGAGCAGGAGGGGACACAGCGATGCGAGCTGTTATCATGACCGCGACAGTGCAGGTGGGCTTGGGGAGGGGTGGGTTGGACGGGGGAGTACAGAGGTTATCGGAGGGGCACTTCACTTGTGGGCTTTTCTTGGCTGGGGAGAAAGGGGGGTGGAACACAAGACTTTAGGACTGGAAGTTGGGGACACCGGATAGGGCAGAGCAGATCATTGTACCGGGTTAATATTAAGGATCATGGCATCACATAAGGTTATTAAATTTCTAAGCTGGAATGTCAAAGGAGCACGACAGAAATCCAAGCAGTATAGAATCTTGAAACATGTAGATGTGGTGAAAGCAGATATAGTGTTTTTACAAGAGACACATTTACTCCACACGGAGAGCAATAGTATGAGACGTTTGCAGATGGGGATGGTCTTCTCCTCACAAGGCAACATGCAAAGTAGAGGTGTTATGGTGCTTGTGCATAGATCTGTCCCCTTTACCCCTCTTCAGGTTATTCAGGACAATGAGGGTAGATACGTTCTTGTCAAAGGTAAACTGCAAAATACAGAGATCTTGGTAGGATCTGTTTATAGCCCCAATACTGATACGCAGGAGTTCTTTGTAAAATTGCTGGAGGCATTAACGCCCTTCGTTCAGGTCCCCATGATCCTGGGGGAGACCTTAACCTTGTTTTAGACCCCTTAATGGATAGGTCCAAACCCTCTAATCTGGCTTTTTCTCCAGCCCAGCGGGCCTTGAGGGATTTACTGGACCAGCTTGGCTTATCGGATGTGTGGAGGGTTGTCCACCCAAAGTCCCAGGAATATACTTTTATTTCTCAAGTTCATGGTACAGCATCCCACATCAATTATATATTACTTTCCCAAACTCTCCTTCCAGGGGTGATGGATGCAGCAATGGTGGCCGGACCTCCCTCAGACCATGCTGCAGTGGCGGTCTCAATTTCCTTCTCATCTCTGCCTAAGAGGGGTAATAGGTGGAAGATAAACAACCAGATCTTGAGGAACCCCAAAACAGTTAAATATATTTTGACACAAATAGAAGAATTTATAGCCAACAACTTGAGAGATAATATCCGGCCCGACATGGTCTGGGGGGTGTTCAAGGCTTTTATAAGGGGCATTTTAATTGGGCAGGCAGTTAAAAAGAAAAGAGAAAAGGAGCGAGTTATGTCTGATTTACTGGCCCGGATAAGATGCAGGGAGGCCAACATGTCCCCCCAGTCCTTGAAGAAAGATAAACTGGAGCTAGTTATGTTGAGATATTTGTACCTAAACCTACTAGGGGAGCAAGCTGAGCTAGCATTAATTAAAACTAAAGCTAACTACCTGGATCAGGGGGAAAAGGCAGGTAGGCTCCTGGTGAGACGTATCAAACAGTTAGAATCCTCTCGAATAATTCCTGGGATTCAATCCAGGGAGGATGGCCAAATTAAGACCACTCCCGGGGAGATAGCACAGGAATACAGAAACTATTTTGAATCCCTGTACAGTGCTATGGCGACTCCCCCCACCGAAATGGAGATACTCGCCTTCTTGGAAGATCTGGAGCTTCCTTCACTGGTAGAAGCCCAACGGGCACAGTTGACTGCTGATATTACCCAAAATGAGATTGAGTTGGTCATTCAGGGTCTCCCATTAGATAAAACACCGGGCCTGGATGGATTCTCATCCAAATTTTATAAAAAAATTTTCTAAACAATTATCACCATTACTGCTTATGTTATTCCAGTATATTCTTAGCTGCCAGACATTGGACCAGTCGCTTTTTGAGGCACTCATTGTTCTAATCCCAAAACCAGATAAACCCCCCGAACACCCAGCTAGTTATAGGCCTATTTCATTGCTTAATTATGATATCAAAATCCTGGTGAAGTTACTAGCGGATCGAATAAATAAGGTGTTACCCAGACTTATCGGAGCGGAACAGGTTGGTTTTATGAGGGGCAGATCTGCTACTGATCACCTCAGAACGCTGGCTCATGTCTTCTCGGTGTCCGAAGAGTGCAGTTCCACCATGGCCCTGGTCTCTTTGGATGCTGAGAAGGCTTTTGATAGGGTCCATTGGGGATTCCTATTAACCACAATGGGAAAGTTTGGATTTCCAGAGGTGTTCCTAAAATGGGTAGGTTCCCTTTATTCAAATCCCACAGCCAGGATCACCTGCAATGGGCTACCTCAGATCCCTTCGCTCTTCATGTGGGTACCAGGCAAGGATGCCCTCTATTCCTTCTTTAATTTGTATTTGGAACCCTCATTAGAAGTATAGCGTAACCAAGAAATAAGCTGCATTAAAATTCTGGACAACGTTATCAAAGTAACAGCATATGCAGACGATCTCTTGTATATATCTCTGCCGAGTGTATCCATCCCAGCTTTATTGGAAACTATTCGGGAATATAGTCATTTGGCCAACTACAAATTAAATCTAGACAAATCTGTGGTATACCCCCTCAGTAAAAATCTTTTTAAACAAGAGATTACTGAGCTAGGCTTAGCTTGGAAGTCTGATTCGATTAAATACTTGGGTCTCACCCTGATGAGGAGCATGACACGAGTACGCCAGTCAAATCTGGACTCCCTGGTGCATACCATTGATTTAGATTCGAAAAGATGGGCGCAGCTTCCAGTTTCTTTATGGGGAAGGATAAACTTAGCTAAGATGAATGTATTCCCCCGGTTGTTTTATCCCCTTAGTATGTTAAATATTTGGTTACCACTCTCATGGTTTAAAAAACTCCATGGGCTTATAGCCAATTTTGTGTGGGGATATAAGAAAGCTAGGATGGCCTACCATAAGGTGGCTGCACCGAAACCATTAGGGGGGTTAAGGCTGCCACATTTTGCTCTTTATTTCTGGTCACGTTAATAAATATCTTAGGTGGGTACAGGGTATGGATTTCCCAACCCAGCCATCATATGTACCTTTGTGGATACAAATTGAGTTAGCTCTCATTAAGAAACATGGTCTCGTGCCGGAGACCCTGCTCTATTTTAGCCCGAAACTCCCCCCCCCCTTAGAAAATCCGCAATAGGGATCTCTGTGAGGACCCACACGCAGCTCTGCAGCTTTTAAAATATGATCATCTCAGGGATGGGTCACAACCTATCTGGGGCAACCCGCATTTTCTAATTGATAATAAGCCTCTTAGTCCCACTTGGTTGGCCCTCCCTGATGTGTGTCATTTAAAAGACCTTCTCACAGCTGATGGAAAGGTACTCTCTTCGTTGGAAATTCTGAATAAATTTGAATTGCCCACCATGGTGGTTTTTAAAGTGTATCAGCTTCGGCACCTTTTACTTAGCAAGATGGGCATGAGGCCAATTCAGATTCTGAGAGTAGAATTTTATGAGTCCCTGGGGCCTCTGGTTGGCCTTTCACACGCGGTCTCCAAGGTATACACAGTACTATTCAACTGGGCCTATTCTCAGAATCTGGTTCCGTGTTCCTACTGGGCCTCGGTGTTCCCCAAGGAGGAACTTAATTGGACTGCCCTTTGGCAAAACTGCCACAAATTTATCCTGCAGGACCGGCTGAGACTGATGCAGTTTAAAATTCTCCATAACATTTACTATTCTCCACAGAAGCTGGCGAGCTTAAAAATGGTGGTGGATCCTATACGTAATAGGTGTCACTTAGGGGATGGGGATCTGATGCACATTTTCTGGAACTATCCGAAGATAACCCCGCTTTGGACAGCCATTAAAAATAGAGTGGATCCAATACTGGGCCTGGAGGACCTTTTCACTCCCGAAATATGCCTGTTGGGGGATGTTTCTTGTATTTCCGTCAGGAATAGGAGGTTCCATATGGCTTTAATCTCGGCTACCCTCAAAAAAGTTGTTCTTAGACACTGGAAAGACTCTGTTGTGATCAGTTATACTGAATGGCTGGAGGAATTACTTGCCAGCTTGAGGGTTGAAAGAATAATAGCCGTCCTTCAAAACAAACTCCCTAGGTTTGATAAGATCTGGGGTCCCTTCTATGCTACTTACTCATTATAGGGTATATAGGTCCCCTCTGACTGAGGAGAGCAGGTTAGCTTGTCTTGTGCTGGGGAGGAGGTGGGGAGCGAGGGAGGGGACGGGAGGAGAGGAGGGGTTCTTGGGTCATAGAGGAGGATCCTGTTACCAGCTGTAATATGCATGATTGTGTACTCATATGTTTGTGCTTGTTGTCCCTGGATGCATTCTCTGTAACTAAATCTGGAATAAAGATTTAATGGAAAAAAAAGGGGGGGGGACACGGCACCCCACCCATGTTCCCAGTCCAGTGTTTTTCCCAATTTACTCTGCACTTTTAGGTATATAAAGTAGTCCGCTGAAGGGATACCCCAGTTTTTACATAAATAGGTAAAGGGCACCAGCGCTCCCCCCACATACAGCTGGTTCACCACCCTGAACCCCATTTTCCGCCAGGCCAACAGTTGTTGAATAAGTGAGACAGTACATGGGTCTTTATATTGTAGATCAGTTACTAAGTCGGTATTTGGGGAAGGTACGGCCACATGCTGACCAGTTCATGCGCTTTAACCCAGCACTTAACTGTTGTTGCCATGAAGGGGTTGCTTACATTAAGCTGGCTACCAGGCCACAATGCTCCAGTTAGTAGCCCTTCAAACATGGGAAGTCAGAGTTGCTCCTCCTCCAGGCTCAACCAGCTGGTGGAAATCACACCCCACAAACCCATCACATATGCCAGTTGTACGGCCAGATAGTACCAATAGAAGCTGGATAAACCCAACCCACCTTGTACAGTAGATTTAACTAAGATAGATCTCTTAATTCAAGCAGTCTTTCCTCTCCACAGGAACTTGTATATGATCATGTTAATATGTTTAAACTGTGAGAGGGGGAGGACAATAGGCAGAGCCTGATATAAGTACAGACATCTAGGAAGGATCATCATTTTTACCACTCCGACCCTCCCAATTAAGGAAAGTGGCAAACCAGTCCATCTGTCACAGTCACTGAAGATCTTTTGTGCTAGGGGTTTAAAGTTCAAAGCTTACAACATGTTTGTATGCACTGAGATAAGGACACCCAAATACTTCAACCGATCCACCATCTGTAAATCCATGAGGTTGGAGATTAGGCCAGCTCTATCCCCCATCCCAACTGGGAGCAATTCACTCTTAGTCCAATTTACTTTGTGACCGGATAAATCACCATACTCTCGCATGACCCTAAATACCTCAGGTAGGTCACTGGAAGGGGACTGCAGGTATAATAAAAGGTCAACAGCATAAAGTGCCAGCTTATGCCCCCCCCCAAAACCTCAGATGTGAGTGTTCGCCCGAATGCTGGCAGCTAGGGGCTCCAATGACAATACATACAGGAGGGGTGACAAGGGACAGCCCTGCCTTGTACCCCGTCCCAGTTCAAAGCTCTGAGAAAGGGCACCATTAACCACAATCTGGGCATACGGACGCTGATACAGAGTATGTACCCAAGAACAAAAATTTGGGCCAACACCAAACCTACGAAGTATGTCAAAGAGATACCCCCACTCCATGTGGTCGAAGGCCTTCTCTACCTCAATAGAGAATACTGCTGCACCACGGGCGCTGGCTCCGGACCGCCACCTATGAATGATATTAATGGTGCGCCTAATGTTATGTTTCCTCTTCTGACCCTTAATAAAGCCGGTCTGGTCAGGATGGATCAAGTGAGGGAGAAGACCCTCCATCCTCAAGGCCATGGCCTTAGCCAAAATTTTATAGTCTGATGTTAGTAAGAAGATTGGCCTATATGAGTGGGGTCCTTACCAGGCTTTGGGCACACCGTAATTACAGCCGACCACGTGGAAAGAGGCAGCTCCCATCGCTCCAAGCATTCCACCAACATGTCATGTAATGGGGCAAGAAGCAGACCCTGAAAAACCTTAAAAAAATCTATAGGCAGACCATCCAGGCCTGGGGCCTCACCACCCCTAAGATCTCTAATCACACCTGTAATCTCAGCACTAGTAACGGGCCCATCTAGGGTTCTGGCCTGGTCGGTTGAGAGAGCCGGAAACCGGGCCAGGGCAAAAAAAACATCCAGAGCCTGTTGCTCAGGATATCCCTGCAAGGTATAAAGTTGTTTATAAAATTACCCCCCTCATCCTGAATAGAGTCTACGGTCCTGTCAGCTTCCTGTTTATGTAACTGCCAGGCAAGGTATTTACCACCCCTGTCCCCATCAAAGTAGGCACCTGCCTGAGACAGCAAGATGGCTCTCTCCAAACTGGTGCTACTTGAAGTATTGTATTGCCATTTAAGTTTTTGTAACACCCCATAAATAGCAGCTGTGGGGTTATTCTTATGAGCCAGTTCACAGGCCTCAATTTTGGTCCTCAGCTTTTGTAAGTCCATCTGGGATCCTCTAGCATTATGGATCGCAAATGAAATTGAATAACCCCTTATAGCAGCTTTTAGTGCTTTCCAACAGACCCTATGCGAGGTATCCCCACTCCGATTAAAAAAAAAATCCTTTATCATGGCAGAGACACCAGTATGGTACGTCTCATCTTTGAGTAGTATAGGGTCTAGTTTCCACTGCTTGACCACAGGAGATGAGGTGTCCACCATCACCTCCAAAGTTAGAGGTGGCATGATCAGATAGCAACATTGATGAATAGACCACAGACTTTGAAGCTGAGATCAGAGAGTGAGAAATCAGGATCCTATCCAACTGCACATAGGATTTGTGGGCATGCGAGAAAAAACTATAATCTCTCTCAGTGGGGTATATATGCCTCCAAACATCAACCAGGCCTGGATCTCCCTGCAACACAGCCAGGGCCTGGGCATGCTTAGATTTGGCCATGGAGTGGTGTTCAACCGGTCTAACACTCCATCTAAAACACAATTGTAGCCACCCCCAATCACCCACGGACCCGGCCAATGTGCCAGTTCCAGGGCAAGTTGCTGAAAGAATTCGGACTGCTCTACATTCGGGGCATAAACAGACCCCACAGAGACCGTACCCATACTAGGGAGGGACACCCGCCCAAGAGCAAATCTGCCATATTGGTCTGTGTGTTGCTCAATTATTTTGACCTGTGATCCTCTGGGAAACCATATAGTGGCCCCTCTCAACTTAAAGGAGAACGTTGAAGATACCCAGGACCCTTCCAAAGCCGCAGCAGGTTTGATTGCCTCTCCCTGGGACATGTGAGTTTCCTGGAACATAATGATTTGCCACTTGGATCTTTTAACCTCTGTCTGTAATTTTTTTCTCTTAATGACCGATTTCAAGCCATTAATATTCAGAGAGGCAATTCTGATAGTGTCAGCCATGTTCCCACCATGAATTAGAGTGTATCAGGTACCATACATATAAAAATAAAGCATACAACAGATTGGCTATCACACCCAACCAATTTTTGTTTAACACCCTGTAGTTTCCCCAAGTAAGTTGAGGACTGTATGCCTCCGACTCAGGCTCCGACTCAGCATTACAATGGAGCCCGGTGTGGCCCAACAGTCCAACCCCCCCAACAGTAACCCAACAAGAAGTAACAACCAAACCCCCACCCCACCCCCACAGATCCAAGATCTGCCACAGGTTCCCTTACAAACAACCAGCGAACTTTAAAACTAATGTTCAGTTTAATTATCTATCTGATAAGCACATTGTCCGATGAGGTGGAGTACCACCGGAGAAGTCTCCTAGCGAGATCCCCCCCGCTAAACTAGTGGCTCAAGGGCCTCCAAATATCGGCTTCCCAAATATGTACATGCCTCCAGAAATTTGCAACATCAACAGGTAGAATGCCAATATCGTCAGCTAAGAGCAAGTAGTCTTGGTTCAATACCCAGACCTTGACTGTAACACCACTACACTATAAATTTATCAAAGGGCTGAAAATGGCCTAGGTAGGAGTAATTGGGGGGGAGAAAAAGGAAAAACAAACAAGTCAATCAAGATAGTCAACAGGTAACTGCTCTAACAAGTGATAAAAGTATCATAAACCGTCACTTGCATTGTCAGACACAGACCACTGATCAGAAATAGTAAGTATGAAGCCCAGCTGCTACCCTGATCCCCAGATCAGGTCGGGGCTATATAGGCCGGGATTCCAGTTAATGCAGACTCTTTGAAGCAAAGAAAGAAAATTTAGGCGCAAATCGCTACCGCCGTTCAGCTATGTTATGCCCTCTGCTATTAAACTCAAAGCACCATATTGTAACATGGTAAAAGTAAAAGCAAAACTGCGGCGTAGCTGCACCTATAAAAAGAGTCTGGAACCTCTTTCTATCCCACCCTCACGATGCAGTAAACCGAGCCCAGAGTATCTGACAATAAAGTCACTTATCTGGATCTGCATGAACACTCAGGCCTTCCCTCCTGCGCCTTTTTACCTCCTCCTCCTCCTCCTCCACCCATTGAGCAGCTTCCTTGGGGCAAGAAAACCACTTTAGAGCACTCCCAGGGTGATTAACACGAAGCTTGGCTGGATATAAGAAGGTAAATCTCCATCCATATTGAATAACTTCGTCTTGATCTCGTTGAACTGCTGCCGCTTATTCTGGAGCTCCCTGCTATAGTCCTGAAAAACCATAACCGAGCGTTCTGCACTGTGATCGGCCCTTTCACTTTTGCTACTTTTAAAATTGCTTCTTTTTCTTTGTACCTAAGGTATTTGATCAGGCAATGCCATGGCTTATCTCCCGGCTTTGGTGGAGGCCCCACTCTATGAGCCCTTTCGACTTCGCACTTGGCCAAGATGGAGGGTAATTCAAGGTGCTCAACTAGCCATTTATGAAGATTCACTTCAGGCTCTTCCCCTTCCACACTCTCTGGTAGCCCCACAATCCTTAAATTTGATCTCCTTGATCGATTCTCCTGATCATTAACCTGGGTGAGTAATTCCTTTACTGTGCTTTGTAGGGAGGCCTTATTGTGAGCAAACCCAGCCAGGGCGTCCTCCAACTAGCTAACACGTTGTTCAAGCTGGGCTAATTAGTCGGAGTGAGCAGCGGTGGTTTCCGACAGGCCCGTGACTACAGATTGCATGTAAGTAATCTGGGCAGCTATGTTGGCAAAACCTGCTTTCATATCATGTTGAATCTGAATAAGGGTGGCCGGTGCTGCTGCGAGGGGTTTCTGTAGATCAGACATCTCTTCTGGGTTCTAGTCAGGCTTTGCTCTCATACCCAGTTGCTCAGGCCCAGGATTAGAACTGAAGTTTTGCCTGCTTATCTCTTTTCTTTCCTGTCGCCATCCATGACTTAGACACTCCGTGCCCGATCAACACGGGTTCAACATGGTTATTGATTTGGTATTTCTTCTTGTATTTTTTCTAATTTATTAATTTCGTTGTTTTATATGGAGACCATATCTGAGCTCCATAGTCCAAGATAGGTCTCACATAAGAGAGGTATAATGGCAATAATACTTTCTTTAATTGCTAATATTACCATATTTGCTTTGGCAATAGTGGAGGTTTATTGTCCTTTAAAATTTAATTTGTTGTCAATAAGAATCCATAAATCTTTTCAGTAGCTTTAATTTGGATCAGTGCCCCATCCAAATAATAAACATAATATGGGTTATGTTGACCAATATGTAAAACACAGCATTTCTCAATGTTGAGCTGCATCCCCCAATTTTTTACCCATGTGCTTAATACGTTGATATCATTTTGTAGGGTCTGAAATTGTTTAATGTTCAACACAAGGCACTTTTACATGGTGCCCTACCAAATCGCAATGGTTTTGTTGTGCTCGATCCTGCTTTGTCTGCACTGCAAGTGTGTGCATTTACATGGCAGCCCTCACATCAGTGCCTGGGCTGCTCTGTCGTTTCAGCAACTTTTCTGGCTGAAGACTTCCCAGTCACTAGACATATAACACCCGAGTTCAGCTAAATATAGCACCAGATACTAGCAAGAAAGCTGAACTCGGGAAACCAGCTATTTTTGCAAAAAGGTACTTTAAAAGTGAACAGAAAGAAGAGTCGTGATACTGGGCATGCATTTATACAGATTACTAGTCCTTGAGATATGAATATGCACTAGCACATGCCCAGAGTTACAACTCCATTTTGCGATTGCTTTTAAAGTACTTTTCAGGCCCCATTTTGCAAAAGTAGCTAATTTCCCCAAGTTTAGCTTTCTTGCTAGTATCTGGTGCTATAGTTAGCTAAACTCAGGTATAAAATTCCATGCATGAGCGTCGGGACCCCGTACAAGGAAGTGCTGCAGAGTAAGCAAGATGGGATCCTGGAGGGTCTGGCAATAAGCACTGCTGTCCTAGTATGCTTCCGCATACAACTGCAAAATGCAATGCAATGACAAACCCAGGAGAACAGGGAACACCAGGTCAGTGAGTGCTCATTTTGTATGTGCTTTGGGTTCCCTGCACACAGCAAAAAAGGTAATGATCCAGGTGCTCTGCACTGCTTGCTGCAGTTCAGAGTCCATCATGTAAAACGGGCTGTAGAAATACAGAAGTTGTCAGCAGATAAGGTCCACTTGACCCACCTAGTCTGCCCTAAATTCCCTACCTATAGTGCCACTGGAAAGCCTACTTGGACTCTGACTTTTAACCCTTCTTGCTTCTAAGATTCCCTTGTGTCTATCCCATACATTCTTAAATCCTGTGACCATTCTAGCCCCCACTACTTCCACTGGGAGTCTGTTCCAAGTGTCCATCACCCTCTCCATGAAGAAGTACTTCCTTATGTTTCCTCTGAGCCTCCCCCATCTAGCTTCATATTGTGACCCCTTGTCCTTGAGCAACTTTTTGTTTGGAAAATGCTCCCTTCTCTGATGTATTTGAATGTCTCTATCATATCCCCCATCCCCTCTTGTCTTCTAGGGAGTACATGTTTAAATCCTTAAGCCTTTCTTCGAAGGACTTCAGATGCAGGGCCTGTACCATTTTGGTTGCCCTCCTTTGCACCGCCTCCCCTTTAACTATGTCCTTTTGGCGTACTTAAGATGGGGTCTCACCAGCGATCTATACAGGGGTATTATTACCTCCCTCTTTCTGCTGGTGATACCCCTACCTATGCATCCAAGCATTCTGCTAGCCTTTCCCGCTGCCTTGTCACACTGTTTAGCTACTTTCAGGCCATCTTCCAGTTCTCTTTCCTGTTTTGTGACTGCTTATACCCCCCTTCCCCAAATTGGTATGGTGCCCCAGGGGGTTTGTGCCCTAAGTGCACAATTTTGCACTTTTTTGTATTGAATCTTAACTGCCAAACTCATGACCATTCTTCTAACTTCTTTAGAGTTTCCATCATTCTTTTAGCCCCTGTGTGTCTACTCTGTTGCAGATTTTTGTGTTATCCATAAATAGTCCTTCTGTTATGTCACTAATAACATTGAAGAGGACTGGGCCTAATACTGACCCCTGCAGCGCCCTGCTAGTCACCTTGCCTTTCCCAGAATGTACTCCATTTATCACCACTCTTTGGATTCTACCACTAAGTCAACTCTCCACCTATTTTAATATTTTAGGACCCACTCCTAGGCTGCTCAGTTTGTTTACCAGCCTTCTGTGTAGAACGGTGGTGAAGGTCTTGCTGAAATCTAGTTAGGCCACATCAACCACCTCTCCCTGGTCCACTTCCTTTGTTATCCAGTCAAAGAACTAGGTCAGGTTTGTCTGGCAGGATCTCCCCCCGTGAACCCATGTTGCCTCAGATCCTGTAGAGAGCTAGTAACAATGTATTCTCCACATGCTGTTCAGTTAGCATCTGTTTGGTGTGATAACTATCCCGTTATTGTGGCAAATAATACCTGGCCATCTCCATAGGAAAAATTGATGGCCAGTTAATATATAACAATTATGAAGATAATGATACATCACAGATATAGTACTGAGAAACATAAACAATTGCTAATTGCTATTACAGTCTGTTGCAGGCAGGACGACTTGCAGACAGCTCAGTCCTAGAATACAGCTGGATTGTTTTGATTGTACTGGGTGCCCTGGGGATATTCTGGAGTGGTAGTGCTCTGATGAAGGTGGGGCCACTGAAGTGATACAAAAGCTCAGGCCTCTCCTGGGGAGCTAAGTTTATGGTCTTGCTCATTTCTTTGAATTATAAATTGGGTCATCCCCTTAAAGCAGTACCAAATACTTACCTGTCGGAGAGTAGTCTGATAGAGGCTTATGCCTTCCGCTTCACAACCATTTCTATGGAAAAGTCCTGGTAGTGGGCTATTTAAATCCTTCTCTGCATGGGGGATCCTTTTCCTGAGCAAGCACAGCAAAAGCTTTTTGGTAGAGAATCTTAAACAATAAGCCCTAAAGAGCTTTGGTCTGGCACCATGATGTGGAGGTGAGCTGTGGGGTCTGTGTGCACACTCCACCTTGAGAGGTATACACTGTTCCATTATGATCAGTCTTGGAAGAAAATATTTTAAAAAGATCTCCATGTAGATCCTATCCATTGCTTCATGAACCTCTAGGATTCGAAAGTTATTCCTCGGCCCATATTTCTCCTGATCTTCCACTGACCCCAAAGTACCTTGAGTCTTCCCTGTGGTCATTCAGCAGGTGTAGGATTCTTTCCACATAATCCTCTGAATAAGCAATGTAGAGCTCAGCGATTCCTAGTCAAGCATCAAGGGACCAAGTATCTTCTGTGGAAGAGATAATGCTTAATTTCAAATATTTCACATCAGCCACTGCCGGTTTTAACAGGTTGGCAATATAATCAAGACAGGATTTTCATGATAAGGAGGCCACCACCATTTAGCAGCTCAAGGCCCACAGTTAGGTCATGAAAAACTTCACTTGATGCCAGCAACTCCTAGTGGACAGTAGTTTTAAACAAGCATTTGTCAATGATGAAGGTTTGATGCTTTGCACCAGTACATCCTCAGATGGTACATGGGCACTCGGGCTGCAAGTGCAAGGAATGTTGGGTACGGCAAACAGTTCTTTTACAGGATGCTATGGACAACACTGAGGTTCACTTTGGGGAAAAAATCCACTTAGTTTTTTACAACTAGGCAGCTATCAAGGGTACTGAATAGATAGGGCAGGTAGGAGAATAATAACTATCTTGAGGCTAGGAGAGAGCTGGTGCAGAGGATCACCATGGACAGAAGGCAAATACTAGGATCACTCCAGGAAGGATGGCAAGGAAAACAGCTGTGCACAACAAAAAAGAGAATACATGTAGAGATCTGCCAGTTATTCTATTTATTGAATTTCAACATATTTAACATCATAACCATGTTAAGATCTATGCATCACTCAGATCATGGCAGGTTTTGGTATATATGCAAGCGCTAAAAAGAAAGGGGTAAGATAGCATACAGGGGAGGGGTATGGATGGCTAGGGCAGGGGAGGAAACATAAGAGTTATGGGAGGAGGGGTGGTGAAAAAGGAAATAGGGGAGGGGACAGGAGAGGATTGCAAAAGTTGGTGACATCCATATACCCACAGTTCTATAAGTGTGGGTTCACCTTTCAAATGGCATTCATGTAATATAGACACAAAAAAGTTTAGAATGAATATGTGTCTTTGCCTAGGTTATCATTGTTTACAATATACACTTGCTGGTGAACAGAAATGGAAATACATTATTTTTTCCCCTATATTTAAAAGTTGCCACAGTATGGAGACTACCTTCCATACTACAGAGAGTCAGGCAAGGGTTAATTTCTTTAGGAGACTTGCTAGTTTAGGGGGGGAAAGGCTGTAATTTGAGACATCATGGCCAGTTTCAAACTACCTACATACTAGGCAGAAGAAGTAGGAAAACCTTTAACAGTAATAAAATAATAAAGACTGGCCCAACACAGTTCAAGCTTTCTGTACATCTCTCAATTTTCTGATGTAGTCTGGTCAGCTTGTCAGTGCTGTTGATTTTAATGACAGGCTGCTGGTGTTGACAGCCATCAGCTATTTGTTGAATAGCTTAATTCACATCAAAGGACTGAAGGCCTCTAATTTATTGGCTTGGTTCTTTTAAAGTGCATTCAGACAAAGTAGAGTGGTGTCACAGTTAAAGTGCATGGTTATTGGTCTAGACTGCTTCACCCCTATAGTTTTTAACTGTAATAGGCTCACAGAGACATACCTTTGAAATCCCCTTCCACTCATAACAAAAGGTTTGTTGCACATGTGCATCAAACCTAAAAAGGACACTCACAGATAATGCTGATTGAGAGCTGCCGATGTGTACAACATAAATTCCTATGTTTGAACTGCAAATGGCGGATTACTTTAGATTAGAAAGGGTCTTGTTCAGACTGACAGTTAAGTGACCACCTTGCTTGGTGGCTTAAATGTGAAAGGAAACAGTTTTTATACCTCTAGATTCCCTCCTGATGTCCTTTTAGCATCTGTCCAATATTCTGATATATTTTTGTTAAATTAACAATCTAATTTTGTTGCCTTTGTAACTACCCTAAATCCCTCTCTCCTTAGTAATTGCTGTTCTCTCATTTTATATTGCCTGACCATTCTATGACATCAATAACACCATTCCAGGCCATTCAGATGAATAGCATGGGTAGCACGTGAGGTGGCACCTGAATCACGGTGCCATCCGAAACGGCAACGCAATATGGGCAAAAGCCCAAAAGGCGAGGAGGCAGGAGGGTGACCAGATGTGGTGGGGTGGGTGACCCTAGTGACAGGATGTCACTACGTGTACACACACACACACGTGAGAGGGAGCAAGCACAGGGAGCATGGCCTAGGAGGGGGTGGAGGTGATGTAGGGGGTGGTGCTGAGGTCAGCTGCTGAGCTGTGCCGTGGCATTGGGGGTTGGCCTCAGCTTGTGGGGCTGGGGTTCTAGGTTTGGATCTGGGTCCGGGCGTTACTGTTCTTTTCTTGCGCCCAGCCCAGAACCTTTTTTTTTTGTTCTTTTTGCACCCCCCCAAAATGCACCCCCCCTTGAGTTGAGAATCCTTAAGAAGGGGGGGAGCAGCGGGGTGAAGCCCCTCACATGGGAGGTGTGGGGCAGGGCACAGCCCCTTACAGAAAGCAAGTATTTTTAGCCCCCGGTGCCATTTTTCCATGCACCGAGGTTGTCAAGGTGGCAAAATTGTTTTCACCGCCCTGACGTCACTCTTCTGCGGGTCACCATTCCACTGTCACCCACATCACATAGAACCATAGCATGGGATGGTGTTACTGAGGTCATAGAATGTCTTTGAAATTTGAAAGGAAAGAGCAACAGCTGATGAGGAGATTAGAACTCTATGTAGATCTGAAGGCACACCGAAGCTACTGTAAATAATTTATCAAAAATTGGTCAAAGCACATCAGCATACATAACTGGCATAGAAAGGAAGATGGAAGAACAATTAATTATGTAAAAATAATTTCCTATTTCCTTTAACCTGCTTTAGTCTTCCTAGTGGACCCCACAAAAAAATGAGATGCTGCATACCAGTTGGGCATTTTGGAATAAGTGTGAAAAGTATCCATAATTTACAAGAACTGTTTTATTTATTTATTTATTTATTTTATTTTCACTTTGATAACTGGGTAAGCACACTAAGCCAAAAGCCCCTTTTCAGGAATGACCCGGAGCCACCACAACTGAAGCTCAGATGGAAAGCAATATACAACATACAGTACAAACATATAAGATAAAGTACATAAGTTAAGTACAACATTAAAATCTAGATTTAGTATTAGCTGTATTGGTCCTTACAAGAACAGATCCAGAAGCAAATGATTTGGTACCCTTTAATGGACCAACATAGATGTAACAACCAGAAAAAAAGTGCTCTAGCTTTTGGACCTACCAGTCCTTCTTCAGAAGCCTAATGGCAGTTATTTAGAAAAAAACAATACCTTTAACAGTGAGATCATGCAGAAAAAAACAGAACAAATCCCCACTGGTTTAAAATACTCATTTAAAAAAATGCAGATGATGATGTCAGAGAAGTTTAACAGTGCCATATTACCTACAGCTGCGAGGGTCCCAGGGGTCAAAGGTTCTTTGTGCAAAACACATATAAAGAATCCTACTGCATATAAATTAATTTGACATAGGCTAACACTGCTGGAGCAGATGACTCTAAAATCAAGCTATGAGTGTCACAGTGTGTATAAGAATGTGATTACTGAAAAACAACCCCCACCCAGATTAAAGACATACTAAGATTGTTTAGGACTCCAAGAAGTTTCGATGTATGCATTATAGATAAGAAGTTATCCGTCAAGCTGTCTTAAAACCATCAGTGCACATTGTATGATGCGTAAAACTTAGCTGGACCTATCGCCCAGCTATACTGTCCACCTAGATATCATGCCCTATAAACTTCAAAAACCTCTAGTGTATTGACAGGACTTTATAAACGATAATTAAATATAAATTGATAGTGTTAGTGTCAAATAAACTCTTGTCGGGGACCACCAATAAATTAAGACCGTGTAGCCTGATACGTACCAATGTCAATTAATTCTCAGTCTGTAACAACTTGATGTACCAGAAGCATCTAAGGAATCTGAAAAAGAGATAAACATTAAATTTCTCTCCTCCTCTTCACATAAACAGTACACTCTACCCCACCCACATCCCCATAATGTGTGGGGGGGAATAACTAGCTTTAAGGAGATATTCTCACACACACACGCACACACACACACACACACACACACACATATACTCCTAATTAACTTTCATTCACACCAATCCCTGCAATAGTTCCCCAAAGGAATTCAACTTGTCATGAAATCTCAAGTAAAAGGGATCATGTATCCTAATACCTACAGAGCAAAACTATGACACTATTTAACCTTAATCTTATCTGTATAGTAACATTTCCAAGGATTCTGGATAGAACCACAATGAAATAAAACTGCCGCTCTCCCCAGGGTAAGGTAACTAGAAGTAAATATTAAGTATGTGTGTAGGACCAGAGGTCTAACATACCTACATTTCCACAACTCACTACAATATTAACCTAATGTAAAAAGATCTGTCCAGGACCCCCATACAAAAGAGATCTCACACCCCAATATGTTCAGATTTAAAAAAAATGTTTTGTGACAGTCTGTGTATGTACAGTAGCAGGCTAGGTAATCTGAATATGGCACAATGGAATAAACCCCACTCCTGGGTGAAGGTAACAAGTGAGGAGGAATTAACATTCATTATGTGTGTGAAGTAAGAGTAGTAACACACTGTAACTCCATGTATCTAAATAAAAACCTACCTCAGTGTGACAGCAAGCCCCACACCTGCTATATTCACATGCCTCACAACACATACCCACACACATACATCCATACACACACGCCCACACCCCACACTTGCTGAAGTCCTATAATACGCCCGTCTGAAGAAGAAGAAGTAGGTGGATGCCAGTTTCTGTAATGTCCCATGAAACCCAGATCAAGGTTCATTCCATCTGCTACCATATTGAGATGTAAAATAAGTTTAATCTTAAAAGCTCGTCTCTGTTGTGTGTTTTTGAGATTTCCTTTTAAGACCATTACTGACATATCTGAGATTGAGTGGTCAGGCTGGGAGAAGTGGTGCCCCACTGGTATTTCAGTCTTCTTTGTTCTAATAGTATGTCTGTGTGAGTTCATCCTAGTGCAGAGCTGTTGGCTTGTCTCTCCAACATAACCTATTTGTGGACATCTCTTGCACTGAATGAAATAAACAACATGTTGTGATGTGCATGTATAACTCCCATGCACCTTGAATTCTCTTTTTTGTGATGTAACCACACGGTCCGAGGTGAAAATGACCTCACAAGTCTTACAGGTGCATTGATTGCAGGGTCATGTACCATTGTGTGACATGGTATTCTGTTCTGGTGAAAGCTTGCTCCTAATAAATAGGCTGGCTAAATTTGGTGGTTGTTTAAAAGATAATAGTGGTAGTTCCTTAGAAATACAATTAAGGGTCTCATCCTCACTAAATATTGGGTGGAGGTCTTTAATAATCTTACGCAGAAGTTCAAGGTCTGGATGATATGTGACTACTAAGGTTATTCTGTCTGTAGCTGTCTTTTCTTTATATTGAAGTAGCTGTTGTCTTGGTACTTGCGCTGCATGTTCTGTTATCCTGTCAATTTCTCTGGAAGAGTGTCCCTGTTCAATAAAGGTGTTTTTCAACATAGCCAAATGTGTATCTCTGTCATTCTCATTTGAACAAATATGGTGACATTGGAGTGCTTGACTGTACATGACAGATTTTTTTATGTGGTTTGAGTGATTACTTTTCTTGTGTAGGTATCTGTATCTGTCTGTTGGCTTCCTGTAAACACAGGTATGTAAGGTTCCATCCTTAATGGTGACTGTGGTGTCCAGAAAATTTACATTGGTGGTGAAATACTCCAGGGTAAGTATTATGGTAGGGTGGAGGTTGTTAACTTCTTGATGAAAATCTTGAAGTGCATCTGTGCCCTCTGTCCAGATAATAAACAACTCATCAATGTAACGGAAATAAGCTAGTGGTTTATGGGGACAGTGCCTTAAAAAATCCTCCTCCAAGTCTGCCATAAAAAGGTTAGCATACTGAGGAGCCATCTTTGTACACATTGCTGTTCCCATAGTTTGAACATAATGTTTACCATTGAAGGTAAAGTTGTTACATGTCAAAATGAATTCCATAAGTTCTCCCATCACTTCAGGGCTGATGTTTTGTTCCGATCCTTTCTTCTGTATGTATTTAAGACATGCTGTAATGCCATCCATGTGTGGAATATTAGTGTAGAGGGGTGTCACATCCATTGTCACTAAAATGGTATCAGGTAGTAAATCCTTATAACCAGAAAGTACATGCAAAAAGTGCATAGTATCCTGGATATAACTGTCTCTTTCTATAACCAGTGGTTTCAAAATCATCTCTACAAATCCTGAGATCCCCTCAGTCAAGGTACCATTACCAGAGACTAAGGGTCTTCCCAGATTGCCAGGTTTATATATTTTATGCAGCATGTCGAATGTCCCTGGCCTGGGTTCAGCAGGTATGAGGTCAGTTAGTTTTTTTTGGAGTACATGGTCTGGAAAAGTTCTAATTAATTCATGTAGTGCATCTTTATATCTTGTAGTGGGATCACTCTCCAGTTCTTTGTAGTAGGTAAGATCTGTTAGCTGTCTGCTAGCTTCTTTAATATAATCCTCTCTGTTTAAAACCACCACTTCAGTGGTCACATATCATCCAGACCCTGAACTTCTGCATAAGATTATTAAAGACCTCCACCCAATATTTAGTGAGGATGAGACCCTTAATTGTATTTTTAAGGAACTACCACTACTATCATTTAAACAACCACCAAAGTTAGCCAGCCTAATTATTAGGAGCAATTTTCTGGACACCACAGTCACCATTAAGGATGGAGCCTTACATATATGTATTTGCAGGAAGACAACAAACAGACAGATACCTACACAAGAAATGTAATCACCCAAACCATATAAAAAATCTATCATGTACAGTCAAGCACTCCGATGTCATCGTATTTGTTCAAATGAGAATGACAGAGATACACATTTGGCTATGTTGAAAAACACTTTTATTGAACAGGGACACTCTTCCAAAGAAATTGACAGGATAACAGAACGTGCAACGCAAGTACCAAGACAACAACTACAATATAAAGAAAAGACAGCTACAGACAGGATACCCTTAGTAGTCACATATCATCCAGACCCTGAACTTCTGCGTTAAGATTATTAAAGACCTCCACCCAATATTTAGTGAGGATGAGACCCTTAATTGTATTTTTAAGGAACTACCACTACTATATTTTAAACAACCATCAAATTTAGCAAGCCTACTTATTAGGAGCAAGCTTTCACCAGAACAGAATACCATGTCACACAATGGCACACAACCCTGCAATCAATGCACCTGTAAGACTTGTGAGGTCATTTCCACCTTGGACTGTGTGGTTACATCACAAAACAGACAATTCAAGGTGCATGGGAGTTATACATGCACATCACAACATGTTGTTTATTTCATTCAGTGCAAGAGATGTCCACAAACAGGTTATGTTGGAGAGACAAAGCCAATAGCCCGAACTAGGATGAACTCACACAGACATACTATTAGAATAAAGAAGACTGAAATACCAGTGAGGCACCACTTCTCCCAGCCTGACCATTCAATTTCGGATATGTCAGTAATGGTCTTAAAAGGAAATCTCAAAAATGCACAACAGAGACAAGCTTTTGAGATTAAACTTATTTTACATCTCAATATGGTAGCAGATGGAATGAACCTTGATCTGGGTTTCATGGGACATTACAGAAATTGACATCCACGGACCTCTTCTTCTTCAGACGGGCATATTCTAGGACTTCAGCATGTGTGGGGTGTGGGCGTGTGTGTGTGTGGATGTATGTACGTGGGTATGTGTTGTGAGGCATGTGAATATAGCAGATGTGGGGCTTGCTGTCACACTGAGGTAGGTTTTTATTTAGATACATGGAGTTACAGTGTGTTATTACTCTTACTTCACACACATAATGAATGGTGATTCCTCCTCACTTGTTACCTTCACCCAGGAGTGGGGTTTATTCCATTGTGCCATATTCAGATTACCTAGCCTGTTACTGTACATACTGAAGTGTTATCACAGACTGTCACAAAACATTTTTTTTTAAATCTGAACATATTGGGGTGTGAGATCTCATTTGCATGGGGGTCTTGGGCTGAAGTTTTTACATTAGGCTAATATTGTAGTGAGTTGTGGAAATGTAGGTATGTTAGACCTCTGGTCTTACACGCATACTTAATATTTACTTCTAGTTACCTTACCCTGGGGAGGGCGGCAGCTATATTTCATTGTGGTTCTATCCAGAATCCTTGGAAATGTTACTACACAGATAAGATTAAGGTTAAATAGTGTCACAGTTTTGCTCTGTAGGTATAAGGATACATGATCCCCTTTACTTGAGATTTCATGACAAGTTGAATTCCTTTGGGGAACTATTGCAGGGATTGATGTGAATGAAAGTTCATTAGGAGTGTGTGTGTGTGTGTATGTGTGTGTGTGTGTGTGCAAGAATAACTCCTTAAAGCTAGTTATCCCCCCCCCCGGCATTATGGGGATGTGGGTTGGGTAGGATGTACTGTTTATGTGAAGCAGAGGAGAGAAATTTAATTTGTATCTCTTTTTCAGATTCTTTAGACACTTCTAGTACATCAAGTTGTTACAGACTGACAATTAATTGACATCGGTACGTCTCAGGCTACATGGTCTTAATTCATTGGTGGTCCTCAACAAGAGTTTATTTGACAATAACTACTGGTCAGCAATTTTTTCTATGGGCTGAACCAGTTGCTATTTGCCATAATAACCAGCTGGTTATTATGACATTCAAGCGCCCAGTCACTCAGTCGGTGACGCTCGCTCATTGGGTTATGTTCGGCATGGGGCGGGCCAAACTCTCTTACAAACATGGCGGCTCCATCTCTCGCGTCCCGTGGAGCCTCCAAAACAAGACGCGTCCATCCTCTTTTTTTTATTTGTTTCATGTATCTGGTTGATCCAGCCTTTTCCCCAGCAAAATATCTGGTTGATCCTGCTGTTTGTCCGTTTCGGGACAAAATTACTAGAGCTACAAGGGAGCGTGCCAGGGAAGCATGGTAGACACGATCAGGTCAGAGACAAGCTGTAAGGTACAAACAAAATGGAAACAAAAAAGAACTATGTTAAGGAAGGGAGGTAGAGGGCAGAAGACAGATGAAGTCAGAGATTGTGTGTGTGTGTCTATGTTTGTAAGAGAGAGAGAGTGTGTGTGTGTGTGTGTAAGAGCGTATGTGTGTGTGTGTGTGAACACTGAACTCAAGCAGGAGAAAAATTGCTGACCTTTTATTATAAAAAAAAGATGGTAAATTATGTCATATTAATTAATGCTCACTTTCGGTGTGGGATGCTTGATAACCTCGGCTTAGCCCTCGCGTTTATGTAGCATCCCACACCTTGGGCGAGCATTAAATTCTCATAACACACACTTTCCCATCCTTTATTCTCTATGTAACACTGTCAATATTATTATATTTAATTATCATTTATAAAGTCCTGTCAATACACTATAGGTTTTTGAAGTTTATAGGGCATGATATCTAGGTGGAGAGTATAGCTGGGTGATAGGTCCAGCTAAGTTTTACACATCATACAATGTGCACTGATGGTTTTAAGACAGCTTGACTGATAACGTATTGTCTACAATGCATACATTGAAACTTCTTGGTGTCCTAAACAATCTTAGTATGTCTTTAATCTGGGTGGGGGTTGTTTTTCAGTAATCACATTCTTATACACACTGTGACACTCATAGCTTGATTTAAGAGTCATCTGCTCCAACAGAGTTATCCTATGTCAATTTAATTTATATGCAGTAGGATTCTTTATATGTGTTTTGCACAAAGCACCTTTGACCACTGGGGCCCTCCCAGCTGAAGATAATATAGTACTATTAAACTTCTCTGACATCATCATCTGTATTTTTTTAAATGAGTATTTTAAACCAGTGGGGATTTGTTCTGTTTTTTTCTGCATGATCTAGCTGTTAAAAGTTTTATTTTTTCTAAATAACTGCCATTAGGCTTCTGAGAAGAAGGACTGGTTGGTCTGAAAGCTAGAGCACTTGGTTCTGGTTGTTACATCTATGTTGGTCCATTAAAAGGTATCAAATCATTTGCTTCTGGATCTGTACAACATTAAAAACATTCACAGTTTGTTTGTAACTTCAGATACAGTAAAATTTTACATATTGCCCCTGTTTTAATATCCCCTAATTAAACTCATGTATATAGTAATACAGTAGACTGGGAGCCATGAAGCATGTTCATTATAGCTCCCTGTTCATTATTTATTTATTTATTTATTTTATTTACTTTGTTCACTGGGTAAGTACACTGAGCAATAGCCCTGTTTCAGGAATGACCCGGAGATGTGACAATTGCAGCTAAAGATGATACTAATTAACAACATGTATAACAACATGTAAATAGCAAAGACAACACATATTTCTAAAAAATATAAATTAACAGACTTAAGCATTAGATTTAAGTAGTTAAAGCATCTACAACGTAACTGTTCTAACAAATACGATTTTAAATGGGATTTGGAAACCATGTGACTTGTAAGCATTAAGCCACAACACAGCATTGTTCTACTGAAGAATTAATCCACGCCGGGGGGGGGGTTGAGGCACGAGGCCACAGGTTTGGATTAATTCTACAGCAGAACCATGCTGCGGAGTGACTTAATGCGCTTGTAACATGGTAAGTGCATAACAAGGTTTTTCTTTGTGTGAGTAAAAGACTGACACAGTGAGTTTTGTTTCAACGTCAGTATTGAAATGAAATACAGGGCTGTAAAAATGCTGGTGATACAGACAATCTTGTTCAGAACTGTTAGGTCATGAGTATGAACAGTACAAATTCAAACTATTCATTCAATAGATATTAGGGTTACATTCAATAGTATGCTATTTTTTCAACTAACTTACTGCAAGGATCTCTGCAATGATCTCCAATTTTCTGGTATCAGTGATTAGGAAAATGGGTTGCAGTGCAGGCTGGGACTTGTACCATACATATATTTGCACTCTACGCTGCATGCATTATACAACATTGGCTGCTTTAATTAAACTATAGGGATTTCTGCAGTAATGAAGCTGTGTATTGGAACCCATGCTGCTATTCCGACGAGTCCATCTCTCTTTCTCTCTGTCTGTCAAAGCGCTACTGATAAAGTTGCTCCCCAGCACCCGTCCACTTCCTCGAGTCTCTTACTTCTTGAGCACACTACTGATGGCAACCTCGAGTCTGTTACTTGTTCAGTGCACTCCCGATGGCAACCGTGGATTAACTAAGAAAATTAATCCATAGTCCGGTGATGTGATGTGACGAATAGCAGGTGAGACTTTGCAAGTGCCATGTTAAAATCTGCATTATGACGTGTAAATGGCAAATTGTTCCAACATTTTGCAGCATGTACTGAAAAGGCATGCCCTCCCATTGATGCAGAAATCTTTGGGATTGACAATAGAGAATCTGAATTTGATCCTAGAACCCTGCATGTCTTTTTAGGATCAAGTACTGGATATAAAGGAGAGGCAGTTTCCATTCTCAGTGTTTTATCAACTACACAACATAAATTATACAAAAAGCTACAGTAAGTCTAGGTGGTAACCAGCCAGTCTGAGCATACAGCACACAATGATGTGTGCCATATGGTAATTTGAGGGCAAAATAACAGATTGCATTAAATGTTTCAGTTATCAGGGCTAAGTCAGTGCAGGAGTCAGTTATATTGAGGGACACCCTGTACTAAAATGCTAACACCATTCTGCCACTGCAGTAAAGATGTTTCTCCCACAGTCCATCTCCAAACACATTCATACGCATGTGCATATGCATGTATTAAGATTTTAAACTGAAAGTAATTTGTTAGTAATTTTAATCTTTTGAATCACTATGTAATTTGCTGAATGTTATGCTCACTGTTGTCACTCGCATTCACTGGCACTATCAGAGACATTGCAGATTATCTAGAGTGGCTACTTACTGCAGATATATGTACCACTAAAATCTATTAACTACTGTTTTAAAATCACTTTGCCGTTTGTCTTTTGTGCTGCTCTCACCATTACTGCTCACATTAGCATGATGCTCCACGCTGCTGCCACTCACACAGACACAGTTCACCTCATCGCCGCTACTGAAGATGGAGAGATACCAATACCAAAACTGCACCCTATGACCCAGACTAAGTTCTGAATCCCTCCAGACAGTTCTCCTTGACCCATTGTGTGTAAAAAAGCACACTTACTGTACAGTCTGGGATCTGATTCCAGGTGTCATCATGTCCATAAACATGACTCTCACTTCTGGATTCTCATTACAAAAGCTAAACTGTGTCTGATTGTGACCAGAGTGTATGTATTTATATTGCTAGCATACAAAACATACAAAGAAATAGTGCCCCGTGTGTAAAACCTGCTCTTTATGCCCTGTTGTTAGGTTGTTTGCTGTCTAGAAAGGTAGTTATGTATACACTGCTCCTGCACTTTTTCTGACTGCATTATTATTGGTTATTAGAGTTGGGAGCCAGAAGTACCATTTGCTATAACTGAGGATTCGGTAAAGTGAGGTTTGGTATAGTGAGGGAGTACCGTTTTCTTTGCAAAAAACTGTGTAAGGGCACCAGTTAGAGTTCAATTGAATGCAACAAAAGTAAGGAAATGTGGTGTTAGGGTTTCCAACCCTAATTCCCCACACCCATCCACCCCCTAGGCAGCAAAAGCAAAAAAACATTAGGGTGTTGGGTTTTCTGAGTCTTGGCAAATCGGTGGTGGGATCTTCCTTGGAGCTGTCCACCCTAATGCTCACCCCCTTCCCCCAGTCTGTAGCCTCTTGTCAGAAGCACAAGGTACAGCTCTAAGCCAGTGCCTCATACTGATACAGTCTTCAAAGGTAGAGAAGTATGCCTCACCACATGTTAGCAACAAAATCTGTTGTAGTTTTTTTTCATGCAACCCTTGGGGGGAGAGATGAGCATTAGGGTTGAACAATCCCAAGGAAAACCCCACCACTGATTCACCAGTGAGGCCAGTTTTCTTTATTCCTGGGGACAGAAGCTGACATGTTCAAGAGAATGAAGATGTGTGTCTGGGGGTGTGTGGGGTGGTGGGTGCTGAGTGGGGGGTCAGGGTGGAGTGGGTTGGGGTGCTGGGGGGTCAGATTGCCAAAGAACTATTTTCTTTTTCACAGGTTAAAAAAAAAGATTAACAAGGGATCGTTTTCTTTATTATAGAAGCCAACACTTGGGACTAGGCACCCCAGTACTGGGATATGCTTCTGCAGCACCAGGGGAGGGCACCCTTGTGATATCACATATATTAACAAAGGGGGCAGGTGACCTAAAGGGGAGGGGAGCAAGAGAAGCTGTACCAGGGGTGGGCATCGTGGTCCACTTCAACAACTTAGATGTTAAACATGGGAAAGGAGGAGGTGGGTAGCCTGGAGAGGAGGGGGAGAAAGAAACAGTAATGGGGTGGGCACCCCAGACCATTTAACCAAAATAAAAAAACATTTAGCTAGCTAGTTCGATAGACAGACCGACAGACAGATTAGATAGATACAATAGATAGACAGATAGATGGATAGATAGACAGACAGACAAGGGGTCTTAGTCACAACACCTCTTTTATGAGATTGCACAAAAGAACAATGGTTGTTTTTTTGACCTCATGAAAGAACTGTTGAAAAAACTAAGTCCCACCCTCTTCTTTCAGGACCCAACCTTCATCATTTATGAGTCAGGAAAGAACTCATCAAAGAAGAATATCACCTTTCAAAAGAAGATGGTTGGATTTTACCTTTTTTTCATACTTTTTCATGAGTAACCTTCTTCTTTCATGATTTCTTTCATGACTCACAAAAGAACTTGAAAAAAAACTAAGTCCTGCCATTTTCTTTCATGAGCTGACATTTTTCTTTCCTGAGTTCTTTCATGATCACAAAAGAAGATTAGCTCATGAAAGAATTTTGAAAAAAAAGAAGTCCCACCATCTTCTTTCATGAGCGAAGATTTTTTTTCAGAGATAGAAATCTTTCATGAGACACAAAACCAAAAGTTCAGCTCATGAAACAAGCCTCTGTAAAGATTTTTAGAATGTCCAAAAAACATATTTCAGGGCCGTTTTTAGAAAAACAAACTCCAGAATTGTGCTAAACAGGTTCTGTTTAGCTAGATTCATATGTTTATTTTTCTCCAGGGCATCATTTTTATGGGTTTTTGAATTGAAAGAAGATTCTTCTTTTGTGACCCAGAAATTCTTTTTTCATGTCAAACATTTATCTGAAAGACCCCAGTGAACATACTCAGAACTGAAATTTCAAATCCTTATAACTCGGGAACAGAATAATATTTTTTTACCAAACCAGTGAACGGCACCCTTTCTATTCTGAACATCTCAGAATGAACTTCCATTCTGTCTGGGCTGTAGGTAAGATCAAAACAACAGCAAAATAAACCCCCCATATTTTTCCATATTTTGCACTATCTGAGTCTTGGAATCTGGACATTCGAATGGCATGAGAACAAAAGACCTTGCCCCCAGACCGTGCTTGCAAAATTTTGTGCAAGTCCATTGAAGCTATTAAGGTGCAAAGTTAGAGGGTTAACATTAAACACCCTACTCAACTCTAACTATAAAGGCACTACTGCAACCCAATAATATATTATAAAAGGGTATCAGAATGAATAACATGGAAGGTACCTGTTGAAGTTGATAATAAGGGGATTATATTGGGGATTTCCTTGTATTATTAAATGATTACCATCCATAAGAGAAATAGAAAATTAAGAAGCCTCTGCAGAGGTTGATGGGAAGTAACTGAAGAGAGGGAAACCCCCTCTCCCTTAATCGCTTTCCCCCCTGTACAGTACTAATACACTCAAGTTGTATGAAACTGTTATAACTAATGTAAAGGGAAACCTGTACCTATACATTCTTGGAGGCTGAAACATCATGTCTGTAATGAAATGATTAAGGATGTATGATATGAACCTGCAATAAAAATCTTAAAGTTAAAAAAAAGGGTATCAGAAATGCTGTAATCTGATAGGTTGTTAGCATTCTGAAATCTTTATAATAATCACTATTTAAACTGGACAGACTGATCCCTTAATACTGATCTAATAGAAATAAAGTGTTACATTTTGTATGATTCTAACTTTAGGATTAAGAGCGACCATTAGACCACCTGCTAGACATGACACAGTTAGTAATATGTTATCAGTCAGTCAAATCAAATAATTTAAAAATATTCTTGCTATGCTGTATCCCTTACGCCAGTGTATTCATTTTGGGAAAATGCCATCTACAGTTTAAAAACTGCTACTGTCTGGATCACACCAAATACCTGTCATTATCTCATGTACAGTATAATGGAGCCAACAGATGTTGATTTCTGATTGGCTGAGAAGCACTCTTACCCATGTAAATATTAAACCATAGTTATACAGGTTGCGGTCCCTGCCACCCAGCCAGTCAACTCACAGTTCCTCATACAATATTCATACACTATACACTCACAAATGAAGTGGGAGCAATTTTTTTTTATATTAAACTGAACACCCCACCTTCAGTAAATGGCATGTTTAAAATGCACATAACCTTTTTTCTTACTTTTTTTGTTTACATATGCTAGCTCCCCTTTGAGTTTATCCCACTGTAATTGCTGCCCCGAAACTGCCAAGTTCTTCATGATCATTGCCAAATCAGCATGAACATCCTGCTATTGTTTCTTGCCCTAACTGAAGTCATGAGTCTTACAAGGCACACAAATTAGAGGTCCACAGCAGGAGATGTCTCTGCAGAGGTATGCATCAAAATACATAAGCATCACAAAATGAACAACAGAAAAAAAGGAAAATAGATTCAATGAAGAGTTTCCTAGGGGGAGGTAGTGGAAAAATGATTAATGCTATAAATGTAGGGGACAGACAGGCAACTCAAACAGGGTGACTACTTTTTAAACAAGTTGAAAAAGTGCAAAAATGATTTTACTTTTCAAATGTATTACTTTTTTCTTCTTTTTAAATGTTTTGTGCAATCTTATTATGCTTCCTTGCATGTACACAAGAAACATCTTGTGGTAGAATGACATTTGAGAGGTGTGTCAGGGACAAGTCCATGCAGAGCACTCTACAGTGGGCTCATCCCTTACAAGCCAATGAGAACACAACCAGACTGTGACACTAGTCTGAATTTCACAGCTGGAAGCTTTTCTCTAGTTGAAAGAAATGAAGTGCTCCAGTGGCAGCATGTAATTTCTTTCATTTACATAGTGCTGTTAGCCTAACCATCCGTTCCCCATCTCAGCAGCAAAATATCCCTTCCAGCTCCCTCCCTCTATGTGCAGTCCACCTCACTCCCTCAGTTTCTATCCCAGCAGCACAATAACCCCCTCCCACTCCCTCCCTCCCTCTGCATGCTCTCCACCCCGCTCCGTCTGTTCCTCATTCCAGAGTTGAGGTAGCAAGTGAGTTTTATTTTCTCAGAAGAAGCCAGACGGGGAAGGAAGGAAACATATTCAATTCAGTGCTTTAGAGTAACTGGTAATTGCTATTTTTCTTTTAAACTTAGATTGTGGGCTTTTAGTGACACTGTACTTTCTTTGTTGTCTTTACTTAGAATTGTTTTTGGGCTGTTGAAAATTTAAAACGTAGTGGTGGTGTAATTCTGTGCTGTGTTTAATTGCTGCAAATTTTATCTTGGCTTGTCTGACTGCCCTGTAGTTGGGTGAGGGGTGTTAATTGTCTGGCCTCTGACCTCAGCTATGTGATAACTGGAGGTGGGGCTTAGTCAGAGTTGAGGTAGCAAGTGAGTTTTATTTTCTCAGAAGAAGCCAGAAGGGGAAGGAAGGAAACGTATTCAATTCAGTGCTTTAGAGTTACTGGTAATTGCTATTTTTCTTTCAAACTTAGATTGTGGACTTTTA
Organism: Neoceratodus forsteri; assembly: GCA_016271365.2. Lineage (NCBI taxonomy): Eukaryota > Metazoa > Chordata > Ceratodontiformes > Ceratodontidae > Neoceratodus > Neoceratodus forsteri. The sequence goes on along the minus strand of JADMNL010000023.1, from coordinate 122,914,275 downwards.
GTGACACTGTACTTTCTTTGTTGTCTTTACTTAGAATTGTTTTTGGGCTGTTGAAAATTTAAAACGTAGTGGTGGTGGTGTAATTCTGTGCTGTCTTTAATTGCTGCAAATTTTATCTTAGCTTGTCTGACTGCCCTGTAGTTGGGTGAGGGGTGTTAATTGTCTGGCCCCCCTCCCTCCCCCTTCCCCAACTCTTAATTATATGCCCTGTTAAATCTGATTGACAGGAGCTAAACACAGGGTATAGTAAGGGTGTGAAGTAGGAGGCATAAGGGGAATAGCCAACCCTCAGCACTACAAGTGTTTTGATTTATTTATTTATTGGTTTCTTCTCTTTTTTTCTTTTTTTTAAAGAAAATTATCTGAGGATCAGTGGCAGGATTTTTAGGACAGTAAATTAATAAAAAGGGAACTAGGAGAGCTTCAGTAGCAGACAAGTAGTGGAATAACAGTATAATTGCAGTATAATGTAGGGAGTGGTGCAGTGCAGTGGCTGTGGGGCAGCCATATTCAGGCAGACCTTCTGGACACTGAGGTGCTGCCCTATCTGCATGCATCTCTCTGGACAGTGGGATGAGGTAGCCAGACTCAGAGTGGAAGTAAACTGTGTTAGGAGTACCATCACCCCTATCCAGAGACCACCCAGTCCAATGCAACTGCCTCAAAGGATGCAGAGAATGAGGAGCACTTGGATGACAGTGGGCTCAGGAAGGGTTAGAGTGTCAGGCAGAGGCACATCCCAGATCCTATTCCACTCAAGAACTCATATGCCACACTGACAAATGAGGACAACCAAATAGAGGTACCCAGAGAAGTGGAATGAAAGGATGTGGAGGTTAGCCAAGGAAGTGACCTCAGTGGGGAAAGCAGTGGACCCCAGAGGAAGAGGAAGCGAATCCTGGTGGAGGACTCCATCATAAGAGGGATCCAGCTAGGAACACAGGAGGGGGAGGACAGGGAGGTGAGGTGCCTAACCGATGCCACGGCATGGAGGGATGGAAGGAAGATCCTGGGGATCATTGGGAAGACAAGATGGGAGGGTGAGCTGGATGTCATTATCCACCTAGGTACTAATGACCTGGCAAATTGGGAGCCAAAGGAAGTTCAGGAAGAGTTTAGGAAATTGGGGAAGGGTCTCAAGCAAGTAGCTACTTCTGTCACTTTCTCAGAAGTACTACCTGCAAGAGGCAAGGAAGAGCATAGGAGTGCATGCACCAGGAACTTTAACTCATGGTTGAAGAACTGGTGCTGTGAGGAAGGGTTTGGATAAATTGGTGACTGGGGACCCACCTGGAGAGATGGAGGTTTGTTCAAACCTGACGGCCTGCATCCATCCTGGAGGGGAATCCAAGCACTCAATGGTAAGTTTCAATGCTACATTGACAAGCATTTAAACTAGCAAAGGGGGTGGCAAGCCAGCAAGGAGGGTACCTACTTGCTCACCCCCCACAGCTAGCAGTGGAACCAGTGAACCAGAGGAGTGGCTATCTCTGCAAAGCAGTGTGGAAAAGATGGAGATTAGTGCCCAAGAGGTGGATAGGCAGAAAAGGGGCAAAATTCAGCAGAAGGGCAGACAGCAAGGAGAACCAGGGATAAAGGACAACCAAGGAAGGGGCTGGAGTAGAACAGTGAAACAGTCTAGGGAGGTAAAATCATGGAAAGCCATGTGTGCAAATGCCAGGAGCCTTAGCAACAAGATAGAAGATCTGGAGGCTGTCATGGTGCAGTCAGACCTGGACATTGTGGCCATCACTGAAACCTGGTGTAATGATAACCACGACTGGAAGATGGCCATACCTGGCTACAACATATTCAGAAGAGACAGAGCAGGCAGGAAAGGGAGGAGTGGCACTGTATGTGAAAAATGACATAAGGGCCACAGAGATCCAGGAGGAACAAAATGGGAGAGATACTGTGGGTTAAGCTGGAAAGGAAAATGGGGACAGCCATCTGCACAGGTGTGGTCTATAGACCACCAGCCCAGGAGGAAGAAACAGATAGGGAGCTGATGCTAGCCATCCAAGGATGGCAGACAAGGGTGAGGTAGTACTGGTTGGAGACTTCAATATTCCAGATGTGGACTGGAGCATCCCAGCAGCATCAACTAGGAGCAGATTTATCCTGGACTCCCTTCAGGGTGCCTTCCTCAAGCAACTGGTCACAGAACCAACTCGGCAGAAGGCAATACTGGACCTTGTGCTCACAAGCAGGGACAGTGTGATGGGGTAACAGTGGGGAGCACCTGGGGAACAGTGACCACCAGTCATTGTGGTTTGAAATCACAGAAAGAGCAGAACCAACCACACAAAAACAAGTATCCTGGATTTTAGGGGGGCAGACTTTGGGAAAATGGGGAGATACTTGAAAGTGGCATTAAGGGGAATGGGACAGGAATCAGGGGTTGAGGAACATTGGGCAGTATTTAAAATGGGGATTACAAGAACAACAGAATTATGCATTAAGCAGGTTAGCAAGAGGAAAAGGAAGAGGATTTCCAAAGAGGTAGCAAAGAAAGTGAAAGCCAAAAAGATTGCATTCAGGCAATACAAAAAGATACAGGCAGAAGGGGATAGGGAGACGTACCAGGAGAAGCAAAGGGAGGCAGGGAGGTCAGTAAGGGAAGCCAAAGCTCAGACAGAAGAACACATTGCAAAATTAGTAGGTAGATGGGACAAAACCTTTTACAGGTACATAAGTGAAAAAAAGAAAGACAAAGGGAGGGATAGTGAGACTGAAGGGGAGGATGGGGGCCACATGGAGGATGACAACAGTAAAGCTGACATATTGAACAGGTATTTCTGCTCAGTCTTTACTGAGGAAGAGGAGGGTAATGGGTCTGAAGGGAATACAAGGGGTGAGAATGGTACAGAAATGGACACAAGTCCCTTTACACGAGAAAGGGTCCTGAAGGAACTGGAAGTAATAAGAATTGATAAAGCAATGGGGCCAGATGGGGTGCCCAGGGTCCTTAAGAACTAAGATAGGTGGTGGCTGAACCTCTGGCTATCCTGTTTGCGATCACTGGAAACAGGAGGTACCCAAAGACTGGAGGACAGCAGATGTAGTCCCCTTATACAAAAATGGGAACAAAGAGGAAACAGGGAACTACAGACCAGTCAGCCTCACCTCGGTAGTGGGAAGATCATGGAAGCACTACTGAAGGAGAGATTGGTGGAACATCTGGTTGTCAATGGACTACAGGACCCAAGGCAGCATGGTTTCACCAGGGGAGGCCATCAGACCAATCTCGTTGAATTTTTGACTGGGTGACTAGGGAGGTGGATCAGGGAGGGCAGTGGACATGGCCTATCTGCACTTCAGCAAGGCCTTTGACACTGTGCCACATAGAAGACTATTACACAAACTGGGGAATATGGGTGTGGGCAGGACAGTAGTGTGGTGGGTAGGTAACTGGCTGGGTGGCAGGACACAGAGGGTGGTGGTAAATGGCTGTCACTCCACAGAGGGAAGAGTGACCAGTGGAGCACCACAGGGATCAGTGCTGGGACCGGTACTATTCAATATCTTCATCAGTGACATTGCGCAGGACCTAGAAGGCAGAATTTCACTGCTCACTGATGACACACAGCTCTGTAACAGAGTAGACACACCAGAGGGTGTAGACAGAATGAGAAGGGACCTGCAGAAACTTGAAGAATGGTCAGGGTTTGGCAGTTGAAATTCAATGCAAAGAAGTGCAAGATAATGCATATGGGGCACAAAAACCCTGGCACAATATATCAGTTGGGGGGTGAGGATATAGCATGCACCAAGCAGGAAAAGGATCTTGGGGTTATCATCTCTGATTACCTCAAGGTAGGGAAACAGTGTGACAAGGCAGCAGGTAAAGCAAATAGGATGCTGGGATGTATAGGCAGGGCCATCATCAGCAGGAAAAGGAAGGTCATAATTCCACTATACAAGACACTAGTGAGGCCCCACCCGGAGTACAGTGTACAGTTCTGGAGACCATACCTACATAAGGACATAGACAGGGTAGAGAAGGCTCAGAGGAGGGCAACAAAGATGGTGCATGGATTGCATCACAAGTCCTATGAAGACAGGTTGAAGGAACTGAACATGTACTCCCCGGAGGAGAGGAGGGAGAGAGGGGATATGATAGAGACATACAAGTATCTTACAGGGAGGAACAGGGTGCAGGAATACACTATTTTTAAGCGAAAAAGATGTTCCAGGACTAGAGGGCATGGGATGAAGTTGGAGTGAGGACGATTCAGAGGAAACATGAGGAAGAATTTCTTCACAGAAAGGGTGGTGGACAAGTGGAACACCCTGCCAGAGGAAGTGGTGGGGGCTGAAACAATCACGGGATTTAAGAATGCATGGGATAGACATAAAGGAATTCTGGAGGTCAGGGGTAAGGGGCAACAGACTTCTAGGAAAACACAAACTGAACTTACAAGCTCAAATGGGCAGACTGGGTGGGCCATAGGCCCTTATCTGCCAACACTGTCTATGTATCTATCTATGTATCTATGTATCTATGTATCTATGCTCCCTCCCTCCCTCTGCATGCAGTCCACCCCGCTCCCTCAGTTCCCTTCCCAGCAGCACAATAACCCCTCCCGCTCCCTCCCTCTGCATTTAGTCCACCCGCTCCCTCTGTTCTCCATCACATGCTGAAATCAGGGTGCCCATATCCTGTATTAGCATTATCTACCCCCCCAGAGACTGAGGAACCCACTCCCAGTGTTCCAAAATAAACATGTTTTATGACCTGTACAAAAAAAGGAAGCTGCTCCGATGTCTTTTTTTAAGCCTGTAAAAAAGAAAACTGTCCCTCATCTTCCCATCCCTCTCCCTATCCCGACCCTCCCTCTGCACACCCACCTCTCCGCATCCTCCCTTACTCCATACTTACCTCCAGAAGGTTGGCTGCTGTGATCTTCTCTGGACTGGGACATGTCTGTACTCTTCAAAGTTGAACAGCACTATGAGGAATCAAGGTAAGCCTGTATAATGGCTGTCAGTGGGGGTTTCAACTTATGTTGATATCTCAGCCATTTTTAGGAATTTTGACCCCAGCATTTCAACATAGGGTTCTTGGGACCCCACCTCATGAACACTGGCACTGTCATGTCGTTACTCGGTCCCAAAAAGGTGATTTTGCAGTCGCTGTGCAGAATCACCTTTTGGGACTTATTAGCGAAATGACAGTGCCAGTGTTCATGAGAAGAGATCCCAAAAAGCCTATGTTGAAAAGTTGCTGCAAAAAAATCCCCAAAATGACTGTGTTAAGAAACGTGTGTTGCGCAGTTGCTACATATGCTCGTAACTTCACCAATTTGAATATTTTCACTCCAGACTTTCAACATTGCCATTTTTTCACACCTTCTCATGAACAGTACAGCTGTTGTTTTTCATATCCTGCCCAAAATGTGTTTTCACACCTGTGGTGCAGAATAGCATAGTCATTGTGCGAAATCACCTTTTGGGCCCAATGAACGAAATGATAGTGGCACTCTTCATGAGGTGGGGACTAAAAAAGGTCATGTTGAAAATTTGGTGAAAAAAATCCAAAAAATAGTCCAGTTACACGCAGTCATTCAAAATTTTCTACACACGTGTGTAACTTTGGTCATTTTCAATATTTTCACTCCAGCTTTTCAATATTGCCATTTTGTCACACCACCTCATAAACAGTACAGTTGTCATTGTTCACATCCTGCCCAAAATATGTTTTCACACCTGTGGCATGGAATGCCATTTTTCCATGGATTTGAAAATGTTCACGTTTGGGATTCATGAGTTGGGGTGATAAGAAGACTATGTTCAACATTTGGGATCAAAATACGAAAAAATTACGATGTTATGTCCATTCATTGCAATTTTGGTATGCATGCTCGTAACTATGGACATTTTAAACATTTGCACCCCATATTTTCAACACAGCCTTCTTATTACCCCAGCTTCTGTATTCAAATGCTGTCCAAAATATGACAGCTTGTTAAAATATAGTTCAGGCAGGCTTTTCCTCCCAACAGAAGTTTAACTAACACAATACACCCCTGCTACATAAACCATGCAAGGAAACATTTGGCATTGACAAATGCTTGTTTTAAAAGTGTGATAAGACTTTTCAGGAATGTGTAAGTATGGTCAGTAACCACACTCCTCTCTTGTATGTTTAAAGGCATGCAGCACAAACTACCTTATGCTTAACAACACACTCAAGAGGTGTGTGTTTATTGACCCATAATGAGACACACTGCCATGTCTTATTACATACTTACTGTACCAAGGCAGAAAGAGCATGTTCGATCAGTCCACATCTGACCCTCCCCCCTCACACCAGATAACACTACCCTCAGTTTGCCTCTGGTGCCAGATTGGAGTCAAAAGCAGTGCAAGCATATATAGACAGTGTCAGGCAGTTTTTATTTATTTAGCAGCATGGCGTTCACAAATGCTGAAAAGTGCTTAACCAGTGTCCATGTCTTATAACCTCACCTTCCCATTTTCAGGGGAGCAGAGAGGACAAGACCCAAGGTGAGCATGATCTCAACTAGAACTGGGAGAGCAGGGTAAAATACAATCCTAGCTGTGGGTGAGCATGGTGGCAGTGAAGCCCTTTCAAATGTGACATTATCATTTTTTTTCTTAAATAAAAGAGATTGGTTCCTGATGGCAACTCTAAAGCCCCTCTCCTAGGTGCATTCAATATTTTTGAGGCCAGCCACCATGGAAACTAGAATGAGCAACATAGTTATCTCATGAATGAGCTTAACTAAAACTATGTCAGGAACAGGCGACACAGAAGGCAGGCAAACTATTTCATTTTAAATCTCTTCCTGATAGTAAGTATATTAAACAAACATACACTATTAAAATAGTTATTGTTCTATGTTTATATAATAGCAATAAGGCTGTCACAGGGGATTGTGTTAATGTTCACTTAATTCCCCCTGTGGGCATGTGGTATGAGACACATGCCCGAGGGAGTGAATGCCTGGTTGTACCTTGACGCTTAAAAAACAACACAGAATGTATCATACTGCTAGCCACAGTGTGACTTTGTTTGTTCTGTGTGTTTGTGAATAAGCACTAAGACATGAAGAGATGTGCATTGTGCTGATCTAATTGCATGTCCTGGGGAGTAGTAAGGCATGAGACCACAGACCGAATGCCTTCTGACCCTGGAAGTGCATTACAATCAGCACAATATGCTACTCAAGTGTCATTTTGTGCTTATAAAATGGGTTTCTTTTTTAAAATGACTTGAGGAATTTAAGTAAATAAGTTCAAACTGTAAAAAAGACATGCTAAGAAGAATGCTAGGTAAAATATTTCTTCCCCCTGATGTGACTTGATGTCATATTTTTTGCTTTATGACATTTGTCCCTTTGTGATATCCATAATTGTAGTTTCTCCCCCCCTCCCGGCCCACACACAGTTACGTGTTTAAAAACAAACAAATCAATTATGTAGTGTATAATTTAGTTCCCATTTTGCTCAGTACTGCAAGAATATGTAGAGATGAGGAGGGAGCAAAGGGAGTGTGGCTCTGGCTGTGTGAACAGTAATACAGAGAGCTTACTGGCTCCGACTGTGTGAATGTGCAGAGAGAGAGAGAGAGAGAGAGAGAGAGAGAGAGAGAGCATCTCGGTGGGCAGGATGTAGCACAAGGTTGCAAATGCAGGGGAATTTATATTTTTAAAACTCTGATTTCTAGCGTTGTAGTATTTCAACTGCTAGAGGGGGGATTGCAATCACAAGAGACAAGTAGAACACTGGGTGGTCAGCCTCAAAAGTTTCACTGTAGGACTGCAGTTGGTGGTGGGTGGGAGTGAGAGTCATTTAGATATGTAAAGCAAGTGATGGGGGTGAGCTAAGATAGTGGAAAACAAAAATACACATAAGAACACATAACCTTGGAAAATGATGCCTGTATATTATGAAAGTAAGGTATGTGGATAATTTTAGGGAGGGTTTTGAACAAAACCTGGCAGCTGTTTCAATTCAAAACATTTAAAAATGGCCAAATGGATTTCATCTGGGTGCTGTGCCATGGTTGGCAATCATTTGTTTTACCCATGCATTTTGCAGATCTAATGCATAGGTAACTGCCAGTTGGGTTCCAGGTTTTTCCTAACCCATTTTGTAACTATTTTTAATGCCTCTCCAACAACCCCCACACACACACACATTTAGACACCTGAAACTAGGACTTAAATGGTCTATTCAGATGAGGAAGGTTTCAGTAAAATAAACAACTAAATAAAACCATGGAGAATGCATGTAATTATATGCCTTGTCAAAATCCATGTGTTTATGATTGCATATTCTTTTCTTTCTTAATGACTAGCAAAGAAGGAACTGAGAGAATAAAACAAACAGATTTGTCTTAGCCCCCAAGGGAACACATCCAGCTATTTACTAAGAGCCACAAGAAACTTGTTTTCAACTTTTTGTTACTATTTTAGTTACTTTTATACTGATCCCTCTGCTTGATATACAAGACATACTGTACTGTACATAGATGAAGAGACATGGAAACAATTAAGCCATCTATTTGTATATATGTTAATAGAGCTAGGAAGTATTTCCTGTTTTCCCATCTTATGGGTTTGGTAATCAGACACGATTGTTTTTACACTCTTTTTCCTGTATTATTTTATTATGTAATGTCATAAGACTTGTTTGCACATTGTATGTATGTATTCTCTGCCATCGTTTGACTACCAAATGTTGTTTTGTTGCTCATTATTATTGTCTGTAACTAAATCCTTGTTGGTGTATAAAATGTATGCATTTGTATAATCATGTATAATTCCTCTGTTATTTAATGTATGTAACTAAGGTTGCCCCTGAAAAAGGGACTTTTCATCTCAGTGGACTTACCCAGTCACCAAAATTCAAATAAATAAATAAATAATGTATTCTGTGCATATTAGTCTGCCAGGTATTTGATACACAATTTGCATGCAAAACTATAAACAGGTATACATTTGCAAACATATTTACTTTATCCCTGTTTATGAAGGTTGATGGACCCAGAGTCCCTTCTGACCATACATTATTTTGCTGCTATGTAACTAATTAATCTTTGAGATCAAAGCACAGTTTCCGTGCACGCAATTAATACCTAGTGTGTGTGATACATCGCTTTACTGTGTGAAAGGTTTAATCAAGCTAACCTTGAAACTGATTTATATACTACTTGGAGGAGACAGACTAGAAAGTATTAAAAAAAACTAATGTAATGTGTAATTCTATAATTTGCTAAGTTGCATCATTTTAAACATATGCTAAGGACTTATCAGTACTGTAATGCAAGCAAATAGTACTTAACTATGAACAGACCAATGTACAGTATTTATTGTTCAACAGTAAGAAATATCACAAAAGTATAGAAATCAAACAAGTATGACTAGGGAGATCATTCTACCATGGTAGAAGCCTTAGTCAGGGCTCATCTAAAGCATTGACTCCAGCTCTGGTCCTTGCACTACAGTATACAAAAGATATAAGCAAGTTGGGAAAGGTACAAAGGAGGGCTACTAAGATGATCAGAACTTTAAAAGGAAAATAATTGGTGCAGGGTCCCTCAGGTTCTGAAAGATCATGAAAAGATGTCTCAAACTAGGAGATGAATTGGTCTCGCTTATTGGTGATTTTAGTCCTAAGATACTGTATAAATGTCTAAATCATACATTAAATCAAGGAAACAGTACTCTGTGGTAACAGCGCATTTTTCATTCTAAAAACATAAAGCAATCCTATCATAGGAATGTAAAAAATTCCAGTTCACTGTTTGAACTCATTTAAAATGGTTCTGCTTTTTCTTAAATTTTGACAATAGGACCATTTTGGAGTGCAATAAGACATTTCAGAGTGAGAGTTGTTGGGAAGTGATGCACTCCCAGAGGACTGACGGCACTCGGCAATGCTTTATGCTTAACAACACATCCCTGTGAAAGGTGTTAATTACCCACAAAGCCCATGTTGAGAAGGCTTATAGATTACAGAATGCCCACACTTGGCCTGGCTAATTGCTTACTAGTGGTGCAATGATTCTTTTGAAAAGTGGAGCCTCCAGCACTGTTTGGGTGTATAGGATTGTGCCATGCACTTAGAAATAAGGACTGCCCCATAAAGTTGTCAGAGGCTTGATATTTCAAAATTTCTAGGAATCTGTTACCTAAACATAAAATAATAAATAGTCAAACTTCCTAATGAAGAGGTAGAGAAACATTCAGTTTGGGTAAAAAGACCATAATGGACCTAAAAACAGCCAACATCATCTTGTTAAACTTCATCTGTGAAATGATTAAAAAATGAATTTGATTGTTGTATTCAATGTAGTTGGAAAACTGGTGTCAGAGATCCAAAGTGTATAGTTCAGAATAATGCTTATAGTTCAAAGTTATTTTGGATGAGATGACCTTTCATGCAAATGCTCCTGTCAAGAATTTTGAATAATCAAATATCTGTAAATGAAATATAAGCCTATTAAAATGTGTATTTCTAATTACAGATCCAAGAGTAACTTGGGAAACAAAGCTCTGTCACATGACAGCGTGTTCATTTCAGAGTTCTTGGCAGCAGAAGACACAGGTGGTCAAGGATCTTCTCAGGAAAACATACCTAGCAAAGTGAAGGCTTTACAGGTAATCCCAAAAAAGCTTCACGTAGTTAAATCAGTGATGTCCTTATGTTTGATGGGTTAGTTCTTAGTTTTTAGCAGCCCCCCTACCCATTCTATTCATCTGACTGGGCTGTACATTGCTTAGTATTCTTGTGTAATGAGATACTATTTTGGAAGTTTCTGCCCAACAAGTGATATCCCTTTTGTGATGCTTCAACAGGACACAGTGATTGAAATCTGCAGAAAAAACATTCAGAAGACTGATCAGTGCCTGTAGGTCTGGTTATGGTCCATTATTGCTATGAGGACCTTAAAAATCTCAAGGACTGGCCAGTCAATTGATACAGCATCAGGACTATCATTTACGACATCAGTGACCCGGGTTCAGAAATGAATTGTTGGGGGTTGGCCAGGTGAGGAGGGCTCGAGCATTCCAGTGATAGCTCTCCATCCTTGGGGTGGAGGTACTCTGCTTCTTGCTGTTAGACTGTCACTGGCCACAGACCAGATGGTATCACATGCAAGCAGATCATAAGGGGGAAGGGCTGCCGTCAGGCACCATCATGAATGCATGCTAGTATGCTCATGCATGCATGTTATTGCATGCTGGCTCTCTGGGAGAAAAAGCAGAGAAAAATGCCCTTGTTCTAGCTGGCAGCTCCAACAGGCAGTGCATGACATTGCAGGCCACTCACAACCACGTGTGGTGCTGGGTAGGTGTAAACAACTGATAAGTCCATGAGAAGGTCAGTGACAGGACTGGGGGTTGCTGCAGGACCAGGGGACAGAGGAGTGGAAACGATTAGTAGAAAAAAAGAAAAGAAACCTCAGGAACTGTGGGTGCCAATGCCAGGTATGAGTTGAATTTCTTCAGCCCCCCTGTAATAAAATCAAAGAGCGAGAGTTCCCTCCAACAGTGATGGCAGTGCGAAAGACCTTTTCCTTCTGAACAAATTCGTGTGACTGTCTATTTGAAGGACCTGGCAAGGGGTGCTTTTTTAATTCAGAGTAAATCTATTGATGTGTGACTTGAATATTGGCTATTTGTGATGCAGAAGAGAATATTATCGAGTCATCAAATCACTGCTCACATTTCTACTGCTGCTTAAAACTATTCTACCACATTACATGGCACAGGTGGTACATAACAGCAGCTTTTTAGCCTCTCCCTGGGTCCAAAAAAAAAATCAACCACACAGATGGTACAGTTTAATGCCATACTATGCTGAACCACACCAATATAGACACTCCTACATTTCCAGCTACTTGTTTAAGGCTGAAAGTTGTGATCGTTCTATGATTGTGTTGATTTTAGAAAAATGGGTCAGAAAGTATAGTATCACAATGAACCGGACTGATATTTAGTAGTGGTTATTCTTACAAGTGAAACTCCAAAACTGCATCCATTAATATAACATTGCAATGCAGCGCTAAAAATAAAACCTAATCACGAGTTGGAAAAAACAACATACTGTACCTATTTTATTTCTGGGGTTATCTTTTTATTAACTTTTTTATGTATTCTTTTTGCTCTCACTATCCAGTCCCCATCAGTCTGGCTACTGCCCATTTCTGTCACAGAACCATGACCCCTTAGGGTCCCTTACTTGACCAATTGGAACCTCCCTCCATGGGTAAGGAGACTTCAAGGGTGACTTCTCCTCTCTGATAAGTCAGAATTCTTTCTTAGGGATCCCATAGGGCTGGCTGAACTGGCAGTGCGGAGCCAGACTTGCCGTGGGGAGTCATCCTGTATGGACCAGGATTATCTGCCATTTTCCCCCACTCTATGATGCTGTCTACAAATGTGCAGTGTAGTGTAGTGTACTATGCAGCAGGTGTGCACTTTGCAAAGTCAGATGTCGCCTCATACCTCTCCTGTTCCCAACTGATGGCTGTGCCTGTGTGCACCCATGTGACACTCTTACAGTGGGGATTGGTCTGCATCCCACCCCAAGGAGATGAGCATCCTATAGAACCCTGAAACTGTCCTCCCCTGCCTGCCCTCCAGCTACCCATTCTCATTCCTGAACCTAGTTCACGAGCATCTCGAGTGGCAACCCTGACGCTGCAATAAAGGGCTGACTTAAATGTTTCTTTAATTTGAAGATCCCCCCTGACCACCAATCTCAGGTTGTGAACCCTAGTATTAGCCTGACCCTGTCACTTGAATAACATAGTTGTAGACACCCTGTTATACAGAGGTATAGCGGCCACAGAAGATTCTACTCTTGGGTTGGAGCATGAAATAGAAGCAGTTAGGGTGCAACGTTCAATAGAAGATGATAAAAAGATGAGGGTCGAAGTGCAGCACAAGAAGGAAGGGAACAATGAATTATTTATTTATTTTATTTTAGAAGTTATTTATTTTAGAAGTTTTGGCTGGGAAAGGCACACTGAGCCAAATCACATTTTGAAGTGTGACCCAGGTGCAGAGTTATTCTTAATGGCCTCTATGCATTAAGGAGTGGACTGCCTACACGCTGTAGATCTCTGGCACACAAGCAACCCTAAGTCAGAATGCCGTAAACCAAGGGTCCAGTGGATCCCGGTGGTATTCATGGAAGAGATGCATGCTCCGTGCACACCAGATCCCCCAGCTGATCATGCAGCTAGATGCCATGGACAGTCTGGGGGCATGTCTGGGGACATGCCTGCACTACACTCCATGTACTAAGGTGCAGAATGCAGGCAAGGGAGGTTCATGATATGGCAGCAGGGACCCTGCCATATCTTTTGCACACCCTTCCAATAACACCCACTGGCTGCGATGGGAAAGGGAATCCCCACACCATGTTTACCCAGCCCACCGGTCTGACAGGGAGGGCTGGGAGCAGCCATTCAGCTACTTGCCTATACTTTGTAAACATGTCAGTTCTGTGCCTTCCCAGAATCCCCAGCTTGCGCTGATCAGGGGATCCACTTTGGGACCCAGTACCGGCATCTGACTGGATGCCTGCCTGTGTCTCTTGGCCCTGACAGGTGCCCTGTGGAGGCACGTGGTTGTGCATACTATACACCTCACACCTGTGTCAAATTGCACATACCCGGGACGCAATAGTGCATAGCCCCCACTGTGACTATCTCTGGGTCACACAGTATCCAAGCTGCAGTCATGGGATTTAAACCCAGGATGACTGGGTCTCCAGGTTCACAGCTTGAAGCTCTAAACTCTAAGCTATACTGCCTCCCTAATTAGGTAATTAGGGAGGAGATTAGGAAGGCATCACATTGATAAAGGGAAGCCCCATTACTGGAATGCTTCAAGTGGTTGCTTAAAACCCATTTGTTAAAGTTAGCATTTGGAACTGCCTAAACTCCTAGTTTTGCATTTTCTAGTTGTCATTTTTATCCTGACATGTTTTATGCTTAGACTGTGCTTTAGGATGTTGTGTTTTTATCTGTATAATTTGAAATTATCATTTCTGTATAGCACCCAGAGTCTTGAGGATGGGCGTCTCACAAATAAATTTCCTTGCCTTGCCAAATGGAAGGTAGTGCTGGTGGGTGATCTAAATATTGCAAACGTGGACTGGGAAATCTCAGAAGCTAGCAGTGCAAGAAGGCAGACTCTAGAGAATGTTCTGCTAAACTGCTTTCTTTTACAGTTGGTCAGAGAACTGACTAGAGAGGGGGCTACCCTTGAACTGATTCTGTCAAATGCTGAGATAGAGTAGTAGAGCTGAGGGAACCACCACAGTCCAGTGACCACATTAAAGTGTGGTTTAATAAAACACAGGAACATACAGTAGCTCTCCAGTTCAAAAACGGTGGTCCTGGACTTCAGAAGGACAGACTTCAGCAAGATGAGGAAATGCTTAAAGATAAGCTGGTAGGGGTAGAGGGAGCAGAAGGGTCAGAAACAAAATGGAATGTCATGAAGAGGGTGTAACAGAGGTGACAGTATCATGCATGAGACGGGTTGGGAAGAACAAAAAATACAAAAAGCTAATCTGGTTTTATAGAATAGTGGGAGAGAGTAAGGGCAAAAATGGTAACATTTCAGAAATACAGTGGTGAACAGAGCATGGCCAACTGGGAGAATTATCTGATAAAGTTGAAAGAGGCCAAATTATTAGTGTGAAAAAGTAAAGCAGAGAAGGAGCTGAGAACAGCGGAAGGGTGCAATGGGTAGAGACACCGTTCTTTAGGTAAATTACAAACATACGAACATATGAATGTGCCAGCAGAAACAGACCACCTGGTCTATCTAAGTCTGCTTGAGTGTGCAGCCAACACCCCTGGTTTGTGGCTGCCACCCCCCTTCCCTTTGTCATCCCACTGCCACCCCACCTCCCCCACCCTCACTCTCCCCTGTTCCCTGTCCCATGCCCTTTTGAAGCTGTTCACAGATTTACATGATACCACCCGTTCTGGTAGGGTGTTCCATTTTGCTACCACCCTCTCTGCGAAATAGTGTTTCTCATTTCCTTCCTAAATCTTCCCCCTATCCTTAGCCCGTGCCCCCATGATGAACTTCTTAGCTTAAAGACCCCATCTCTCCCATCCTTATTGATTCCCCTCAGATACTTGAATGTCTCTATCATGTCCCCTCTGTCCCTTCTATCCTCCAGGGTGTACATATTCAGGTTTCCCAGCCTGTTGTCATAGTCTCTCCCCTCCATTCCACATATCATCTTTGTTGCCCTCCTCTGCACCCCCTCCTGTAGCCTAATATCACGCTTTAGGTATGGCCTCCAAAACTGCACACAGTACTCTAAGTGTGGCCTTACCAGCGACCTGTAGAGGGGCAAGATCACCTCTCTTTGCCTGGACGAAAACCCCTTTGCTATGCACAGCATTTTGTTTGCTTTTGCAGCTGCTGTCCTGCACTGAGTAGTGTTGTTCATGGTCCCTGTTATCATTACTCCTAGGTCCTTCTCCTCCTCAGTGATCCCCAGCTTAACCCCCTCCCAGCCAGTATTCTCTCCTTGGGTTCTTCACCCCAAAGTGCATACCCTTACACTTCTTTACATTGAACCCCAGCTGCCACCTCTCTGACCACTCCTCTAGCTTACATAGGTCCCCTGCAGCTGCTTCCATCCCTCCTCTCCATCCACCACTGTTCTGATTTTAGTGTCGACAGCAAACAGACTTACCTTGCTCACCACCCCGTGTGCAATGTCTGATATGAAAAGCCCTAACAATACTGGCCCTAACACAGAGCCCTGTGGCACCCCACTCATCACCGGCCTTGGAATTGAGAGCTCCTCTCTCACCACCACCCATTGCAGCCTGCCACTCAGCCAGCTTGTAATCCAGGTCACCTTTTTTGCCCCTATCCCTACACCAGTTAGCTTCTCCCCAAGCCGCCCATGAGGCACTGAATCAAAGGCCTTGTTGAAGTTTAAGTAAAGAACATCCACCGCATGACCCTTCTCCAGCTCACCTGTCACCCAGTCATAATACTGTACAAGGTTGGTTTGACAAGACTTCCCTGAAACAAACCAATGCTGCCTCACATCCTGGAGGCCATTGTCCTCCAGGTACAACACCAGTCTTTCCTTTAGTATCGTTTCCATGATTCTGCACACTATGGAGGTGAGACTTACAGGACAATAATTGCCTGGTTCATCCCTTGGCCCGCTCTTGTGTAATGGTACTACATGTGTCATCCTCCAGTCCAGTGGCACACATCCCGACTCCAGTGTGGTGAAGTACAGATCCGCCAGCGGCTCCTCCAATACCTCCACCATTTCCCTCAGCACCCTGGGGTGGATACCATCTGGTCCTGGTGCTTTGTCTACCTTCAGTGCCCTCAGTCCCTCTAGGACTCTACTTGCCTCAATTCTACCATCTGTCACCTCCTCTCCCCTGTCCCCACCCTCCAGCCTCCACGCTGGTAGTGGCCCCTTCTTCCGTGGAACACTGAGCAAAAGTATTCATTCAGTGCTTTTGCCTGCTCCTCCCCCCTTCCATCCACTCACCACCCCTTTTTATCCTCACTATTGTCTCCTTGCACTTCCTTTTCTCCCTGATATATCTGAAAAAGTCTTTCTTCCCTCATTCATTCCCTGTGCTAATCTCAGCTCCCTCTGGGTCTTGGCTTCTCTAACTTTTCTAGTCACCTCCCTGGACCATCTTGCATATTTCTCCACATCCACTTCCTTCCCAGTCCTCCTAAACCTCTAGTGCGCCACTCATTTTTCCCTCACCACCTCCACAACCGTGCTGTTCAACCAGCATGCTTTTCTTGCTCTGCTCCTCTTACTCTGTGCCTTGGAGTAGGCTTCTGTTGGCTCTGTAACCCCCCGTTTATTAATAGTCCATTTCTGCTCCACGTCCATCTCCTGCCTTATGCCCTCCAGTTTACCTTTCAGTACCTTCCTGCATCCTCCCAAAGTCTGCCCCCCTGAAGTTTTACACCCGTGTAACTGATGTTTCTGGCTCCCCGCACATCATGATATTAAACCACACCGTTTGGTGATCGCTGCCGGCTAGTGGGTCCTCTACCTTTATTTCCCTCACTGTCTCTCCATTAGACAATACCAGATCTAAAGTGTTCTTTAACCTAGTAGGTACAGTAACCAACTGGGTCAGGAGACCCTCCTGGATCACATCCAGAAGCACTTACTCCCTAGCACTGGAGGTGACTGGAATGCTCCAGTCAACTCCCGGCAAGTTGAAATCCCCCACAATGACCACCTTCCCTTTTCTACACACCCTTTTGATTTGTCCCGCTAACTCCCTGTCAAGCACCTCAGACTGGGATGATGGCCTGTATACCACCCAAAACCTCACTTTCCTACCTCTTGAGCCTAGGAGCTACAGCCAAAATGCCTCTGTTCTCCTTTCTTCTCCCTCGTCCCTTGTGCATTTGATCCCATCCCTTATATAGACTGCCACCCCCCCCCCCACAGTCCTTCCTGTATAATTTGTATCCTGGGATTGTAAGATACCAGTCCTGGTGCTCAGTTGCCCTCGTTTCTGTGACAGCTGCAATATCCACCCTCCACACTGCTAAGAGTGCCTGTAGCTCAGCAGATATGTTTCCTAGGCTTCTTGCATTCAATGAGACCACCCTACATAATGCCCCCTTCCCTTCACTAGCCTCTATCTCCTCCCTTCTACTCCCTCCTTATTTGGCCACCCCGAGTCTTTCCCTGCTAGCCTGGGGGATAGGCTATGACTCCACTCTATCGGATACTCACCTACCTGGTGTCCAGTTGCCACCCCCTATCTAGATTAAATCCACCCTTGTCACAATATACCTCCCCAGTCCTTGCTTTAATACCTCCTTCACCTCCCCACTCAGATGCAGCCTATCCCTTGCAAACAGGTTGTTATTATCCCAGGTACTGCCCCAGCCACCCACAACTCCATACCCCTTAGTTCGACACTATTCTACCAACCATGTGTTCAACTCTCTAATACTCTCCTTTCTCACTGTGCTTGTGCAGGGTACTAGGAAGACCTTCAGAGAAGGCCACAGACTCCCCAGTCTCCTCGCACAACCTTCCCACATCCTCAGTCCTCTCCCTCGTTACCTCCACCATTTCCCCCGCAAGGTCATTTGTCCCCACATGTACCACAATGTGCATTTTTATTCCTACCC
This sequence comes from Neoceratodus forsteri, assembly GCA_016271365.2. Taxonomy (NCBI): domain Eukaryota; kingdom Metazoa; phylum Chordata; order Ceratodontiformes; family Ceratodontidae; genus Neoceratodus; species Neoceratodus forsteri. The sequence goes on along the minus strand of JADMNL010000023.1, from coordinate 122,896,111 downwards.
CTCTTTATGCACCTTAGGATTGCCTGTCCTGCCATGTCTGCCTTTAATCCTGATATGGACTCCATCCATATCCGACTGTGCCTTTCCCCCTTGCTGTCCCATCTTATCCCCTTGAGTATCGAGTCCCCCAATACCAGTACACCCCCTCCTCTTTCCTTGTGCCTGTCCTGACCCCTGTTCTCATTTTGGAGCCACTCAAGACTGTGTTTTACCATGTGCCCCAGTGTCTTCCCCATCCCTCACAATTAAGACCCCTCTCCTCCCCCTGTTTGACTGCCAACCTCCTTCTCCCTCCTCACTTCTCTGAGTATTTATCCCTCCCCCTGCCACACCATGCTCAATCTCTCCACTAGAATGCCCCTCACTCCCTCTTCTTTGTGAGTGCTATTCCTTGTGCAATCACCTCCTACATCCTCCTTCCCATGTGTTGCTAGTAAAGTAAACATGTTCCCTATCCCCTTTGCCTTACTATGTGCTTTCTCCTCCTTCCTGCCTACTGCTGCTCCTCCTCTTTTTCTATGTCCTACTAGAGTCCACCCTTCATCAGCTGGCTTCCTGTCTAGTTTGCCTCCTCCCCCCTTCACCCACTGTTCCTTCCTGTGGTGCCCCCACAATACTCTCAGATGTCAGCCCTCCTACTGACACAATCCTCCCCTCATCCCTCAAGCTCCCCAGCTCCCTGCCAAGCCATTGAACCTCTTCCTTGAGCCTCCTTAGCTTGTAGCATATTGGGCACCCTCCCAGCCTCGACAGTATATTCATCCACATTGCTGCCCCACAACCATTGCACCCAACGATTGTACCCGTGGTCCATACTACCTATACAGCCTCTCCACACTAACTATCTGTACAGCAACTAGAATTAACTAATTCTAGCCCAGCCTGTAACAGAAATTGTACCTGATATATTCCAGTTGAAGGCCCTCCACAATATCCACCTATCACACTAATCAGCAATTCGGTGTGGATGTTGTACTCCTACTTGAGACCTACCTATGTGTTTTCCATGCCCCATGGCTGCATTATTGGATAGAACTACATGAGCTGCACCTGAAGCCCCTTCCTCCAATTGCAAGTCAGGTGCTCCTCTATAAATGAGTTGTGCTCTGAGAGGGGGTGGGGAGGGTGGGATTAGGGATCACACCCGACTCTCATGAGAGTGTATCAGCCCTGTGTCTGTCCCCACTGCACCTCCAAGCACTGCAACCTCCTCTAGAGGAAGGTCACACACACACACAAACACTGTATTAAACAAGTCAGCACTCCTGTCTTAAAATCCACAGACTGCTAAAGAATTGAAAGCTTATCCAGCAACTAAAATCTGTTCCCCAACTGTTCAGCAAAAGCAGGTTCAGACAACCTCTGCCTGACCCCAGCTGTTCCTGCATTTACATAAAAAAGGAAAACTAAGGCGGCATTATCAGTTCAAAGAAGTAAGGGACATGATGGAATAGGAAGGGGAAAAGGCTGATATACTGAATGACTACTTTTGTTTAGTATTCACTATGGGGGAGGCACTACCAAAGTGTCATGTGGCCGCGAGTAGAGGGGAACGAGAAGACTGGTGTTAGAACTGGTTTCAGAAGAATGGGCTTTCAGGGACCTCAAAACCTTAAAGATGGACAAAGCACCTGATCCTGATGGATTGCACCCTAGATTGCTGAATGAGGTGGGATAGACACTGGCAGCACCATTGGCAAATCTAATTGTTCCCTGCAAACAGGGGTGGTTCCAGCAGACTGAAGTGTAGTTAAGGTGGTGCTGCTTTACAATAGTGGAGACAGAGATGATCCTAGAAATTATAGACTAGTCAGTCTAACCTCAATTGTAGGCATCATTATTAAACATCAAATAATAGAATTCCTGGAGGCAAATGGGCTGCAGGACAGGAGGCAGCACATGTTTGTAGCAAGGAGGGCTTGCCAAACTAACCTGAATAACTTTATGACTGAGTCACAAAGGCAGTGGACAGGAGCCAAGCTGTTGTTGGACTGTAAATAGTGTTTATATTGTAAATATTAATTTCTCTGTATACTGTTCATTTCTCTGTACATTGTTCTGTTTATTGCTTGTACAAGGGACATCCTTGCAAATGAGCTTGCTCAACGGATCTTATACTTCCACAATAAACTTGAACTTGAACTCAGTTGTATCTTGATTTAGCAAGACCTTTGATTCTGTTCCACACAGAAGGCTAATCAAAATACTGAGTCACCTGGGGTAGGTAACAAACTGACCAGGTAAATAGAGAACTGGCTGGGAGGAAGATGCAAAGGGTAAGCTTAGTAAAGTCATGAGTGTAATATGATAGGGATTGGTTCTGGGACTGCTACTATTTAATATCTTCATTTGCAATAAGGTGTAGGGAATCCAGAATCAGGTGTATCTCTTTGCATTAACATCTATGGCAGAGTGAACACTGAGGAGGGAGTTAAAGAAATAAAAAGAGACCTTGGGAAAATTGGAAATGTCCAGATAATAGCACCAAACGCTCAATACAAAAAGGTGCAAATTGCAGTTCATTGATAAAAAGAACCCTAAAATGAACTACAGGTTGGGAGAGAAAGGATAGTGCAGACAACTGAGGTGAGAGGCCTGGGGGTCATCATTAGTGACAGCATCATATCCACTGCACATGCAACAAAGTGAACAGTAAGGCAAACAGGATGCTGGGATATAAAGGATGGAGATTTGACAGTAGGAGGAAGGAGGCAATACTGCCCCTGTACTGGTCCTTGGTAAGGTCACACCTGGACTACTGTACATAGAAACTCAGAGTTTGTTAGCAGAAAAGGACTGCTCAGCCCATCTAGTCTGCTCAAGAAACAAGTAGTTCTGGAGTCAACACCCTAAGACAGACAGGGAATAAATAGAGACCATAGAAAAGATGGCCACCGAGATCATCCAGAGACAGCAGGGGAGGTCGTACGAGGAAAGGCTGGCAGACCTTAACATGAATATACTAGAGGCCAGGAGGGGAAGAGGGATACAGACTCTTGCATGGAATCAAAAGAGTGGACTGTGTGGAATTTTTCATGACGAATGAGGGTGTAATGACTAGAAGACATTATTGAAGTTCATCATGAAGCCAGTGCAGGACTAATAGAATAGTCTGCCTAGATTGCTGGTTGAAGCCAAGACTGTGACAGGATTTAATCTTGGGTGGGACAGATATAAGGGACTAGTGGGAGCCATAGGCAGAAGAGTGGAAGGGATACCTTGGGAAGGAGTGACATTCCACAACTAGGGCTATCAGATCTCTAAATCCAGCCTGACATTAGGCCCAGCATGGAGCTAGGCCGGGAAATGGGCAGACTGGATGGACCTCTGGAATCAACCAGCTCAGCTTTTCCGAACTGTGGACAGACTGTGCAACCCAGCTTGTCTACATGTTCGGAAAGCCTTTTTGCAATTGAAGTACGATGAACTTGCTCGATTATTTGCTAATAAGGTGGCTGATATCAGGGCGGTTCTTCAACTGGCACACTCTATGGGCATTGCTCTTGATCAGCACAAGGTCACTGCACCTCGGCTTTCTTGGAGCACCTTCAGCCGACTGGAGTTCATGGATGTCATGTGGCTCATCCAGGGTTTGCATCCTACGTGTTGTAATTTGGACCCTGGACCAACTTCCCTAATATTGGGTTTTATTGATGCCATCAGGCCAATCTTTGTGCAGATAGTCTGGTGCTCCTTGGAATCTGGAGAGTTTTCGAGCTCCCTGAAAGACGCAGTGGTGACACCACTCTTGAAAAAAGCTACCTTGGACCCAGACTGCCACACAAACTACAGACCTATCTCTAACCTTCCCTTTTTAGGGAAGATGATTGAGAAAGTAGTGGTAGCACAACTGGAGGACCATTTGACCATCCATGACATCTATGAACTGCTCCAGTCCAGTTTTCGAAAGAGACATAATACCGAGACAGCACTGGTTTCGGGTGCTCAATGATCTCCTGGTGGTTAGAGATTGGAAGAGCCGTTCCATCTTGGTTCTTCTGGATCTGTCATCAGCATTTGACACCGTGGACCATGGGGTGTTGCTTGATCACCTGAGGTACATCTGTGGACTGTCAGGTACAGTCCTCAGGTGGTTTACATCATTCCTCATGGGTAGAACACAGAGATTGGTGTCAGGGATATTTTCCTCAGGCCCTATTTCTCTGTTGTGTGGGGTCCCTCATGGTTCAGAGCTATCACCCATGTTGTTCACAGTGTACATGCTACCCCTTGGAGACATTCTAAGAAGGTATGGGCTGAGGTTTCACTGCTATGCTGACGATACCCAGCTATACCTTCTGCACCCAACCAGGTAGGAGCTCTCTCTCGGTCTTTAACAACTGTCTGAAAGAAATCTAGGAGTGGATGGACTCCAGCTGGCTGAAGCTAAACTCAGAAAAGACTGAGGTACTGGTTGTGAACCCAGGTCACCGGATGGGGGGTTGGGGGTTGGTTTGCCTTCAGGACTTTTTCTCAGTGGCATTTCACTCCTGACCTCCAAATGGGTGCGTAACCTGGGGGTAATTTTTGATGAAGGGCTAACCCTGCATTCGCAGGTGTCCGCTGTCATCAAATCTTCCTTTTATCATCTTAGGAATATCACCAGGGTTAGGCACCTCATTCCGTCTGGTGACCGTCCTACTTTGGTCCACGTCTTTGTGTCCCCATGCTTAGATTATTGCAACTCCCTCTACTTAGGGTTTCCTGGGGTGGAAATTCGCCGCCTGCAGCTGGTGCAGAACACGGCAGCCCGGCCTTTGACAGGATCTGCTCGGTCCTGTCATATTATGCCGGTGCTGCGTGAACTGCACTGGCTGCCAGTACAGTGGCAGATCACCTTTAAGGTCAGTGTACTGACTTTTAAAGCCCTACACAGACTGGGCCAGGATTACCTGAAAGTGCTCCTTGTTCCTTACTGCCCTGGACGATCACTCCACTCGGCTTATGAGGGGTTGCTAGAGATTCCAAGGGTGTGTTTGAAATCTTCTGGGGCAAGAGCATTCATGTATGCAGCCCCTACCCACTGGAATTCTCTACCCCATTGGTTATGGGAGTGCACAACTGTGGAGGAATTCAAGCATGCTTTAAAAACTTTTCTGTGGCAACAGGCATTCAGTGACTGATCTTCCTAATGATGAACGGTAAACTGTTATTTTAATTCTAATTGTACTGATGTTTTTTTTGAACTGTATTGATGTTTGACCAGTTTGTAAATTGTTAGGTGCCTTGGCTATTAGATAAGGCGCCTTATAAATAAAATTGATTATTATTATTTTCTGCCATCACAATCTGTGTTTCTTTGTTTCTGTTGAATCACCGTTAATACTTATATGTCCCAAACATGCCACCCCCCCATCTTTTGTCCTCTATTGAACACATGTTGAGATTCTGCAATCTTACTTTCTTTGTAGCAGTTCACTGCAGTCCATGTATCATGCGTGTCATCCTCCTCTATAGTATATCCTTTCTACCTTTTCACTGTCCTTCCTAAGATGGGGGTTTCAGAACTGCACATCGTTTTCCAGGTTCAGACTGACCAGCGATCATAATGATGGCAAGCAAACGGTCTGTCTATGACTTGGGAACCCCGTCTAATACATCCCAATGTCCTGTTTGCCTTACTGCAAGCTTTTTCTCACTAACTAGATAGCTTTAGGCTGATGAGTATTATGACCCCCCCAAGTCTTTGTCCTCTTAAATGTCTTCCACATTGAACTCATGAATGGTGTAGTGTACCTGTTTTTTTAAACTATATGCATTACTTTGCACTTATTGACATTGAATTTAACTGCCAGGGGTAAGACCGCTGTTTGAGCCTTTCAACATCCTTTCCCATGCTTTCCACTCCTCTGCTGAGTCCACCCTTCCACACAATTTTGTGCTGTTGGCAAATAGGCTAACCATGCTGTTAAGGCCCCTCCCTATACCACTAATAACCATGATAACTGATAATGCTACACAAAATCAGACCAAGCACCAACACCTGTAGGACAAACCTAGTGGCTCTTTTAATTTTTGAGTGTTTGCTCTTCAAGACTACTCTTTGAGTTCTACCAGTAAGTAAGCTGCCTGTCCAGTTTGTTATCTTCTCCCTGAGCTGTATTTGCCCTATTTTCTTTATGAGACTTCTAAATTGGATTGAGTTGAAGGTTTTACTAAAATCCAAGTAAATAATTTTTGCTACCTGGCTTTTTATCTACTATTTGCATTATTGTCTTAAAGAAGTCAATCATGTTAGTTTGGCACGACTGACCCATTTATAACTCATGTTGATGTGAGTCTGTTAAGATTTTGGTGGCCTAGGATTTCTAATATTTTTGTCTTTGAGTATTATTTCCATCAGTTTTCCAGTGCTGGGCATCAGACTGACAGGTCTACCGTTTCTTGGCTTATCTCTGTGCCCAGTCTTAAACAGGTGTATCACATCAGCAGTCCTCTAGTCCCCAGGTACACTCCAGAGTTTAGCAATTTGTTGAAAAGCTCTGCCCGTTGTACTTCCAATGACCCACTCATCTTCCTCAGTATCCATGGATGTATTTTATCTAGACCTGGAGGTTTTGTCACCTAAAGTCCCTTAAAATTCATCATAACTGTATCTGTCTCGCTTTAAACAACCATGGGGCAGAAAGTCAATGGTATGGGTTGCCCACCCTCTCAAGGTAGTGAGTGCCTGCAGCATATGCTTACTTTATTTATTTATTTAAAATTTATGGTAGCCTGGAAAGGCACACTGAGCTGAAGCTCATTGTCAGGTGCGACTCGAAACTTTATGTACATAGGTCAGGGATCAGAACAGGAACCCAGGTCAGTCAATTAACAAGCCACCACACATACTGTTGGTCCATTGGGCAAACCAAAAATAAGTGTTATTTGGAACCTGTAAAAATTAACGCTTGCTTGGTGCCATGGTGACTACAGTATAGGCAGGAACTGGCAGTAGTGTGCTGGTGATCATCAGAAACAGGTGCTAGCATCACCCCCAAGATATCAACATTATAGATAATGTGTGCACTCCTGAAGAGTAACTTCAGGGGAGGAGACGCAATACAATGTTAGGCCTGCCATCTTTATGGTAGTGCACCATCAAGTACTCAATAAATAACAGAAGTGTTTAAAAAATGGTTGATTGAGTTAAACTATCCCAGTGAGGAATCTGAGATGGTGCCTTTTTTTCCCATCTATCAAGTCATGCAGCTATAATGGTCTGGTAACTAATATTAACATTTTTACCATATTAAATACTATATACAGCATTTTTGCAACCATATGCAACTTACCATTTCTTAATTAATATTTTTTAGAACTTTATTACCTGTACTAACTACAGGATAATTCTGTAGTGTGGACCCACCACAATTAAGGGTACATGTCAAGACTTTCGACAATTAGGGCAATTTTTACTAATCAGAAAAACAAGTTATAATATATATATTATACATGGTTCTATCTTTGTTTTCCAACATGGAACATGACACAGTATAAACCATATCTACTGTATGTATGTATGTATGTATGTATTAATAAATGAATTATGACATTGTCCATTTGTATCACTGTATGAATAAATCAATCAGGACATCACCAAGTAAGAAATCTAAGGCCAAAAAGCCCAGCTGATTCAGCAATGAGGTGGCAGAAGCAGTGGAGGACAGTAGAGCAGCCTTCCAGAAGTACAAACATACTCAGAAGGAGGAGGATAGGGAGAATTACTCTGTTAAGTCAAGGGAGGTGAGCAGAGTGGTTACAGTGGCAAAGGCTATAAGGGAAGTACAGCTAGCACAGGGGGTAAAAACAGGTGAGAAAGCTTTCTTCTGATATATGTAAGGGAAAAGAGGAACATGAAGGATGAGATTGTCAGATTAAAAAACGAAGGGGGGTTGGGCAGAGGATAGTGAAGGGAAGTGGACATACTTAACAAGTACTTCTGTTCAGTCTTCACTAGGGAGAAAGACAGACCAGTGCCATAGGGGAAGGGGGGCTGGGACGGGGGAGGTCATGGACAGCACAATACAAGCCGACAGGTATTTAAAGGCCTAAGCTCTCTAAAGGTAGCTAACCCCCCAGGGCCAGATGGCATGCACCCAAGGGTCCTAAGGGAACTGGCAGAGGTATTGGTGGGTCCCCTGGCAGACTTGTTCAACACCTCTCTAGAGTCAGGGAACATGCCACTGTACTGGAAAACTGCACATATGGCACCTCTTCATAAAAGTGCACCATGGGATGAACCAGGGAACTGCAGGTTGGACAGCCTGACCGCAGTAGTGGGCAAGCTGATGGAGACTATCCTGAAAGAGAGATTGAAGAGCTTTTTGGAGGAAAATGGGTTCCAGGACATGAGGCAGCATGAGTTTGTGTAGGAGAGGTCCTGCCAGACTAACATAATTGACTTCTTTAACTGAGTCTCCAGGACAATAGACAAGGGCCAAGTGTTTAATGTCCTGTATCTGGACTTCAGAAAGGCCTTTAGCTCTGTGCCACATAGGAGATTGGTCAGAAAGCTGGAAGACCTGGGGGTGGAGGCTAAACTTGTTGGGTGGGTCAGACAGAAGCCAAAAGGTGGTAGTGTGGAGGGGATTCTCAAAAATTAGGCCTGTGACCAATGGGGTCCCACAGGGCTCAGTGCTCGGTTCAGTGTTGTTCAATATTTTCATAAGCGACATCACAGATGGGATCAAGGGTAACATCTGCCTGTTCGTGGATGACACAAAGCTCTGTGGGAGGGTGGACATGGAGGAGGGGAGACAGGAATTCAGGGAAGACCTGGCTGGGCTAGAGAAGTGGTCTGGCAGTTGACAACTGGGGTTTAATGCTGACAAGTGTAAAGTTATGCACTTGGGGGTGAAGAACCCAGGGAACAAGTAATGGTTGGGTGCTGTTCAGGCAACCAGGTCAATGGAAGAAAAGGAACTGGAAGTAATTATCATGAGTGACCTGAAATACTTGGCACACTGCAGGACAGCAGCAGCCAAAATAATTTGGATGTTGGGCTGCTTAGCCAGGGGAATTATCAGCAGGAAGGTGGAGGTAAGTTTGCTGCTGTACAGGTCTCTTGTGAGACTGCACCTTGAGTGCAGTGTGCAGTACTGATGCCTTTATGTTAAGAAGGACATCAGCTTGCAAGAAATGGCCCAGAGAAGGGCAACCAAGATGACCCAGGACCAGCATGATAACACCTATGATGAGAGGCTCAGGAGGCTCAACATGTACTCTCTTGAGGACAGAAGGGAAAGGGGGATATGATTGAGACCTTAAAGTTATAAACAGGTTGAGCACCAATGGGCGATGGCCTCTTTAGCCTTAGTGGGACTAAGAGCACTAGGGGCACAATCTAAAGCTGGTGGGAAGAAGATTCAAGAGGGAGATGAGGAGGCACCCTATCACCAAGAGAGTGTTGGCCAAATGGAATGAGTTGCCGGAGGAGGTGGTATCCCTAAAAACAGTGGATGGCTTCAAGAGAGGATGGAACAGGGTGAAGATGAAAGATGCAGGTGGGGGGGGGAGGAAGAGAATATCTGAGAGGGTCAAGGGGAAATAGGGAAGAGGCAGTTCCCTCTGTAAACACAAGGAGGGGAACTGCACACTCAAGCAGTCTAGAGAGACCGTAAGGCCTTTATCTGCTGGCATGTTCATATGTTTGTATGTTCGCACTAATTAGAAATTAAAACATAAACAAAGGATGCACAGACATCCCAGCAAAAACACAAGGCAAAATCTGTTATACCTCCTCAATAAAAAAGTGAAAGGTGCCCTTTGGCTCACTGATTAAAATTGCTATGAACATGGCAACAAGGCTAGCAAATTATTTATGATGTGACTCTGAAAGCAGATAGAAGATTGGTAGATTACCAAATTATGATTTTTCAAATGTAAACTTATCACCAACCCACTTGATATCATTTTAAAAATTTTATTTTAAGATGGATAATGAATCAACTCTGTTAAAGAAAGTGGAGACTTTTTATGACCACTGTAGGGTCCTACACTTACCCTGACAGACAACAAGATGCTGGAGGCACAGATTACTATGGAATAAATTAATGTTATCAAGATGCTTAAAAATGGAAAGGCCCCTGGTCTGGATGAATTTTTCTGCAGAATTCATCAAAACGTCCCAAACAGACCTTACTCCCATACTTAAGCATACTCTAAATATTTGCACAAAAGATAACTGGACTGGTGGTAGTTCAGGTGGATGTTAAAGATCTCATGGCACTTATCGAAAAGAGTAGGGGAATTTCTGGCCAAATTTCCCTCATTCACTAAAAAAAATACCACCAACAGCTTAATCTGGTTCAAGGTCAGTTGGCATTCAACTGTATCCCCCTCCCCCGGGTCGTGCCTGAAAATAGGCAGGATTTGTCTTGTGCACTTACCCGGTCAACAAAAACTAAATAAATAAATAACTTGACACTACAAACCTGGTCTGAAGCAGCTGTTATGGTTATTCACAAACAAGACAAAGATATGACAGTCAGTGATGCATACAAACCCTATCTGCTGTTAAATACTGGCATGAAAATATTTACAAAACTCCTGGCTGAGCAGCGTAATCATAATAATGAGTTCAGCTTTGAAGACACCTTCTGTTCATGCATCAAAGCACTTTATAAGAGTCCCAGGGACAAAATAAGAGTTAATGGCCTCATGTCCAGCACTTCCCATATTGAACAAGGTACCAGACAGGGTGATCCTAAAAATGGCCTCCTCTGGGGTTCTACTTTGGCCTGTGTCAGGCTCCCCACCATTCAACGTTTGCACTGCCATCATGCCCCTGTGCTGTTCTCTCTGTTAGTACATTATTGCTGTTCATTGTGCCTTGCTTTTTTTATTTGCGCTTGTGTCATGTTTACGGTACTTTCTTAGCACTTGCTTTGTACCAACCATCAATTTTGTGTATGTTTTATTGTATCTCCTATTCCCTGGGTCACACCTGGAAATGAGCCTTGACTCAGTGTGCCTTTCCTGGTTACCAGTTTTCAAAAAAATAAATAAATCCTCTTCCTCCAATCTTATTCACTATTTCAATGGAACCACTTGCAGCTGCAGTCAGACAAGCAAAAGAAATAAGTGAAATTGAGATCCAAGATGTAAGATAACAAATCTCTTTTTATTGTGATGACAGCACAGTTATTTTTCTGATAATCCCAAAATATATCTTCTACCCTTGCAATAAATTTTGTCTCATTATGGAGATATCTTGGGGTATTAAGGTGAACACAGCTAAAACCAAAATTGTATTGGTAAGTGGTGCAAAAACTAAGATGTTGGAGCCAATAATACCATTTCAGTGGATGAAAAAGTAGTTTTGATATTTATGTGTTCAAGTTTGCAAAGGCGTTACTCAACTCTGTTCTTTGAATTATGGAAAACTGCTCTTAACAGTTCTCACAACTCATCAGGATACCCTGAGTGGTGTAATCTAGGACTGGCTCACTTACTTCATCATGGTGCCACCAGCCTGATTACAATTACAACTCTCTCGGAGCGGCTCTTTAAGCGATAAAGCACTTCAGGGATGTTGGTTATACTAGGTTTACCCATGGTCGGGGCATTGGAAGGCACGAGTTGAAGCCAAGTGCCTTCAGCCTTTGACAGTAGGGTAAACCTAGTACAACCAACGTCCCTGAAGTGCCTTATTGCATATGAAATGGGCCCAGAGGCAACTTTTAGAACACAAACACTCTAAAAGTTTTCAAACCCACGAAGTTTATAATAAATGGTGCTAAATAATGTAAAATAGTCCCTACACAGATGTTTTTCACCTGTCAGTCATCTGTCTTTCTTCATATTCAGTACACTGTGTGATTGTTTACCATGGAATAGAAGAATTCAGAGCTCTGCAGTATTCCAGTAGTAGAATGCCTCCCCCCACACAAACACACTCATGGAATACATGAATTCAGAATTATTCAGAGTTCCACTGGCATATATATATATAGAGAATAATGGATGGGTAAGGGTTTGATATGAGAATTTAATGCACACCTGAGTTGTGGGATGCTATATAAACCCCGAGGGGCAAAGCCCGAGGGGTTTATCAAAGCATCCCACAACGAGGGTGTGCATTAAATTCTCATATGCAACACCCTCCTCATCTTTTATTTTTTATAATAACAGACCAGCAATTTTTCTCCAGCAGTTTGTGAGACTGTTTGGCCCCACCCACATACAGAATGTTGGCCAATGAGGCAGCAGCATAGTTTGACTGGCATGGCTCATGAATGTCATAACAACCAGCCAGTTGTTATGGAAAATATCAACCTGGTCAGTACATTGAGAGAAATTGCTGACCAGTTATTATATATATATATATACACACACACACACACACATGCACACAAACACACACACCTCAAGTAGAGCCAGAACCTCCATTTTATCTGTTGCCAGGTAAGGAGCAGAGAGTTATTCTCTGGCAAACTGGTAGGGATAGGAAGGGGAATTTTCATGGCCATCAAAAAACACCAGCAATGGAAACTCTGAATAGTCACTTGATTTTTTAAAATTTGTGTATGTGGGCCAGCCCGGTGGTGCTGAGGGCTGAGGCACTGGATGCCACACCTCGCACCACGCTGGCGACCCAGGTTAGAGAACGGACTCGGGCCACTGGGGGCTGGAAGGGAAGAGGAAGGTTTAAGCATTCTACAACTGCTCTCCTTTCTCTGGGGTGGGTATGGGTCATGCACCACGCTGCAGTGGCGACTGGCAGAGGTCAGCCACACTATAATTGCGTGCAGAGCTTCCGTGGGGGAGGCGCACGGGGGGTGTCAGCACGGATTTGCCTAGAACTCCATTGCACGTCCGGCTCTCCAGGGGGAAAAGAGCAGCAGAAAAATGGTGGAGTGATCTCACAGCTGATGGCCATGCCCTGTGCCCTTGAGTACGAGAGGCACCTTGTCCACCGGGCGGCCGACCCCTGTGGCATGGGGTGATTATCCGCGCCCCAGACCTGGCTCGGGGACATGGGTGCTGGCGGTCGGAGGTCACGGGCCCGCTCCACAGAGGGGGAGAAAATATGTAGTGATTAAAAAAAAATGTGTGTGTGTGTGTGTGTGTGTGTGTGTAAGGAGGGGCTCTTGCTTGAAGATAACACTGAATTATTTACTTACATTATTTCATTAATTTATTTATTTGGAAACAACCTTTGAGTACAAACTCTTTTACAAAGGTTCCATGTCATGAAAATAGAACAGATGATACATACAAGCATTACTTGACAAATTGATTAGGTTACAGGCAAAGTGTGTACTAGTACAATGGTTCATTAGGCAACACATAAGAAGATTACATTACCAGCAAGAGTGTACTATCAGCAAGTGAAAACCAGCATTGCAGCCCCAAAGGGCCTTGACTAGGGTTGCAGATGAAAAGGAGGAAGGCGCTTTGAAGGTATGGAGGGAAGGGGTGGGTGGAGAGAGGTGCTGTAGGACATACTGGGTGGGGGGGGTGGCATCCAGAGCAAGGAGAATGGGAGCATGGAGCAGGGAGCAAAATGTTGGAGGCAGGAGTTGAGAGTTGGATGAGACGAGGAATGTGGAAGGGAGGAATGAGATAAGGGACGACCTTGGGTGTAAGGGGGAGGGATGGGTAGAGAAAGAGGGGATCATCAGACAGAAAGGTGAGGTGTCAGCAGGGCGACCAAGTGTGTAAGGTGGAGGATTAGGTAGAGAACAGGGAGAGAGAGAGAACAGTCTCAGTTTAAGCAATCATAAATGTTCAGACTCAGAAGGTGTTGCTTAAGTTCAGTTTTAAAGGCCCGGAGATTAGTAGTGCTTAGTGCAGCTGCAGAGATCTCATTAGGCCAAAGTGGTGCTCGGTAAGAAAAAGAGCAGTCCTACGAAAAGGGACACTGAGTGGAGTCATAGCCATGCTCCTGGTGTTGCAATTAGAATTAGCTACCTTTACCAGGTCTGAGATGCAAGGAGGGGTCTGGGAGAGCATGGCCTTTCTCCCGAGAAGGCAGGTTTGGTATCTAATTCTGTTTCTAAGTGTTAGAAGGTTAGAGTGCCCATACAGAGTGCATGTATGCGTGAGGCAATCTGCATTTAGAAGTAGTTAATTTAATGGACTTTTATTTTTAGGGCCTAGTTGAAGTTTTGTATATATGAGTAAAGGTTGCCTTATTTTTTTTTTTTGTAAATATATTTTTTATTAAGTATTTTCAGCTTTTCATGGTCACAGTTCCATCCATCATTAAAAAGTAGCTTTTAGAATATTTAACAGAGGTATATTTCATTTAATAATACATAATTGGTGGTAATATCCACACAGAATTAAAGTAAGAGCATTATTTCATTCATTCGAAGCAGGTTATTCTCTCATTCTAAGCCTTCTTTGGGGCCTCCCATCCCCTTTCCCTAACATTCCATGAGTTATATGAAACCCCTTGTATCCCACTTGTGTGTAATGGAACCAGGCCTATGGGTGGATGCCCACAGATGTTGTTATCTTCATGAGGACGGATGGGGACACCCAGGGAACCCCGAAGGTGAGGCCCATCCACCCTAAGGGATGAAGTCAGGTTCTTTGGTCATGACATATAGTATCCACCTACTCCATTTCATTGTACAGAGTGCTGCTTTGAGTAAGTAATCCTTTCTGCCCTGTATATACCATTTACTATAGCTCTCCAAGATTCTATTGAGGGCACTATCCTGGTGAGCCAGCATTTAGTTATTGCCTTTTTTGCAGCAAGTAATAGTATTCCCAACAAGTGACAACTGTATGGGCCTCTTAATTCTCGGGGGAAGACATGCAACATAAAAAACTCCCCTGTCCATGGAATCCCAGGGTCCCAGATCTCCTCCAACTCTCCCTGGAGGGCCCCTATGAATGGTTGCAATTTAGGGCACAGCCAAAACACATGTGAGTGGTGGGCAACCGCTTCGCCACAGAGGCGCCAACAGGAAGCTGATGCAGCACCGCTGAAGTATGAGGTTATGGCTGGGGTGCGAAAGTACCTTATGAGAAACTGCCAGGAAAATAGGCACCAAGCATGTAAGCAGGTAAGTCTGGAGCATGTATGATAGATGGAACCCCATGTTTCTCTGGTAAGGTGGAGCCCCAGTTCTGAATTCCACCTTTCCATAGTTAAGTGAGTATTTTCTCCCAATGTTTCCACCAGTGATTTGTATAGGGTCTAGACGGCATGTGTTAGATCACTAGTTCGGAGTACCTGCAGTAGTAATTTTATCAGGTGTGGGTATCCTTCTGGGTTACGCACTGTAGTTGGGAGGATATCATAGTAATGATGTATTTGTAGGTAGAGGAAGAAATCCGAGTGCCACAGGTTAAATTCCTGTTGGATCTCGGTGAACATCTTAAACTGTGGTCCCCTGAGGAACTGTGTCAGGCTAGTAAGGTGTAAATGCCTCCAGTTACTAAAGGTGTGATCAGTCCGCATAGGGAGGAAGTCCTCCATGAGACCTACTGGGGATAATAAAACTAGGTATGGGATGAGCTGTAGGGATTTACAAATAGTGTGCCAGGCTGGATTTGGTGGATAAGCCAGAGGTTCGTTGTGCACTGTCTCGGGGTGGGGGGGGGGATTCTGGTAGAACAATGCTTGTTCCCATTCGGGTTATGTATTATTTCCTCCTCTATATCTCTCCATCAGGCCAAGGCTTTAGTCATACACTGTTGGATCAGGAATGTCATATGGGAGGCCCAACTGTATAATTTAAGATTGGGGAGTGCCAGCCCTCCCTGGGACCTAGGTAGGGTGAGAGTTTTGAGTCTAACTCTGGGACGCTTGCCAGCCCATGTAAATCTGGAGATTGCAGCGTTCCAAGTTCAGAATAGTTTCATTGGCAGGTTAATGGGGATATTTTGAAAGAGATATACCCTCAGGAGCACCACCATCCTTATCACTTCTACCCTTTGTATCAGGTTCAGGGGGAGGCTGTCCCATCTCTCTAGGGCCTGCTTCATCTGCATTAGAAAAGGGTCATAATTATAGCATATAGCATCCTCCAACTTATGAGTCAGGAAGATACCCAGGTATTTTAGTTTGTCTAGCTTCCATCGGAAGGGATACCTTTCCCTAAACCACCCCAGGGGATTAAAGTGGAAAACAAGGGCCTCGGTTTTGCTAGTATTCAGCCAATATCCTGAGCAAGTCCCAAATTCCGCCATAACGCGAAATACTGCCAGGACAGACTCCACAGGTTTAGAAAGGAAGAGAAGGACATCGTCCATGTATAGAGCTATACGGTGCTCAGTGGCGCTATCTTCACACCCATCATCACCAGGGCCATCCGTATTGCTTGCAACAATGGTTCATTAAAAATAGCAAAGAGGCCTGGGGACAGGGGGCAACCCTGCCTTGTGCTTCTATTCAAGGGGAAATAGTTTGAGTGGTGTCCAGATACCTTTACGCTCGCCTGCGGGGATTAGTATATAGCCCGAATAATGGCTATAAAGAAAGGGGGGAAGCCCATCTTATGCATGGTGGAGAAGAAAAAGGGCCAGGATACTCAGTCGAATGCCTTCTCAGCATCTAGGCTGAGAAGGGTGCTCGGAGTTCCACCAGATTGCATCTCCTGGACCAAATGTAGGGCTCTGTGTGTGTTGTCTGTAGTGGATCTAGCACTCACAAAGCCTGTCTGATCCAGGTTGTTTAAGGTTGGTAGAACTGCGTCTAGCCTCCGGGCTAAAATAGATGTAAATGCTTGTAATCTGTGTTAAGAACCAATATGGGCCTATACGTGCTGCACTGGAGAGGGTCCTTTTCGAGTTTAAGAATGAGGGAGCTTGTCACATAGGCCCAGCTGGGGTGGGGGGCATCACCCTGTGACACTTTGTTTAAAGCAGTTAGCAGAAAGGGACTTACAAACTGAGTCATGCTTTTATAGAATTCTGCCCCATACCCATCAGGCCTGGGGGCCTTCTGTGTTTTTGACCTAGCTATAGCTGCAGCCAGTTCTAGTGGGGTAATAGGGGTTATAAGAGAAGTCTGTTGGTCTTCAGAAAGCTTGGGTAGCTTCAGATTGGTCAGAAAGGTGTTAATTTGGTTGGGGTCCATCTGTTGTTCAGGAGTGTAGAGCTCTTTATAGCATTGGATAAAAGTTTGTGTAATATCCTTAAGTTTGGTTAGATGATTACCCGTGTTTGGGTCCTTAATGGCCACAATTGTAGACATCTTGCATTGCTTACGCAGACGGTAAGCCAATAGATGGGAAGCCCTTGGGCCTATCTCACCATATGTCTGTTTTAAAAACATTAAAGCCATTTCCGTCTGCTGGATGCATATGTCATCCAGTTCTTTTTTAGTTTGTTTAAGCTGGGTCAGAATTGAGGAGTCACCCTGCTGATGTGCAAGTTGGAGGAACTGCAGTGTCTGCTTGAGCCGTCTCTGCTTTTCTTGCCTTGCTTTGGTAAGCATGGTGGTGTGTTTTATTAGGTGCCCCCTGAGAACAGTTTTCAGGGTATCCCATCTAATAGACGCCGAAATGTCTGGGTCTGAATTGTCCCCAATGGTTTCCTCAATCTTTTCCCTAAGGAATGTGCCAGGTTAAACCCCCATGTAGTGCAGCATCTCTCTGCCCCCAGGAGCCAGGTGGTGACCACCGGGGCATGATCTACATGTGCTATGGCACCCATTTTAGCATCCACCAATTTACCTACATTTTCTTTTTGTGTATAGCAATGATCTATGTGGGTAAAGGTGCCATGAACTGCTGTGTAGTACGTGTATCCCCTGGCCCCAGGGTGCAGAGACCGCCACACATCCAGCCAACCCATCTCCTGAACAAATTGCCTAAAGAATTTGTGTGAGGTGGGCTACTTGCCTCTTTGAGCCCTTGTGGTGTCCAGGGAGGAGTTAGAGGCTATGTTAAAATCACCTGCTAGCAGTAGGACACCCTTGGTCATAGCGACCACCTTATCAAGTAGGAATTTAATTGTTGTAGTGTTTGCACCTGGGGGGAATTAAATGTTCGCCAATGTTACCTCCTGTTCCTGCAGCCACCCCTGTGCAATTATTAGCCTACCTTCTGGGTCTGCCCACTCCTTTACCAATCGAAATGGGGTATGAGTTGAGATCATAGCCTTCTCACAGTTGGCTGGGCTACATTCTATTTACAGTTAAACAATGCCTGTCCTGTTGAGCTAGTTGACTTTCAAATAAAGCATCTATAGAAGACACAATGAAAATATTAAAAAGGGAAAATAAACTGTTTTATTATATAGCCTCTATTAGAACCATTGCATATGTCTGTTACAACAGGTAAAGCTGATTATCTTAGATGGACGGTATTGCCTCTTTCCTTTATCGGTTGCATCAAACCAGTACAAAAAAAATATTTTTTCCCAGACTACTTTTTCTTTCTTTTATTTTACTGATCAAGCTGCCAACTAAGTTCTGGAAAGATTTGAAGTCGCTCATTTGGAAACATACTTGTAACTCATCTAAACCACACCAGATTTCTGCAGCTGTTATAGTGAGGCTTATTTGGCAAATATACCGGCCTTTTTGCATAAAACTGAAGATACTGGCTGGTATGAAATAGATACATCGAAACATATAAATTGTCAGCAGAGAAGGACTGCTAAGCCCATCCAGTCTGTTCAACTGTTCCCTGCCTGTTTTATATATGCAGACCCTATCAGGTCTCTTACAACCCTCACCCTCCCTGCCTCTATTCTGATATATTCCTATGCTTGTCCTATGCACGCTTGAATTCCCCCACCTAGTCCTAGCCTCCACCACTGTAGCTGTCAGTCTGTTCTAGTTGTCTACCATCCATTCAGTGAAGAAATATTTCCTCACATCTCTCCTGAACTCCTCCCTGCCAGCTTCATCACATGTGCCCATGTCCTGGTGCTCATCCTTATTTGTACAAATCTTGCCTCCTGCACCCTGTTCACACCTTCGAGGTACTTGCAGGTATTGATCATGTCACCTCTTGCTCTCCTCATAGGGCTTCTCTTGAAAATCCTGCATCATTTTGATTGCCCTCTTCTGGACCCTTTCTACCTTGTCTATATACTTTCTGTGATACAGTCTCCATAACTGGAGACAGCATTCCAGATGCGGCACACTAGGGGGTGATACAGTGGCAGCACCACCTCCCTCCTCCTGCTGGAGATGCCTCTCCCTATGCATCAGAGTCCCACTAGCCCTGCCCACAGCCTTGTCACACTGTGCTGCTACCTTGAGGTCTTCTGATATAATAACTCCAAGGTCATTTTTCTTTCTAGTGACTTTCAGTACCTCCCTGCATCATCCTGTACTCAGCACCAGAGTTTCTATGACCTAGGTGCATAATTTTGTACTTTTTGGGATTGAACACCAATTGCCATGTCTTGAACCACTCCTCAAGTTTCCCTAGATCCCTGTGTATTTTCTACAGCCCCTCCTGAGTATCTATCCTATTGCAAATTTTGGAGTCATCTGCAAAAAGTTATGCCTTCCTCTCCAGTTCTTCTGTGATGTCCCCTATTAAAGACATTCAAAAGGACTGGTGGCAGTATGAATCCTGAGGAACTTGGCTGGTCACTCTCCTTTCCTTAGAGTTTGTGCCATTAACCCTCATCCTTTGTCTTCTATCTGTTAACCAGTTCCAAACCCAGTTTACCAATTTGGACCCCATCCCTAGGCTGATCAGCATCCTAATCAGCTTTCTGTGTGGTACAGTGTTGAATGCTTTGCTGAAGTCCAGATAGGCTATGTCCACTGCCCTCCCCTGATCTATTTCTTTTTTTCTTTTTTACCCCTTGGCCAGTCTGACTGCTCACTCCTTCAGGCAGCCAAGTCTCTCGCCCTCCACCACTCTCCCCACTTCGCCATCCACTGCCCCTGCTGCCTGACTGACCCAACATATCCCTTCATCGGGGGGAGCCCCCTGCTCATGGTGGACAACCAGGAGGGGAGATTGAGGTGCCCTTTGGCACTTCCTTGCAACTCTGTTAGGCGGCGAAGGTGCAGCTCGGGGGCTACTCAGCTTTGTGGGCAGAGGAGGTGGGCCGCCATCATCCGGCCAGCACAGGTGGCCATTTTTTCCCTTTTCCCCCACCCCTTAGGTCACACCCAATGGCATACTCACTTCGTCATGCGGCATGTAGTCACCCACCTTGCAAAGCGTGATGCCGAATCTAGCCACAAGGAGCCACCAAAGGGTGATGCAATCCTAACCCTCACCCCCCAGGAGGAGAGCCTCCAGAGGATGCTCTTTGTCCCTCCCTGCCGGCCTCCACTCCTGATGTCCTGGGCTCAGACGCGAACCAAGATCGCTAGCATGCCAGGCGAACCTCTATTGCTCTGCGCCATGGGGCCGGTGGTCTATTTCTCTAGTGAGTGGGACTTGCAGTCCTTATCTGCCATCACATTCTATGTTTCTATGTATGTTTCTATGTTTCATGTCACCCCATTGGAGAAATCTATTAGATTAATTTGGCATGGCCTTCCTCCTGTGAATCTGTGCTGCCTGTGGTCTGCAGCCCATCAGATTCTCGATGCTCAACCAACCTCACTTTTAGCAGGGCTTCCATTAATTTCCCCAACACTAAAGTTAGACTGATTGGTCAGTAATTGCAAGCCTCCTCCCTGCTACTGCTCTTATGTAAAGGGAACACATCAGCCCTTCTCCAGTCTTCTTTAACCACACTTGTTTCCAGTGAGCTATTGAACAAGTTTTGTCTATGGGGCAGATAGCACCTCCCTGAGCTGTTTCACTACCCTGGGTACATGTTGCTCTTAGATGTGGTACTTTATCAAAGCAGCACTGCAGTACCGTTCTTAATAAAAAGACACATTTCAGCCAAAACATTGAGCATTTCTTGTTATCCTGCTTTTGTGGTTGGCATTCTAACTGTTTATGTATGGATTTAATGAAAATGAGTCACCTTTTGCACTTTAAAATTAACTGGGGATATCTCTTTTGCTGTGCAGCTGTGCTGCTGGGGTTTTCCTATTCACATTTTATATCTGAAGCAGAGATACTATGGAGTTGTGCAGAACCACAAAGTGGTTGGCCTTTAGATTGCAAAGGCAGGCAGCAAGAGCATGTATTGCTCAGATACAGCCTTCCATAACAGGAACATGATCATGAAAACTACCCAAAATTCAGCTGCATTCAAACAGTACAATAACCCCATGTGTAGCCCCCACAAGGAAACGAGGAAGAAAGACAGACCGCATACCTTTCTGTCATACAACTCCACCAGATAACACCAAAATAGGCAACCCCTCCAGGCCCCAGTCACAGAACTGGAAGTTCGAACAGCATTAAAAAGAAGTTTAATCAATGCCCTGGTATGGATGAGTATGGCTCTGAGTTCTACAAACAATTCAGGGATCTATTAGGCTCTGTTCTTGGTAGAGTGTTAGTGGAATTTGGGGAAGGGGGTCACCTGCCTTCTTCATGGTGCTATGCCACTATATCTGTGCTCCCAAAAGAGGGAAAACACTCAGCACAATGCAGTTCCTACCCCCCGATATCTATACTTAATATGGATTACAAACTGTTCATGGCCACTATAGCAACCAAATTAAAAACTGTGTTGCTGCATATTATCTTACCAGATCAAATGGGCTTCATCCAATCTCATCAGGCTCTAGGTAGTGTCAGACGCACCATGCTGTGTTATTGGAAGCATAAAATAAAAGCCTTTTTAATGAGTTTGGATGCAGGAAAAGCTTCTGATTAGGTGGTGTGAAGCTTTCTCTATCAGGTTTTGGCTAAACTCAGCACTCAGGTGATGTATATCCAAAGCATTGCTAAATTGTATCATTCTCCAAGAGCATATACAGTATAATAACAAATGGCAGAATTTCTAAACCCATAGAACTGTTCAGGGACATGGGTACCCCCTTCCCCCTCCTGTTTACATTATACACACCATGGGCCCTATGCACTAATGGGTGGGAAATACATGCCAGAGGTACGTATCCCACCCGCATAGCTTCACACCTTCGTACAGTTGTGCATCAACCCTTATTCACTAACGGCCGCCACCTGTCTGGAGTACCGCTGCCCCCGTGCACAGGTCCATGCAGGGCAGCCGTAGGCAGAGTCACAGACCAAGAAGGGCATCCAGTTAGATGCTGACATGGGTCCCACAGTAGATCCCTTGCATGTTACAGTGCAGGTCTGGGTGAGTGAAAGATGACCACATGCACCTAGACCCACGCAGTGTGGCCCTGTCATCCTGAGGACCCCCCGCGCACCTGCCTAAACTGCAAGGCACCCTCCTGGCACACAGACACACTACTGGCATTGGAAACCTACCCCATCCCACAGGCTGCCCCCAGCACAGATGTGTCCCGACCCCACTGTTACACACCACCCAAGACCCCGACCCCATATCCGGCGCCCACACACATACACACACACACACACACACACACATATCCACACACATACACACGTGTCCCATTGCTGACAGGCCACGGGCCACACCGGGTACCCTCACCCCCACATTGGCGGTGAGTGTACCCTCCACCCACCACTGTGGCATCAAAAACCCTCCCCTCCACCCAGTACCATCCCATCGGTGCTGTAGCCAGAAATGGCCAGCAGGGCAGCCCTCCTCACACCTCCTCGGCCACCAACCATCCAAGTGATGCTGAGAGCATGCTGCCTATTTATAGGGGTGCACTCCCAGCATCATTTGGATGACCGTTGGCTGAGCAGGTGTGAGGAAGGCTGTGCTGCTGGCTGTTTCTGGCCACAGCACCAACAGTACAGTACGGGGGCAAGGGGGGAGGTTGTCAGTGCCACGGTGGGTGGGTAGGAGGGGTCAGGCAGATCAGCTGACCGGTACAGGGCTCCACTGGGGGGACCACAATGCTGGGTCTGGCAAGGGGATGCCATGTGTTGGGATGGGGGGACACTGGACCTTATGAGAGTGGGGTAGACATGTGTTGGGGTTGTTTGGAGGGCAGGGACTAGGAGGACAGGTGCAGCACCTGGGTGTGGAGCCATGATAGGGGACCACATGTACCATGTTGTGCGGGCACTCACCTGATCAGCTGCCATAGCCCTCCCCATCTGCCTTGTGGGCTGGGGTGGCATGGAGGGTTACTTCCCAGTCCTGCCACATTCAGCAGTTGCAGTCTGTGGGAGTGCGCAGTGGATAATGGCAGGGTCCCAGCTGCTGTAATCTGCTCTGCACTACACCCCCCTGCAGACAGCACTGTGTGCCTCTGTGACTGGCACATAATGCTGCCATGCCCCTGGCCCACCCCCGGTGCATTGCTATCTGCGCAGCTGGGGGATCAGGTGCGTAACAGTTATGTGTCCCATTAGTAACTGCCGCATGGACCCCGCTCTGAGGCAGTCATGTGTAATGAGGCCAACATGCCCAGTTTGCATGGAGCATTGGCATCATGCATAACACACAGTCACTGTTGCAATGGATCAGGCAGAAGCTGCAGCTGAGTGGGAATCCATCTGGGGAGGGGGGCCAGAAGGGAGCCCTTTACACAGAAGATGTGCTGCTATACTTGTCTGATCTGCACTTGAACACAGCTACAGTGCCAGCACAAACAAGCAAGGGTAGCAGGATTTGTATATTTTTAGCAGCTTTTTCCTGATTACTGTTTTTATTTTCTCTTTACTGGGGCCAGGGAAGTAGGTCAGAGCCAGAATCCAAACAGAAGGAAGAGAGTGGGGCTAACCAGATGGACAGCCAATGAGGAGCCAGAGAGGGGATATTTAAACAGTTACTGACACCCTTGGGTCAGGCAACTCATGGCAATGAGCCACCAGCCCAAGGACCCAAATTACCCACACTTCAAATCTTTCAATATAGCCATTCTTAAGCAATTCACATAACACCACCTGCGATCACTCTGATCACTCTTCCGACCTCCCTTCCCAAAAGACGCTCTCATCCCACCACAACCCCACCCCCAAAAACAGTACCCCAATGACACTAAGTGGAGAAGGGGTTGCAGGGCTACCAACAGCCACAGAATGCTACCAACAGCCATAGAATGCAATCTGGAGCAGAGACACCCTCCAAACATATGTACCCCATAGGCACCCACACACGTCAAGAGGGATACATAAATGTAATACTACCCCCTTAACGTGTATATGTACCTGTAAAGCAAACCACAAAAAATGGAAGATAGGCCACATACAGGATATCATATCTCAGTGCTATTGTTTATGAAACTCACTTCAAATATTTTGGCACAAGTGGGGAACACCTTGACAAAAGCAACTCTAACAGCATGGTTAGAGAGATTAAAAAGCTATGATCACCCAAACTCTCTCAACAATAGTATCCTGCTTTTAGGCCATCAATGTTATATCACAGATTCCAGCTATTGAGAGACAAGGGGTTAGGATAACTGGGTCAGTTCCATTGTAATGGCCACATTTACACCTTAGTTCAGTTCTTTTTATTTGTTTTTTTTTTATATTTTCTTTTTATTAGTTGTTGGTTATTTTTTACTGTAGAGTTAGGTACTTGTTTTCATAAGAGATCATGTTACAAGCATAGATCTTACTTCATTGAACCATTCTTCATTAATGTACCACACTTTAGTATTGGATTAGGGTAAGGAGACTTCCATTTTATCTACCTAGAAAACCCTCCTTTAGGTCTTGGCTGTCTTCCCCTATCTCCCTCTTTGCATTTTTCTGGGTTTCCTCTTATATTTGAAACATCTGACAAAACATATAGTTAACCTCAAAATACATCATCCATTTCTTTTTGTGTACTATATAGTACCCATGGCCTCCAAAAAGGTTCTATTAAGAGATGCTTCTTATGAATTTTAGCTGTTAAAATTTCCATCTGATAAATATCCATTACAAGCCTCCTCCAATCATGTACCGATGGGATAGCTGGAGAGTACCATCTTTTTGTTATAGCTTTTTTAGCTGCTAATATAAGAATCGGTAAAAGAGTTCGATGCCATGAGGGGCTATGATCAGGGTAAATTGAAAGTAGGACTAGCTCTGCTGTCAGTTCCGCTGTCTCCCCCAGACATTCTGAGATTTCTTTTTGTAATGTAAACCAATATGGCATTAATAGGGGACATGACCAAAAGACATGTCCTTGATTGGCTAATTTACAATGACACTTTCTCCAGCAATCCCCTGACGGTTGAGATTGGTATTTGGCTTGCACTGCTGGAGTGCGAAAGAAGCGGCTTCTACACTTCCGTGCAAATTCACGCCATCTGGTTGCATGAGTGATTTTGTAAGCTTGGGTTGATGTCTGGAGCCATTCCTGCTCCTGTATGTCCAACTCCTGGTCTCTATTCCAACTCTTCAGTATTGAAATAGTAGAATCTTTCATTCCTTCCATTAAAATTTTATAAAGAAACCCTATCTGGTGGGGTCAAAGTTTGCCTTTAACATGGTCTTCATAATATCGCCAAGCCAAAGGGAGGGGGGCAGGTAACTTAGTCACTGCCTCTCTTTGCTGCAATAGATAATTCCTGACCTGGCTGTATCTGAAGACATCTCTTGCCGGTAAACTAAATTTAATCTGAAGTGTTTCAAATGGAATAACCCCTGTTTGAGATAAAAACTGTCTGCAGAATTGTAGCCCTACCTGTCTCCAACTGGAGAATGTATGGTCTAGAAGTGCTGGCAAGAACTGGGAATCTTCAGAGATCAAGGTATAATAAAAAAATAGCTCTCTAAAGGGCTTACGTCTTTTAACTTTATACCATATTTTTAATATATGGGCTGTGTATCCCGTAAAATCCTGAAATCGGGGCGGGTTTGCTATCGAGGCCATAGTGATCCTTATGATATCATACAAGTCATTTATTGCAAACTCCAAGTCCTTCCAAGGAGAATGGTAAGTTGTTACAAGCCACAATGAAAGGATCCTCAGAAGGGATGCCTGAGCGTATAATCTTAAATTCAGTAAGTTTACTCCACCCGAGGAACCCGGGAGTTGGAGAAGTGAGAGCCTTATTCTAGGTCTTTGGCCGCCCCAAATAAAGTTTGAGATAAGCCTGTCCCATGACTTAAAGTAAAAGTTTGCTGGAAGGGTGGGTAAGTTCTGGAAAAGATATAATAGCTTAGGAAGGAATATCATTCGAATCGTCTCAATTCTCTGAAAGAAGGAGAGTGGCAGTAATGACCATGATAACAAATCTTTTTGCATCTGGGCAGACAGGGGTTCATAGTTCAATAGTTCTAGCATCTCTAAATTTTTAGGGTTTGTTATACCAAGATATTTAAATTTCATTTTATGCCATTTAATAGGATATCTATTCTTTAAATCTTGAGTTGGGGTAAAAAAACAAGGGATCAGGTCTGTTTTAGATATGTTTAATTGAAAACCCGCTATTTCTCTATAATTCTCTAATGTTTGCCAAAGGGCCAGTAAAGACTTCTCTGGGGAAAGGGCAGTTATCAGAATGTCATCTGCGAATAATGCTATCTTGTATTCTCTTTGACCTACAGAGACCCCCTCTATTTCCTTATTTTTTCTAATCATTTCGGCCAGCGGTTCTAGATAGATGGCAAATAGTAACGGTGATAATGGACATCCCTGTCTTGTACCCCTCTGAATTTGGATCGGTTGGGTCAATAGACCATTCACCTGAATATAGGCTTTAGCCTGCCCATATAAATTTTTTATACAATTGATGACAGTTTCAGGAAAAGAGAAGTTTGACAGGGCGGTCCACAAATATTCCCAGCTTACCCTGTTGAACGCTTTATCCGCGTCTAAACTGAGAATGGTGGAGGGGATTTTCCTAGTATTTATATATTCCAGGAGGAGTGCAAGGCGCCATAGATTGTCAGAGGTGTTTCTTTGTTTTATAAAGCCCGAATGATCTTGATGTATTAATGCCATAAGGATTGATTCAAGTCTTTTAGCCCAGATGCCTGTGAATATTTTATAGTCTACATTTAAAATCGATATGGGCCGGTATGATGAAGGGAGAGAGGGGTCTTTGTCTGGTTTTAGGATTGGGGATATGATTGCATAGTTCCAAGGGGGGGGTTCCCTCTCTTTACTTCTCTGAACATTAATAATAGACTTGGGAGGAGTTGAGGGTAGAAGGTCTTATACCACTCCGAACTAAATCCATCAGGGCCTGGACGTTTTAGGGGTTTTAGTTGTCTTATTTTATGCTGGATTTCCTCCTGACTTATCGGGTATTCCAGTTTTCTCTTCATTGAGTCTGTCAACTTGGGTAGCATAAGAGTTTTAAAAAGTCTGCTGTTCGCTCTCTGAATCTGGGTGGGAGGGGGCGGTATAGAGATTTTCAGAGAATTGTTGAAATGTTCTGTTTTATATGTTCCTTTATAGGAGAGGATGTTTGTAGATGGGGATTTTATTTTTAAAATTGTGGATGCCCTCTTTCTAGCCCTTAATTTTCTTGCTAGAAGTTTAGCTCCCTCGCCCACCTTTTGTATGAAGATTGACGGAGATAAGCCAGGCTCTGTAGAGTCTTATAGTCCATTATTTCTTGGATATCTTGCTTTAAGGCCTTCATCTTAGTTGCAATAACTTTATCACCCTCCCTGTATAATAGTTGGTATGATGATAATAATTCTATTAGAGATTTCAACCTTGTTTGTATTTTTTTTGTTTATAGGATGCATATGACAAGATTTCACCGCGAAGAACCGCCTTCAGGGTATCCCATTGGATTGTGAAGGATATCTCGGGAGTTTTGTTATCCTGAATTATTTGAGGCATACGTTTTGTAAAATGTTCTACGAATTTTTGGTCTTGTAGTAAAGAATTATTCAGTCTCCACAATTTTATTTTTTTCTGCTTACCCAAGTTGACTTTAAGAATTAAAGGGTTGTGATCAGATAGAACTCTGGGGTCTAATTGAATATCCTGTACAACGGAGAGATGTTCTCCAGTAATAAAAAAGTAATCAAGTCTGGAGTAAGTTTTATGCCTCCCCGAATAGAAGGTAAATCCTGGGTTAGAAGGGAAAATCTTTCTCCATACATCTTCTATTCCCATAAAGGCAAAGTTATCTTTTAAATGTTTTGTTGCCTTGGATAGCCTAAGTGGGTTTGGGTTAGATGAGTCTAAATGAGGATGGAAAGTTATATTAAAATCGCCCCCCATTATAAGAATTCCTTTAAGCTTATCAACAACCATTTGTAAAAACATCTTTACTACTGACAGTGGGGTTTGGGGTGGAAGGTACGTGTTGTAACTGTTTGAGAAAAAAGGACACCTGTTATAATCACATAACGTCCATGGGGATCTATATAGGTATTCTGTACTTCTATCGGGGTTGAGGTGGGAATTAAAATGGCAGTACCCCTTTTATGGCCACTTGATTTGGACGCTGCATATACTTGATATCAACCCCCCCAGTGTAATTTTGAGTGTTCCATAGCAGAGAGATGTGTTTCCTGAAGAAAATAGATATCTGCCCCTTGTCTGCCCAGATGTCGCATTACTCTATACCTCTTAATAGGGGAATGTAGCCCATTTATATTCTGAGAGTAAATTTTAACTGGTATGTCAACCATTGGCCCAATGAGTATAGCCTTTATCTGTAGTTTTGGTGCGGTTTCGGAGGGTGGAGAACAGAGGAAGCACAACCTTTTCTTTAGGAAATTTCTCTTCTCTAGTCAAGTGCCGAAATAAGCTTGCTTCCTTTTGCCCAAGTATTATTACAGTTTTGCTTCCCTTTTTTTTTTTTCTCGTCCCTCCTAGGCTCGACACCAAAGTTGGAAGTCTCTGTCCCATTTTACTTAGTATAATACCAACAATTTTTTTCAATAGTAAAACAAATAAACATATATACTATGTCATTACTAAGCCTATGGCTTCAAAATACCTAACAAAGGCAACTATATACAAATGGTCTTCCACTAATGGGGGAGATATTTTCATCTCCGTCCCGGGTCCCAAGGAGAAAAAAAAGGATGGAGATAGGGAAAGGTAGAAATACCTATCTCTCTTTTATCTTCTGGGTAAGCGGGGGATGCTCCACAAAAGTGGATCTATACCCACTTGAGAGGGAACTCCCTCTCCCAAGGCTAGTTTCTATCAATCACTAGCGCTTATATGGTGGGACTGGGTGTTAGCCTGTACCAAGCATTTTCTGTCTTTCTTTTCAAAAGGTAGGGGCTCCCTTCACTCCGCTGTGTTTAATCCATACTCAGAGAGCAGGGAGAGAAGAAGGGAAACCCCCACCCCTTATTTGTTATTCTCCTCTCTCTTCCCATTTCTCTCCTTATCCTTTCTCCCTCCCTTCCCACCTTATCCCTCCCTCTCCTTCCCCTCCCCTCCCTCCACTTGCATGTTGTCCTCTTTCCTTGTAAAGTCACTTAGGTATTGAAATATTCTGGTCTCCGCCTTTGAAAGCCAGGTTGTTCTTCCATTCTTCCCTGTTCCAGAAGGATTTCTGGATTATGGTTTCATAAGAATGTACACAGAGATTAAAGAATCAAAAGTTTGAAAAAGAAGATAACTATGTCTCTGTACTCGGTTGTCCTGTGTAAATATTAAATTATAACTTGTTAATTCTCCAGGTACTGTTCTTATTTTGCTTCTAGTCGAGTGGGGTAGACTCCCCCCAACAGTGGAGAAGGGGAGGGCTCAGGAAGAAAAACAACAGATAACTCCACAGTCTAAAGGAAGGCCAGAATAGGGCGAACATTCTCCTACTTCATACTTTGCAGTTTTCTTGTTTCTCTGGTTCTTTTAATGGCCATTTAACTGTATCTCCTGGTGTCAGTCTCACTTCAATCAGTCTTTCCATTTTAAAACTGCCTTTTATTTCTTCCTTCCTTGTCTAACCCTTCGCCTCTCCTCCTCCCCCTCCAAGCACTCCTCTGTTTAATAGAATGTTAACTGAAGTTCTCAAGAGGGTTGTAAAGTGGGGTTTCTCAATACCCTTATCTTGTCTAGTAAGGTCTGTAAACCTCGCTCAGCACTGACCACTCCACTCATCTCTCGTGTGGGAGAACCCGATTATAATTGTAAGCTCTTTATTTGTAGCTTTGGGTCAGCTTTAGGGATTATGCCCCTCTGAATTAAGTCACTTTTTGCCACTGGTGCTGAATTATATGTAATAGGGCCGTTTTGTAATAGTACTGTTAATTTCGCAGGATAGGGAGTCCGGAATCTTATGTTTGAAGCTCGCAGTAGAGGGAACAGAGATGAATATTCTCGTCTTAGGTGTTGTGTGGCTGGTGCATAGTCATTGTCAAATATAATTCGGTGTTTCCCCAACATAACTTTTTTCTTGGGCCACGCCTTAGAAAGGATTTGGTCTTTCTGATAGAAACTGTTAAATCTGATTATAAAGGACTTGGGTCTAGCATCAGGTTTTGATGGACGAAGTCCCAATGTGCGATGAGCCCTTTCTATATCTATCTGCATTTCTGGGCCCAGATCCAGGGTCAGGCGTAGAAAGTAATCCGCAAAAGCCACAGGATCATTTCCCTCTTCTCTCTCTGGTATGCCATATAAACGAATGTTTTTCCTTCTTCCTCTGTTTTCCATATCTTCTTGTCGCATTGATTGATATAGCTGTTCCTCTACGATTGTATGTATCACTTTCTCTAATTTGCCTATTTTACTCGGGTTCTCTGCTGTCTGCATCTCTGTCTCGCTTACTCTACTCTGGAGCTCTCCCAAATCAGTGCGTATCTCTTTTAAAGCGTCTCTCATTTCTGTTCGAAATTCGGGAATAGCTTGCAGTATTGTTTTGGTAGATACATTATCTGATGATGATTTCTTTTTATTATTGTGATTATTATCTCCTCTTTTCCCACGTTTCAGTTCTGGTGGTTGGGAAAATATAGAGGTAGATTCAGTGTCTAGCAGGCCACTTTCGTCGGTATCCTGGAGCTCCTGTAGTGGGTGGAAGCGGTTTTTCTCCAAGCATGTCATTTCCTCTTTTGGCGTCCTTTTTAAAAGTCATAGATTTCTTCTTCGATCGAGTCTTCTTAGGTAATGACTTTCAATTGACTTTGTTTATTTAGTTGAGGAAAAACTGCTGTTCTGGGTTGAGGTTTTAGAGGAGCCCGAGCCCTAGCATGTTCACGCCGCCATGTCCCAACCGGAAGTCCAGTTCTTTTTATTTGTTTGACTTAAGTCATTACAAATTTTTGGTTAAAAATCCACAAAACACCATCACACAATTTGAACATACTATCAATATCAAATCCATAACAGCATATTTCCTATCCTGTCCATATCAATCACTATCAATCACTAATGAATAATAACATTTTACTATTCTTTACCTAATTATCCTAATTTAAATTCTCTAAACTCTATAAATAGTGAAAACTTAGCTAGGCCCTTCTACATTACTTTAGAAAATCAGCCACTTACCTATTCAGTTTCAGTTGCAATATTTTGTCACTTTAATCTAAAAATAGAGACAGTCTTATACTTACATATTAATAACCTTAATCCACTTAGTAGTTACAGCTGCTATCAATCCTGTGCTATTTATCTTGTACTGTAACATACTCTGATATTATACACTCCGATATCTGCTTCTATGTCCATACTGAGGATTCATCCTACATCCTAGAACTTATACTACAAAATGCCCAGAATACATTAAAGGAGACTTAATACACATCCATTTGCCGCTAAAACCACGATTATCAATCCATTATTTTTCTGAGGCTTACCTAGTTTAGGAACATTTGGTGTAATACCCTGGGTCTACTATATGGTAAACCAAGGTACGCTTAATGGGTTAGTTCACTGGTGTGTTGAAATCCCCATTTGAGGCAAACCATTTAGACCCCTTCCCAATTTGTCCCTTCTGGGCAGGTTTCCCAGAGAGGCTTCAATTGAGTCTTTTATGGTGCTAAGCCTCAGTCTTTTAGAAAATCAAACGCCAAGCAACACGGACATGTGTCCTTTACCTGTCTGCATAATTTGCTTCCATAACACTAGTTATTCTCAAAAATTTCTGGTTAAACATATTCTGGTCAGCAACTTTTGGTGTCCATCAAAGTCACCCCACCTACTCCAGGCAAAATTAAACACAACCTGGGTGTACTCAAACTAGCCCCGTAAGAACAGCCATTATAACAAACAAACAATCAAAGTAACTAAGTATCTGACTTACCAATCGCACCCAAACACATATAAAATCTATAATCGCTCATGCCTAAATAATACCTATCCAAAATCATATGCAACATTTTGTCACTTTGATAAAAATATAACAAAAATAAAAACAGCCTTCATAAAATCCTATGAGGCATTCTAGTCATACTTAGTGAGTTTTTCTTTTTATGTTGGTGTGCTTGCACAGCCAACATCTTGCAGCAGTGCAGCTTTGGAGGCACAGTCGCTGTTGGGAGAATGCAGGGCACGCACCAGTAGGTGCATACCTCATCCCCCAATCAGCCTGCATGCCGGCACCACACCATGCATACATAATGTGGCGAGCATATCTAAGAAAAGGTCTGCTGCAATCCGAGCAAAGCTCGTCAGATGCAGCGAACCTTCCCTGGACATGCTCGCCGACATTATGAGCATGGTGGCACAGAGGCCGATAAACTGCCAACTTCGGGGTGCCCTATCCCCCTGTCGGTTAACCCTGCCCCTCTCTACTGCCGACGGGGAGCCCTCTCCCCATCGGCATAAATCATCTATCCCACCATTTGTTATATGCCAAGGGGTTGGCCAATCCTCCTCAGCTCTAACCCCCCTTTACTTGTGTTCCAATGGGGGAGCCGACTCCCCATCAGCATAAAGAACCCTCCCATTGTTAAATACCAAGGGCGTGCCCAATCCCACTCGGGTTGGCACCCCCCCACTTTCTTTGTGTGCCGATGGGGGTGCCCAATCCCCGGTTGGCTACAGACCCCCCAAACAGTTAGGTGGCATGCTGGGAGCCCACCCCAGTGTGCCAAATCCCCTAAAACAAAAAAAACTGTCCCACAATGTTTTTTTGTGTTGTTTTTCACCTGTAAAATGAAAATGGTCCTTCGTAGTCTCCCTGCCCCCCACCCACACCCACACCCACCCTCTGTGCACCCTGCCTCCCAGACCCCCAGCCCATGCTTACCTCCGGAGTCCAGCGCGAAGATCTTCGGTGGACCGGGAACATGTCTGCACTCTTCAAAGCCGACCGCGCACTGAGGAAATGTCGGTAAGCTATATAATGGAATAAATAGGAATTTTTCAACTTTGCTGCATATCTCAGGCATTTTTGGGAATTTTGGCCACAAATTTTCAACATGGGGTTTTTGGGACCCCTCCTCATGAATTATTGCACTGTCACGGCGTTATTCGGTCCCGAAAGGTGGTTTCGCAGTCACTGCGTGGAATCACCTTTTGGGACTGAGTAATGAAATGACAGTGCCACTGTTCATGAGGGCGGCTCTCAAAAAGCCTATGTTGCAAATTTGGTGGGAAAAATTCAAAAAATGACTGTTTTATGAGCGTGCGTTGCACAGTTGCTATGCACGCTCATAAGTTAGCGAATTCATAATATTTTCACTCCAGATTCTCAACATTGGCATTTTACCACAATTTCTTGTGAACCATACAGTTGTCATTTTTCACATCCTGGCCGAAATGTGCTTTCGCACTTCCAGCGCAGAATAGCACGATTGCTGTGCGAAATCAGTGTTCAGGACACATTACGAATATGACAGTGACACTGTTCATGAGCAGAGGTCCTAAAATGCCTGTGTTGAAAATTTGGTGACTATACTCCATCAAATGACTGTGTTACGAGCGTGCGTTTCGCAGTTTGCACGCACACTCGTAAGTTCGCAAACTTATAACAGTTTCACTCCAGATTTTCAACAGTGCGATTGTTCTGCACCTCCTAATGAACAGTACAGCTGTCATTTTTCACATCCTGACCAAAATCTGTTTTCACAGTTCCACCACAGAATAGCGCGGTTGCTGTGGAAAGTCCACGTTCGAGACACATTATGAAAATGACAGTGACACTTCATTAGCAGGTGTCCTAAAATGCCTATGTTGAAAATTTGGGGACGAAAGTCAATAAAATGATTGTGTTATGAGCGTGCGTTGCACAGTTTGTACACACACTCCTGACTTTGTGAATCTGTAATAGTTTCACTCCAGCTGTTCATCAATGGCATTTTTCCATAACTCCTTATGAACAGTACAGTTGGCTGAAATGTGTTTTCGCACGTCCGGCAGAGAATTGCACAGTTGCTGTGCAAAATCAGTTTTTGGGACAGTTTGAGGAAATGATGGTGACACTATTTAAGAGCAGAGGTCCTAAAATGCCTATGTTGAACAATTGGAGCCAAAAGCCCCTAAAATGATTGTGTTGCAAGCATGCATTGCACAGTTTCCACCACCCTTGTAACTTCTTCAATCTGCAATACTTTCATGCCACATTTTCACCACTGGCATTTGTACACACCTCCTTATCAACAATCCAGCTGCCATTTTTCACAGCCTGCCCAAAATGTGTTTCTGCAGCTGTGGCGCACAATTGCATACTCACTGTGCAAAATCACCTTTTGGGACACATTAACAAAATCACAGCGCTATGCGTCTCTAGCTCCACCACTGCCACTGCCAGTTCGACAACATTTGGCATTGACAAATGCTTGTTTAATTAGCTGCAGTCCAAGAAATCTACCAAGAATCATTCTCCTTCAATGACTTGTATCTATATTAGAGTCCTACTTGGATTCTTGCAACAATTTCCTCACCATACTCTCCTTAACGGGAGTCTTTGTGAGTCTTTTTAGACGAGGTGAAAAATAAAAAAGAACAAGCATTTGTCAATGCCAAATGTTGTCTCCCTGGCATTGGCATTGGGAGTAGCGTAGCTAGAGATGCATAGTGCTGTGACTTTGTGAAGGTGTCTCAACAGGTGATTTTGCACAGTGAGCACACCATTGTGCACCACAGCTGCGAAACCACGTTTTGGACAGGCGGTGAAAAATGGCAGCTGGACTGTTGATAAGGAGACGTGCACAAATGCCAGTGGTGAAAATGTGGCATGAAAATATTGCAGATTGACGAAGTTACAAGGGTGAGTAGAAACTGCGCAATGCACGCTTGCAACACAGTCATTGTATGGAGTTTCGGCACCAAATCTTCAACATAGGCATTTTAGGACCTCTGCTCATGAATAGCATCACTGTCATTTCCTCAAACTGTCCCAAAAACTGATTTTGCACAGCAGCCGCGATTCTGTACCCGACATGTGAAAACACATTTCAGGCAGCTGGAGTGTTCATAAGGAGGTATGGAAAAATGCCAATGATGAACAGCTGGAGTGAAAGTATTACAAATTCAAAAAGTCATGAGTGAGCGTGCAAACTGTGCAATGCACGCTCATAAAACACTCATTTTATTGACTTTCATTCCCAAATTTTCAACATAGACATTTTAGGGCATCTGCTAATGAACAATGTCACTGTCATTTTCATCATGTGTCTCGAACATGGACTTTCTACAGCGACCACGCTAGCTTGCGCCGGAACTGCAAAAACAGATTTTGGTCATGATGTGAAAAATGACAGCTGTACTGTTCATTAGGAGGTGCAGAAGAATGACACTGTAGAAAATCTGGAGTGAGAATATTAGAAGTTTGCAAACGTACGAGCGTGCGTGCAAACTGCACAACGCACGCTTGTAACACAGTCAATTTATGGAGCATTGTCACCAAATTTTCAACACAGGCATTTTAGGACCTCTGCTCATGAACAGTGTCCCTGTCATTTTTGTAATGTGTCCTGAACACTGATTTCGCACAGCAAACATGCTATTGTGTGCCAAAAGTGCGAAAACACATTTCGGCAAGGGTGTTAAAAATGACAGCTGTACAGTTCACAAGAAGGTGTAGTAAAATGCCAAATTTGAGAATCTGGCATGAAAATATTGCGAATGCGCTATGTTACAAGTGTGCATTGCGCTGTTGCTATGCACCTCGTAAAACAGTCATTTTATGGAGTATTGTCACCAAATTTTCAACACAGGTATTTTAGGACCTCTGCTCATGAACAATGTCACTGTCATTTTCATAATGTGTCCCAAACAATGATTTCACACAGCGACCGCTCTATTCTGTGCCGGAAGTGCGAAAACACATTTCAGGCAGGATGTGAAAAATGACAGCTGTACAGATCACAAGAAGATGTGGTAAAATGCCAGTGATGCTTTGCATTGTGTGGGCATGTGTAATTTTGTATTTTTCTGAAACTTGGCTTCCCAGCCAAATGCCCTTTGGGGTAACCCTTGCCTCAGTGTTTGCGCACAGAGGTTCTTTGTCTTTCAAACAGTTTTTTTATTTTAATGGGTTCACCACAACATACCCAAGACACACTGCCTTAGGGTAGCTGGTCCATTCCACTGGGGTGTCAAACAGACGAGGCATACTGATGAGTCCTGGTAGGACGAAACACGTGTCTATGTCATCTGTCAGCACCCTTTGCAAACTGTGTGAGAGGCCTTTCGGCACCATGCAATTCTGCTTAAAGTTGAACCAGTTTAACATTCTGTGGTGATTTGCATATGCAGCCCATGATGCTTTGCATTGTGTGGGCATGTGTGATTTTGTATTTTTCTAAAATGCCAGTGTTGAGAATCTGGCATGAAAATAGTGTGAATACGCTAACTTACGAGCATGCGTTGCGCAGTTGCTACGCACCCTCGTAAAACAGTCATTTTTTGGATTTTTCCCACCAAACTTGCAACATAGGCTTTTTGAGAGCCCCTCTCATGAACAGTGGCACTGTTATTTTGTTACTCAGTCCCGAAAGGTAATTCTGTGCAGTGACTGCGAAATCACCTTTTGGGACTGAATCACGCCATGACAGTGCAAGAATTCATGAGAAGGGGTCCCAAAAACCCCATGTTGAAAATTTGTAGCCAAAATTCCCAAAAATGCCCTAGATATGCATTAAAGTTGAAAAACCACTATTCATTCCATTATACAGCTTACCGGCATTTCCTCAGTTTGCGGTCGGCTTTGAAGAGTGCAGACGTGTTCCCAGTCCACAGAAGATC
Organism: Neoceratodus forsteri; assembly: GCA_016271365.2. Classification (NCBI taxonomy): domain Eukaryota; kingdom Metazoa; phylum Chordata; order Ceratodontiformes; family Ceratodontidae; genus Neoceratodus; species Neoceratodus forsteri. The sequence continues at coordinate 122,859,217 of JADMNL010000023.1, read as the reverse complement.
ATCACGCCAGACTCTGGAGGTAAGTATGGGGTGGAGGGGGTGAGGAGAGGCAGGTGCGCAGTGGGTGGGCAGGTGGGGGAGGGGGCATCAAGACTCAGAGGACTGTTTTCGCTTTTACAGGTAAAAAACAGAAAAACATTGCGGGCAGTTTTCCTTTCGAGCATTTGGCATGCTTGGTTGGGCTCCCAGCATGCCACTTAACTGTTCTGGGGGTGCCAGCCAACGGGGATTGGGCACCCTCGCCGCACACAACACGGAGGGGAGGAGGAAGTAATGCCAATGGGGATTGGGCACCCCATCGCACAGAAAGAAAGCAGGGTGGTGCAAGCCAAGGGGATTGGGCACCCCTCTAAGCATTCAACAATTGGGGTTTATGCCGATGGGGAGTGGGCTCCCCGTCGGCACCTGATATAGCGGGCGCGAGCTGAGGAAGATTGGCACCTCGGCATTCAACAATTGGGGGTTATGCTGACAGGGAGGGCTCCCCATCAGACACACAAAGACAGCGGGGAGGGTTAACTGACAGGGATTGGGCACCCTGAAGTCGGCAGACGTTAGGCGGCCGCCCGCTCATGACCATGCACATAATGGCAGTGAGCACGGCAAGAAAAGGACAGCTGCATCTGATGAACTTTGCCTCGGATTGCAGCAGACCTTTCTTAGATGTGCTCTGGCCCCATTACAGATGGTGTGGGCGCCTGGCATGTGCAGGCTGATTGGGCAATGCAGACCACCTACTGGTGCATGCCCTGCATTCACCAAACAGTGACCGCACCTCCAAATCCCCACTGCCACAAGATGTTGGCTGCGCACACGCGCCAACATAAAAAGCAGACCAGTTTCTCTTAGCAAACTTATTCGAGGGTCAGTGAGGGTTCGCCGGTCTCTTGCTCCAGGCTTCACCCAATCTCCTGCCAACAAATCTCCAATGCTCCTGCACTGCAACACTTTTGTCCTGGCTTCAGGATTCCTCTGGTCTGGTCACATTCTGCCTCCTCCACTCCTACAACACTTAGCCACTGGTAGCTGTTACACCTGCAGGGGGGAAAAGAAAAAAAAAGCTCCTCTGAGCATAGTAAATCCAGACTCAACATGGTTTGTTTGCTCAAACCACCCCTCCCGAGGCAACGATGGCAAACCTTTTGAAGGAGAAAAACTAGTGTATCAGCACAATCAGTGCATGTATTCAGGATTCTTAACTGCTGTCCACATTCTAAAAGCAACTAAGTTTTCCACACACCATGCCACTGACTTTGCCTTGTAGCTTCAGTTGGAACGCTAACAACGGGTCTTTCAAAAAGATTCTAGCGGTACACTGCTACAAAATTCATTATTGCAGTTCCTGCATGAAAAAGAAACTTCAAGAGACTGCGATACAGAGTTAAAAACAAATATGAGTAGAGATGCACTCGCTCAGCGTGGTGTGGAGCGGAGCAGCAGCGTGGTCATCTTGCTGCCCACATCCATTTACACCTTTGTTGATCTTCAGCAAACATGTTTCATTTATTTCATTTCTGTGATAATTGGTAACTCCCTTAGCTTAAAAGCCAGTCACGGGGGACCTGGATACATATCTATAATAACAATACAATAAATAAAACAATAATACATCATACAGTATTAATTATAGTAACATACATTGTTGGAGATCAAATACCTTTTAACAAGTTTGAAGCATATTTGTAGGTGATAAAAACACATAAGTTGCCAAATGTTGATTTCTACTGTTATTTACAATTTCCTCTTACTGAACCACCCCCCAAAGAAATCACTTCTCAATTATAATGTATCTGGATTTCTGGCTGCTTTACAAACTTTCTGATGTTTGGAATTACAAAATGGCATGTGTCCTGTATCTTTAAGATCTGGCAAAGATATAACATCCCTGATAATAACAGAGTAACTATATACTGGCACCATGAGCGGATTTGAATTAACAATAACATATTGGGAAACTAGCTACGGAGAAACTCAGAAAACAATGCCAGCAGCTTTAGGGACAGAATGTTGGTGGAAAGTCAGCCATCACTTTTTTTTAGAACATCAGTAATCACAAAGCATTTCCAATCCACATATGCAGACGTGACAGAGAAGGTGGACAGCACATCATGTTTTCCGGACCTGTCCTAAATTGGAACCATAGTGGGAAGCCAACATAGATGCAATAAAACTAATGTTCAGTATAACAACAGAAATAATGGCAACCCACATTATCTTGGGTTTGAACCCAATCGAAAGTAAACATGCCAAGGGAAAAAAAACTGTGTGTTATATACACAGTTGCACAACTGCAGCATATAAATACATTACATCAAAATGGCATACAGACAAAATCCCAGTGAAGGGGGAGTGGGTAAAAAAATATAAAGAGATAAAATAAGGGAAACAAATCACTGCCTGGCTACACTTGCAAGGAAAGGGATCAATATGACTGCCCAATGCACAAATTCCCAACAGTCATAATCCCAACATCGAGTGCCCATCAGGTACGACTCGTCGACTATCAATTGCCTGACTATCATCTGCCCAACCGTTATGGGGAAAAAGTGAAACATGCCCACACATAGAAGTGGAAAAAGCAGCAGCAGCACTTTCACTAACCTGGGGAATTTGTGCTTTGGGTTTTAAAACAAAAGAAAAATCCCCCCTTAAGTTTAAAGATATTGGGCTGGATATTCAAAAGGGTTGCGCAATGCGCAATAGGGTTGCGCCTGCGCAAGTCAGAAAATGTGCCATTCTGAGATATTCAGCAGGAGGCAGTTGCACCACTGAAAACATGCTGAGCAACAGCGCAATGCTAATGAAGGCATGTGCAACCGAAGGGGGTGGAACCATGCATAAAGTGCGCAGTACGATGTTCAAAGACTTGCGCAATGCACAACAGTGGATCAGGCGGATGTTGCGCCATAGCGGAAATGAGCCAAAATAAAAAGGAGCAAGGAAGAGGTGCAAGAACACTACAGGGAAGCCACATGAGGCAGGGAGAGAGACAAGGCAAAAGGGACAAAGAGGGCAGGCCAGAGAGACCAGAGGACAAAATAGGGGCAAGGGAAGGTGTGTGGGGCCACAGAGTGCAGAGGCCATTAGGTGTACCCGGTGCAGTGGAGGTAGCAGTCAGGACAGCAGGGGGAACAGAGCAACAACAGCTGGGGGGGAACACAAGCCAGGGACATGGACAGTGCCACCTTCCACATGGAAGCCATAATGAGGGGGGTGAGAAGGCATGCTGCAGGGGGACGTGGCCGTGGAAGGGCCCGTCGGCGGTCCGCCCCCAACAGGCAGTACCGAGCCCGCACCAGCTTTGAGCTGTACTCAGGTGTCGAGATTGTGGGCTGGTACTGCCTGAACAGGACAATACTGAGGCGGCTCTGTGAGCTGTGCAGTGATGTGATGCAGGCATTCACACGACGGAGTCACGCTCTGTCAGTGGAGACAAAGGTAACAGCCTGCATGTGCTTGCTCGCCACGGGTACCTTCCAGATACCAACAGGGGACACCACAGGCATAACACAGTCAGCCACATCATGCATCCTCACCCATTTCCTCAGCGCACTGCTGCCACATGCTGCAGAGTACATCCATTTCCCCAGCACCGCAGCGGAGCGCACAGCAAACATACAGGAGTTCCACAGGGTAGCACGTATGCCTGGCGTGCTAGGGGCAATAGACTGCACCCATGTGGCCATTCGCACACCACCTGGCCCCGATGGGGCTGCCTATATGAATCAGAAGGGTTATGCCAGTGTCAACTGCCAGGTGGTGTGTGATGCCAGTGGGCGCATCATCAATGGCTGTGCCACGCACCCTGGGGGAGCACACGATTCATTCATATGGTACCAGTCGGCACTGTGCCATCAATTTGAGAGTGGGGACATCCCCACAGGACATCTAGTGGGTGAGTATGCATGTAGAACTGACAAATCGTGGGCAAGGGGGGGTAAGCCACAGGTGCCATGGGTGTGGCACACAGGGTTAGGGGCAATTTGAGCCTGAACAAAACACTAACCTCCACTATCTCCACACAGGTGACAGTGGATACCCACTCCATCCCTGGCTGCTCACACCCTACCGGCGGCCCACGACCCCATCACAGCAATGCTTCAATGAGGCACATGCCGCCACACGCAACATCATTGAGCGGGTGTTTGGGATGCTGAAGGTGCGCTTCTGTTGCCTAGACACCTCCTGTGGTGCCCTACAGTATAGCCCCTCAAAGGTCTGTGCGATATTCCTGGCCTGTTGTATCCTGCACAACATGGCCAAAGACTGTGGGCTAGCTGTACAGGTCGAAGAGGGGGACAGCGATGGGGACAATGGTGATGCCGGTGAAGATGGGGATGGGCAGCCCCCCCCGGACGACAGGACCCTTGACTGATCCGGCTGGCCCAGCTGCACCGGGACACCATCACAGAGGAGCACTTCAGCCAACACAGGTAAGTCATGGGGCCATGTGCAACCACCAGTGGCTAGGACACAACCTACGTACACACATGGAAACACACCAGGGGTACATGACGGCAAGGGAAGTGACAGGGCACAGAGGCACACACAGACAACCAGGGAGGGGTGAACAGTAACACGCCACATGGACGGACACACACACACACAATAGGCACAAGGTGCACAGGGGTCAGGTGCAAAACAGAGCTGGAACACAGACACTAAAGACACACATGTCCACAGGCCACCACGTCCACTGACTATCCATGTGCGTGTGTCAGATGCTGGGCACCATCGCACTTTGGTGTACAGCGCAATGCAGGCATCATCATGCACACGCACCTGTGGACAGCAGTTGGGAGGGTGTGCAGGTGGTCCGTGTGTCTGCGTGTAGGGCTGGTCACCCACTGGTGCACTGCCCACCAAAACACACATTGCACACAGGGCAGCACCAGACAGGGCCCGCACTGGGAGACAGCTCAGTCTTGTGGCACAGTGCCACGGCTGCCTCGGATGCATGGGCGGCCCCGCCGAGACCCAGCAGCACTGGCAGACTGAGCACGGGCCTCATGGGGTGGCACCGATGGTCCACCAGGAGTTCCACTGCGTGAATGCGACCGTGCCCTCACAGGTGTCTGCAGCACACCGAACATACCTGCACCGGGAGTGCTCGGGATGCCCACAGCTGAACCCGGCGTCGACAGGGTGGGTGTCGCACTACACCGGAAATGGGGAGTGGATAGCATACTGAGTGGTATGTGTGGCACGGGGCACTTGACTGTGTGCCCAATGTGGCCACGACAGCGACCACCGCCTGTGTCAGCCTGTCAATGGCTGCGGTCACATCCATACGCAAATGGTCAATCCAAGACAGGATCCTCTCAGTGTCCCTGCTGTGTCGCTCCTCAACCTGCTCCAGAGCCACACACATTGCCTCCACGGACGTTGCAATCCGCATCTGCTGCTGTACTGATGCCTGCAGCAGGCGGGTGTGCTCGTCAAAGAGGTCGTCTGCCACATCAGCAACCTGTCCCTCAGGGTATGGAAGGGCCTGATGTTCAGCACCCCTTGAGGGTGGGTGCTGCTCACCAGGACCAGGTATGGGCAAGTCCACAGGCGGTGCACATATGCAATCGCTGAACCCTGTACCCCCAGTCCCGGTGGATGACTGCTGCTGCTGCCCCTCTGCCTGCTGTGCCCAAGGGATCAGTTGTCCCGCCGCTGTGGCCACAACAGTGCCACTGGTGCTGCCCCACCGGTGCTGACAGGTGCAGCCTGGGACTGTGCTGACGTGCTGGCACACACGTCGGAACCAGCCAGATCCATGGGCGTGAGCTGTCCTGCTGTGTGTCCATTCTGTGACACACACATGTCAACGCCCATAATGATCATTGCATCATCAATGGTGCAGGTCTGTGCCACAGCCACAGCGTGCTGGCATGCTTGGATGCCAGACTGCTGGAACACAGGAAGGGCACCCCCCACACCTGTCTCAACGACCTCAGTGTTGGCAGCCAGGCATGCACACTGTTGCAATGCACGCCGGCTACCAGCAGAGGTGGATGGTCCCTCCTCCAACTCCAGATGGCTGTCTACAGTGGACAGGCCCTCCACCACTGACCCCTGCAGATGCACAGGATCTGTAACAGAAAGTAAAGACACGTTAGTGCATGGGATCTACCTTCCCCCACAGACCATGACATACCATGCAGTGATGGGCTACCACCTGTCTGGAAGCCACCTCCAGGTATGCCCTCAATGGCACTGTGCTGCATGCTTGCAGTGAGCCTGTCCTCTGCCGGTGTCAGCTGCACCACCTCCGGCTGGCCCCCGCCTGTTGCAGCACGTGCCGCCCCGATGCCAGCCACCTTCTCCTTCATCCTCCTCCTGTCGGTTCCCATCTTCTTTTTACACTCCTGCACAGAGCGCTTGTGGCTGCCGTGCAGGTTGATGGCACATGCCACCCCTTCCCATGCAGCTGCATGGGCCTGAGGGGTGTCCCGCCATCCACTGAGCAGTGGCTTTTCATCCAGGTAGGCCTCGAAGAGTGCCTCCATCTCAGCCTTTGTAAAATTAGGCCTCCTCTTCTGCCCACCATCATCCTCCTCACCCAGTCCTGGCTCGGTCATTTCTCAGCCTGTATGGGTGAGAGTGGTCACCTGTGGCTGTGCAGTACACAGCAATTCCCTGAGACCATAGTCCAGAGCAGCACACAACATGCAACTCACCTATCAACTGCAGTAACCGAATATGCCCACTGCAGAACAGTGTCGCAGTTTTTATAGTGCAATCCATGCAAATTAGGTGTGGAGCAACTTTAATGAGATGCAAATTGCGCTGCTGCGCCATTGAATGGCTGATCGGATAATTTGCATATGACGGCTGAATATTGCGCTGTTGCACTTTGCGCAATACGGTTGAACGTGCTGAGCCAATGGCGCAGTTCTGTGACTGCGTAGTACACCGCACTGCGCATGCCCAGGTAGCTTACACAGGCGTCTTCAGCGCTGATGATGTGCTGTGCGTGGTAGGCAATTTAGGGCACGGCCACCATTGTGCCAGTGGTGCTACGGCGATGGTCACTACATGGCGCAGTGGCACAATTGCGCAATAGTTCGCTGTGGCAATGGCACACAGGTGACCAACCGCGCTGGACGCATAGACGTCTGATGGCGCTGTGCATGGCCTTGTGCCAGAGACCCATGACCCTGTGCCTGACCTTTGCCCCCTTGGCGCTGTACGTATGGCATGTCTGCAGCTCTATTGCGCTGTTCGGTGACAGCGCGATAGGGAATGGCGGCGCTGTACCGACAGCGTGATAGGGAATAGCGGCATTGTATTGCGCAGCAATTCCATGTGGGGTTCCCGCGCTGCGGAGTGCCATATTGCCTACTATAGATCTGGAGATGGCATGCAGAAGAGTCCCCCAATGGAGTGCCCTCGAGCTGGCCAACCTGGTGGCCATTGTGGAGCCTCACTATGGCCCACTGCATGGTGAGGTTCCTCTGGACAGGGCCAGGACTCAGGTCTGGCAACAGGTGGCCACTTACCTGGAGGCGGCCACTGGCTGAAGGAGGACCTCCAAGCAATGCAGGCACCACTATGGGGACCTGAGGAGGAAGGAGCCAGAGCTACTGGCACATCTGCGGTCACGTGCCAGGAGGGGCGTGGTGCCTCGTCCAGGTGGGTGATCCATCTACGCACCTACATGGTCCATATGGGTAACACTGTCTTTTGTGTCCAGCACATGGGGGAGGGTTGGTCTAGGGTTGGCTGTGGCGGTGTTTACAGGTTATGTGATGTATGGGTCTGGCTGGGTGGGTGGGCACACTCATTGGGGCAGGGGGAATATACTTTGGGATTGTACTGATGTGTTTCTCACCTTTTGTTTCCCACAGGCATGACAGAGCGGAGGAGGGCCATGGCTCAGCAGCAGAGGGTGGTGGCTGCAGTACCCGAGCGTGGCAGTGAAGAACCACAATGCCAGCAACAGCCCGATGAGGGTGAGTGCCATGACAACATGATTGCTATTGCATGCTGTGTAACAGGGTGGGGAGCAGGGCATGGCCACCATCCATGGACACCACTGCCATGCACTCGACATGTGACAGTCAGCACTGTCCAGTGGCACTGCATGTCTTGGAGTGCATCAATGGTGGTCCATGCGTGCACTGGGCACATGGCTGTGGCACTGCCTGCCCACCGCATGGCCACGTTACCGTACGGCCTTGGTTGTGCTGTGCTGGACATGGGCGGTGTGTGTGTGCAGTGGTACACATGGCTGTTGCTGCCTGGTTGGGCATGTCTTGTGCACACAGTCACTGTGGGTGGGTGCACACCATCACAGGAGCGGGGCACTTGGCTGTATGCCATACATGATGGGTGGGCTGCAGGGAGATGGACAGTCACACTCATTGACTCTGATCCCTTACCCTAGGTGTCCGGATACTCCTACGCATAGAGCGATCCATGCAGCAGCTATTGTGGGTGGCCACAGAATCCCTGGAAATCCTGCAGGACCTCCAGCAGCATGGGGTGTGGAGGAGACAGTGACCCCGGGACCGGCACCAGGCAGCAGGGGAGCAGGCTGGAGACCAGTAGCTGGACATTACCTCCCCCCTTTGACTAACACTCACACCCCGCCTTCCCTCTCCCAGTTGTTCACCCCTGTCCCTTACCCACCCTTACCTTGTACCCGTACCTCCACCCCAGTTTTGTATATATGGAAATAGATGTTGATGTTGTTATTGTACTTGTTGGTTTTATAATACAGATATTTTGATATGAATACTGTGGTGGTCTCTGATTTGCAGCTGGCTATAGGTGCTCAGTTGCAGTGGTGTTCATGGCATCTGGGGAGGTTTAGTCATGGGTATGTGTGTGTGTGCGTGGGGAGGTGTCTCTGGTGTGGAGTGGCTTTCAGTCGGTATCTGTGGTGTGTGTTGTTCTCTGTGCATTGCATTGCTGTGTGCAGTGTTCCATGGTGCCTGCTCTGTGTCCATTGTGCCCTGTCAAGCTGTCCTTGGCCTGTGCAGCTGACACCCTTGCATGTTTGTGGCCTGCCAGGTCTGCTGCCTTGTCAGTGGGGGCTGTCCCTGTAGGTCATCCACTGTGACCGTCACAATGCTGGGTTGCCACCTGTCACCGGTGAGGTGCATGTTTGCCTCGGGTGACACTGTGGCCTCCACAGTTGCTGTCCCCTCTCCATGCTGTGTCTTGTGTGTGTTGCCGGGGCTGTGCACCACTGTCTGTGACTTGTGATCCAGGCATATGCTGGTGGTGTACAGGGCCAAAGTACATGCACAGGGTGGGTGTCACCCCTGTGCCATGGTGGACTGCAGGCTATGTGTGCACAGTTTACATGTGCCCACACTGGGGGCTTGGTTGCCACACTACTGCATCCCTGTGTTGGTGTCCCCGAGGGTACGGGTGTGTGTTTGCCCCTGCACTGTGTTGCATCTGGTGTGCTGCATGCTTCCACGCACCACTGTGGGTGTCTGTGCTGGCTGCTGTGGCTCATGGGGGGTCACACTGTGACACCTGTCTACTGTGCAGGATGCTGTATCAATGGCAGTGGTGTCAGGAGCACGCCCTTTCCTGTGTGGGGTACCACTTGTGGTGACACGTGTTCAGTCTCTCAGCTGTGCCTCAGGGGGGTTGTGCATGTTGGCACTGTATCTGCCATTGTTGCATTGCCATGTGCTGCCACCCACTGCTGGGTGCTCACGGTGGCTCTGGCTTGTATGGTTCTGTGGTACACGAGGTTGCAGTGTGACGGGGGGGTATGCATGGGGATTCCTGCAGTGATGGTCACTGCTCATGGGGTGTCTTGGGGTCACAGTGCAGGGTGTGCTGTGCACGGGGGCTGCTGTACAATGGGGTGGTCTGCCCCCTTGTGTGGCAGTCTCAGCTTGCCAGTGGGTGTGCTGGGGCAACATGGCCCAGCTGTGCTTTGTTTGCTTGTCCCCATGGGCCGGTGGATATTCCATCCTTCCCCCAGTTGTGCTGTGCTTGGGATGTGGGGGTGCATTGTCAGTTCTGCAGTGTGTTCCTGTGCCCATCTGTGGCATGGGTGGTGGGCCCCTGCCTACCTCCCTGGTTGTGCAGTTCCATTGCTCAGCTTCTGGGGGGCTCCCTGCTTGCGCTATGGTGCCTCTGGGCTGCTCAGCTGGGCTGCCCTTGTTGCTCTATAGCGCATCGTATCTGCTCAGCTTCCCCTTCCTGGTTGCGCTATGGCGCAGGTTGTGCGATATTCAGACGTTGGCTGGTTGCGCAATTTGGCATGCTCCATTTTTGAATATCACGTCTATTGCGCATGTGGGCAATGGACTTGTGCTTGCTCCTGCTATTGCACACATTTTGGGTGCAGTTTGAATATCCAGGCCATAATATTAAATCATGCTTGAAACATATTCATATCTTCTGCGCTGAGTCGCTGGTATCATTCCCACATTCTAATGTTTCAGGTTCAGATAAATCTGACTCAGTTTCTGTATTCATTTGAAAGTTAGCCTTTGTGGAGACACCGGGAAGTAAGCCAAAAAACAGTGTAACAGAAATAACTAGTCCCAGTAGCTGTCACCTCATAGCATTCTAAGTAGTACATGGCCAGTAGAATGTTAGAAAGGCAAATTCCGCCATGTCGTCATTCTTACTTAGTGAGGAACCAACCTCCCCGCTACTTTGTGGGGGGGGGAGATGTCGCACAGGCACTTCACACTTTCACACTTCACAGGGCAGCTGTGGCATTGGGCCTGATGACGCCCCTGGGCGGTCCGGTATTGCCCAATACCGCCCACCCTGTTTGGTATTATTGCTTGCTTATAACTGTAATGTGTGTGAGTTGTGTGCTGATGTGGGAGGGCAAAGAAAAAGTCAGGCTCTAAGTCAGTTGTGCTTGTTTTAGCTTTTAGCCCATCAAGTTCCATGTTACAACCCACTTCTGGACACCCAGACAGATTGTGAGATGGTGCAGGTTAGGGAAATAGGAGTCAGGCAAAAGTCTGGAGATGGGAAGATCAAAATCAGGAAGTCACAGTCGAGCGATTGTGCGTTGGCCAATTAAGAGTCGAACAATCGTACTAGATCCCAAGGAAAGCACCATAAAGCACCATGGATTCCTTTTGTCACATATTGTACTTAGCAGATCTTGAGGTGGGCTTCAATCTTAGACTTCCTGGCTTACGTTGGGGGAAATTGTTGGAAACTAATGATATTTGTAATATGGCTTGCTCTAGGTCCACACTGGTAATTCTGTACAAGAGCAGTGTCGGGACGGTCACACATAATGGCAAACATGAATGTTGCACAATTCCAAAGCTATATATTGTATCATGATGAGTATTTGAGAATAGTGCTTAACAGTAATAAGTAATAGCTTTAATTCAGTTACAAACCATTACCAAGTTGGATGAGATATTGATACAAGGTAACCCACATATGTAGATAACGCTGAAAGTCTTGAAAGCCAATCCCAAAATAATTTTTTTGGTTTGTTCAAGAAAAAGAATAACTCACATTTTTTTCCCTGCATCTTCAATCAGACTGACATAGCTCCCACATTGTTGAGGAAGGATAATAAAAATCCATTAGCACTGTGTGGTTCCTTCTCCTGTTAAGAAGACACAGTTGTAAATGATTTGTAAGCTGCCTACAGATTCATGCTCTGTTTCTCAAAAAGCCTCTGCACTTGGCTTCAGTTTTGTTAGATACAAGTAAGCATTAATCCACGACGAAGGTGGCATCTAATGAGGAGTTAATGCATGGTTGGGGCCGTTGGGGAACGAGGTCAAGAGGTCGAAAGGCATAATGGTCCAACCATGCATTAACTCCCCATTAGATGCCTCCTTTGGAGTGGATTAATGAGCTTGTAACATGGAAATCAGGATGGTTATTATGCAGTAGACATCCTACTAGTGATAGAAGACAAAAGACTAGGAGAGTGATAAGCTGTGCTGTGATTTTTACTGTTACTTTCACATTTTTTCATACAACTCTGTTACATACAGATGTGGTTATTTTTGTTTTTGGATGCAGTGAACTGTTCTTTTTTTGTTAACAATTGGTGCACATTTCAACGATTTCTGCACGGCTGTTTAATCAATATTTAGCCTAGGATGACTGTGAGACTGCATCTTTTGCAGTTTCAAAACTCTGTCTGCTTCTCATTTGCATATCGCCAGCATCATTTGCTGCCTGCCATTTCTCATTCTATCTTGCTCGCACCGTGTTTGCCACTATTGTTTTCTTTACCTTGTCACAGTTATCCGGTCTCCATGCTATGCTCTGGGTGTGTGATTACTGCTCTGTAGTTGAAGTTTACCATGCCCTGCGCCGTGAAACTGTGGAACTGAAATGCGTTGCAGGATGTCCAGCCTGTGGCTCCCTGTTCACATCCACTGCTTCCTCTCTCTCTCTCACTATTTCTGGTCTGGGGTAATTGATTGTTTCCCTGTCTGGTACTGTCTCTTGGCTACTTCGATGTACCTCTGTGTGTGTGTGTTTCTCGTAACATTTTCTCGCTCTACCATTTCTGGATCCTGCTCACCCAGATTGCACTTTCTCTACCTCAGACTCTCTTCCGTCGTTCCTTCCTTTGCCCAAGGTCTCTCATTCAGTTCTGAGCCTGTGCTCTTCTGTCCAGCTTCTGCCTCTCATCCTGTCTCTGTCTTGTACACTTTCGTTCGTTCCGTTTTCTCTCCTTCTCCCTGTTCAGTTATGTGCTGTTCTGGTCCTCTTTTATCCCCTGTAACCTGCTCTTCTTCTCTCTGTCTCTTGCTACAGTCTACCATTGTATTGTGCCACCTCTTCTCTCTTTCTGATGTCTGCTCGCTGTCACAAGTGCTCCGTTTCTCTGTGCTTCTGCTGCTGCCTTCCACCGCACTATCATTTCCTGGTTTCGATGCCAACAACATCTGAGACCACTTCTGCCTGTCCCCTTTGCTGGGTGCCCAATAATTGTGAATACTTGTTTGGCACCTATGCCCTGTGATGGACGTAATCTCTTGAGTGGCTACGCCAGCCTGTGACAGCAACTGCACAGCTGTGCTCCTCACGTTATGGTTAGTATAACGCCTGCTCAGCCCTGCGTCCTCCGAAATTTTTGCCATCATATCCCCCAGAAAATTCCTCCCCATTGGCTGTCTCGAGAACCAGATTTCTTTCTCGTCTAGTACTCTCTGAACCTGTTTTATGGGGTGGAGATAGAAAGCAGGGGCCCTCTTGGGACACCTACTAATGTACTCCTTGAACATCACTACAGGGCAATCCTTTGATTCACCCTGTGCATACAGGATGCCTCTGAGTGATTGTCTATTGCTTTCATCTGCTCTGGAATGGTTTTTCGTCACCTCATTAAATGTCAAACTTATATATTCTAGCCCTGTTTCATCCTCTGCTATCTCAAACAAATTCTGGTTGAGCTCTCTTAACCAGTGATGAATGTGAACAGGAACGCACAGGAACTCAGTTCCTGTACCTTTTTTGCAGCAGGGACTGAGTTCCTGTACCTCTTCCCACTGACACTGAAACTGAAATTCTTAAACCAGCAACACAGTGACAGTTTCAGGACCTGTGATCTACAGTCAGGGTTTCCATAACAACACCCACCAGGTACAAAATTCAGCTACCCACCAATTGTGCACTTATACTATCACCCAATCTGCTACTTCCCTACTCCACCCTCCCACATATGCTACCCATTTTCTTACCCTGTCCTCCCACCCCCACACCTGACAAGGCGAGTCCCAGCCAGTGGTTCCCACATGCTGAACACCTATTCTACTCCACCCCCCATTCACTCCAGAACCTCCTCCTCCCTCCCTCCCTCCTCCTCCCTCCCCATGTGCTTATTTCTGCTCAGCTCAGACTTTGTCTGTGTGTCAAGGTACAATTCCTACCCCAGGTACTCTATTTAGTCATATTACTATTGACATTGTTTAATGTTCATTGTTACACTGTGTTTTACTATTGTACGTTCACATTTTCTTCCTGATGTGGAACCTTTGTAAATGAACTGGTAGCTCAAAGGTTGTAATCTGAGACTTCAATAAATAAATAAATAAAATATAACACTTGACTTGTACAACAATGCTATTTTCCTAGAAATACTTCAGTATCTCTAACTGAATCTACTAGTGCCAAATTAGATAGTTGTGTCTTGACACCGCTATCCCTTAGATTGAGGATCTTCATTCTGCATTTCATAACTGCCAGTGAGTGAGTTCCTGTACTTCTTGTCTACCACTTGCACCACTGCTCTTAACCCTTCCCTTCCTCTTCTTGCGAGCCCTAATTGCAACTCAAACCAGATCCTCTTTACCAAGCCTTGAGTTGTCTCTGGGTCCAGTTGTTGGCTAGTTCTCATTTTCAACAAGTCTTCCTCTGTTAGAGTGGGGTGGTGTTTTGCAATATCTTTCCCATGCCTTCTATATTGTTTAATCACTGCCACAAACACATTATTTGCAGCTTGAAACTGTACATCACTTATTATATTCATATTTCTTCTAACCTCAAGACTGTTTATATATCTGTTCAGCCCTGCTCTTATCACACAAAAAGAGCTGATACTATATTGCTTGCCATCCTCCACTCGGACTGATTTGTCACTGTCCCTATATCTACGGAGATATTCTTTGATTTTAACAAGTCTGAGAACACATTACAAGACCATTGTGTGTTATTTGCTGTGTTTGCCTCCACTTTCTTCCTCTCAAGGTCATCCAGCTCTGCTTATGATATCTCTATGTGTCTGTTCCTCTGTGATCTCTGTTCTCCACACGTCTCCACTACTTCTTTCAATGCCTCCACATCCTCCCTCTCCTCCACTAACACTTCCAAATGCTTCACTTTCGCTACTTTCTTCCTCCCATCTCTATCTCCTGCTCCTTCAGATACTCTGCTGACACCTCCCACCATACATTCTGTCATTTCTACACCATCTCCAAACTCCTTCTGTACCCATTCGTCCATTTCCGTTCCTGCACACACGCTAAATACTATTCACATTTTCTTCATCTCTCCCCTTCACTACATCCGTCTTTCCACTACTACCTGTGTCCCTCGCTTGCATTTCTCCCCCTTCTCATCCATCCTACTGTCTTGCTGTTTATACAGTGTCTGACTCTTATTTTTGCTCGCTTAGCAGTCTAAATACTGCTACTTTCATTCTCGTGGGTCGTTTGTGTACTTCAGAAGCAACACGGCATTATCGTCTCATAATGCCGTGTTGCTCCTGCACCACATGACAGTTTCTGCCCTGTCCGCATTGCTCCTTACACTTCTTACATTTTTGTCATGTTACAAATATTGTGTAATGTATTCCAGAGCTTTTAGTGAAATTATCAAACAACTTGTTTTCCCCCTTGTTACCAGAGCTATGGAATGCTGCCTGAATCTTGCATGTTAGCTATCACTTGTTTTGTGACAGTTAAGGCAATTGGAATCAGCAGTGTTTGATATTGGTAGGACTGAGATGTGTACTGAGGTGGGATTACATCCTAGGTAATAGAAAGCAGTTTAGTTACATAAGTAATGACAGTGGCTCAGTAGGGTGGAAGCTCACTTCTGGGGTTGGAGGACTGGAAGGTCTCACAGGTTTTAGTCCAACACAAGGAACTTGAATACTGACTCTATAGGTCAGAACTAGAGCACACTGTGCTGTGGAGGTACAGTCCTTAAGACGAGATGTTAAACTGAGGTTCCTTCTACCTAACTCTGATGGCTGCCCAGGTGTAAGTTAATGATCTTATAGCATGCAAGTAGAAGGGTGCAGAAATGGACACAAGTCCCTTTACACGAGAAAGGGTCCTGAAGGAACTGGAAGTAATAAGAGTTGAAAAAGCAATGGGGCCAGATGGGGTGCACCCCAGGGTCCTTAAAGAACTAAGAGAGGTGGTGGCTGAACCTCTGGCTATCCTGTTTAGCCGATCACTGGAAACCGGGGAGGTACCCAAAAACTGGAGGACAGCAGATGTAGTCCCCTTATACAAAATGGGGAACAAAGAGGAAGCAGGAAACTACAGACCAGTCAGCCTCACCTCGGTAGTGGGGAAGATCATGGAGGCACTACTGAAGGAGAGATTGGTGGAACATCTGGTTGTCAATGGACCACAGGACCCAAGGCAGCATGGTTTCACCCAGGGGAGGTCATGTCAGACCAACTCGCTGAATTTTTGACTGGGTGACTAGGGAGGTGGATCAGGGAGGGCAGTGACATGGCCTATCTGCACTTCAGCAAGGCCTTTGACACTGTGCCACATAGAAGACTATTACACAAACTGGGGAATATGGGTGTGGGCAGGACAGTAGTGTGGTGGGTAGGTAACTGGCTGGGTGGCAGGACACAGAGGGTGGTGGTAAATGGCTGTCACTCCACAGAGGGAAGAGTGACCAGTGGGGTACCACAGGGATCAGTGCTGGGACCGGTCCTATTCAACATCTTCATCAGTGACATTGCGTAGGACCTAGAAGGCAGAATTTCACTGTTCGCTGATGACACAAAGCTCTGTAACAGAGTAGACACACCAGAGGGTGTAGTCAGAATGAGAAGCGACCTGCAGAAACTTGAAGAATGGTCAGGGGTTTGGCAGTTGAAATTCAATGCAAAGAAGTGCAAGATAATGCATATGGGGTACAAAACCCTGCACAATATATCAGTTGGGGTGAGGATATAGCATGCACCAAGCAGGAAAGGGATCTTGGGGTTGTCATCTCTGATGACCTCAAGGTAGGGAAACAGTGTGACAAGGCAGCAGGTAAAGCAACAGGATGCTGGGATGTATAGGCAGGGGCAACACCAGCAGGAAAAGGGAGCTAATTCCACTATACAAGTGAGGCCCCACCTGGAGTACAGTGTACAGTTCTGGAGACCATACCCACATAAGGACATAGACAGGTAGAGACGGGTTCAGAGGAGGGCAACAAAGATGGTGCATGGATTGCATCACAAGTCCTATGAAGACAGGTTGAAGGAACTGAACATGTACTCCTGGAGGAGAGGAGGGAGAGAGGGATATGATAGAGACATACAAGTATCTTACAGGGAGGAACAGGGTGCAGGAAAGCACTATTTTAGCGAAAAAGATGTTCCAGGACTAGAGGGCATGGGATGAAGTTGGAGGGAGGACAATTCAGAGGAAACATGAGAAAGAATTTCTTCACAGAACGGTGGTGGACAAGTGGAACACCCTGCCAGAGGAAGTGGTGGGGGCTGAAACAATCACGGGATTTAAGAATGCATGGGATAGACATAAAGGAATTCTGGAGGTCAGGGGTAAGGGGCAATAGACTTCTAGGAAAACAGACTGAACTTACAAGCTCAAATGGGCAGACTGGGTGGGCCATAGGCCCTTATCTGCCGACACTGTCTATGTATCTATGTATCTATGTATCTATGTAGCATTTACTGTAAGAGTAATGGATTTACCCCAGTGTCCTGGCCAACATTTCCCCTGCCTATAAAACAGGGTCCGTGTAACCAACTCCAGGCAGACACCTGGAAATGAGAGCTGTCACAGCTGAATATTTTGTTCTTGGTACAAAATTACAAATTAATGAATACTGTAGATAAGGCAGCACAATACTAAGAAGGAGGTCACTGCAGTGATTGAATGAACCAGTGCTACTTTCTTTCGTACTGACTCCAGTGCGCCATCAAACTCATTAGTTAGACAAGCACAATTATTTTAAAATTACAAAACAAAAGTTAAAAATATAACTATAAGATGTGCGGTCATTACAACGTGAATTGTATATTTCACATTGTGTATGTTATTAAGGGTGCAATATGACATGTATCCTGCTCACATACTCCACATTTCTGTGCTGTTTCTTTTACAGTCAAAGTTACTTTCTGATAACACCAGGTATGTTTGGCATTGAGTGAATGCAGCCCCTTGTTTGTCACGTCAGCATTTGTTGAAAGGTGATTCATGTTTGTATGAAAGTACTGTACCGGGGCTCTATGTGTAAAGGCTTTTTGCTATACATACAGATTGGGAAATAGAGATGTGACAGAAGGGCACAAGAACATTACCTGGAACATCAAAATGCAGGTCCTTAATAGTTATGTTATTTGCTTTGCAGCTTCAGTTGCAACAGAATATCAAACTTGGGTCTCCTCCAGTGGTGATAGCAAACAAAAAGTCAGAAGATGCTGGAGCTGTCTCGGAGGATGATGGTTTACCCAGAAGTCCTCCAGAAATATCCACTCTTCATGATGTTATAACGTGTTCCTCAAGTGTGGTATGTATAGTTTGTATTTCATAGCAATGCAGCAGAATTGGACTGTAGTAACTGGCCATAGAAGTGTTTAATATAATATGCTAAGTAAAACACATAGAACATGTGATGGGGTGATTTAATCCAGGGGGATAATGAGCCAAGAGTATGTAGGGAATTCCTACTAGATTAGTTAAGGAGTTGCTTTTCCTAACCTGGTGATGGTTGTGCATGAAGACAAGCCATAGTCCCTTCTCACTAAACATGATTATTTTATTATGTTAACAGAACTGTATACAGTGAACTGCATGCTTAGTCCTAGCTGCTTTCCAAAACACTCAGCAGAGACTAGTGGTGGGATTTGTAAAGAACTGGACACAGCACTACCGTCCATATTTCAGACGTGTGCTGCATCCAGGCAAATGCGTTGGGATGCATGCATTGTAGTTAGAAACATCCCAATTCTTTTGCAACATTTCTCACTGTTTATGGCAGTTTCTGCCACAACTGCAGGAATTGCATCTGTTCTTTGGACACAAGTGCAGATTTCCATCCAGAAAGTTAGACCGACTTTCCTTGGTCTAAATTTCCAAGTGTATTTCGGCACCCACATTCAAAAAATGGGTTGCTTGAAAATGCCACCCAAGATTTCTTAAGGCGTGAAATAAAAGAAGCAAGGACAGGCACATGGACAGGCTGCAAAATCTACTAAAGTACAAAAGCTTCTTATGCTAAAATGGACATTCAGATAAAATATTTAAGTGATATTTTTATAAAACTTCTACAGTCTCTTAAAGACACAACAGTGGTGCATGAAACCCTTATCATGGGTGACCTGAACTGGGATTGGCTCATAAGTCTGACAATTTTAAAAAAGATCTGCAAATAATTTGACCTGATTCTACTAATTCAAGTGTTCAAGGCCCAGTCTAAAAACCCTGATCACTCCCCTATGTTTCATGGGTTAATTACAAACAGGCCACAGAAATAAAATCATATTGCTGTCTTTAACAGTGATAAGCTACCTCTATTCTGTCCCTTTGGAATGCCCTTTTCTAGCAGCCTCCAGAAAAGCACCTCACTTGGTGGCTTTAGGAAGGGACTAAAGACTCACTTACTGGAGCTTAGTGCATGCAACTGCAATCGCTGATATATTACTAATTGTGTAGGTGGGTGGACACATGCCTGCTCCTTCTTAATTACTGAAAATGCTAATGGAAAGCTCTAGGTTACTTACTTTCCTCAGTATTCCCCTCTGCTGTTATGCACTTTTAACCTGGATTTTCTTTTCTGCATCAAAAGTTCCTTCTGCCATTGCTTAAAAAGTTGTTCGCATATGATGTAACCTCCATGATTTACTTGCCTAAACTACGCCACCGCACCCATTGTAACCTACTATGTCCTCTTCTTGTCTTAATCATTCTACAAATGTCAGTTTACCCATTGTAACTTACAAATGTCATTCTATGGATACTCCACTGTCTCAAGCTGATGTAATCTGTTATTTGTACTGTTCTACAAATGTTGACTTAATGTGCTACCTGTAATTAATTCTGGGTTGTCCCTGAAAAAGGGACTTGAATGGTCTCAGTAGGCTGACCCGGTTACCAAACTTATATAAACAAATAAATAAATTAGAGATCATAATATTGTTGCCTACATGAAAGATATCAAAAAAACTAAATCTGCTCCAAGAATTGTCAAAAAAAGATGCTTCAAACATTTTGGCGAGCAGGTATACTTGGATAATTTTGTAGCTGCTGACTGGTCACGTCTGATCTGGTGGAGCAAACAGTCACATGTGTTAACATATTCTTTCTTTCTATAGTCAACAAAAATGCCCTAATCATTAAGAATAAAATAGATCCAGATCTCTTCCTTGTTTACATAAGAACTAAAAATGGCACTTCTTGAGAGGGATAGGCTATAGGCCAATGCCAGAGCCACAAAAGTGGATAGTGATTAGATGCTCCTCAGAGAGAAGAGGAATTTATGTAACTTGTAAATTGGGGCTACAAAAGCAAACTACTAACTAAAAATGGTAGAAGAAAATAAAAGAGACCCTGCTAAATTCTGGAGAATAGTGAATATGCTTGAAGGAAGAACAAATTCATTAACCAACCCCCCACACACACACACACACCAAAATCAATAATGAGGTCAGAATAACATTATCGATAAATTCCACACTCATTTTTCTGCTGCTGGACGTTAGTAGTAATGTTAGTTAGTAGAGGTCTGGAAACAAAAGATTCTGAAAGTAGAGCAACTCTAGACTTTTATTTTAAATCTTTATTAGAGTAGAACAAATGTGTAAACTCCTAAGGTAATTGGACACCAAGAAAGCAGCTGGCCTTAACCTTTTGGACCCATTATTCCTAATACAAGGTAGAATATTATAGCATCCTCTTTAGTAAATCTGTTTAATCTGCCCCTGCAAACAAATCAGTTGCCAGCTATTTTGAAAACTGCGTGCTTGACTCTGCTGTTTAAATCTGGTTCTCAATTGCATCTGAACAAATATCAACCCATTTTCAAGCTATCAGTACTGACAAGAATGACTGAAGAGTTGGTGAACAATCAATTGCGATCCTTTGTTGCCTCAAGTAATATTATAACCCCCCAACAATCTGGCTTCAGAGCCAAGCACATCACTGCGACAGCACTGGTCAAGGTAATTGATGACGTGTTACATTAAAAATGTCATTGTGGGGAACTATTCCTAGATCTAAGTAAATCATTTAACAGAAATAAGAGAAGGTGCTGGTTGTCTCTGTCCCAGTAGAGGACTGGAACCCGTGCTGGAGGGTGGTCCATGCAGCCTGCCCAGATAGTCAAGGTCTCATATGAACATACGAAGAAGCCAGCAGAAGGCCATTTGGTCTATGAAGTCTGCTCGTATAGCAGAGTCCATAGCTTGAGCTAGTCTCCCTGCCCTCCTTCTCCATTCCTCCCACTCTCCCTACCTATGATCCTTACTTTCCCCCTATACCTATCCCAGCCTCTCTTAAAGCTGCCCACTGTCTTCAATGAGATGACCTTTTCCGGCAGCTCAGGAGGTGACCTACCTCATGTTTTGTGGCTCTGCCCAATATTCCAACACATCTAGTGGCAAATGCATGGAGAGTGTATCAATGTCCTAGGGTAGCCCCTACCCTACTCACCCTATCTTTTTGTGCTGGACCCACCCCCAAGGGATGTCCTTGCATTACCCATCCCTCCTTTGGATGATAGCGGTGGTTGCAGAATCAAAGCATCTCATCCTTTGATGCTGGAGATTGCAGAAAGTGCCTACCATCTCAGAATGGGATCAGATGATAAGCCAACTGGCTACACTGGCTAAGATATCATCTGTAGCAAAAGGTACTTTGTCCTCCTTTTATAACACCTGGGTAGTTTCACCACTATGCCAGGTAGATCCTCAATTCCCAGTCAGGGACAGTAAGGACTTGTTCCAGCCTACCTGAAGGGTCCATCTGACAGTACCCTCCTTTTTCCTCCTTATTTCTGTAAGTTAATATTGCCCCCCTTATAGATCCAGTTGCTGTAGTACTTTTACCCAATTCATGCTTATATTTCTTATGTGAAGCAAGATCTCATTTACATTTTCTGTTCTTTTTGCATTGTACTGTTGGTTACTGAAAATTGTAATCAAGAAATTAACTGAAAAAAAAAGAAAGACATTTGATATAGTGGATCATGATGTGCTTCTCTGCAAATTAAATAAAATTGAGATTAGCTTTCCAACTCTAATATGGTTCGTCAGCTATATAACTGACAGACACCAACCATTTTATCATATCATCTGTTCTCACTCCCTAATCTATAAGGGAGTCCCTCATGGCTCAGTACTAGGCCTCATACTCTTCATGTTGGTGTGCTGACACAAGGTCAACTCCCCCAGCGTGAACACCAGCACAGTGACAGATTTTGTCTGTCTGTGGTGAGTCGCTGTGCTGGTGCAAGGCAGACACTAGCAGTGCGACTCCCAGTGTTGCACCCCTCCCCAGTCCAACTCTGACTTGGAGTTGGATATTTAGAGAATAGGGGTGTGGGGGCAGAGCCCCCCACATGGAGTGTTCAGGGAGCACAGCCCCCCGATACAACACAGACACATCCCCGACAGTGCGATGCCAACACTCAGCATTGCGGCTGTCGCTGTCGGGGATGTCGGCACTGTAGATGTCGCAGCACCATAGTAAAACCCTTCATGTTTTATATAAATGACACTAGGGACAGCATTAAAGTCGCTAAGCTACAGTTCTATGTGGATAACATGACATCATGCAAGCCATCTAAATTCTCTATCACTACATTGTTAGGTGATATATTGGAGGTGGCATTCTTCTACAAGTAGCATGGCCTCTGGATTGATAATAAACTATCCTGGTCCATGCACATCGACAAACTATTAAAACTCAGGATGAGGGTTTGGTTCTTTTATAGGCATAACATTTGTTTCTCCTATGAGGCCAGGAGGTGACGAATGCAGGCTCCTTTCTTATCACAGCTGGATTATAGTGACTTTATTTACATGAATAACGCCCATTCTCACTTATTTAGACTTGATGTGCAGTATAACAGAGCCATATGTTTCATACTGGACAGCTTAACAGAACCCACTGTTGCTCCCTATATACAGCCCTAAATTGGACCTCCTTGGCCACCAGGAGGCTAAATAACCTATACGTCTGGATCTTCAAAGCCATAAAAGGTGATCTGTCCCTACATATCATTAATCTGTTTAGGAAAATGGGGGAACTGGATGGCTTAGTGGATTGGTATTGGGTTAAGGAGTCTTTCACCAAATCAAGACTAAGTCAGAAGTGGCTGAAGCAATTATCACCAGAGAGCTGTCTAGCAGCCTTTGTGTAATGAGCTGAAGTAGTCTCAGTCCAGTTTCCAGTGGGCAGATATCCACATCACAAAACCATTAACACAATTGTCACTAATTAGCACCCTTGGGGTCAGTCTGACATGAAAGGCCAAGGATTGAATGGACATGGAGTCTGAACTAGCCTCTC
This sequence comes from Neoceratodus forsteri, assembly GCA_016271365.2. NCBI lineage: Eukaryota > Metazoa > Chordata > Ceratodontiformes > Ceratodontidae > Neoceratodus > Neoceratodus forsteri. The sequence goes on along the minus strand of JADMNL010000023.1, from coordinate 122,836,034 downwards.
AACTATGTGGTGGTCACTGTATGGCAGGGTTGAGGCATACTGGCAGAGCAGTGTGATCACCCATGCTGTATCCATCTTGTGGATAAAGAAAAAAAAACAGGGCTTCAGTTTCCAGTACTGTCATTCCAGCTCCTCTAATGAGCAGTAGAATTCACATACAGAAAAAAATACAAAAGCTGGCTATGCTCATGCAATTAGAAGCATCTTCCTCCACCTTTTCAAAACTCCAGGATACTTCATGCGGTTTAGAACAAGCATTTGTCAATGCCGAATGTTTGCTTGCCGGCATTGGCAGTGGTAGTGTAGAAGTTACAGAGCTGCATAATAGGAATGGCAGTGAAGTATTAAACTGAAGCCAACCCCACCACCACCCTGCAGAGAGTGACAGGCATTGGGGTGTGCCTCTGGGTCGTCAGGCATAACGGCCACGCCATTTCAGTACACCCCACCCTGCAGACACTGGCAAGTGTCACGGTGTTCCTTGGGGTCTTTGGCCCTTATGCGCATCCCATTCCATTAGGAAATACAGTGAGATGGGTGCGATATAAGAGAATGGGGTGAACTTTGGGGCCTAAGAGTCCAAGGCATACCTCGATCCCTCTCACTGGCTGCAGGGTGTGGAATGGCATTACAGGCAAGAATCCCAAATCACACCCCGATGCCTGTCATTCTCTACAGGGTTAGGCGTTATGGTTGGAAACCCTAATACCTTAGGCATTCGTTGGTATTTTCATTCCAAATGTTCAACATGGTTTTTTTGTGACCCCACCTCATGAACAGGGGGAATATCAGTTTCTTAGCCAAAAGCTGCTTATGCACAGCGACTACGGCATTTAGCACCACAGGTGCAAAAACATTCCGAACAGGATGTAAAAAATGACAGCTGTACTGTTCATGGGGAGGTATAAAAAATGGCAATGTTGCAAATCTGCAGTAATAATATTTAAAAAAATGAAGTCACAAGAGTACATAGAAACTGTGCAACGCACACCCGTAATATAATTAGGTTGGGGATTTTTTTACAGCAGATTGTCAACTCAGGCATTTTGGTGCCTCCGATCATGAACAGTGTCACTGTGATTTTCTTTATCTGTCCCGAACAATGATTTCCCACAGTGACCATGCATCTCTGTGCTGAAAGTGTGAAACACACTTCGCCATGTTGTGAAAATGACAGCTGTACTGTAAATAAGGCAGTGTGGAAAAATGCCACTGGTGAAAATCTGGACTTAAAATATTACAAAGTCATGAACTTACGAAGGTGCGTGGAAACTGTGCAATGCTCACTTGTAACACCGTCATTTTATGGACTTTTGTCACCAAATTTTAAACATAGCCATTTTAAGACCTCTGCTCATGAACAGTGTAACTGTGATTTTCTTAATCTGTCCCAAACATTGCTTTCGCACACCAACAGCACCATTGTGCGCTACATGTGCGAAAACACATTTTGGGCCGCATATGAAAAATGGCAGCTGTACTGTTCATAAGGAAGTGTAATAAAATGGTAATGTTGAAAATCTGGAGTGAAAATATTAAATTACAAACTTACGAGCATGCATAGGAACTGCGTAACGCATTCCGTAAAACAGTCATTTTTAGAATTTTTTCACCAAATTTTCAACATAGCCATTTTAAGACCTCTGCTCATGAACAGTGTAACTGTGATTTTCTAATTTGTCCCGAGACATTGATTTTGCACAATCGACTGTGCCATTGTGCGCTACATGGGCGAAACATTTTGGGTGAGATGGAAAATGACGCTGTACTACTCATAAGAAGGTGTGGTAAAATGGCAATGTTGAAAATCTGGGTGAAAATATTGAAAATTCCACGAACTTACAAGTAATGCGTGAGGAACTGCGAACGCACGCCAGAAATAAACAGCGTGATTGCCCACCAAATTTCAAAATAGGCTTCGAGAGCCCACCTTATGAACACTGGCAGTGTCATTTCATTAATCTTTCCCGAAAGGTGATTTTGTGCAGTGACCACGCAGTGACTGGGAAATCACCCTTCGGGCCCGAATAACGCCATGACAGTGACATCATTCATGAGAAGGGGTCCCAAAAACCCCATGTTGAAAATTTGGTGCAAAAATTCCAAAAAATGCCTGAGATATGCAATAAAGTTGAAAAAACCCTATCTAGTCCATTATACAGCTTACCGGCATTTCCTCAGTTCACAGTCGGCTTTAAGAGTGCAGACGTGTTCCGGTCCACTAAGATCGTCGGCCGAGGTCCGGAGGTGGGCATGGGGTGAGGGGGCTGTGGGAGGCAGGGTGTGCAGTGGGTGGGTGCGGGTTGTGGAGGGGGGCCAGAGAGACTACGTGGACCGCTTTTCTTTACAGGTTTTTTTTTTTCCAATGATGACGTTGGACATTTGCCACGCTGGGTGGGCCTCAGTGTGGCAGAGGACGGTGGGGGCATTCAGCAGATGGGGATTGGGCACCCCGTCGGTCAAAGCATCTATTGCCACGCTGGGGTGGGCTCCCCAGCGTGAGCACCCAGTACTGGGGGTGAGGATAGGGAGCCGACGGGGATTGGGCACCCCTGTCGGCTATATTTATGAGGTTGCCACGCTGGGTGGGCACCCAGCGTGGCATTTGGAAGCTTTGGGAGGGGCGGGGAGCGCAGCACAGCCGACGGGGATTGGGCGTTCATTGGCTACAGTGTGTGTGCATGTGGGGTGGGCGCCTGCTTGTGCATGTGTGTGTATGTAGGGAAGGCGCATGAGCAGCGATATCTTATCGCTGCTCACTGAAGCGTAGCCCCTTTCAACTGTATGCAACTGCATTTTGGAGCTTATCATAGACAGCTCCAGCATGCATTGGCTTACAGGGCGCGCTACTGCCAACACACTGACTGAATTGGAAGAGGGGGTGACACACCTCTGAAATCTCGGATGATGGCACTATGTTCCTTGCACATGCGTGCAAGCAAACATAAAAATGGCATTTGGCTGTAATGCACTCAAACTTTAGAATGTATTACAAAGTACATTTAAGGTAGGAGGTGATTTCAACTACAATGTTTTCAAAGCCCTGACAGAGACTAGTACTAAGAACTACAACTGTAAACAATATATATTGAGTGTAATTTCCATAGCGTTAATCAATATCTATCTATAGCAATGATAGTTTTGATATTATTTATATTTTTAGATACTTTCTGTGCATTATCATTTCCACTGAACAACTAGGTCAACTTTTCTATCACTGTTTGCTTCTGCGGGAGGCAGTATAGTAGTGTAGTGGTTTAAGATTCTGAGCTGCAAACCTGGAGACCTGGGTTTGAATCCCACAGCTCCCACTTGCATATTGTGTGACCCTGAGCAAGTCATTTAACTTCCTTGTGCTCCCAAGTCACACCTGGAAACAAGCTTCAGCTTAGTGTACCTTTCCTGGTTAAACAATTTCCCCTTTCCCTTTCTACCCTGGGCCTCCTTGAAATGATCTGTGCTTAATGATGTTTATCCTGGTAACATACCTCTCAACATTAAAATTCATAGCACTGACCTTCCAACTTCAGAGAAAGTGACCAGAATGTATGTCACTTTATTATTTTAAGGAATAATATATCTCAAAATAGTGGGCTCCATATATTTAGTGTTAAGGAATATTTCTATCAAGTTAGTTCACTGATTTAATAGTTTGTGGGCTAAATTTTCAAAGCCCCTGGAATTGCTGCAGCTGTGAGAAAAAACTGGCACAAGTGGGTGTCCACTTGAGGAGCCACCGTTTCTCCCACAGCTGCAGTATTGTCAAAGGTGGAGCCAGTTTATGACTGGCTCCACAATTAATGGCGGCTTGTGGCTATTTTTTGTGGTGCAGGTGCACCAAAATGTTACTCCTGGTGAGGTGAGGAGTAATATCCCTTGCAGCTGCACTGGCTGAAAACACGAAACTCCGCATGTGCAGAGGTTTTGTCCAGCGGCTGTGGCTGTGGCGTGGGACTTATTTCCCCTGTCTTTTGAGAATCTAGTCCTGTGTGTCTAGAAATAGCTCTAATATTATTAAGAACATTAGTAAACCTTTGCAGAACAAAGGTAAATTGGAGCATAAAAATTGTAGCACTATGCAAAATTCATAGCAGTTGAGATGTATGCCTGGTAAAACAAATAATGAAAAATACAAAGATACCCAGTTTTGAACTAGAACACTACAGTACCAAAGTGGCTCAGCAGGTGGCAGCAGTGGCAGAATCCTCATAAGGACAAAGGCAACTAAAAAAGGGTGTAGTCCAACACCACCAGGCTCTTCTGACTCCTCATTCTCATCCCAGTCTAGGAGAGAGGGGTGAGAATATGGCTGTTATTAAATAAACAGGGAGATTCAAACAATACAGAGATAGAGAGAGACTTAGTTTAAGGTCAAGGATGTTAAGGGATTTGCTCATGGTGACATAGAGAGTATCGGGCGGTGGTAAGATTCAAGAGGGGTCTCTTTGGTCATAGCTATGAGCTCTAATAACCATGCCACTGATATCTGGCCTGGTGTCAGTTCCCCTCACCACACCATCTTTGATAGCCTCCCTCCTGATCTCCTTACCATTTAAGGGTAAGAGCCCATCTGAAATGTGTCTTCACCAACCTCCTCACCTGGACTGCCATGATTGACTGAGGAAGGTGGTGCCTGCTGTTCAGCTAAGTCAGTCTGTACTCTGAGATAACTCAGTTGGTAGTTGACCACCCTTTCCTCTGTAGCACACCACTATCTGTAACACAGAAGTTCTCTGGGGAGCTGTGGCAGTGTACAGTATGCATAGTTAGTATAGACAGAAATATACAAATGGAGCTTGTTGATTTATCTGCTGGGGGAGGGTGCATTACTGACAGAGCTAGTAAGGAGCACAAATGAACTCACCAGCTCACCTATCCCCCTCCAGCCAATCACAGCAATCTGGGGAGCAGGGGTAAAAGACATTTCCACAAGAGATCATTTCCCCAAAAGGTAGGGGGCTAGGAACAAGGGCTACTCCAAGGATTGGAGGGTGACAGGCATGAGGCAAGATATAATTGCTGGGGGAAGGGGGTCCATGGCAGATTCAGTGAGTGGGAGATGTGGAAGGTGGGGGGAGGGTTACGCATTTTGTTTTTTTAATATTTCAAAAAAACAGCCTCGGCATTATCATACTGTTGAGAAAAGTTCACTTCCTGATGACACAGAAAGGCAATGTCGCCATGTTTCAGGCAATTTCAACATACTTTTGGGACATGCAAAAAAAACCCACAACTGTTTTAAAAGATTTTTTTTTAAATAGTGTGCACCTGTGATTATCTGCCCTCTTTCATACAAAATGAAACTGGGTGAAGAACAAGAAGAAAGAACTCAGCAAACAATTGGTACAAGTGAATCATCTGGCAGCATGTGACAGTGTCACATAACCAAGAAAGAACTGTATCTAATGAATTTTGGATAAACAGCAAGCTACTTAATTCAGTTGTGACTGCTTTCTTCTCCCTTTCTCTATGCATTTTAACCTAATACAGTATAGTCAGCATTAAACTTAGAAGCTAATTCATTCCTATTTAGTTGATAACTAGGGGGCAGATATTCAAAACTTTGCCTGGTGGGCAAAGTGATTGTGCCTAGTTTGCCCTGGATTTATGCTCATGTACAATAGTCAAAGGGGGGCTTTTGCTCAATGTATGGGCAAAGGGAGGGGTGGGGACATGAATACTGGTGCAGCATGATATTCAGTGCATTTGCACTGTGCAGAGGGGTTAGTGCAGGCCAATTTGCACAGTGCAATAACACCGATTAAAACACAACTTACTCTGGGCAACCCTAGTGGCTGCAGGAGCCACTGCAGCCAAGAAGCAGGTTCCTCTGGCATCTAGTGGAACCCCCCCTCCACCGATTGCCATCCCCAGTAAAGGTCAAAATGCCCCTGGTGTCCACTGGTCCCCACACCCTCCAATTGTCATCCACATTGTCATTTCAAAGATCCCTGTTGCCTTGTGGTCCCCCCACCCATTGATTGCCATCCCCATTGTCATGTAAATGATCCCTGGTGCCTAGTGATCCCCCCGTCTCTAATCACCATCCCCAGTAAAGCGACATCCTTACCCTGGTGCTTAGTGGTCCCCCTGCCCTTTGATCGCCATCCTGATTGTCATTTCAATTATCCCTGGTGCCTACGGCACCCTGCCCTCTGATGACCTATCCCATGTATGCCCAATTATTCCCTGGCATCTAGTGGCCCCCCACACCACCAGCAGCAACAAACCCACCCTGCCATCCCCCCTTACCTTATGCCGGTGCCATATGGTGATGGGCACAGCCCTCCTCACACCTCCTCAGCTAGCCACTGTACAAAACAACAGGGAGCACATGTCCAATATACAGTACTGACTGTGCATCCCCGTACTGTATAGGAGGCATGGCCCATGTACTGTACAAGGAGTGTGCGGCCTGTGTACTGTACAGGGATCTCCCTCTACAGTACACAGGCCATACTCCCCATACAATATAGGGGACACATGCCCTGTACTGTACATTGGATGTTTGCTCCCCATCATTCCATATGGTGGCCAGCTGTGGAGGTGTGAGGAGTGTTGTGCTGATTGCCATATGGGATCCATGGCACTGGTGTAAGATAAAGGGGAGGGTTGGCAGGGTGGGTTTGTCAGTGTTGACAATGTGGAAGGCCACTGGATACCAGGGAATAATTGGGCATAGATGGGGCTGATGATTGGAGGGTGGAGGACCACTAGGCACTAGGGATTGCACACTGCATACCACGGCTGGAGATCAGAGGGCAGGAGGGACCACTAGGCACTAGGAATTGCACATTGCATACTGGCAGTCGGCGAGTAGGGGAGGGACCACTAGGCACCAGGAATACTTGAACTTACAGTGGGGTTGATGATCAGAGGCGGGGGGACCACTAGGCACCAGGGATTGCATATTGCATACAGGGGTTGGTGATTGGCGGATGTAGAGAGCACTAGGCACCAGGGATTACGCACATGATAATGGGGATGGTAATCAGAGAGTGGGGGGGTCAGTACCACTAAGCACCAGGGAATACATGATTAGTATGGGAGTGGGCAGTCAGGATGGGGTTGGAACAGGATGCAGGGGCACAAACCTGCCACCACTTCCCATGCAAATGTGCCCATAATGGGCATGCAAATGGTCCCTTAGTACCTTGCATGCCCAATGGGCTCATTTGCAAGGGGTTGTCTGAATATCACACCAGGAGTTACCAGCACTATTGGGTGTGATGGTGCTTTTCCCTGCACTGGCAGCATCCATGTCGGGGCAGTGCTACTCAGCTTAGCGCTGCACTGATATGACCCTATATTCAGTCGGATGGTGCTGGTGGACTATCCAACTGACTATAGCATCCACGAGGCCGTGGGCAATGGGCAAGTGCAGCACAAAACTTTGCACTCCACTTTGCCTATTTTTGTGTGTTTAAACTAACTAACAATGAGTTTAAAGCATGAAGTCCAAAGATTTTCAGCTTAGTTAGTAGTTGTCAATGTATTGTCACTCATTTAGCATATCATTCTTTTGTTCAAACTTTAAACTTTATACAACTTTATGTAAATCTAGCCCTTAAAACTGCATCATTTTAAACAAAACAGCAAAAGAACAATTCATTAAATGAACTATGGACACACTGTAATTAAAGTTTAATGCTGACTGTGCTTTAGCTTCACAGATATTTTAACTTAGTACAAGTCATACTTTTCCTTGATTTTCTAAGCTTTGCCTATAAAAGCACTGGAAATGAATAAGTAGCTAGATATCAATGAAAAAAGATTTGAAGGACCATGATGTATGTCATTTCCCAGAATCAGTAAGTGTACTGTGGGAAGTTTCAGAATGCCAAACTTTAAACATCCAGCAAAACACTGTTGTTATTAAAAATCATCTTAACAATGTTTATAAGACCCAGCTGGACAAATGAGCTAAAGCCTCATCATTTTTTTCCCACACAGATGTGTTATTCCCCTAGCCTTGGCTTGTCATCCCTCCTCTGGTCCTGTGACCCCCAGCAGTAGCTCATCACCATGGGTCACTACAGCACAGCTTTGAGCAGCGCGGGGACTAAGACTATCATCCATCATTCAGACAGGCTAAGCAGTTTCCTGCAATTTTTCCTTCTTTCCGCACCCTTCATTCACTAGATGGCACTGCCATGCCTTCTAGTGGCCATGGTCACCACAGCAATCCCCCGGGAGGAACTAACTTCCTGGCCTACCATAGGGGTTGCCATGGGGGATGCCATGCTATGACCTACCTAGGTGACAGTGCTGTCGCCCAGCCTCAGACATCCAAGTCCACTCCCAGACTTGGGTTGCCAGCACAGATGTACAGCAGGCTGCTACTTGGCCAACCAACAGGCAGACCCCAGCCTCATTATTTTTCATTACATGAAGAATGCAAAAACTTTTTCTTGAAGAACCTACCATGTCAAAGAGTCTTCCTTTTAAAGTTGCCCCATGTTCAAAATGGGTCCGTTACTGAGGTTCTAAATTCAATGTGGTGGAATTAACAGAAAAACAAATGAAATGACAAAAATCACCATTCAGGCATCTCCTCCCAAAGGTCAGAGCCCACTCCTCTCAAATGTAGAGGAAAGAAAATGAGCACCTAGATTAAATACTGCAATAAACATCAACAAATGAAAATAAAAAAAAAAAAAGACACCCCCGGAAATAAAACAAGAGGATAGAAAAACAAACAACCTAAAATCTAATATTGCAAACAAACTCCACCAAACTAAGGAACAAAGTACCCCCACCCTAAAGAGGAAAGAGAAAAAAACAACAATCAAAAGCAACAAACCAGACTAAACTGAAGAACTAAGACATCCTCAAACCCTAGGAGAAAAGAAAATAAATTTTACTCAAATCAAACACTGCAGACTTCAAATGTAATCTAACGGAATAAAATTACTGACTCAGAGAAAAAATAGCTTTCTCCACGTATACTTCTGAAACGTTAAACATTTTACCTAGCACTAAGTATTTTATATTCAAATTTACCCTAACTCTGTGAAGATTTACTGATGTTCCTCATAATGTTAGAACTATTTCTGGATACACAGGCTTTTAAAACAAACTCTGACCACAGCTGATAGGGCTGCATGGGAGGAATTTGGGGTTAAAATATTGAAAATTACCAAAGTTAGGAGCCTTCATTAGTGAAATGTAATGTAGGCTCATAAATTTGTTGTTTTGTAATATTTGTACACCATATTTTCAACATAGCTTTGTTTATGACCCTGCCTCATGAAGAAGGGCAGAGAAAATGTTTAACTCCTGGCCTAAAGGTAATTTCACGCAGGGACTATGAAATCAACTTTCGGGACACAAAAACACATTTTGGGCAGAAGTTGAAAAATGACAGCTATCACATTCATGAGGTGCTATAAAGATATGGTTATGTTGTAAATATGGGGTAAAAATATTGAAAATTACCAAGGTTATGAGACTGCATTCACAAAATTCAATGTAGGCTGCCAATTTATTTTTATATATATATATTTTTTTTTACATCAAATTTTCAACATAGACACCTCATGAACAATGGTGCAGAAAATGTTTAACTCCTACCTGAAAGATGATTTCATGCAATGTCTGTAAAATCACATTTTGGGACTGAGTTACCTAACATCACTTGCATTGTTCATGAAGTGGTGTCCCAAAAAAATATGTGTTGGAAATCTGGGGCAAAAATATAAAAAAATGGCCAAATTATGCTACAAAGTTCAAAACCTCATTGAAATACATTGAACACGTACGTGATTTCCTCAATTCGCAGTCCAGCATTGAAGAGTGAAGACATATCTGCAGTCCAGAGAGGATTACGATGTTGGACCCCCGATGGGTAAGGAAGGGCTTGGGTGGTGCAGGGTGGAGAGTGCTAAGTCAGAGGATTGGGTGAGGGGTAAGAAACAGACTCAAAAGACATTGATAGACTTTTTCTTTTTACAGGTGGAAAAAAAAAACAGGACACAGGAGTCCCAAACGCAGCACTGCGGGATTGGGCACCCCCAGTGTCACTATGTTTTTTTTGGGGGTTGGGGTGCTGAGAAGAACGCATCGGTGGGGGGAAGACACTATAAATATAAAAAATAAATAAATAAAAACAAATAACTGCACATGCACAGTAGTGGACAGGGCAGTCAGAGGATTTGTGATTGAGACACTGGGAGACTGGGCACCTCCAGTGTCACTATTATGCTTCAGGGGTGGGGTGGTAGGTGCTGAGAGGAGGGTTGGGGGTTAGGGCCAAAACAAACAAACAATCAAACGAGGATTCCTGCACTGGGGGATTTGGCACCACCAGTGCCACTGTTACATTTCTGGGAGGGGGTGCTGAGAGGGTGGGTCGGTGAGGGTTATAAAATAGTGTGAGCGGAGTGCTTTACAGACACAGAGGCAACTGTGTCATCACTCCCACATGTTGTTCATTTGCAAGGAATGCGGTAGTCCTTTTCTCATGACAAGAGGTCTACAGGGATCTGCCCACTACAGCCCTAAAAATGGAACTAATTTGATAGAAACATTCCTTAATGATGCATATATGGAGAACATTATTTCAAAACTTATTTTTCTTTAAAATTATTTTATTTATTTATTGGATTTTGTTAACTAGGTGGGCTCACAGACACTAAAAGCCCCTTTTTCGGGAGGACTCGGGGCTAATTCCATTCATCATACATAACCATCAGAGAACTGGGTCTAGACTCACCAAAAATCACAAAGCACTGTGCAAAAAATTTCATTTCACTTTGCATTTGCCTAGGCATCCAAAATTGCTTATCACAGTTGAATAGTGCACCACACTATCCGACTGTGAATAGGGCTAGGTTGAAGCAGTGGTAACCTCAGTACCACTAGCGCTACCCCACTAGTGTTGGTCCAGTGGACCCACCCCACCACAACACGTAGTGCACCACCACCCCGCTCCCCCAACCCAAACCTAAGCCATCGACCAGAACAGCCCTCCTCTCTCCACCATGGTTAGTTAGGGACTGAGCTGTCAGTGAGTGCATACTGTACAGGCGCATTCACTGACAGCCTGGGCCGTGGCCATGTTGAGAGAGGAGGCCAGCGCTTTGAGTGGGGGGCAAGCAGGATGATGGGGCACTGCCTGACCACAAGACCACCAGGGAATGGATGTTCATTCTTTTACTGGGGATCAGGCATAGGAAGGGAGGGTCCACTAGACCACCAGGGATTGGTGTCATTTTCATATACAGGGGATTGGGAGGAGGAGAAACCCCTGGTCACCAGGGAAACCTTTTCAATATCTTGGGCATGGGATTGGGTGGGAGAGGGATTGCAAGCCACTAGGGAATGTGTCTACTGATATTGGATGGGTGATCAGGTGGAGGGATGGACCACTGGACACCAGTGAATACATTTGCACATAAGGGGTGGGCTATTGGGTGGGGGTGGGACCACTGGATACCAGGGAAACTGTGTACAAATAACAGGCGAGTGATCAGGTGGTGGGTACCACTGGACACCAGGGAAACATATATTTACAATGGGGCCGATGATCCACGAGGGGAACCACTAGCCACCAGGGAAACCTTGTACATTCAGACTGGTGAGCGGCAATGGGGGGGGGCACAGAACCTCTGCCAACCACTAGGATTCCACAAGATTAAAGCAAGGTCTGGGTTGGTGGTATTTGCTCCATGTAAGGGACCCCCACAAACATAAATAAATAATAAAAAGGCCATTGCACAGAGCAAATGCTTTGTGTATTAGACTGTGCCAATATTTTTTTTTTTATTTTTATTTAGTTTTTGTTGACCGGGTAAGTGCACTAGACAAATTCTGCCTATTTTCAGGCATGATCCGGGGGAAGGGGATACAGATGAATGCCAACTGACCTTGAACCAGATTAAGCTGTTGGTGGTATTTTTAGTGAATGAGGGAAATTTGGCCAGGACACCGGGGAAATTTCCCTGCTCTTTTCGATAAGTGCCACGGGATCTTTTACATCCACCCAAACTACCACCAATCCAAGCAGATGGGGCCTCAGTTTAATGTCTCATCCAAAAGATGGCACCTCAGAAGTACAGCACCCCTCTCATTCTGCACTACAGTGTCAGTACTGAGATATTAACCCAAGTGCCAGATGTGGGAACTGAACCCACAGCGCTCTGATCTCCCAGCCTCAGTGTGCTACCTACTGAGCCACTGACACTGCTAAATATGCAGATCTCCTCCTCCTTAATTGCACTGCGTCTCCCTCCATACTTTGCCCTGGCGCAAACCTGGTTTGTGCCAGCAAACCAGGCTTTTGTGAATACCATCTCAGCACAAAACCTGGTTTGCTCATGCAAAACTGGGTCTGAACCAGGTTGAAGTTTTGTGAATCTAGCCCCTGATCATTTGCTCTGCCAGTGTTTTGCATTTTAATGCTGAGAGGTTGAATGGTGTGCCTCCAAGCCTTTGAATGACTGAAAGAGGACACAAAAGCTGCACACTGATGTCACCAAACACTGAAACCATGCTTAAAAGGACAACACCACTAATATAGAAAACCTATGTACAGTCTTAAAAGGATAACACCACTAATATAGAAAGCCTATGCACAGTCTTAAAAGGGCAACATTGATAATACATAAAACCTATGCACATTCTTAAAAAGACACCACTAACATACTAAACCTATGCACATTCTAAGGACAACACCACTAACATACAAAACTTATGCACATTCTAAGGACTACACTGCTAAAATATAAAACCTATGTGTAACACAGGGGGCTCCCCACCCCTGCCTTTTTACTAAAATGACAGGTGACATGCTGTTGGCATTTGGCAGCAATACCTGGTGGGGGACCTGGGTTCGGGGAAGGATGAGGTGACCTGGCACAAGGGACCTAGGTTTGGCTACTCTGCACAGGGGCACCCAAGTAAATCCAACTACAGGAAGCAATAACTGTAATGTCCAGAACCAGAATTGGGATTTTTCAGTGTGGCTTTATTTATTAACTAACTGAACATAAACAAAGCATTGCATGGTCCCCCAAAGGGCTACGTTACTGTATGTGCAGATTAGAGGTTAACAAAGCGGTCCATTTGAAGAATGAATACATTACTACAGTTGTCTGGCTTTGGACCCACCAGGCACTCAGCCCGAACTTTGCATGCACTTTGGATACATAGCCCAACTGGCCCGGCTCCCCTGCCGGCCACTCGACTGATGGTCCACTTGACGAATGAACCCAAACTTTACTTGAAAAGACATCCCATCAAACAAGGAGACTCCCAAACTGTGGCTCCCCACACCACTTAGAGTCTGCGACTCCTAGAGAGATTTGTTTTCGTACTTCCAAATCGAACTCCCATCCAACAAGGAGTAATTTTCCCATCCTGTGGCTCCCCACACCACTTAGCGTCTGCAACTCCTAGAGAGATTTTCAAGTTGCGACCCATGTCTGGGTACCCACCCCATCACTGGCCAAGTGCATGAGGCAAGTAGCAAAAACACAGAAGAAATCCGTAGAGGTGGACCTGGTTACTAAAGATGGGGTTTTTTTCCCACCTCCAGCTCCCACAGCCCATAGCCGGCCATTTCTCTGGATACACACAGAAAACTTTATAACTTTAAAATGTAGATTGAACGGTGGATGACCTGAAGCACCCTCTCTACAGCAAACTTTAAATCCATTTAAAACTTTAAACTGTTGGACTGCTCTATTTGTTTGTCCTAGTTGACATAGTCCTCCCAAATAGCAGTCCACATTCATTTCCCAACTGAAGAAAACAATTTGTTTGCCCCTTCAAATGGAGCCAAACACTCACCCATTCATTGTAGGTGCCCCACAGGTGAAGTACTGTAACCTTTGCTGTTATACAAGGACAGACAAAACAAAACCAGGCAGCTTCCTTCCATGGTGAGAGAAGGGGATTGCCCCTGGAACCCACAGAGAACTTTTCCTCTGGAGGGAGGGGGGCACTGAGACCGGGGAGCGGTCTCTCCACTTTAAAAAGGTAAACACAGGAACACTTTTTCTTAATGAGAGATCAAACAGTAGACTGATGCTTCCTTCTTGCTTAAGGACAAACGGAAGACTGACTTTGAATTTCCCAAAGTTCTAAAACTCACTCCCTGAGCTGTAGATTCCAAAGTGGCTCATGCAGCTGCAACAGTTCTATAGTGATGTCATCTCTCAAGTCTCAGCTGTGACTGAGGACAGAGTGAGACAGTGTGAAACCCATTTAACTGGAGTTTCACAAGCTGCCTTCCCTGCCTACCACTAGGTCTTACTGGGATTCTAGTAACCCTGGGTAACAAAGAGCTTACATATGTACATTCTAAGGACAACACCACTAACATACAAAACCTATGCACATTCTAAGGACAACACCACTAATATACAAAACCCATGTACAAATGTAAAAGGACAACACCACTAATGGTGTCAGTGGCAGTGGCTCAGTAGGTAGGATGCTTGCCTCTGGGACTAGAAGATAAGATAGTCATGGGTTCTAGCCTCACACCAGGCCCTTAGGGCAAACCCATAACTGACACTGTAGTGCAGTATGAGGAGGGTGCTGCACTCCTGAGGTGCCATCTTTCGGATGAGATGCTAAACCGAGGTCCCTTCTGCCCATCTCTGGTAATTCTCCAGGTAGAAGTAAAAGATTCCATGTTACTTACTGTTAATGAGTAGGATGGTTTCCCCCATATCATCAATAAAACAGGTATGGCAGCCCATCCTCCAGGACACACCTAGAAACAAGCTGTCACAGCTTAATGTGCCTTTCTTGATTAAAAAATACAAATCAAATATACTGTATAAAACCTATGCACATTCTTTAAATGACCTTCGAACGTTTTGGCTCATTTATCTTGAAAAAGCCTAAGTAATATAAAACAGTCCAGAGTTAGGGAACTGCATCATGCTACCATATCCCTTGGTGGTTGAAATCCTAAGTTGCACCTCAGGCTCAATTCACTTAAAGGTATGTGTGCCTTAGTCCTTACTTACAGCATGCTATTTCAATTAGAATCAAGAACTGTAGCACAGTGAACAAGGACCTGCTAGAGAATGCTTAATGGAATAAAAGGCAATTTTAAGTTAAAACAAGTATAAAACCATTAAAAAGTATGGCATATAACAACCTTAGGGTTTGTAGTGGAACTGACCAGTTTCACAAATCGTGAGTTGTGGGTCTTACCACTCTGTGGTGGAGATAGATGTGTTGATCCACTGTAAACCATGCATTCATATCTATTATGAGCTCCTCTTAGCAGCTTTTTCTTGTTTGTTTATGTTGCAATTTTATTTTTTTAAGGGTAGTGCACAACTAACAAGGAGGTTCTAGGAAGCACCCTTGCAGGGTTTTCCATGGCCAGAGTTTGCAGCAATTTTTCTTAATTATTGTTTGTGAGAAAATTGTTTCCCATGAATGATAGATGTGTTCCATACATACAAGTCTGGCACTTTGACAGAAAATAAAAAGAGTTACAAGCAATGGTGTTTCAGGTCTTACTCATAAAATCGAGTATGTGGCTTTTATTTGGTATAATCTAAAAATTTAAGCAAAAAAGTTCTATCTATTCTAAAAAGTAAAATAGATATTTTTGCATTTCACATGGCTTTCCTAAATATGTCACACTGCAAGTTTCTGCAGTTTTCTTAGATTAGCTCAGGCAATGAACTGTAAAGTTTCTTAGAGTTTGTTTTTGTAGCAAGGAACAAATTACTGCCTACTGCAACCAAGACATTTCACTTCGTCCTGTGATTTCTGTTATTCAAAGGTGATACAGAAGAGTTTTTACACTGTTAAATGCCCTCCGGTTTTCCTATCCATGTCAGCCATGTATTCTGATATGTTTTGACCATTTTTTTATAAACTGATATCTAGTTTTGTAAGACCTGGAAGAAGCTTTCCGGAAGATCTTTTGACCCTGTACACCACTTCCTGCCCTCTCTACTCTGCCAAGTTGGGCTTGCTTACTTTCCATCACTTGCTCTAGGCTGATGCTGTCAGAGGATAGAGCTTTTGAGGTTGCTGACCCTTTACTGATGAATAGTCTGCCAGCTGTGGTATATGCCCCCATTGATGAACTCTTAAATATGCTCTGAAAACCTATTTGTTTACCTTAACCTATCCTGAAATTGAATAGCCACTGCCTGTATATTACTTGTTTTAAAATGTAATTAATATTTTCTTGTGTAATTTTGCTAGCCCTGTAAGACAACCAGAGCAGCATTAATTGTATGCCACAAAAATACACTTGGTTTGCCTTGCATTGTCTTACCTTCAACCATCAAATCTCCATTGTGGCACCCTCATCCCAATAGCAGCTACTGGTTTTCGTTTCAAGATTTTCCATGACATCAGTTGCATCATTCCATTCCCTGCATCGGAATTTTGGGAATGATGTAACTGATGTCATAGCATGCTCAGGAAGTTTGAAAACAGAAAGCTGTAATTTCTGTGGAGACAAGGGCTAGAACAACCAGTGTGCGGTAAAACAGAGCATAGGCAAAAGGATGAAATTAAGAAGAGCAATGTGCATTTTGCTGCCACACAAACAGATCGCACACTGCAATTTGCAATGAGACCTTGCTGTTGTCTCTGTAATTTTCTGCAAGAGGCTCCACGTCCCATCCCTCCAAATATATCTAAAAGTCCCCAACCAGCACATATTGTGGAGCAGAACAGAAGCACAGTTACAGCCCCATCCTCACCACGCTCTCCGCAGCAGACGGTCAGAAATCCCTGATGCCCACATCACATATGCCATCATT
This sequence comes from Neoceratodus forsteri, assembly GCA_016271365.2. Classification (NCBI taxonomy): domain Eukaryota; kingdom Metazoa; phylum Chordata; order Ceratodontiformes; family Ceratodontidae; genus Neoceratodus; species Neoceratodus forsteri. Next base: position 122,819,283 of record JADMNL010000023.1, on the reverse strand, counting down.
ACAATGCCCACGTTACCAAGCCCTATTTCGGCACCCTATTGATAGGATACCTAACACTGATTTTTAATTTAACAAAAATTTCAAAAACATATCAGAATATAGTGCAGATGTAAAAAAGGAAAACAGGAGGGCATCAAAAAACATGAAAAGCCATTTCCTATCACCTTTAATGAAACAGTTTACTAGGTAGAAACTTAACTCTATTATTTATCCCGTTATAACACTCTAAGCCATCATACCTACTGCTTTCCTCTACTTATGTTATCCTTTTATTTTATCCCACAGTCCTCAAACCCTGTTCAGCGCCATAGCTCTTTAAGTTTAGGTGGGACAGACAGTGAAGATGAACAGGTAATTAATATTCATTTCCACTTCTATGCAGCCAATAACATTATGCTGTCTATAGATTTCTAAGATATTCTCTGTTGTTTAAATATTTGCTCTTATGCTGTAAGCACTACTGCTATGTCTAATTAAATTACAATAAAGTCAGCATTTAGTGATCAATTTAATTGAATGTAAAAAACTAAATGGAGAGCCAGCCTATCAGCACAGCAGTGGGGCTACTGCTTGTGACACTGGCCACCCAGGTTTAGGAGTGAGCCTGGGTCATTTGAAGCTGACTGGGGGGGGGAGTTGAGTATCTGAGTTGATGTTCCCTATTTCCATGTGTAATACTGTCAGTTCCCTGCTACTGCACTACCTAAGGGGTGATCAAAAAAGGGAGGGGCAGCAGGGACTGCAAGTAGGAGAAGACGTCTCTGACATCGTTGATTGTACACATGTTCAACATGCTATCCTAGGTGCCCTCAGAGGTGATCACAACATAAGGAGGAAAAATACCTCAGCCATACAGAATGACAGCCCATCTGCTCCTGCAGACCCAGCACCCACCAATGTGGGGTCTCTCCTAGGTTATCTGACTGTGTCTTCTGAAGTACCCTGACTCTCCAGCCTCAAAGGACCACATCATGGGGGGCAAACCACAAGTGCAATGTAAGGGGAGGTATGTCCTCTGAAAAGGCAGGGTGGCAGGGTTGGGAAGTGATGGGTAGTGAGAGCGGACCAGAGGCAGACTGATGAAGAAGAAGAAGCATAAACGGCTGGCCCAGTGGTGTAAAGGATTGAGGCACTGGCACCTTACCTTTAGCGATGCCAGCAACCCGAGTTCGGGAACGAGCCCGGGCCGCCAGAGGTTGGCATGGGGGGAGGGTAGAGCTGGATAGAGCTGCCAACAGGCAAGCTCTCCTCTCCAGGGAGGAAGTGTGGCATTCTTCGGCTGATGGTGACCCCCAGTGGAGGCTAGGGGTGGCACAGGCCCAAGGGTGCCTAGGCATCAGGCCATGGGATGGGGGAAAGGAGTCGGAACTGGAGCTGTACGGTGCATGCACGCCTCCAAGTGCATGTGAGAATACTCCCAGGGCCCCTGGGAAAAAATCATAGGGGAAAATATGCCAGTCAGCAGGATGAAAACTGACTCCCCACAGGCACCGCTCCCAGGCCGGGCAAGGTAAGCGCTGGTAATTCCACGGGTTAGGGCTGGGGGGATCGGTTGGATGGGGGCTGACCGACAAGGCGCATAAATACAAATGTCAAAAAAAACCAAAACAAGAAGCATAAACAATATAAAACAGACTTTTTAAAGCATGGACAGTATTGTCACAGAAATGACAAGCATTTGTCAATGCCGAACGTTCGCTTGCAGGTATTTGCAGTGGTATTTGGCACTTGGACATGGCTTAAAAAAATCAGTGACAAAGAAGTACAAGCATTTGTCAATGCCGAATGTTGCTTGCTTCTATGTGCTGTTTAGGTATTTGGAAGTCATTGGAGTGCAAATATTGAAAATTCGCGAACTTACGAGCGTGCGTAGGAACTGCGAATGCATGCTTGTAAAACAGTCATTTTTAGGAATTTTTCACCAAATTTTCAACATAGCTATTTTAAGACCTCTGCTCATGAACAGTGTCACTGTGATTTTCTTAATGTGTCCCATACATTGATTTCAAGACAATCGACTGCGCCATTGTGCGCTACATGGTGGAAACACATTTTGAGCAGGATGAAAATGACAGCTGTACTGCTCATAAGGAGGTGTGGTAAAATGGCAATGTTGAAAATCTGTAGTGAAAATATTGAAAATTCACAAACTTATGAGCGTGCGTAGGAACTGCGCAATGCACGCTCGTAAAACAGTCATTTTTAGGAATTTTTTCACCAAATTTTCAACATAGCCATTTTAAGACCTCTGCTAGTGAACAGTGTCACTGTGATTTTCTTAATGTGTCCCATACATTGATTTCGCACACCGACTGCACCATTGTGTGCTACATGGGCGGAAACATTTTGGGCAGGATGTGAAAAATGACAGCTGTACTGCTCATAAGGAGGTGTGGTAAAATGGCAATGTTGAAAATCTGGAGTGAAAATATTGAAAATTCGCGAACTTATGAGCGTGCATAGGAACTGCGCAACGCACTCTCGTAAAACAGTCATTTTTAGGAATTTTTTCACCACATTTTCAACGCAGCCATTTTAAGACCTCTGCACCAAATTTTCAACATGGGATTTTTGGGGCCTCTTCACGTGAATGATGTCACTGTCATGGCATTATTCAGGCCCGAAAGGTGATTTCGCACAGTGACTGCGCAGTGACTGTGAAATCACCCTTCGGGCCTGAATAACATCATGACAGTGACATCATTCATGAGAAGGGGTCCCAAAAACCCCATGTTGAAAATTTGGTGCAAAAATTCCAAAAAATGCCTGAGATATGCAATAAAGTTGAAAACCCACTATCTAGCCCATTATACAGCTTACCGGCATTTCCTCAGTTCGCGGTCGGCTTTGAAGAGTGCAGACGTGTTCCAGGTCCACTGAAGATCATTGTGACAAGCCCAGAGGTAAGTATGGGGTGAGGGGTGTGGGGAGGTGGGGTGCGAGGGTGGGTGCGGGTTGTGAGGGAGCCAGAGGTTGCCATGGGGACCGCAATTTACGGTTTAAAAAAGATGACGACGTGACATTTGCCACACTGGGGTGGGCCCCAGCATGGCAGAAGGATGGCTGGGGGTCTGGAGCCGACGGGATTGGGCACCCCGCCGGCAGACAACGCTGGACTGATGTTTGCCACGCTGGGGTGGGCCCAGCGGCAGCAAAGATTTGAGGGGCGTGATGCGGGGGGCGTGACGCAGAGGGGGTGGAGGATGTAGTGCTGTATGACAGCAGTGGTTTTGAAGAGAAGACCACCGTGTCACACAGCACCACGTCCGGGATTGGCGCAGATCGCGCCTGCCTCATGGAGCAGGCATTGCAGGAGAGGGGCACACCTCCACAGTGTCCCATTCTCCCAAGACATTCCTTGCGCATGTGCGCAAGTGAACGTAAAAAAGAAGAGGTCTCTGCTTGTGTTAGTACCTAATGTGGCACCAGGTTTCACACACTAGTGTAACCAAGGAAAGAAAGTTTGACACACTCTATCTCCATAATTTGAGAATGAAGTTGATGGGTTTCATGCAAAGGTGATCCTTTACTGTACAAAAAAAAAAAAGGTCCCTGCTAACAAGGTTTACATAGCTTGGCATTGGACTCCACAGCAGTTCTGACCGTGCTGCAGACTGCACCAACAGCAGTTAGTTTAGTCATTACTTGAGGGGACCACAATATATTTGATCTGTTCCCAGTTTTCAGCATGATTAGAAGTTGACTATATACCTTTAAATTAGGAATATATAAGGAGCCCTGAATTGCTGTGGACTTCACCACCCTGATGAAGTATCATTATGATGCAAAATGTTGCAGAGTCCTATGCCTATCTCTGGAGACAGATGCTCTGCCTAAGCGTGAGCCCAACCTATTTTGCTTGGGGGCACTGTGAAGTCATACTCCCTTTTGTGCAACATCCCTGCTGGTTTACTATGGATTGCGTGAGCCTAATCACAGCATTGGAGAACACTGATGCTCCATGCAGGCCACCCCTGGTGTGACAAACAATCAAATTGCTTGATTTTGCTGTGTTAAAGGTAGATATTCATTGGGAATAGGACCCTTCAAGACCAGACTTCTATTTCAAATATGATGGCTCCTGTCTGCATGGAGAGAAAAAGCATTCAACTGTACAAAAAGGGATGGTCCAGTAATGCAGCAGCAGTCGGTGTTGCTTGCCATGCCTGCAACTCAAGTCTGTGTCCTGATCCCAAGTTTGCTACTTCAGGCCTGCAGCTGGTAGAAGTCAAGTACAAGTGAACACACTCCTCAACTAGAGTGTGAGGGTATGCTCACCTGCTTAGATACACCCACAGGTTGATTTGGGAAGCACAGCTCTGTTGATGGAAGAGAGAGAAAAAGAGAACGAGAAAGAGAGAGAGAGAGTGAAAAAGAGAAAAGCCCTGGCTTGTCCTGTCCTTATTCCATGATGTCGCTGTGCTCTGCACAAGTGCCACCCCAGTAGGAGGAAACAAACTGGTAGAATGGGTGGAAACTTAGGTGGATGACATGACCCTATCTCCCTGACCTGATGAGCAACTCAGGTTCTATTCTCTGCCCCACCACCACTCAACAGATACTGTATATGGAATATTTGGGAATGGGGGTTGAGCATGGTGGCATAAATGGGGGTGGCAGGCCCTGGATGGAAATGTGGTTGAGCTTTCCAGTAGCAGGGTGAGAGGCCTGTAGTCAGGCTGAAGCAGAATCTGAGCTCCACACAAGGTAAGGTGCATAAAGAGAATGTACAAAAAAATGGAGGGAAACTAATAGCAATACAGATGTTATGCTATTATAATTGATACAGACATGCTCTCAGCACAGAAAAATTGTATTAAAAAATAGGAACGACTGAGAGAGATGCTTGTGAAATAAAGCATGCATTTAAAAACTGAGCAAATAGGTATTTTAAATATCAGTTTTTTTACAAACTCCACATTAGAGTGATTTTCCAGTTCCCTACAAAACAGTTGGCTTTAACAGAACTTAAATCATACAACATTCCAAAAAGTTTTAATTTTAGGCCATTCCATGTTTATTACTGAAGATGTTTGGGGAAAAGAAAACATTTTTTAACCCTTTGTAATTACTGATGACCACATTTATCAACCTGATTATGGTTGCTCTCAAACGCCGTAATAATCCAAAATCCAGTTATTATGGTTACTATGGCATTTGATGCCATAATAACCCAAAATCCAGTTATTATGGCACTCTACAACCAACTTTCACTTTCCCTGAATAGGTAGCATGACCAAGCGGTGTTTGGTCTCCTACATACTATGCCCAGAAAATTGCTGAAAAATAGTAATCTCTACCTGCAAAATATGCTAGTAGTATTTCTCAATGTTACTTTTACTTCTCTGTTCAAAAAGAAGCCAACGGGTGTTAAGCATGAGAGTGAGTGACTCGACGGCTTCAGAAGACTCCATGCAAGCGTCAGCATGGATGCTTGCATGCAGTCTTCCTAAGCCACCGAGTTACTTGCTCTCGCACTCAACATGCGGTTGCTCTTTTTTATACAGAGAAGAAAAAGTAACATTAAGAAATGCTGCTAGCATATTTTCGAGGTAAAGATTACTGTTTTCAGCAATTTTGGGGGGGGCATAGTGTGTATGAGACTGAACACCGCTCGGTCACGCTACCTTTTCAGGGAAATTGAAAGTCACTCACCCTCCACTCCACGCTGTATATGAACCAGCAATTATAAAAAATAAAAGATAATTGAGTGTGTGCTTCATGGGCTTTTTTTTCACACACCCTCAGTGTGTGAAGAGCACATAATATGGGTCATTACACACCTTGGGTGTGTGAAAAAAATCCATAACACACACTCACCTACCCATTATTCTTCATATTCTTGCTGGATTTCTAGACCTGAAATCATAATTCTCTGCTTTTGATATCAGACTAATTTCTGTGGCAACAGGTTATGATGTCATAATAGCAAACCTATTTGGGGGGCTTTGAGTAGAATTGTGATTCATTTTTGCTAGCTCCACTAGCTGCAAAGTTTAGTGCAAAGTGAGTGAAGGGTGCTAATGGTCTGACCAGGGGCCTCAGCTACCTGATTGTTTCTGGAAGACTTGGGCTGGTTCCACCCCCACCCTCACCCCACCCACCCCTGGTCTGTGATTTCCTTTATACCAGGGGTTCTGACATCACTTCCTCAAATGGGCAAAGGATATGCACCTGTCATAGTAGAAGCAGACATCCAGGAAAGGAACAGCAGCGAGTGAAGAGGTGACTGCTATCTCAGTGGAAGGGAAGTAACTGCAAATCAAGGAGCTTTCATTGTTACTTCTTTGCATTTCTATTGCATTGTGGAAAGGAGGAGTAGGAGTTTGCAGAAGGTTGTGCAATTGTTACTTCAAGTCTCTTTTTGGGTGTGGATAGGAAGGATAGGAATATAAAAAGCAGTTGCTCAATCTTTCTAAACGTGTACAACAAAGGAGGTAAGGGAAATTAAGAAAATAATGTTTTGCACTGATAGAGGAGGGAGAGGGGAGACTTGGGGGAGTGTTTGATATCCTTCATCTGGAAGGGTGGGGGGTCGCTGGTGGGCAACAACAGCAATGGGTAGGGTGGTAGGCTGCAACAACTGCGATGCACCAATCTTTCTAAAAATTGCCTGGAGTGTAGGGGCATGCTTAGTGTGCAACCACATAGAGAAACTTAGAAAGGAGATTGAGGGTCTGCAGGAGGAACTAAGACAGCCAAGGCAGACTGGGGTGTGTTCAGCCCAATACTGGAGAGAGGAATGAGGGGAGATGAGGGAGGGCGATTTGAGCCAACAGTGGTGAGGAGAGGGTCAGAAGAAGGAATGCAGAGACAAAGGGGCCCAGGCCAGGAAGAACAATTGCCAGGGAAACCAGGTCAGGAGACAAAAGACAAATGGAAGGAGGAGATAGGGACTTGTGAGGGGAGGCGAAGAAGTGGCAAAAGTCATGGAGTGAAAAGGAGAGAACAGGTTACTATGAAGAGAGAGGGAGTGGGCATTTGTGAAGGGTCTTCAGAAAATAGTTTTGCACTGCTGGAAAGGAAGAAGGAGGAGGAGGGAAATGTTGAAATTAGAGGAGTAATTGATAAATGCCTGGACCAAACCGGAGCTGGGGGAAGTTCTGCTGGGAGAATTGCAATGGGGCAAAAGGGGGAAATAATGTGCAGGAGGAAGAAGAGGAGCCGGAAATGAGAGAGGGAAATGAATGGAAGCAATCAGGGAGTAAGAGGGGTGGAATCTTAGTGCTGGGGGACTGAATACTAAGAGGAGTCAGGTGGGGTAGCAAGGGGGAGAGGCATAGTCACATTTGGGTGGAGGCCATGCCAGGAATGACAGCGGAAAGGGTGGGACAATCTATTCTGAAATATGCTAGAAGGGGTAGGGACAAGCCTCACTTAATTATATATCTTGGGATGAATGACCTGGATGACAAGACAGTAGATATAGTCCAGATGAGGTTTGTGGAACTAGGATAATTATGTGAGGAGGCAGGAAGATCAGTAACTTTTTCAGAGATACTTCTAGTGCCCAAGGCAAACACAGCAAGAAAGCTGAGAATAGAGGAATTTAACGGATGGCTAAGAACCTGGTGTTGTGCTAAAGTGTATGGGCTGTTGGGGGGTTGGGAGGGACCTGGGAGGACAGTAGTCTCTATGCCAAGGACAGACTACACTTGAGTGAGGAGGGAAAGAAAGTGTTGAAACAGAGGATGGAGGAGTACATAGAGGAAGTTGTGAATTTAAACTAGGAGCGGGGGGTGGCAATTGGGCAAGAGACATGCAGAGACCACAGGTTGGGAAACCATATGAGCTTAACCCCCATAACAGTGACATAGGTCAAATGGCAAGTACTATTGGTGACTCTAGTAAAGGAGGGCAGGATGGGGGGGAAGGGTGGAAGGTGGTTACCCTTAATGCTAGGAGCCTTGGGAGGAAAACTGCAGTTACAGGTGCCCATGACAGAGGGAGAGGTGGACATTGCAGCCATCATAGAAACATGGGCCACCAAATACAATGACTGGGACCTGTCTGTACCAGGGTACAGGTTATTTTGTAGGGACAGGGTGATTGGGAAAGGAGGGTGTGTGGCACTATATGTGAAGGAAGAACTGAAGTGTGTAAGGAAGGAAAGAAGGGGAGGAGGGTAGTGTGGAGTCACTTTGGATGCAAATCCAGGATTCCAAGAATAGGATTTTCAGAATGGGAGTGGTGTACAGGCTGCCATCTCAGACGGAGGAGTTAGGCAGGGAACTAGCGGGACAGATCAGGAGGACCTATGAGAAGGGTAGTGTGGTGATTGTGGGGGACTTCAACATGCCAGGAGTGGACTGGAGTACCCCAACAACCAGGAACAGAAGGGAGCAGGTACTACTGGATGCCTTCCAGAACAGCTTCCTGCTGCAAATGGTCAGTGAACCAACCAGGTTAGGAAATACCCTTGACCTTATGCTGGCAAATGGGAACTTTGTGAGAGAACTTACAGTGGAGGAACCGCTGTCAGGGAGTGACCACCACTCAGTATGGCTCACATTGGATATGGGCAAGGAAGGAGTGGAATCTGGCACAAGAGTACTGGACTTCAGGAGGACCAACTTTGGGAGGATGGGGGAAGTGGTAAAAGGGTACCTGGCCAGAATTCAATCTGGTATGGATGCTAACCAGAGGTGGGAGCTCATAAAGCTGGGGATAGTGAAGGCAACCAAACCCTGCTGCAAGGCCCAGAGCAAGAAGGCTAGGGCTAGGAAACTGAGCTGGCAAGGAGGTCATGGAAAAGGTAAGGAGGAAAAGAGCTGCCTTTAGGAGGTACATGAAAACAGGGAGGGGGAGGACAGGGAGGAGTACTTGATGGAATCGAAGGAGGTGACAAGGGCAGTAAGGGGAGCCAAGACATCTACGGAACTCAGGCTGGCACAAGGCATTAATAAGAGGGAGAAGGACTTCTTTAGGTACATCAGGGAGAAAAGGAGCTGTAAGCACCACATAGTAAGGATTAGGAAGGAGGGTGGTTGGGTGGAAGCAGGGTGCGATAAGGCAGAAGCACTAAATGATTACTTTTGCTCAGTATTTACTAAGGATAAGAGGGGGGTGATACCCAAAGGGGAAGGAATGGCAGAAACAGGGGGAGGGGGTGACAGGTGAGGAAATCATGGAGGGCAGAGTTCGGGAGGATTTGAAGACACTGAGGGTGGACAAGGTGCCAGGCCCAGATGACATCCACCCCAAGGTACTGAAGGAGCTTGCAGAGGTCCTTGCAGGACCTTTGGCAGACCTATTTAATGCCTCACTACATTCGGGTGTGTACCTCAGGACTGGAGGATGGCTCATGTGGTGCCCCTCCACAAGAGTGGCCCCAAGGATGAACCGGAAAACTACAGACCAGTGAGCCTCACATCCATCATGGGTAAGCTAATGGAGACTATCCTGAAGGAGAGGCTGGTGGCCCTCCTAGATGCCAAAGGACTACAGGACAGCAGACAGCATGGCTTCATACATGGTAGATCCTGCCAAACCAACCTGGTGGAGTTCTATGACTGGGTAACTAGGCAACTGGACAAGGGCCATGCAGTGGATGTCCTGTATCTGGACTTCAGTAAAGCATTCGACTCGGTGCTGCATGGAAGGCTGGGAAGTAAGTTAGAAGGCACAGGGGTGGGTGCAAAGCTGGTGAGATGGGTAGGGAACTGGCTTCCGGAAAGGCAGCAGAGGGTGGTAGTGGGTGGGGAGCTCTCACACCCAAGGGAAGTGACGAGTGGTGTTCAACAGGGCTCAGTGTTGGGACCAGTGTTGTTTGGGATATTCATTGCAGACATATCATTGGACATCAAGGGCAAGATCAGTCTGTTTGCTGATGATACCAAGGTAGGAGCGGTGGTGGATGACCTAGAGGGATGGCAGGGGTTGCAGGATGATCTGGCAAAGCTTGAAACCTGGTCAGACACCTGGCAACTGGGGTTTAATGCCAAAAAGTGCAAGGTGCTGCATTTTGGGATGAAGAACCCAACGAGTAGTTACCAGCTGGGGGGAGTGCAGCTAGCCCAGACAGAGGAGGAGAAGGATCTGGGGGTGCTCATTACAGGGTCAATGAACAATCGGCACAATGTAGGAAGGCAGCTGCAAAGGCCAACAAAATGCTGGGTTGTATTACAAGGGGTATATCCTTGAGGAGGGAGGAGGTGATTCTGCCACTGTATAGGTCATTAGTTAGACCGCACCTGGAGTACTGCATGCAGTACTGGTGCCTGTATCTGAAAAGGGACATTAAGTTACTGGAGGGGGTGCAGTGCAGCGCGACAAAGATGATCAAGGGGCTGGGGGATTTATCATATGAGAGGAGGCTGAGGGAGTTGAACATGTACTCGCTGGAGGAGAAGAGGGACGGGGGGACATGATTGAAACCTTTAAGTACATGAAAGGAATAAATGAGACAGGTACAGAGGGTCTGTTCAAAGTAAGGGAAGGGAGGGACACCAGGGGCCATGATATGAAACTGGAGGGAGGAAGGTTCAGGAGGGAGATGAGGAGACACTTTTTTACAGAGAGTGTGGTGGCTGGGTGGAATGCGTTACATGCAGAAGTGGTATCCAGTAGAACAGTGGACTGCTTCAAAATGGGATGGGACAGGACAAGGGGGTGGGTCAATGAAGGAGAAGGGTGGATGGGAAGGACAGCTGCAGAATAAGGGGTGCTAGCTGCACATTCAAGCAGACTTGATAGACCTCTAGGCCTTTATCTGCTGGCAAAGTTCATATGTTTGTATAAACAGAGGCTTCTGACTTCATAGTAGGAAAACGTAACTTGAACGGATGATGCCCAGAGGGAGAATATCCTGTTTTAATGAAAATGTATTCAGTAATAAAGAGTGGAAGGTTCTGAAACTCAAATGTGGGGGTACATTTGTGTGACTGGATTCTGCTGCTGCCAACCTTGAATTTCTTTGCTGTAAACTGTATTGAAGTTTTGTTTGCCATTGTTTTCAAAGAAGGAGCTAGGCAATGATGTCAAGGAAAAAAACAGTTAATAAGTCTTCCTGCTGCTGTATGTTTTGTCACATTGTATGGTGCAGATGGAAGGACATGAAGTGGTGAATGGCAGAGCAGTGAGTGTCTCAGTAATTCTTTTGATGTGATTGGAACCCTTTCACTATCTGATTGACTTTTTATGTCTTTGTTTGCAACTCAAACTTTCTTTGTGGTTAGGTCTCATAGGTGACAGATACAATATTTATGTATAGTGTATGGTGTAACGCGATTCTAACTTACATTCTGTCTCAGCTCAGACCTTGTTGTACCACAATTTAAAGGTCGCATTCCATAACCTTTCAACTGTGCAACAGCAAGGTTGGAGCCGAGATGGAAAGCGCACTAGCAACAGCCCACAGAAATGGCAGTATCAACCAGATATGCAGTGGTGGTGGTCACCTGAACCCGTGACACAGGATCAACCAGAGCCAAAAATAAAAGCAGGGTCAACCAGATATGTGCACACATGTGAAAAATAAGATGCATGATCAACTAGATATTTAAAATTAACTAACCAAATAAAATTTTCCTACAGTCCATCTCTCGTGAATTGAGAAGTATGGCCACCATTTTATTATTTTTTTAAATCCCTTCCACACCTGATTGGCAACAAATGAAAGGCGGTGCCACAAACATTGAGATGTCTGGTCCCTAGCAATTACATGTCACACTAGTTTCCAGCCCTAACTACCGGAACAGAACAGGAGAGCAAATAATTTCTAGTCTATACTTTAATCAGAAAAAGTGCTAAAAGAGTATTTATTTTCTTTAGAGTGGCACCATACACTATAAAAAAAATACTACATGGGCAACTCTATGCCCAACCAGTGTGTTGTGCCACCGAGGGGTTCTGATTCCCATGGATCTCTCAAGCTTCACCATCAAAATCTCAGGGAATCAGAACCCCTTGGTGGCACAACACACTGGTTGAGCATAATTTCCCATCCAGTATTCTCTATATAGTGGTTTTTAAATCTGGTTACACTTCACACATGCCCATTTCAGAAGTTCTGTTGTGATTGTAACACTATACAAAAGTCAATGTGTGGAAAAAGTTTATAACCTAATTTGCACATAGGAAAGATGCTTGTTGACCTTTAACTGGGCAGTGTTTAATTCTTGTTGCGCTTACCTTTGTTCCAAGCTATAGGCATGAGCTCAATAGAAACAACATCAGAGTGCCTTGCAAGCTGAAACAGAGATGGGTATATCCCATTCCCTGAAACCATAGACCAACCTTTTCAAATGCTAAGCAATAAAAAGTTCTGTTTAGCAATTGTCTATGGTAAGCCTGCTGCTGCTACTATAATTAATTGAAGCTCTATCGCAGGTAAGTGCAAGAAGCACGGGAGACAAGTGCAACACCTAGTTCTCTCAACTGCTGCACTCCAGAAGAAAAAATGCCCACCCCTGTGGAACGGAAAGCAGCATACCAGGTCAAAACCAACTAAAACATGAAAACAGTACAAATTAGTTTTAGTAACTCAGCATTCCCACTTTGTAACAGAAGTCATATGAGGGTCATGTGTAATCAAATTGGAGAATTTGATATAAATGCTAGAAGGAAGTCACATGAATGGCACAGCAGATACTCTACCAACCTCCTACTTTTAATTTATATTGGACAGCAGATGGAGCCTGATGTTGTCTGATTAGGTTTAATGGTCTTTTGGCTCGGGCTCTCAATGATGGAATCCCTTCAGGACTGTTATGTAAAAGGCTAGATTATGACTGTATTTTAATACACAGCATTTGCTAGCCAGCTCAGTGGATTAACACACAGATGAACTAGTGTGTTTACTCTATGGAACTGTGAGAGTGTCAGCTTAAAGGGAATACTGATAACCCCAAGGGCCAGGTTTAGCCTTGTGTTAACTAAAACTATTAGCGAGAAAGTCAGCTGCTCCCTTTAACAATCTCCAACTTCAAAATAGGTCCATAAAACTGGTGGTTACCTTGTATGAGAGAGAGCTTGGACGGAAGAGGGGGCTGAGCAAGGCCGGTGGTTGAAATGGTGGATTCCGGGAGTGAAATTATAAGTTTGACTCGGTTCTAGGAGCAAGACAGGAGTGGATTGCTCCTGTGTAACATGTAGCTCCCTAAGGCATAAAACTGAGAAAACTAAATGGGCAACTGTAGCATATACTTAGGAGAAGAGTCCCCAGACCTGTGTCATGTATGTCCAATCCTACATCAAAGGTGATGAGTTCCCTCAGGAATTTTTTTCCATTTCTAACACTGAAGAGGCTCGATTCCCAAAGCCCCCAGTGCAGCACAAGGGGCTTGTGCCACAAAGAATGGCGCAAAGTGCCCCTTGCACCAAACAATGCACCAGGGGCGATTCTCAATGGCAGCCACATCAGGCTGCCTGCCCTCAAACAGGGCTTGGACCTTCCATGCACCCATTGAGCTGTCAATCACTGAGTGAGTACATTATATAGAATGCTTTCATTGAGTGCTCAGTCGATGACTGGCCATGGTGATGAGAGGTGGGCTGTGCCAGTGGCTGGCTCAGTTTTGTGATGGGGGAGCAGGGTTGTGTGGCACAGTGGGTGGGCAGGTGGAGGTCCACTAGACCATCAGAGATGTCATCTTAGTACATAATGGGGGATCAGAGCTTGGGGGGGCACTAGAAATGTCTAATAAATATATCTTATGGGCAGCTTGGGGTGGGGGGGATAGCCTTTTATTAATACCACTAACTGATATGGGCAGATCAGGGTGTGGGGGTGTAACTAGACATTTATGTATGCCACAGAACATAATGGTCAGATCGAGGCAGGGGGACCTATTCTTTTATTACTACTATGGAAGGTTATGGGCAGATGAAGGGGTGCACTAGCTACCAAGGACTGGTGCACGGCCCCCCCCCCCCCAATGCACATGTGCTGCTTGTTCAGCACACTGCCATGGTTGCTGCAAGCTGCTGGACTTTGTCTCCATGACCCTATCTGATCAAGAATCGGGTGCAGGGTCCATGGCGCACCTGGATTTGCAACAGCTCTAGATCGCCGCACCTTGCAGCAATCTAAGGGCTCTTTGAAAATCGAGCCCAAGAAGTCTAGTATCAATATAAGGTATCTAACAGGAAAAAAAATCTTCTAGTGAGTCAAAGTTGTTACTGAATAAGCTTACCGCTGTTTTCCTGACACAGTGGCAAATCTACACAACACTGGACCTTACACTGGTGAAATAATACAGTTGTCTGAATGAACTTTACCAAGGACTAGAGCATTCATTGCCTCTTTTTTTTTAAACAATAATGTAGAACATCCATTGCACTCACAATGCAGGAATGAGAGCACACTCAGACAGTGTTGTCACTACATTTTATAAAATGGTTTCTAAAACTCTTACATCTTCATTGGTTAACTTGTACCACATAAAAAAGTGGGTGAAGTAAGCAATGATCCATTACATAGCATGGGTATATGCTGAATTAATGCATGCCCCAGCTGCATTGTAGGGCATGATGTCAACAGTCTTCTCAAGTTCTTGGAACTGAGAATTGAAGATGAGTAGTTCTGGACGCTAAGAATTTGAGAAGACAATCAAAAGAGATTTCATAATGGCACATATCAACATATTATAAAGCTACTATTTTTAACAAACAGAACTCAAATTTAGAATCAGAATGTTTTACTTTGTAGAAAATTAGATAAACTCCTGTGTGGGAAATTGACGATACCAGCTGAACACAGAACTTCAGAATTTTGGAACTGATAACATGAAAGATGTGTGTGTTAATCTGTCCCATTCATTGCTTTGCAAGAGTGATTTCACTCGAATTTATTGGGGAGAGAATGCAAGCTCTTTTGATGCTGGGTGTATGCAATGCAAGCAAAACTTTTTATATATTGAAATTATTTAAATAAGTGGTACCGCCATTACTGGAACTGCCATTACATAATGGGGCAGTCTGCTCCTGCAACAGTTGATGCTCATTGATTAGAAAGGTTAAATTATATTCCTGGTTTTTTTTTGTGCTATAACTAGTGCAGATTTTATTTACTAGGCTGTTTTTGTGCTGTCGTTAAGATCTTACAACTGTGAATGGGCTCGTTACATCCAGCAGACTTGGATTTGATTCTTACAACCTCTGTGTTTTTGAGGTTGTCAGTTTAATTTTTTTTGCCATGAGTGACTTAAATCATGCTCCCCAAGTTGCGTACCCCCGAAGTTTAGAATAGTAGATCTCCCCCTGACTCCCCCCTCCCGAGTTGCGTCCCTTCCAAGTTTAGAATAGTAAATCCCCCTGACTTTCTCCCCCCTAGTTGTGTCCCCCATGACAGTAAATCGCCCCTTGCGTGGTCAGTAGTTGGCACTGTATTGGTGACACGCGGTTGTTGCTGCTGGCATTTTGTCTGCGTGCGAATTGACTGCTGCATTTTTGTTTTCACGGTTTTATGGTAGACCCCACTTAATTGTTATTTCAGTGGGTGAGAGTAAATTTCCATGTTAGACATTGTGCCTAATTTTTCAGTTCCATGATGTCTAGTGCTGAACTTTCTTGGGATGAAGTTTCTGGTGCTGGACTTTCCAGTTCTGTCTTTTCCTACACCCCAGCACCCCACTAGCCCTCTCAACTGCCTTGTTGCACTACTTGGCCACCTTTAGGTCACCTGATATTGATTACCCCCAGGTCTCTTTCTTGTTTGGTAGTCGTCAGTACCACCCTACCCATTTTGCACTCTGCTGTCGGATTTCTGTGCCCCAAGTGCACTCGTGTGAACTTTTTTGCATTGAAACCTAGCTGCCATACCCTTGACCACTCCTATAGTTTTCTGAGGTCACTGCTCATCATTCTCCCCCCCCCAGAGTGTCCACGCTATTGCAGATTTTGGTGTCATCTGCAAAGGGGCAGACCTTACCAGCTCCCCTTCAGCTCTGTGTTCTGCAAGGTTTACACTTCCCTCTCTGCAGACTCCAGCCTAAAATAAAAACCCTCTCACACTGATGTATGTTCTTTTTGTTCAGATCCTCAGCTTACATGTACTCCCAATTATCAGCTGCTCCCAATTATCCAATTATTCAATTAAGGGCTGACTGCAAGACATGTAACAACAATACATTATTATACTTCAGGTTGTGTTACTTTCGCCTGTTACTGGTGTTATGAATAATTTAGAGAACACCGTAACAACCCATGTGTAACAACAATATGTTATTGTTTTACAGATTTGTTTAATTTCTCCTGTTGCTGGTGTTATGAATGATTTGGACAACACAGTAATAACACATGTGCAACAACAATGGGTCCCATATTCAGAGCTAGCCACAAGTGCAGTATAGCCTGTTGCGCTGCACATACTATAACGCATAGCTAGCTCTGAGAGATATTCAACCAGTTTGCAAAGCACACTGACTGAATATTGGGTCATGATGGTGCAGTGTTAAGTGGATCTGTGCTGTGCTGATATGGATCAAGGCTGCACATGGCCCATAAGAGACAGGGCTGCCCAAAATGGGATATCACCAGGTGTCCTGTGGCCATATTCAACTCGATCATGCAAATGGGCTCATTCAGCATGCCGTCTGCTAAGAGGCCATTTTTAGGCCCATTATGGGCTCATTTGCGTTGGTGCGGAGGACCCCTAGTGCTGCTGCAGCAGAAACAATACACTGATAATCTAGTGGTCCCCCACCTGCCAATCACCTATCCTACATTATAAAGTCAGATCCCAGGTAGTCTAGCGGTCCCCTTATCTCTCAATCACCCATCCTGCAGTGTAAAGTCAAATCCCTGGTGATTTAGTGGCCCCCTCCAACCAAATGCCAACCCTCAGTTTTCCCACCCACTGAGGACCCTCATTTCATGCCCTCACCCTGATTGCCCCCTCATCATTCAGGTGGGAGCAGTATGTAGCCAGCACAGCCCTCTACTCATCTCCTTGGCTGGCAGCCATCTGACAGCCATACAGCTTGATCACATATGTAATCGTGCTCCAGGACAATCATATGACAGCCAGCCAAAGAGCTGAGTGGAGGTCTGTGCCAGCCATGTGCTGCTCCCACCTGAATGGTGGGTGGCGAGCAGAGTGAGGGGTGTGTGGGGCATGGTTCCTCAGTAGGTGGGGGGATGGCACTTAGTTGGAAGTGGGAGTCCACTAGACCACCAGGGATCTGACTTTACCCTGCAGAATGGGTGACTGAGGGGACCACTAGACTACCAGGGATTGGACTTTAAACTGTAGGATGGGTGATTTGGGAAGGGGTCAGGGGACCACTAGACTACCTGGGATCTGACTTTACACTACAAGATGGGTGATGGGGGGTAGGGGGACCACTAGACTGCCAGGAATCTGGCTTTACAGTGAAGGATGGGTGATTGGGGGACTGTGGAGGATATACTTGACAAAGGGGCTGGTGGCCACAGCATAGCCACCCTGCCTTTGGGGGATGGAGCATGCCATTAGCGCCATGATAAGATGTGGTTTTCAGTGGTAGTAAACAACATCGCTCTGTGAGCTGTTCAGCACCACCACAAGCCTTTGAATACACTGCTGCACCAGCATGCTTAAGGGACCTCCTCATTTGCAAACGTGCAGTGGTATGGGTAGCACCTTGGCACTGCCAGGTTTGGGCAATGCCCTGGGGGCATCTGAACATGGCCCTGCTCAGAGTGCTGGTGCAAACCCAGGTTAGCACTGGCATGACCCCCTTTACTCTGACTCTAACATTTGAATATGGGGGCCAATATGTTACTGTTTTATGGGTTTTGTTACTTTTTTCCTGTAATTGATGTTATAAGTAGTTCTGAGAACACAGCAACAACGCATGTGTAAAAGAAATGTGTTATTGTTGTAAAGGTTTTGAACTCTGTCCCATTCTCTGTATCTTAAACTTCTAACTGCCCCAACTGACCCCACAGTAACTGTCTTTGTAACATCTGCCTGTTGTCATGGTGCACACTTTTACATAATAACTGCATTTCAAAATCTGAAAATTTTGGTGAAACCTTTTTTTTACACAGGTTGAATGGGAAATTAGGGAAAACATACTGCAAAACCCTGGGAAAGACAAGTAAACTAAAAATGTGTTCTCTAGGAAATTGCAATGCTTGAATAGTGTATATTTATGAATGTATCTAGTAAAGAAAATATCTGTTTATTAAACATGGAGTATAGGTTCCAGCAGAATATTTTACATTATTTTAGCTGGTTTAATACGTGTAATATAGCGGAACTAAAACTGATGTACTGATGACATTTGTATTTGGACTCTCATGCAGATATCCTCAGGAGCCTCCTCCAGACCTATTAGCCCCCTGCCATCTTCATTTCTTGTGACTGCTACATCACCTATCAGCAGCTCACTCCCTGTTGATTTCAGTAGCCCTGCCAGTCCACTGGGCTGTCTGGATACCTCAGCAGCTAAACACAGGATTGCAGTAAAGCCGCATAAGCATAAGGCCGTGGCCAAAAGGAGTCCACAAATTAATGTAAGCATTTTGTTTTGTATTTTAAAAGCTGAAGATAATTTTGTATATGCAAAATACAAACATTCTTTGCTAAACATTTTTTAATTCCAAAAGAGTACACTACAAAATTGTTGACAGTATGCTTCAGCTAGGCAGCAATGTGCCGCCGCAAACATAAAGGTGGAATGCCTTAAGAGGGTTAGGTGGAGGTAGGTCTAGGGAGTTGATCTTCTCCTTGTGCAAGGCCTTTGACAACAACTGAAGTACAGCAGCCAGTTCTGGTCACCAGAGTACTGAAGGAAATTGAAGAACTTGAGAGGGTCCAGCACAGATAACCAAGCTAATTAGTTACCTAGGGGGGAAAGAGTTACAGATATAGAATAGAATATGGGTGACCATACACAGCAAGGTTATGTTTCCATCGAGGGTACAGTATGTGATGACATCACAGAGACCTCAAGAGCAAAGTTCGAGAGGTCTCCATGATGTCATCACATGCACTAGATGGAAAGGCAGCCTTAACTGTGTATGGTCACCCATACACTGCTTTATATAGTGTAATTTTTTTTGCCAGTCAGTCAGTTTGTTAGTACCTTGAGTAATTGCTCCCACTCGCTCCGACATCTCGCTGTGTGTCCGACCGCATTGCTCCTGAGGATCTACTGCTTTCACTCCTGACTACAGCCACAGTGCTTATTTTGAAAAGAAAAAAAACTGATAAAGGAGTATGGTTTGCTAACATGGAGACATCTATGGCTATCTGTGTTCAAACTGTTTTGGCCACCCCCTTGGCACTCACTAAACGGCACCACCATGTTCCCCTAACTTTTTTGTCAAAGCTGCATCTTGAACCAGTCAGGTGGCACGTCAAGGCTGAAACATTGTTGTGCTATCATTATGACATTAGAAAGATACCGCCACAACTTTTCATGACTTTTGAACTGTATCACAACAGCATTTTGGAGTGTATGGAAATCCATACACAATAGGGGCAAACCATACACTATAAAGAGATTGGCCACGTGACAATTACTTAGCATAGTGAAGAGAAGGACCATAGTCCTAGAGTTTTGAATACTAAAGGGGGTGCAAAGGTGGAGTATACACAGATGTTTGAGCTGGTTAGTGCATGTAGAATTCGAGGAACATGTACTCAAGCTGGGGGGTTCTGGATGAGGGAAACATTAGAAAACATTGCTTAGAAAGTCTATAGTTGCGCAAAGAGGGGTCAGAACGTCTATGGTCACACAGTGGGGGTTTGGAAAATCTATGGTTACTCCATGGGGGGTTAGAAAGCCTATAGTGGCATAATGAGGGGGCTGAAAAATCTGTAGTGATACAATGAGGGCTATAGATAGAAACTGGCTGCAGATAAGGACCGCTTGGACCACCTAGTCTGCCCATTCTCCCTACATACTGCAATACCGCAGATCCTACTTGATCTCCAGGTTTTACCATCTCTTTCCTATTGCTAGGGTTCCTTTGTGCCTATCCCATGCATTCTTGATTGAACAGAACTGGCTTTAAGGGCTAGAGAAACAAAAAACAAAAATGAGAGACATACACAGGGAGAGCACAGGGGGTAAGCAAATATGAGACGAGAATGTTGCAGTGCTACCCACCACCACATAAGGCTACTACTATTCATTGTTTAGTATAAGTGCTTAGACAGTATTCTTCTAAAAATGTGCTATGCAAGTTAAATAAAGTAAATTGAACATTTGTTTGTGTCCAATAACTCAAGTGTCCTGTGAATGAATGCCTTTATTAGCCATCCCATTCAACTTCACTGAAAATACTGTGTTGAGAGCATAACCCTGTGCTCTGCAAATGTAAACCTTTACTAAACGTGCTGTACAGTTCAACCTGTCATTACAAAAATTATAAATAAAATGTGGAGGCAGGAAAAAATGATGCTGGGTATACCTTTTTTAGAATAAATATTTGCCACATTAAATTTTTATCTGTCTATGCACCCCTTGTAGATTAGGCTTAGGAACGTCTCACAATAGAAATATTTTTTTCTGCATGAAAACTGACATCCATGTGAAAGAAAAGGGTGTGATGTTGTTAGGAACTGAGGCCCTCCATTTGTCCAATGTTTTTGGTTTATAACAGAGCCATGCATTGCAAAATTTGGTTCATGTGGTTCCGAATAAAAAAAAAATACTCAATACTTTTTTTACTACCTGCAAGGGGCCTGGAATATTGCATGCCTCCTTTATCGCCTACAGGTAAGTGAGAATGAAATATTCTGCAATATTGCTGGACTGAACCTGTGTCCTGTAGTTCTATGTTTGGTCCTCCCTGGTATCTGTTTGGACTTACAAGTTGGTATTGTAGACCCATTATTTTTCCTCCTGTACATGCAGTATTGGGTCTGCATACCCAACACACTTTACCTGATTTAGTGTATACTGGAGGACATTATAAAATGTATAAATAAAGTTTACAAAATACTTAAGATTGAGCTTTTTCCAAATAAATGGCACTCCACAAACATGTTTTTGTTTCTCCATCCCAGTGACGTAATTTCAATTGAGACAGCCTCACCTCAATCAAAAGTTTCCCTTTTTTTAACTGTGCATGCACCAGGATAAGTGTCCATGGATCAGAACTGCCAGCCTCAGAAAATGTGGTGGTTTATTACCACCAGCACAGTTGACTGAAACAGCAACACAGGGCATTAAATAAGGGCAGCGTGGCAGGAGGGTGGGGCATCTCATCTTGTAGCCTGCAAGAGTGACACTTTACCCAGCTGTGCCATCTCTGCTTTCTAAAACAGGGCTGTGGGTACCCTTTACAGAGGCTGCACCACAGTCAGAGTCAGATACGAAGACTGTACAGACAGCTGGTCAGATCCCATCTGGAGTACTGCGTGCAGTTCTGGAGACCCAGTCTTCGCAAAGACATAGGATGGAAGCTGTCCAGAGGAGGGCAACTAAAATGGTGCAGGGTCTGCACTGGAAGACATATGAAGAGAGACTAAAGGAGCTTAATATGTATAGCCTCGAGGAAAGGAGGGAGAGGGGGGACATGATAGAAACTTTCAAGTACCTCAAGGGAATCAACAAAGTCCAAGAGGGTAGCATCTTTCTAAAAATGAGGTGTGCAAGAACAAGGGGGCACAATTTGAAGATAGAGAGGGGGCGGCTCAAAGGTAATTTAAGGAAGTATTTTTTCACAGATAGGGTTGTGGATGTATGGAACGGCCTTCCAGAGGAGGTCGTGGAGTCAAAAACAGTGGTGGAATTCAAGCATGCATGGGACAGTCATAAGGCAATTCTAGGGGATGGGGGTAGGAAGAAGTAGGCTGCTGGTTAACTAGGATCTGCAGCTTATCCAGTAGGCAGGGAAATGGGCAGACTGGGTGGGCCAAGCGGTCCTTATCTGCCGTCAAATTCTATGTTACTCTGTAAAAAAAGCCAACTTGATCATAATCAAACTTTTACCGGAAAGTGCATTTTCTGGGCTTGGCTTGCAGTGAAAGCAAAAAGAGGTGAGTGTAGGGTGGCTGTGATGTGCAGAGTGGACTAGTTGGAGTCACTCAGCAGGAGCCTGGAGGCAAGACATGGAGAGATGATTGTACTAGCAGCAAGTCAGCAAGGTGGACTGTGGGCTCAACAAGGACAAGGTGATCTTGACTATGTGCACCTAACGAAATCTGATTCTTTGGGAAAGGGAAAGGAGAAAAGGAACTTTTATTAAGGAGGGACTGGACAGTCAGGATGGGGTACTACCCAGGACTGGGGGAAACTTAAATAAACAAGCATTTGTCAATGCCAAATGTTGTCTTGCTGACATTGGCATTGGTAGTGCAGGAGTTAGAGAGATGCCTAATAGGAATGGCAGTAAAGTATTGAACTGACGCCAACCCTACCCCCACTCCTGCAGAGACTGACAAGCATTGGGGTGTGCTTTTGGGTTGTCGGTCATAACACTCGTTCCATTTCACCTCACCCTACCGTGCAGACACCAACAAGTGTTGTGGTGTGCCTTGGGGTCTTCGGGACTTACGCTCACCCCATTCCATAAGGAAATACTCCGAGATGGGTGCAGTATAGGAGAATGGGGTGAACTTTGGAGCCGAAGACTCCAAGGCACACCTCGATGCTTGTCACTGGCTGCCGGGTGGGGGTGAGGGTGGAATGGCATAAGCATTACAGCCAACAATCCCAAGTCACACCCCTGACACCTGTCAGTCTCTACAGGGTGGGGCTTTATGGTTGGAAACCCTAATGCCCCAGGCATTTGTTGGTATTTGCACTGCAAATTTTCAGCATGGGCTTTTTGTGATCACACTTCATGAACAGTGGCACTATCAGTTCATTAGCCAAAAGGTGATTTTGCACAGTGACTGCATCATTTGGAGCCACAGGTGTGAAAACACATTTCAGGCAGGATGTGAAAAATGACAGCTGTACTGTCCATGAGGAGGTGTAAAAAAATGGCAATGTTGAAAATCTGGAGTGAAAATATGAAAAATTCGTCAAGTCACAAGCATGTGCAGAAACTGCGTAACGCACACCCATAATGTAATTATTTGGGGGATATTTTTAACCAGATTTTTAATATAGGCATTTTGGGACCTCCATTCATGAACAGTGGCACTGTGATTTTGTTAATCTGTCCAGAAAGTTGATTTCCCACAGCGACCGCACCATTGTACGCCAGATGTGCGAAAACACATTTTGAGCAGGATGTGAAAAATGACAGCTGTACTGTTCATAAGAAGGAATGAAAAAATGGCAATGTTGAAAATCTGGAGTGAAAATATTAAAAATTGTCAAAGTTAAGAGCGTGTGTGGAAACTGCACAATGCACACTCATAACAAGTTCATTTTTTTGAATTTTTTCACCAAATTTGCAACATAGGCTTTTTGGGACACCACCTCATGAACAGTGGCACTGCTGTTTCACTAATCAGTCCTGAAAGGTGATTCCATGCAGTGACCGCGAAATCACCTTTCGGGACTGAATAACAAGATGACGGAGCATGTGTACATGAGATGGGGTCCCAAGAGCTCCATGTTGAAAATTTGGAGCCAAATTCAAAAAAATGGCTGAGATATCCACCTAAGTTGATGCCATTATATAGCTTACTGGCATTTCTTTATTTTGCAGTTCGGCTTTGAAGAGTCCAGATGAGTCCCGCTCCACAGATGATTGCAGCACCGGACCTCCAGAGATAAGTATGGGGATGAGGGGGTGTGGGGATGTGGGGTGCGCAGAGGGTGAGTGCGGGTTGGGGAGGGGGCACCAGGGACTCTGAGGGCCTGTTCTCTTTTTTACAGGGAAAAACAAAAAATGGACATCGAAGGACAGTTTTCTTTCTTTACAGGTGAACTAAAAAAATGTTGGGTACACTGGGGTGGGCTCCCAGTGTGCCCCATGACTTTTGGGGGGGAGAATGTTGGGCACAGTGGGGTGGGCTTCCAGTGTGCCCCATGAGGTTTGTTTTTTTGGGGAAATGTTGGGCACACTGGGGTGGGCTCCCAGTGTACCATAAGTTTTGAGGGATGTTGGGCACACTGGAATGGGCTTCAGTGTGCCTCATGTGAACTAGGTGGGGCTAGCGTAATGAGAGTTGGGCCTCATCAGCAAAGAAAGTGTGTGTGTGTGGATTGATGCCATCGGGGATTGGGCCCCATTGGCAAAGAAAGTGTGTGGGGTTCGGGCATATGCCTACATGGGGGACTGGCCACCCCTGATGTTGGTACAGAGATTGTGTGTGGTGGACGGCAGGAGCCGCCATGTTTATTGAAAAATTTCACCAGGAAAGGCACATTGGGGAGGCATGCCATCTGCCGCTGCATGTCAAGCTTGTCTCTGATTGCACCAGCAGAGAGTTCTTTCAGCTTGGTGGCACTTTCCATAATTTCCACGTCAGCACTAAAGAAAGTGTGTTGGGTGGAGGAACATGCCGACACGGGGGGGATTGGCCACCCCCGATGTCTGTGCAGGGACTGTGTGTGGCGCATGGCTGGAGCTGCCAAGTTTATTGAAAAGTTTCACCAGGAAAAGCACATTGGGGAGGCGTGTCATCAGCTATTGCATGACAAGCTTGTCTTTGATTGCAGCGGCAGATTTCCTTCAACTTGGTGGCACTTTCCATAATTTCTGCATCAGCGCTAGCATGCTCACTAATTGGGGGATAAGGGACATACCTACTAAAGCATGCCCTGCATTCGCCAACACTGACACACTTCTCAATGTGGTACTACCGCAAGATGTTGCTTGTGCCTGTATGCAAGACAACATAAAAACTCCTAAGACTGTGGCTGGCAGTCACACACACGGTCCCATGCCGATCATGTTAGTAATCTGAGGCAGTTGGCACTGACAGTGCTGCTGTTGACTGATTTTGGGAAGGGAAACAGCAGAAGGGCCAGTGACTCCAGCCACATGGGTGGACTGTGGAAAAGTGCGGATTAAACTTTGATTTAGAATTCTCAGGGGCAGCAAGTAACTAGCAGGTGCTACTGCTGCTGCCTGCCCATTGTTTTCCCACCGTAAGCCACCCAAGGTGACAGGACTGCAGCACCAATACCAACAACTGCTGTTGGCTGAACTGTACAGCTGCCAAGGATTTCCTGGACCTTCCTGCCTTCAGTTCTTGTCAGATGAGTTCTGTGACATACTGTACATGTATATATGTCTACTAACAATTGCCCAGTACCGAGGCAGGTGGGAATGGGGGGACCCAATGGTGGTTGGGGAGGCTGGTTAGAAAGAGAAAAAAAGGTGGACTGGTACCACCAATCTGGTTTTTTTGGTTGTTTTTTTGCATTTGTAATGTGTGACTAATGGTGGTTGGGTTTGGCATGCACTGGTTTATTTTATACTGCCGGACACTGATGAGTTTGCACAAGAGTGATAGCTTTAAAAAAACTGTGGGTTTGTTTGTGTTTTGGGACTGCTGGGTGCATAGAGGTTTCTGGAAATGAGCTGTTTCTAGCTTAGTATGTCTTTCCTGGTAAAACTTTTGAAATAAATACATACAAATGGTGAGTAATCTGTTTTAAAAAAATTGAAGGTCAGTGTCTGGGTCCTGGGAAGGAAGGACTTCTAACGGGGGAGTATCATATGTTAAAGAAAACATAGAGGCAGGGAGATGTGCCAGAGCTGTTGAGGGACTGCTGAGATGTGCGAGGGTATAGTAATTTGGGAGATATGTTTAAATCAAACCAAGTGTGTTCCTACATGCAGTCCCTCTTAACTCATAAGACCACCGACCCTTGAAAAAACTGGTGACTGAGCCAGTGAAATGTTGGACAAAGTATGGTAGCCAGCTGAAGTAAAGTATGAAATAAATTACAAAGTTTTTGAAGAATGTGTGCATGCTAGTGGATCTGTCCAACTTTTTGTGCTACTGAAATATGTTTAAAACAAACAAGGAATGTTGAGGTCTAGGAGAAAATACTGAGATGGGTGTGGAGGATGATAATTTTTGTTAGCAAACTCATGAAAGGTCAGGGAATGGGGAGTAGAGTACTGCTGTCATTCAAACAGGTGTTTTAATTAAATGACCATACCAGCATAAATAGATGCATAACAATGCCCAATTTGAATTGTGTTAAAATCTTGGTCATAACTCCTAAAATAGTAATTATAACAATAATTAAGCTGCACCACAGAGCATCTAAAACCGAATTGTTTTTGGTGGCCAAGGTGCCCTCAGACCCAGGTATATTGTTCAGAGCTACCTCAGTCTAATCTGACCTCTAGTTCTGTGGACGTGGCTTTTTCTCCTCTTGTATATGAAATCTAGAGTCTATATAATTCACAATATCCACTGTTGGAAGTTGTGTTGACAATAAAAAGGAAGACACAACTGTGAAGCAACAGGAATTGTGTTATTTGTTCTGCCTCCAGTCACCTTGGTTTCTGCTTTCTGTGGAGTGCATCGTTTCTTTTGTTTTAACCTCTAGTTACACACCAGCCCTCTATCCCTAATTATTTTTATTCTTACTGAGACAAGGTGCTTTTGTTCAGTTCAGGTTTCCACCCCAGGGTCTTTAATTTTATATTCAATATGCCCCACTCATGGGGGGTTCTTCCATTTAGATCCCCCTTTTTAGGGGCATCCATCCATCTGTTGTATCCCAAACCAGCACAGCTGCTATAACCCGCACTGTGCCCTCCTAGAACCTGTCCTTCATAGGATACAATAAAACATTTTTTTATATGGTTCTGATGCAGCAAGACAGAAGTTTTGGTCACTGAATTTCAGTGAAATACTAGTCACCCCCAATATGCCTGCATTAGTCGATGAATATTTTTGATTGAAATGGAAGTCAAAGGACAGTTGCTAACAGGGGAGTGGTTGGGTCTTCATTTACATTTTAAAACTATCCCCCCCTTAACTCAGCAAGCCAAGAACCCCACATTCCACCTCTAATGATACCTGGGCCTTCACTTTCAAAAATTGTGCTGACTCTCCTGACTACGGGTAAACGGCTAACTCAGCAGTGTCAGCGACTCAGCAGGTTGCACACTGTGACACACCCCTGAGCCCAGAAGAACAGATAGTTGTGAGTTCTAAACCCACACCAAAAACTTGGGGTGAATTCCAAAACTGATATTGTAGTGCATCTGTAATCTGTACTCCTGAAGTTCCATTTTTCGGATGAGACATTAAACCAAGGTCCCCATCTGCCTGTTTTAGTGGTTGTTCAGGAGGACTTTAAAGGTCCCATGGCACTTCTCAGAAACAGTAGGGGAATTCCCAGGTGCCCTGGCCAAATTCCCGCCATTCACTATATAAATACCACCAACAGCTTAACCTGATTCAGCATGTTATTCTGCATTTGTATCCCCCCAGGCCGAAGATAGGCAGAATTGCCTTACCTTCCTTTCCAGGTCAACAAAACTAAACAGAAAATTCTAGAAGGTGATGGGATAATCATTTATTCTGCCCCCAGTGAGTCAGGCATGAGGAGGGGTGTAAGGGAAATGCTGGTATGGTTTAAAAGATGGTTTGGAAAGGAAAGAAGAAAAAAAATTACTTATAAAATTACTCACATAGTAATGCTGTTTCTTCCAAAGGGATCCCTCACTAAGTTTAACAAGTGCAATCATTCCCTTGGAATGAGCATCCCCAGAGCTTTTAGAATGTTATGCAAATTATGAAATTTAGAATGAAATTCAAACTCTGCTGTGTGGTCACACTCACCCCTGCACTTTAACGTCAGATTTATTTCTAAACTAGGATGAGCTGTGACCACTAAAACTGGCAAAATGGCTACGAAAATTTCTGAAATTGTTATCCCAAAACTTTTCAAATTTGTTAAAACAAGGCAGAACAAATTAATTTGTAATGAAAAAATAAAATCACTTAGACCACTTAGCAACAATTGTCACTGTAACAAGTAATGCTCAATGAAATCATTGTAACAAGTAATGCTCAATGAAATAGAAAGTAAACTTATTCTTGCCTGAACCTTTTTCCAGCTTCTGGAAGGGGAGGCAGGGATTATGGATTGCTAAACTTAGTGAGGGACCCCTTTGAAAGAAACATTACTATGGTGAGTAATTTTTTCTTCAAACTCCAGGAATCCTTCCCTTAAGTTTAGCAAGTGCAGACTCTGTAGTAGTATCTTGCGTGGTGGAGTGCAGAACCTATTTAGGGAAAAGGTTCTGTAAGACAGCAGTGCCAAAACTGTCATCCCTTCTGGGCTGTATGTCCAGACAGTAATGCTTTGTGAAAGTATGCACTATTTACCAGGTAGATGCTTTACAAATCTCTTGCAGGGGAATACCCCTTGATGCTGCCACAGAGGGAGAGGTGCCTCTTATAGAGTGTGTCCTAAGCCCTCTGGGTGGCAGTTTACCAGCTTTGTCATAGCAGAACTGTATGCAGGAGACTATCCAATGAGAAATGGTTCTCTTGGATGCTGGTCTGCCTTTCCCCACTTCACCATAGGTAACAAACAATTGAGTGCTAGTGGACCTTACATCCTTTGTATGGTCCAAGTAGTCACACAGTGTCCTTTTTACATTCAGACCGTGGAGCTTTGACTGAGCTGTGCTCAATTTTTCTGTGAAGAAAACTGGAAGGGCAGCTGACTGCTTCAGATGGTATTCAGACACAACTCTTGAGAGGTTAAGATCTATGCAGAGGGCTTGTAGCTCATCCACCCTTCTGACAGATGTCCCTGCCACCAGGAAAACTGTATTCCAGATGACACACTTCAGTACAGCAGTGGCCATGGGCTTGAAAGGGGCCTCCATCAGCCAGGCAATGCACACATTCAAATCCAAAGGAGGGATAGGGTCCCTTGCTGGAGTATATGGGTAATTAAGGCCCTTGAAAAACTTTTTGAAAATGGGTTGCGAGGCCACTGACCTGTCTTTGCCAGCTGATGTGTAAGCTGATACTGCTGCAAAATGGACCTTCAGGGTTGAGGGCCTTAAGCCAAAGGACTGGAGGTAGACTAAATAATGTAGGACTGTAGACAGACCTGCTGGAGGGGATTGATCTGTCTAGGAGAACACCAGAAGAATCTTTTCCACTTTGTAGCATATGTTCCCTTTGCTGCTGGATTCCTAGAAACCTTTAGACCAGAGAACTCTAGTTCTTCAAGAACCATGCTCTAAGGTGTAGAATTCTCAGATCTAGGAATGTTATCTTGCCCTATGCAGTGTCAAAAGATTGCATCTCAGTGGCAGGTTGATTGGAGGTCTGTTGGAGTAGGACAGGAACATGGAATATCAGGTCTGCCTGGCCCAATCTGGAGCTATGAGAATAATTGTTGCTGACTTCCTTCTCAGCTTTATCAGAATTCTCTGTAAGAGTGTGAATGGAGGGAATGCATAAAGAAACTTCCCTGATCAGATGAGGAATAGAGCATCCTCTGGGACTGAGCCCACAGCTGGGGGTCTGCAACAAAAAAAGTGGGAGCTGATTGCTCTCCCAGGAGGCAAACAGGTATATTTCTGATGTACCCCCCTCCCCGTCTGAACACTGATGCCAGCACCTACTGGTTCAGGGTCCAGTCATGATTGCCCTGGCTGATCCTGTTCAAGGAGTCTGCCAGCACATTGTCTTTCCCTGGCAGGTGTACTTCAGAAAGCTGAACTTCCAGGGAATAGGCTTGGTTCCTGATCTCTATGGCTTCTGTGCACAATTTTGAAGATCTTGTTCCTCCCCGCTTGTTTATTTAATACATTGTTATGGTGTTATCTGGTCTGATTTGACCAGACTGACCCTGAGTATGGGAGGAGAAAATCTGCATTGCCAGGTAACCTGCCCAAAGTTCCAGGAGATGTTTGTGATTTATAGTCTCATGTGTGCTCCAGGTGCCACTCACAGCAAGGTCCTCTAGGTGGATGCCGCATCCTAGGAGGGAGACATCTGTTGTCAGTATGACTGGGAGGATTGCTGAAGGAAAGAAATTCCCTCTCTGAGGTTGTCTTCCTCCTTCTACCATTCTAGTGCCCTTAACAAAGTTTTTGTAACAGGCATCATCTTGGACAGGGTCCCACCTCTGGTACCAGTGGTTCTTTAGGTGATACTGAATGTTCCTAATTTTGAACCTGGCCCCTGGCACCACTGCAGTGGCTGAGGCTATGTAATCTAAGAAAATCCTTGCAGACCTTGGCTGATAGTGCCTTGAAGGATTCTGCAGTTGTAATTAGATTTGTTACCCTTGCTTGTGGGAGGAATGCCTTCCCTTACAAGGTATCTAGCTCTGCACCAATAAAGTCTAGAACCTGAACTGCGTCTGTTTGTGACTTTTGCAGATTTATGAGGAAGCCCAAATCCTCCAAAGTGTTCTGTGTCAGCAGTATGGAGAGGATTTTTCTTCTGTTGTGTTTTTCCTGAGATCAACCAGTTGTCCAGGCAGGGGAAAAAACACCCCCTTTCCTTCTCAAATGTGCTGCCACCACGGCTAGGCACTTTGTGAATACTCTTTGAGCTGAAGTGAGTCCAAAGAGAAGGAAGGGCTGTGAACTTGTAATGGCAGTTCCCAAACCTGAACCTGAGATATTTTCTGTCACTTGGCCTGACTGATATGTGAAAGTAGGCATATTTCAGATTCAGTGATCCCAGCCAGTCTTCCATTTGCTGTGATGGAGTCACTCAGCCTACTGTTACCATCTTGAACTTTTCTTTCTTTAAATGTTTGTTCATATAGCTCAGGTTTAAAATGGGACCCCACTCCCCATTTTTCTTGTGGGTCAGGAAGTATCTGGAATAAAGTCCCTTGCCCAATTGTGAGACAGGCACTTTTTCCACTGCATTTGCTTGCAACAATTTCTTCATCCCCATCTTCAACAGAATTATTTCTGCCGGATTGTGAGGCTAAAAAAACCCTTGGTTTCTGCAGTTTGGGAAATTTTCTGAACTGTAGGAACAGACCCTGGCTTACTATTTCCAGGACCCACTTGTCTGTGGTGACATTTGTCCATTCCTGAGAGTAGTAAGCTAGCCACCCCCACCCCCACTGGTAATGGATGGGGGACCTGGGCAGACTTGTCAGGGGTTTTGCTTTGCTGGAGGTTTGGTGGCTGGCATTGCAGCTGCATGCCTAGTGCCTCTTCTACCCCTGGCCGTACTGTAATCTCCTTCTTCCTTATCTTCAGAGTACATTTGAGCCTCCTTCTCCTCCACAGGCTTTGGGAATGGAACCAGAGCCTGTTTGGGAGGGGGGGGGAGCAAGCATATTCATGAAATTCCCTGTAGCCTGGAATGCCTGGAGGAATTGCCATGCCTTTGTCATGTCCCCTACTGGGGGCATTTTATTTGAGTCCACTGGCAGCTCCTTTCCTTCTTCATTAGGAGGGTCAGTTACATAATTTTCTTGTTGTTTTTTTATTAGCAGGCATCAGTTCTTGTATCTGCTCAGAGGCTCCTTTACTTTTACTGGATTCAAGGTTCCCCCTTTCAGACACTCTAAGTTCTGAACCATATTTAGCAGCTGTGTCTCTCTCTTTTCTACCCCTTTTGAGAGGGACTGCTGCTTATTCTGAGGGTCTGGAACCTCCTCTGAGCCTTTTGATAATGTGGAGGCAGACTGAGAAGCCATTAAACATTCTAATTTCATAGCCCTTTTCCTTAGTGTTTTAGGACAAAACATTATACAGAGATCACAATTGGCAAAATCATGGCCTTTAGTGAGGCACTTTAAAAATAGCTTGTGGCAGTTTGCCTTTGCCTAGAGCTGAAAGCAAATAGCACAATTTTTAAAGTTTGTAGGTCCTGTCTTCTTTTGGGGTCTGTCAGTTATGCCAAACACCGATGACCCCCAGAAGATGTTTCCGATTCCCAATAATGAAAATCAAATATATAATAAGCCAAAGAATGTAAAAGGGGGCTTAAAAGTGACAAATGTGGTTCAGTTCCTCAAAATTTAATGATTGCAAATAATAAATACCTCAGAAGAGATTTCTTAGTTAACAATAGCAGAAATATCATCTCAGTTCCTAAAAATGAGGAACCAAGAATAAATTTAAGTAAAGCCATAAAGAAGTCAAATAAAAAAGTTGTTTTTTTATTTACTTTAAAAGCTTTTAATAATGGTTTTTATGCAATAGGAGTGGACTCGGAAGCCACTGAATAAATCCATTTATTTTCACATATGTTGAATACATTTTAGAATCCTAGATTTATTCAACATATGTTGAATAAACGCCACCTGTCAATCAAAGCTTTTTTGTTAACTTTTTTGACAAATAAATGCGAATTACTTTAAAAATGAGAGCATGGTACTGTGAGCACAGAATTTGTCCAGCACACAAATATGTACAAAATGAGTGCTGTTTCATTTATATATACCTTTCAGTTTTTTTATAATTAGCAAAAAACAACAGAAAATTTGATTTGTTTTTTACTTTTTTGACAAACAAATGTGAATAACTTTAAAATGAAAAACAATAGCATGGTACTGTGAGCACGAAAGTTCTTCAGCACAAAATATCTACAAAATGGGTGATCTTTCATTTATAGATACTTTTTTTTAATAATTAGCAAAAAAACTGCAAACAGCAAAAAATTGTTTTCACTTTTTGGACAAACAAATGTAAATAACTTTAAATTTAAAAATGATAGCATGGTATTGTGAGCACAAAATTTGTTCAGCACAAAAATATCTACAAAATGAGAGGTGTTTCATTTATAGATACAGTATAGTTTTTACACTTCGCAAAAAACAACAGAGAGGTGTTTCATTTATAGATACCTTTAGATTTTTTATAATCAGCAAATAAATGGCAGAAAATTCAATTTTTATTCACTTTTTTGACAAATAAATGCCCCCCACCCAGAAAAAAGGCAAAAACAAAAGAATTGTGCATCACACTTTTTTATTATGTACTGGCCATAATATAAAGTTGGAGCATCCATGGTACCCACTTAGCAGCCACTATGCTAAGCAGAACTACACTGGAAAACCACCAAACAAGAACCTCCCAAGTCCATGTAAGTTTACTTAAAAAAAACTAAATAAACAATTGAAAACAAAATTCCATGCATTATCCTTAAGGATCCCTATTGCATAAATGGAATACGTAACATGGATCTTGTGAAATACCTTATTTATTTTCACTCGAGCTGTTTGACCTTGGGCACATCACTTGTGGCTTACACCACTCCTGAGGTTACCCAATGTCAAACTGCTCTTGTGAAAATAAATCATGTATTCCACAGGTCCCTGTTACATATCCCTTATAAATACTATAAAATATAAAATAATAGAGCCTAAACTGTCCTGGAGTGAAGAGAATACTTTGGGGCAACTGCTTTCTTCAGGTGAAGAAATAAATCTTATGTTAGAGTGCAGGAGTGAGCATGACCACATAGCAGAGTTTGAATTTCACTCTAAATTCCATAATTTGCATAAAATTCTAAAAGCTCAGGGCTGTTCATTCCAGGGGAATGATTTCACTTGTTAAACTTAAGTGAGGGACCCCTGGGGTTTGAAGTAAATGGAAGGAATTTGGTTCTATATAATACTTTTCTGACCTATAGTACATAGTATATCCCAGTGGGCTTTACAAATGGTGAACTTTCAACCCTTTCCACTTCAAATCAGAATCAATATCATCTTGAACCAAACAAGCTTTGCCTAGGGCGGACATCACATAGTTATTGGGGGTAAAGTGAATAAGTGGAACAATCAAACCAGTAATGTGATCAAGGGTATTTTTGGGGTTCAGACCGAGTGGGACACTTTTAAGGGGGTATTTAGAAACAAAGGGAAGACAGAAAGAGTTGCTCACAAAGGGCAGAGTAAAACGGCATGGGGTCAAAATGTCGTGTGACTTAATCACGTTGTGCAATTTCATGAAATCTTTTGTTCTGTGGGGTCTCTGCTCTCCACACCCCCATTATGGGGATGCACCCCTGGATCCCTCCTACTTAGGATTCTAACTCCAGGGGGATCCAACACGGAGAGTGCACAGGTCCGGGGTTCATGCATAATGCCGTACGTTATTAAGCGTACGACATTATGACCCGGTACAAAGTAAAACATTGTATCAGAACATAGGAATATAGGCTGTGTGGGAAAGTAGACACAGAATAAGGGAGACAGGACCTTAGGGAAGACCTGGCCAAGCTAGAGAAATGGTCAGGTATTGGGCAACTGAGATTAAATGCCAAAAAGTGTAAGGTAATGCATTTGGGGATGAAGAACCTGGAGGCCATATACTGGCAGGGAGGTATGCAGGTTACCAGGAGAAGGACTTCAGAGTGATCATCACAAGTGAAATGAAATAATCAGCACACTGCAAGAAAGCAGCAGCTAAAGCAAATCAGATGCTGGGCTGCATAGCCAAGGATAAAACCAGCAGAAAAGCAGAGGTCTTTCTGCCACCATCTCTGGTTCGGCCACATCTTGAGTAAAGTGTACAGTACTGGTCTAGGTTCAAAAGAAATCTCCACACCTGTCTGGTGGTGCACAAGCAGAAAAAACATGCAACCAAAAGCAAAAAAAGCTTAGCACTCACTACCTCATAATAAAAATCGCCCACAAAGTCTATAACTGTGCCAAAGATCCTTTATTGGAGTGCAATAGAAAGCACCATTCCTCATGCTTTGACGCGTTTTGGAAACAAACCCTTTTTCAATGTTTCAATGTTTGTGACATTGGGACAGACTTGATGGTCTCATAGCTAACCATACAGTATATGAACAGTATCTACTGTATGCATAGTTCCCTATATATTTATTTGTTAACAACAAATGGCATTTATGAAATTTCACTTCTTACTCAATTTAGTTGTCATTTAGCAAAAACAGTTATTAAAAGAAATGTCATTAAGTGATGTTTTTTATCATTGTCAAATTCTCCTTTTATTTGTGTTAAATAGTAAACACATTTATTAACCTTCTACCCAGTGACTGGTTATCAAATTCATGTCTGTTCATATGTAATAACTGACTGGGGTACTGTGTTTGTTTGTTCATAAAAAATGATCTTTAAACAAATTTTGTTTTTTAGAAGGAAAATTCTGAAATCGTAAATGAGAAAAGCTTTAAGCAGAATGAGCAAGAAGAAAAGAAAGATCATTTGAAACTTCATGAAGAAGCGGAAGACCAATGCAAGAAAGATGAAGGTAGAAAACATGAGGGCCTAAGAGGCAGCAGCAGCTAAGGTTCTTGTGTTCTGTTATAGTAATGAGTCTGACATAAACATCACCAGAATATTACAGTCAGTGCTAAACTGCAGAAAGAAGTCCCTGTGAAGCTCTTGGCCTTGGCTTCCAACAGATTGTCAGAAGTAGCACAAAATATCAATAATTATGGGCATGCACAGTCAGAGCACTTACTACTCAACAGTGCTCTGGTTTGTAAGTGAGGTACAACAATAGCAGAGCAATCATAACTTATTAAATTCATTTTCTTATCAATAAAGGACTTTGTGGCTGGCCCAGTGGCACTGAGGGTTGAGGCGCTGGATGCCACACCTCGCATCATGCTGGCGACCTGGGTTCGGATGCTAGCCCGAACCACCAGGGGTTGGCAGGGGAGGGATAGGTTTGAGCATCCGGAAGACTGTGCTCCTATCTCGGGGAGGGATACAGGGAAGCACTGCTCTGTAGCAGCCCCTGGTGATGACCAGGGTCACTATCAGAGCGATGGCAGCAAGGGGGGAAGAGTGCTGCAGATGTTGGTACATTGTGCCTCAGACATCATTGCACATCTGCACTCTGCAAGAGGTGAAAAATCAAGGCAGAAACATGGCAGAGCAACAATCTCGGTGGCTGATGGCTGCGCCCAGCACCCCTGGTTCCCAAGAGGATCCTGCCACAGAGTGCATGAGTGATAATGGTCTGCTCTGTGGGGATGCCAGACCAGGCCCGGGGAATGTGGGTACTAGCGGCTGAGATTGCAGAGATCCGCACCACTAGGAGGAGGTACAAAGAAAAATAAGATAAAAAAAAAAAGACTTTGCCTCTTAACGCAGCTTAACAGTTTCATTCAAACAGGCATGTCAGTCTCTTTTTACTAGCAAGAACAAGTACCCTGAGAGAATGGAAGCATCACACTGGTATAAGTTTTCCACTCACAGTACAATCGACCTAGGACAAAATCAGCCTTCTGCTTGTTCAGATCAGCTCTGTGTATGTGTGTGTGTGTGTGTGTGTGTGTGTGTGTGTGTGTGTGTGTGTAAGGGTGGACTTTTAGCTCAGCTTTAAACCAGTGAAGGAGACAGTGAAGTATGGCTTCAGAACTAGTTGAGCCTGGACAACATAGCCAGAGAAACTCATAATATAAAAATAGGAGCTCATGATCCTACCATAGCAAATAAAACATGAAGGCACTGAGGACCGCTATATGCCAACTCACGGAAGGTATCCACCTTTACTAAGAGTCACCACCCCTCACACTCCATGCACTCCTCCTTTCCATCCACCTCCCCTTAATCCCTTGTCATATAGCACAGCCCTATACCCATGTTATACAAACCTCCCAGTGCTGCCCTCCTGCCCTCTTCATAAGGCCCACAGTTTATCCGTTCCACAGTATAGGCCCCCACCATCTTCCTCCTCCCCCACCAGCCAGGCACACCACTTCCTGCTCCTTCCCCTCACCCCTTATTACCACTACACCTGAATTTAATGTACAGTCTGATTAGAATGTATCCCTAGACTGTGTGTACCGAATATTCTATGTAGTATCCTAGAGTGTGTGTATATTGATTATTTTTTATGTATCTATGTAAATTGAACCTTGACCTTACCAGGTCCATCTTGCAAATGAGCTGTGCTCAACGATGTTCGCCTGGATAAATAAAGATTTGATTGATTGATTGATTGATATGGCCCAGAGGTAACACGTTAAACTACCATAAGGGCAGTCTGGGTTGGCTCTGTGGACCAAATCCCTGCACCCTGGCAACAAGGAGGGAAGTGCTTCCTATGGTAGTAATCTCCCTCTCTGAGGACGCAGTGTACATTGTCCTGCTCTCATAATAACACCTGCATGTGGACCAAGAGCCATGTGGCGTATTATGTGTTGACACTTTAATAAAAGGGGTACTTGGAGTGGTGATGTGTCAGAACAGAGAGAGAGGTGGAGTCCACACACTGTGTGTGTGCCAGCATCATAAGAGCCAAAAGGGTGGGGGCACTTACAAATATGGACAAAAGATGGCTCCTAATCATGGGATGACACTTTGCTCAAATGCCGCTGACCCCCAATTACCTTAGACTCTACCAGGCCCACCAAGGAGTTCCATGTAAAACTCCCTCCTGCCCTATGTAAGTGACTCTGCCTGAGGCTGGGATGAGATTAGAGTGTGATGGGAGAATGGCATAATGTGACAGTGAGCCAGTCCCAGCAGGTATGAAGTAGAACACATATAAACAAAATGAAGGTAAAACCTATACTGTTTCACCACAGTAACAGTGTACATTGTTTTGTGTTATCTGTTAACAGGTTTGTCATCAGAAGTGGAAGAGACTACTATAGTTAATGATGAAAACAGAAAGACGCTAGTAGCAACTGAAAATCCTGCTTTTGCAGATGAATTCCAAAACTCCACAAGTGACCAAACTATTGTTGACCAGGCAATAGTAATATTAGGAGAGTCCTCTGATTCAGATATAATAGACTGCAAAAATATTACCAGTTCAGCCTCGTTTACTGCTACACAGCTAACTCTAGCACAGCAAGAAGAAACCTTTTCTACTTCTGATCCAAGTAGTACAGAAGAGCTACAACAGCAGCACTTGACTGAAGACATTGTCTGTCTTTCAGATGTTCCACACTATGAACTACAAATGACGCTTTCACCAGGCAGTGAAGATTTAACATCTCTTTCAAAGGAAACACCAGAGAACATAGATGTACCTACTTCAGAAAATGCTGTAACATTAACAGTGGCCACAGAGTCTACTGAAAGATCCTTATGTGAAAGTGTAGCTCTCTTACACACAGATGCAGTTCAATATGCTAGCAATGAAAACATTAGTGTAATAAAAGAGGACATGGAGTCTTCAACAACTACGTGTGATGTATTAGAGACTTCGGAGGTGGCAGCCATAGAGGAAACATCTGATTCAGTGCTTGAAAGCAACCACAAAATTCAACAAACCATTGTAGAGTCCA
The DNA here is from genome assembly GCA_016271365.2 of Neoceratodus forsteri. Classification (NCBI taxonomy): domain Eukaryota; kingdom Metazoa; phylum Chordata; order Ceratodontiformes; family Ceratodontidae; genus Neoceratodus; species Neoceratodus forsteri. Next base: position 122,781,305 of record JADMNL010000023.1, on the reverse strand, counting down.
CAACAGCTACCACAGAGAAAAACAGTACAGATCCATCAGTAGTCATTCAGGAAGATTCACAGCTATTAGGGACAGATTCACTAGGATCCTCATGTCAGAGTTTAACATTCAGTGAGGACTCGTCTGTTATGTTAGTAGAGGCATGCAGCACTGCAACAGCAGACAAAAGTGGTAGTGAACCAATAAATGTATCCACTCAGATTGAAGTTATTTGTCCTGAATCTTATTCCCCCAACAAAACAGCTGAACCTTTCCTTGAAAACTTGCAGAATTCTAATCGGGAAGCACCTCCTCTTGAGGAAATGCCCATCTGTTTGTCTGTCCAAGAAGACAGCAGCAAATGTGCAGAGGAAAAAGTACAAAATGAGGAAAAGCCTGCTACTAAACCTGTTAGATTCACTATTGCTCCTGCATGGCAGAGGTCACTGTCAGGAGGGTCAAATGTAAAAGAAGAGTTGCTTGCCAGTGGCATGGCATCCTTAACTATAAAGGCTGAACTATTTGAAGGCACTATGAAAGACAATGATTGCACAGAAGCAAACATTTCAGGTCCTTTAAATATGAATGCAGGTGTCCTGGAAGACATTATTATAGGAAAGGTAATCACTGAAAACCCTGAAATGGAATTAACGGAAGATGAGTCTCAAAGTGCTGAAAACGTATTTGGTATTAAACTAAGAAGAACGTCCTCATTACTGAAATACTGTGAAAATGAAAGTGAGTCTCCAAGGAATGTGTGCTTGCTCTCGCATACAGGTTTTGCATCTTCTGTGAAGGAGCCATCCTATAATGCAGGAAAATCAGTGCAGGTTGCATCAAACAGCAGTAAACCTTCATCACTTAGCAAGCCAGAATCACAAGAAGAAAATGAGTTACATACTGATGTAACAAAAAGTGAAAATTTTACAAAGAAGCAGCATCCTACCAGAACTTCAGGTACTGATATGGGTTATGTGTCCTTGAAATATTACAGATGAATATTTTTTGAATAGAATCAGCTAACACAACAATTAGAAACTTAAAGAGAACTGTCAAATCTTTAGGACTCATATTGTTGCTAGTTTAAAAAATATAAGATATGCAGAATAGTGTATGGGCAACCATATACAAAAAACACACATGGGAGGCAGCACAAGGATGGAGGTGCTCAGAATGAATTGATGAACTGCAAATCAGAAAACTCTGGCACTCACCATCTCTTAAAATAAAATGAACATTTGGTTATATATATATATAGCCAAGTGTTTATTTTTATTTTAAGAGGTGGTATGTGTCAGAGTTTTCTGTTTTGCAACCATGTACAACAAGGCTGTGTTTTAATCAGTGGGTTAGACGACACCATAGACATCACCGAGCAAAGCTCAAGACGTCCTTCTGGTGTCATCTTACCCTGAGATAGAAACATCAGCCTTGTTGTGTATGGTTGCCTTTACACTATCTTGCATAGGATGTTTGTTTTAATTCATTTACTTTCTTTATAACTCTGTCTTAAACTGTCATCAAATTACCATGACAAGATGTGGGTTATGCTGGGATTTATCCACGCCTGGTGTGATTTATTGTGATTATACAATGTCCCCCTTTTTTGTGGCAAGAAAAAATAAAAGCATTTTTTTTTTGCATTTTAAATTATTTTTATTTAATTTACTGCTGTGCCAGAAAAAAATTGTCCTGGGTTGCTAGGGCTTTGGTTGGGTTGCTAGGGCATATTGCTTCATTCAAAACAACTTTTTTTAAACTTTCTCACTAATAGTTCTGGGTTGCTAGGGCTTCCCTTGGGTTGCTAGGGCTCATTGCTCTCTCTCAAAACAGCTTTTTTAAAACATTTTGTTACCTTTTTTTTAAACTAAGAAACTGAAACTCCATGCTGCTTCACATCATGCCTCAGGCAAGTAAGCTAGCAGTACTTCAGAAGAACAGCATGCAAGCTGTCTGTTTCCATTACCAATTGTGATCGCTCACTCTGGAAACAGCTCGCTCCATTACAAGAGCAGTGGGCTGCCTGGCAATGTAAAAGATGCAGAAACGTTTGAAAATGACCACAACAGAGATGAGAGATGCTAAAAGTATCTGAGGGTTCACAAAGAGACAAACATACTCTGGAGGTGGCAGGCAGCTGATCGCAGAGGTGGAACAAACCTGATATGGAAAAAATGGTTCAAGAGATGAGGCAGGTATGAAGTGTTGCTGTGGTGTTTAAAGTGGGTTTGGGAGCTCTTTATGAAGTATTTTAGTTTTTTATGTTGCTTGCATGCATGTGCAAGAAACATAGTGCCATCATCTGAGTTTTCGGAGGTGTGGTACCTGTCTTCCAATGCAGTCAGTGTGTTTGCAGGCGCGGCCACAGTTCCCCAATCACTGCTGCAGCTGTCTATGACAGCAGTTGAAAATGCAGTGGTCGTACAGTTGAAAGGGAGAGCTCCGCTTCAGTGAGCAGAGCTCCCCCCTCCACACACACACACGCACACGCACACTGCGTGCTCATGCTTCCCCTCCCCTACACTGTCACGGCTGACAGGGGTGCCCAATTCCCCATCAGCTCCATGCCCCCTAAAGAGTCCAGGTGCCACGCTGGGAGCCCACCCAGCGGTGGCAAAATGTTTTATGGCCGACGGGGTGCCCAATCCTCTGTCGGCTGCACCACTTCTGTGATGTTATGGCTGACGGTGGTGCCCAATCCCCATCGGCTCCAGCCCCCACAACAGCCTTCCAGCTGCCATGCTGGGAGCCCACCCCAGTGTGGCAAACATCCCTCGTCGTCTTAGTAAAAAAAAACTGCAAATACAAAACTGTCCCTCGCGCATCTCCTGCCCCCTCCCGCAACTCGCACCCACCCACTGTGCACCCTGCCTCCCCACATCCCCCCTCACCCCATTCTTACCTCTGGAGCTTGGCGCGACAGTTTTCGGTGAACCAGGAACACGTCTGCACTCTTCAAAGCCGACCGCGAACTGAGGAAATGCCGGTAAGCTGTATAATGGGAAAGATAGGGTTTTTTTAACTTTGTTGCATATCTCAGGCATTTTTGGGAATTTTGGGCCCAGATTTTCAAAATGAGGTTTTTGGGACCCCTTCTCATGAGTTCTTGCACTGTCATGGCGTTAATCGGGCCCGAAGGGTGATTTCACGGTCACTGCTTGAAATCACCTTTCTGGACCGATTAATGAAACAGCACTGCCAGTGTTCACAAGGTGGGCTCTCAAAAGGTCTATGTTGAAAATTTGGTGAAAAAGATTCCTAAAAATGACTGTTTTACGAGTGTGCGTTGCGCAGTTCCTACGCACGCTTGTAAGTTCGCAAATTTTCAATATTTTCACTCCAGATTTTCAACATTACCATTTTACCACACCTCCTTTTGAGCTGTATAGCTGTCATTTTTCACATCTCACCCAAAACGTGTTTCCGCCCTTGTAGCGCACAATGGCGCAGTTGGTGTGCGAAATCAATGTATGAGACACATTAAGAAAATCACAGTGACACTGTTCATGAGCAGAGGTCTTAAAATGGCAATGTTGAAAATTTGGTGAAAAATTTCCTTAAAATGACTGTTTTACGAGCGTGCGTTGCGTAGTTCCTAAGTACGATCGTAAGTTCGCGAATTTTTAATATTTGCACTCCAGATTTTCAACATTGCCATTTTACCACACCTCCTTATGAGCAGTACAGTTGTCATTTTTCATGTCGCCCAAAATGTGTTTCCGTGCATGTAGCGCACAATGGTGCAGTCGGTGTGCGCAATCAATGTTTGGGACAAATTAAGAAAATCACAGTGACACAGTTTGTGAGCAGAAGTCTTAAAATGGCTATGTTGAAAATTTGGTGAAAAAATTCCTAAAAATGACTGTTTTACGAGTGTGTGTTGCACAGTTTCTATTCACACTCGTAAGTTCGCAAATTTTTAATATTTGCACTCCAAATTTTCAACATTGCCATTTTACCACACCTCCTTATGAGCAGTACAGCTGTCATTTTTCACATATCACCCAAAATGTGTTTCCATGCATGTAGTGCACAATGGCGCATTCAGTGTGTGCAATCAATGTCTGGGACGGATTAAGAAAATCACAGTGATACTGTTCATGAGCAGAGATATTAAAATGGCAATGTTGAAAATTTGGTGAAAAAATTACCTTCAGATGTTCTGCAATATTACTAATGAAGAAATTGAACAGAACTGGCCCCAGGACCGATCCCTTTAGCACCCCACTGGTCGCCCCCTCTCCCGAGACTGCAAACCATTTACCACCACTCTCTGCCTCCTGTCTGTTAGCCAGTTTCTAACCCAGTTTACCACCCTTTCCCCCATGCCCAGCCTACCCAGCTAGTTTATCAGCCTCCTATATGGGATGGTGCCAAAGGCTTTGCTGAAATCAAGGTAAGCGCTGTCCACTGCCCCACCCTGATTCACTTCTTTTGTCACCCAGTCAAAGAAATCAACCAGATTTATCTGATATGGTGTCCCCACTGTGAATCCATGTTGTCTATGATCCTGGGCTCCGATGGTATCTAGATGCCCCACTATCCTTTCTTTAAGCAATGTCTCCATGATCTTTCCCACTACTGAGGTGAGGCTGAACGGCCTATTGTTCCCTGCCTCCTCCCTGCTGCCGGACTTGTGTAGAGGGACCACATGTGCCCTACTCCAGTTCTCTCATGTTGAATGACTCAGTGAACATGGCTGCCAGAGGTACTGCTATCTCCTTTCGCAGTTCTGTTAATATCCTTGGGCGTATGCCATCTGGTTCCATTGCTTTGTCCACCTTCAATTTAGTGAGCTCCTGCAGGACTCTTTTACCTTTGAATGGACTATTGTCCACCTCTTCACCCCCTTGGCAACTGCTGTACTGCTGTGGCCCTTGCCCCTCCCACTCTTCTCTGAATACTGAATGGAAAGACACAGTGGATGTCTTGGGAGGAAGGCATGGAATTATCACTTCCAAATACCTAAAAAGCACATACAAGCAAGCAACATTCAGCATTGACAAATGCTTGTTTAATGAGACTTGCAAGGGGGACTTTTGCATCATGGTTTACCAGAGGACAATATGGCAATTTTACTTGTCTGGCTTTTCGGGGGGGGGGGGGAGTGTCACAGTGATTCTTTATGTTTTGATTGGTGAACCGGCTGACTGGCCCCTTTTGCGTGGGTCATGCTAGGATTTGCCACACTAGAAAGGTGCCAGTCAGCCAATCAGACCCTGTGATTTAAAAGTCCACTGTATAATAAACAGAAAACAGCAAATAAAAGGATAAGATTAAGAACATTTCATATAATTTAAATAATAGCTACATGAACTGGCAACATTTCTAATAGTTCATCTTTTAATAAACTGTTTACCTGGGGTGTTTCAGTCTTGCTGATATTTTTATTATAAGGGATCTGCAGTAGTTAAGCATGGTGAATCTTAATAGACATGACATCCTATGCTGCTGTACCACAATAGTGACACAACTACTGTGACACAACAGCATTCTGACATCGCTGCTGTGATATAACAGCATCTAGAAGTGTATGGATTTCTATACACAACAACACCGAACCATATATTACAGAATGATTGCTCACCATCTCTGGAATTTACAATGTATTGTAGCTGTTTTTCTTATTTGCTTCCATTTTCTTAGCAAAGTTGAAACACAGCTATCAGTGTAATAATATCTGTGCTTGTTTTGTTTCCAGTTATAGATACTGATTTGTACTATAAATATGTGGCCTAGTAGGGAACTAATTCTGACATTCATCAGGTAGTCAGAAGGTGTTAAAAGGTAAAAAAAAAAGGAGCAGCCCAGTGGCATGGTGGGTTGAGGCATCCATGCCTCAGCAATGCCACACCGGTGACCTGGGTTCAGGAACAGACTCGGGTCACTCGGGAGCCCAGCAGGAGAGGGAAGATTAAGCATCCATAGGACACCACTCTTGCCTCAGGGAGGGGGCTTCCAGTGATTCACCCTCTCTCAGCTGCCACTGGCAGGAGGTCAGGGGTGGTATGTGCAGAGTCCATAACTAGGGGAAGGGTGTGCATACAGCAAGCTTGGAGCGCCTCTTCGGAGGTAAAATGTGTGCTTGCACATGCATTGCATGTAAGTGTACCCTGGGCTGAAAACTGGAGGAAAAAATGGTGGACAGGGACTTGGGACAGCCACGGTGCAAATGGGACAGGGCTGACACAGCCACCCAGCCTGCCATGGTGAAAGGGATAAAAACCTATAAGGGAAAAAAGGTAAAAAAAGAAACTGTTTCAGCTGAAGGGAATCTCACAAGACAGGACTTTGTTTTAAGGGGCTGTAGTCTATTCAAGGCTACTACAAAGGACCTCTGTAGAGAACACATTACTATCCGTGGGAGTGGACCCAGAAATGGTGTGCTTGGAAGTTTGTCCTGATCATATCAAAAGGGCTGTATGAATAACAGCCCTGCTTCTAAGGAGCATTGTGCAGTTTTGGTAACATTATCAAACAGAAGGAGCTGAGTTTGTTGTAGGTAAACTACCAGTAAACATCCTCATCTGGGTGTATGGGTATTAGCTGGAAAGCGTTAAGCCAACTTCTGGATCAAATGGACAGAAGGAGGTTGATCCTTGGGATTGACATGATCATCAGATAGGTGGGCAGACCCCTTGAGAGGGTTAACCTGGTACCACTGCATAGGCAACAGCAGATTCATTTGGGGGGTGAAGCATAACAGATGTCCACTGCAAGAAAGAGAATGTTCCATCCACTGATCTCAGGCCTCAGTGGCAGTTTGGTTCCCAACACAGGAAATAACCCAAAGCTAGGAGTAAGACCTTTTAGACTGTAGTCTAGAGACTAGAGGGGTTCTTGTTGTTGTAATCCTTCTGTTGAATTCTTTTGTGTGTTATCCCCTTTTTTACTGTATATTCTGTAATATAATAATGTAAATATTAAATATATAATTGATATTTTCTGTGACAGTGCAGTGTTTTATGAGACAAATAACAATTTATTTCTATTGAACAGACTGGTGTTCCACTACAAAAGAGCATGGTCACCAAATATGAAAATAGCATTTGCCTAATAGAGAGCAGGTGAGAGGCTGCTGGGAGTGACTGAAGGGTTGATTCTGTGTCAAAAGTACAGCCTTGCACTGGGTGTGCAGTGCACAGTGGTAGGACTAGAACCAGATCAAGATACCATAGTAATCAGCCAGATGGTGACTGCATTGAATTACAAGGAGTCACCTGGTTGCCCTTGAGCATGTAAGCGTGGCAGGCTGGTGACAGTAGGGTCAGAGGTTTGTCACACCAAACCTTTCTCTCCTCTCCTCTCCCTTTTTTCCTTCCTAAACTTTGGAATATCCACATTGAATCTAGGCACTAAAATGATGCAGTAGTCTCCTCCCACTGCATCATAAGTGGCTAGACTATGTGGCAGTGTTCCCAGTCTCTGGAAGGATACAGTGGGAGTAGATTAAGGACTGAAAGCAACCAATGTTTTGTGTGGTGATACATACTGTATGATACGAACATATGATGAAGCCAGCGGATAGCCTAATGACCTATCAAGTCTGCTCGAGTGTGCAGCTCTCAGTGCTGTGCACTGATGCTGCCACCTCCCCTCACCCCCCCAAGTACTGTACCACCAGCCGCAGTACATAAGCAAATGCTATAGAATCTGAGAAATCTTACTTGTTTAAAACTAGGAACACTTTGATGCCATGGAGCTTGGCAGTGAGCCTTTAAAATTGCACTAGCTATAACTTTATATTGGAGGCAGTGGAGTCCAGTGGTTAGACCATAGTGTTGTGGGTCCATGTTACAATCCCATCAAAGCCACTCAATTGCTGTTTGGCCGTAGGTAGGTTTTACAAGTGGGTAACAGAATGACCTCACTGAATTTGAAATATTATGGTCAACAAAGTGACTTAATGGGGAACAGTCAGTGCAAAGAGCCCCACATCCAACTGTGGGTCTGATTCCAATTTGCATTTTGTGTGCAAAATCATTTACTTTCTGTTTGCTATGGTATAGCAGATTTATCAGATTGATTCAGGTGACTTCCAAGCTGACATTTTCTGTAACTACAAATCCCATAATCCTCTACACCTGATATCAGAGCAGGGCTGCAGCAGTCTGAGATTCAACAGCCTGCAGTGCATGTTAGTTTTTATAAGCTCTGATCTTTTGTTTGCTAGTCCCACTGACCCCCTTCCCCCAGGCTAAGTACAGTAACAGGGGACTGGACCTAGCCACAGGAGAGTATTGAGGCCAGCAAACATCTGAACTTATAAAAGCTCTAAGATGCACTGCAGGTTACTGAATATCCCACTGCAACAGCCCTGCTCTGATGTCAGCTGCAGAGGAGTCTGGGATTTGTAGTTATAGAAAATGCAGCTTGGAAGTCAGCAGAATTTGTATGATACAATCTATTGTACTGCAGTAAACAGTAAGTATGACGTGTATAAAAAATTGTTTTTACACACAAAGTGCTAATTTGGACCAGCCCCAAACCTAGGTGTGGGACTGTTCCCTTTTAAAATGATGACGCTCAAAATTACCCAGAGGTGATCCGAGGTTGATTTCTGTGGACTACTGCTACATGGTAGAAGAAGAGAAACATTTCAAAACTGTATCTTCATTAGAGAGAAGGAGTTTCATGAAATATCAGTATTACTCTTTTCTTGTGTTTTTTTCAGTCTTCCCTATAACTTGACCACGGGTAATGCTTTTGTTCTTCTGAGTTTTGTCTAGTACCTCACTTCCTACTCAGACTCCACCTCGAGTACAGGGTGCAGTTCTGGAGGCCTCATTTCTGTAAGGTTATAGACAGGGTGAAGAGGGTGCAAAGGAGGGCAACAAAAATGGTGTGGGGCCTGCATCAGAAGCCCTACGAGCAAAGGCTAAGGGACCTAGAACTGTACTCCATGGAGATCAGGAGAGAGGGGGTAAACATGATTGAAACATTTAAATACCTAAAGGGAATAAACAGGGTACAGGAAGGGAGCATCTTTCAAAGAAAAAGATGTCCAAAGACTAGAGGGTACAATATAAAATTGAAGGGGGGTAGGATCAGTGTGGACAGGAGAACGCACTTCTTCATGGAAAGGGTGGTAGACCCCAGGAACAGCCTCCCAGTGGAAGTGATGAGGGCTAAAATGGTTACTGGATTTAAGAGAGCATGGGACAGGCACATGGGTATCATCAAAACTGGTAGGGAAGGAAACCTGGAGCCCGAACAGGGTCTGGAGACACCATTGGAAGGAGTAGGGGGTGGGAAGGGAGAGGCTGGTGACTACGTAGGTTTGGCAGTTTTAAATTAGGCAGGAAGAAAGGGGCAGACTGGATGGGCCAGACGGTCCTTTTCTGCTATCAACATCTATGATTCTATGCTGATGGTGGATTTGGCACTATACATTGATGGTCATTTGACATTAAAACATGACACTTGTATCTTTAATATAAACCATTTCATATTTATCTTGTTACTTGGTTGACAGAGCAAACCCCAAATAAACCTGTGAAGGTTACGTCCTCTGAACCAGTCTGGATCTCCATGGCAAAACAGAAGCAGAAGGATTTTCAAGGTCATCTACTGTGCAGGAAACAAAGAAAAGAAGAGACGTGTCTGGCAGAAACAGATACAGAGCAGGTATATTTAACATTATTGTAAACATTTAAAAGTGAGGAAGGAATCAAGCAAGAGTTCCATATACTTAAATTCAGAGACACTTTCCAATTGGGAATTATTTAAAGTAATGATGAAAGGATAGTCTAAATTGTCCACAGTGTGTTGTGAACCTAATAACATGGTTTGAATTTTTTTACCATTCAAAATTAAATTTTCTAGGAACCGATTTACCAGATTATCAAAATGCTGTTGTTAACCCTTTACACAGATTTATCAGCAAAAAAAAAAAGAACATTATCACTTGCATACAGATGTAATAAACATCAATGAATAGCAGAAGGCAAGGGGTTAACAAATAAGTTAAACAGTACAGAACTGAGTATAGAACTTGCAGAACCCCAGAAGTGAAAGGAAAAAAAGAAAGACACACATCCCTCCCAAAAAAAAAAAAAGATTGAAATCTACCATGTAAATAAGAAGAGAATCAATTAACAACATTCGAAGAAAACCTATAATAGGAAATAGAGAGAGAAGCAGAGAGTGATCAATTATAAAAAGCTTTAGAAACATATGAACACACAAAATTGGCAGTAGATAAGGGCCTTATGGTCCATCAAGCTTGCTCAATTGTGCAGCTAGCAGCCTTATACTGCAGCTGCCCCTCCCCCCTTCAATGACCTTCCCCCTTACCCTGTCCCATTGCCTTTTGAAGCAGCCCGCTGTTCTACAGGATACGACTTCCTCTGGTAATGCATTCCACTCAAAAACCACCCTCTCCATAAAAAAGTGTCTCCTCATTTCCCTCCTGAACCTCCCCCTTTCAGTCTCAGATCATGCCTTTGAGTGTCCCCTTCCCCTCCTGAATTTGAAAAGCCCCTCTATGCCTGTCTTATTCATTCCCTTCGTGTACCTGGAGGTTTCAATCATGTCCCCCCCATCCCTCCTCTCCTCCAGGGAGTACATGTTCAACTACCTCAACCTGCTCTCGTAGGGTAAGTCACTTAGCCCCTGGATCATTTTTGTTGCCCTGCGGTACACCCCCTCCAGTAACCTAGTGTCCTTCTTCAGATACAGTCACCAGAACTGCACACAGTAATCTAGGTGTGGTCTAACCAGTGACCTGTGTAGTGGCAGGATCACCTCCCCTCTCCTGGAGAAAGATATTGCAGTTACGTAAGAACTTACCGTAACAGTAGATCTTCGAGAGAAGTTCCTGCAGTAGGTCTTCACATATAGGACTTTGCCTCCTGGTGTCAGGTTCCAACAGCAAATTTGTAGCTAGCAATCATCAGCGGGGACCACCCCCAATGTCAGGTGATGCAACGTCACGACTGTAAAAGGGGGCAGTCCCGCGCCCGCCCTTCAGTTCTTTTTCACTGGAGACCTAAAGAAAGGTAAGTAGAAAGGAAGGAGTGATAGCTACTAGGACCATGCTTCCTATCTAGACCCAAGGGCTAGGCAAGATGAAAAATAAAGGAAACATTCCTGGAGCTGGGCAAGGTGGGTGGGAAAATAGACCTACTGCAGGAACCTCTCTTGAAGATTACTGTTACGGAAAGTTCTTATGTAACTGCAATATCTTACTTCGAGAGGGTTCCTGCAGTTGGTCTTCACATATAGGACTGAATACCTAGCAGTTCAAAAGAAAAATACAGAGGTAAGTTCTGGGAGGAGGAGTTGTTTGTCAAACTGAGTACGGTCTTATGACAAGAGACCTTGCAGGACCGCAAGGCCAAAACTGGTCCTGCGCCTAGAGGCAATGTCCGGACTGTAGTGCTTAGTAAAGGTGTGGACAGATGACCACATGGCCGCTGCACAAATCTCTGCCGTGGACACATTCCTGAAAAAGGCTGTAGAGGTAGTGACACTCTGAGTGGAGCGGTCTTTAACCGCCCCCCGGAAGGGACTTACCATGTTTTTGATAAGTGAAGTGGATGCAATTTGCCAACCACTTGGAAATGGTCTGTTTTGAAATGGCCTTACCCTGGCACTGGGGGGGCAAAGGCCACAAAAAGCTGATTGGACTTGTGGACTTCTTTAGTCCAGTTTGTGTAATGCCTCAAGACCCGGTGCACATTTAAAGTGTGCAAAAGATATTCCCCCCGTTAGAATGTTGAGGGTAATAAACCAGCAATTCTACACTCTGATTGAGAGTGGTTTCCGAAACCACCTTTGGAAGGAAGGATGGGTTAGTCCTAAGGACAACACTGTCCCTATGAAAAATCAAATAGGGTTTCTTACAAACAAATGCCTGAAGTTCAGACACCCTTTGGGCCGAGGTGACAGCAACTAGAAATAAAGTCTTCCAAGAAAGGAAGCACATGTCACAATTTGAAGCTGGTTCAAAGAGGGCAAGGTAAGCTTTTCTAACATAAACTTAAGGTCCATGGGAAGACAGGGATTCTGGACTGGAGGTTTTAAATGGAGGATACCTTTCAAAAAGGCTTTGATGACCTCTAGTTGAGCCAGAGTTTTGCCGTCCACCGGGAGGTGGTAGGCCGACACCACAGAGAGATGGACCGTGATGGAAGAATAAATAAGGCCCATTTCTGATAAATGTATGAGGTACTTAAACACCTGGGCAGCCGAGCACGAAAAGGGATCCAAGATCCTGGCTAGGGCCCAGATCAAAAATCTTTTCCACTTCATGGTGTAGGTGGATCTGGTAGATGGTTTTCTGGCTTCCACCAAGGTATGAGCAACCTGGGAGGAAACTCCATAGCGGGAAGCCGCTATGTCCACAGGTGCCAAGCATAAAGGTGAGCTGAAGGCTCGGATGCACCAGGGTGCCCTGCTCCTGTGTCAGAAGGTCGTGAGACAATGGAGAAGAATCAGGGGTTCTAGCACCAGCTGTTGTAACAGTGGGAACCAGACCTGATGGGGCCACAGAGGGCCAATCAGAATCAAATGTGCTCCTTCCTCCTTAAGAAGAACCTTCTGAATGAGAGGAAAGGGAGGAAAAGCGTAAAGAAAATTCCCTGTCCAAGAGAGAGAGACAGTGTGTCTCATCAAAAAGCACCATGTCCGGGAACAATCGAGCAAAAGATGGGTAGTTTTGCATTGAATGGGGAGGCCAATAGATCTACTTCTGGCTGACCCCATCAAAGAAAGAGGTCTTCGACCACCTCCTGCTTTAACTCCCACTCATGAGCCCAGGCCACTGATTGGCTGAGATTGTCCACCAGGATGTTGCTTAAGCCTGGAACATGGACTGCTGTCAAGAAAAGGCTGTGCTGAATCACCCAGTACCAAACCCTCATTGCTTCCCTGCAGAGAGGGTACGAGCGAGTTCCTTGCTTATATACCAGACTGTGGACATGTTGCCCATCTGGATAAGAAGAGATCTCAGTAGGAGAAGTGACTGGAATGCCTGGAGAGCATACAGGACTGCTCTTGTCTCCAGAATGTTGATGTGGAGCAAAAACTCCTGATCGGACCAAGACCCTTGTGTCTTGTGGTCCCCCAGATGGGCTCCCCAACCCATGTCCGAAGCATCCATGGTGAGGATCTGGGTGATGTTTGGGGAGTGAAAGGGAGCTCCCCCTAGTAGATAGGAAAGATCTTGCCACCAGCAAAGATCTTTCTGGAGGCTATTGGAGATCACGACTCGTTGGTTCATGTCATCCATCCTCTGGTCCCGTGGGACTCAAAGAGACCACTGAGTGACCCTCATATGTAGTCTGGCCGGGGGAACTGTCAAAATGGCCGCTGCCATAAGTCCCAGAAGATGGAGCACAGAGTGTGCTGGGATCCATCGAGCCTGGGCCACGAGGGTGGCTTGAGAAACTAAAGTCTTGGCTAGCTCTAATAGCAGAGAAGCCTTGCTCTGAACTGTGTCTAGTACTGCTCCAATGAACTGGAGACACTGTGAGGGTACTAGCTGGGATTTGGGCAAATTGACTGGGATACCCAGTTGGACAAACAAGTTCAGAGTGAAAGAGAGAGACTCTTTCAGGTTGTCTGGAGAGGGTGCCGAGAGGAGCCAGTCGTCCACATACGGGAACACGTAAATGCCCTTGTGGCATAGAAAAGCCACGACCACCACTAAGCACTTGGTGAACATCCAGGGAGCCGAGGAAAGGCCAAAAGGTAGTGCTCAGAATTTAAAATGATCCTCCTGGAAGGAGAAACTAAGGAAGCAGTGGTGGGCCGGGAAGATGGGGATATGTAGGTAAGCATTCTGCATATCCAGGGAGCACAGCCAAGATTTTGGTTGGAGCAGGGGGAGAAGGCTCTGAAGGGTCAGCATGCAAAACCTCTTGTACTTGACAAAGAGGTTGAGCATGCTGAGATCCAAGATCAGCCTCAGATCTCCCATCTTCTTTGGTACTAGGAAGAAGTGGGAGTAAAGTCCCCTTCCTATTTGGTCTTGAGGGACAGGTTATATGGCCGCTTTTAGCAGGAGGGCCTGAATCTCCTGGAAGACTATGAGGATCTGATCCCTTAGATAAAAAGATCATCCCAGGGGGTGAGGGGCAGGGATCTCCATAAACTCTTTTTTTTTTTTAAATTTAAGTTTATTGATTTTCAGCAACAAAATACCAACCATACAACATGACAGTAGTAACAGGCCGAGAAATTACATGGTACAACATAAATCCCACCCCCTCCATCCCTCTCTCCCCCAAACACCTCCCACCCTCCACCCTCCCCCAACCAGAGTGTGCAAGACCGACAATACATCAAAACTGGATATATAGCATAACCACCCAACCAAACAAACTTCCATCTCCCAATACAGGAAAACAGCCACTGTTAAAGTCAAAAGGGCATCTGAGTTACTGCAGGCCACAGAGAGAAGGTCATTGAACATTAATGGAGATACAAGGAATACAACTTACCCCATTTTTTCTGAAACAGATCCATGTGGTTGCGCAAGCTGGTGGACAATCTTTCAGCATTGAGGCATGCAGAGAGCTCAGTCAGCCATTCAGCATATGACAGAGTCATCTGATCCGTCCAATGCCTAAGAACCAATCTCTTGACCTCAGAAGCAATCAACGCCATGTGATAACGACGTTCTACACTGTCAATACTGGCATAGTCCCCCAAGATGCAGACCTCGGGAGTAAAAAACCCAGAAAGACCCAATAGCGGGTCTATATTATCGCGAATAGAGGACCACAGAGGGGAGACTTTGCTGCAGCTCCAGAAAATATGCAAGGAATCCCTTCGCCTTGCATACACCTGGAACAGGTTGGAAGAGGAAGCTTTTAAGTAGGAAAGCTTTTAGGGTATAATACATGTTACTTACAATATAATATTGGATGAGCCTTAATCTGTCCTGAGTATGGTATTTATAGAGATCCTTCCAGGCGAGACCAATTCAAAGTAGAGTTTGGAAAAGGGAAGACCAAATCTTGGAACCCATCAGAGGCTCTGAAACCTTGTAATTCAGCAGAAACGAGTAAATTGACGAGATGGCATGTGGCTTAGCAGCAAGAGTTAACACATGTGAGAGAAAGGGAAGAACTGCCGAATCTCTGTAATGAGTACCAAACTTACTGGCAATAAGGTGTCTCAGCTGGTATACTTTAAAAATATTTGCCCTGGAGATAGCATACTTATCCAGGATGTCCGTGGACGAGAGGAGGGATCCATGACCATAGAAATGTTCTAGACAAGTTTCTTTAATCTGTGGAAGCCAGTCGGGGGTGATCATTGAATTCCTAACCTTAACACTGGGATTAAGCATAATCGGTTGACTCGGATCCTCCTTCGGAAATATTTTAAGAAAACGCATACATTGTGATAGGGACTTGAGGGACAGGAGAACTGTCTGATCCGTTATCAAGTGTGAAAGTATGGAATGGGGAATGTAGAAAATAGCATAAGGATCGACTCCAGAATCAAGCAGAATTGACTTCTCAATTTGAAGCCAGATCGGGGAGGAGGGATTAGGGTTAGCCGGCAACCACCTCCCCAATTTAGCCAGATGCGCCGCCCAGTAATAAAGCATCAAATTAGGAAGCCTTAGTCCGCCCTTATCTTTGGGCAGTGATAACTTAAAAAAGGAACACCGAACCCCCTTACCCTGCCAGATAAAATTAGAGAACATTCTATGGAACTGCTGGAAGTACGAGACCGGCAACCAAAGATTTAGTAAATTGAGAGGGTAAAAAATACGGGGAAGAACATTCATTTTAATAATATTAACCCGACCCCAGAGGGAGATGAGAAGAACGGCCCACCGTTGCAAATCCTGCTGAATATGATTTTTAAGGTCGTCCAAGTTAAGCTTCCTAAGTAGGGAAGGGTCTGCCGAGAAATGAATCCCTAAATATTTAATTGACTTAGGAGACCACTTCATCCCAAAATTAGCAAGATTTGATTTACATGTATGAACATTCAGTGGGAAAATCTCCGATTTGGAAATATTCAGTTTGTATCGGGAAAGGGCCCCATACTACCTGATTACATCCAACGATGTCCTAAAGACTCAGCAGGGTGTGCGACGGCAAAAGAATATCATCCTATACGAGAGGACCAACCTCGTGGATACACTAGGCATCCTGTAATAACTGGTGAAGATTTAAGTTTAATGAGAAGGGTTCCAAATAGAGGTTAAATAGGAACGGTGAGAGGGGCAGCCCTGCCTGGTGCCAGTATATAACCGAACTGCGAGGAAAAGCCCATTACAGTACATCTAGCCGAGGACACTTGTAGAGGTCTGAATCCATTTAAGAAAAGAAGCCGGAAACCCCATCTATAGCACTGCCCAGAAGGCCCAATCCACCCGATCGAGCTTTCTCAGCATCAAGCGGACCAAAGCCATTGGGTTAGAGCTGCGCCTGCATATTGAGAAATATGAGAGAGAACTCTAAGATGGTCCAACAGAGATCGGGAATGCACAAATCCAACCTGTTCTGACTGAGAAGGTGGGTCCAAACCCCTTCACCCGCTCAGCCAAGATCTTAGAGAGTATTTTCATATCATAATTTTGGAGAGATATAGGCCGGTAACTCGCCGGGTCAGTAGAGACTTTGCCCGGTTTGAGAATCAAAATAACGGTAGCTTCAAGAAGCATAGAATCTATGATGGGAGAAGAAAAAAGGTGTTCATAGAGTTTAAGGAGCATCGGGGCAAGCTCCTTCGAAAAGACTTTATAAAAATTGGCAGGAAACCCATCCGGGCCGGGTGCCTTATCCAAGGCCAAGGAGGCAATGACATCTTCTATCTCGGAGAGAGAAATTGGGACAGTTAGGGCCCTCTCATGAGCCGGCAGAAGCCGCGGGATATCAATGTCAGCCAGATATGTATCTATGTCTAGGGAAGATGCAGGGGATGTGGGCAAATTATACAAATCCCGATAGTAATCTTCAAAAATCTGGATGACTTCCTTAGGGGAAGTTTGAATGGAGCCAGCAGGTGTTTGCAAGGCCGGGATTAGTCTAGAGCCCTCTAATGTATGAAGCCTTAAAGCCAGCAATTTCCCAGCTTTCTCCCCGTGGTCAATATATTTAGCTTGCGTTTTAACCCAGCAGTATTCGCCTTCTCCTTAAGAAGATCAGTGTATTCGCTTTTAATGCTAAAAGGGCCTCCAAAGAAGATAACGATGAGGTAGGGATTGGGCAGCCTCGATTTCCCTGATTTTGCTCATTAAAAGAATTGCCCGCGCCTGCCGAGCCTTTTTCCTTGCTGAGGCTAATTTAATTAGCTCACCCCTAAGGTAACATTTTAAGGAGCACCAGACCAGATCAAACCTCGAGACGGATCCAAGATTATCCGCCAAAAAAAGGGAGATTAAAGATTTAATATGCGCCACCGTATGAGGATCTTTAAGCAGCTGTGTATTGAGCCTCCAGGTAGTATCCCGATGAAACTCAGGATCTAATGAGAGTCTAACCCAAACACATGCATGATCAGAAAGAATTATCGGCTCAATACTAGCCTGAAGGTAGCCTGAAAGAAGACTCATACTGAGCAGGATATAGTCTATCCTGGACCATGACCTGTGGGGCTGAGAAAAAAACGAGAATGCCCGAAGAGAAGGATTAGAGAGCCGCCAAGGATCACATAATCCCAACATCTGCGAAAAATCCTGCAGAGCTCTCTTCGAGGAAGTAAGGGAACGGGCAACTTGAGGATCTTTATCTAGGGAGTGGGAGGGTAGAATATTCCAATCTCCCCCCAGGATAAGTTGAGAGGGAAGCAAAGCACTAACTTTATCTGAGAGAGCCATTGGAAACTCAGGACTTCCTCCAACGGGGCCATAAATAGAACCCAGGACTACAATGTTCCCATTAAAGGAGCCTCTGACCAAAACAAATCTCCCCTCTGGGTCCTCTACTACCAAGTCTTTCAAAAATAGGACATGTTTTTTAATGAGTATAGCTACCCCTCTACTAGAACTAGATCTACTTGTCGTATAAATTTGCGAAAAGCCAGACCTAGTTAGCCACTTAGTCTCCGCACTGACCAAATGGGTCTCCTGTAACAGTAATACATCTGTCTGCAACAACGCACAGTGCTTGAAAATTTGAGTTCTTTTGACCTTCTCTCTGAGCCCATGCACATTCCACGACACCACCTTAATCATGCACATAGCCAATTTAAGATTCGTGTTGTAGGGAGAAAGAAATAGAAATATCCAGAACCAAGGCAAGAAAATGAGCACACTCGAACCCCCCACCCCATCCCAACGGAAACTCTTTAAAGTTGACTCTAACAGAACAGGAGTTATTATTGAGATATAACACAGAACAGAATGCAACCAG
Organism: Neoceratodus forsteri; assembly: GCA_016271365.2. Classification (NCBI taxonomy): domain Eukaryota; kingdom Metazoa; phylum Chordata; order Ceratodontiformes; family Ceratodontidae; genus Neoceratodus; species Neoceratodus forsteri. The sequence continues at coordinate 122,763,003 of JADMNL010000023.1, read as the reverse complement.
CCAGCCCCTCCCCGGCCCTCCCAACCTCCCCCAAAATTACCTACCCCCAACCCCCCTAAGCAACTATATACATTCTGGCACCAGAACTGGAAGGCATCAATAACATCGCGGGGCAACCCAGGTTCCAGAAACCAGTCCCTCAGCGCGAATCCAGTACCTTCCAACACGCAGGGTTCAAATAGCAGGAGAAGAGCTTTAGCACTTATCCCTTTAGACTGTATCCCCCACCTAACCCATACCAAGAGGGACAGCAAGAACCCCGCTGCTGGGGCTGGATTAGCAAACCCCCCTTCTGTCGGTTCGCGACTCAGCTACCTCAGGTAGTTGGGACCTTCAACCGCCCCCCCCCCTCTCATCAACCAACTGCCAATCTACACAAATAGCACATCGCCTAAGAAATCTACTTGTATCGAGCCCCAAGCTCCATATTGCTTCCCAGGAAAAAAAGGGGCAGACCCAAAACGGAAGCAAAGGTTTTAAGACTCACCCCCCGAAATGGGCAGATACACGATTCGCCGAACTGGGTTGACTAGGCCTCAGACTATGGGGCTAATTGATACGAGGTGGCCGTTTTGTTTCCAGGGGACCTCAAATGCTAGCCGGACCTACGCCCAGTCCCGCACTCAACGTATACCCCCCGGAAACCCACCCCAGGCACATAGTTCCGGGAAGGATCCAGAGAACCGCAAGCACGGCCCAGCTCCGCCTCCATCCAGACAGCATTGATCCACACACCCCAGGGCCTAGCAGTCTAAACGAGGCAGGTAAGAGGTCTTCAAAAAACCAATCAAGGAAAGGGAGTGACGGGGGTAACAGGAGGCGAACACAAAATATCTACACTGCAAACATTAAAACAAAACAGAGCACTCCAAAACTATTGAGTTCATCAGCTCAGCACAGTCCGCATCTGCAGCAGTCTCAATATGTTTCAGCCATTCGACTTAAACAGGTCGGGGAGTTTAATGGCAAGATCCTTCTGAGCAGCATCTGGGGACTCAAAACTGTAGCTGATATTGCTAACCGTGACTTTGAGAGTAGCAGGATAGACCATCCTGAAGGGGATGGAAGCAGCAATCAGTTTCTGTACTATTGGGTGAAACGCAGCCCTTTTAAGCCTCATCTCTTTGGGTAGATCCTGGGCAATCCGTATTTTAGCTTGCCCCCACGTAATCTCCTGTAGATCTCTAGCTTTGCTGAATACATGTTGTCTCTCTATATAACTCAGGAATTTGATAATTATGGGTCGAGGGGGGGAATTAGGTGGCGGTCGAGGCCTCAATGATCGGTGTGCCCTCTCGAGATGATAGCTAGGATTGATTGGTGAGGGCCCAACTAGCTTCACGAAGAAGCGTTGCAGAAAAGCCACCAGATCAGGGCCCTCTTCCAGCTCCGGCAGGCCCAAAACTAACAGGTTGTTCCTTCGATTGCGGCCTTCTAAATCCTCCGCCTTCAGTTGGAGTCGCCGTACCTGCTGGGCCAGCCCAGACATCTCTGTCTCTGTCTTCTCCCTCCATTGCTCCAGCGAAAACACCTTGGCCTCTGAGTCCGACACCCTCACCGTGAGAGAAGAGAGGTCTCCCCTTAATGCCTTCAGCTCATCCATAATATCCTGAAGCATACTTCTCATAGGGGCGAATTCCTGCATAAATTTTTCTTCCGTAAGCAGGCCTGATGATAGGGGCTTTTCGCTGGCTTTCCCGGGCCCTGTTCCCTCCTGGATCCGCGGCTTTTTCGGCTGCTTGCTGGGAGACACAGGCGGAGTGTGCTTGGCCGCGGCCTGTATTCTATCGACCTCCATCCTTCCACAAATCACTCAGCCCGGCAGGGAATCAATCCCGAGGGTCAGTAAACAGGCTTAGAGTGCTTCAGTAATGGCGATATGCTTAGTTTAGTGATCAAAAAAAAAGCAGAAAGTGGCAGTTGGGATGATTGAGGGAAAGAGCACTAAGCCCCTACTGCCATTCAGCAAGCTGCCATCACATGACCCCAGGGATCTCCATAAACTCTATCGAGTGACCTTATTGGATGAGTTGCAGAACCCATAGATCTGCGGTCATGACCCTCCATTCCACCAGGTGGATGCCAAACCTCCCTCCTACTGGTTTCTCCTTGACGACTGGAGGTAATGGGAGGAGGGGGAAGGAGTCAGGACACTGAAGGAAGGGGAGCTTTAGCCCTGGAGGCCTGCTTGGGAAACTTAGCCTGGGGTGTTTGGGTTCCATATCCAGGGGCTCGTTGTTTGCTCTGACGCTTTCTCTGGGTCTTATTCCATCGTCTTTGACAGCGAAAAGGCTGCTTCTTTTGCCCTGTCCTATACATAGGGCATACATCCCACAATGAGCATCCGCTCTCCTGCAGCCCAGTTATTATATCCTTGGCATCACCGCCAAAAAGGACGGAACCCCTAAAAGGGGCATCCAGGAGAGAAGACTGGATGTCTGGTGCCAAACCTGCAATCCTGAGCTAGGAAAGGCATTGGATGCAGATCCCTGTAGCTGCTGCCCTAGCCACTGAGTTTACTGAATCATATGTTGCTTGAAGAGCACGATGACATGAAGACTTGCTCATACGGACCTTGTCCAGTAGCTTGTTTCTGAGCATTTCATCCTGGACCTCTTGGAGATCCTTCTCGAGCTTCAAGAGGGAAGCCTTCTGGAAGGCCACCATATGTGAAATGTAGTTCAGGGACCAGATGGCACAGGGAGTAGAGGAATATACCTTTCTGCCAAACTGGTCCAATTGCCCTGAGTCCTTGTCGGGCGGCGAGGAGCTAAAATGCTTGGGTTGTGCCAACCAGTCATGAGCGGCTGTAAAGACCATTGATTCAGCCTTTGGATGAGATGTTAGATGTCGAATTCCTTCTACGGAAAGTAAGTGCGATCGGCCTTTCTGGACACAGCAGGGATAGAAGAAGGCTGTTGCCAGATGGTGGTGACCAGATCCTCATGAAGACCCATCCAGGGAGGGATGGGTAGAGGATCTGTAGTGGCCAGATCTAAGTGCTCTGCCAGTCTCTTGCACTGGGGGTCCACTTCTTTAGAAGGCCAGCCTCCTGCTGCCTGAATAGTCCTCAGAAGGTCACCAAAGGAGGCCTGTTATGGGGGGGGATTTAGGAGATTCCTTAAGTGCGACCTCAACTGGAGACTGAATGTCTGAAGGATCAGAATCAATGTCCAAGTCAGAATGTTCTGAACCGCTGGGGATGGAAGGATCCACCCCAGAGGAACCCACCAGCAGGGAACCCGAAGCTCGTCTGGAGGGAATCGGTGGGGAAGATGCCCTAGGTAGGGGAATGTCACCCACCGGATGCCGTAGCTCCAAGAGAAGCTGGGTCCTGGCATCCTGCCACCAAGCGGGGATAGTATCCTGATCAATTGGCGGTGGAGGAGGAGGAGGCTGGTAGCCTGAGTAGCCTAGGTATTGTGGGTGTTGCCAAGGAGGATACTGGAACCATGGCAATCCCAGGTTGCAGCCATAGGGAGGATACCCAGGGTATCCCAGTGTCATGTATCCCGGCATCGGATATTCCAGCATCAGGTATCCTGGCATAAGCAGCACAGGGCCTGGCTTTGGGTAATGAGGTGCCAACGGAGGCCCGCCCGGCAGCAGAAAATGGGTGTCTGGCCCCAGAAAACTGCCTGGAGGTTCTACTGGACCTACCAGGGGGGTGCCTAAGGGCCACCAGGTGGTGTGGGATGAGGAAGGGCCCCTGAAGGTTATGAAGGAAAAGGCTCCATAATAGGATCCTGGGCTGGTGACGGACTCCAGTCCGGGGTGGCAAAAGACCAGGCGATGGGGGTAACTCGGGTAGAGACCCCAGCAAGAGGTCCAAAAATGATCCTGAAGGAAGAGACAAAGCAGGATCGGGTGGCAAATCCCTGGGATGAAGGACCTGAAGGGATGAAGAGTCTTGAGGTAGCATGCTTGAGCCAGCATTGGGGTTCTCACGGGAGCCCGACGGGTGAGACTGAGGGTCCGGACGGATGACAGAAGACCCATTTCTGACTTATCAGACCTGACTGAGCTGGCAGTAGTTGAGAGGGCATGGCTAGGCTTAATGGTTGCAGCTGTGCACCCGACGACAGGGTCGGAGGGCGACTTATCGGCAGTGCTGGGAGGAGGAGATGCAATAGACACCTCGAGAGAGGCTGCTCCTGGCTGCCCACTCACCTCAACAGGAGGTGGAGAAAATGCCTGGCCCAAAGAAACAAACAGGGTACCTGAAGAAGTACTCATGGTTTTTGAGGAAGAAGGCCTTCCACGCGGCGATGGACTCCTCTCCTGGCTCTTCTCCTTATCATTCTTCTTCTTCCTCGGGGCCAGCAACAACGTCCTGAAGCTCCTTTTCCATCTACGCCAGCCATCGGGTAAGAAGGTGGGCCTCGAGGGTTCGCTTGCATCTGATCCGAGTGGCTTGATTAAAGGCCAGACAAATGGCACACTCGTCTGAGCTGTTCTTGGGGCCTAGACACAGAAGGCAGCGGGAAATGGTCATCCCCATTCAGGATTTGGGCTCCGCACTTAGAGCACTTCCTTTTAGGGTGAGCCAACATACAATCAGTCAGATGCTGGAGAGAAAAAACATTGTAGAAGTCAAAAAAATTTTGAATGACACACAGGTGTTTGGTCGCTGTTCTTACATGAGAGCCGAACAAACGGAGGTGACGGTGGGAAAGAACTGGAGGGCAGGCTCGGGACCACCCCCTTTTATAGTCGTGACGTCACATCACCTGATGTCGGGGGTGGTCCCCGCTAATGATTGCTAGCTACAAGTTTGCCGTTGGAACTTGATGCCAGGGGGTGCAGTCCTATATGTGAAGACCTACTGCAGGAACCCTCTCGAAGTAAGATCTACAAACACAAAGCAACTGGAATCTAAGGCATCCAAAACAAGATCATGAAACTCAGCAAGACCAGTTTGTGTAGAAAATTAGGACAAAAACCTGACTGATGAACTGAAAGAATTTGATACTGTTCTAGGTAATTATTCATTTGTATAAGTGCAATTTTTCCCAGAAATCTTGAAATAATGGGCTGAAGGGAAATAAGGTGGTAATTATCTGCCACTAATTTTGAACCACCATTATGAAGTGACATTACCTTGGAATGTATCCAGGCAACAAGAAAAGATTAGTTATACAAAAATGAATGAGTAAATCAAAGGTGGGTCTAGGGTACTGATACTCAATTTTAACAAAAAGTTACCCAGATTATCCAGACCTTTGGCTGTGTCAACTTTTAAAGAGCTCAATAGCTTAGATACTTCACCACATTTGATCTTCCTGAAATAAAAACTAGGTCTATTGAAGGGACATGGTACAGATGATTTGGGTAAAAAAAATGAGGAGTCCAATCCTGCTTTGGGCAACAGAGTCAGAGGGTTACTGCAACAAACAACTTGCAAACACCATCTTTTGTATGAGAAGTAGTTCTGTCATAGGATAAAGTGGGAACAGTGGATTCTGAGACCATCTCCCAAACAGAGATCACTAAGTAAGCAGTAACCCACGACAGGGTACGGGGTTATTGGGGATTAATTAACATCCCGGGTCTGTTGTGAGGCATGAGGCTGTAGGCCGTTGGGCTGGGGGGGAGGGTTGCCCACTCTGTTGCTCTCTCTGAAGTCACCACATGTGCACCTACTGTGTTCGCACTCCCTTCCTGGACCAATAATCGTGGTGGTGCTAGGGGGAAGGGTGAGACATTACTCTACAGAGAGCCGGCACCACTGTAGGGGAGGTTAAGTCATGTGTTTTGCTTGTCTGACTCTCTGCTGGGGACAGGGAGTCACAAAATCTAAACTGACAAAACTCAAGATCTGCTGCCAGCAAGACAAACACAAGTGGCAGCACAGATATTGCAGTCCCGGTCGCTGACTCGGGATTTTAAATGGCTGCCACTACAGTTTGTTGTGCATTTCAAACAAGAAAACCCGTAAGCTGTTTTCCACAGTCACTCCGCACAACTGTAATAATAACTAAATCCATGGGCATGCAGAGCGACTCCACCAATGGGATTCCATGTTCTCTCCAACCGATGTTATAAATACCAATATTTAATGCCTTAGATTTATGAATGAGTGAAACACAAAAATTTCCAAAATTTGCAAAATGAATCTCAAGATTCAGATGTATTCTGTTTTTCTTTTTTTTTGTTTGCTTTTTTTGTATAATTTATAATGATGCTTTAATGAGGCAAAATAAACATAGTGACTCAAGGAACATGCTTCACTCTGCCCTTTTTTCAACAAAGGGAGCATGTATATCACAAACTCTCAAAAAAACTGTTTAACAAAAAAATCCCATGCATCATTAACATGAATATAAGGTTAAGGGCTTGATTCTCAAAGCTCCTGGCATGGCGTGAGGGGCTTGCACCACAAAGAATGGCACAAAGTGTCCCTTGCACCAAAAGATGCACCGGGAGCTATTACAATTGCAGCCTGCATTGACCACAGGCTGTCTGCCCCAAATGGGGATTGCACTGCCCATGCATCCCAAAATGGGCTGTGTCATGGTGCTAGGGGGCTTGTGGCAAACACAGGCTGCCATATCGCCTAATGCATGATTCCTGGAAATCTCCCAGAGGGAGAAATTTTAAGTACCCTTAGACCAGCCAGGGCTAGATTATTAAGTGTGGGGACTTAGGCACCAGGACCCATCCTGTACCAGAATCTGGTGCAGGGTCCCTGGCACACCAAGCATTGGCGCAAGCTGCTATTTGGCACAGCTTGCGTTGATTGAAGCCCGTCTTGAGAATTGAGCCCAAAATGTCTACCCAAGGAACCTGATTTAGGTCTCTTGTGAAAGCTTCAGAGTTGAAATTTTGGAAACACCAAAATGTAACAGTTTTAGGGGTGCAAAAGATATAAAATGCAAACTGTTACTGAGCAATCACTAATAATGTTAACTAAACAGCCAGAATGTGAAACAGGAACATTGGAAAAAACAAAGATTAAATCAAGTGTGGTAGATACCATACACACTGTGTCAATGTGGGTAAAACCATGCCTGTGCTGTTGCAAGCCTAACACAGATAATGTTTGTTTTAATTTCAAACCACTACTGCCACACCAATGGGCATTAAAACCTCCCAGGAGGTTAGGATTACCAAAATCTCCATTGGAATCTATCAAGGTTGTGAGACTTGTGAATTTGCTAGTGCTATGCGGAGTTTTCAAATTCCAGCGGAACAAAATTTCACAGAAGTTTTGTAATTCTGCCAAATATTTCTGGAAATGGAATGGCAGAATTCTGCAGCAGAAAAATATGGAATGAGTTTTTCTGCAAGATGTTAATATTTTCCACAGAAATGGTCGTGGAATAATTTTCTGGGGAAAAATACTGTTCTGCGGAATATTATTTCATGGATCTCAATGTTTTCCATGGAAATAGTTATGGAATGAATTTCTGCAGAAAAAATGCTGTTCCACATAATATTACTCCGCAGATCTCAATTTTTTCCATGGAAATGGTTGCAGAATGAGTTTCTGCTGAAAAAAAAGCTGTTCCACTGAATATTATTCCATGGATCACAGCAGGTGGAATTCTGCAGAAGAACCAGTGAAATTCCAGTGGAAATTCTTTAGGTTGAATGGTCATTCCACTCTAATCTTGCTGGCAGAATTCCACATTCCACACAGCACTAGAATTTGCTTGTTTTAAAATTTTGGTGGGCAACACAAGCAACCCACAATAAATGTATCCCCTGGTACAAACTGCCCCTATACCATGCCTGTTCATCTGTGGTCTAAAAGTAAGAACATTTGGCATATTTACTTCTCTATCAGGAATTGAAGAATCCAGCCATGACTCGGTTAAAGCAATAACTGATGGCTGGACAGAAGAGGACCGAGCTAACAAGTGATCTTTCTTAGGTAAAAAAACTTGACACATTTGAATGGTAGAAGCTAGTCCAGTTTGTGATGAGTACTGGATTTAACACCATGGCCTCGATTTTCAAAGGTCCACATTCGACGCAAGGTACCTGCACCAAAAAGAATTGATGCAAGTGGCACCCGGCATCAAATGTTGCAGCAGTCCCGATTTCCAAATGCAGAGTATGTTGAAATTGGGAAGCCTTGCACCCAAGCAGCACAGCTGCCCGGTGCCACCATTCTACCCTAACACTCCATGCTGTGTCACACGCCGCCCAATAGGGAACTCCCAAAGGACCATTGTCACTGTTCCTGGTGGATTCCAGGGTTTCCTCCCCCCAACATCATGGTACAGGGGCTGGCTTTGATCTGGACGGGGGGGGATTGATGGTACCCTCCATAAAAAACTCCTCTGGTGTGCCACCTGTTTGATGCAATGCTCCGCCTGTGACAAATCTAGGGAGTTTTGTGCAGGAACCTCTGCTGTACTAAAATTTGGTGCAATGTCCCTGGCACCCCCAGAGTTTGCCGCAGATAGGGACTGGCACAATGTGCGCCGATCCAGTGGTCCTTTGAAAATCAAACCTCATATCTCCAGGAATTAGCAGAAATGAAAATTTAAACCAAAATATAACTGAAAAAAAGTGTTTTTAGACCTCTAAAAGGCCAATATAACCAAGCAGAATGTTTGGTAAATGCCCTGAAAGAAATAAACTGCAACCCGTACAACTAATCATTTTGGACGAAATAGCTGGGGAAATATCAGACCAAGATAATAAGCAAATTTCAAATTGAATTGCATTAACCACAAAATTCAATTTAATGTAAAAAATGATTAGTAAAATGTGTTAAACAAGTAAATAAGCTAATTTGAGTATCCACTCAAAGTACAGAGGACAGTGGATCACTCAGAGAAGCTGAAATAGCTAACTCACCCATAGCATCCACAACTAAAAAGTATTAAACCACCCCCCAATCAGTAAAAACCAGAAAAAAACTACCAACATACATTTTAAATCCCTTCTGACTACACTCTAAAAGAAAATTAATATAATCTAAAATATCATACAAAAAGCAAATTTTCAACATAGCTTTCTTATTATCCCACCTCATGAACAAATGCAAAGAAAATGTTTCTGCTCCTGCCCGAAAGATGATTTCATGCAGTGACCACAAAAACACATTTTGGCCAGAATTTGAAAAATGATAGCAGTTACACTGATGCAGTGCTATGAGGAAATGGCTATGTTGAAAATGTGGGGCCAAAATATTGAAAATTACCAAAGTTATGAGCCTGCATTCACAAATGTCAGTGTAGGCTCATAACAGTGTTGTTTTTTTTAAATATTGTTATACCAAATTTTCAACATAGCCTTCTTATGACCCCACCTCATGAACAGGGGCAGAGAAAATGTTCAACATCTGCTCAAAAGGTGATTTCATGCAGAACCATGAAATCACCTTTTGGAACATATTTTTCTAGTTTCACTGCCATTGTTCATGAGGTGGGGTCCCAAAAAAGACATGTTGAAAATCTGGGGCAAAAATATTCAAAAATGGCCAAGTTATGCCACTAAAATCAAAACCCCTTTGAAATACATTGAACTGTATACCTGATTTCCTCAGTTCACAGTAGAGCTTTGAAGAGTGAAGATGTGTCTGCAGTCCAGAGAGATTTACGGCATTGGACCCACAGTGAATAAGTGAGGGCTTGAGGTGATGCGGGGTGGTGAGTGTTGAGTGGAAGGGTTGGGTGGGGGGACTAACAGTGCAACAGACATCGTTGAATGGTTTTCGTTTTTTACAGGACTTAAAAAAAATTGATGAGGGAGGGTTTTCTTTATTTCAGACCGAGACAACAATTGGAGGGTGGGTGGGGGGCTGCCACTAGACACCAGGGAAAGACAAAAACATTATGAGGACAGTGATTGGAGAGTGGGAGGTTGCCACTAGACACCAGGGAAAGACAAAAACATTATGGGATGGCAATCAGACGGTGGAGGGTACCACTAGACACCAGGAAAAGACAAAAATATTACAGGGATGGTGATCAGAGGGTGGGGCGATGCTACTAGACACCAGAGAAAAACAAAATGTATTACAGGGATGATGATCAGAGAGTGAGGGATGCCACTAGACACCAGGGGAAAACAAATGCATTAAGGGGATGGCAATTGGAGGGTGGGGATGCCACTAGACACCAGGGAAACAGTAAATAAATATGGGGATGGGGATCGGAGGGCAACATTACATACATAAAAGGACATCAATGGGGGGGTTGTATATATGTACAAAAAAACTATGAGGTGGCGACACTGGGGGATTAGGCACCCCCAGTGTCAGTGTCATGTTTGTAGGGGGTGTGTGGTGTGGTGGGCTCTGAGAGGGTCGGGTAGGGTAGTTACATGGGAAACAGCAACAGACATCAATGGACGGTTTTCTTTGTTACAGGGTGAAATTCCTCAGCAAGCTGATCTTGACAGGTCAGCTGTGCTTGCTGGACAATGTAAATCAAAGTAAGGAGCCAACCTAAGATTGGGTTGGCTATTTTTTTTTTTATAACCATTTTTCTTCCCGTGGTCCTCGACCAGCTACCTCAGCCGCACCCCGCCCCCATGCCTTCACCCACATATTGGACCTTCACTCCTATGCCCCCACGACTTACCTTTCATGGTAGGGGTGGTGGGAAGCAACTCTACCCACCATGAATGGATCCAGCTGGGGAGGAGTCCTCTTGGGTTGGCGCTGCGGGAGACCATCTTCATGCTCCATAGCCGGGGACCTTTTTCTGCTTTACTGTTTCAGTGTGAGGAGCGTGCAGTGCTGATAATGATGTGCAGTGCATGCATCCACACACTGCACATTGGGCAGCTGCTCCTCCTCCACCCCACTGTCTGGGATATAGCATGCCTACCCCCAGCCACCACCAGAGGTCAGGCAAATGTGGGTTCATGGTCCCCACCCTCCCCGGGAGAGGAGAGCTGTCCTTTGGATGCTCAATCCTCTCCCTCCCTAGCTGACCCCCAGGCAACCCACTCGCACCCCAAACACGGGTCACCAGCATGGCAGGAGATAAGGCATGATGCCTCAGCCCTACATGCCACTGGGCCGGCATGGCTCTTTCTTTTGAAATACGCAAAGTTTCCACCCAGCAAGCCAGAATACTGTCATGATCTGCCTGACTGATGATTGGTGTGACACTGACGAGCCCCTTGCAGACCACTCTGCATTGGACTGACAGTGTTACTCTCCTCAAAAGCCACTTTCCTAACAAAATTTACATACAAAATCTGCTGTTCTAACAAGCATTTATTCAGGTAGTACAAGACAGATGCAATCAGAAAAGTCAGGTAAAGGTCTCTTTCCTTACTGGCATGGGGAACTGGTAATTGGTGAAAACTGAATTGGTTTGAGGTATCTCTTTGTTGCTGGTAAACAGTTATTGTACCAGCACTCCTGACAAATTACATCAATTAAAGTTGGTGTAATGCTTGAATACTGTTGTAAGCTGACCTCTGTAACTGGTGAAAGCAATAACAGCTTAACATATACCAACTGAATATAAGAGATTGTTTATAAATACAGTAGGTGATAACTGTATACAGGTTTTCAGACAATTATGTGCACATGCACCCTTAGCTGCTTTTGGCCCACAGCCCCCCAGGTAACTCATCACTCGCAGTCTCTTTTTCACTAGCCAGAGATGAACATTTAATGAGACCAGAGACTTTAAGAAGTATTTGCTGGCAAGGGTTTACATTTTTTACCTAGTTTGCATAGACATCTAGGGTATCTTTGGTTAGGTGTTGCTCACTCCCTCCAGGTGGTACATTTAGGCAGTTGATATGTGGTGCTGTCTGGTTCCCTTGGCTTGCTTTTTATCACACTCCTGAGGGCAGAATGACAGAAGACTGCTTCATAATCCATTTAGTTTTTCTTCAGTCAGCCTTAGGGATGCCATGGTTTAACAGGTTTTACAGTATACCGCAGTACTGGAAGTCACAGTATTGATACAATGGACATTTCTGGATACCACGATAGTCATGGTTCATGGCATATCACAGTTTATTAAGTTTTTACTGGTTTTTTAGGCACAACAGTCCTTTCTGTGCCAGTTTGCCCTAACATCAAAGTTTAAGAACCCCTATCTCTGTGCAAAAACGTCAGTGCTCTCTATAACCATGATATTACACGTGCAGTTATCATACCATCAACATTTCATATCATGACATCTTTAGTCTGCCTGTAGCTTGGTTGTAGCTTGGTATCACTAGATGGTGTGACGATAACATTGCTTGCTCAATGATACCAGAATGCCATGTGTTGTTTTTGAGCAATAGTCATTCTTTTGTGCACTTTATTTACTATAAGGGTGGATAAGGCACCTGGTCCTGATGGCATTCACTGCAGAGTGTTGAGAGAGGTAGCAGAGGTGCTGGCTGGGCTGCTAGCAACCTGTCCAGTACCTCCCTGGAGGCGGGATATGTACCACTGGTTTGGACGGTGGCTCATGTGGTGCCTATCCACAAGAGTGGCCCAAAGGATAAACCAGGCAATTACAGACCTGTAAGCCTCACTTCCATTGTAGGTAAACTTATGGAAGCGATCCTGAAGGAGAGACTGGTGACCTTTCTGGAGGATAATGGACTTCAGGATGGGCAACAGCATGAGTTTGTCTCGGGAACATCCTGCCAGACCAACCTAATTGAATACTACGACTAGGTAACAAGAGATCTGGTTATGGGCCATGCAGTGGATGTCCTATACTTGGACTTCAGCAAGGCCTTTGATTCAGTGCCTCATGGGTGGCTGGGGGGTAAGTTGGACTATGTGGGGGTAGGGGCAAAGATGGTAAACTGGATCATGAACTGACTGAATGGGAGGCAGCCAAGGGTGATGGTGGAGGGGGGGACTCTCATCCCCTAGGGCAGTGACGAGTGGAGTGCCACAAGACTCTGTGGTGGGTCTGGTGTTGTTAGGCCTGTTTATATTGGATATCTCATATGGAGCTACAGGCAGGATTAGTTTATTCACGGATGATACAAAGATAGGGGCAGTAGTGGATGATATAGATGGGTGGCAGGGGCTATAGTGGTACCTGACCAAACTGGAGGAGTGGTCGGCAAAGTAGCAATTGAGCTTCAATGCGAAGAAGTGCAAGGTTATGCACTTCGGAGCAAAGAACCCTAGGAGGGAAAACTAGTTGAGAGGGGTTTGGCTAGGTGTCACCAAGGAAGGAAGGAAGGAAAGGACCTAGGGGCAATGGTACTGGGGAGCATGAACAATTCTGCTCCATGCAGGAAGGCAGCGGCTAAGTCTAACAGGATGTTGAAGTGTATTGCAAGAGGTTTCTCATCCAGACACAAGGATGTGATCATGCCCCTGTATAGGTCATAGGTCAGGCCACACTTGGAATACTGCGTGTACTACTGGCATCCGTACCTGAAGAGCGATATCAGGCTGCTGGAGGGGGTGCAGCGTAGGGCAATGAAAATGATCCTGGGGATGGAAGACAAAACCTACGAGGACAGACTGGGGGATTTGAGTTTGTACACCCTGGAGGAGAGAAGAGATGGGATCGGGGGGTATCGTTGAGACCTTCAGGTACTTGAAGGGGATCAACAAATCTGGCGCAGATGAGTTATTTAGGTTGAGGAAAGGAAGGGACACAAGAGGGCATGGACTAAGGTTGTGGGGGGGTAGATTTGGGAGAGAGAGAGGGAGAGAGAGATGAGGAGACATTTTACAGAGAGGGTGGTGTCAAAATGGAACACTCTGCCAGAGAAGGTGGCATCCTGCAGGACGGTGGACAGCTTTAAAAGGGCATGGGACAGGATGTGGGGGGGGTCAAGAAGAGGGGGTGAAGGTGGGTGGGGCAGCTGCAGTTTAAGGGTGCTAGCTGCACACTCAAGCAGACTAGATAGACCACAAGGTTTGTTTCTGCTGGCAGATTCCTATGTCCATATGTTCATATGTGTAGTAAACAACTTGTTCTTACATAAGCAGATTGGCAACTTGAAAGCACTAGTTACCAGTTAATGGCAATTGATTTAAACATGCTAAGCTGAGTATGGAGGAAGCTGGTTACCTCTGACCTACTGTAGTGAAAGGATTCTGTATTCATTCAGGTTGCATGATAATAATTCATCTATAATGAGTTGTGTTACAACATTATGAAGAATTGCCAGGAGTCACACTTTAGGGATATATCTTCAAACAGGCATTCCTTAAGTGATAAGTAATAATAATAACAATAATAAACTTTATTTTAAGGTGCGTTTCAAAAACCAAGGCGCTGCACAAATTGAACATACAATAAAACACAATCTCATTAAAAATATAAATATATAAACAATTATAAAACCACTACTAAAATCAGAAAGTGTTCAATCGCTGGAAGCTTGTCTCCATAAGAGAGTTTTCAAGGCCTGTTTAAATCCCCCCATGGTCGGGCACTCCCATAACTGATGGGGCAGAGAATTCAGAGGGTAGGGAGCAAACACAAATGCCAGACTGACATATCTTAAACGCACCTTGGAATCTCTAGCAACCCCTTGTCCGCTGAGCGGAGCGATCGCCCAGTTTGGTAGGGAACCAGGAGCTCTTTCAGATAGTCCAGTCCCTGTCCATGTAGGGCTTTAAAAGTCAATAAAATTACTTTAAAGGTAATCCGCCACTGTACAAGCAGCTAGTGCAGTTCACACAGCACCGGTGAAATATAACAAAATCGAGATGTGCCAGTTAAAAGCCGGGCCGCAGCGTTCTGCACCAGCTGCAAGTGGCAGATTTCCACCCCGGATAGCCCTAGGTATAGGGAATTGCAATAGTCCAAGCGTGTGGACCAGCGGAGGAAGATCACCAGGGGGAACAAGGTGTTTGATCCTGGAGATGTTCCTCAGATGATAAAAAGAGAATTTCACAATGGCAGACACCTGCGAGTGCAGGGTAAGACCATCATCAAAAATTACCCCCAGGTTCCGCACCTGTTCAGAGGCCAGGAGAGATATGCCACCAAGGAATAACCCAGACGGCAAACCTACTCCAAACCCCACTGTCCAACACGCTGGATCAACAACCGACACCTCAGTCTTATCAGAGTTCAGCTTCAACCAACTCGCATCCATCCACTCCTGGAGTTCAGTGAGGCAGTTATTAAAGACTGAGAGAGCGCTCCATCCTGGTCAGGTGCAAAAGAAAGGTAGAGTTGGATATCATCAGCATAGCAGTGAAACCTCAGTCCATACCTTCTTAGATTGTCTCCGAGGGGCAACATATACACTGCGAACAACATGGGGGACAATACTGAACCTTGAGGAACCCCACATGACAGAGAGACTGGACCTGAGGAATAAATCCCAGATACCACTGTCTGAGTTCTTCCGGTGAGATAAGATGTAAACCACGTGAGGACTACACCCAATAGTCCACAGATGCACCTTAGATGGTTTAGCAATACTCCATGGTCCACAGTGTCAAATGCTGATGAGAGATCTAGAAGAACCAGAATAGAACGGCTCTTCCGATCTCTAGCCATCAAGAGATCATTGAGCACCCGAACCATTGCTGTCTCGCTACTATGCCTCTTTTGAAAACCGGACTGGAGGGGTTCATAGATATCATGGACAGTCAAATAGTTCTCCAGTTGAATGGCCACTACTTTCTCAATCATCTTCCCTATAAAGGGAGATTAGAGATCGGCCTGTATTTAACATGGGAGTAATACACAGGGTCTGTCGTAATTATAATGCATTTACTCTGAATGCTTTATGAGCAGTTGATGCCTTCAGGAGAACTTTCACAAAACATAGTTAGACATAGTCCAGTTTGTATTTCACATTAGTTCTGTATTTCTCCTTCTCAATTATTTATTACTTAGCTAATTTTCATGAAAACAGGATCTTTGCTCTGGAATATGCACTGCTTATGACATCGCAGTTACTCCCATGGCAACAGACTGTAATGTCACAACAGAGGATTATGACTTGAAGTAGGGAGGAAGTTACAGAGGCAGATGAACTCTAAGGGAAAAAGAATATGTAGTCATGGAAATTCCCTCAGTAATAAATAATATGGAGCAGACATCTATAGAATATATATGGAATGCAAGCTGAATGAATTGTATCTAAGTACAGTATTATGTTTTTCAAAGTTTTCTTTGAGGCATCAGCTGCTCTTTAACATTACACAGAACTAACACTAGATGGCATGCCTAACAAAAAATTCACGTATTGCATCAGTTCCATTTATGGCTACTGGTGTTTTCATAAGCAGAGACACGCTTAACAAGACAGGTCAAAGCTGCACAGTTGCTCAACAAGCATGCAGTATGAAGAAAAACAAGGTTTCAGAAAGTGATAACAGAAGGCTACACCAGGGTAAATGCCAAAAGGTAGATGAAATATAATCATGAAGCCATGCTGTGAAATTCAAGCAGCACGCTGAAAACTAAAGCCAAGGCCCCTGAGTCTCACATATATTTTTCTCCTTTTTCTTTACTTGAAATTTATTTCAACTTGGTTGTAATTATACAGACAGGCAAGACAGGTAATGTAGGATACACTAGGACAGGAGAGCTATTTCATACAATTATGATATAGCTGACAATACCTCTGTGACACATCTAACTAGTCTGGCTTGGTTAGCAGTAAGAACGAATGTTTAAGCCCTTGGTGGGTAACTAGTAGACTCACGGATCATTTTTATTTCACTGCTTCTCATAATAATTGAATTAGCTTCTAACTAAAGTATGACATCTATTTTTAGACATTATGGGGGCTATACACTACGGGGCACAGGGTTCATGTGAGAGGCAAGTACCCTGGCCATGCAGCTCTGCATTTGCAAATAGGTGCATAGTGCATGGTATTCACTACAGTTGGCCTTGGCAGCGTGCCTATCCACGGCCCTGCCCCTGTGATGCACTGGTATATGGGGGGGCAGATCAGTGGACACAGGCGGGCATCCACTTGGATGCCCTTCCTGGTCTGCTAGTGGATCCCCGGTTCTGCATACAGCAGAGGATTGTGGGATGGCATGAGTCCCAAGAAATTACATTTGTCAGGTGAGTGCCCGAATGACTGCTTCAGCCCTCTCTGCTTGATTGGAGGGTTAGGTTGTCATGGCAGGAGGTATTGTTTTCCCACTACGGCCAGTGGGTGCATGTTGTGGGGAATGTGCAGCAGCTACAGCAAGGTCCCTGCCCACATAGCCTGTGGCCTGCTAGTTCCAGCACTTCACACCTTCATGAATGGTGTGAAGTGCAGGCACCTCTTCTGACACTCCTCTGGACTGTCCACATGTGAAGCAGTGCAAACAGCTAGGGGATCAAGTGCAGAAGGGGCATGGGCCACGCATGCCATGAGGGTCCACAGAACCCTGATGCACAGTTCTTGGTAGTAGGGTTGCCTATATGCCACAGATATGTGGCACATAGGCATTTAGATTTTTCATATGTATCCCCATTATGCATTAATCAAGAGGTCCATAGGCTTTAGAATGTGGGTGTTTGATTTTGTAGCTGGGCTGTTAGTTTCTCTAACTTATAAATGGCTAGGATAGCATCTTCTCAGTCGGTAACAAATGGCCCCATCGGTTTCAGCCACAACCTGGATATGGCCTTCCTAGTGGCCATAAGCAGTATGCATATTAGTCTTTCATGGATTTTATTTTTAATGTGTTGTGGATACCATAAAAGAAGAAGAATCAGCATTTATATAGTGCTTTTTATACACACTGTATCCCGAAGCACTCTACAAGCAGTGAGAGACTGGCAGTGAACTGACCGAATATGTAGTGGAAGCCATTTTACATAATCAACACCCACACACAGCCTGGACAATAGCATGGACCAGTTTTATGGAAAAGGGAATGTTAGCCAGTATACCAGGGAAAATCACCTACTCTTCTTTAATCCTTCTCTGATGTTCTTGCTCCAGATTTGGTTTTACTTTCCAACTATATGTTACTCACAGGCATGATCCCACAGTCCATGAATGAGGCTATATTAATATTTTTTTCAAGAAAGGTGATAGGACAAATTTATTAAACTACTAAACTGACAACTTGCTTACTATCCATGAGGTAGTTGAAAGAGGTGCTCAGGGACAGCTCAGAGGAGAAGCCTTTGACAAGGTCGTGCATGAATATTTGTTTCATAGGTTCATTCACGGTGGCATCCCCCATGTCTCTGCATTGGATATGGCCACTCCATGCTGGTGCCCTTGCCATACCCTTTGTTAATGGTAGATTGGAGTGTACGATTCAACTCATCAGAGGAGTTAGACAGAGGTGTCCTTCAAGTCCCCTCCTTTATGTTATTGGCATCAACCCATTGCTCTGTATGTTTCAGAATCACAGTCATATGTCAGGATTATCTCTGTGCCCAGATTCCCCAGCCATAAAAGCTCTTACTTATGGGGATGACTTGTGCATCCATACAGAAAAACAGGAGGACGGAGTGACTATACAGGAAATTTTGATGGCATTTTCGGAATTGGCTGGGGATCAAATTAATTTTGTTGAAAGGACAGCTTTATATATAGGAACGTTAGTATGTGATCCTCCTATTCAGAGTATAACGGAGTTCCAGTAGTTCAGACTGTCACCATATTGGGAGTACAGTTTGGGTCACAGAACCTTGCTAGATTAAATTGGGATTATCTCATGGATAAAGCTTTATTGTTACTGTCAGGCTAGAAGAGTTGTTTTCTTTCTAAGAAAGAAAGAGTTTTTGATTAAAACGCTATTTATTTCACAATTCTTTTATTTAAGTTATGTTTCTCCATCCTCCAGACTGTGAAACGCCATTATTTAGCTTGTTTTTTCAAGCTCTATGAGGCAGTAGATTGATCCCGGTGAAATGAGACATCACATACAGGCCTGTAGACAAAGGGGGTGTAGCCATGGTACACCAAGTAGCTTTTTATTTTAATATTTTTATTTATTTATTTTTTACAAGCAATCTGGGACCAACTCTAAATAGTGACTCCCGAACTTCAACTGGTCCTGTTAAAGAATGGATGCTGGTACTGATTACAAAATGGGATGGGGGGACCATCAGACTTCCTGTGATAGGAAGGGGTTAGCCCTTCCTATTTATTTTTCACATGCTTTAACCAAGGTGTGACAACGGAAATTTTTACTTGGACAAATTTTTTTCCTCTGCAAGGAAAACCATATACAACATAGTGTTAGAGTGCATTTGCCCTGGTCCTGTAGTGTTCCCAGATTGCACCCCAGCTCTGTCCCCCACTGTGCTACAACTCCTCAAGGACAGTAGAATCCCACCTGCTATGTGGGATGTTACCTGGCTGTGCACACATAGTAGGCTTACAAGCACAAGGCTCGAAGGGGAGAATGTGCCTTCAGTCGTCATGTACAGGGATAGGAGAGACACAGGACCATTTTTATGTTTGCTTGTACGCATGTGCAAGAAACATAGTGCCTTCATCGGAGATTTCGGAGGTGTGTCACCTCCTCCTCCAATTCAGTCAGTGGGCTGGCAGGCGCGGCCCCTGTAAGCCAATGCATTTTGGAGCTGTCTATGACATGCTCCCAAATGCAGTGGCATACAGTTGAAAGGGGGAGCTACGCTTGAGTGAGCACCGATAAGATATCAGCTGCTCACTCGCAGCTCCCCCCCACGCACAGACAGCGCGTCGTGCCCCGTACTGTATAGCCAGCGGGGTGCCCAATCCCCGTTGGCTGAGCTCGTTCCCCCAGTTGCTGAGCTCGTCCCCCACCCCCAGTTGTAGGTGCCATGCTGGGAGCCCACCCCAGCGTGGCAAGCACTCTAGTCCTTTGGCGGCGGAGGTGCCCAATCCCCGTCGGCTGAGCGCCCCAAGTCCTTGTGCCACGCTGAGCCCACCCCAGCGTGGCAAGCGTCACGATGTCTTTTTTTTTAAACCTGTAAAATAAAACTGTGCTGCGCGCTCCCAACCCCTCCACAACCCGCACCCACCCACTGCGCACAGCCTCCCCACCCCCCACCCCATACTTACCTGTGGACTCCGGCGCGACGATCTTCGGTGGACCAGGAACATGTCTGCACTCTTCAAAGCCGACCACGAACTGAGGAAATGCCGGTAAGCTGAATAATGGGTTACATGAGGGGTTTCAACTTTATTGCATATCTCGGGCATTTTTGGGAATTTTTGCACCAAATTTTCAACATGGGGTTTTTGGGACCCCTTCTCATGAATGATGTCACTGTCATGGTGTTATTCGGGCCCGAAGGGTGATTTCACGCAGTGA
This sequence comes from Neoceratodus forsteri, assembly GCA_016271365.2. NCBI lineage: Eukaryota > Metazoa > Chordata > Ceratodontiformes > Ceratodontidae > Neoceratodus > Neoceratodus forsteri. Next base: position 122,742,875 of record JADMNL010000023.1, on the reverse strand, counting down.
CTGCAAAATCACCCTCCGGCCCAAATACCACCTGACAGTGACATCATTCATGAAAGGTCCCAAAAACCCCATGTTGACATTTGGTGCAAAATTCCAAAAATGACTGTTTCACAGTGCGTTCGCAGTTCTCACGGGCTCGTAAGGTCAGCAATTTTCAATATTTTCACTCCAGATTTTCAACATTGCCATTTTACCACACCTTCTTATGAGCAGCAGATAGCTGTCATTTTTCACATCTCACCCAAAATGTGTTTCCGCCCATGTAGCGAACAATGGCGCAGTCGGTGTGCGAGATCAATGTACAGGACAAATTAAGAAAATCACAGTGACACTGTTCATGAGCAGAGGTCTTAAAATGGCTATGTTGAAAATTTGGTGAAATAATTCCTAAAAATGACTGTTTTACGAGCGTGCGTTGCACAGCTCCTATGCTGCCTTCGTAAGTTTGCGAATTTTCAATATTTTCACTCCAGATTTTCAACATTGCCATTTTACCACACCTTCTTATGAGTAGTATAGCTGTCATTTTTCACATCTCACCCAAAACGTGTTTCCACCCATGTAGCGCACAATGGCACAGTGGGTGTGCGAAATCAATTTATGGGACAAATTAAGAAAGTCACAGTGACACTGTTCATGAGCAAAGGTCCTAAAATGGCTATGTTGAAAATTTGGTGAAAAAATTCCTAAAAATGACTGTTTTACGAGGGTGCATTGCGCAGTTCCTACGCACACTCGTAAGTTCACGAATTTTCAATATTTTCACTCCAGATTTTCAACATTGCCATTTTACCACACCTCCTTATGAGCAGTATAGCTGTCATTTTCACATATTGCCCAAAATGTGTTTCTGCCCATGTAGTACTACAACTGTGCAGTATGTGCAAAATCAATGTATGGGACACATTAAGAAAATCACAGTGACACTGTTCATGAGCAGAGGTCTTAAAATGGCTATGTTGAAAATTTGGTGAAAAAATCCCTAAAAATGACTGTTTTACGAGCGTGCATTGCGCAGTTCCTATGCATGCTCGTAAGTTTGCAAATTTAATATTTTCACTCCAGATTTTCAACATTGCCATTTTATTACACTTCCTTATGAACAGTACAGCTGCCATTTTTCATATGTCACCCAAAATGTGTTTTCGCACATGTAGCCCACAATGGTGCTGTTGGTGTGCGAAAGCAATGTTTAGGACAGATTAAGAAAATTACAGTTACACTGTTCATGAGCAGAGGTCTTAAAATGGCTATGTTGAAAATTTGGTGACAAAAGTCCATAAAATGACTGTGTTATGAGTGAGCAATGCGCAGTTTCCACGCACCCTCGTAAGTTCATGACTTTGTAATATTTTCAGTCCAGATTTTCACCAGTGGCATTTTTTCACACTTCCTTATGAACAGTACAGCTGTCATTTTTCACAACATGGCTGAAGTGTGTTTTCACACTTTCAGCGCTGAGATGCATGGTCGCTGTGGGAAATCATTGTTCGGCACAGATAAAGAAAATCACAGTGACACTGTTCATGATCGGAGGCACCAAAATGCCTGAGTTGACAATCTGCTGTAAAATATCCCCAACCTAATTATATTACGGGTGTGCGTTGCACAGTTTCTATGTACGCTCATGACTTCACCATTTTTTTTAAATATTTTTACTGCAGATTTGCAACATTGCCATTTTTTACACCTCCCCATGAACAGTACAGCTGTCATTTTTTACATCCTGTTCGGAATGTTTTTGCACCTGTGGTGCTAAATGCCGTAGTCGCTGTGCATAAGCAGCTTTCGGCTAACAAACTGATATTCCCCCTGTTCATGAGGTGGGGTCACAAAAAAAACATGTTGAAAATTTGGAGTTGAAAATACCAACGAATGCCTGAGGTATTAGGGTTTCCAACCATAACGCCCAACCCTGTAGAGAATGACAGGCATCAGGGGTGTGACTTGGGATTCTTGCCTGTAATGCTCATACCATTCCACATCCTGCAGCCAGTGAGAGGCATCGAGGTATGCCTTGGACTCTTCGGCCCCAAAGTTCACCCCATTCTCCTATATCGCACCCATCTCACCGTATTTCTAATGAAATGGGGTGCGCATAAGGGCCAAAGACCCCAAGGAACACCGTGACACTTGTCAGTGTCTGCAGGGTGGGTGTGGTGAAATGGCGAGGCATATGCCTGACGACTCCAAATGCACACCCCAATGCCTGTCACTCTCTGCAGGGTGGTGGTGGGGTTGGCTTCAGTTCAGTACTTCACTGCCATTCCTATTACGCAGCTCTGTAACTTCTACATTACCACTGCCAATGCCAGCAAGCAAACATTCGGCATTGACAAATGCTTGTTTAACTTAATTGCCCATTTCCTATGGAATTCTGGAGGATATTAGCTTGGGCCTGAAAATAACCTGCTATGTGGGATGTTACCTGGCTGTGCACACATAGTAGGCTTACAAGCACAAGGCTTGAAGGGGAGAATGTGCTTTCAGTCCTCATGTACAGGGATAGGAGAGACACAGGACCATTTTTTTAACTTAATTGCCCATTTCCTAAGGAATTCTGGAGGACCTTCGCTTGGACCTGGAAAGAACCTCGTTTTCTTTTAGCAGATAAAAATTGTGTCGTTTCTGATGTATTTCCTTAGACGTGGGACAAATTCCACATCAATACTCTTAAGGTAATTTTGCTGTAATGATATATACGAACATATGAAATTTGCCAGCAGATAAAGGCCTAGAGGTCTATCAAGTCTGCTCGAATGTGCAGCTAGCAACCCTTATTCTGCAGCTGCCCTCCCTTCCACCCTTCCCCTTCATTAACCCTCCCCCTTGTCCTGTCCCATCCTCGTTTGAAGCAGTCCACTGTTCTACTGCATATCACTTCAGCAGGTAACGCATTCCACCCAGCCACCACCCTCTCTGTAAAAAAGTGTCTCCTCATCTCCCTCCTGAACCTTCCTCACTCCACTCTCATATCATGGCTCCTGGTGGCCCTTCCCTCCCTTACTTTGAACAGCCCCTCTGTACCCGTCTTGTTTATTCCTTTCATGTATTTAAAGGTTTCAATCACGTCACCCCTGTCTCTCCTCTCCTCCTCATATGAATCATGGTAAGCTCATTGTGCTCTTTCCTTATAAAGTTTCTCACTGGTGATGAAATAGTACAACAGATAACAAAAGATTTGCAGTGTTTAGCTTAGACTGAATATACCCATATGTCCTTTAAGTGTTTCCAGGAATATTGGGCAAATTGTCACTGGATCTTGCAGAAGGAATAGGGACATTCCCACAAGATATATCTGTTAGTTTTCCTGCTACTGAATTATTTTCTTCATTCTTACACTTTGCATTTATGTTTTCATTAATTTTTCATGTTTTCATTAATTTGTGATGTGATGTGACGTTACGATTTTGTTTTTATTTCCCTTACTGTATGTATATAGGAGACTTTTCCTTTCGTACACGCTGTATATAACTTAGACTGATGACCACTAGGGTCAACATCAGCTGATGCAAGTAGGGAAAATGGGCAGACTAGATGGGCCTAGCAGTCCTTATCTGCCGGCAATCTTTTATGTTTCTGTGTTACTGTTGGACTTGTATAATTTCATATGATTTGAGTGTATAATTCTGTGTTCGTTTTGTTTTCAATAAAATTCTCCTACTCCTGCTTCTTTTTGTTTTTGTGTTTTTCGTTGGGAATTTTTTTGCACTGGGTGATTCTTGTAGTTTCTTGATTGACATTTGTGGTTAATGTTGTTAGGCTATTGTATGTATTAAAATCTATTTGACTCCTATTTTGCTTTTGGTTTTTGATAAAAAAAAATACCCCTACTCTTGCGTTATAAAAGTTATGCTAAGTTTCTTGGCCCACAGAATAAAGTGCTAGCAGACACTCTTGCTCAGATCCGTATTTCCAAGGACCCAATAAAAATTTGGGGAATTTACTTTAGTGTGTAACATGCAACTAAGTATAATTGAAAAAAAGCACTTTCAACTGCTACTCAAAAAGCTATGAACTGGAAAAATAGAGTTATATCTAAAAAGAAATGTGTACTGCTAATAAAATCACTTATTCTCCCCTTATTTCTGCATTTAGCACATATCCTTCTACCTCCACAATATTTAGTGGCATAGGTACTGTATATAGAGTAGCGTGTTTTTCCAAGGACTATGGGGAAGCTGCTTAAACCTCATGAAACATGATATCACTTACAAAGACTATAAAAATGGGGGGTGTTCATATGATGCACCCTCTATGTTTTTTCAAAGTATTTTTCTGTATGAAAATCTAGCCCCTATCCTTTTGGGGAAAACAAATCTGTAGTCCAATAAGGTATTACTGTGGTTTTCCACCATAAGGGAGAAATGGGAAAGAAAACAACTTAGAATCGTGTACAATATCAGCACATCTATCCTACCCGAGTATGCCACATCTACTATAGAAAAATGAAAACAATGGCAAATAACACCTCTCTAGTTACAAACCATAACCCGCAAACAGTTATATCACTCTGTCATTCAATTCCAGTGCTTTGACTTCTCAGAAGGAACTAGAAGGGGGACAGGATCAGAGCTACAGTACAGTAGCTTCTTGTTTTACATTGTTTTTCATGGATTCTACTTGGTAGAAAGTTGTTTATTTTCTTTCTTACTACTAAGGGGCTAGCAGGGTATTGTTTGGGGCTGTTGGAATTTTGAAACCTGTTTTGGTAGCTGTATGTGGGCTCATTTGTTTGGTTCACTGTGTGGCAGGTTGCATTTGTAGAGGCCTGTTTCTTCTATTTTAAACATAATTGGTGTAATTTAACTGGGTCTGTTTCTTTGAATTGGAGACCTATATCTTCTAATTCCAAGCCTATTTTGATGTATTGTTGGTGAAGCCGTTTGAATTGGTGTCTTGTTTCTTTGGGTAGCAAACCTATTTTGGGGGCTTGAGTAGAATTGATTCATTGTTGCTGGCTCCACTAGCTGCAAAGTTTGAGTGCACGGGGGGAAGGGTGCTAATGGTCTGACAGAGGCCTCAGCTACCTGATTGTTTCCAGAAGACTTGGGCTGATCCCACCCACCCAAACCCTCACCCCACCCACCCCTGGTCCATTATTTCCTTTATACTAGGGGTTCTGACATCACTTCATCAAACAGGCAAAGGAGATGCACCTGTCATAGCAGAAGCAGACATCCAGGAAAGGAACAGCAGCAAGTGAAGAGGTGACTGCTCTCTCAGTGGAAGGGAAGTAAATGCAAATCTAGGAGCTTTCTTTATTACTTCTTCACATTGATATTGCATTGGGAAAAGGAGGAGTAGGAGTTTGAAGAAGGTTGTGCAATGGCTATTTAAAGTCTGTTTTGGAGTGTGGATAGGAAGGATAGGAATATAAAAAGCAGTTGTTCAGTATATCTAAATGTGTGCAACAAAGGAGGTAAGGGAAATAAAGAAAATGTTTTGCACTGATAGAGGGGAGGGAGAGGGGAGACTTGGGGGAGTGTTTGGTATCCTGCATCTGGAAGGGTGGGGGGTCACTGGTGGGCAACGACAGCAACGGGTAGGGTGGTAGGCTGCAACAACTGCGGTGCACCAATCTGTCTAAACATTGCCTGGAGTGTGGGAGGATGTTTAGTGTGCAACCACATAGAAAAACTTAGAAAGGAGATTGAGGGTCTGCAGGAGGAACTAAGGCAGGCACGGCAGATTGGGGGTGGGTTTAGCCCAGCACTGGAGGGAGGAAGAAGAGGAGGAGATGAGGGAGGGCGATTTAAGCCAACAGTGGTGAGAAGAGGGTCAGAAGAAGGGAAGCAGAGACAAAGGGGCCCAGGCCAGGAAGAACAATTGCCGGGGAAACCAGGTCAGGAGACAAGACAAATGGAAGGAGGAGATAGGGACTTGTGAGGAGAGGCGAAGAAGTGGCAAAAGTCATGGAGTGGAAAGGAGAGAACAGGTTACTATGAAGAGAGAGGGAGCGGGCATTTGTGAAGGTTCTTCAGAAAACAGCTGTGCACTGCTAGACAGGAAGAAAGTGGAGGAGGGAAATGATGAAATTAGGGGAGTAATTGATAAATGCCTGAACCAAACTGGAGCGGCGGGAAGTTCTGCTGGGAGAACTGCAACAAGGGTAAAAGGGGGAAATAATGTGCAGGATGAAGAAGAGGAGCTGGAAATGAGGGAGGGAGATGAATGGAAGCAAGCAGGGAGTAAGAGAGGTGGAATCTTAGTGCTGGAGGACTCAATACTAAGAGGAGTTAGGTGGGGTAGCAAGGGGGAGAGGCATAGTCGCATTTGGGTGGAGGCCATGCCAGGAATGACAGCGGAAAGGGTGGGACAGTCTGTTCTGAAATATGCTAAAAGGGGTAGGGACAAGTCTCATTTAATTATACATCTTGGGACAAATGGCCTGGCTGACAAGACAGTAGATATAGTCCAGAGGAGGTTTGAGGAACTAGCACAATTATGTGAGGGGGCAGGAAGATCAGTAACTTTTTCTGACGAAATACTTCCGGTGCCAAAGGCAAGCACAACAAGAAAGCTGAGAATAGAGGAATTTAACGGATGGCTAAGAACCTAGTGTTGTGCTAAAGGGTATGGGCTGTTGGGGGTGGGAGGGACCTGGGAGGATAGTAGTCTCTATGCCAAGGACAGACTACACTTGAGTGAAGAGGGAAAGAAAGTGTTGAAACAGAGGATGGAAGAATATATAGAGGAAGTTGGGAATTTAACAGTAGTGGGGTGGCAGTTGGGGAAGAGATATGCAGAGACCACAGGTTGGAAATCATATGAGCTACCCCCATAACGTGACAAAGGACAAATGGCAAGTACTATTGGTGATGCTAGGAAAGGAGGGCAGGATGGGAGGGAGGAAAAGGGTGGAAGGTGGTTACCCTTAATGCTAGGAGCCTTGGGAGGAAAACTGCAGAGTTACAGGTTCTCATGGCAGAGGAGGGAGGTGGACATTGCAGCCATCACGAGACATGGCTACCCAATATAATGACTGGGACCTGTCTGTACCAGGATACAGGTTATTTGCAGGGACAGGGTGACTGGGAAAGGAGGGGGTGGCACTATATGTGAAGGAAGGACTGAAGTGTGTAAGGGAGGAAGGGAGGAGGGTAGTACAGAGTCACTTTGGTGTGAATCCAGGATTCCAAGAATAGGATTCTTAGAATGGAGTGGTGTACAGGCCACCATCTCAGATGGAGGAGTTAGACAGGAACTAGCAGGACAGATCAGGAGGACCTGTGAGAAGGGTAGTGGTGATTGTGGGGACTCAACATGCCAGGAGTGGACTGGAGCACCGCAACAACCAGTAACAGAAGGGAGCAGGTACTGCTGGATGCCTTCCAGGACAGCTTCCTGCTGCAAATGGTCAGTGAACCAACCAGGTTAGGGAATACCCTTGACCTTGTGCTGGCAAATGGGGACTTTCAGAGAGAACTACAGTGGAGGAACCGCTTGTCAGGAGTGACCACCACTCAATATGGCTCACATTAGATATGGGCAAGGAAGGAGGGAATCTGGCACAAGAGTGCTGGACTTCAGGAGGGCCGACTTTGGGAGGATGGGGAAGTGGTAAAGGGTACCTGGCTAGAATTCAATCAGTATGGATACTAACCAGAGATGGGAGCTCATCAAGTTGGGGATAGGGAGGCAACAAAACCTGCTGCAAAGCCCAGAGCAAGAAAGCTAGGCTAAGAAACCGAGCTGGTTGAGCAAGAAGGTCATGGAAAAGGTAAGGAGAAAAGAGCTGCCTTTAGGAAGTACAAGAAAACAGGGAGGGGAGGACAGAGAGAGGAGTATGACAGAATCGAAGGAGTGACAAAGGCAGTAAGGGCCAAAGCATCTACGGAACTCAGGCTGGCACAAGGCATTAAGAAGGGGGAAGGACTTTAAGTACATCAGGAGAAAAGGAGCTGTAAGGACCACATAGTAAGGATTAGGAAGGAGGGGTTGGGTGGAAGCAGGGTACGATAAGGCGGAAGCACTAAATGAGTACTTGCTCGGTATTTACTAAAGAGAAGAGGGGGTGACACCCAAGGTGGGAGAAATGGCAGACGAGGGGGAATGGTGACAGATGGGAAATCATGGAGGCAGAGTTCGAGAGGGTTTGAAGGCACTGAGGGTGGACAAGGCACCAGGCCCAGATGGCATCCACCCTAGAGTACTGAAGGAGCTGGCAGAGGTCCTTGCAGGACCTTGGCAGACCTATTTACTCGCCTCACTACATTCGGGGTGTGTACCTCCAGACTGGAGGATGGCTCATGTGGTGCCTCTCCACAAGAGTGGCCCCAAGGATGAACCGGGAAACTACAGACCAGTGAGCCTCACATCCATTGTGGGTAAGCTAATGGAGACTATCCTGAAGGAGAGGCTGGTGGTCCTCCTAGAGGCCAAAGGACTACAGGACAGCAGACAGCATGGATTCATATGTGACAGATCCTGCCAAACCAACCTGGTTGAGTTCTATGACTGGGTAACTAGGCAACTGGACAGGGAGCCATGCAGTGGATCATCTTGTTCTGGACTTCAGTAAGGCATTCGACTCGGTGCCACATGGAAGGCTGGGAAGGAAGTTAGTAGGCACAGGGGCGGGTGCAAAGCTGGTGAGATGGGTAGGAAACTGGCTGCAGGGAAGGCAACAGAGGGTGGTGGTGGGTGGGGAGTTCTCACACCCAAGGGCAGTGACGAGCGGTGTCCCACAGGGCTCGGTGTTGGGACCAGTGTTGTTTGGGATATTCATTGCAGACATGTCATGGGACATCAAGAGCAAGATCAGTCTGTTTGCTGATGATACCAAGGTTGGCGCAGTGGTGGATGACCTAGGGGGATGGGCAGGGTTGCAGGATGATCTGGCAAAGCTTGAAACCTGGTCAGACACCTGGCAACTGGGCTTTAATGTCAAAAGTGCAAGGTACTGCATTTGGATGAAGAACCCAAGAAGGACTTACCAGCTAGGGGGAGTGCAGCTAGCCCAGACAGAGGAGGAGAAGGATCTGGGTGTGCTCATTACAGGGTCAATGAACAACTCGGCACAGTGTAGGAAGTCAGCTGCAAAGGCCAACAAAATGCTGGGTTGTATTGCAAGGGGTATATCCTCGAGGAGGGAGGAGGTGATTCTGCCACTGTATAGGTCATTAGTTAGACCACACCTGGAGTACTGCATGCAGTACTGGTGTCCGTATCTGAAGACGGACATTAAGTTACTGGAAGGGGTGCAGCGCAGGGCGACAAAGATGATCAAGGGTCTGGGGGACTTATCATACGAGAGGAGGTTGAAGGAGTTGAACATGTACTCACTGGAGGAGAGGGAAGAGACAGGGGTGACATGATTGAAACCTTTAAATACATGAAAGGAATAAACAAGACGGGTACAGAGGGGCTGTTCAAATTAAGGGAGGGCAGGGCCACCAGGGGCCATGATATGAGACTGGAGCAAGGAAGGTTCAGGAGGGAGATGAGGAGACACTTTTTACAGAGAGGGTGGTGGCTGGGTGGAATGCGTTACCTGCAGAAGTGGTATGCAGTAGAACAGTGGACTGCTTCAAATGAGGATGGACAGGACAAGGGGGAGGGTTAATGAAGGGGAAGGGTAGAAGGGAGGGGCAGCTGCAGAATAAGGGGTGCTAGCTGCACATTCGAGCAGACTTGATAGACCTCTAGGCCTTTATCTGCTGGCAAATTTCGTATGTTCGTATGTTCGTATGTTATGCAGGCACTATAGATACCTCTCTGCCCTCTTGGGAAAGAAGAGGAAATTGTACTGCAATTGGTAGACAAACAAATTCTAATAGAACTGTGGGACATCACATGACTAGCTTGCCATGGGAAAATTAATGTTAAGAATTCTACAAAACATAAGGCACATAAAGAAAGAGTGTGTCCTCATCTGACATGCTTGCAAAATGTGGAAACACAGGAATATTTTTTTAACTGAGTGCCCTCTAACAATGGACTTTTGGTCCCAATTTTCGAAGCTTTTCTTGCAAAACAGTCACATAGTTGTAACCTACAGTATCGCAGTTTGAGGTATATACCCTCCCTGTTTGTCACACTTTCATGAAAGTACTTTGAGGTTCGTTTTCACTATATGTAGGTACTGTCTCTGGCAGGTATGACATACATGGACCCTGCAACAAAAAAGTATGGGAGTTTTGAAATTATTGCTTGCATTAAGGCTGCACTCATGGGAATACATACTAAGGAAAGTTCTTATCTCCCTCCTCATGTTTTTAGTGAGTTATGTAAACAATGCACATGGATTTCCTCTGTAGTATCCAATGTAGCCTAGTGTAATGTTTATATTGTCCTTTGGGGTATTATATTTCTTCTGCTTCTGCAGGCAATATTTTCTTAGTATTATTTGTGGAGAAAGTTAATTGTCAGAAAGTCACACATTTTTCCCTTTTTTCCTCTTGATTTTCACTTTTGTTTTTTTCACTTTTTAAAACATGTATATAATATGTGTGATTTAATGTTGTGCTTATTTTTGTATTTTTTACTTCAATAAAATTCCCCTACTCTTGCGAAAGAGTAGCCAATTCAGGAACATTCCAGCACCTACTAATATCAGAACTTGGCATAGTGCCTCTCTACACCTCAGTCGGTGGGTTGGGATTATAGGATATCTTGTGTGGTTATGGCCTGCATAAGGTGGTGCATCTGGAATGTCGGGTGCTCATTTCTTTTCCAGCAGAAGATAATTCCTTTACCACTGTTAATACAGGTGGTTCACAAAGAAAATGGAATGGTATAGGATAAAGAAAATAGATGCTTGCCTGCTTCACATTGTTATTCCTACTGAAATAAGGTCATTTGGTTCTGAAGTAGTTATTGTTTTCATTTAATTATGAGTTTATGAGGAGCCATTAGTTAGGGGCAGGTGTTTCTTTTCTTTTGGAGTTTGTTCCATGTTATATTTTTTGATATTGATTAGATTTTTTTTTTCTGGACATGTTCTGCTTTGTTTTCATTGTATGCTTTTTAAGTTCCTAATTCTGGTATGTTGCTGTACATATTTTATAAACACCCCTACTCTTGCAAAAAGTGCCTTGAGTTCTTTTACTTTCACCTGGACACCCACCAGGACAGCACCAGAGATGGGTAGAACCTCTGTTTAATGTCTCATCTGAAGGATGGCACATCCCGATAGTATGGTAGCATGAGATATTAACATCGACAATTGGGTGCCTACAGTAGTGGTGACCCAATCCCTGGCACATGTCTGCAGGGCTATGATAGGGCAGGGCAGCCAGATGGGGGTGTCAGTGACTATAGCAATAGGATGTCGCTATACATATGCATGCGGGGGGGAGCAAGCATGCAGAGCGAGGGTCAGGAGGAAATGTGAAGGGTGTCACCGCAGTGGGTTGCTGAGTCAACCCCATGGCGTGGTGGGTGGGTTGGAGGCATTGGTGGGCAGGGTACTGGGTTTGGGTCTAGGCGCTGGTGTGTTTTTATTACACCCAGCCTGAAGCTCTTTTTTTAAAATATTTTTCGCCCCCCCCAACATGCACCCCCCTGGATTTGAAAATCCTTAAGTAGGGGGGTGTGGGGGGTGTGGGTGTCATGGGTGGCACAGCCTCCCACATAAAACATTAAAAACTAAGCCCCCAGTGCCATTTTGCTGTGAGCCGGGGTGTCAGAGTGACAAAATAAATTTTTGACACTCTGACCTCATAATAACAGCGATCTCCTTTAGGCTTTTGCCGTTATCACATAAACCTGATAGTACAGCCCCTCTCCCCCATAGTACTATTCTCGGGTGCCAGTGTTTATAGTATGAGCTCAATCACAGAGTGGAACAAGAACCCACAACCTTCTGGCCCAAATACGGTTATACTACCAACTAAGCCACACCGACAAGTAGGGCAGAGGCTGGAGTTATGGTTTCAAAGGTAGGGATCAGAGCCTGTATTTCCGTTTCTATCACTTTCCAAAAGGGGAGTAGAATTGGGCAAGACTGTAAAATATGTGTGTGGGTTGCTACATCATGTCCACAATTCCTGTAGCAGGCAGAGGTATGCATGGTGGAATACTTTGCTGTGATTTGTGGGTGTGAAAAAATCTTATCAGTCTTCCAGTCATACTCTCTCCACTGAATTGATGAAGTAATTGTATGCTGCCTGTACCATATAGTGGCCCTGTCAGCTGGTGTCAGTACTATACTAAGTTTGGCTTCTCATATTTCTTTAATCTGCTAAGTAGATACTGGTGCTATCTTTGATAGAACTGCATATCCTATAGACTAGGCATATCATGGTTTCATAAAATTATGTAATTTCACTATGTTTTGTACATATACTGTATGCATTATAGTGGTGTGGTAGCGCCACTATAGTTAGAGTTGAGTAGGCACTTTAATGTTAAACCCCAAGTTCTGCACTTTAATAACTTCACAATTGTTCAATGGATTTGCATGAAACATTGCATGTGTGGTTTCACAGGGTAGATCTCTTGCCATGCCAGGTTTTGTTTCTGTTGGATATGTAGATTATGAGATGCGGATAGTGAAAAAACACGTAAAATCACCAGTTTTTGCTGTTTTTTTGCCATCACATAGCACCCAGGTGGTTTGGAATTTTAGTCTGAAATTTTTAGGGTAGAAAGGACTTGACCCACAGAAGTGCCTTTCACTGATTTGGTGAAAAAATATTGATCCATTCCAAAGTTATTAAATTTTAAAAATGTGGGTTCTGAGCATGCTCAGTAAACACTTCAAAATAGATGTATGAAGTTTTCGTATGGGAACCCTTTTTTGTGAGGTTTTTCATATGCCACCATCTTGTTTTTCATTTTCCCAAAAAATTCTAATTTGGAAAACTACAAATATGACATTCTGGAGATCGACCAACACCTGTAGCTTGCTCATCTGGACCCTCTTAGCTGGATTCTGCACTTAACTGTTGGAGAAATGCTGTTAACATGCTGTATTTTTAAGATTATAAATCTTTTTTTGTGACTCATGATATGAAAAAATATTCTTTTTTCATACACAGTCCACAGTCATGAAAAAATATCCTTTTTCGTGCTATGCCAACACTTGACCAAACAAGCATTGTCAATGCCGAATGTTGCTTGCTTATATGTGCTGTTTAGGTATTTGGAAGTGAAAGTACATGCCTAAGAGCTGTCATGTACCCCCCAAGACATCCACTGTGTCTTTCTGTTCAGTATTCACAGAAGAGGGGGAGAGGCAAGGGCCACAGCAGTACAGCAGTTGCAAAGGTGTGAAAAGGTGGACAGTAGTCCATTCACAGGCAGAATAATCCTGCAAAAGGTGACTAAATTGAAGGTGGATAAAATGATGGGACCAAATGACATACACCCAAGGATATTAAAAGAACTGTGAAGAGAGATAGCAGTATCTCTGGCAGCCATGTTCACTGAGTTATTCAATACAGGGGTGGTACCAGAGAATTGGAGGAGGGCACATGTGGTCCCCCTATACAAATCTAGCAGTAGGGAGAAGGCGGGGAACTATAGGCTGGTCAGTCTCACCTCAGTAGTGGGGAAGATCATGAAGACATTGCTTAAAGAAAGGATAGTGGGGCATCTAGAAGCCATCGGAGCCCAGGACCATAGGCAACATGGATTCACAGTGGGGAGGTCATGTCAGACAAATCTGGTTGATCTCTTTGACTGGGTGACAAAGGAAGTAAATCAGGGCGGGGCAGTGGACAAAGCTTACCTTGATGTAAGCAAAACTTTTGACACCGTCCCACATAGGAGGCTGATGAACTAGCTGTGTAGGCTGGGCATGGGGGAAAGGGTGGTAAACTGGGTTAGATACTGGCTAATAGACAGGAGGCAGAGAGTGGTGGTAAATGGGGTGCAGTCTGGGGAGAGGGGGTGACCAGTGGGGTGCTGCAGGGATTGGTCCTAGGGCCAGTTCTGTTCAATGTCTTCATTAGTGACATTGCAGAAGGGCTGAAGGGAAAGGTCTGCCTGTTTGCAGATGACACCAAGATCTAAAACACAGTGGATACCCCAGAGGAGGTGGAGAAAATGAGGAGGCACCCGGGGAAGCTTGACAAATGGTCTGAGAACTGGCAGCTGAAGTTTAATTCAAAAAAGTGCAAAATCCTGGGACACAGAAACCCTGGGGAAAGGTACAGGATGGGGGGGGGAGTTGCTGACAGTCACAAAGATGGAAAGGGACCTGGGGGTTCTTATTTCAGATTACCTGAAAATGTCAAAGTGGTAAGGCAGCTGGGAGGTCCAGTGACGTGCTGGGGTGCATAAGTAGGGGTATCACCAGCATAAGGAGGGAGGTAATGATGCTATTATATAATTTATTTATTTATTTGCTTTTGTTTACTGGGTGAGCGCACTAGATAGCCAAGTGCCTATTTTCAGGTGCGACCCGGGAGGGTTACAATGGTACAATACATGAACATCAGGCATAAACAGGGTTAACATACATTAGGTTCAAGCACATGATAAATCATATGAATAGGGTACATAGATTAAGGCACTTTTGTAACATACGAATAAGGTACATAGTTGAGGTACATAGATCACATTTGACCGAGCACAATGAGTGGAAATCATCAGTGAGGTAGCATGGATAACTACATAAGATGGCATCCAGCCGAGTACAGGAAATAGGCAATGGTAGACTCCCAACAATCTTGAAGAATACCAAAGTACAAGGCAGCAGGATAAGTCAGTACAGGGGGTAAGAGAAGAATCATGTAGATTACCATCCAGGACCAGTCACTACAGGGTAATAGAGCACCAGGCAGGGTACGACAGGAGACACGGGTGAGTCCAGTGGGGCAAAGTGCTGGTTATAGCCATGGACAGGCCACCCAGAAATAGGTACCAGGAGAAGCAGCTCAGGCACACAGACATGTGGTGGCTGATTTCAGGAAGCACCATAGGGAGGTTCTGAAGCGGGAATGTGATGGGGAGGTGTGAGTGCAGGCTGGCAGGGAGTTCCACAGCTTTGGTGAGAAAGGTTGGGAAGGTCTGGTCACCCATACGAGTGCGGGTTTTAGTAACCAGGAGGACCTGAGAGCCGCTGGATCTTAGGTGGTAGGGGGGAGTGGCAGGAGTGAGGGACAGGGCAAATGCAGAAGGGGTGGCAGTGTGGATGACATTGTCTAAAAAGTTGCCAAGGATGAAGGTGTGGTGGGACTCCGGTGGGAGCCACTCCAGCCGGGAGTAAAGATCACATCGATGAGTGAGGCGGGGAGCAGCGAGAGCAAAGCAGCATACATTGTTGTACGCTGTGTCCCATTTAGAGAGGCTGGATTTAGGGACATGGGCAAAGGATACAAGGCCATAACACAGTGTGGGTAGGAGGACCCCCCCTGGCTAGGGCCAGTCAAGCTGCCAGGGTAAGGCATGACTTTGCTCTGTAGGCCAGGCCCAGCTTGCAATTTGTAGCTTTGCAGGTGTTGTGGATGTGCAGGGTGAGATCCAGCTGAGGGTCAAGAGTAACCCCCAGGTACTTAACCACTTCAGTAACAGGCAGTGGGGATCCATCGGCTCCTAGGATTGTTGGAGGAGCAGGGCAGGCTTTTAACTTGGCAGAGGAGCCAAAGAGCATGACCTGAGTCTTCTTGAGGTTAATGGAAAGCTTGTGCTCCTCGAGCCAGGACTGGAAACAGTTAAAGTCAGAGGTTAACCAGATATTTATGGTCTTTTGGTCCCGAGTGCTTGCCAAGATGATGAGGTCATCTGCATACAGGGTGGAGATCCCATAGGCAGAGGCCAAGGGTAGCTCATTTATAAAGAGGGAAAACAAGATGGGCCCAAGGACGGAGCCCTGGGGGACACCACAAGTCACTGGAGTGGTGTCCGAGAGAGCCTTGTTAAGGTTTGTATACTGCTGCCTATCTGAAAGGTAGTTTGTGAACCAGGCAAGGGCAGGGGGGAAGAAACCCATGGTCCCAAGGGTGGATTGCAGGAGCGAATGATCGACCCGGTCAGAGGCTTTGGAGAGGTCTAAAAAGATGGCTCCAGTAAGTTTGCCTTGGTCGGTGGCAAGCCGGATAGCAGAGGTAACCACTGTAAGGGCAGTGGAAGTGCTGTACCCTTTTCTGAACCCATGTTGGGTTGGAGAGAGAAGCTCATAGCTCTGAAGGTAGTGGGTGAGCTGGGACGCTACCAGCTTTTCTAGTAGCTTGCTGATAACAGACAGGATTGCAATGGGATGATAATTGTTAAGATTTTTCCGGTCCCCTTGTTTGAGGACTGGGATGACCTTGGCCGCCTTCCAAACATCTGGGATGGAGCCAGAGATTAGGGAGGCATTGAAGATGTGGGAGATAAGCCAGGTGAGGAGGGAAGCCCCCAAGCAGAGCAGTTTGGGCTCAACACCATCGGGCCCAATGCCCATGTGAGGAGACAGACCCGTGAGGAGCCTCTGGGTATACTGGACAGTAACTGCTTTTAGGTAGAAGGGAGGATGGCTGGGGGTCACACTGGGGGGGGGACCAGTGGCTGTGGGGACAGGGGGTTGGGTGGGAGGAGCAGAGGGTTGAGAGGTCAGGACAATCAGGTCAGAGAACTGATGGTTGAAAGCGTTGGCGATAGTAAGGGGGTTATTGCAACTCACCCCTTCAATGAGGAGGTCAGAGACCTGGGTTCTGGCAGACCCGCCAACTAAGCTTTTTATGTTTTGCCAGAAACTCTTCAGGTTTTTGGCTGTGGAAAGCAGGGCAGACTGGCAGAAATTGCTCTTGGCTGAGCGGATGGCTCTTTTACAAGAGTTTCTCAGCCGACGATATTCAAGGCGGTCAGCGCAGGAGTTGGAGGACTTGAATCGAGGCCAACACTTGTCTCTTTGCTTCATGAGGGATAGGAGGCCCCCATGGAGCCACTTGGTGACCGCGCCCCTCACCCTTCTCTTGGTGAGTGGGGCATGTTTATTTTGCAGGGACACAAAGACAGCAAGGAAGTTGTCAAGGGCCACTGAGGGATCATTAGAGGTTGTGACCCGAGACCAGTCTGCTAGACGCAGTTCAACAAGATAGTTGTCAATGTCAAAATAGGAATAGTCCTGCATCTGGATCACTTTGCTGGGTATTTTAGGAGAGGAGAGGCCCCATACGCAATAGGTAGGGAAGTGGTCCAAGATGGCATCGGGGAGGATTCCTGAGGAGACTATGTTGCCAGGTCTGTTACTCAGAACCCAGTCAATGAGGAATCCCTTCACTCCATGAGAGGAAAGCCTCATAGGCTCAGCAATGAGCTGGCTGAGGGTGAGACCAGACAGAAGAGTCTCATAAGGCTTGGCATTGCCCCCTAGCCAATTCAGGTTAAGGTCACCCAGGACAAGCAACTCATTTGGGCCAACTTTGTCTCTGAGACAGTCGAGTAGGGAGGAGAGCCCAAGTGTACCTCCCTTAGGAGGATTGTAGGCACAAACCAGGTCAACCTTTTTGGTGTTACCTAGGAGAAGGAGGGTGTGCAAAAACTCACAGGCAGAAGGAGGGAGTGGAGGGTGTCTGATGACAGACACGTTTAGGTGCCCCTTGTAGTAGAGAGCACACCGCCTCCTTGCCCGTTACCCTCTCGGTCATGCCTGAGTAGGTTGTATCCTGGGAGGGCACACATGGAGTCTGGGATGTGAGGCTTCAGCCAGGATTCTGTAATCCTCAGTATATCGGGATTGTAGAGGTCCACTCAGGTGGTTAGTTCAGCGAGGCTGGGTAAGAGACTGCACACGTTCATGTGCACCATTGTTATGCCTTTGGCAGATTGCCAGGTTACGAGCAAGGGAGGGGTGGCCTGAGGAACTGGGGTGAGGGCGGAGCCCCCCACTGGGCTGGGGGGGCTGAGCATCCACTGTGGGGCGGCATCCGGAAAAGCCAGTAGCTACAGTAAGCCGGCCCTGGGGGAGCTGTACTGGTTTGTGAGGCCAAAGGTTAAGTGACAGTGCAGGCCATGGCTAGGTTCACAGTGACAGGGTAATCCACTTACAATAGGGTAGGGGAGGTAGAAAGGCAAAAATGACAGGGTTATACACCTAAGAAGGCAGAGAGGTTAGATGGCCCCCAGGAAGCTAGACAAGCAGTGTAGTACTGCAGACTAGGTAGCTTTCCCACGACCTTGCTTTAGCCTTAAACAACAAGAGCTACAATGGGGGTCATGCACAAAAAGAACAGCAATGGGTTACAAGACCTTAAATAGCACAGGCGGTACATAAAATACATAGTAGTCAGAGGGCTAGTATACAAAACAGCATTAGGCCAACAAAACAAGCAGAAATTACAGCCTCTTTAGAACAGGAATTTGATTTGGTATCACAGCTGCACAAAGGGGGAAGTTAGGCTACAAATTATCAGGGTACCAGACAGCAGGAGAAAAGTATCATACAGAGGTACCAGACTGCAGGAGACAATTTTCTTACAGGGTACAGCGGTGTTCTGAGTAAATGGCAGTTTTAGGCTGCATGGTCTTGATTGGTGGCACAAGCCCTAGTGTGGGCAACTAGGGAGGAGCCTGGTGAGCAAGTGGGCGGGATGAGCAAGCATTTAACAGGAGGAGGGAACGGAGTGAGTCAGTGGGAGAAAATGCTCCTCAATTGTCCTCAGGAGGATTCCTCGCGTCGCGGGAGGTCCACCCGGCACAAGCTTCTCGCCAGCGCCTCAACCCCGACAAAGCTCACAGAAAGTTCATGTGTGTGTGGGGGGGGGGCCCATGGCAGTAGGTCTCCTACGCCTCCCTAGACTGCAGGTCCAGTCAAGAGTAGTGCTTATGGTCGGCCTGAAGAGCTGGGCCAGACCGAGTGTCACAGCAGGAGGGACCAATAGGCGTCAGCTGCAGGATTTTTAAACTTGGCGCCGAAAAAAGGCCCCCTCAGCAACAGTTCTTGTCCCCGGCGATTGCAAAGCAGGAAAAAACTCCCTGATTAGTCCACAAGAGAAATTCTCACGTCAGGTGGAGGTCCGCCTGGCACAAACTGCGAGTCCCCAGTCACTGCAAAAATGCTCCCCGATCGTCCTCATGAGCCATGGTCAGGCTTCACATGGAGTACTGTGTGCAGTTCTGGAGGTCGCACCTTCATAAGGATATTAACAGGCTGGAGATGGTCCAGAGAAGGGCGAATGAGATGGCACAGAGCTTGCAACACAAGACTTGTAAGGAGAATATTAAGGGACCTCAATATGTACTTACTGGAAGAGAAGAGGGGAAAGAGGGGATATGAGAGAAACATTCAAGTACCTCAAGGATAAGTTTAACTACGGAGAAGCAGGAGGCAGCTGCTTTAAATACATGTGCCAGCTTCTGTGTGATATTGTTTTGTTCTGATAAATCTGTTATCTCCAGTATTTCAGTAACCACATGACCACACTGCCTTCTTTAGGCAATTTTATGTTGGTTGATGTCTGGTGTCAGATGGCAGACAGAGGGCTCACCAGATTGTGTTGCCATTTGAAAAACTTCATAGAGTGTTCTTTTAATGGTAAGCATTTTGGAAAGCTGGTGAAAGTCTCACAATTTTTATTATGATTGAATCTCCTTATGTCTGTCCCCTTTGGTTCCCCCATCCCTACACTCCAACAGTCATCAATGGCCACAGCTGCAGCCTTCTTCTTGCCAAGATGGTGGGTGAGCAGCTGACTTCACAGTCTGTGAAGTATAACATCTTTCAGTGCCGCTTATTGGTCATCTTCCAACACAGGCGAGGTGCTGCCAGCCCAAGACTAACTCAGGACAAGCAAGTTTCAAAGTGGGGAAGAAGTGGAGTGAGCAAGAATCAAGTACTCATTCAGATGCAGCATTGATTTTAAGATCAGCATGTGTGGACAGTGCAAATAGAACCCCAGCTCTCTAAGCAGCCTTATGAAGAGTAAAGGCATCTCAAAGCACTGGGGTTCTGTTTATTGTACTGTAAGTGGGCTGCATCTAATTCGATAATTTACTGCACCTTACATCGGGATGTATGGTAGGCCCAACTTTAAATAAACACTGCACCTGAATTAACACATGATGCCATAGAAACATAGAATTTGTCAGCAGAAAAGGACCGCTCAGCCCACCCGGTCTGCCCAAGTGTTCTCTACCTACTTGTAACTCCTGCCTGCTTGTGTTACTGCATGTCTTATTTTGCCTGTGTCCACCAGGACCTCCTTGTGAATGAGCTTGCTTAATGGATTTTTCCTGCAATGAACTTGAACCTACTCCACTTCCATAGCCCTATTGATCTCCGTTGACCCTCTCCTTTCCTTTTTTCTAATATACCCCTATGTTTATCCCATGCATGCTTCATGCACCCTACCATTTTAGCGTCCACCACTTCTCCTGGCAGTCTGTTCTGTACCACCCTTTTAGTAAAAAAATATTTCTTCACATCTATACTGAATGCCCCCCCCAGCTGCACTGTATGTCCCTTGGTTAGGGTGCTCATCCTCATTTGAAAGAAACTACCCAACTGTACCTTCTTTACCCCTGTGAGGTACTTCGTAGCTCTTGATCATGTCACCTCTCACCCTCCTCTCTTCCAGAGTGTATATGTTGAGATTCTTCAGCCTTTCCTTGTAGGGATTCCTGTGAACATTCTGAACCATTTTAGTTGCCCTCCTCTGGAAAACCTCCACCTTATGTCCTTTCTGAAGTGTGGACTCTAAAACTGAACATAGTACTCCAGCTGGGGGTATACCAGGGAAGGATACAATGGCAGCACAACATCCCTCCTCCTCCTACTGGAGATGCCACTCCTTATGCACCCCAGAATCCAATTTGCCCTGCCGATAGCCTTGTCACACTGTACTGCCACCTTGAGGTCCTCTGATATAATAACCTCAAGGACCCTTTCATGTCTAGTGAGTATCAGTGCCTCCCCCCATCCTTTATTCAGCATCGGGGTTCCTGTGCCCTAGGTACATGATTTTACACTTGTTGGCATTGAACCCCAAGTAGGTAAGAAAA
The DNA here is from genome assembly GCA_016271365.2 of Neoceratodus forsteri. Taxonomy (NCBI): domain Eukaryota; kingdom Metazoa; phylum Chordata; order Ceratodontiformes; family Ceratodontidae; genus Neoceratodus; species Neoceratodus forsteri. Next base: position 122,722,001 of record JADMNL010000023.1, on the reverse strand, counting down.
TAGAATTGATTTGAATGAATTGCAGGCTTTTATGCAGCGTTTCGGAGAGTGTGTATATGTGTGTGGGGGCTCTGCCACTATAACTATTTGCTTCTGATTTGGTATAATGTGCGAACAGACTAACCCTGCTCCACACTCCATATGCTATATTGGAGATAAAGAGCCCAAATAGCACCGGGCCAAGCACTGAGCCCTGCGGCACCCCACTTGTCACTGCTCTGGGTGCTGAGAGCTAACCCAACACCACCGCCCTCTGCACCCTTCCCTGTAACCAGTTCTCTATCCATTTAGTCAGACCACCTTCCACCTGTACCCTTCCTTTTCCTCACTCTTCTCCTCCTTGGCCTGTGTCCCTCCTCCCAGTAGTCCGCAGCCTTTCTCCTTCTTATTCTTACTGGATGGTGGTGACTTCTGTATTACACTCTGACCACTCTGCCTGCCCCCTTCCAGGGTTACTACGCCTCCGCCTTTACCTATATCCAGGGTGGTGAGCTCATTAGACTCCCCTGTCCGGACCTTTCTACCAACCTCAGTCTTTTGGCCACCCCCCGACTAGTTTAAATCCACCTTAGTAGAGATATACCCCTCTAATCCTACCTTTTTTTTTATTTTGTACATATTTTCTCCCTTGACTACAGTCGGCTTGGTCATCCTGACCAACCTCCCTAGTCCTGCCCTGACATCATACTGACCTGCTCACCCCACATGACTACCCCATATCTGGGCAGGAGGAGCTCCCAACCCACCCAACCGGAGCAGGATCCAGCTGAGGAGGCGCCATTTGGGGTGGGCAGCGTGGGTCGGAAGCTCATGCTGCCCAACCATAGCCCATTTTCCACTTTTCTCCCCTTTGCAGAATGCTGGTGTGCAATGACACTTAGGCACAGCATGCCAACATCCACCACACTCCGCCCCTTTACTACACAGCTCTAGTAGCGCCCCCGTCATCAGCAGGGGCCGCTACAGAGTGCTGGGTCCCTGGATCCCACCCCAGGATAGGAGAGCAGTCCTCCAGATGCTCGATCCTATCCCTCTCCTGTGACCCCTAGCAGCCCAGCTTGTGTCCAAACCCGGGTCACCAGCATGGTGAGAGGTGTGGCATCCAGCGCCTCAACTCTCAGTGCCAGTGGGCCGGCAGCAATACTGCCTTTAACACTACCCTCCCCTTCCTGCTCCAGTGTACCCTATCCCCTGTGTACAAGTCACTATCCCCCCCAGACCCTATCCCAGTTAGTCACTAACCCATAATGTTTGTTGTGGCACCAATCCCTCAGCCACTCATTGAACACCTCAAGCCTACCCTTCCTCCCCATGCTTGCACATGGTGCCGGCAGTACCTCCAAGAATGCCACCGACTTCCCCTACCCTCACACTGCCTGCCCAACTACTCGAACCTCCCCCTCACTACTTCCACAGTGTCCCCCGCCAAGTGGTTTGTACTCACATGCAACAGTAAATGAGGTTTCTTTTTCCCCCTTGCTGCATGCTTGAGCAGTGCCTGCCCTGCCCCTCCTGCAGTCAACCTAGGGACAGCTTCAACCCAAATACAGCTGTGGCCTCCCCCTTTCCACCCCATCTCACCCATTTCAGTATAGAATCCCCCAGGATGAGTACCCCCATCCCTTACCCCCTTTCCTTTCTAATGCCCCTTCCACCACACCAGTATTCATTCTTCCCTGCCCTCACCCCCGCCAGCTGCACCCTCTGTGACTTCTGTATCTGTACCCCCTACTTCCGCCTCACCCCTTTTCTCTGCCTTATTCCTCCCCTCCCCCTTGAACCCCTTCCCAGCCTGACTACTTCCTACTGGGCTTTCCATGTCGACCTCCCCTCCTCCCCTGCTGATTTCCAAACCCTCTCCTAGCCTCGTTGTTGTCGATTTAGAGCCCCCATTCCCTTCTACCCCGATAGTGATGTCCCTCCCATCCTTCTCCCTTCCCATAGCCTTCTCTTCTCCAGTCACCACCCCTCCTTCCTTACTAGCTCCCCTTCTACCCTTTCATCCTCAATATCTCTTCCCTACCTGTTGCCATCCCTCTCATGCTCCGCTTGTCCGCCCCCCTTCAGTATGTTCTTGCTCCCCCTCTCTCTCCCATAGCAGAGGTTCAAATCTATTCCTAGTCGATACCCCTCCTACATCTCTTCACCCTATTGGTTCTCCCTCCTACTTGTTCCCCATGCCACCCCTGGTCCCTCCCCACCCGCAGCCATCTGCTGTCTCCCCGTACTCTGGGTTTCTTCCTCCCCATCGGGAGGCCTCTCTCACCTCGGGTACCCCTCCCTCCTCTTGTCTTTCTCTTAGTGTCTCTGATACTGGGGTCGGTTTCACCCTAGTTGTTCTTCCTCCGTCCCCTTGCCATCACTTATCCCCCGGATGCCTCACCATACCATCTACCCTGCCACTTAGACTCTTCCATAACCTTCACAGTTCCTCCTCAAACTAGCCAGTCATCTACAGACCATACACCCCCCTTCCTCCAAGCCCAGTCCAGGATCATGGCAGACCCACACCCTGTACACCTCACCACCCTTCCAAAGATGCCCACCCTATTGACATGTGGCACCTGCCCCATTTTGGCCCCCATCTTATGTTACGGGCTCTTACTCCTAGGTTCTGTACCCTACTACAACTGTTAGGCCCCTATTTACTGAAATTCCTGTCCCCCACACTAGTCCCCCTACTTCCCCCTTGCAGACCAGGTTAATTCAGTCTCAAATCGCCTCCATTAGATACTATATTACTGTAACAATCCTACTCATCCATTAGATATTGTATTACTGTAACAATCCTACTCATCCATTAGATACTGTATTACTGTAAGAATCCTACTCATCCATTAGATACTGTATTACTGTAGCAATCCTAAAGCCTCCTTGTCCGTTTTTCACCCCTCAGCTACCATACTTTTTCTTCTCAGCTCTCATATAGTTTCACTTAGCTCAGTTAGAAATCCTATTGAGCTCCAAGTATTACTCAGCTCAGTTAGAGAAATAAACAGAACAAATAAATATGTATTATTACAGCAATCATAACAGTATAGCTCAGTACTTAGCTCAGTTAGAGGAATAAACAGAACAACTAAATCTGTATTATTACAGCAATTCTAAAAGTATCCAATCATTGCTTTGTTTCCACTCCAAAGACCCTAGAAGGTAATATAGGACAAAGAGAAATTAGGCGAGGAGGGTGGAGCAACTCTGAAGTCCCAGCAGAGCTCCGTTGAGCTCACTCACTCTCCTCGCCACTTGCTCATTCCGGCTTCTCCCGGCTGCAGGCTGCCCTTTGTACTGGGCTCCAGCCTGCATCTGAGCTTTTCTGCTCACAAAGAAATCTGCAGCAGTCCCGACAGAGCTCCGCTGAGTTCGCTCACCTCCCCACTCACTCATTTTGTTTCTCCCAGCTTTGCAGGCTGCCCTTTTTTACTAGGCTCCTACCTGCGTTGGTGCCTTTTTCTGCCCACAAAGAAATCCACAGCAGTCCCAACAGAGCTCCGTTGAGCTCGCTCACTCCCCATCTCTCACTTGCTCATTCTGTTTCTCCTGCCGCTGCAGGCTGCCCTTTTGTACTGGGCCCCTGCCTGCATTGACACCTTTTTCTGCCTACAAAGAAATCTGCAGCAGTCCCAACAGAGCTCCATTGAGCTTGGTCACTCCCCCACCCTCATTAGCTCATTCTGTTTCTCCCGGCACTGCAGGCTGCCATTTTGTATTGGGCTCCTGCCTGCGTTGGCGCCTTTTTCTGCCCACAAAGAAATCCACAGCAGTCCTGACAGAGCTCAGTTGAGCTCGCTCACTCCCCCCCCCTCACTCGCTCAATCTTAATCTGTCCCAAACATTGCCTTCTCTTCTCCAGTCACCACCCCTCCTTCCTTACTAGCTCCCCTTCTACCCTTTCATCCTCAATATCTCTTCCCTACCTGTTGCCATCCCTCTCATGCTCCGCTTGTCCGCCCCCCTTCAGTATGTTCTTGCTCCCCCTCTCTCTCCCATAGCAGAGGTTCAAATCTATTCCTAGTCGATACCCCTCCTACATCTCTTCACCCTATTGGTTCTCCCCTCCTACTTGTTCCCCTCCATGCCACCCCTGGTCCCTCCCTACCCGCAGCCATCTGCTGTCTCCCCGGTACTCCTCGTGGTTTCTTCCTCCCCCATCGGGAGGCCTCCCCCCCTCACCTCGGGTACCCCCTTCCTCCTCTTGTCTTTTCTCTTAGTGTCTCTGATACTGCGGTCGGTTTCACTCCCTAGTTGTTCTTCCTCCGTCCCCCTTTGCCATCACTTATCCCCCGGATGCCTACCATACTCATCTACCCTGCCACTTAGACTCTTCCATAACCTTCACAGTTCCTCCCTCAAACTAGCCAGTCATCTACAGACCATACACCCCCCTTCCTCCAAGCCCAGTCCAGGATCATGGCAGACCCACACCCTGTACACCTCACCACCCTTCCAAAGATGCCCACCCTATTGACATGTGGCACCTGCCCCATTTTGGCCCCCATCTTATGTTACGGGCTCTTACTCCTAGGTTCTGTACCCTACTACAACTGTTAGGCCCCTATTTACTGAAATTCCTGTCCCCCACACTAGTCCCCTACTTCCCCTTGCAGACCAGGTTAATTCAGTCTCAATCCTCCTCCATTAGATACTATATTACTGTAACAATCCTACTCATCCATTAGATATTGTATTACTGTAACAATCCTACTCATCCATTAGATACTGTATTACTGTAAGAATCCTACTCATCCATTAGATACTGTATTACTGTAGCAATCCTAAAGCCTCCTTGTCCGTTTTCACCCTCAGCTACCATACTTTTCTTCTCAGCTCTCATATAGTTTCACTTAGCTCAGTTAGAAATCCTATTGCGCTCCAAGTATTACTCAGCTCAGTTAGAGAAATAAACAGAACAAATAAATATGTATTATTACAGCAATCATAACAGTATAGCTCAGTACTTAGCTCAGTTAGAGGAATAAACAGAACAACTAAATCTGTATTATTACAGCAATTCTAAAAGTATCCAATCATTGCTTTGTTTCCACTCCAAAGACCCTGAAGGTAATATAGGACCAAAGAGGAAATTAGGCGGGAGGGTGGGCAACTCTGAAGTCCCAGCAGAGCTCCGTTGAGCTCACTCACTCTCCTGTCACTTGCTCATTCCGCTTCTCCCGGCGCTGCAGGCTGCCCTTTTGTACTGGGCTCCAGCCTGCATCTGAGCCTTTTTCTGCTCACAAAGAAATCCGCAGCAGTCCCGACAGAGCTCCGCTGAGTTCGCTCACCCCTCCCCCCACTCACTCATTTTGTTTCTCCCAGCTTTGCAGGCTGCCCTTTTTTACTAGGCTCCTACCTGCGTTGGTGCCTTTTTCTGCCCACAAAGAAATCCACAGCAGTCCCAACAGAGCTCCGTTGAGCTCGCTCACTCCCCATCTCTCACTTGCTCATTCTGTTTCTCCTGCCGCTGCAGGCTGCCCTTTTGTACTGGGCCCCTGCCTGCATTGACACCTTTTTCTGCCTACAAAGAAATCTGCAGCAGTCCCAACAGAGCTCCATTGAGCTTGGTCACTCCCCCACCCTCATTAGCTCATTCTGTTTCTCCCGGCACTGCAGGCTGCCATTTTGTATTGGGCTCCTGCCTGCGTTGGCGCCTTTTTCTGCCCACAAAGAAATCCACAGCAGTCCTGACAGAGCTCAGTTGAGCTCGCTCACTCCCCCCCCCTCACTCGCTCAATCTTAATCTGTCCCAAACACTGATTTCCCCAAAGTGACTGCCAGCTTATTCTGCCAGAAGCATGAAAACACATTTTGGCCAGGATATGAAAAATGACAGTTATACTGTTCATAAGGAGGTGTGGAAAAATGCCAGTGTTGAGAATCTGGCTTGAAAATATTACAAATTTACGGAGTTACAAGAGTGCGTGGAAACTGCGCAACACATGCTCGTAACACAGTCATTTTATGGACTTTCATCAAGAAATTTTCAACATAGGCATTTTAGGACCTTTGCTCATGGACAGTGTCACTGTAATTTTATTGATGTGTCCCGAGCACTGATTTCCCACAGCGACCGCACTATTCTGTGCTGGAAGTGCAAAAACACATTTCAGCCAGGATGTGAAAAACGACAGCTATACTCTTCATAAGGAGGTGCAGAAAAATGCCACTGGTGAAAATCTGGAATGAAAATATTGCAAATTCGCAAAGTTACGAGCGTGTGTAACAACCGCTCAACACACGCCCGTAAAACAATCATTTTTTTTTTTTTTTCACTAAATTTGCAACATAGGCTGTTTTAGAGCCCAACTCATGAACACTGGCACTGTCATTTCATTAATCAGTCCCAAAAGGTGATTCCGTGCAGTGACCATGAAATCACCTTTCGGGACCGAATAATGCCATAACAGTGACTGAACTCATGAGGAGGGGTCCCAATAACCCCACGTTGAAAATTTGGTGCCAAAATTCCCCAAAAAAATGCCTGAGATATGCACCAAAGTTAAAAAACTCTATTTATGCCATTATACAACTTACTGGCATTTCTTCAGTTCGTGGTCACTTTGAAGAGTGCAGACGTGTTCCAGTTCACTGAAGATCATCGCGCTGGGCTCCGGAGGTAAGTATGGAGTGAGAGGTGTGGGTGGGGAGGCAGGGTGTGCAGAGGGTGGGTGCGGGTTGGGGCGGGCCACGGACCCATTGAGGTACTGTTTTCTGGTTTACAGGGTTAAAAAAACATTGTGGGACTGTTTTTTTTTTCAGAGACATTTGGCATGCTGAGGTGGGCTCCCAGCATTCCACCTGAGTGGTTTTGTGGGGGCTGTAGCCAGCGGGAGATTGGACACCCCCATCGGCACATACCGGGGGGGAGAGAGCCAAAGGAAATTGGGCACCCCTCTCAGCAGACAACAAATTGGGGGGGAGAGAGTATGCCAACAGGGAGTGGGTTCTCCCATCGGCAAATTCAACTGGGAAGGGGGACTGAAGCCGATGGGGATTGGGCGCCCCGTCAGCAAAGAAAGGGGGGGCATGATGCCAAGGAGGATTGGGCACCCCCTCGGCATACAGCAGAAACCTGGGTGTGGGGACATTATGCCAACGGGGACTGGGCTCCCCGTTGGCAAAGTGGGTCGGGGCATGCAGGGTACCACCCTGCAATGATGGGTCACTCCCTCATTGCAGCAGAATGGCTGACGCTGCAATGATGAGGTGGCCCCTGATTGCAGTGACTAAAATGTTTCAAAGTGGTGGCACGCTGGCTGAACTAGTGTCAGCAGCAGCGTGCCACCCCATTGGGCAAAGCGGACCAAGCCTCAAAAGGCAGTGGGGGCATTGGCCACAACAGTGCTGCACCTCCACAACCTGCTTCTGCTGCAAGCTGCAGCAACATGTTTTTTGCTTATGCATGCAAGCAACATAAAAATGGCACTAAATGGCTTATAACAGCTCTTGTTTGTACCATAGTTAAAATTGAAAAAAGGTTCACAGACACACAACTGAAATCATCAGTTCAAACATGTTAGAAACTTGATTGTAAAACATGATCAAATAAAATGGGGTACTACCACAAAATTATTAACATGCAACACAAACTGCATGTATAATATGACTTGTTGAAATGGCCCCCCAACCCACCTGATGCCCGTCCCAACACTATTTAAAAAAAATTCCCTGGTGGCTAGCGGTCCCTGCCCCCAGTCGTACACATGCCCGACAATGTAATATACATTCCCTGGTGGCTAGCAGTTCCTCCCCCCAACCGAAAACTGAGCCTGTAGTGGTAGTCAGTTGCATTGGCATTCAGCAGTCCCTTCCCTGAGCCAACAACTGTGCCTGTTGTTATTTTATGATGCACCAGTGTCCAGCAGTCATTCCCCCACCCGACAACCATGCCCGTAGTTGTATTACAATGCAGTAGTGTCCAGCAGTCCCTCCACCCATGCAACAACCATGCCTGCATAGGACATATCTCTCCCTGGTGTCTAGCAGTCCCTCCCCCCATCCGACACCAGTGCCCATACAAAACATAACCCTTCCTGGTGGCTAGTGGTCCCTTCCCCCACACACTTCCATGCCCATATTAGACATAACTCTCCCCGGTGGCTAGTGGGCCTCCCTCCCCCGCCCCATCCAGTCCCTGGCTATAAAAGGTAGTAGTTTTCCAAAGGACAAAAAATGGCAATGTGAGTTATGCTGCTAACATAAACAGGAGACACTGATAACAGCTCTCAAAACCAGTTCCCCTATCCTCGGTGCAACTGGGTTCCCCTCCCTCCCATGGCACCGACAACCCACTCCCCAAGTCCCCTTACCTCAGTGTCAGTGCCGCAGTCAGTAGATGGTGAGTGGCAGAGCCCTCCACACTCCACCTCAGCCACCCCCTGTCTGACTGATACTGGAAGCATGCAGCTTATTTATAGGGCAGTGTACCCTATAAATAAGCTGTATGCTCCCCTCATCAGTCGGATGGTGGGTGGCCGAGGTGGAGTGTGGAGGGCTGTGCCGCTCACCATCCACTGACTGCAGCACTGACACTGAGGTATGCGGGACCGGGGGTCTGGGTTGTCAGTGCTGTGAGAGGGTGGAAGGCCCAGTAGCACCAACGGGGATGGGAGGGACTGGTTTTGAGAGCTGTTATCAGTGTCTCCTGTTTATGTTATCAGCATACCTCACATTGCCATTTTTATCCTATGAAAAACTACTACCTTTTGTAGCCAGGGATCAGACGGGGGAGAGACTCACTAGCCACCAGGGAGAGTTATGTCTAATATGGACATGGGAGTGGATGGAGGAGGGACCACTAGTCACCAGGGAGAGTTATTTCTTGTATAGACATGACTGGAAGGTGGAGGGAGGGACCGCTGGACAACAGGGAGAGATATTTCCTATACGGGCACAGTTGTCATGTGGGAGGAGGGACCACTGGACACTGATGTATTGTAATACAACTATGGGCACAGTTGTCAGGTGGAGGAGGAAGCCACTGAACACCAATGCAACTGACCAACTGACTACAACTATGGGCACGGTTTTGTTTGCACTGATCCTTTGTCATGTAAAAACCTTTTTTAAATACTTCTTTTTTTTTTTTGATTCTCTTTATCTCTCTTCTAGCCAGAACTCTCTCAGGCTTACCCACTGGCCTGACCGCTCTACAGCCCACTGTATCCCCCGTCATCTTCAAGGACATTATGACTCTCCAGGGACATGGACCCTACCGCCCCAGAGAGATCGAAGGGGAAGTGACGGGAGACCAGCGTTTGGGTGTATGGCGGCTGCATTGGAGGAAGCTGTGGCCTATCTGGCAGGAGAGGGCTTCCCCCCCCCCCATGTTATGCCCGCCTCCCCCCTCCCATGTGTGGTGCACATCCCCTGACTTCTCAGCACATGGCTACCCTGCCAGCATTGGGCCACTCTGTGTACATGCAGCCCAGTGCTCTGTGGTGCCCCTGATCTCCACCTGGGCCGCCAGAGCATCGGCCTCCCCAGTACCCTCCCCCAGGATAGGAGAGCAGCCCTGCAGGCACTCAATCCAATCCCTCCCCTGCTGACCCCTGGCACCCGAGCTCGCTCCCAAACTCGGGTCACCGGCGTGCCACGAGGTGTGGTGTCCAGCGTCTAACCCTCAGCGCCACCTGGCCGGGTTTTTAAATACTTCTTAAAAAACTTCTTTGTGAATTACAGTTTCTAAGAACTAGTAATGCAATATAAGTTCTAACTGAGCTAATTTAGCATGTGTGTGTTATTTTTTTGTGTCCAATGTCTTATTTATTATTGTTTCATGTTAAGTGTTAAGGTGAGCACTTTAGCTGATTGACAAAGTGTGCCTGCTCAAAACGTTGGGGCTATTTTGTAGCTAGGTCTGCTGCCAGAACACTCTGTCTGTTCAATAAATAATTTTGAAGCATTTTCATTCTTTGCTTCAAGTGCTAGATGAGAAACTAAGGTAAGTGCGGTTCAATGTATTTCAATGGGGGTTTCAACATTAATGTGTTACTTTGTCATTTTTGCATATTTTGACCCCAAACTTTCAATATGGCCTTTTTGAGACCCCATCTCATGAATAATGTCAGTGAAATTACGCAAATCCATCCTGAAAGGTGATTTCATGGTCACTTGGTGAAATCACTTTTCTGTCACGATTTGAACATTTTCACCACCCTTATTCATGAGGTGGGTCATAAGAAGGGTATATTGAAAATTTGGCTCAAAATAGGCAAATATGCTAAAGTTATGTACATACATTAAAATTGTGCTACACACACTCGTAACTTTGGTAATTTTAAATATTTTTAACCCAAACTTTCAACATAGCTTGTTTATTACCCCACTTCATGAGCGTGACAGTTGTCATTCTTCAAATCCGGCCAAAGCTGACTTTTCACACATGTGGCATGGAGTGATGTTGCAGTGGCATGGGGTCACATTTTGAAAGGTTCAGTAATGTGCACATGAGGTGGGGTAATAAGAAGGCTATGTTGACAGTTTGGTTGTTGTTGTCTTATAAATGGAAGTGCAGGGCCCAGAGGACCCTGTGCCTCCATAACAACATATATGTACGCATCTAAGGAGGGATGGGAGCATAGGGCCCAGGCCCTGCACCTCCACATGTAAATAAAGATACGATCACACTATGTGAAAAAAAATTAGGGATGTATGGGAGAACAGGGCCCCGAGGGTTCTGTGTTCTCTCAGGGAAATAAGGATGCAATTATATTGTCTCAAAATGTAAGTAAATTCACTGCAAAAAGTATTGTTAATGCACTAGTTAGGGTTAAAGTGAAAAAAGTAGGGAAATGTGGTGTTAGGGTTTCCAACTCCAATTCTCTACCCCCACCCTGCAGGCAGCAAACCAGGTGTGGGGTGTGCCTTGGGATTCTCAAGCCTAGCGCTCACCCCATTCTCATACACTGTACACATCTCAGCTTCTTTACTGATGGAATGGGGTGAGTGTTAGGCTTGAGAACCCTAAGGCACACCCCACACCTAGTTTGCAGCCTGTAGGGTGGGGGTGGGGTGTTAGGGTTGGAAACCCTAATGCCATATTCCCCTACTTTTTTTTCTATAACCCTAACTAGCACATTAATGAAGTTTTTTTGCAATGAATACCATATTATTATATTTTTTACATTTTTATGTACATTTGTACAATCTTTTTATGAAGTGATGTGTGCTGTATAAGTGTTCTGTATGTAACCCCCTTGTCACCTGGTGTTGCTAGAATCCCACTTAAATCTAGTGACAGGCAGGGAAAGACAGCTTGTGAGACACCAGTTAAATGGGTTTCACACTGTCTCACTCTGTCCTCAGTCTCAGCTGAGCTGGAGGGATGCCATCATATAGAATTCTTGCAGCAGCATAAGCCACAGTGGAATGTTGCAGCTGGGAGTTAGGTTAGAACATTGGGGTTTTCAAAGTCAGTCTGTAGTAGTCTAGTGGGAGACTCAGTGGAGGGAGGCGGTGCATTGCAGTTGGCCGTCCCTCAGTGCCCCCAGCTCTGTTCAGAGCTACCACAGGAAGGGGGTGTGTGTTCTCACCCTAGAGAAGGACACAGAAGAACACTTGTTGAAGTGGGTGAGACCATCCCCCAGTGTGTTCCACTGCTCCATCCCTGAGATGGATGGGGGGAACAAGACCAGCTCTTCAGGGGCAATTCCCCAGGGTCTGCTGGAGGAAGAAAAGCTGCCTGAGAGAAGATTTGTGCTGAGGCACCGAGAAGTATGTTTTTTTCTGTGAGAAAATCCTGTGGGCACCGGGTGAGTCTGCTCTGCCAGAGAGCCTATGCTTTCACCGAGACTGTTGTGTTAAGTATCTTCTACTGTGGGTCAAGAAAGGACAGCCAAGTACAGTACTTAAGTTTGTGTATGACTTAAAATGCATCTTATCAGTGGGGGTCTACAAGGATGGACATAGCCACTTAAAGAACGCTGCAAGTCAGGACACCAGTTATCAAAGACAGTAGATTGTTAAATGTGAAATACATTTCAAGATAACATTCTACAACCAGACAGTTTCAAAGGAAAGGTGTCGACTCCAAATGAATGGCCTGGTATGGATTTGGGGACAAGAGGTGGGAGACTCCCCCATCTGGAGTAACCAGATTTACCTCCACTGATTCACTTTGTGCACCTATAGCTTTCTCCCAGGCACTTGGCCAGTGTCCGCAGAAAGTACCCAGACATGGGATTTAGATGTGTGTTTTCCCTTAGAGCTTGGAAGTGCTCATGGGTGGTAGAGGGAGCCACCAACAGAAGTGTCCATGCCATATGGAAAGTGTGTACCAGTGCGGGCTGAGGGCCATGCCAGGGAATCCTGGATAGAGAGAGTACCAGTTCGGGCTGAGAGCCCAGTATGTTCAGAACCTGAGGGTAAAAGTTGTTGTGATGATGATGAAGATGTGTTCTGACCTCTACAGTTCTGTACAGCCAGTGAGTGTGGCCCCGTGGGGGTCCATCCTGCTTTGTATTCCTGTGTGTAAGTGAATAAAAGCTCCACTTTAGAATCCCACTCCTGGTTTGGACATTCACAGTTCTTGCTTCCTGTGTTCAGAGTTACTTGGGTGCCCCTGTCCAGAGGTACAAACCTAGCCCTGATGCCAAGCGAATGTTTTCTTCCTGAACCCAGGCTCACCAGGTAATGGGTTATACAAAATGGAGGCACCGGGTGCTAAATAAATAACATCTTCAAAACCATTAACATTGAAACCTGGTTACATGTACTTTTGTCAGTTTCCAGGTCACACTTGAAAATAGACCATAGGCTTAGTGTGCCTACCTGGTTGTCAAAAATGTACATACATAAATAAATAGAATAATAGACAGGTTCTGGTGTATTACAAGGCATTAATTTCATTGAGAGGTTCTGGGAACACAAGAAACCTCGAGAGCAAAACTCGAGAGGTTTCTTGTGTCCCCAGAACCTCAAGATGGAATTTCTGCCTTGAAACACCAAAAACTATTTGTTATTTTTTGTAATATATGTATGCAAGGAATTTTCAAGTTCTTACTTGCGTTGCTGCGGTCTGCAGAGTTCGTTAGACTCCAAGTGTTGTTCCTCGGTCCTCATTTGCACCCCCCAGCTCCTGATCCGTTCACACTTCTTTATCTCAGAGAAAAAATAAACAAAACATGGGGTTCATACAGTAGTCGCATTCAGTAATCCCAACGATAGTATTACGGGGACTGGAAGTATAGTATTATTGGGCCAGAAGTATAGCATTACTAGGACCGGAAGTATACCATTATGGGACTAACTAATCTATTACAAGGATTTTTTATATGCTTTTTGGGGGTATTATTTTAAGAATCCATATATTACAAATAAATAAATGATGTGCTCTGCACTGTGGCCTTTCAAGAAACCCATATAATAGTGACAGTTGAGTGTAATTCACCCGTATCTTGTGTCAGTCCCAATTTCATCTGCAGGTAGTGCCATATTGGAAGATAGTTATCATGGTCTCCTGCTATAATTGGGAGAATGACTTAAAAGTACCCTGATCTTTTTTGTTCTTGTTGCTGTCAAGTACCTAAAGAGGTTTTGAACAGTCATCTCCATTCTCCTCTCTTTCAGGTACAATACAATACATTAGGTGTTTCCAAATGTTTCAAAGCTGAAATACCTATCTTTTCTTTCCTTTAATTTCTGGTGTTTCCTATTACATTTTTATTAGCTGTTAACTTTATTTGGTTATTTGATTCATGCGTATACCAATACTACCTGCTATTTGATTCTTTTATATATCAACATGACCTAGTGCTTGATATTGCACTGACTAAAATAACGATTTCAAAGTTTGACTGACCAGGAGCTACCCCTCGTCCCCCTCACCTTCTGGCTTCCCACCCTCCTCCTGGCATACCCTCAAATTCCTCTCTTCTTTTGTCCCGTTCTGCTCACTATAGTCAAAATGCTGTAACCCCTACCCCCCATGCTAGGTTACTACTCGTTGTTACCTATCTTTTTATGTAACTTCGATGAGTTCCCACTTTTCATGCCCCAAAGTTGATGTTGCATTTAATATTTGTGTTGATTTACAATTTTAAAGAGCACATTTGCACTTGAGCATGTACTTTGTTAAACAGAATGCTTATGCTATTACAATTTACAAAAGAATACCTTGTTTCCAGTGTATAAATTGTAACACATCCTGGTACTCTATTCAAAAAGTCAATATAAAAAACATTTTTGGACTTTCCTCAACAGACCTCATAGTGCCTTTGTTTATGATAACATCATGGTGCTCATCATGACAGCAGGCTGTGATGACACAAACCGTAACCGTGATGCAACTGGGGACAGTTAGATGGTTTTAAATTAATTCATGAAATATGTTCTGCATCACTGAAATATTTTAGAGATAAACAGGATAAAATAATTAAAAAAACAAAGAAACACTGAACTTATACATTATAGTTGTAACTATCATAGTTTTCAGCCTTTTATTTTAGTAGTTACCTGCTCTTTAAATTATGTTTTTGGTATGCATACCACCTGTATTTACCTGTTTTGATTCTATTTACAATAGTTACTAGTTATTTTTCATGTGTTTATTAACTTCTATTCGGCTCCCTTTCCTTCAGGATGTCTACAGCTCAGTGTGCCCAGCAGGGAAAACTTTTAAACAGATTCTCTGGACAACTCAGAAGCTGGCATCAAAATATATGAAACCATAAAACAGACTCCATTTTAAAGAATATAGTACTTATTGCCATCACCAGTATTCGTTAGTGTGCCTGCCTCTGTGGGGATGCGACTGCCTTTCCATCTGCCAGCAGAACATTTGCCACACATCAGTTCTGTCTGCGTCTATGATTGGCTGCCATGGATTGGAGCCTTTCTTGGCAGGGGCCAGAAGCCTATTTCTCCTTCTGCCTCAGCCTCTCTTGAAGAGGACCCGGATGCCCACAGTGCCAGCAGCTTTACTGTAAATGTCCCCTTCTCCTAAGAAGGAATGGAATGCCCACTGAGCTAGTAGCTTAAATATTAATGTCAATCCATCTCTGGAGGGGGACTGAGAATTCAGCTGAGCTGGCTGCTACAATTTTCAAGTCCGCCCAACACTCCTCAGGGGCAGAGGCTATACACTTTTCATGTGCCTCCTTCTCTCCTGCCTGGGGCGAAGATGCCCTTCAAGTTGACAGACGTACTTTTCATGTCCCTCTGTTCTGAGGGGGACCGGGAGGATATGAAAATTACATACCAACTGTAATTCTTGATCTTCTTGGATGAAGTCTCCACCACTCATTCACACTACTGGGACTACACTGGAGGTGCTAGGACCCAGCAGGAGCCAAAAATCTTCAGGAGGGCTGGCGCCTAGGTAGGGCCATGAGGAAGTGGCACCACGAGCCTGACTCGCGCCGTATAGGTTACCTCGGCGTCAACCCTCCAACTGCCTCAGTAGCATTTTTACTGAAGAGGTGCAGCAAAAACTAACTTAGTGAAACTAACCTATGTCTGACATAAGATAGTCTGAATGACCCATATAAGAAGGGTCAACACAACGGAGTCTTCACAGCGCAACCAACGAGGGAGTGAAAAACAAAAAAGATAAGTGAGCTCGGGGATGGAGGTGGGCTTGTGAATGAGTGGTGGAGACTTTGTCCAAGAAGATCAAGAATTATGGTAGGTACATCATTTTCATATCTTCCTGGACATAAAAGGCTCCACTCATTCACACTAATGGGAGAGTTGCGAGCTGAAATAATCCCCCGAGAAGGGTGACAGGAGACAGGAGCTCACTTAAGACAGGAGTCCATTAAGGATTGTCCAGCCAAAGGATTGGTGCTGTCGGGCATGGACATCCAAAGCAGAGTGCTTCACAAAAGTGTGCACGGAGCTCCAAGTAGCTGCATTGTAGATCTCTGCAATGGGCACATTCCGTATTTCTGCCAGAGATGCCGTGACTGCCCTGGTAGAATGAGCATATACTCTGCCTTCCAGTTTAACCTATGCCATGGAGTGGCAGTGGTGAAGACATTCCACTAGCCATGCTGAAATACATCTGATCGTAACAGGCTGACCCAGCTGGGCCAAGCTGAAAGAGACAAACAGTTGTTTAGATTTGTAGATCTCATTGCTTCTGTCTAAATAGAACTGCAAAACTCTTTTAACATTCAGAGAATGCAGGGTATGCTCCCCTTCATTCTGGAAGTTTGTGAAGTAGGTTGGAAGAACCAAAGGCTGGTTCAGATGGAATTCTGAGACTACTTTAGGGAGAAACTTAGGGTGAGTTCGAAGAACCACCTTGTCTTTGTGAAATACAGTATACAGGGGATCTGTGGCCAAAGCATGTATTTCAGAGACTCTGCAAGTGGAGGTGATGGCTACCAGGAAGGCAGTCTTCCAGGTCAGGAACTTCAACTCACAAGTTGTTAGGGGCTCAAAAGGTTTCTGGGTAAGCATGCCTAGCACAAGGCTGATGTCCCATGCAGCTACTGGTCTTCTGACTGGTAGCCTAGTGTGAAGTATACCCTTAAGGAACCTCTTAACCAGAGGTAACTGAGCCAGAGACATGGAGTGTACAGGCTTGTGGTACACTGAGATCATGCAGAGGTGAACCTTCATAGTTGAATATTGCAGTCCTGTACTAGACAGGTCTAGAAGATACTCTAGGACTTTGTTAGGTGGGCAAGAGAAGGGATAGAGGGAGGACTTTGTACACCAAACGGAGAACTATTTCCACTTTGCTGTATAAGTTTTTCTAGTAGCCGGCTTGCAAGCCACTAAGAGAATGTCTGCGACCGTACGTGAAACATCAAACCTACTCACTTCTATCTCCTCAGGAGCCAAGCGTGGAGGTGAAGGGATCTCAGGTTGGGATGGACCACTGGGCCCTGGGTCAGCAGGTCCATCTGAGATGGAAGCTGTCTCTGTGACGTTTCCGATAATCTGTTGATTAATGGAAACCAAATCTGACAAGGCCAGAATGGGACGATGAGGATCATTCTGTCCCCTTGAGCCTCTATTCAGCCTCCTGATTCAAATTGTTGTTGCTGGGTATACCTTCTGCTGCATTATTACAGGGTGTGCTTACAGGTGTGTCCTTACAGATTACTGCTGTAATCTTCTGATTCAAATTGTCTTTTGCAAGGTATATCTTTTGTTACTGCTTTATTTTTCTCTGTAGCAAAGTGTTTCTTACAGGGTATACATTCTGTGAAATTATTACAGGTGGTGCTTACATTTTTGTGACTTTTTATCATTAGGCTAAGGAAAATTACTCTTTGCCTCTATTTTTATTTTATTTTGTTTTTGCTGAAAGTTTTTTTGTTGTTCATCTCAGAAGTGTTGCAGTCTCCTTCTCACACTGAAGGAGCTAACTGCTTTCCTCCCACATCTCTTCCAGGTGATTAGGTGTGTATCTGGGGGATGGAGCTTACAAACTGTCAGTAACTTCCAACAGAGGGAAGGGTTAAAAGGTCGGGTTGGTTGATATCTTGGAGATGGAAGGCTAGGTTTGCTGGCCAAGGCACCTAGCTTCACCTCAGCTCTTTTCTTCTAGGTTGCTTGAAAGGACAGAGCAAATAACCTTACCAGAGCAAGGAAACGGATTAAGGCTTCTTTTGGTTAGGCAGATATACTGTGTGTTGTTATTTTTATTTTGTACTCACAAGGATTGTTACTGTTTGTTGCTAACATTTGATTGCTTTATTTTTCTCTGATTCAAATTGTTGTTGCTGGGTATATCTTCAGCTGCATTATTACAGGATGTGCCTACAGGTGTGTGCTTACAGATTACTGCTGTAATCTTTTGATTCAAATTGTCTTTTGCAAGGTATATCTTCTGTTACTGCTTTATTTTTCTCTGTAGCAAAGTGTTTCTTACAGCGTACATCTTCTGTGAAATTATTACAGGTGGTGCTCTACAGGTTTTACAGTTTAATCTATCATTATGATAAGCTTTCAGAGCCACTGCATTTGTTGCTTCTTACCTCCTTGTTTCTTTTAATCATGGTTCTTCCTTTTCGGCAGGGGAAGGGCCCAGCCACCCACCCCCATCCCCAACCACCCCAATCTCATATACCTTTATAGGGTAGCACAGTCGTGACATTTCAGGCAAAGCAGGAAGGGTGATCAGAGGCATGCACACAGTGACCCTCACTACAGGGGCACTAGTAATTTAACTTGTTATAACAAGTCATACAAAAACAAGCAAACAAAACACAAAATCAAACTTTTGCTTTCATTTTCTTCCTTCTAATTACTCTGACCAGGTTATAAACCCAGCAACTTATCTGGAATGGATATCATTAACTGCAGGTACTGTGGAACACTTTTCCTAAGGGCAGTTTTACTGGATTTTGGACACTGTCCTACATGCTGGGCCATTGGAGATCTAAGGGATCAGCTCCAGGCAGCATGGGCAGAGATTGCGCACCTCAAATTGCATATTCAAGAGGAAATATATTATAAGAACCACCTGCCATTTCCCCAACATCCAACAGAAGTACCTCGACTGCAGAGGGTAGTTGGTCTGGGAGGTTGACAGGTGGTTAGGAGGGGCAAATCGGGTGCCCCATCACTCAGTGCTCTCCAACATATCACCTCCACAAACCATATAAAAACTACAAACAGGTATCTGCCTCTATCTCCGAAATCAAACAAAGGGGCAGAGGACACTGCAGAGCAGGACACTGCAGCACAGCAGCTAGCACAACAAAACTCTCCCAAAACAGGAACCAAAACAAAAAAAAGCAAAAAGGAAATCCAAAAAACTTCTGATCATAGGAGACTCCATGATTCGGGGAGTTGATACATATCTCCAGCCAGAGGTAATGGTCAGATGTCTCCCAGGTACATCAGCGTGGAGAGACACTGACCACATTGCTAAAATTGGCCAGGAAGCAGGAGAAAACATTTATGTCCTGGTACACATAGGGACTAATGATCTCGCCAGCTGGTCAGTTGTGGAGACCAAGGAACACCTGACCCACTGGGTGACAAACTATCATCATTTCATCCGGCATCTCCTTCTCTGAGATTCTGCCAGACTGGGAGAGGGGGGCAGATGGACGGAAGGTCAGAGAAGAGGAGATAGGTTTGATAAACATGTGGCTCAAGGGCTGGTGCCAGGAAAAAGGACACAAATTTGTAGGGAACTGGCAACAGTTTTGGGAGTGAAAGTTCTTTAAATTTGAGGGACTGCATCTGACTAAGGAGGGAGTCAGTGCATTGGGGCAGAAGTTTGATATCTTAGCAGAATATTAAACTAGCAAATGAGGAGAGGGGTGCAGCACCTGATATGTCGAATGGGACGAACACCCCTTCCCCCTCAGCTAGTGGTCAAACAGGAGTTCAGCATGTTTGTAGTTCATTTACATCTCCATGTAAGGAAAAAGGTCTGGCTCCATACATGTAGACAGGAAAATGCCAGACCTCGCCCAACAACTAACACACTGAAATCTGGCCAATGGAAAATCACTTATATTAACAATGCTTGCAGTCTGGAAACAAGATCCCAGACCTGCAGGCAATAATGACAGAAGCTAAACTGACACAAACTAGCCATTAGAGACATGGTTTACCAATAACCACACTTGGGAGACTTCAGTACCTGGCTATGTACTGTTCAGAAGAGACTGAGGTGCAAAAGGGGGTGTGGAGAGGCCCTTTATGTCAATGAAAATATCAAAGCTACAGAAATTCAGAATACACATAAGGAGCCAGAAAAACTGTGGGTCACCCTGGAAACAGGAAATGGGACAGCCATACAAACTGGGGTTGTGTACAGGCCTCCAGACCAGGGGGGAGGACATAGACAAATTACTGTTAGAAGATATACAAAACATGACAGCTAAAGGGGAGGTTCTGATAATGGGAGACGTCAACATGCCAGATAAAGATTGGTCAATACCAGCAGGAACATCTGCCAGAACTAGACACATGTTGGATTCTCTGCAGGGGGAGGGACTCAAACAACTGGTACAATGACCCACAGGAGACAGGGCTATCCTAAATCTAGTACTGACTAACAGTGAAAGGATCACAGATCTCTAGGTAGAAGGTCACCTGGGGGTCAGTGACCATCACATGGTATGGTTCAATTTGACCACTAGAACTAAATCATCCCATTCCAAGGCAAAAATATGGGACTTCAGAGGAGCTGACTTTGATAAGATGGCCAACAGAGTTAAGCTATCCCTGGCAAAAAGAAATACAGATGAGGGGTTACAGGCAAAGTGGGCAAGCATTAAAGACGCAATAATTGAAGCAACATCCCATTGTGTTAGAGAGAAAAGGAAGTGCAAAAGAAGAAGAAGAAAACCACTTTGGTTCTCAAATACAGTAGCAGAAAAGGTCAGAGTCAAAAGGCTGGCCTTCAGGAAATATAAGGGAACGCAACAGGATGAAGATAGGGAGGCATACCAAACTTCCCTAAGGGAAGGCAGCAAGGCAGGCAAAGGCCCAAACCGAGGAAACACTAGCACAAACAGTAAAAAATGGTGACAAGACTTTCTATAGATACATTAGTGAAAGGAGAAAGCCCAGAGGAGGTATTGCTAAAATCAAAGGGGTTAAGGGGGCATGTGAGGAGGAGGACCATGTAAAAGCGTTTATCCTAAATAGATACTTCTGCTCAGTATTTACAGAAGAGAAGGTAGGGCAGGGCCCACAGCTCATCATCATGGACACGGGGGGGGAGGGAGGTGTGCACTAGTCCCTTTACAAAAGAAAGGGTCCTACAAGAGTTCGATAAGCTCAGGGTGGACAAGGCAATGGGACCCGATGGCATACATCCCAGGATACTCAAGGAACTAAGGGTGGTGCTAGCAGAGCCATTATCAGAACTGTTTAGTGAGTCTCTGAGCACAGGAGAGGTCCCAGAAGACTGGAGAAGAGCTCATGTGACCCCGCTCCACAAGAGTGGTAGCATGGAGGAGGCAGAGAACCACAGACCAGTCAGTCTTACCTCAGTAGTGGGCAAGATTATGGAGGCACTCCTTAAGGAAAGGATTGTGCAACACCTGGAATCCATAGGAACACAGGATCCAAGGCAGCATGGGTTTACAAAAGGAAGGTCCTGTCAAACTAATCTCATAGATTTCTTTGAGTGGGTAACCAGAGTGGTGGACCAAGGGGGAGCAGTTGATGTCGACTACCTTGAATTCAGCAAAGCTTTCGATACTGTCCCACATAGAAGATTGTTTAATAAGCTGGGTAGGCTTGGGCTGAGTCAGAAGTTGGTCAACTGGGTGGCAAACTGGTTGATGGGCAGAAAACAGAGAGTGGTGGTAAACGGTATACAGTCAGAAGAGATGCAAGTCACAAGTGGGGTACCTCAGAGATCAGTCCTGGGGCCAGTCCTCTTCAATATCTTCATCAGTGACATTGCAGAAGGACTGGAGAGTAGGGTTTGTCTGTTTGCAGATGACACCAAGATTGGCAGCAGAGTAGATGATCCAGATGGGGTGGGCAGAATGAGAAGAGATCTGAATAAACTAGCAAAATGGTTGGAAGAGTGGCAACTACAGTTTAATGCAAAGAAGTGCAAGATCATGCACATAGGGAAGAGAAACCCTAAAGCCACTTATAGACTGGGAGGGGAGTTGCTGGCAGCCACAAGAGAAGAAAGAGACTTGGGCGTCATCATCACCGAGGACCTGAAGTGTTGGGGCGTATTAGTAGGGGTATCACAAGTCGGAAGAGGGAGGTAATAATCCCTCTTTACAAGACACTGGTTAGGCCCCATCTGGAGTACTACATGATGTACTGGAGGCCACACCTTCACAAGGCCATTAACCAAATTGAGGCAGTCCAGAGAAGGGCAACCAAACTGGTGCAGGGACTGCATCAGAAAACATATGAGGACAGATTAATGGAGCTCAATATGTATACCCTAGAGCAAAGGAGGGAGAGAGGTGATATGATCAAAACATTCAAATACCTTAAGGGCATTGACAAGCTGAAAGAGTCTAACATGTTTCAATATAAGAAAAATAGCAGGACAAGAGTACACAGCATGAGATTAGAGGGAGGCCGATTAAGGGGTAATGTGAGGAAGTTCTTTTTCACAGAAAGGGTGGTGGATGCATGGAACCATCTACCTCAGGAAGTGGTGGATATGAATACAGCGCAGGGCTTCAAACAGGAATGGAATAGGCATAAGGGAGCAATACAGAGGAGTATGAATAGATAGGCCATTGACAGAGCAAAGGCTGATGGCACATTCATAAGGTAGAAAAAGAAATGAGCAGACTGGATGGGCCTTGCAGTCCTTATCTGCTGTCAACTTCTATGTTTCTATGTTTCCAGCTTGAGCAGTACCCTCTGAACTAAGGGAAGAGGAGGAGATGAGTACAGAAAGCGTCTTGTCCACCACAATCTGAATGCATCCTGACAAAAAGCACCAGGTTCTGGATTTCTGGAGCAGAAGAGAGGCAGTTTTGCATTGACTGGGGATGCAAAAAGGTCCAGGTTCAGAGTTCCCCACTCTTCAATGAGTGACTGCATGACGTTTGTGCTGAGAGACCACTCATGAGGATCTGTTTCCGTTCTGCACTCCCAGAACCATTCCCACACTCTCATCGCCTCCCTGCACAGGGGGTAAGAGTGTGCTCCACCTTATTTGTTGATGTAGCACATCACTGTTTTGTTGTCCATTTGAAGAAGAATGATCTTGTGACAGAGAATGTCCTTCAGAGCATGGACTGCATACAAGACAGCTCTCATTTCTAAGATATTTATGTGGAGTCGAGACTCGTCCTGATTCCATCGACCCTGGTTGTGAAGATCTAGATAGTTAGCTCCCCATCTGAGTAGGGATGCATCCGTGGTGATGGTGATCTGAGATTCCAGTGGAGCAAAGGGGAACCCCTTCTGAAGGTTGTCCTCCTGCATCCACCAGGTGAGTGACCATTTTAGAAGTTCCATCACCTTGTTGTGAAAGGACTGGGGATGTGTGGTCGGGGACCACTGAGTACTTAGCATCCACTGAGTAGTCCTCATGTGGAGGTGAGCCAGAGGCACAGTGAGCACTGAGAATGCCATAAGACTCAGCATCCACTGCATCGAGAGGGCTCAGACTGAGTCGTTGTCTCTGATGAAGTGGGCCATCTGAAGGATGTCGCTCCTCCTGTCCCCTGGAAGAAAAGCTTTTGTGTTGGAGGTGTCCAGAAGGGCTCCTATGAAGAGGAGCTTTTGGGATGGTTGTAGATGTGACTTTTGTAGATTCAACAGAACTCCACTGGACGCGTGAAATCTGGAAGCCATAGCCATGGCTTCCTGAGTCTTTTGTCTGGAGGGACTTGCTAGAAGCCAGTCATCCAGATATGGGAACACTCGAATTCTGAGCTTCCTGAGATGAGCTGTGAGAACTGCAAAGCACTTTGTAAAGACTCGAGGTGTTGAGGATAGCCCAAACGACAGGACTCTGAATTGGTAGTGTTGATCCAACGCCACAAATCTGAGATACTTGTGGTGGATTGGGTGTATGAGAACATGCTGGTAGGCGTCCTGCATGTCCAGGGAGGCTAGCCAGTCATCTTGATGAATCAGAGGTAACAGAGAGCCGAGTGATATCATCTTGAATTTTTCCTTGTAAAGGAATTTGTTTAACTTCCTTAGATCGAGAATAGGGTGCATGCCACCTGTTTTCTTTGGAACTAGAAAGTAATAGGAGTAGAAACCTGTGATCCATTGATTTAGCAGAACTACTTCCACTACCATGTTGTTTAGGAAGCCTTGAATCTCGGAAGTAAGAAGGTCTGACTGTGAGACTGACAGCTTGGGCTGTCATTTGGGTGGATGATCCAGAGGGGTTTCTGAAAGATTTAGAGAGTAGCCCTCGCAGATTATCCTGAGCACCCAATTGTCTGAAGTGACTGACTTCCATTGGTTGTAAAACTGAGTCAGACATCCTCCTAATGCCAAGGAAGAGTCCCCCTCGGATAGCTGAGGTGGGATTAGGGCCAGAATCTCAGAGGGTGGCACTAGGTACTTTTGGGCCGTGTGCCTTCTGCTGTGTTTTCTTTTGTGGCTGGGGGGCTTGATTTTTGGTGAATCCCCCTCTGCCTTTGCCACAAAAAAAGATTAATGGTTATGAAACTGCCGCTGGTTCCCACCCTGCTGAGGGGCAGCAGAGGGCGGTCTGGTCATTTTAATAGCCATTCTAGTTTTCTGTATGGTCTCTAGTGCCTGCTTGACTTGAGGACCAAACAGATATGTTCCATCAAATGGCAACTTCATAACTCTCTGCTGGGCATCATTTGTGAATCCTGATGTCCGTAACCACGAGTGGTGTCAAGTACATATAACCACTGCTGCTGATGATGATTGTTGGATTCAATGCCTCTAGTAATGGTCTGGAGAAGCTCTGTGCTAACGTCCGACTCTAGAAGAGCTTCTACAGAGCCTTTGAGTGAATGCCTGAGGATATACTCATACTGAGAGAAATAACCCTGGTAGTTAGCAATACACATACCCAGAGTGGAGGCAGTGAAAACTCACTTTCCCAAGGTGTCAGTCTTACAAGATTCTTTATTCACTGGATGTGCTGTAGATTCTTGAGGAAGGATGGATTTGTCATTCTCTGCCAAGACAACTATTGCATCAGCAAAGGCTTGCAAAGCCAGAATAGGTTAGTCCTTGGAAGGGGTGTATTTCCTATCTATGGATTTGGCCAGAGAAAGGAATAAGCACCGGATTATCCCACACCATTTGTGAGAGAGTCTCAAAAGAGGGTTCCACGGGAGGAGTCAATTCCACAGGAATATCCGGAACGTGCAAATACTGCAGACGCCATACAATGCCATGGCAGACATTCAGCCTTACTTGGCCAACTACTGTGGAGTGATTAGGGGCAAGAAGTGTGAAGCAGAGGCATAACAGGACCCGTGATGGTCATGGGAGGATGTAGCAGCTTAATCTGCCTCCTGACTGCTGATGTTCTTCTGGTTTCTCTCTCTCCTCTGAGCCAGTGCACTCACAATGTCCTCAGGTGACATCATGGGTGACATGCCAATGTTCACGCATGCTCCCCCTCTCGAATGAACTTGGACTCCCAGGTAACAGTATTGTAGTAGGAAGCATATCTCTCTACATATAGGAAAGGAAGGAAAAAGAATAGGAGGAGAACCGCGAATCAGAGTCGAGAACCCCGGTGTCCTATGCAGCACTGAAGGTGCCAACGGTGTCGACACAGAGTGCATTGCTGAAAACACTGGCGGCACCAGCACAGGTGTGGTACCGGATGCAATGCTGGCACCAGAAGAGCTGGCGCCACACCCGGTGCTGCAAGACCAGAGGTCCCTAACACCCCATTCGGGGAGGAAGATCTGAGAAATTCAGCAGGAGAGAATGGCACCTGTGTTGGTCCCTGCACCACAGCCATATGAGGGGTAAAAGCACTACAGCGTGGTGTCGATGGCACCAGAGAAGGCGCCACACAACTAGGAAGTCCCAGCCACCCTGCCTGCAGGTCCGAAACTGGTGGGCCCGAAGGCCCTGGTGACAGACGCACTGGCTCAGGCAGGCAAGACAACTGCCGAACCCATTGCTCCATAAGAGTGGCTCATTGGTGAAACTGCTTAGCGGAGGAGCTCCCAGGGGGTGGGGAGGGACTCCAGAGTTGAGGATGCTGGTCACTAGGAACAGAGGCTGTAGGAGACCCTGGAGGAGTCAGAGTCAAACCCCTGCCCCTCACCACCAATGATCAACGCAAAGACATACCAGAGGCTGACCTCGAATGGTACCATTTCTTTTTTGACCAGGAGGCCGAAGAAGAACTCGAGGTTCAGCAGTGCCAAGTCCTCAACGAAGCTCGAGAATGGGGCCGCTTCTTTTTGTGCTTCCAGGATAACCGTCCTTTCTCCTGAGCACCGGACCACCCAAAGTCTGACCCCCAACCCCGTAGAGGGTGGTGGACCAGACCCAGCCCTGCTGAAAACATAGCTCTCATGTGAAGTCTCCCTACTGTCACCTGCCCCGTTCATGGTCGACTCCGTCGAGGAGGGGCTGAAGACTTCTTTCTTGACAAAAATTACTTTACTTTTACTTTTTTTTTACTGAATTAATAAAATAAATTAAACTTAATCAAATACTATAGCTGCTGTTGTATAGACATGAAGATTTGACTCTCGGCAGGTGAGCGACATCATCACTAAAGCTCACTTGATGAAAGAAAAAAAGAACTGAGGCAGTTGCAGGGTCAATGCTGAGAGCCGCTTCCTCGTGGCCCTACCTAGGCGCCAGCCCTCCTGAAGATTTTTGGCTCCTGTTGGGTCCTAGCACCACCAGCATGGTCCCATTAGTATGAATGAGTGGTGGAAACTTTATGTCCAGGAAGATCACTGATCCAGCAGCTGTACTTTTCATGTCCCCCTTTCCTGCCAATAGCCTCTCAATAAAAGAATTAACATTTTTAGAAGTAGCATGTTCCTTTTTACTGTCTTGTAAGTTATCTTTTCTCACCACCTGCAGTGTGACCTCAGTGTAGTCTTGGTTGTGAACAGACTCAGGTATGGCTGTCATTGATTTCCTATATCTCCCTTGGTCATTTTCCTTCAAAGAAATCAATGGAGTCTGACATGCATTGAGATCTTCCCCACTTTCAATAAAAGGATTAATACCATGGGTGGAATATTGAACTGCGGTAATGCGCCAGAGAGCGATATTCAGTGGCAGCAACTGCGCAGCTCAAGTAGCAGTGTGATAATATGCAATAGCAATGTATGCATGCACAAGGGCAGGGGGCATACCCATAAATATGCGGCGCAGTGCGATAGCGAGGAGCAAATGGCAGTTGCACGGAGCAGACATGAGCCTACAAAAGAAAGGGAGCAAGTAGGAGGAGGGCTCTTGCACCAGAGGGGAGCAGGACAGAGGGAGACAGACAGGCTGTCAGCACACAAAAGAAGAGGACAGTGAGAGAGAAAGAGACAGAGAAGGAGAGACAGTGTGTGAGACAGTGCGTGTGTCAGACAGGGAGGCGACAGCGGGTGTGAGAGAGTGTGGGCATGACACAATGCCACCAGGCCCATGTGGTGTGACACAGACACCCACAGGAGTGGGAGACAGAGGCTGCAGGCAGCAGCCAGCAAGCCGGGGGCAGGGTACACAGGTGTGGGCCATGCAGAGCAGCACACACAGCCACACACAGCTGGATGGGCCAGTGTAGTCAGACCCCCAGGAGGGACAGGACAACAGGGGCCATGGCCAGTGCGATATTCCAGATGGAGGCTGTAATGAGGGGTGTGGCAAGGCAGGAGGCAGTGCGCCGCAGCCGTGGAAGGGTCCGTCAGCAGTAAATCCGGGACAGGCGGTACTGATCCCGCATCAGCTATGAAACCTACGCTGACACTGAGATCATGGGCCGGTACTGACTGAACCGGGAAATTCTGAGGCAGGTCTGTGAATTGGGCAATGAGGAGATGCAGGCACCCACTAGACAGAGCCACGCCCTGACAGTGGAGACAAAGATAACAGCTGTCATGTGCTTGCTCACCAAGGGCACCTTCCAGAGACCAACAGGGGACAACCCAGGCATAACCCAGCCGGCCACGTTATGGCTCCTAAAACAATTTCTCAACACCCTGCTGCCACATGCTGCGGAATACATCCACTTCCCCAGCACACAGGCAGAGCGTACAGCAAATATGCGGGAGTTCCACAGGGTAGCACGTATGCCTGGTGTGCTAGGGGCCATCGACTGCACCCATGTGGGCATCAGCATGCCACCTGGCCCAGAGGGGGTAGCCTACATCAACAGAAAGGGTTACCCCAGTATCAACTGTCAGGTGGTGTGTGATGCCAGGGGGCACATAACCAACGTCTGTGCCACACACCCTGGGGGTGCACATGATGCCTTCATCTGGCACAGCTCAGCACTGTGCCACAAGTTCAAAGGGGGACATCCCCAACGGTCATCTAGTGGGTGAGTATGCTGAGACCACAAGCAGCTGGGTACACCAGGGCATGGGAGGGGGGTGGCCAGGGCAGGGGAGCTGCAGAGTGCGGCTGGGAAGGAGGAGAGGCACAGCAACAGAGGACACCAGGCTAACCATATATCCATCCACACAAGTGACAGTGGCTACCCACTCTGGCCTTGGCTGCTCACCCCCTACCAGCGCCCATTGTCCCCTGTGGAGGAGCAGTACAATGAGGCACATGCCAGCACACGGAACATCATTGAGCATGTCTTTGGTCTGCTGAAGGCACGTTTCCATTGCCTGCACAGGTCTGGCGGTGCCCTACAGTACAGCCCCTCGAAGGCCTGCGGCCTATTCCTGGTCTAATGCATGCTGTACAATATGGCCACTGAACTTCCAGTGTGATGACTGCCTGGTAAACAGCTCTGCCTACTAGCTCCCTCGCCACCCTCGCTCAAAATAACCATAACCGCGGTGACCGGAGTTTCAGACGTAGTCTTCAATCTAAAAATTACCTGCATAGTCTTTGGCGGAGTATTCGATTGTTACAAGAAAATAAAATGGATAACGAACAACTGAAAAGTGCTTTAACGCACACGCCACTGACTACGCCAACAAAAGACAAACTGGCGAAAAGGTCCAAAGCAAGTACAGATGAATCACTTTCAAACACACTACCACAAGGGATAGTTACAGAGCAAATGTTTCTCGAAGAACTGGCCCCAATGAAAGAGACACTTTTGATGTTGGTGTTGGAATTTCAACATATGAGAACTTCTGTGGAACACCTTGTGACTAGAACGACAGATAATAAAGCTTGAATATCGTCCCTGGATGACTGGAGGGCCAGGATGGAGCCGGAACTTGTCCAGACTAGGCAAAGACTGAAAAAAGCCGAAGAAAAACTTGAAGACCTTGAAGGAAGGTCTCGGCGTAACAATCTTGTGGTGATGGGTTTGCCAGAAGGAAAGGAGGGAGCTATGCCTATACTTTTCGCCCAAAAACTCTGCGAGCGTCTGGTAGGGCCTTCCCCAAATGGCCCATGTTTCGTAATTGAGCGAGTGCATCACTCCCTGTGGCCTATGCCTCCCGCTGGCTCCCCTCCAAGGCCCTTCTTGTTCAAAGTGTTAAACTACCTTGATAAGCAAATTATAATGGCCAAAGTAAAAGATCTTAAAGAAATTCAATGGGCTGTTCAAAAAATACGGATGGCGCAAGACTTACCATATTCGGTGCCCCAAAAATGATCTGCTCTTCATCCAGTTGTAAATAAGCTCATCTCAGCAAGTATTACATTTACAGTTAGATATCCAGCCACTCTGCAGATCTTAAAGGAGGGTCAATGGTTTTCTTATGAAAATGTCGACACAGCAACTGAGGCTTGTAAATTAATGTTTCCAGAACTCTTCAAATGAAAGGTCAAAGTGACACCTTGTGGCTAAAGTATAGTACTGCAACACATCTCATACATAGGACTTTATGGGAATGGCTTTTCTGAATCGTATCCTTTCCGGAAAGACTCAAAATACAGAAAACGAATTGCTGGACTGATTAAACTGGCATTGTGGATCTTTTGCTGGGGCCTCCAATTTTATTTGCAATGTTTCTGCAGTTAGATAACCGCTTAAGTTTGATATTAGCCTAAAGTTGAAGGTTCTCTTAAGTTTACTACTTGGCATGGAGGAAGCTCCCTGAAATACTCGTTAATACTTAATAATAACTGGTCAGCAATTTCTCTCAATGTACTGACCAGGTTGATATTTTCCATAACAACCAGTTGGTTGTTATGACATTCATGAGCCATGCCAGTCAAACTATGCTGCTGCCTCATTGGCCAACATTCTGTATGTGGGCAGGGCCAAACAGTCTCACAAACTGCTGGAGAAAAATTGCTGGTCTGTTATTATAAAAAATAAAAGATGGTGAGGGTTTTTCATGTGAGAATTTAATGCACACCCTTATTGTGGGATGCTTTGATAAACCCCTCGGGCTTCGCCCTCGGGGTTTATGTAGCATCCCACAACTCGGGTGTGCATTAAATTATCATATCAAACCCTTCCTCATCCATTATTCTCTATTTATTAAAAGAGGAGATAAACAATAATTTCCTTTATTAAGTATGGTTTGATGTAATCCTGTATTGAATGTGTTTTGGGGATGTTGATAGTCCCTATTAATAATTTTAGAATGATCGAAGCAACAAGTAACCTGATGTTTCCAGACCTCCTCGTATGAAAGGTTGCAGTGACACCTTGTGGTTAATGGTTGATAATGCAATGTATTGCAATATATATCACATAGAGGAATCTATGAAAATGGCTTTTTTGTTATATATCTTTTCTGAACTAGCTCAAGACATACAATACGTCTTGCTGATCTGATTAAATTGACAGTATGGATCCTTTACTAGGACCTTTAATTTTATTTGCACTGCTCCTATAGTTATGGCGGAAAAAAAAAGGTTAAGTTTGATGCCGGTCTCTACTTGAAGGCCTTCTTAAGACTACTACTTTGCATAAAGGGGGGGTTCCCCAGTCTATTAAGTTATTATATTATGAGGAACTAAAAAATAACTCCTTCTCTCAACTATGGTTTGGTGTAATTCTGTATTGAGAGTATAGTGGGATTGTTGATGGTCCCTATTAATAATTTTAGAAGGCGTCAAGGAACAAATGTAGCACAAGACCTTAAGGAACAAGGGCCTTAAGGCTAAAGTTTCTTCTGTTCTCCTACGTATGCACAAGGGTAGTAGCTAAGAGAGAAGGACCAATATAAATTTGATGTATGGTCACTCACTTATATACAGTAGTTAGTCAGTGTAATCTGTTATCATACGTTTTCATTTTCTGACTGACAAAGATAGGTTTCTGGTTTTAAGCGAAAGGTGGGGGGGGGGCGGTAATGATTAGCAGGCAGCATGAGCATCATCATGCCAAGCCAAAGGATTGGAGTGCAGTCATTAGGACTGGGGGATGTTCCTGCTAAGCAGATATATGGAACTTCTGGCCAGAATAAAATCTATGTGCTTGGTAGGAATGAGAGAGTACTATTTCTTACTTTAATTTTAGTTTTTGTGGGTAAGGTACAAGGAGAATATTGTTGGGCAGGAATGGGGGTGAAAGCCACGTTGTTACTATCACAGTCGAGGTATCCAGGAATTCGTTATGTTCAAATTACGTCTCTGATGTTGAGTGTTTTAATATGAAAATTGTCTCCTGGAACATTAAAGGGGCCCGGTCACGGGTCAAAAGGCTTCAAATTATCAAGCATTTATCCCTAATGGGAAACTAAATTATACTCCTCCAGGAAACACACCTCTTAGAAGAGAAGAATAATCTTTTCAGGAGGAGCTTCATAGGTACAGTGTATGCTGCAGGATCTTCCACGGCACAATGTGGGGTAGCGATTTTGATTGCCGGGGGTGGTGCAGTTCTTAGTATTGCAAAAAGTCACAGATCCACAAGGTCGTTTTAATTTTTTTGAGAGGAATATTTGATCACAAGGAAATTCTTATTGGATCAATACATGGTCCTAATCGAGACTCTCCCAATTTTTTTTCCAGTCTTTCTGTATCCCTAGCACCCTTCAGTAATTTACCCATAATACTGGCAGGGGACTGGAACCTAGTTATCAACACTCTTCTGGATAGATCTTCAGGTATGTCTACCATCCCATCCCCAGTACATTGTTCCCTCCAAGATCTCATGGAAACTTATGGGCTGATCAACCCTTGGCGCTTTCTATACCATAAAACTAAAGAGTTCACTTTTTTTCCGCCATTACACAAATCTCTCTCTAGAATAGATTATTTTCTAATGAATCAGAAAATGATCTCAGGTTTGTCCGGATATGAAATTACCCCAAGGGTCATATCGGACCACTCTCCTATATGGTTAGACCTCGAATCTCTCCCAGTAATCCAGAAAGATACTATTTGGAAGTTAAATTCTCAGTTATTAGTGCACGAACATACGGTAACAAATATTAAGGAAGTCATTAAGGATTTTATGATTCATAATGAAGGCTCCATCTCAGCCTTCGACCAGATATAGAGTACTTTGAAATGTGCACTTGGGGCTAATTCATTAGCTTATCAGCCATTAGGAAAAAACAGCAAGACAAACAGGCCACCTCTCTTCTAGCAGAGAATCAATCTCTAGAGACTTCACTATCCAATCCCCCCTCGAGACAGAGATGTTTCGTCTGACTTCGCTGAGAGATCAATATGCAGAAATATTAAGGCAGAAAGTAGATTATGCCTTTTTTAAAACCCAGGCCAAGTATATAGAACAAGGGGACAAAACTAGTCATCTGTTGGCAATAAGGCTTAAGAGACAGGAAGAATGTCGGTATCATCTCTTCATTGACTTCCTTAAACTCTGGTGCTATTATAACCTCCCTCAGAGATATTGCACAAGAATTTGAGAAGTATTATAGACAACTCTATAGCCCCATGGATCCTTCTCCCTCGGATAAGGATATTGGTGAATATTTGGATATAACTCCCTTCCCTTCCCTTCCCTCGATGCAGCCCCAATAAAAATGATTGATTCTCCTATAACAGAACAAGAAATTAGGGAGGCCATTAAATCCCTGCCTAGGGATAAAGCTCCAGGCCAAGACAGCTTTTCCTCTAATTTTTACAAAGTATTTGAAGCTGACCTGACCCCCATTCTTCACCGCCTGTTTGAATTTTTTAGTGAGCATGGCTTCTCAGACCCAGCACTGTTGGAAGCAATTATAATCATGCTCCCGAAACCAGGCAAATCACGGGAATTGGTTGCCAACTATCGCCCCATCTCATTAATGAATTACGATATAAAGATTTTTGCCAAAATCTTAGCTTCTAAAATTGCAAGGGTTTGGGGGCGCCTCCTGAGCCCTGAACAAGTTGGATTCGTACAGGGTAGATCTTCCTCGGACCACATCTGTAAGCTTGACCATATATTTTCAGTGTCCAGGGAGGTGAATCAACCTATGGCCCTCGTCTCCCTTGATGCTGAAAAAGTGTTCAACAGGGTTAGTTGGCCTTTCCTTTTTTGCACTTTATCCAAATTTAGTTTCCCACTCAGTTTTATATCCCAGGTCAAATCCCTCTATTCCTGTCCCACCGCAAAAGTGTATTGCAACGGAGTTATATCACCCTCTTTTCATCTTAAATCAGGTACTCGGCAAGGTTGTCCCCTATCACCACTACTGTTTAATCTATACTTAGAACCATTATTGCAGCAACTGAATACTTCTCCACTCTTGAAAGGTGTCACAGTAAGTTCACTGCATCTTAAAATGTCTGTTTATGCAGACGATATACTTCTTCATGTCTCTGAGCCTCATATCTTCATGAGGACTGCTCTACAAATAATACAGAAATTTAGCTTGGTTTCCAATTACGAACTTAATTTGAATAAAACTGAAGTGATGCCCCTTAATCCCCTCTTGTCCCATGCTGAGACTTGACCCATTCTCTATGATCTGGGACACTCATCTAAAATATCTAGGGGTAATATTATCTACCTCTGTAACACTAATGAAAAAAATCAACTTAGATAATCTTATTTTGACCATTAAACAAGACCTAGATAGATGGACTCCAATGTATTTGTCCCTACAGGCTAGAATCAGTGTAGTAAAAATGAACGTTTTGCCTTGGATATTCTAGCCATTACATATGTTAAATATTCATCTTCCCTTGTCATGGTTTCGATGACTACATGAGGTGCTCTCTAAATTCCTGTGGCGTGATAAACCCCCCAAGGATGTCACATAATTGCCTCTGTACACAATGACAGATGGGCGGACTTAAACTTCCTAACTTCTATTATTATTATTTGGCCAGTCATGCATCTAAATATATGCGGTGGAACTACACTCCTCAGGACTTGGAAAATTTTCCATATATCCCCCTGTGGTTAACAATTGAATATCATATTTTAACCATGGTTGGTTTTACACCTTCTAGTCTGCTATACACATCACCAAGTCGATTACCATGGTCTCTATGAAGCTCAGCCATACACACATCTTTGAGAGTTCATATGCGATTGTGTAAGACCCTTCGATATAATTATCAACAAGATTTGTCCCAACCACTGTTTGGTAACCCCAGTTTCAAGCTTGGCGATCAAGTGATCTCACCCCCAAAGAATTGTCCTATCAGTCATGTACTGGTGAGTGACTTAGTGACTGACGGGGAGACTTTACAATACCTTTGAGTTATTAGCACACTTCCAATTACCAAATAAATATAAATTTTTGGGATTTCAAATTAGACATATGTTAATAAAATGGTACGGTTCCGACACCTGGAATGGTTATTCAACCACCCCCCTTCAGGAAATGTTAATATGTAATGTTCATCCCCATGCAGTGTCTCACCTGGTCTTGTTCCTAATAAAGATACTTTACTCTGCAGAATTGGGACACCCTCAATACTAGGCCCTAACTTTTCCTGATGAAACCATTTTGTGGGAAAAGGTATGGCGGAATATATATGTGTACATGTCCAATGATCGTCTCCGGCTGATACAATTTTATATTTTACACAATATTTATTACACTCCTGTAAAACTGCACAAAATGTGCAAAGTCCTGACTCAGGCTTGCTTCTGGTGCAGTCAAGATGCAGGAACACTGCTTCATGTATTTTGGGAATGTTCCAGAGTAACTCCCCTATGGAATCTGTTCCAGAAGAAAGCTGATCCATTACTGGGTTTACAGGATTTATTCACTCCCAAATTTGTGTGTTGGGAGACTATAGTAATATTCCAATTAAAGAAATATGGTACCACATGTGTATTATTTCTTTATCAGTTAAAAAACTCGTTCTCTGACACTGGAAAGATCAAGATGTGATAACTTATTTTGAATGGGTAAATGAATTGCTCTACAACCTCAGGATTGAAAAAGCAATTGCTAACCTTCGCGGCAATTTCTCTTTATATAAGATTTGATGGGAGAAGCTGTATATCCTTTGAACTTTATCCTCCCCTTCAAAAACTATAGAACTATCACAAGATAAAAATACCTGAGTTTCAAGTAAACTATTGGCAGATGTGAGACTCTTGTTGTGCTACAGTAGTGATGTCAAATTGTTGTTGTGCTGCACTAACTACATCAGTACTGCAGCACACCAACTTCGAACTTCTTTGCGCATGTGCGTATCAGAAAATGTCCACTCTTTTAGAAATAGCCACGGCGGTGAGAGCTGGACCCAGAAGAGAGCAGTACTGAGAAAAACCTCAAAAGTAAGGACTCTGTTGTGATTTTATGGTTGCCCATACACTATAAAAGACTGCGTATGAGCAATCAGACACAACAAAACTGTTTTACAATCTCAAGGTTTCCATGATAACGTGACCTCTTGAGTTGCAATGTTGAGGTCTCCTGTTGCCACAGAAACCTCTCGATTATAAAACAGTCTTGGTGTGTATATAATTGCTCATTCACAATGCTCGATATTATAGTTTGTTTCCAGGTATGTCCTGGGGTGGGTTCCATAGTCCTATTTTATTGATAGGGGGATACTGGTAATGACATTGTGGAATTCCCCTACTATTCTTTGACAACTGTCATGAAATCTTTTACTACCACCTAGACAGTGACCAGAGATGGGCAGAAGGGACCTCGGTTTAATGTCTCCTCTGAAGGACAGCAGCTCACCAGTGCAGCACATCCCCATACTGTACTACAGTGGCAGTTATGCATATTACCCCAAGTGACTGTTGTGGGGCTAGAACCCACGACCATCCAGTTTTCTTGAGCCAGAGGTGAAAATGAATTGTAAAGGACAACATCCAATTGCAGAGGAGTTCACAATGAAGGATATTAAAATAAACTGCTGCTTTATTAGGGTTCAAGCAAAACAATGCTAGTTGGCTCAGCTGCTAACTAACCCCTCTGCCCCCCACTCCAGGATTTGCCAACTTGCTGACTTTCCTAACTTTGTGCCTCTAACATTATATGTAACGTTATGTACAGTCATTTGATTAATGGTATATGAGTATAGGCCTGCTACTGAGCATTGTATGAAATGTGTTGTTTTTGCAGGAAACTGCCATTCCAAAAGAAAATACTAGTAGAAAAAGTTCTGCATCTACTTCCTTTAATAGAGAAATGGAACAGAAGAATCTAACAAGTTCACTCTCGGCAGGTAACAATAATACAATTAAGGAAAAAAATTACTTGAAAACATTATTTTTGTTGGTTAAGCATAACAACTAGTTATCACTTTTTTGACAGTATGTGAGCTACAAATCTATACATATGGGGCCCAATTTTCAAAGAGTCCTTAAACCAATGCAAGTTGCATCCCTCTAAGGGTTGCAGCAAACTCTGGTTGCTCCCAATTTTATAACAACCAGGGTCTTTACTCCAAACTCCCCGAGTTTGCTGCTAGTTGCATGCTGCGCCAAACAGTTGGCGCACCTGCGGGAATTGCCACAGGGATACAGCCCCTCCCCTGCCTGGCACAACACATGAAGGGCCGGGATGGTGGGGGAGGAGAAACTGCTTGCCAGGTGGGTGGTGGTGGCATAAGGGGCATGGGAGGTGGCACAGTGCAGTGGACTCCTTGATCCCCGATCACTCCCAGACATAT
This sequence comes from Neoceratodus forsteri, assembly GCA_016271365.2. Lineage (NCBI taxonomy): Eukaryota > Metazoa > Chordata > Ceratodontiformes > Ceratodontidae > Neoceratodus > Neoceratodus forsteri. The sequence continues at coordinate 122,685,542 of JADMNL010000023.1, read as the reverse complement.
TTAAATCACTTCCCTGGTGGTCTAGTGGCCCTCCAATCCCTGTTGTTCCACAAATATATTAATAGTGCATCCCTGGTAGCCTAGCGCCCCTCCTTGATCTCAATGTCTCTCAGATATATTGTATTGTATCCCTATTAGTCTCGAGCCCCCAATCCTGATCTCCCCAATACCATTTATGTAATACAATCACTGGTGGTCTAGTGACCCTGCCACCCTCACCCAGCAGCAGTGCCTCACCTCGTGTGCAGGACGGCAGTGATCAGCACAGCCCTCCCTTCCTTTCCATGGTGGTTGGCCTCCAACTGAGCTGTCAGTGCGCGTACTGTATACAGTATGTGCTCACTGAATGACAGCTCACTCTGAGCTGTCAATGTCAATGAGTGCATACTGTATACAGTACACACTCATTGACAGCTCAGTTGGTGGTCAGCCGTGTTAAAGAGGGAAGGGCTTTGCTGGTCGCTGGCTCAGGGATGGCATGGGGGGAGCAGGGTGGTGGGGCACTGCCTGCTGGAATGGGGGAGTGGGGGTCCACTAGACCACCAGGGACTGTTACATAAATGATACTGGGGAATATCGGAGATTGTGAGGGGTGCTAGACCACCAGGGATGCAGTATTAATATATCTGTCGAACATCAGGGATTGGGGGGTTGCTGCTAGACCACCAGGGAAGTGATTTAAATATGTCTGGGGGTGATCAGGGATCGGGGAGTCTGCTAGACCACCAGGGAAAAATATCCAGTAATACTGTGTTGGACAGGAGGAGGCCGGGGACTGAGGTAGCATGAGAGGGTCAGGGAAACAGTTTGGAATGACGGGGGTAATTTGGAACCCAGTGCGGTGGGTTTATTGTTATATGAATTTGTTCATGTCTATCACTATGGACTGGAATACTACACAGTACAGTAGTACAGTTTTATTCATAGATACAGTACTGTGTAGTATTCTACTCTGTACTGATGGACAAGAACAAATAAATATTTATTTATTTAAAATTTGGTAACTGGGAATGGCATACAGAGCCAAGGCTCGTTTCCAGATGTGACTTGAGGGGGAAAAGGGTTACAGAGTGAAAGAACATACAGTACAGCAAATAATAATAGCAAGCATAACATATACAGGTCTATACATAGTGCCAGGTCAGCTAACAGTTGAATAACTAACAAATTGTAAAAACAATGTATAATTCAGCACAGTTTAGGTAAACGTCAGCAAATTATATATTTTTATTAGTGGCAGGACAGGAGCACTGAGAGGTCCATGGGGTGAGGGTGAGGGATTGTTGGAGTGGAGGGGGGAGATGAGGGCACGGGTTTGGGGGGATACTCCTGAGCAAAGCTTTGACGAAAGAGAGAGAAGGGGAAGAGCGAAGGTCAGATGAGAGCTGATTTCAGAGGAAAAGGATGACTGGCCTGCTACTGAGTGTGGGAGTGGCAGGGAGAAGGTGTGAGAGTCCCTACTTCCAAGGGAGTAGGTTGAGGGGTTAACAGACAAGAAGAGGGAGGAGAGATATTGAGGCAGGCCCCCAAACCAGTATTTAGCTATGAAAGAGACACTGTGGACCGTTCTCCTCTGGGGAAGCTGTAAGAGAGAGAGTGAGCAATAGGGAAGGCAGTGGTGAGTGAAGGGAAGAGCAGCAGTGGTGAAGTGACAGAATGAGTTAAATAGTGTGTCAAGCTTAGTGAGGGAAGAGGCTGGGGCACAACCATAAACTATGTTGGCATAATCTAATACAGGGAGAATTGTTTTGGAGACTAGCTCCCGACGGGTAGGGAGAGGAAGACAGTCCTTGTGACAATATAGGATTGCTAGTTTAGGGCAGAGTTTTTTGCAGATGGATTAAATGTGTGGGGAGAAGTCTAGGCTGCTGTCAAGCCAAGTGCCGAGGTATTTGAAAGTGGAAACCTTGGTGAGAAGGGAGCTATCCAGGGTGGAGAAAGGGGGAAGGGAGGACTGGAGAGTGGCCAATTTCTGCCTAGTTCCAAATATCATGGTGACAGTTTTCTTCATGTTGAGTTTAAGTTTGTTTGCCTGGAACCATCTCTGGACATTATCTAAGTCTTCCTGAAGGAGGGAGTGCACACTAGAGGTGGAGGAGCCAGAGTTAAAGATGATGGTATTGTCAGCATACATACAGATATGTGAGGATGAGCAGACAGAGGGAAGATCATTTATAAAGAGGGAGAAAAGGATGGGGCCAAGAATAGAGCCTTGGGGAATGCCATCGAGGATAGGTAGAGGGGAGGAGATGCAGTTGCTGACTTGGACTGATTGTTGTCTGTTTTGGAGGTATGAACCAAACCATTTAACAGCTGGGGCAGCCAGGCCAACAGACTCCAGTTTTTGGAGTAGGAGGGGGTGGGTCACCGAATCGAAGACCTTGGCCAGGTCCATAAAACTGGCTTCAGTTATGAAGCCTCTGTCCATGGTGGAGAAAATGGTGTCAGTGACATGCAACAGGGAGGAGGTGGTGGAGTGTTGTTTTCTGGAACCAGCTTGGACTGGTGAAAGTATATCAATTGAGGAAAAGAACTCAGACAGTCTGGTGTGTACTAAATATTCCAGGAGTTTGGCAAAAGAAGAAAGGAGAGAAATGGGACAGTAGTTACCAAGAGATGAAGGATCACCCCCTTTAAGAACAGGCAGGACCTTGGTGAGTTTCCAAGCTTCGGGAACAGTTGCAGTGCAGAGTGAGAGCTTTAGTGTGTGTGTGCTAGGGGGACGCTATAACAGAAGTGGAGATCTGGAGAAGCCTAGGGTGAAGTCCATCTGGGCTGGTTTTGTTTGGGTTGAGAGAAATAGCTGCATTAAAGACTTCATCAGCAGAAATTTCAGGGAAGCAGAAACCTGTAGGAGGTGGGAAAGGAGTTCCAAGTGAGGGGGAAGGATGGAAGGGGGGAGGTGGATTGGAGGGGGGAGGGAGTGGGATGGTCTGAGAGTGCACAGGTGGAGAAGAAAGTGTTAAATAATTCAGTGACCTTGTAGGGGTCAGAGATGGATGAGCCATCAACAGTGAGGGTGGGGGACCTATTGGGCAGGAGGATCAAGGAGAGAATGTATAATTTTCCAGAAAGAGGCTGGAGAGTTCTGGTTTTGTTGTAAGTGAGATTTAAAGTATTTAGCTTTAGTAAGATGGATGCATAAAAGCAAACGCACCCCACTGGATGCCACATTACTGCCATCATTCCTAGCTGTTTCCCCGACCTCCCATGCCACCTCCCATGCCCATTTGTCCCCTGGCAGACCATTCTCAGACCCCCTCCCAATGGTGCAAGCCACTTAGACCACCTCCTGGCTGGTCTAAATGGTGCCTCTTGCTACATCCACCGCAGGACTTGTAAAATCCCAAAAAGGGGATGTTTCAGCCCCACCATGGCTCAAGCCCCCCTGTGAGCTGGTGCACTGGGTTATTTGGCACAACCTTGGTGTAAGGAGGCTTTGGCACAGTGGCATCAGGATTGGACACAGGCTGCTTTAGAAAATCTAATTTGATGCAAGTTGTGATGCAAGTCACCACTTGCGTCAAACTCTTTTGATGCAAGTCCCTTGTGTAATTCTAACTCGTTTGAAAATCAGGCCCATAGTCTTGAAATCATCCGCTGTATTCTTATTCAAGAGGGCTGCCTTAAGGGAACTCTGACTTTCATTTTAAAATGAAGTACAACCCTAAATCCACACACACACACACACACACACACACTTACAAATTAATCCTATTGGGCCATATGGTTTCATTCTTTTCGGGCAGGAGAGGTGCTACCATGTGTCACAGAATCCCACCACTGGCATCCCTGGGGATAGAAAAGAAAAAAGAAAACACCCCAGGCCTGCAGGATGAAACTGAAAACCCTTTTGGGGCTCCAACGTGCTGAATGCCCACCACCTCCCAGAATCATGAAGTTCAGCTGAGGGGGTAAATATGGCCAACCCTACTCCACCCCACCCCAGAGAGGAAAGTCTAGGGGTAAGATGAGGATGTGGTAAGTGGCACAGAAGGCACAGGTGGCAATGGGATGTTGCTTGAGAAAGTGCATGGGGGCTACCATGGACAAGAAAGGAACAAACAGACTGGAAAAAAAAAACGTTAATTTCTACCAAACTTTTGTCGCATCTAAAGTAGCCTGCAGTGCATGTTAAGAGCTTTCATAGGCTCAGATCAGATGTTTGCTGGTCCCACTGTTTGCAGGTGATAAAAACAATCCTCTGTGACTGTACCCAGTTCTAGGAGGACAGTGGGACCAGCAAACTAAAGATCACAGCTTATAAAACTCTAACATGCACTGCAGGCTGTTTAATCTCCAACTGCCACAGCCCAGCTGTGACATTAGCAACAAGGGATTCTGGGATTTCTAGTTACGGCATGTCAGATTGGGACTCTGCAGAATCAGCCTGATACAATCTGCTCTACTTCATTAAACAGTAAGTAAAGAAATGTCTTTGCACACAAACAGAAAACTGGGATGAGCCCTAAATTCTGATGTGAAACTGAAGAGAGAATAGCAAAGGAAGTAACAAAAGGGGACAAAACATTTTTTAGGTATGTAAGTGAAAAGAGAAAGATCAGGGGTGGAATTATAAGGTTAAAAAGGGAAGGGGAGACTGTGCAGAGGAAGACCAGGAAAAGGTAGACATCCTGAACATATGCTTTTGTTCAGTATTCACTGAAAAGATCTTACCGTACGCAGATGACACAGTCATCTCTGCCTCCCGTCCAAACCCACTGGACCTGTAGAACTCCATCCAGTCTGCTTTCAGTTGAACTGAACAATGGTTCACTGAGCATAGGCTGGTTTTGAACCCCCAGAAAACAAAACCCTCTTGTTTGCCCACCACCAAAATAGGCTAAAGAATGCCCAACTGTTCATCCAGTCCAGCTCACACTACACATTGGAACAGGTCTCATCCTACAGGTACCTGGGTGTCATTTTTGACATGGCCCTCACTTTCCACGTGCACATCAGCACCCTCACGTCAGCCATCAATGTGTGAGTTGGGCCTTTCTATTGCCACAAAGCCTGTCTCCCACCAGAAGCCCTAAGGTTAGCCATCACATCGTTGGTCCTCTCACTGGTTGATTATGGCCTTCTGATATATTCTGCAGCTGATGCCACCACCATTGGGAAACTAAAGGATAGTGATCAATAAAGCCTGAAGGCTCCTAACTGGCACCGATCAAATGACCCATACCTGCACCCTCTACTCACTTGCCCGGGTTCTTAGCTTTGATGAAAGAGTGCAATACCAGGCCTATCTCATGGCTAAAATATCACTACTCGGTCTACCGCCCCGGACTCTCAGCCCCCTTAAAATCGCCACCCCTTCCATGAACACATGCAGTGCAACCAAAATGACCATAACCATCCCAAAGGTCAAAACAACCCTCACACAGAGATCATTCCTGGTTAGAGTCCCTACCTGGTTTAACGCCCTGCCTACTCAGATCACCTTCCATCCTAGGTGTGGCCCTTTTAAAGCTGCCCTAAAAAAACACCTTCTGGCATCCTGCACTTGCACCTACCTGCACTAGATCCCCCATGTACTGGATCTCAACAAGGTGTCTTCGCCCAAAGGCCAACCAACCTCAGGGCCCACTCTGTGAGCCCTGATACTGACAAGACCCTGCTTCAGGCTGCAAATTAGTACTAGCAGGCCTCCACCTGTAACAATGTTCCCTGTTTAGTCTTTCATTTCCATCTGGGCTATATATGTCTTGCCAGCACTGCTTGCCATCTGGCACAAAACAAATGGTACTGTAACTTTGCTTGATTGTGCTCATGCCTGATTTTGTTATCTGTATGTCAACTGCTTACATAATGTACTATGTCATCATCCCCTGTATGTACCATGTATGTATTGATGTGCAGCTTTTGGAAATGAGTCTGTGACTCAAAGGTTGCTATTCTGATATTTTTTCAAATAAAATAAATAAAAGGGAGAGGCCACAAAAAAATAACAGACGCTTGGAGAGATGGAGGTGGACACTAGCTCTTTTTTGGAGGAAAGAGTCCTGAATGGACTCACTAATCAGAAGGTAGACAAAGCAATGGGGTCAGATGGGGTGCATCCAAGGGTATTGAGTGAGCTCAGGGAAATACTGGTTGCACTTCTGATAGTTCTATTTGACAGCTAACCGAAAACAGGAGTGCTTCCGGAGGACTGGAGGAGGGCAGATGTAGTCCTACTACACAAAGGTGGTAACAGGGAGAAGGCTGGCCATTATAGGCCAGACAGCCTGACATCGGTGGTGGTAGAGTTAATGGAATCACTGCTAAAGGAAAGGATTGAGGAATATCTTATATCCAGTGAGTTACAAGACCAGAGGCAGCATGGGTTCACAGGGGGGAGGTCATGTCAAACAAATCTGATTTCTTTGACTGGGTGACAAAGGATTTGGATCAGGGTGAAGTGCTGAATGTGGACTACCTAGATTTCACTAAGGCTTTTGACATTATTCCATATAGGAAATTAGTAAGCAAGCTAGGTAGCTTAGGAGTGGGTCCAAAAGTGGTAAACCGGATAAGAAATTGTTTAGGGAATAGACAACAGAGGGTGATGGTAAACGGAGTTCACTATGAGGAAGGGAGGGTGACCAGTGGGGTGCCTCAGGGATCAGTGCTGGGACCGGTTCTCTTTAATGTCTTTATATGTGTCATTGCAGAGGAGCTGGAAGGGAAGGTCTGCATCTTTGTGGATGACACCAAATCCTGAAATAGGGTGGACACTCTGGGGGGGGGTTGTGTGTGGAAAGGATGAGTAGAGGCCTGAGAAAACTAGAGTGGTCATGGGTATGGCAGCTGAGTTTCAATGCAAAAAAGTGCAACATAATGCTTTAAGGGCAGAGAAACCCAGAAGAGGTGTACAAAATGGGTGGAGTGGTATTGACAACTACCAAGCAAGAAAGAGACTAGGGGTAGTCATATCGGATGACCTAAAGGTGGCCAGGCAGTGCAACAAGGCAGTTGGGAGAGCTAGTGGGATGCTGGGGTACATAGGGAGGGGTATCACCAGCAGAAAGAGGGTGGTAGTGTTACCTGTGTATAGATCACTGATAAGACCCCACCTACAGAACTGTGTCCAGTTCTGGAGACCACATCTCAGGAAGGATATATACAGAGCGGAGGCGGTCCAGAGGAGGGCAACTAAAATGGTGCAAGGTCTGCAACAAAAGCCCAGTGAGAAGAGGCTAAAGGACCTCAATATGTACACCGGGGAAAAGAGGAGGGACAGGGGGATATGGTAGAGGCCTTTAAATACTTCACAAGGATAACTAAGTTTCAAACACGGGAATAATTATGTCACAGGAGGGAAGTACTTTGCAGAAGAAAAGGTGCTCAAGAAGATGGGAACATGCAATTAAGCTGGGGGGGTAGATTCAGGAGAAATGTGAGAAAGTACTTCTTCACAGAAAGGGTGGTGGATTCCTGGAACAGCCTTCAAGCAGAGATGGCAAAAGGAGAAAATAGTGGTGGGGTTCAAGAATGCGTGATATAAGTATAAGGGAATCATAGTGGAAATGAATGGGGGAAGGAGGGAGAAAGAGCTGTAGATCGGGTATGGTCTGTGGTAATAGTATAACTAGGCAGAAATGGGCAGACTAGATGGCCCAAGCAGTCCTTATCTGATGTCAAATTCTGTTTATATGTATGTGGGGTTCTTAGGGGCGGCTGTTTCCCTTTAAGAGAAGAACATATCATGTTGCTATGAGTATGCACTTTACAGTACCATATTTACTATTTTCAGCTACTACATCTGGATACTTTTCTCAAGACCTGACACAAGCCTCTGCCACTGAAAAGGAAGGAAAACAACTCTCAAGAATAAATACAGTTCCACACAATCCTGTTGAACCTCCTTGGCTATCCCTGGCAAAGAAAAAAGCCAAAGCATGGAGCGACATGCCTCAGATTGTTCAGTAGAAAGCAATGCACTCTATACAGATTTTTAATGTTGCAGTCTTAGCATGTCTTATTTTCTTACTGTGACCATACATTCCAGAACCAAATCGCCAATTTTAGTCAAGCATTTGGCACACAAAATTGGCAAACTGAGTCATTTTCAGTTTCAAACAATGACTTGAAATGGAGTATTCTTAAAGGCTGACAGAATTCTAAAAGAGTTAGGTTAAAGGAAAACTACATGCAACAAGCATTTGGCAATGCCGAATGTTTGCTTGCTGGCATTGGCATTGGTAGTGTAGAAGTTACAGAGCTGCATAATAGGAATGGCAGCAAGTATTGAGCTGAAGCCAACCCCACCACCACCCTGCAGAGAGTGACAGGCATTGGGGTGTGCCTTTGGGTCGTCAGGCATAACGACCATGCCATTTCACCACACCCTACCCTGCAGACACTGACAAGTGTCACAGTGTACCTTGGGGTCTTTGGCCCTTATGCGCACCCCATTCCATCAGGGAATATGGTGAGATGGGTGTGGTATAGGAGAATGGGGTGAAGTTTGGGCCTGAAGAGTCCGAGGCACACCTTGATGCCTCTCACTGGCTGCAGGGTGTGGGTTGGGGTGGAATGGTATGAGCATGACAGGCAAGAATCCCAAGTCACACCCCTGATGCCTGTCATTCTCTACAGGGTGGAAGCTATGGTCGGAAACCCTAACGCCTCAGGCATTCGTTGGTATTTTCACCCAAATTTTCAACATGGTTTTTTGTGACCCCCACCTCATGAACAGTGGCAATATCAGTTTGTTAATTAAAACTGCTTTTGCACAGCGACTATGGCATTTGGCACCACAAGTGCAAAACACATTCAACAGGATGTGAAAATTGCAGCAGTACTGTTCAGGGGAAGTGTAAAATGGCAATGTTGAAAATCTGCTGTGAAAATCTTAAAAACTGGTGAAGTCACTAAGCGCATGTGAGAAACTGTGCAATGCACCCGTAATGTAACTAGCTTGGGGATTTTTTACAGCAGATTGTTAACACAGGCATTTTGGGACCTCCGATCATGAACAATGTCAGTGTGATTTTCTTTATCTGTCCCGAACAATGATTTCCCACAGCGACCACGCATTTCTGTGCTGAAAGTGTGAAACACATTTCGCCATGTTTTGAAAATGACAGCTGTACTGTTCATAAGGAGGTGGGGGAAAATGCCACTGGTGAAAATCTGGACTGAAAATATTACAAATTCATGAACTTACGAGGGTGCGTGGAAACCGTGCAATGCTCACTCGTAACACAGTCATTTTATGGAGTTTTGTCACCAAATTTTCAACATAGCCATTTTAAGGCTCTGCTCATGACCAGTGTCACTGTGATTTTCTTAATCTGTCCCAAACATTGTTTCTCACACCGACTGTACCATTGTGTGCTACATATGCGAAAACACATTTTGAGCCGAGATATGAAAAATGGTAGCTGTACTGCTCATAAGGAAGTGCGGTAAATGGCACTAAGTTGAAAATCTGTGCAAATATTACAAATTGCAAACTTGCCAGCTGCATAGGAACTGCGCATGTGCGCCCTAAACAGCTCATTTGGGGAATTTTTCACCAAATTTTCAACATAGCAATTTTAGCACCTCTGCTCATGACCAGTGTCACTGTGATTTTCTTAACGTGTCCCATACATTGATTTCGCACATCGACTGTGCCATTGTGTGCTACATGGGCAGAAACACGTCGTGGGCGAGATATGAAAAATGACAACTGTACTGCTCATAAGGAGGTGTGGTAAAATGGCAATGTTGAAAATCTGGAGTGAAAATACTGAAAATTTGCGAACTTACAAGCGTGCGTAGGAACTCTGCAACGCATGCTCATAAAACAGTCATTTTAGAATTTTTCACCAAATTTTCAGCATAGCCATTTTAAGACCTCTGCTCATAAACACTGTCACTGTGATTTTCTTAATGTGTCCCGTACATTAATTTCGCACACCGACTGCACCATTGTGCGTTACATGGGCAGAAATACATTTTGGGTGAGATGTGAAAAATGACAGCTGTTCTGCTCATAAGGAGGTGTGGTAAAATGGCAATGTTGAAAATCTGGAGTGAAAATATTGAAAAGTTGCGAACTTACAAGCGTGCCTAGGAACTGCACAACCCACGCTCGTAAAACAGTCATTTTTAGGAATTTGTTCACCATATTTTCAACATAGCCATTTTAAGACCTCTGCTCATGAACAGTGTCACTGTGATTTTCTTAATTTGTCCCGTACATTAATTTCACACACCAACTGCGCCATTGTGCACTACATGGGCGGAAACACATTTTGGGTGAGATGTGAAAAATGGCAGCTGTACTGCTCATAAGGAGGTGTGTTAAAATGGCAATGTTGAAAATCTGGAGTGAAAATATTAAAATTGCACTTATGTTGCGTGCATATGAACTACAACACACACACTATAAACAGTTTATTTTATGATTTTTCCACCAAATTTTCAAAATAGGCTTTTTGAGAGCCCACCTATGAACAGTGCAGTGTCGCTTCATTAATCAGTACTGAAAGGTGATTTTGCACAGTGGTTGCAAAATCACCTTCGGCCTGAGTAACGCCATGACAGTGACATCATTAATGAGAAGGGTCCCAAAACACCATATTGAAAATTTGTGCAAAATTCCAAAAATGCCTGAGATATGCAGCAAAGTTGAAAAACCCTATCTATAACATTATACAGCTTACCGGCATTTCTTCAGTTCGCAGTCGGCTTTGAAGAGTGCAGATTTGTTCCCGGCCCAATCAAGATCGCTGCGCCAGACTCCGAGGCATGGGGTGGGGGTGGGGAGGCAGGGTGCAGTGGGTGGGTGCGGGTGGGGCAGGAGACTGAGAGGGACCGCTTCAAATTTACAGTTTTTTTTAATTAGTAAGATGACGCTGGACGCTTGCCACGCTGGGGTGGGCTCCCAGCATGGCAGCTGAAAAGGCTGTTTGGGGGGGCTGGAGCCAACGGGGATTGGGCACCCCCGTCGGCCAAATGGGCTTGTGCCTCACTAGGGTGGGCTCCCAACGTGGCAGCTGTAATGCTGTTGGGGGGTTAATCCCCCATCTGTTATACAGTACGGGGAGGAGCGCGTCAGCACACAATGTGCGTGTGTGTTGAGGGGGGGAGCTCTGCTCACTGAAGCGGAGTTCTCCCTTTGAACTGTATGCCACTGCATTTTCAGCTGTCATAGACAGCTGGAGCAGTGATTGGCGCACTGCGACTGCGCTTGCAAATACACTGACTGAATTGGAAGAGGCTAACACACCTCTGGAAAACTCGGATGATGGCACTATGTTTCTCGCACATGCGTGCAAGCAAACATAAAAATTGTAAAAACACATGTCACGCATTGTTTTTTTTTCTTTGATTGTCCCTAGCATTCTGTTTCATATGTCAGTGGCAAGGTTTTTTTTTTTTTTTTTTTACTTTACTCCTCTAGTTTTATGGCCCCCTTGGTTAGCCATGCAGGTTTCCTTTCTTGCCTTTGATCTGTTGGGTTTTTCCCAGAATGCCTCTGGCAATGATGTCAATTAGATCTAAGACCTGCAAAGGTGTATTGGCTTTCTTAGCATTCAGTGACAGCACTTTACAAAGAAAACTGCCACACATCCACAGTAACCATAGCTCTCAACTGCTATGAATTCCGCATAGCACTATGATTTTCACCCTCAGATTTACCTTTGCTCTGCATAGGTTTACTGATGTTCCTCATAATGTTAGTGCTATTTCTGGACACACAAACTATTAAATCATTGAACTAAGTTGATAGAAACATTCCTTATCACTAACTATATGGGACCCACTATCTGTAGAGATAATATTGTTTAAAATAAGAACGTGCTACACATTCTGGCCCTTTGCTATGATTTTTGAAGGCCAGTGCTATGATTTTTAATGCTGAGAGGTTGAGAGTTATGACAGTTACAACAGTGGCCTCTTAGAGAAATCAGACTTCAGCTGGGGTGGAAGGGCAAACACTTTTTCAAAGCAGTTAACTTTCACAAACAGTTGCAGTTAGTTGTTGTGACTAGATTATAACTAGGATCCTGGGCTCTTAGTTCTAGTGCTAGCTCTAAATGAAATCTTTCCCAGAGACATTCTGGGAAAATTGCAACAGATCAAGGACAACAAAAGAAGCCTGCATGGCTACCACAAGGGCCATAAAACTGACAGGGAAAAGCAAAACAAAAAACTTGCCACAGGCACAGGGAACAGAATTCCAGGCACCATCAGAGAAAGAAAAAAAAACAATGCACAACTTGTGTTGCTACACTTTTTGCATGTAATTTGCTTTTAATGACTATTATAAAAATGGTTGATGAAATAGAGCTTCCTGATTGGCTGTAAGCCTTCTATTAGGCAATGTCAATCTGATGTAAATATACAGTATATGTAGAGCCTAATCTAATCCTAAACAGGGTACAGCTTATTTTTTCAGTTCAGTTCAGTTCAGAGGAGGGCAACTAACATGGTGCAGGGTCTGCAAGAGAAGCCATATGAGGAGAGACTAAAGGAGCTTAATATGTATACCCTTGAGGAAAGGAGGGAGGGGGGGGCATGATAGAAACAGTTAAGTACCTCAGTGGAATCAACAAAGTCCAAGAGGGTAGCATCTTTCAGAAAAAGAGATGTGCAAGAACAAGGGGACACAATCTGAAGATAGAGGGGACGGCTCAGGGGCAATGTGAGGAAGTATTTTTTCACAGAGAGGGTGGTGGACGCATGGAACAGCCTTCCTGAGGAGGTTGTGGGGGTCTAAAACTGTGGGAGAATTCAAGAATGCATGGGACAGACATAAGGCAATTTTTGTGGGGGGTAGGAAGAAATAGGCTGTTGGTTAAATAGGATCTGCAGCTTATCCTCTAGGTAGGGAAATGGGCAGACTAGGTGGGCCAAGCACTCCTTATCTGCTGTCAAAGTCTTATGTTTCTACGGTTCATATTCCTCTGCATAATAGCAATACGGTATTCCCAAAGGTATGCTAATGTTCAGTTAATAACCCTCTAGTGCATGTACTTTAACAATGAGTGTGAATCATGTTATATCACACTTCTACAGGGTGAGTAAAAATTCAAGAACATAACCCTGGTTTTGTCTTATTGCTAGACACCCTCATATACAGTAGAACAAATGGAACTTTAAGAACAAGAACACTCATTTAAAACAAATGAAAACATTTTAGTTTAATAATTGAATTAAGACACTCCAGGGGTAGAATTACCTTCATTAATCTAATCATAGAGGTATAAGATGTTTGACTTCACCCCATGGCTGTTAAGCCCTGGGGTTAGTATAAATGATGGAAACCAAATCCCTGGTCATGCCCTAATGCTTACATAACCAACCTATATGATATATTTGCAGTACATTGTTGTATATGGATAAGCAATATTCAAACATTCACTAATCAGATTGACACATACTTTACTGCTTGTATTAAAGATCAGATATTGTAGCTATACACCATGTCACTTTTTATTACTGTAAAAGTTTGAACTCTAACATGCCCTACTTGCAATAAGACACTCCAGCTGTTTATTCAGTGTGAAGGGAGATCAGCAAACACATTTCACAATAAGGGCCACTGTGTTCACTGCCCAGTGAATCCTGACCAAGAAGCACCACTGGATTCTAAACTGTGGCCTGCATACTTCTGAGGTCACATCATGCAAAAATCAGTTTTAAAGCAGACTATATACCGGGACCCATGAGTTCATCCACTGCACTGCATTGTGATTTACCATGACCATTAATTGACAAGACCAGCAGACACAATATCAGTTTTAAACATCTAATTACTGAAAACTTGAAGCATTTAGAAATATATTTTTTGTGTTAGCTCTACTGGCATCTGATCACTGACCTTGATTATTTTGACCTTGCTTAGTCACAGTATGGCAGGAGGATTTACAAGTTCTGGTACATAACATAGTTTCATTATTTTTTTGCACCCTGCTATTTAACAATCTGGCATTATGTGGGGTTGCCTAGTATACACTTAACCCTGAACTGTAACATGTCTTCTTCTGCAGTCTCCTCATTAGGAAACTTGAACCATTGTTTTAAACCAGCTTATATAATGTGACCTGTGAATACACCAACTGAACTGTGATTTAGCAAGACCATTGCTTACTTATGATTAACTGTTCATTTTGTAAGGGGCCCAGAGCTTTCTGGATTGTGCACTATAGAAATAAATATGCCTTGCCTTAAAAGCAATTAAATGTGATATTTTTGTAAGGGTAGCATTGCATGGTAAAACTATATTTTCAAATGTTATTGATATGTTAGGAAGAAGTTGCACAGGGAAGTCTGCACTGTGATCACCTGTGCCTTATGTAACATGAAGATAACCAGAGGTCTTCAGTCTTCAATGTATCAGTCTTGGCCATTTCACGATTTCACGATCACAACAACAACAGTTTCTTTTTTTTTTTAATTATTACATAAGGAGCTATTGATGTCTCCGGGGAAAACATTTGTAGTTGGACACAAATCTGCTTGTATTTCATAAAGTTTTACTTACTTTTATTTTGTTTTTGTTGACCAGGAAAGGAGGGCTAAGGAATTCTGCCTATTTTCAGCTTTGTCCCGGGTGGTGGGGTTAGTGGTGAGATACAGATGGAAACCAACTGAAATCCAACTAGATTCATTCGTTGATGCAGTTTTCAGTGAATGGGGGAAATTTGGTTACTCTTTTTGAGAAGTGCTATGGGATCTTTAACAGCCACCAGAACAGGCAGATGAGACCCTAATTTGACGTCTCATCCAAAAGATGGTGCCTCTGAATTGTACCACTCCTCTCACACTGTCAGTATTGGGATTTACACTAAGTTCCTGATGTGGGGCTAGAACCCACAGCCTTCTGATCTTCTGGCCTCAGAGGTGAGTGTGCAACCTGTTGAGCTACTGACACTTAGTTTCTGTATTTATCAGTCTTTAAGATATTTTTACCAAGGCACTTCTTCTCACAACAGGATATTTTTTCATGCAAATGACACAGCAAGTCTATAGTCCATCTTGTCTGCCTTTCTGTGGTTCTGGCAAAAAATGTGCTTTTCTTCAAAGTTCTTATCCCCTTTTCCCATGAAGACATCTAAACTGCGTGCTTCTTATACCTCCCATTTAAAACCATTCCAAGAATGTGCTGCCCTCTCAACAAAGAAATGCTTACTTACATTCTTTCTAAATTAGACTTGCTCCTCTAAGTTTGAGCATGCCCTTGTTCTGCTGCCCTGTACCAATACAAATAGCCTGTCTGATCCTTTTTTTTTGTCTTTATGCCTCGCTTCTTTGAATACATCCATCATATCCCTTTCCCCTCTTAGTCTCATTTTCCAGTGAGTAGAATATTGCTGGCTTAGCTAATACTCACCTGCTCACTGAGTACACAGGTAAATAACTCATGGAGAAACCTGAGGTCCATTGAAATAAGCCCCAAAGACTTGTTTTCAGAGTTGGTGCTATGACCTGATGAAGGAGCCGGTGTATAACAGTTGGAACCAAAGCAAACAGAAACAATTGTTTTCCTAATGGGGCCACCAGTACTTCATAGTTGTGAATAAACACTATCATAAAATAACAAACGAGACACACACTCTGGAATTATGAGACAGTGACCCAGCTGTACCAACAGTGTTGATTTTTAATTGTGGTGATAATATCTTTAAATGGAAGCTTTAAGTACTGTGATCAGTTGCTGGGCACCGCCCCTGATGAAGCAAGTCTCCATGTCCTGTTTTGGGTGGTCTGTTAGCTATATAGCATGTTTCAAATAAACCACTATCCCATTCACAATTTCAGAGTGTGTGCCTTCTTTGTTGGTTTTTCACAGTGCTTACACTGTGAGTGTGCAATTTTCCATTTTTTTCAGTTCCAGCTGTGACACGTTGTTTTCTTCAAAGTCACTAACAGCATCACCCACCAAGTAAGAAGTACAAGTAAGCCTCTGTTATAATAATTTATTAGACTTTTTATATATTTTCTTGTATAATTCCAAAAGAAAAAAATGGGAAACCATTTTATGCTTTTATGCTCACATTCTACTCTTACTAGTTACTGCAGCAGTCCATGTTCAAACAGCAGGGGCCCAATACTCAAAAAAGCACAAAGCAGTACACAAATATTTATGCTGCACATCGAGCTTGCCCGGGTGTCCAAAGATGCTATATTCAGTGAAATAGCACACCAGCACTATTCGATTGAATATAGGGCCATTTTGAACAGTGCTAAGCTATTTAGTGCTGGGCAGACATGGTTTCCGAAACAGGGCACCACAAATTTGTGATATTCAAATGAACCCATGCAAATGAGCTCATTGGGCATGCAAAGTGCTAAGAAGCCACTTGTATGCCCACTATGGGTGTCTTTACATCAGGAATGAGGCTGGATTGCACAGCATCATCCCCCCAATTGTCTAGTCCCATAGTGCTATCCCTGGTACTAGTGGTCCCCCCTCTCGCCTATCGCCGGCCTGATGGTTAATTATGAAACATCCTCTGGTGTCTAGTGGAGTAATCCCCTCCCCCCCACTGATCACCAGCCCAATGTTAATTATGAAACTTTCCCTGGTACCCAGTCATCTCCCCACTGCTGGCCCAATGATAAAAATCAAATTTCCTGGTGTCCACTCGCTTCCTCAATTATCCGCTGGCCTGATGTTAATTATGAAACTTTACCTGGTGTCTAGTGGCCCCTCCCCACCAATTGCTGGCCTGATGTTAGTTATGTAATGTGCCCTGGTGTCCAGTGGTCCCTCCCCTACCAGCACCTATGCCCAGTCTTGGCATAATGGTTCCCTGGTGTCCAGTGGTTCCCCCTATCCCAGTCCTCTGTATCATAGAGTAACACCATTCCCTGGTGTCTAGTGGACCCCTTCCCTATCCCCATCCCTTGTAAAACATAGTACAGTCAGTCCCTGGTGTCTAGCATTCCCCCACCCCAGAGATAGTTCCCCACCACCCTGTTCCCCAATCCCCCTGAGCTGGTGACTGGCACAGCCCTCCACTCTCTATCACAGCCAGCTGCTGACTGAGCTATCAATAAGCATGCACTATATACAGTACATGCTCATTGGCAGGTCAGTCAGCAGCCGGCCACGGTGGAGAGTGGAGGGTAGTGCCAGTCGTTGGCTCATGGTGGGGATGTAGGGGAGCAGGATGGTGGAGCACTACCTGCCAGGGTGGAGGGTTGGGGTCTGCTAGACACCAGGGACTAGCTGTACTGTGTTATACAGAGGATCGGGGATAAGGAGGGGGTGGTCCGCTAGATACCAGGGAATGGTGTTGCTCTATGATACAGGGGTTCATAATTGGGGGGATGACTGGACACCAGAGAATCATTATTTCAAGATCAGGCATGGGTGCAGGGGAAACCACTGAACACTAGGGAATCATTTTGTCAAGATCAGGCACTGGTGCTGGTAGCAGAAGGGACCACTGGATACCAGAGAAAGTTTCATAATAAACATCAGGTCTGTGATTGGCAGGGAAGGGACCACTAGACACCAAGGATATTTTATTCTTATCATTGGGCCAGCGGTCGATGTGGGGGGTACCACTAAACACCAGGGAAAGTTTCATAATTAACATCGGGCCAACAATTGGTGGGAAGGGGACCACTAGGCACCACAGAAATTTTATTTTTATCATTGGGCTGGTGATCAGCGGGGAGGGACCACTGGACACTAAGGACTACTGTGTTGGGGACTGGGGGGGCTGATGCACTTCCTCCACCAATCACTAGAGCTGTGTAGGAGTAAGTCATGTTTTGGGTCGGTGGTATCTGCGCCATGCAAGGGGGCTGAGCAAAACACCCTTATATGGCACACATACTCTGAATATTGGACTGCACCAATATTCAGGTCCTGCCCCTTCATTTGTATTGCATTCCCCTCTAAATAGTGCCTGGGTGCAAACCCTATTTACCCGTGCTAATCAGGCTTTTCCACATTGCACAGTCGCCCAAACCTCGATTTGCACGGATAAACTCGGATTTGCGCCCAGGCAAATGTTTGAATATCTGCCTCAGAAGTCTCCCAAATTGAAAAGCATTTTTAACCACACAAAAAATTCTCTTTCTTTTCAATTTTGGTGAAAACCAATAATTATAACAGATAAAGTCATTGTCAGTGTCACAATATTTTCACCCCCCACAATGTATACTATTTCACCCTTGTGTCATATGAAACACTTTCAGGGTGTAAAGAAATCTCATAACACGCTGACACCCATACATTATTCTGTACATATGAAATGAATGCTGAATTGTGTCTCAAAGCTATAATTTCCAAACCTTTCCCATATGTGTCTGTAGCTCTTTAAATATATGGTTTCTATCACTCACATGTAGCAGTAGTTGCCCTCAGCATCCATACCTCTTGTCTGTACATTACACACTGGCAGATGAAAAATAGAGCACGATGACTTTAATATGGGTAAAGCTGGAAAGTACTGTGGTCTAGTGGTCAGAACAGTGAAGTGTTAAACATGGGATCACCCGTCTGAATCCCATCACAACCATTGACTTACTGTGGGACTGTGAGCATGTCAACCTCCACATGCTTCTATTTGTATTTATTTTACCAGGATAATACTTCATTGAGCAAGTCTTATTTGCAAGAAAATGTCAAGAATGAGGCATGGCTAATTAGGCTGTGCAAGCATAAGAAACAATATAGGCAGTCAAATGCAGTGTTGTAAAAACTAATGCAATGAACGAAGGGCTAACACAAGGAGTACAGCATACCAACATAAAATTGCACTTCAGTAATCAGATGACATGTTCAGTTAAATTCTTCTACTAGTAAACTTTTTAAGTCTTTACAATTCTTAACAAAATTTCAAAATACAAATCAATATCCAGATAAAATGACGGCATTCATAACTTCAGCACACATACTGTACAAGAGATACAGCATAGCATGGAAATAAGTAGCAGCTAATACAAGAATCCATATGAACACGTGATCATAAAGAGATGGGACTGAATATCTTTGAGCTTTCTATTTCAACAGTAAAGAGCACGTATAAAAGAGCTTAATTGCAACTTGCTTGGTTGGAGACAATTTTTCTAGTTTTAAGGTCCCCAATAAAAAACAGCCTGATGAGATTTCTAACATAGTCATCATTGGTACATGCTTTTGTCACATCAAGGTTGGACTATTGTAATGCCCTGTACCTAGGGTTATCTGGAGGCAACCTCCGTAGGCTACAGCTGATACAGAATGCAGCAGCAAGATTACTGACGGGGGTGAAAAGATGCGAGCATATCACCCTGGCGCTCCACAAACTGCACTGGCTGCTAGTTCGGTGGAGAGTTGTCTTCAAGATAGGGCTTTTGACCTATAAGACCCTACACGGAAGGGGTCCAGTCTATCTACAAAAGCTCCTTGTGCCTTACCATCTGGCCCTGGCCCTCTGTTCTGCCAAGAGTGACCTTCTTGGGGTTCCCAGGGTTAGGTCGCGGCACTCAGATGACAGAGCATTCACGGTGGCTGCGCCTACCCTGTGGAACTCCTTGCTTGGCCATCTGAGGGAGGCCCCCTCAGTAGAAGCCTTTAAGAAGGGCATCAAATCATATTTATTTTTATAAGCCTTTAATTGAGTGAATGTTAAAGTGGTTAGCATGCTCAGTAGAGTGGATAAGTTTATGCTAAAAAGTCCAGCTGTATTTTATTGCTGTTTTAAACTTGTGTTTTGCATTTTTAAATGTTTTGTATTGTTCTTTTGTGCAGCACCCAGAGTCCAGTTGGAGATAGGTGCTATATAAATAAAATATTGAGTGACTGATTGATTGATTGAGAAGGATCTCAAGACATGTTTCTAGAGAACCTTGCTACAGTAATACAGCATTTAATAAATATATTTGTGTCCATCTAGAATATAGAGGGTACACAAATAGCACATGAAAAAGATTTTCCTCATGTCCCATATTTTAGCAATGGGGTAGGTAAGGATTGTCACCCTTTTTCTTTGCTGTATCTGAAAATTAGAAGACTGAAGTAGCGATTACATTTTTCAGTATAATGGCTGTCAATTAATTTGAAGGAATCAAAAGATATTAATTCCATTGAGAGGAAAATTGGTACAAATTTAGGCACCACAGAAAATGAGATGCTGCATCTCAGCTATACTACCATGGGTAAATAAATTGTTAAAATAATTATGTGATAATGCAGGCAATGGGCTGACTACAAATATCACATTTATTTTTATCTGTAGGTTTTGATGCCTGGAGGGAGGTCTGTGAAAATAAATGTGATATTTTCTGCCTGCCACTGGCACATATCACTTATACAATGGCAGCATCTCTCTAGCAAGGAAGTCTTAATTCTCAAATCCATGTGTTGGATTTAAAATAATCCAGTAAAGATCTGATTCTGGACTTGTTTCCATCAAAGTGGGTCAGTCCACCCTTACGGTGTACAATCCAAAGAACACAATCTAATGAATCTATTCAAATGAATGAATGAATGTATCATGTTCTGGAATCTGATGATGCTCTTGAAGTGGAAATATCCATTATGATACTACTGGCATGCATTTAAATTATGTCCACTCCTGTGGCATTATAAATAAATAGGGAATACATCAAAAGAGACATCTTAAACTATAAGTGCTATTTTGTGTAGAACACTGCTGAAATTATTTGTTTGCAGTGAGTGGCTAAGGGCAGCAAGGCCAAAAGTGCAAGGGAGAAATGACATCAATAATCCACATGAAGCAACCACATTTTAAACCATGTTACAGAATATCCAATGTATACCATTGGATTTGAATAGCATGGTTTCTAGTAAAATAACGTTAAATGGTACTGGTAAAATGGCACAATTTTTCAATGCTAGTGACTGTTGACAGGTAAAATAGCATGTTTCAGTCAGCAAATCTATTTTCCCATGGTATACTTAGGGAATATTCAATGAGGTAGCCCAAAATATGCTTGTTATTTGAAGTGAAGCAAAAATAACAATCATATTCTGAGCATGCGATATCACATTTATACAACTGGATTTTGAGGTTTACTTGATAATTTTATGCTTAGTTCATGTCAGGCTGTCTATATTTCTCTTAGCATATGCTGAGTCAAGGTGGTTGTTTAAACCACTGTAATCATCAGGTGCTTTTTTGTTGTATTTTTTGTTTTATTTTTTATTATAGGCTAGACTAATTTGCATAAGAAAACACTGAACAGCAATTCATGTAAACCTGCTAAGCTGTTAGAAGTTGAATGAAGCAGCACAGGTGTTCCATGTGTTACATGGCAAGTGGTAAAATAACTTAGCTACTGGTAAAATAACATGCATTCCAAATGTTATTTTACTTGTAAACATATTTTGAGCTAGACTAACACTTTATTTGCACTCCCATGGATACATGCATTTACACATTTATTGGACACTTTTCTCGCATTTTATAAATACAATGCTTCTTCCAAACAATATTTTTCTTGATACCACCCATTCCCCATTCTACAGCAACACTAATCTATACAGATGCCTCTGTGATCTGGCATACCACTGTTTTATCTCAGCATGACAAAAACAGGACATCCTTGTTCTGGCTTGACAGAACTTTTACAATCTGCTTGCTGTCTCTACTTGAATGCAGCAGATCCAGGAAGCTTTCCAATGGCTACATCTCTGAAATTTGTGTGGTTGAGACTTCAGTGAAGCCTCAACCACAACAATTTCAGAGAACATAGCCATCTGGCAACTGTCTGTCACCTTGCCCTTCAAATGCATATGCCATGGAGTATGTTACCTGTTCCTTTGTTCAAAAAAATATGTACAATGGTGAACTATTACATAGGTATATTTGGACAATACTTAAAGGATTCCTGTATTGCCTTAAAAATGGGAGATGTTTGCATGTCCACACACCAGGCACTTGGGTTAATATCCCAATACCGATACTGCAGTGCAGCATGAGGTGGGTGCTGCACTCCTGCGGTGCCGTCTTTCGGATGAGACTTTAAAACTGAGGTCCCATCTGCCTGTTCTGGTGGTAGTTCAGGTGGATGTTAAAGAGCCCATAGCACTTCTCGAAAAAAGTAGGGGAATTTTTTATTATAGTACATCAAGGAGAGATAGTGCTGAATCACACAAACCGATAGCAGACAAAAGGTAATAATAAAAACCCAAAATACAAAACAGTGTTAATTCACACAAAAAGGGGAAGAAAAATAACTCAAATCATAAAAAGAAAAGAGATAAGTATTACCTTCATACATGTTTTAACCACTACCAAATGCATCATTTATGCTTAATAAAGATATTAAAACCCTTCCACCAATGAAACACTTTTTGTGAAGAGTGACATGCAACATCAGAAACATAAAGTCTGGCCATTGCTTGAGAGACCAGAACATGAACAGCGTCATATGGCATCAACCTTTGGTGTAGAACCCATTGACACCTAATTTGCCACAATGATACTTCAAGCAACATAAAAAAAACAGTTAAGGTGTCTGGATGATACCGAGCTCCTAACTGAGCATATTGACCTAATATAAAAAAAATCAAATGACATAGTGTACAGCCACTGCATGTTCCAGGACCGTGCTAGGTGGGACCATAAAGGTTTAACATAAGAACAATTGAAAAGATAGTGCTCTGTGGTTTCCTCTAAATTAATACAGTCCATATAAGGACAATTACATTCCTCCAATACCATATGTTTAGCATTGCCCTGGACATTGGTCCTCCCATATACAGAGAGCCACAAGTGCTCCCACATGAGAGGGGGAATTCTAGGATTAAGTAGCTGTACCAGCACCAATTGATTATTTTGGGGAGAGCATTTCTTAAAAAGAGGTTCAGAAGGTGAAACCATAGCCATAACAGCATGGTAAAGTTGACGACCGGAACTCTGAATAATTAGCCATTTAGAAATACCCCATTTATACAATTTAGAAACTACAGGTCGAAAAAATTCAGGCACATGTAGATAGACTGACAGGCAAGGAGGGGTCACACCCCAAGCCATCAAATACTGAGATAATGTAAGTCGAGTCCAGTGGTTGTGGGGGTCCTGAGATGAGACGAACCCACTTTTCACCGTCTGGGAGATAAAGTATGGAAAAACATGATAGGTTTGAGCATCCCGAGACCACCCTTTTCTCTGGATGGATTGGTAAAACACCATTTTATGGGGGTCAATCTATTTCCTCAGAGAAGCTGGAAAAAAAAGGCTATATAATTTCATGTCCAGGTGCCCTGGGGGGGGATAGATCATAGCAACATAAAGTAAGATGGGAACAAGAAATTGTTTAATAAGCTGAACTCATTTTACTTTACACATTTTCCAGTGTTTCCCTCTAACAACTTTAGATTTAACTTTCTGCAACCCCACTTCCTAGTTTAATAATGGCAAATTTTGGGGCCCAAAGGTAATCCCCCAAATGTTTAGGGGGATCCGAAGAAAAAGGGATACCCTATACACACATGGGGAGAGGAGATCCATAACCAATAAACAGACCCCTGCTCTTAACAATATTCAATGTTGAATTGGAAAGTAAATAATGTTCTAAAATCTCCCATAGAACATAAGACAAATGGGATGTATCTGTAAAAAAGAGACAGACATCATCCGAGTAAGCCTGGACCCACAATTCTCTCACAGATCCAGGTACAGTGGTGCCCAACCAAGAGGGAGAGAGAGAGACAATTTTCTAAGCAGGGGATCCAAAGTAAATATATATAAAAGAAGGCTAAGGAACACCCTTGATGAACTCTGGTAGGGACAGAAAACCCATCGACGATTTGACACTTAACAACTGGGTGAACAATAGTAGAGGAATATAACAATTGAATCTGTTGGATTAGAGAATCCGGGATCACATAAGCTCTAAGAGCTGCAAACAAAAAGGGAGGATGCACTCGATCAAAGGCTTTTTCCTGATTGATGGAAGCCAGGCAGCCAGTAATACCATTAAGAGACAAAAATTCAATTAGATCCCTTATAACCATAAGGGCCTGATGAATTTTTCGGGTGGGTAAACCACAAAACTGATAGGGGAGAAATAACCTGAGTAGCATAACGTTTCAACCGATTATTAAGTATTTGGGCTAAAATCTTATAAGCCAAGTTTAAAATGGTAATTGGTCTCCAATTATGGAGAAGAGATTTGTTACCAGATTTAAATAAAAATATCAATAACCCTTTCAAAACGGCAGCGTGCATTTTCTGGGATGTAAAAAAATAATCAAAGACCAATTCCAGACATAAAGAGAGAGTTCAGAGGAGAAAGCTTTATAAAATTCAAAAGGCAGGCCATCTATGCCAGGAGAAACACCATTTTTCTGAGTCCCAATAATCTGTTCAATTTCATCAGGCCCAATCTGATCTTGATTAGCAGGGATATCAGCAGAAATAAGTGGGATTTCGATTGCATCCAAATATAATTGGATGGATTCATCCGAAGGTAAAATTAGAGGACTATGGGTGTGGAAAAAGGATACTATAGTCTCATATAGTCTCTGTGGTCAAGTGGACCATCTGCCCTTGTTGGTTCACCAAGGAGTCCATCAAGACCATATGCCTCATGGTTTTACAGGCAGCAAAGGGATCACCGATTGGGGATTTTTGAGTTCCTGACTGTAGCATAGCCTGCATAGACTGCATCCTGTCGTATTGATAGAGCTGCATTTCTTTTTTTAAATTATGAATTTGGGAAGAATAATCCAATGTTGTAGTGTTAGCCAACTTGAACAATTTAAACAATTGCTGATGTAAAGAAAGATATTTAAAAAATTTAGTATTCACTGTTTTTTTATCAAACTGCTGGAACCAGGATTTGAAGTCGGCTTTAGAATCCATCCACCATTCCCCAAGATCGGAGTAGAGGAAACTGACAGAGCAACAAGCAGCAATCAACCCAAGGATCCCTGCCAAACCATTGTAGATCTCTCAACACCAAAGTGTTAAGCCTCCATCGGTTTGATCAGGCAGAAACCTCTGGGATACAGCCTAAAACAATGGACAAAATTAAATAGTCAGAATACTCAGTAGGCTGGGTATAAAAGGAGAAGTGTGGCAAAGCATTAGATACAAACATGTGGTCTATAGTGGTGTAATATTTATGCCTCATGTAAGTGAAACTAAGCCCAGATTCACAAAAAGTATTACAGTCAATCAATTCAGCTGAGTCGACAACTTGTTAAAGAGTGTTGGAATCACAGTACACTTTTTTTGCCGAAGGTCCCCTGCCTTTCTTATAAGGGCAATTAAAATCCCCAAAGGAAAAAATAGTATGTGAAGTAACCAAGTATGGTTGTATTGCATGGAGGAGAGATACTCTCTCCGCCTTCAACTGTGGGCCATATATGTTAATTGGATGACAATACATGTCATTCCACACTCCATCCAAAATCAAACTCCTTCCAGGACATAAATCAATAAGTTTAGTCAGAGAAAAATGATACCAATTGAACAAAACTCCCACCCCATCGGCACTGTCCAGCCCAAAGAACCAGTAGGAAGGGCGCCACACCCACTCCCCCTGGAAAGATCTAAGCTGGTCACCAGAGAACATCCACATTTCCTGTAGTAAGTAGATATCAAACTCAGAGTCATGGATGAATTCAAAAACTGCCTGATGCTTTAAGGGGTTTAATAAACTATGAATAGTCACTGATCCCATCTTCAACGGGATAGCAACTTTAAGCTATATTTTTCCACTTTTTCTTCTTTTTATCTGTGTAACCAACCAACTCAGGGGTTAAAGGGGCGTAAAGGGCAGCAGGAGGCTGAGCAGCCAACTCTAGCTGGTCCTTGTCAGAGACTCCATCTTCAGAGGCCAAAACCTCAAAGAGGTCAATAGATTCAATGGAACCCTGAGGCGAAGCAGGTCTGGACTTCAGATTCCTAGAAGAACGTCTAGGAAGTGGTGCCAAGACCTCATCAGAAAGTACCAAGGGATCAGAGTCCTTATAACAGACTGGAACAAGAGGAACAACTCCAGAGGCCTTTACTCCAGGAGGTAGAACAGTTACAGCCAAGGGAAATTCCACAAGGGGAGGGGAAGGCACAGACACCTGGGGAAGGGTGACAGAAGGGGAGGGAATAGGAACCTGAGGGGGAAGAGGGTCAGACCCTGAACCGGGCACAAAATCCTGCACATGCTGGATTAACAGGTCTGGACTCATACATGAGGCCTTGTTCTTAGCTGCCCAAGGGCATTCACCAAAAACGTGACCAATCTCATCACACAAATCACATTTTGTATGGGAGGTGCACTGTAACACAATGTGACCTATGTCACCACAATTATCACAGCACAGTTTATCCAGGGACTGGAGATGTGAGTCCTGGAACCGCACTTGTTGCACGCCCGGGGCTGCCCAGCATAGAAGTACACACCCCCGGTCCCTGCCCAACATAAAGGAATTGGGAACATGAGTGATCCCTGAATCTGACTGCCAAAGTTTGACCTTGTATTTCCAACCTCCAGTCCAGAATAGTTCAGAGTCCAGTATTGCCTCAGGGTCACTTAAGACTTTGCATTTCTGGGAGAGCCAATAGGTAATATCATCCATGTGGACCCCCTCATTCCTAAACATGATGGTAATGAATTTAATTAATGGTTTAGTAAGGGGATAACCAAAAAGGGGGGTCCAAATGGGTGAGAACTTCACCTAATTGTACCTCTCCCAAAAGAGGTCCAGAGCATAATGGGTGCAAAAACTGATGTCATAATTATCCTCCCCACTGATGTTGATGAAGGTGAAAACCTCACATGGAGAGTAATGAAGGGGAGTCCTTCAGCAAACACTTTCCCACAAAATGCCTATCTGGTCGATGCTTAAGACCCCCTTTATAGTGGGTCCGTATCACATTCCTTTGAGGGGGGAGAGCTTCTTTCTTTATTTTAGTAAACAAGTCAAATAAGAGAGGTTTCTGAGGTTGGGGGGAGATCCTGGGGAGAATCATACTGGAAAACAGCACTGCCCCTGTATGCATCTGAAATTGTAGGTAAAACAGTTGAAGTAGGAGCCCCCTTGACAGGGGGCAGAGGGCAAGAAGCCTCCCCAGTACTAGTAGAATTAACATCTGACGGTAAATCTGCAATAAGCAGGGAGTCAGGAAGTGTTTTGGAAAGTCCCACTGGACACCATGCAGGAGAATCCTATGAAAAAGTCCATTTCGGGTCCCACTCTGGATCAGGGAGCCAGGCACCATCAGGGGAAAGCTTCCAACCGGCTTCACTGAGAGCCTTTTGTGGGGACCAGGGTTCAATCAGGGAGAGTTTCCCCTTATCTAGTGCAAAGGCAGATTGTAGCACCGCAGCAGTGGTTTTCCCAACTGTAGGGTCGGCAGAAGTCGAGACAGACAAAATTTCACTGTTATCAGGGTCAAGGGTCAAAGAAATATGTCTCTTAGCTAGGGTCACGGCAGTCCTGCACCCCCTCACATCATCTTTGGTCCCAGAAGCAAAGCCTCCCTCTTTAGAGCTGAAGGAAAAAACTGTCACACCCTCCTGAACACAGGTAGAGCGCTGATAAATCACTGGAGCAGGGATGGGAGAGGAAGGCACCCCTGTCGGGCTGCCAGCAGAAATACACTTCAGGACAAACCCCATGTCCATGGACAAAGGTTCCTGAACAGGGGGAGATGTAAAAAACAAACCACTGTCAAATTGGACAGGCAGGCACCGACGGTTCTTCTCTTCAGGCCCAGATGTCAACGCATTTGGAGACAATGCAGCCATAGGAGTGCAGGCAGTCGGCTGTAGGCACCCGCCCAGTGTAGCGGTTAAAATGCCAACCAAACATACAACGGAATCGGGAGCAACAGTAGGTGATGTAGTTAAAGTTTGAGAGGGTGACTCACCAGGCCCCGCCTGGGCCAGTGCCTTCGATGTAGCTGCATCACGGACGCTGTCACCCGGCCCTGTCAAGGGAGTGACTTTTGGCACTCCAGCTTGCAGCCTAGTAAGTTTATCCTGCAGGTCCCATTCCATTTCCTGATGACAAATTTTTTTCCAATGCAATCAGTTGAATCAATGAAGTTTAAGCCTTGGTCTGGGGGAGAACACGCTGATCAGAACCAGTCCCGGACATATCACCAGAATGGCTTAAATCCTCACTTGAATGATATACTTCTGGAGTTTCAGCTCCAGTCTTCTGAACATCCATAATTAGTGTTAAGTCGCGCTGGGCCTCTTGAGGTACAGAGGTAGGAGAGGAGGCTTGCTCCCCCACCCCAGAGATGTCCATCTCCTCAGGAGAATCGCTGGAAGTGACCATCTCTCTGGCCAGAGGTTCCCTCTGCAGGTCGAGTAGGACAATTTCCTTGGTGCCCTGGTCAAGTTTCCCCCATTCACTAAAAACACCACCAACAGCTTAATCTGGTTCAAGATCATTTGGCTTTCATCTGTATCCCCTCCCCGGGTTGTGCCTGAAAATAGGCCAGAATTTGACTAGTGCACTTACCCAGTCAACAATAAATAAATAAATATGTGCTAAGAAGCCAATAGCTGGACACAGAAGGCATGTGTAATCACTTCCATCTTACCTTTCTTTGGGCTGGTTTTGGTTCTGAATATCTTGGAAATTATAAAATGGAACACAATACTGCAAATGAAATATCAACATACAGCACTGCAATCATCCTCTCAGTTTATAAAACAGGCATCAAAACTTAGTTATTCTAAGTAAAGCTGTCAGCAAGAAGAACCAGTGGAAGGCTTACCATAGGACACAGAGGCTATAATTAACAGGGTGGGAGGCACTCACATAGGGGTGGGGTTAGATGCTGGAGGAAGTGGTGGTTGCCAGGCCCCACTATGTGAAGAAATTATTGCAAATGGAATCACATACTGAATTAAACCCAAGGATCCTCCCAAATCCCAGAACTGAGAAAGGCGGTAGCGCAGTGGAAAAGTAATTCACTAAAAATACCACCAACAGCTTAATCTGGTTCAAAGTCAGTTGGCATTCATCTGTATCCCCCTCCCCAGGTCGTGCCTGAAAAAAGGCAGGATTTGTCTAGTGCACTTACCCGGTTAACAAAAACTAAAAAAAAAAAAAAAAGTAATCCACATGTAGCTATCTGCTTCCAGGAGAGAGCAGTGTTAGACAACCAGTTCTTAGCTATCAACTTCTTAGATGAAACCAAATAGACTTTGTAAATATATTCTTATGTTTCTTGTCAGCGATTCAGTGTAGAAAATGTGAAACAGCAAGAACTGTATGGAGAGTAATAATAGAATCTTTATAATGCGCGATGAAGCCTGTTGCAGATTCTAAATAGCCTGACACAGTTTAAGATCTGGGAAGTACAACTCTGTGTACCTTCAAGTTCAATATTTTCTTATTTCTTCAATACAGCTGCATGAGTGAAAAGTTGCAGGACGCCTACAGTACTGCCTTGTGACAGGTTCCCCTCATTATCTAGTCATGTCAATCAGTATCTTGTGTGATGAACCATCAAAACTAGTTAAGGCCATCACTTTGCCCATGCCTATCTTTTTGCAATTTGCCAAGGCGTGTGGAGGCACACACATGCACGGCACTGTTTCTATACAATGACATCTGCAAACTCTTTTAACAGCTCTGCAGACTATGTGTACTTAAAGCAACAAGAAGCAATGACATCAAGCATTACATCTAGTTGTGACTGAAGATACTGTGGCAGTAGTTATCAGCATATCTTTAGTCATAAAGGAACCTGCCACTGGACACCACTTTAGTGATATCTCCATTCATTTCATTGGGATTTCCAGTGATCTATCTAGATAAATAGTGTTAAAAATCACTGGCTGTAACCTGTAACTGTACTAAGATGCAAATCTGTACCAAACTACTTAACATCAGTGACTAGGACTGCAATTACTTTGTGAAGCTGGTGCGTTATAAGCTTTTCTATTAATGTCCATATGAAGCATCAAGCTGACTTCATTAACACTTTCAGGAGCTCACTAGCATCAATACACTGACTGTATTCAGCATGGACTTTTAGCCAGTTTTTGAATCCATATAATTTTAGTGAACAAGTTACATAACAGCAGTATTGTTCTATCAGAACTATGTGGTCTCAGATCCATAGATCTTTCTGTGACTTGTTTGAGCTTTACACAATGAATCTTGTGTGAAAGAAACTTGCACAGGATAAGGTGACATTCCAGGTTTCCTAATATATGATTAGTTACATGCTCAGGATATGTCTGGTAGGATATTCAGTATTTGTACTTAATGTGTTTGGAAACTAATAATGACATTTCTTCTGTTTTTTTTTTTTTTACAGAAGATGTTAAGTTAAAGAAGCTGTTTAATCATGTATGTTAAATGTATGTACTGGATTTTAATAACCCCGCCAAAGATTACTTTCCAGTAAGCAGGCCTCTATTAAACTTGGTGCTTTATTATGTGAAATATGTCAGAAACAAATAAATCAAAACACTTTTTTTGTAAACAGTATTTAAAATGATACAACTGTACTGTGTCATACATCCTTTTATTGCTATATATATAATTTGCACTTTTATGCATATAACTCACATTGCGTATTTTGTGTTACGAACTGCTATATTACCTAACATTCCTAACTTTTTTCACTGCAAGTCAAAGCAAAAAAATAACATGCCGAACAACAAATCTATAGATGAGTTATCACGTTCAGCATTGTAAGTATAATGTAATCTGTTAATCTGCCTTTCAGTGTTTCTGTCAAATCACCTTTGTTTACTTATGTATAGTCAAGGCCCCTGGAATTCTGCGGTTCTGCGGTTGCAGAATTTGCCGCAGAATTTGCATCATGCCACAGAATATATATAGTGCCACAGAATTCATTGTTTTTGGTGAATTTTTATATAAATATACTGTTTTTCCATAGTGCCAGGCTTTCTTTCCCACCTCGTTTATCCTGAAGCCCCTCCTCTCTGCTCAGCATATGATGTCACCGATGACATCACATCATATTTAGCCAATGACAGGACTGCATTCTGCCAGAGAAATGAATAAATCATGCCGCAGAAATCAGAAAATGCTGCCGCAGAAGTCAAGGAGCCCTGCCGCAGAAATCAGAAAATTCTGCCGCAGAACACCAGGGGCCCTGTGTATAGTATGTTAATACTGCTGCAGAGACCAGTTTTACAGTCGTATGAAGAGTGGTCTCAAGCGCGTTCTTTAGGTATGAGAACTACAAACCGAAAGTGATTTTTTTAGATTTCCAAATTATTGTACAGTAAGAGTGGTCTCTGTGTGGTAATAGTAATATATTATTGATAAAGCTTGATCAATAATGTATTAGACATTTAAAACAAAACTCACCTGAATGAGTCTGTTTACAAAGCACCTGTGTGTGCAACACCCTTTACAGAGTGAGTGTCTTGTATGCAAGGGAAAGGAGCACTTTGATTGGTCGTAAGCACTCCTTTGATCAACAAAACCATATATCTGTACATGTAACCTTTTTATAACTCCTGAACATTTGATACGTCTTTTTGTATGTTGCAATATTTATATGCTCTCATTTACAATAAAAAGAGTTAACATGCAACCTATGGAGTGTGTTTAGCATTTCTCTCTGCTGGGTTGTAACTTGATGTTTTTGTGAGGCTTGTTAATGGTGGCCAGTGAAAAGACTAAATAGCAATTTGTATCAATTCGATTATCAGTTGATGTGGCACCATGACATTACCATGTCCATTAAACCAGAATGCATACCGCTGTGATAGAACCAGTACAAAGTGTGTGTGAATCACCCTGTAAATTCAACTTATAAATTAAATCTAGGTTATTTTCAAAATAAGTGTTCAATGTATTTAGCATTGGTTTTGGTTCTGTTGAACTAGTGGTATCTACTGAGACCGGTCCTCATTAATATCTTTATTAGTGACATTGCAGAGGGGGTAGAAGGGAAGGTATGCCTTTTTTGTAGATGACACAAATATATGCAATAGGCAAGGCCCCTGGAATTCTGCGGTTCTGCGGTTGCGGAATTTGCCGCAGAATGTGCATCATGCCGCAGAATATATATAGTGCCGCAGAATTCATTGTTTTTGGTGAATTTTCATATAAATATACTGTTTTCCATAGTGCCAGGCTTTCTTTCCCACCTCGTTTATCCTGAAGCCCCTCCTCTCTGCTCAGCATATGATGTCACCGATGACATCACATCATATTTAGCCAATGACAGGACTGCATTCTGCCAGAGAAATGAATAAATCATGCCGCAGAAATCAGAAAATGCTGCCGCAGAAGTCAAGGAGCCCTGCCGCAGAAATCAGAAAATTCTGCCGCAGAACACCAGGGGCCCTGGCAATAGGGTAGACACTCCAGGTGGGGGTGGAAATAATTAATAGGGATATGAGAAAGCTTGAGGAGTGGTCAAGGGTGTGGCAACTAAGTTTCAATGTGAAGAAGTGCAAATTCATGAGCTTGGGGCACAGAAACAAAGGTGGAGTACAAGATGGGGGGGAGTGGTCCTGACGACCACCAAACAGAAAAGAGACCTGGGGGTAATCATATCTGATGACCTAAAGGTGGCCAAACAGTGTGACAAAGCAGTGGGCAGAGCCAGTGGGATGCAAGGATACCTAGGGAAAGGTATCACCAGCAGAAGGAGAAAGGTGGTGATGCCACTGTATAGGTCACTGGTGAGACCATATTTGGAGTACTGTGTCCAGTTCTGGAGACCACATCTCCAGAGAGACATAGACAGAGTAGAGGTGGTCCAGAGGAGGGCAACTAAAATGGTGCAAGGTCTGCACCAGAAACTCTATGAGGAGAAACTAAAGGACATCAATATGTACACTCTGTAGGAAAGGATGGGGGGGGATATGACAGAGACTTTCATATACCTTATGGGTATAATTAAGGTACAAGAAGGAAGCATTTTTCAGAAAAAAAGATGCTCAAGAGCAAGGGGGCATGTTATGAAGTTGGAGGGGAGTAGGCTCAGGAGAAACGAGAAGAGGTACTTCTTCACAGAAATCACAGAAGGAGTGGTGAATGTCTGAAATAGCCTCCCAGTGAAGGTGGTGGTGGAAAAAAACTGTAACGGGATTCAAGAATGCATAGGATAGGCACAAGGTAACCTTAGTGGTTACGGAACAGAGGGCTAAGATAAAGATCAAGTAGGGCCTGCAGTATTACAATAGGTAGGGAAAATAGGCAGACTAGGTGAACCAAGAAGTCCTTATCTGCTGTCAAATTCTATTTCTATCTACAGTTGTAGACCAAAAGATAGGGGCTATCAGCAAGCCCCAGCGAACCACCTGGGACAGAATAGGTTATTACTGAATTGACCCTCAGTGCCTCCAAGAAGCCATATCTAGGCTGCGCTTACAAGCCTTCCAAAGAGGGTTTGGCTGGCCTTTCTCAAATTGTCAGTGATGTCAGCAATCTACCCCATACCAGGGAGCTCATCATGGTTGGAGACTTTAACTTAAACTGGCTTGGCTACCAACAGTCCGAGTATGCTGATCTAGCAGCAGAGTCTGTCCCAGATCATCTCCTCCTACACATGGCACAATAACAGGTCAGCCAATCCTACTCTCCTGGATTGGATTCTCATCAATCGGGAAGATAGAATTTTACCAGCTGGAGTCTTAGCTGACTCAATCAGTGATTACTCTCCCACCTTTTGTACCTGGATATGCAGGAGGCACTGTCCCCCACCAAAGATAATTTCATTCAGGGACTTCTTCAAGATAGACACTGACAGGCTCAGGGATGATATAATGGCAATTGACCGGGCTACCTTCTACTCCTTAACAGATGTTGACTCTGCACTAGGCTTCCTCACTACTGCCTTGTCCACTGTACAAGACAGGCACTTTCCCTCACCACTCACAGAGTTAGGGATGGTAACTCTAGATGGCTCTCCAAGGAACTACTCAATAAAATGAAGCAGAGGGACGTAGTGTGGGCCCTATTCAAATCGGCTTCCTCCCTCAGAGCCAGGAACAACTACAGCAGACTCCACAACTTATGCAAACAGGAGTCCAAGCTCTTCAAGATATCTTTCCTTAAAGGCCAGCAGACCCGCAGCCTGGGTGATCCCCAGAAGTTCTGATCCTCAATTAATTCCTTAACAAAACCCAAAGCTAAGCAGAATACCATCAACCTCCTCACAGACACTGGTCTCCTAACTGAGCCCATTCATATCACGGAAGCCTTAAACCTAAAATTCTCAAACCTGCAGGCCTACATGCACAAGCTCCACCTAAGGGCCCTTCCCCCACCCGTTACCACTGATCTCACAGCACTGAGCTGGCTACCATTCTATTTCAAAGCCACCACCCCTATACTAAGATTCATACTAAAGTCACAGGAGCAAGAGAAAGGCTTTAGGCCCATATGTGCTCCTGTAACTATCTAATAGTAAGCTAGAGTATTATCCTTTAATAGGTAATTATCAAGTCTATTTTTAAATTGTGCTTTGTTCTTACTGCACACAATATCATCTGGCTGAGCAGTCCATGGGTTAATTATGCATTGTGTAAAAAATGCCTTACATTTCTCAGTTTTAAACTTTGTGTGTTTTAATAGCAATTTGTGTCACCTAGTACCTTTGTTATGATCCTTAGCACTTAGGTTCAATTCACCCAACAATTCAGAATCCTGTAATAAATTATAACTTAATATCATGTCCCCCCAATCATTTTCTTATTGAGTGGCATTAAATTTAGCTTTATCAGCCTATCTTCACATCCCAAGTTCCTGCATTCATAGATTATTTTAGTAGATTGCCTCTGTACCCTCTCGATGTTGTCCATATTAGTCCCCTTTATAAGTCCCCATAGCAGGTTTCCATAATCCAGATGAGGTCTGATATACGCTGCATACAGAGGCATGATAACTTTAGCCTCTCTACTGTATTTTTAAAATTTATCTTAATGGTCCATAGGACTCTTTTTGCTTTGGCTAACTGTGTCCCACAATGTGTTTCAAACATTAGTTTATTAGATATGATAATTCCCAGATCTTTTTCCTCGCTGCTAGTTTTGAGGGAAATGTTTTTCATAGACTATGTAGTATTTGTGTTGTGATTTCCAAAAACTACACTACATTTTTCCTGGTTAAAAATCATACCAGCTAAATCATCCCTATCAATTAGTTTATCTAGAGCAACTTGTATTTTTTGACTGTCAGTTCTATCTGATACCACACTGGCCAGTTTAATATCATCTGTGTATTTGCTTATCCATATGTCTGTATCATGTCCTAATTTGGATATGTATACAGTAGCTGGAATAGTAAAGGGCCCAGCACTAAGGCCTGTGGCACACCACGCATTACAGGGATAGTTGCTGAACAAAACCTATTGATGCTAACTTTTTGTGTTCTCCCTTCTAGCCAATTCCGAATCCAATTTACCAGTCTTCCATCTAATTCCAGATTAATTAATGTTTGGATTATTTGATTATGGAGGACTTTATCGAAGGCTTTGCTCATATCTAAGTATTTACAATCTACTAGATGTCCCTGATCTAAGGCTGTTGATATATTTTCATAGGAGCATAGCTGATTTGTTATACACAATCTTCCAGGCATAAAGCCATGTTGTATGGGATCTGTTTACTATCCCTTAAATATTTATAAATGTCTTCTTTAATTAAGGATTCCAATATCTATCCAGGAACTGACGTCAGACTGATAGGCCTGTTATTTATACAATCTAGTTTACTACACTTTTTGTGAACCAGTATTACTGTGGCAGTTAGCCAAACAGTTGGACCTATTTGTTCTGAGAGGGATTTTTTAAACAGTATGGTTAGGGGTGTGGCGATGCGTGGTGATAATATTTTGAGCATTGCAGATGAGATATTATCTGGACCTGCTGATGTGGTATTTTTTAATGCTTTTATTTTATCAATGATTCTGTTGGGATTAATCTTAATATCTAATTTTAGCCCCACCAGAGTATTTTTTTCTAAATTAGATTTTTCAGTGAATTCTGATCCAAAGTGTGCATTAAATATATTGGCAATATCTGACGGTTCGTTAATGTTTTGATTATTATGTGTTAATGATCTTATTCCAGTGTTATTACCCCTCAAAGAGTTGACATAGCTGTATAATTGTTTAATGTTGTCCTTTGTTGCTGCATTAGCTACTCTTTGTTCCATTTTTTTTACTTTTACTAATCATTTTTTTTACATGTCTTCTGACAAGTTTTGTATTTTAACCATAATTCATGCGAGTTGGTCTTATTGTATTTATTAGATAAGTTTCTTTTTTTTTTTTTTTGGAGCATTTTCTTTATTTTTGTGTTGGACAGTTTTTGAGCATTTTCTTTATTTTTTGTGTTAGCCTACAGAAGTCTACCACCTTGTCAAGGCTCTCTCCATCTCTGGCAGTGCTGGGTGTGATGGCCTCTGTCACTGATTTCTTATATTTTCTGCTGCCTTTACTGCACAGCCCCTGGCCTTCCTGTTTAACATGTCCTTGGCTGCCTCCTCCTTCCCCCAACTCTGGAAACAGGCCAGTATAGTTCCCATATTTAAATTAGGAGACCACAAGCTCATGGACAACTACAGACCATCTCCATTCTTTTGCACCTTAGCAAAGTCCTGCAAAAAATTGTGTTCCTCCAAATGTCAGACCATATCAGTAAGCACAGATTGTTCCCCCCCAGCCTGTTGCAACATTTGATCCTGCACTGACTGTCAGCTTTTTCTCCCTCCTACACCAAAAGAACTGTGCCAGTCTGCCTTCTACCAGCAGCCTAGAAACACCTACTGTCCATCACAAAGAACTCTTCTCCCACTCCACTCACTAGCCAGGGGTCCCCAGTCCCAGTGAGTGTACCGGGGAACAGGACTGTGGGGATGAGCATGCAGGGAGTGACATCATTGACTGAGAGGGGCGGCAAGGTTTAAAATGCTGCGCAGTCCACACTACTCTAGCCTGTTGCAACATTTGATTCTGTACAAACTGTCAGCTTTTTCTCTCCCCTGCACCAAAAGAACTGTGCCAGTCTGCCTTCTACCTGCAGCCCAGAAACACCTTCTGTCCACCACAAGGAACTCTTCTCTTGCTACACTCGCTAGCCTGGGGGCCCCAGTCCCAATGAGTGCACCGGGGAATGGGACTGTGGGGTGGAGCATACAGGGAGTGACATCATTGACTGGGCGGGGTGGCAAGGTTTTAAAAATGCCACGCAGTCCACAGTGCGAGCACTGTGGCACAAGTGTCAGTAGTCTGAGTGCCATTCC
Source organism: Neoceratodus forsteri (assembly GCA_016271365.2). Taxonomy (NCBI): domain Eukaryota; kingdom Metazoa; phylum Chordata; order Ceratodontiformes; family Ceratodontidae; genus Neoceratodus; species Neoceratodus forsteri. The sequence continues at coordinate 122,648,435 of JADMNL010000023.1, read as the reverse complement.
ATAAAGAAATCTTAAATTTAATAATGGTCTTAACCCTAAGGCTAAATGCTTTATTTTTAGTATCACTTTTAGAAGTCAATGGTGCTATTGGACCTCTTAAATTTATACAAGATAACAGCCTGTTTTATTTAGGAGTTTCTCTTAATTAGATTTTGTATTTTTAAATAACCTAAATATGTGGGTAAAGCACTTTGAGATGTATTGTATATTATGACCCTTACTTGCCTTGATTATGGGATCTTTATGAAATGGGCATCATAAAATAGGAGTTGTGATTGGCTAGTAGGGATGTGATATTCATTCTGATGCACAGGAAAAAGGACCAGCAGTACCCTGTGGGCATTGATCTAGGTGATGCTGCCCACTCAGAACCTTAAGAAAACAAAACTCAGCCATCTTGTTTATGCCAGAAGTGGTACCAGCCTAACTGTTAAAAAAATAAAGTAAGTACCTCTGACCTCCTGTTCACTTCACCTCAATCTTTCAAAAATGTCTGTGTTTTAATGTCTCCTCGTGAATGTATAATGTATGAAACAAAAAAAAACTGAACAGCCGCGATCTTTCTCTCCCAGCCCACCCGCTCGCTCTGAAAAAACTGAACAGCTGCAATCTTTCTCTCCCAGCTCACCCGCTCGCTCTTAAATGTTTCTGTTTTAATTCCAACTGCCTATCTCCTCATGGGTTCAGCATGTAATAAGCTGGGGAAAGATAAACGAACAGCCGCAATCTCTGAGAATGCACTTCTTGCAAAAAAAAAATTAACGAACAGACGCGATGTCTCCCAGCCTGCCCGCTCATTCCGAATCCGAATCCACTTGTTTGCGAGGTCCCAGCCCACCCACTGGTTCAAAATAAACTTATTCGAAACAGAAACAGAATTAAAAAAAATAAATAAAAAAAATGTTCATCTTAGTTGTCTCCACAAAGCATTGTGTGTTTGTGTGTGTGTGTGTGGGGGGTGAATACTGCCATGACAACCAGAGCTAAACTACTGAATCCTTTGTAGGACAAAATTCCTTCAGTCAAAAAAATACACAACACATTTAGGCGGAGGAACTATTTTATTAAACTGACACAAACACACATGTTTTTCCTACTTGAAATTGGGAGTTTTACTACCAAATGCAGTTGCACTACAGATGTCTATTTCATAAGTACTAATAAACCACTCCAGGTGTGCTAGACACTTCTTTAATACATGGCTAGGAGGCTGGACGCACTCGGCCACCTCACTACGCCTCCTAGCCGTGTGTTAAAGTGTCTAACGCACACCCTGTCATGGCTTATTGCTTACTTAACTTACTATTTAGTGGTGACAATCATAGGATGCAGTGTGACCAGAGTTCTCCACAAATGGAATTCCTGTACTCAAATTTATTGTTAAACTCTACTAAATCCTTGTCTTCTAATGTTAAAGCCCTAGGTGTTTTAAAGAAACAAGTTATTATCAGTTTGAGAAATTACCTTGTTCCTGTAAGGCAGCATTTATTGTTGTTTTTGCCCCTTTTTTCTGTCTTTTTTGTTTTTGGGGCTTTCAGGTGATGTAGAACTCAATTTCGGTCCTCTCAATAATGTTTTCTTGTTCACAGAATGGCAGAAATTTTACAGGGCTGTGCTTCATGCATTTAAATGTTCGAAGTATAAAACCTAAATTTCATGAGATTGAAGCCCTTGTAACACAATGCAAACCAGATTTGCTTTATTTAACTGAATCTTGCTTAAAGCCATCTATTGAAAGCAAACATTTTATGATTGATGGTTATAGCATACTTCGGAGGGATAGGTCTGGGAAAAAAGAGGGGGGACACTGATATACTACAAAGAAACTCTAGAGGTAACTGAATTGGAGTCAAGACCTAATTGCAGCTCTGATTGAGTGGATTTTGATGCAACTTCTACTAGGCGGCTGTTATAAGCTTAAAATATGTACAGTTTATAATCCACCAAATATGGGTATGAAGGGCCTTACAGATCTGTTGCAACACATAGACCAAGAATACAGGATAGGTGATTTACTTGTACTGTGGGATTTTAATATTGATTGGGATCCATTAGCTACAACTGAGCTTGAGTCATTGTTAGCTAATGCAAGTCTCTGTCAGCTTATTTCTTCTTTTACTCGAATGAACCTAGTTAGTAAGAATTGCACTTTATTGGATTGGATCTTAACCAACAACCTTAACAAAATTACAGATGGGATAAGTGACCATCTTGCTATTTACTGTGTATGGAAGTTTAAAAAAAAAAACTCCCAGATTTATATTTTTCCGAATTTCACTTCTATTATACCTGACAACTTGCTTAATGAGTTACATTCTATCGACTGGTCTTACTTAGATCTAATCCTTGATGTTAATTCCGCTGTTGACTTTTTTTCAAAAATGTTATTGGACCTACAGGATAAATATTTCCCAATAAAAAAATGTAGGGTTAGAGAGTTAACTAACAATTGGATCACTCTGGATTTATTTAACCTAATAAAAACCAGGGATGCAGCTTGGACTAAATACAAAAAATCTCAACTTGAGGCTGATTTAAATGAATACCGTAGATTAAGGAACAAATGTAAAATAAAACTGAGACAAAGTAAATCTGATCTGAACTTAAAAACCCAAAAAAACTTTGGTCAGAAATTAAATCATTAACAGATCCAAATATTAAGACCCAAACTGATATATGTGAAATAAACAGTAAAAAAAGTCACTGATGTTAAAGAAATATCTGACGCATTTCAGAACAAGTTTGTTGATTTGTCCAGATATTTATTTATTTATTTGTTTGTTTTTTGTTTACCGGGTAAGTACACTAGACAACAATGTTGCCTATATTCAGGCACGACCCGGGAGAGTACAGACAGGGGAGACCAGAGTCAACATTAAAGAGTATTTCAAGACGCAGCATGAGGTGAGAACAAACATTTGAACAGTATACAGCCAGGTACAGTCATTATCAATGATGACAAAGAGAAACAGATAACATTACATTAATTATTTTCATCTGATGATACATCAATGACTAAATTGAAACGACAAACAGCAAACAAAACTTAAATGAAGTAGCATTATAACAATAGCATTTCTGCTGGATGTGGGAAACTTTCAGATTTTGGAGACCAGCAGGAAATCAGTAAGTGCCATAGGGAGGAGAAAATGCTAGGAGAGAGGCTCAAGTTACAGCACAAGAGCAGCAGTCGGATTCTAATAGGTGTGCCTGAAGACTCAGTTTAAAGGCCTTGTGGGATTTAGAGAGTTTGATGTGGGAGGGAATGGAGTTCCAGGAGCAGGGGCAGATATGGCGAAGGATCGTTCTCCTTTTTGTGTGAGATATCTGGGAATTTCAAGTTGGGTTTGAGCAGATGCCCTGAGGAGGTATGCTTGGGAGGGCTGAGTTAATAGTTCGGCAAGGTATTTAGGGGACCCTGTTCTGATCATATTATCAGTTGTACAGCCTGCAGAATAGTGTCTGAGTGAGTCTGGGGAGAGCCAATTTAGTTTCGAGTAGGGCAGGCAATGATGGGTAAGTCTGTGAGCGGAGAGAGCAAATCTGCATATACTGTTATAGCAGGTGCTCCATTTCTGGAGCGCTCCTTTGCTATCTTTAAGGTAAACCTGAGAGCAATATGTTAGAGCAGGGAGGAGAAATCCTTGTGCAATAGCAAGCCGGGCAGCATCATTGAGGGAGGACCTAATTTTAAAGGCAGGACCAAGTTTTGAATAAACTGTCTTACATGTAGCCGCAATGTGGAGGTTAAAGTCAAGAGATGGGTCGAGAGTGACTCCTAGATACTTAAAGGAGGTAACAAACTCAAGAGGGGAGTCATCTAGAGAATGTATCAATAAGTCTGGAGTAAGAGATCTGATTCTAGACGGGGGGCCAAAAAGCATAGTTACAGTTTTCTTAGCATTCATTAGGAGCCTGTTCTGTAGTAACCACTCCTGCAAGCAGTTGAAGTCAGCTTGAAGATGTACTCTTACTGATAAGGGATCTTTACCACTGGAGAGAAGCACCATGCCATCAGCATAAAGGATTAACGAGGAGGAGCAGGGAAGGGAGGGCAAATTGTTAATGAAAAGGGAGAAAAGTAGTGGGCCAAGAATAGATCCTTGGGGGACTCCAACAGAGGTAGGGGAAAGATTTGAGACGGCGGATTCAATTTGGACAAATTGCAACCTCCCTGAGAGGTAGCTATCAAACCAGGAGATGGTCGACAGGTCAAAGCCAAGGCAGGACAGTTTGGAAAGTAGCAGAGAGTGATTCACAAGGTCATATGCCTTTGTGAGATCGATAAATATGGCCCCAGGGAGCAGGCTCTTATCCATTACTGTAAGGACTGCATTTGTCAGCTGAAGTAGAGCAGTTGTGGTGCTGTGTCCCATTCGGAATCCATGCTGGGTAGGGGATATAAGGTTGTTAAGGTGCAGGTAATTTGTGACCTGAGTAGCGATGGCCTTCTCGAGAAGTTTATTTAGGGTAGAGAGAATGGCAATCGGTCTATAGTTTGACATATTTTGGTATCCCCTTGTGAACAGGGACAACGGAGCAGCTTTCCACAATGTTGGTACCGCTTAAGTTATTATGGAAAGATTAAAGATTCTTGCAATAGGAACAGCAGGCAGAGGCTGCCTGCTTCAAGAAGCAACGGTAGCCCATCCGGGCCAGCAGATCCATAGGTGGATACTGATTTGAGGAGATGCAGCACTTCGGTGGAGGAGACTAATGTGAGATGAAAAGGGGTTTCATGTGAAAGTTGCACCTCAGGAGGAGATGAAAGAGGTTGGTTGAATTTCTCAGTGTATTCGGAGAGATCTGAGAATTGTGCATTAAGAGCATTAGCAATAGTAGGTAACTTATTACAGTTTGCATCTTTCAGTGTCATGTTGGTAATGGCCCTCTTGGGCCTTTGCCCAATGAAATTTTTGATGTGGTTCCAAAAACCCCTGGTATCACCCGCTGAAGACTGGAGAAGCTTAAGGCAGTAGCTGCTTTTAGCCTTCTGAATATCTTTTTTGCAGGCATTTCTCAGTTGTTTATAGTTAACCCAGTCTTCTGATTGTTGGGACTTCTTTGCCAAGGTCCAGGCCTTGTCTCTTTTTATCATGGCTCGAAGGAGGTCTTTTTTTAGCCATTTATTAGGGGAGCCCCTGAGACACCTTTTTTTCAGAGGGATGTGCAGATCCTGAAGGACCAGAAGCTGAGACATCATGTATTCAAGTGCTGTGTTTACATCATTAGTGTGATAGATATACTGAGCAGTTTTCTTCAGACAAACCCTCTAAACATAGAATCTCTAACTCTATTAACCACTCCAATCCTACATTTTTTTTAGGTAGATTAAACCAATTCAAGTACTGAAATTACAGAGAAAACTATCTCCCAATAAAAGTTCAGGGGGCGATGGACTTGAGTCAACATTTTTACGTCTAATTGCTCCATATATTCACATTCCCCTAACTAAGGCATTTAATGGAAAAGAAACAACAATGAAACCTATTTTTAAGGAGGGGCACCAGCCAACTTGGATAGCTACTGATCTATTTCCCTTTTACCCTCTTTGAGTAAACTGCTGGAGAAAATTGTAAATGAGCAACTTACTGAGTAGCTTGACTCACTTGGCCTCTGATCCCCTGAGCAGCATGGTTTTTGTAAACATCATGGAACGGGGATGGCCTTGGCCAGGTTCACGGACCACATCGGATAATGGAGAACTCACCGGTGCTGTGTTTGTGGACCCGTCCAAGGGCTTTGACCTGGTTAATTATTCCCTGCTGCTTGGGGGACTGGGGCAACTGGGCCTTGGGGAATCTGCTTGTGGTTGGGTCAGTAGCTATCTGAGGGAGTGCCCCCTCAGGGTCAGCTTCGGTGGTACCATCTCACATATCAGGTTAATAGGGGGTACCCCATGGATCAATACTGGGCCCCTTTTTTTCTTTGTACATAAACAAACTGCCTTCCTTGCTAAAAAACACGTATACATTAATGTACGTGGATGATATTATTTTGTACACTAATTCTTCATCTGTGGATTTCATAAATTCAGCTTTGAACACTGATTTTTTTGGTTCCTGACACATGGTTGAGAGAACAGCAATTTCTTTTAAATAGCAAGAAAACAAAAAGTATGCTTTTTGGAACTAGGCCATGCACCACTGTGAGTGACCCTATTGTAGTCTTTCACTCAAAGGGAACTGCATTGGAACAAGTTTCCCAGTTTAAATATTTGGGAATCACTCTTGATTCTGGACTGTCCTATTCACCCCACATAAATTTGATATGTCAGAATATTAATCAACGGTTGGGGGCATTGTTTAGATTGCAAAATCTTCTTACTGAACAAGCACGACTTGCTATTGCTAACAATGTCTTGCTGTCCATTCTGAGCTACAATTTCTTCTTGTTTCATGACCTGTCAAAATCTGACATGACCTTACCAACAACTTTTCATATAATATGTAAATGTGCATTAAAAAACCTTTTGCATGCATCATTGTATATTATATCAATTAACTGGGTGGCTTCCTCCATCTCTGAGTTATATTTATAGTCTTAATTGTTTGACCCATAATATATTGAGTCTAGGCCCCTCTTTCCCACTGTTTGCCTTGTTACATCAATGAAATACAGACAGGGCCCTTCATTCTAACATGTTAATTTCACTTATGGTCCCTAGGGTGAGAACCTGTGCTGGAAAGTGAGCTTACTCTGCCTCTTCTCCTTCTTATTGGAACAAGCTACACTAAGAAATACAACATTTACAGAATCATGACAGTTTTAAGGCTTTTCTGAAGACATTTTATTTAGATTCTCTTATATGTCAGTGTTAATCTACTGTAGGTTTGTATCTTGTATTGTATGTATTATGTAAATTGTATACTGTAAGTGACTTACTCATTTTTGTAACAGCTTGACTGTATTTTATGGTCCCGGGTCATGTTTGAAAAAGGGCCTTGGCTCATAACACTTACCTGGTTAAAAAAAGTTTAAATAAACAATATAGCCAGCACGGATTCCACAAATGCTTTAGTACCACTACTGCCCTTGCCTGTTTCACTGACTTTGCTCTCAGATCTTCCCACCCTTCTCTATAGTGCTCCCCTCCTACATTTACTTAAGGAGAGTGAACACCACAAGCTGTCTGTCCTCAATAACAGGATTGCACGCTCTGCTACCCACTCCCCACCCAGAAGGCATCATTGTGAGGTCCTTGCAGACCTTAACTGGCCCTCAATAGAGTATAAACTCTCCTATCCCTTGCTATGTCTGGCCTACAAACTCACCCATGCTGGCACCCACCCCAAGTTAACTGGCCTGCTGGAGCTAAAAGCTCCCCAACGGACACTGTGGACATCAGGTAGCTGCCTCCTCAATATCCCTTGTGTGCGCACCAACCTAGGCAAGAGATCCTTTGGGTACTTGGCACTGTACCTCTGGTGCTTACTCCCAGAACAGCTGACCAGAAGTTCCACCTTGAAGGGTTCAAATCTGGCCTAAAAGTATACATGCTGGAGCAGTATCTCTGCGACTGCTACCATTAATTCCCCTTCTTAGCCCTGAATGCTGTTCTCCTGTACACTACTATAGGTCTAATAGGGCCTGTACACTATAGTAGGTCTTTGACATGTGGAATACATTCCTCTTCACATAAGAACTTGTGGAAAAGTATCTATAATGTTGTCACTCGAATGTCACTGTCCAACTGTCTCCTCCCTTTGTGACTAATTGCTGTTGTAGTACTCTGTATGTAATGTATTTTGCTTCTACTGTTGTAATTGTTGAGTCAAATGTATATTGTAAACTGCTGAGCTATGTGTAATGTATGTGAGAAACTATATAAATGATGTATGAAATCAACTCCTGGTTGCCCCTGAAAAAGAGACCTCTGGTCTCAGTGGGTTCACCCGGTTACCAAAATGCAATAAATAAATAAATAAAAATATAATCTGTCAATGAGGGCCTGCTCACAGGGGTTATTTTCATGGTCCTCTCTAAGACATTTGATCTCATAGACCACAACCTCCTCCTCCACAAACACAAATCATTTAGCTTTTCCATTAGCACTTCTGAGTGGTTTCAACACTATCTCTCCAACAGATCTCAGAGGGTTTGCATTTGAGGGATAGCATCAGGTCCCCTTCCAGTGAGTTGTGCAGTCCCACAGAGGTCCATACTGGGCCCCATCTTCTTCTTCTCCCTGTTTGTTAATGACCTATTAGATGTCAGCCCAAAATACCAGAAGGTAATGTACGTGGATCACCTCATGCTTTCTAAGAGTGGCCATAGCCCACACAGCCTATCCCTCACCCTCTCTAAGAATTTCTCACTTACCCATGGCTGGTTCACTGCCAACAGACTCCTGGTCAACACAAGGACAATGAAGACCATGCTTTTTGGATCCAAAAATAAGTTGGTTAGATGCTCCAAGGACCAGCCCAATTCCTTCCCCATCTGTGTCCCAGATGGAACCACTCTGGAACAGGTAACAAGTTTCAAGTACCTCGGAGTCATGTTGGACCCCTCCGTTACATTCAATTACCATATCAGGATGATAGTAAGATGGATCAATCAGCATATTGGTGTCTACTATCGACTGAGACACTTCCTGACCCCAGAGGCGTGTCTTGCAATAGGGCGGGGCACGCTCCCACCTCTTCTAGACTATGGTTCCTCCATTATATCCCAAACCTCATCTCGCCTAATTGCCCGTCTCAATACTGCATGCAACAGTATCTGTCATTTCATCCTGCTTGCTCCACTTGCTACTAACCACTGCTCTCTATATGCCTCGCTAGGATGGCTCTCTGCCCAAGCTCGATGTGACCTTAGCCTGGGCATCCTTGTACATAAATTCTTAAGTGCTGGATCTGCATCCCTGCTAGACAAACTTATTATTAAACAGAGCTCAAGGGAGTTAAGGTCATCCTCACAAAGACTACTTAACTTCCCCTGTTATGGGACAAAGAGCCCTCTCTGTCACCCGCCCTAAACTCTGGAATAGCCTTCCTTCCTTGCCGCTCTCCGTTGGCTTCTCATCTGCCTTTAGAACAAATCTGATCAGCCACTTGCTCTTGGCATCCGCCTGCATATACCCCCTTGACCTCCACACTTCTACTCCTCATGCTTGGCTGTCTGGAAATTCCTTAGACTAGGGTCAGAACCCTATCCACATTCTCAAGTAACCCAGTTCTTGCTAGTTGCTCTGTATCACTTTCTAGACCATTGTATTGCATCCAATGAGGTAACATTTTCTGATGCACTGTATATACTAGTGTACTCTTGTATTTGTACTATGCTTAAGTTTTACCCTGCTGTAATGTTATGTTTTTACTCTGCTGTACTGTTTATTCTAGATGTCCACATCGTGTACTTTCTGTTTCATTGTAATGCGCCATCTTCATGGCCTGGGTCATGCCTGAAAACAGCCCCTGGGATCAGTGTGCCTACCCGGTTAATAAATTAATAAATAAATAAATAAAATGTTAAAGCAATAAAAATGATCATGTTTTGTTTGCAGAACCTTTGAGCTGCAGCTGACATTTATTAAATCACCTCTCTTGTTCATTGTTATTCCACCACAGACAATGTGGCAACATGACAGGAATCTCAATTTCTTCCAAAGTTCACTGAACTGTGGCAGTTTCTACTCAGATTTGAAAATCAGTTTAAAAAATTTGAAGAACTCTGAACTGAGTCACAGTAGTTCATACTAAGGTCGGTATAGAAGCAAGCAGGCGTTAACCCATTAGTGCTTCATCCTTGTGAATAGTAACAAAATTATCTTCCTGTGTGTCAAGTTGGCCCTCTGCAATATAAAGATAACTTGATAAATGAAGCCCTTGAAATGGCTAACATCTTTAATACTAAATTCTGTGAAATATTTCAGTCCTCACAACATAAGTCCACTTCGACTATGTGCCATGATACACCGGGTATTATAACAGAGGAGAATATTTAACTAAAATTATCCTTGCAGAAGGGAAAAACTAGCACTTCTACAAATCATATAGCGGGTCATTATTTATATCGGTTTGCTGAATCCCTCAAACATCCATTAAAGTTACTTTTTAACAAATGCCTGGCATTGAATTTTGTCCCGGAAACATGGAAAATAGCCTTTGTTATCCCCATTCACAAAAAAGGCCCAAAAAATAACTGGGCGAATTATAGGCCAATAAGTTTGACTCCCCTCCCCCGTGTAAAATGCTGGAAAGTCTAATAAAGGATATAATCACCTCGATTTTGGACAATACTGATGTAGACCAGCATGGATTCAAAAAAGGAAGTAGTTGCCTAACTAATTTAATGTGTTTCTATGAGGATGTGGGCTACCAACTTGACCTAAAAATACCATATGATGTCATGTTTATCGATTTTAGTGAGGCATTTGATGCAGTGCCGCATTGGGTCTTACTCCACAAACTGTATAATTAAGGCATCAATAAAAATATTGTTAACTGGCTATCTAATTGGTTATTAAATAGGACTTGACATGTTTTAATCAATGGCATTTGTCAGACATTGGTAATGTAACCAGCGGAGTCCCACAGGGTTCTGTGCTCGGCCCCTACCTATTTCAAATATTCATAGGTGACTTAACTACAGACTGCTTTTCCTTGGCTACAAAATATGCAAATGATGTTAAAATTGGGGGCCCAAGTCAAAATCTGGAACAAATAGATACCATCCAGAAGGATCTTAATACAATAACTCAAAGGGTCACCAAATGGCAGATGAAATTGAACCCAGATAAATGCAAGAGTATGCACTTGGATACATAAAATCCCCTAGTTAAATATCAGTTAGCCAGCAAAACATTATCTATTACAACTAATGAAAAAGATCTTGGAGTGAATATTTTCCATGGACTTTGTTCCATCATCCCAGATAAATGAGGCAATTTCTAAATCCAAAAAAGTTATCTGGTCCATTAAATGACATACAAAGACTAAGGATAGGAGTGTGTTAATGCCTCTATACAGAGCATATGTCCATCCACACTTGGAATATACCTGACAATTATGGTGCCCATTTACACAATCAGACATCTGCCTACCAGAAAAGGTTCAAAGAAAATATACAAAACATATTAAAGGACTGTATAATGATCCTTATGAACATAGACTTAAATCTTTAGATCTGATGTCACTTGCTACCTGGCGACTATGAGGAGATCTTTTTATGTATGATATCATTCAAGATCCCTATTTAATAACCATACTTGGACTTGAGTTCAAAAACAATCCATATAATACCAGAGGTCACTCTCTTCAGTTATATGGTAAGACATTCAACTCAATGGTAAGAAAATATTTCTTCACGTTGAGAACTATAAATCCTTGGAATTCACTGCCTATTGAGATAATTACTAGCAGTTCAAAAAACAACATTCAAGTATTATTTGGATAAATTTATACTGTCAGGCAATTTGATTAGCTATTATTAATTCTATAAAGAGCACCTATGGGCCCATAAGCCCCCCCCCCCGCTCTTTCCACACCTTAGCATGAACCTTAGTACATGATAAGTCTATCCAGTTTGCGCTTGAAACTAGTTTTAGTATTTGCAAAAATCACTTCCATTGGAAGTTCATTCCATAGTTTCACAACTCTATTGGTAAAAAAGTACTTTTGGTTATTAGAACTGAATCTTCTTCCCTTAATTTGGAGGGGGTGACCTCTAGTTTCCTTGATTGAATCTTTAAATTCAATATTTAAGTCACACATCAAATGGGGATCATGTATAATATCATACAATTAAAGTAGATCACCATGTACATGGCATGTCTCTAAGGACATAAGGCCCAATGACTGTAGCCTGTCTTCATAGTCTTTTTCTTTTAAATCCTGAATCATTTTAGTATATCTATGTTGTAAGTTTTCCAATTTGACCCTCTCATCTTTCTTATAAGGATTCAGAAATCCCACTGCCATTTACATATACATGCAGTTATAATACTGTGGTGACAGAAGGGATTTAGGGTCCATCTTGTCCACTCCTCCAGCTCCACAACAGTGACTATGCCAAATGTTACTGTGGGCGCACATCCAAACTGTTTTTTTTTGGGGGAATCATTATACTTTATTGAAAACTTTTTTTTTACAAAAAACAGAAGAACAAACAGAACAGTACACACTTGCCCACCTAATCCTTAAACATTTGGGGGCAGAATGGGGCTGCATATATTGATAAATAATGCCGGTGAAGTTTACTGTAATATATTACACACAACGAGAGAATCTGGTATTAGACAGAGAAAACTGTGCATTATTCCACTTGTGGGCATCCGCATGCTTAACTGACTAGCAAGAGGAGGGGTGTGCAGGGTTCTTCACTTCCTCTCATATGTTTTGTGGATGTTGCGCATACTGGCAATTATTTGTTCAGTTCTGAGGGCCTCTAGTACGGTTCCATGTCAGTCCTGATGGGTGGGCACACTGTCATCCTTTCAATGCCTAAGAATGACTTTTTGACTATGGCTGCCACTAGTGTGGTGTGATATTTGTGTTGAGCCATTAATTCATCTAAGTTATTGAAATATAGAAGGGTCATCCAGTCTGCTCATTATTCCTGCCTATGCCATCACCACCGACCCTAGTTGGTCATAGGTATCACTCTCTCCCCCGTTCCTCTACCTAATATGTACCTGTGCCTGTCCCACATATGCTTGAAGCTCACCACAGTTACTGCCCCCACTACCTCCTATGGCAGACTGTTCCAGTCATCCACCACCCTTTCCATGAAAAAGTATTTCAACTCATCTCTCCTAAACTTCCCCCTTTAGCTTCATTGCATGCTTTCTTGTTCAAGTGCCTTCTTTTCTCTGAACTAGACCCTCCACTTGCACCCTGTTCACTCCTGTGAGGTACTTGTAGGTTTCAGTCATGTCCAGTCTCGCTCTCCTCTCTTCCAGGGAGTACATGTTGAGTTCCTGCAGCTTTTCCTCCTATGGCTTCTTGTGCAACCCCATCACCATTTTGGTTTTCCTACTCTGTATCACCTCCATCCTTTCAATGTCCTTGCAGAGGTGTGTCCTCCAGAACTGGACACAGTACTCCAGGTGGGGCCTCACCAGTGAGTGATACAAGAGCAGCATCACCTCCCTCATCTTGCTAAAAATCCCTCTCCCAATGCACCCCAGCATACTGCTAGCCTTTCCCACTGCTTTTTCACACTGCCCAACTACCTTGAGGTTACCAGATATGATGATCCCTCGGTCTCTTTCTTGCTTGGTGACTGTAAGTTCCACTCCCCCATCTTATAAACAGTCCCAGGGTTCTGCAGCCATAAGTGCATAATCTTGCACTTTTTGGCACTGAAACCCAGCTGCTACCCCTTAGTCCATTCCACTAGTTTCCTCAGATCCCTTTGCATTCTCTACATCCAGAGTCTCAACCAAGTTGAATATTTTTGTATCATCTGCAGAGACTTACCTTACCCTCAAGCTCCACTGCAGTGTCGCTTATGAAGACATTGAAGAGGATCAGTCCCAGCAACAAACCCTGTGGTACCCCACTAGTCACTCTCCTATCTCCTGAGTGACTACCGTTTACCATCACCCCTTGCCTTCTATCCCTTAACCAGTTTGAAACCCAGCTTGTCACTTTCTCCCCCACCCCAAGTTACTTAGTTTCTTAACTAACCTGCTGTGCAGCACAGTGTCAAAAGCCTTACTGAAGTTCAGATAGGCCATGTCCACTGCTCTCCCTTGATCCACCTCCATGCTACCCCAGTCAAAAATATCTGAGATTAGTTTGAGATGACCCCCCCCATGAAACTATGCTGCCAGTGGTCCTGCAACCCTTTTACCTCCAGGTGCTCCACCAGCCTCTCCTTTAGTAGTGTCTCCATTAACTTCTCCACCACTGATGTGAGACTGACTGATCTGCAATTGCTAGCATCCTCCCTACTGCTGCTTTTGTGCTGAGAGACCACACCATCCCTCCACCAGTCCTCTAGAACATCCACCATCTTCACTGAGGTGCTAAAAAGTGCTGCTAGAGGGGAGGCCAGCCCTGTGCACTGTTCCTTTAGGACCCTTGGATGAATCCCATCTGGTCCCATCGCCTTATTCTTCATACAGCTTCCAATCCCTTCCAGATGGCTAAGTCATAATTTGTCCCAGTCATTTCACTCTGCAACAACTTGCCCTGGACTATTAGCTCAAGCGTCAATCGGCTCCCACATCAAGTTGTCCTAGGACAATTCACCCCCAACATAAATATTACAAAATGAACTCCAGGTTGGCACAATTTACCCACCAAATGAGGCAAAGTACTCAAGATTTGTTGAAGTGGAAGTCATACTCTAATTATTGTTGGAGTACAGTACAATATGTAGTGGGAGTGAACTGTCTGGGGATGAACTGACATGGGAGCCAATTGATGCCAGAGCTAATAGCCGAGAGCGAGTTGTTACGGAGCAAAATGACTGGGACAAATTGACATGTTTCCCTTCTGGACCTTCTCCACTGAGACTGGACTTGTGTCCACTCCTCCTCCCTGTTGCTTACTGCAGCATGCAAATCCCTACCCCCCACCCTCTACTGTAAAGACTGAGCAGAAATAATCGTTTAGTATTTCTGCTTTCTTTTGATCTTCCTCTGTGCAGTCCCCCCGGCCTCCTGATTCTCATTATCCCCTTCCCTTGTCATCCTCTTTATCCTCACACACATGAAGAAGGTCTTGTTCACTTTTTTGACCTCCTAAGCTATCCTCTTTTTCTATTAGTGCTTTAACTGCCATTACACTCCTTTCTGCCTCCTTTTGTTTTGCCAGATATACCTCCCTGTCTTCATCCTTCTGGGTCTCCTTGTACTTTCTAAATGCTGTTTTCTTCTCCTTCACTGCCTTTGCCACCTCCTTATGGAATCCTAGCATCCTCTTACTCTTCTTTCCCTTGCTCAGTTCCTTCAAACAGCATTCCGTTGCCTGGGCTACACCCTTAATTTTTCTTCATTGAGCCTCCACTCACCCTCTGCCTTCCCTCCCCCTTCAAGGATTCTCTGAGACAGCTTTTCATTTCTTTAAAATCTGCCCTCCTAAAGTCCAGGACCCTCATCTTGTGTGTTATTTTTTCCTGTCCTATCTGTATGTCAAACTTCACAATAAGGGGATCACTTGTACCCAGGGGACCACCCACTGTGATGTCAGCAATGCTGTTTCTGTGTGTAAGTACCAGGTATAGCACAGCCCTGTCTCTAATGGGTTCAAAAAACAGCTGCCTGAGAAATGCCCCTTGTATGGAGTCAAGGATGGCCCTGCCTCTTGATGTAGGTGTAGCAAGAATGCCCCAATCCACATCTTGCAGATTAAAGTCCCCCATTACCAAAACTTCCCCCTTGCTGGTTATTTTGGTAATGGCTTTCCCCAGGCTCTGTCTAAATCCTCCCCCTGTGTCAGAAGCCTGTACACCACTCCTGTGTGGATAATGGCCCCCGACCCCATCTCTAGACTGACCCATAGTACCTCCAGCCCTTCATTGTCCCCTGTGGCCCCTATACCCTACTTCACATATAAAACAATCCCTCCACATTTCCCCCCTGATCTGTCCTTCCAGTCCAAGCCCAATAAGTAAGTCTGTGGTGTAAATGCTGCCTCAAGGCCCAATAGAGGGTCTACATTTCTTTGGATTGTTTCCCATAGGGGTTTGGCTTTGAGGTAGCATACATCAGAGTCTATGTGTCCCATTTTATGAAGTTTGACAGGTGTAAAATATAGGTTGTGGGCCACCTTAGACTGTATAAGTTTGAGGCCATCAAATGTAAGGTACTTGTGGAGATTGCTGCAGATTGTAGCTCTTGGTTCAGGGTTTCCCAAAACTCTAAATTATTTCTGCTAGCATGCATACACATCATTGTTCTCCAGTGTGGAGAAGTGGCAGAGCTTCTTGTACAGAAAAGAGGTGAAGTGCCTTTACATAGCTTAAAGCTTGATGTCTTCATATGTCACTGAGGCTGAGAACTATTATAGTCTAGGCCCTAGAGAGCATGTGCTGTATCTGCAAAAAAGGGGAAAACAGGGATCTGTGCAGATGGGTTCTGCCATTAGAAATTCTCAAAGGTATGAAAGTATTGCCATCTAATACATTGTCAAGCATGCTGAGGTTAGCTGGGTGCAGGATGGTGTCATGTAGCACCTTGTTTTGGATCTTAAAGTTCGTGTTGCCTTTGAGGGGTTGGGTGGGATCTAAGAGAGGCCTTGTGCCCAGCAGTCTGTGTAGCTGTTTGCTCCTCACCAGTAGAAAGGTACCAGTTTGGGTGTTTTTTAAGGATGCTGGGAGTTTGCTGTAGGGCACATGTAGGAGGGCCTTTATGTCGACCCCTGCCCTTCAGTAAAGATCAAGTTCCATTTGTTTTCACTGGGCAATATAGAGGTTCGTATACAGCTGCGTGGTGTCACCCTTCCCCCAGAGGAACTGGCCTGCCTGCATTGTCAAGTAGTAAAGACTGATGTCTGGGAGTTGGAGACCCCCTTGGGCTTTGGATGGGGTAGCTCATGCTATGTTCTTCGAGGTGTTTTGTTGTTCCAAAGGAAAAAAGAGAGGAAGGTCTTGAGCCACACAAAACAGTGGTTGGGTAGGACCTGACCCACCATGCTAAGTGTGTATAATAACCTAGGTAGCACATTCATCATAATGATGTTATTTCTAGCCCATAATGGTAAGGGTAGGACAGACCATCGATGTAAGTCTTGTTTAATCTGGGCAGTTAACTGTTTAAAGTTCTTGGAGAAATGACCTTCTTGCTCCTAGCTATCAGTAGCTACAGATATTTCAGTGTATCTGTGATCCAAGTTCTCCCCACCTCATGACTAATTCTTTAGGCATGCTATGATTCAGGGGCATGAGATTTGTTTTAGCAAGGATGAGTTTGTCCATGGATAACTGGCCACATTTTTGTAGGGCTTCCAGTATGGTTGGGATCAAACTTTCAGGTTCCTCCAAGTGCAGTAGCACATCATGTGCATAGATTGAAATCTTATCTCTTTATTCCCCTACTTGTATACCTTTGATGCTATTGGGTGCTAGGAGCATTCTGGTTAGAGGTTCAAGGTACAGACTGAATAAAAAGGCAGGAGAGAGGCCAACCCTGTTTGGTTCCCCCTTCCCAAAACAAAGGCTTGAGAATGCACCCCATTAATTTTAGATAAGGGGTGTGAATACAGAAGTCTGATCCAGTCAATGAATGGGTGGGGAAGCCATATTCTTCCAGGGTACTGTAGAGGAAGGGTCAGGAGACCCTATCAAATGCATTTTCTGCATCCAGACACGCCAGCACTGTGGAATATTTGGAGTCCCTCGATATGGAATTAATATGTGGTATCCAAGGTGGTAGTGACAGTTAAGCAGGGAGTAGCACAGCTGGCACAGATTTTAACAGGGATGACAGGAGCTGTCAAATGTCCACATCTGCACACTTGCCCTGTCATCTGCTGGTGGGAAAAACGGCAGTGGGGAGTTTGAGGAAGAAGGTGATCGATGGGGTCACTCGAGCGATGTGCTGCTGCCATATTGGCACAGTGACAAGTTTGTCCTCTCAGAACAATAGCAGTCCATTTATGAACAGAGTTTGACAAGTCCCCCCCACCCCGGTACTTTAACAATGGGTATCAGCCCTTCAGCGCAACATCAAAGCACATTAAAAATGTTTGCACAGACAGTTGGGTGAAATTTGCAAGAGGGGTTGGCAATCACCACACAAGTCCCTGTTATTTTAACTGGCATCAGTCAGAGCTGTTTAGTCATGTTGTAGCCTGAAGTCCTCTTTGTTGTTTCCCTCCCAGGTTAGAGCCAGAGTTCAGCTTGAAAACTGAGGGAAACAATTTCAGGAGTTCCCTCTCACTGACTTCAGCATTAGAAAACTTGAGTGTACCTTGGTTAGATGTGACCACCAAGCAAAAACCAAAAGCTCCCCATCACAGCCAGATTCAGCAGGACAGGTTCCGGAGAAACCAGAACAATGGAAAAAGTGATATGTACTCAGGAGTCAGCCATAAATACTTATTAATACATATAAATCAAATTATAAAAAGTGCGTAAAGTCTACCAAAAAAAGCACTGACTTGGTAAAAAGAAAATATGAAAATATGTTAGTTACTAAGGTAAAAGACAACTATAAATCCTTCTATCAGAATATTAATAACAAAAAGCGTGAATCAAACAAGATAGGTCCTCTATTGGATGCTGAGGGAAAATTAGTTGCTGACAACCAGGGTATGGCAGAATTAAGTAACATATATTTTGCTTCAGTTTTTAATCAGGGTAAAGCATTAGCTGGGATTAATTGTGGTATACCCAATGATGACCCTGGAGTTATTTTAGATAGGAAGGAAGTTGTAATAAGACTCCAAAAACTTGATCAGAATAAAGCACTGGGCCCAGATGGGATATATTCAAGGTTACTTAAGGATCTAGCTGAACAAATTGTAGGCCCAGTCACAGTACTATTTCAGAAATCCATAAATGAAGGAGAGGTCCCAGAAGACTGGAAACAGGTGATTGTGATCCCTATATATAAAAAAGGCCCCAAACAGGAGGTAAAAAATTATAGACCCGTTAGCCATACCTTGGTCTTGGGAAAGGTATTGGAAGGATTTATCAAGGATTTTGTTACGGAGCACCAGTATAAGACCAGTAATATTGACTATGCACAGCATGGCTTTGTTAAAGGGAGGTCCAGCCAAACAAATTTATTGGAATTTTATGGGAAAGTAAATTGGGCACTAGATGAAGAAAATTCCAAGGACGTTATTTTCTTAGATTTTGCTAAAGCATTTGACAAGGTATCTCACGACAAGTTGCTTGAAACCCTGGTCAATATTGGTGTTAACTGTAATATAATTTGCTGGATAAAATCCTGGTTGATGGGTAGGAGACAGAGAGTGTGCGTAAGGGGGGATTTCCCAACTGGCAGAGTGTGACTAGTGGAGTGCCACAGGGCTCTCTATTGGGCCCCTGTCTATTCAATGCTTATATCGGGACAATGAAGGCTACTCCTGATATTTGGTTTTCAAAATTTGAGGATGATACTAGGCTAGGTAGGGTGGTAAACCTTAATAAAGATTTAGAATTATTGCAATCAACCTTAGGGGAGCTGGAACATTGGGCACAGAATCATGGATAATTTTTTAATGTAGAAAAGTGCAGTGTGATAGAGGTTGAGGTTGATGGCAGATAAGGACCGCAAGGCCTATCCAATCTGCCCATTTCTTTTTCTACCTTATAAATGTGCCATCGGCCTTTGCTCTGTCAGTGGTCTATCTATTCATACTCATTTGTATTGCTCCCTTATGCCTATCCCATGCCTGTTTGAAGCCATGCAGTGTATTCATAGCCACCACTTCCTGAGGTAGGCTGTTCCATGCATCATAATTTCCTCACATTCCCCCTTCATCAGCCTCCCTCTACTCTCATGCTGTGTCCTCTTGTCCTGCTATTTTTCTTATATTTAAACATGTTAGACTATTTCACCTTGTTAATGCCCTTAAGGTGTTTGAATGTTTCGATCATATCACCTCTCTCCCTCCTTTGCTCAAAGGTATACAGATTGAGCTCCATTAATCTGTCCTCATATGTCTTCTGATGCAGTCCCTGCACTATTTTGGTTGCCCTTCTCTGGACTGCCTCAATTTGGTTAATGTCCTTGTGAAGGTGTGGCCTCCAGTACTGCATGCAGTACTCCAGATGGGGCCTAACCAGTGTCTTGTAAAGAGAGATTATTACCTCCCTCTTACGACTTGTGATAGCCCTACTAATACACACTAACATCCCTCTAGCCTTACCTACTGCTTTAGAGGTCAGCTTGGATGATTTCAGGTCATCAGTGATGATGACACCCAAGTCTCTTTCTTCCTTTGTGACTGCCAGCAACTCGCCTCCCAGCCTATAGGTGGCTTCAGGGTTTCTCTTCCCTATGTGCATGATCTTGCACTTCTTTGCATTAAATCCCAGTTGCGACTCTTCTGACCATTTTGCTAGTTTATCCAGATCTCTTCTCATTCTGCCCACCCCATCTGGATCATCTACTCTGTCGTAGATCTTGGTATCATCTGCAAACAGACAAGCCTTACCCTCTAGTCCATCTGCAATGTCACTAATGAAGATATTGAAGATATTGAAGAGGACTGGCCCCAGGGCTGATCCTTGAGGTACCCCACTTTTGACTTGCATCTCTTCTTACTGCATACCATTTACCACCACTCTCTGTTTTCTGCCCGTCAACCAGTTTGCCACCCAGTTGACCAACTTCTGACCCACCCCAAGCCTACCCAGCTTATTTATCAATCTTCTATGTGAAACAGTGTCAAAAGCTTTGCTGAAGTCAAGGTAGCTACATCAGCTGCTCCCCCTTGGTCCACCACTCTGGTTACCCAATCAAAGAAATCTATGAGATTAGTTTGACAGGACCTTCATTTTGTAAACCTATGCTGTCTTGGATCTTGTGCCCCTATGGATTTCAGGTGTTGCACTATCCTTTCCTTAAGGAGTGCCTCCATAATCTTGCCCACTACTGAAGTAAGACTGACTGGTCTGTAGTTCCCTGCCTCCTCCCTGCTACCACTTTTGTGGAGCGGGATCACATGAGCCCTTCTCTAGTCTTCTGGGACCTCTCCTGTGCTCAGAGACTCACTAAACATTTCACATGGCTGTGCTAGTTCCACCCTTAGCTCATTAAGCACCTGGGATGTATGCCATCAGGTCCCATTCCTTGTCCACCCTGGAGCTTAGCGAGCTCTTGTAGGATCCTTTCCTTTGTGAAGGGAGTAGTGCTCACCTCCCTCCCCCCTGTGTCCATGGTGCTGAGCTGTGGGCCCTGCCCTACCTGCTCTTCAGTAAATACTGAGCAAAAGTATCTATTTAGTATAAATGCTTTTACAGGGTCCTCCTCCTCACATGCCCCCTTTTCCCCTTTGAGCTTAGCAATACCCCCTCTGGACTTTCGCCTTTCATGGATGTATCTATAGAAAGTCTTGTCACCTTCTTTTACTGTTCATGCTAGTGTTTCCTCAGTTTAGGACTTTGCCTGCCTTACTGCCTTCTCTGCTTACCTTAGGGCAGTTTGGTATGCCTCCCTATCTTCATCCCGCTGTGTTCCCTTATATTTCCTGAAGGCCAGCCTTTTGGCTCTGACCTTTTCTGCTACTGTATTTGAGAACCAAAGTGGTTTCCTTCTTCTTTTGCACTTCCTTTTCTGTCTAACACAATGGGATGTTGCTTCAAGTATTGCATCTTCAATGCTTGCCCACTTTGCCTGTACCCTCACCTGTGTTTCTTTTGCCAGGGCTAGCTTAACTCAGTTGGCCATCTTATCAAAGTCAGCTCCTCTGAAGTCCCATATTTTGCTTTGGAATGGGATGATTTAGATGTAGTACTACTGAACCATACCATGTGATGGTCACTGGCCCCAGGTGACCTTCTACCTGGAGATCTGTGATCCTTCCTGTTAGTCAGTACTAGATCTAGGATAGCCCTGTATCTTGTAGGTTTTTGTACCAGTTGTTTGTGGCCCTCCCCCTGCATGGAATCCACCATGTGTCTAGTTCTGGCAGATGTTCCTGTTGGTATTGACCAATCTGTATCCGGCATGTTGAAGTCTCCCATTATCAGAACCTCCCCTTTAGCTGTCATGTTTTGTATATCTTCTAACAGTAATGTGTCTATGTCCTCCACCTGGTCTGGGGGCCTGTAGACAACCCCAGTTCTTATGGTTGTCCCATTTCCTGTTTTCAGGGTGACCCACAGTTCTTCTGGCTCCTTATGTGTATTCTGACTTTCTGTAGCTTTGATATTTTAATTGTTATACAGGGCCACTCCACCCCCCTTTTTATACCTCGGTCTCTTCTGAACAGTACATAGCCAGGTACTGAAACCTCCCAAATGTGGTTACTGGTAAACCACATTTCACTAATTGCTACTATGTCCAGTTTAGCCTCTGACATTATTGCCTGCAAGTCTGGGATCTTATTTCCCAGGCTGCGAGCATTTGTGTACATGATTTTCCATTGACCAGATTTCGGTGTGTTAGTTATTGGGTGAGGTTTGACATTTCCCTTGTGCGTCGTATGGGGAGACGGACTATTTTTCTTACCTGGTGATGCAAATGAACTGCAAACATGCTGAATCCCTGTTTGACCCCTAGCTGAGGGGGGAGAGGCGTTCTTCCCATTCGACGTATGGGGTGCTGCACCCCTCTCCCCATTTGCTAGTTTAAATATTCTGCAAACACATCAAACTTCTGCCCCAATGCATTGACTCCCTCCTTAGTGATGCATTTGGGGGAATATAATATCCTCCATGGTTATAATGTGGGGGGTAAATTACTTAAGGTGACCTCAGAGAAATGCGATCTGGGGATAAAAATCAATAATAACCTGAACTTTACACCCCATTATAAGCAGATAATAAAAAAAGCTGGTAGCATACAGTACTGCATTAACAAACACATTAAAAGCAGGGATAAGAGAGTCCTTTTGCCATTATACATCACTGGTACGTCCCCACATGGTGTATTGCTCCCAGTTGTGGTCCCGAGGTAAAAAAGGGGATATAGCTTCACTTGAGAGGATTCAGAGAAGAGCTACTCGCAAAATTAAGGAAGTACAAGGGTTGGATTATAACCAGAGGCTCAGTACTCTGGGGTTATGTTATCTGGAGTTTAGGAGATTAAGGGGGGATTGTGTTTAACTTATAGAGTCCTAAATGATCCAATATTATGGGAACAGCTAGATTTGGAATTCCTAGATCTTCATTTCAATACTAGAGTACATCCACTTCAGATAAAAATAGACAGATTTCGTTCAAATGAAAGGAAGCAGTAGTTGACAGTGTGAGCACCTAGGATCAGGAATAAATTGCCAGTAGAAATAACTGTCAGTAGTAATATTGAAAGGTTTAAGAAAGAGTTAGATACTTTCCTAATTAATAATAAGATACTGGGGTACTTTTAAATTATGGCGAGCATATGGACTTTGTCTTTTAAAGCTCTGTATAACTATGAAACCTATAAAACCTATGAAATAAAATGCATCTGTGCCAGTACCCTCCTAGCCAATCTACCCTGTGCACATTCAGAGCCTTGTGTTCCTTCTTCAGGGAGCTGGAACTAAAGGATTTAAATATTTAGCTCCTGCTGTTGTGATTCTATGCCATGCCCTATAAAGGGTATAGTTTTACTATGGGGCTCCCCCTCTCTGAAGGACCACATGGCTCCGAATGCACATGGGGTAGTTGGCTAGGAGTGTGTTTGCACATTATTTGATTTGTATGTATTAAATAAATATGTCTAACTCCTGAGTGCAGGTACCTTATTTGTTCTTCTAGTTGTGACCACCAGCCTGGCAAGATGGATCACCTGGAATTAATTTGTGCTGCATGAAGCTCTTTTTTTTTTATAGATATTTTTATGGTATTTTTGTAAGTTTTTCTCCTGCTTTCCCCCACCACAGGCCCCAGCACACTGCCGCATGCACAGTGCAAGCCAGCTCAGCCCCATTTTCCCACTCGTACTACTGCCCCCTCCATGTCTATGCTACCCCACTGGACCGCCACCAGGTGGGGCGGGACTACGAGGGAGGGAGACAACCCACCCTCACCATCCCAAGGAGAGAAACCTGCTGGCTTGCTCAATCCCACTCCCCCCCCATGCCGGCACCCTGACCCGAAGTCATTCCTGAATCCGATTCGCCAGCATAGCACGAGGTAAGGCATCTAGTGCCTCAGCCTTCAGCACCACCAGGCCAGCTATGAAGCTCTTTCTTAACTTGCTTGTAGGCCACCTATTTGTCGCAGACAGCAGAGGTGACACTGCTCAATATATAGAAACATTGTCTATTCCATAGGAACATACCCTGTTGATGTGCTTGGGCCTGGATGTAAACTTTTTCCTGAAGTTTAGACATCAGAAGATTATTGGTCTGGGTTTAACCCCCCCGGAGGGCTGTGCTCATAGATTCCAGAGTCAGTTTAAAAGCTTTGAAGTCCCCAGCTAATTTGAGCAAGGTCATTTTGATGGTGGTTAGCTTCAGAAAAAAACAAAGTCCAATTTATTCACTGGATCTTTCCTTCAGTCAAATGGAGAGCCCTGATTCTGCTGTTTCGGGGACTGAGAGCGAGACTGGTGAAACAGGTGGCTCAGTGAAAATCTCCATCTGTACGGTTGCAGCTGGCTCCATTTCAGTTTAAATGTGGAAATAATGTTCACAGACTCAGTCTCCACTAATTACTTGGTATTACTTGATATGAAAGAACAGGAGAAGGCCGGAGCCCATCGAGACTGTTCTCCACATTATGTGGGACATTATCTATTATCCCTCAACCAAACATCCAATTTGTTTTTAAAGACAGTGGCACTAGCTGCCTCTACCAATTCTTGTGGCAAGGTGTTCCATACAATGGATGCTCTTCTTGGAAAAAAGTTTCCCCTTTTGCTGGTTTTATAAGTTTTTACTTCAAGCTGTTTATTATGCAGTCTCGGAACATGTCTCCTTTTGGAGAGTGTTAGACCACATTTTTCCATTAGATCTGGTGTATTTATTAAATTAAAAACCATAAGCATATCACCTGTTAATCTTCTAGTTTGAAGAGAGAAGAGACCAGTAGCTTTTAATCTGTTCTGATAATCCAAGTTTGTTAATCTTGGAATCATTCTACTTACTTTCCTTTGAACCTGTTCAAGAATTGCTGTTTCTTTTTTTTGGTTTGGATTCCAGAAAGGGGAGCCATAGTCTAGATACGGTCTAATGTATGCCTTATACAATGGAATAAGGCATTGTTCAGTGCGATTAACAAAAGTGTGTTTTATTTGCCTCAAAAGTCTGTTGGTCATGCAAGCAGTTCTAACACAGAGATCATTTGATGTAAGTTTATTATTAACATATATACCTAAATCTTTTTCACAATTTGATGAGTGAAGTGGTAGTCCGTTTATATGATATATCGTTTTTGGATTATTTACACTGAAATGCACTACTAAATGTAACCCCTGTACCCCTGCCTTTTTGCAAAATGACAGGTGGCATGCTGTTGAAGCTGACAGCAGTACCTGGTGGGGACTGGGTTCGGGGAGGATGAGGTTACTCGGCACAGGGGGCCTAGGTTTGGCTACTCTGCACAGGGGCACCCAAGTAAATCTGAACACAGGAAGCAATAACTGTAATGTCCAAAACCAGGAATGGATTCTACAGTGTGGCTTTTATTCACATCCAAACTGAACAAACAAAGCATAGACGGACTTCACGGGGCTACATTCCTGGTAATGCAGATTAGAGACAACAGAACACTTCTTCACTATTTCCAGCCCTCAGGCTCTGAACCCACCAGGCACACAGCCCGGACTTGCACGCAGCTTTGGGTACACAGCCCGACTTGTACACTACTTGGGTTTTCCCCACTGGCCCGGCTTCCCCGCCAGCCACTTGATCCGCGGTCCATTTTGGGAAATGAACCCATTTTCCTGTTGTGGCTCCCCAAACCACCTTAGAGCCTTCGACTCCTAGAGGGAATTTTCCTTCCAATCCCATGTCTGGGTACTTCCCTCATCACTGGCCAAGTGCACAAGGCAAAGTAGAAATCCATAGAGCAAATCCGTAGAGGTGGACCTGGTCACTAAAGACGGAGGGGGTCTCCCATCTCCAGCTCCCACAGTCCTTACCTGGCCATTTCTCTGGAAACTAAACAACTCTTTTACTGAAAGCTTGGCAATGTAGATTACTGAGTAGACGTATGTCACATCTCCTGTACATGTCTTGACTTCCCATAAGTGCTGGACTTGAACCTACTTTTACTTTTGGCTAAGCCTACTACTCTAGGCCTCCCACTATTTCAGTAGTCCAATCCCCACTATCACACAAGTCCCAGGGTGAAAACATAGGCCCTTTAGGAAGAGCAGAAACTCACCCTCCGGTTGCAGGTGCCCCACAGGTGATTCAAAAATGTTCTTGTTTCCCAAAAACTCTTGAACAAATAAGGCAGCTTCTCCACTAGCAGAAAAACCAAGGGGTTGCCGCTGGAATATGCAAGAAACTCTTTCCTGCCCCATCCCCTAAGGGATGGGGCACTGAGACTCGAATCAGTGGTCTCCACCACTTCAAACTATCTTCTGTGTCTCTCTTTTGGTGGAAACACACACCTTTTTTCTGAATGGTAGCCCTATGTCAGGGCTGAGGCTCCACAAGCCTACATATAGCTGCTGTGCTGTTCTCTCAGCAAGCTCCAAACTCCAACTGACCACTGACTACTGTTCAAACCTCCCAACATTCTATTCCAACTCCCTGCTGCAGATTCCATTGTGACTCATGCAGCTGCGACAGTTCTATGGTGATGTCATCCCTCAGTCTCAGCTGAGACTGAGAACAGAGTGAGACAGTGTGAAACCCATTTAACTGGAGTTTCACAAGCAGCCTTCCCTGCCTACCACTAGATCGTACTGGGATTCTAGTAACCCCAGGTAACAAGGGGGGTTACACTCACCCTTGACCAGGAAAATGACTGTCCGCAGTCATTGTTTACCCGGCTTTAGGCCATCCCACCCTATGTGCTACCTGCGGAGGGGGGTGATCAGGCCCCCTCCTACAATGTGCAAGCACAGGCAGGCAACACTAAGGGCATAGAGGCCTTTAGCTTACATATCAGCCTCTACACTACCCAATTACTATGGACGCCTAGTGGCTCTGATAGAACTGCCCAGAACATAGCCCTAATAGCTCAGCACTGCAACCCCTACTGTAGGTCAGGGCCACAGCCTGTCTATCCCCCCTAGCCCCTCTAGGGAAAATCTATCTGCCTCCAACTTAACACCCCAAAGACAAAAACAACCCAGGGACCTCCCCAACCTTGGGCAACCTGCAACCACACACCAAGAATAGTACCACATTATTATATCACTTTACTGCCTCCTCCCTACCCCCACAACCACACCTGTGGAAGGAATGGGTTAATACAGTAACAACAACAATAACAACACCACAGTACTTTAAATTATTACACACTAAAGTGCTAATGAGGAACTCCGATGAGCCCCTCCCCCTCTTCTTGTCTTCTCTTCTACCTTCTCCAGGAACATCTGCAAGAAAAAGAAAGACAACACACACTCCTAATCTGCATACACAGTCTACCTAAACCCCCTACCATGAAACACTGAAGAATCCCAAAAAGATTTTTTTTTAGAAAAGGTAGAAAAACAGTATATACATTAGAAAACAACAACATTATTTACAAAACACATTTGGGGGGGATGGAGTGCCCTAAAAGTCCCATCTAGTGACCACAATGCCAAAGGCTAGTCCAATAAAGAGTCTCTCCTGGGCCGGAACCCGGTGAAGCACAGTTCTAACAGGCCAAAGTCCCGAAGGGGAGAGTCTTTGAGGACAGTTCACACATTTTGGAGTCTGCTAGTGTAGGGAGTATACTGCAATGTCATAAAGATAGAAAAGTTCGGACTTACCAGCCTCTTGTAGAATGGAAAATTCTGAACTGACCTGCACCTCTGACAAAGACTCTCCCTGGCAGCATTTCTTCCAATACAGCTGGGCGGACATCTTCCAGGAACTACAAGAGGGCACATCTGGGTACTGCTGGGTTGATGTCATCTCTGGAGATGGAACCTTAGAACGGGAACAAAAAGGAAAACAGCTGGTCTGATGTCATCTGATTACCAGGCGATGAAGCAGGATACAGCTGGGCTGGTGTCCTCTCTGCATCTGAAGTCATCTGGTGGGCCAGTCAATGGATTCTGGAAAGGCCAGTACACTGTAGAACTGATAAATGTGGGGCACCTGAGTCCTGGATGTCCACACTGGTGGAGCAATAAAGGCACCTCACAGGTTGGTGTGGCAATATTGACTACCACTGCTCAGCTTTCCATTTAGTAGGCATGGGCACATTTGCTGGGAGGTCCTTGCAGTGAGGCCAATAGTACCGGGGGTCAGAAGCTTGAATTATTACCCCATCTGGGTGCACATAATTCACACAGTGGGAGATTTCACGTCCCTCTCCATCCACTATTCGCACTCTGTCCATAAACAGTGTCCTGCCTCTCTTCCACTGGGTATACTTCTCATGAAACAGTCTGTTTTTTACATGCCTATTTGCCCCAGGATGCACACCTTTCATTGCTTTGGCCCAGATCCAGGATTTCCTGCTGTTCTCAATCTCCTCCCAGACTTTCCAAGGAAAGGTAGGAAAGGTCATTCCATAGATCTCATTTGCCTTTCTATGAACCAGCCTCTCCTCTTTACTAGCTTTGGTCAATCGGAGACTGCTGGCCTGGCTTGGGGGTGGCCAGTCCTGGTTCTGCCAGCTACGCATCCTTATTGAAATTAGAAACAGATCCCTGACTTCTTCCACTTGCAAAGCCAGGGCAGTGGCATCACCACTCTCTTCCATACATTCCTCCGAGGCAAGATCTTGAGGCTGTGTACCCATTTTTTTTCACAAGGCCACATAGGTTCCCCCTCATCTTCCTCTTCACTGAGGATCTAAGCCCAGGAGTGAGCAGTCATTCTCACCCCTGAGACTATCCACTCATCGCTAGGTGCTGAGGTTGACACCTCCCACTCAAAGGCCTCCCACATCTCATCTTCTCCTAAGAGACTTGGGCTAGGCCCCCCCCCCAGGGGTCTACTGATGCTTTATCCAAACTTTCCTTCTGGGATCCAGCATCCAAAACTTCAACTTCTGGTTCTGTCTTTAACTCTGCACCCTCTAGCTTTGTGCCACACTCCCCCAAGGGGCCTTCCTCCACAGGCTCCACCTGGTGCTGTGTGCTGCCAAATGCAGATTCCTGAACCTTTGTCCATGTGGGAGCCAAACAAATTTGAGGCGCTTTATACAAGCTATAGTTTTCTAGGCATCCGGCACAGTGAGGAATCATGAAGACGTCCCTTCCAACTCTCAAGCATATTTGACACACATGCACTGGAAAACCAGGAATCGCCACATGAGGAGGCAGTTGTCCTCCACAGCACCACTTTTCAATATCCCTCAGTCTATTCACTGCTGCTGTTACTGCAACCCGGGCATGATCCGGGTAACGAGCTGGGCCTGAGGCCATAACTGCAGAAAAACAAACAAAACTTCACTGTAACTGAAAGTCCCACTTTACTGAACACTTTCTTTACTTTTTAAAATGGCTCCTCTGCTGCTGTGTTTACTTTACTACCCCACCCTGTAATGGCGGCGGCAGCACTCCTGTGCATCAACATTCAGAAATTGGGTCAAGCCACTGCGCACCCGATTTACACACACTACTGATAACTTTTGCTCAAACTGCACAAACTTGCACTGTTCTTGTTCTAAACACATTTACATGATTTTCCATGGGCTTTTTACATACTGGAAACATTTCTTTGACTCACAGTCCCTTAAAGCTTCAGGTTTTTAAGCACAGGATTGCCTATAAAACTAGTGCTGCACATTTGGCTACAACTCACAGTCTCTCTCTGGCTTTAAACTTTAAACTGAGGCTGAACTCATTACTATGCACACAGTCAATGGCTTAACAGACTTGCACTTGCTGGCAGGACTTGACACAGTCGTTACTTGCAAAGCAACTACACTGCTGCACACATATTTTGCTGGCATAGGGCAGAAAATCACTGTTTGAGCAATTTCACTGTTAGTACTTACTGTTATCAGTAGCAGTTTGCTGCGATGGGGGAAAACGGCCTGCAGCCTGTTCTTGGAGGCCTCAAAACAGAAACGGGCGGGCAGTTCTGCTGATCGTCTCCTCAACCACCACACTTGCAATTCAGATGATAGATTAGTGGGTTGAGCCCGATTTTAAACAAGCAAGTCTATTTTTAGAAGGTTTACAGTGTTTTTAACACTCTGCGACTCTCCTCCACAAGCCAGTACAAGCACTCCACTCACACTCCCTCTCAAATGCTGGGGCAGTCACTGTAGAGCTGGCTGAAGGGCAGGACTATTTTCAGCCTCACCAATCACACGACGCCATGCAAATGAGCCTTTTCTTCCTCGAGAGTGCTCTTCTCCTCACGACGAACGTCGAGCAGGCAAATTTAAAATGCAGAATGCATTTTTTTTTTCTCAACTGACTCCACAGTGGGAGCCTATTTCAGCCATTTAACATAGCCATTTACACCTGCAAGTCTCTCAGTTCATTCAAAAATCATTTCCAACGTCCAGGGCACAATTTTCCTGTTGCTACCCCTAGTCTTCCACACTTTTCTTTACCACAGTTAATTTTAAAAGCATTTCCAATGTCCAGGGCACAATTTTCCTGTTGCTACCCCTAGTCTTCCACACTTTTCTTTACCACAGTTCATTTTAAAAGCAAGTAAAAACGCTGTAAACAATTTGATGCAGGACAAGGGCACACTCTTTGACTTTACTGCTCCTTGGTAAACAGTTGGCATTTTTAAACAGCAGCATAAGATCCACAGCACACAGCCACACACTAGTTAGCTTGCTTCAGCTTTTGGGCTACTCACTACCAGATAGCCAAAACGCTAGCCCCTTGCCCAAGCACCTTCCTTCCCAGAATTAAAATCCAAAGCGGTGCCTCCATTTTTGTAACCCCCGTACCCCTGCCTTTTTGCAAAATGACAGGTGGCATACTGTTGAAGCTGACAGCAGTACCTGGTGGGGACTGGGTTCAGGGAGGATGAGGTTACTCGGCACAGGGGGCCTAGGTTTGGTTACTCTGCACAGGGGCACCCAAGTAAATCCGAACACAGGAAACAATAACTGTAATGTCCAAAACCCAGGAATGGGATTCTACAGTGCGGCTTTTATTCACATCCAATCTGAACAAACAAAGCATAGACTGACCCCCACGGGGCTACATTCCTGGTAATGCAGATTAGAGACAACAGAACACTTCTTCACTATTTCCAGCCCTCAGGCTCTGAACCCACCAGGCACACAGCCCGGACTTGCATGCAGCTTTGGGTACACAGCCCAACTTGTACACTACTTGGGTTTTCCCCACTGGCCCGGCTCCCCCGCTGGCTACTTGATCCGCGGTCCATTTTGGGAAATGAACCCATTTTCCTGTTGTGGCTCCCCAAACCACCTTAGAGCCTTTGACTCCTAGAGGGAGTTTTCCTTCCAATCCCATGTCTGGGTACTTCCCTCACCACTGGCCAAGTGCATGAGGCAAAGTAGAAATCCACAGAGCAAATCCGGAGAGGTGGACCTAGTCACTAAAGATGGGGGGGTCTCCCATCTCCAGCTCCCACAGTCCTTACCCGGCCATTTCTCTGGAAACTAAACAACTCTTTTACTGAAAGCTTGGCAATGTAGATTACTGGGTAGATGTATGTCACATCTCCTCTACATGTCTTGACTTCCCATAAGTGCTGGACTTGAACCTACTTTTACTTTTGGCTAAGCCTATTACTCTAGGCCTCCCACTATTTCAGTAGTCCAATTCCCACAAGTCCCAGGGTGAAAACATAGGCCTTTTAGGAAGAGCAGAAACTCACCCTCCGGTTGCAGGTGCCCCACAGGCGATTCAAAAATCTTTTTGTTTCCTGAAAACTCTTGAACAAATAAGGCAGCTTCTCCACTAGCAGAAAAACCAGGGTGTTGCTCCTGGAATATGCAGAAAACCCTTTCCTGCCCCATCCCCTAAGGGATGGGGCACTGGGACTTGAATCAGTGGTCTCCACCACTTCGAACTATCTTCTGTGTCTCTCTTTTGGTGGAAACACACACCTTTTTTCTGAATGGTAGCCCTATGTTAGGGCTGAGGCTCCACTAGCCTACACAGAGCTGCTGTGCTGCTCTCTCAGCAAGCTCCAAACTCCAACTGACCACTGACTACTGTTGAAACCTCCCAACATTCTATTCCAACTCCCTGCTGCAGATTCCATTGTGGCTCATACAGCTACAAGAGTTCTATGGTGATGTCATCCCTCAGTCTCAGCTGAGACTGAGAACAGAGTGAAACAGTGCGAAACCCATTTAACTAGAGTTTCACAAGCTGCCTTCCCTGCCTACCACTAGGTCTTACTGGGATTCTAGTAACCCCGGGTAACAAGGGGGTTACATAACCATTGCCTTGATTAAACTGCATATGATTTTCATTTGCCCAAAGTGTTAATTTTTCCAAATTCTTCTTTAATGCAGAAATATTTTCTTGATTATTAACCTTGCCCCCCAATTTAGTACCGTTTGCAAATTTAACTATGAAGTTATTTGGCCATGTTTGTAAATCACTGATAAAGAGGTTAAACAATGTTGGTCCTAAGACCGAACCCTGTGGTACACCACTTGTCGCACTACCCGAATCAGACAAGATATCATTAATTCTGACTCTCTGAGAATGATTTGTCAACCAGTTTAAAGTCCACTTGACAATATCAGGTAACAAACCTAGATTGTGCATTTTAGTAATGAGTTTTTCATGTGAGACTTTATTGAAAGCTCTACTAAAGTCCAAAAGAATTACATCAGTAGGGATACCCACATCTAGTACAGTACTTATATTATTGTAAAAAGATATCAGATTGGTGGTGCAGGAATACTTGGGAGTAAACCCATGCTGATTTGAATTATAAATTCCTAATTTTTTACAATCTTGATCTATTAGAGACTTCATTACTCGTTCCATTAATTTACTAGCCACTGAGGTCAGGCTAAATGGACGATAATTTTGCACAGAACCTCTATTGCCTTTTTTAAATATGGGAGTAACTAGCTTAATGCCAATCATTTGGTACAATGCTTTCTTGTAAGGATTTCTTGAAAATAATTGACAAAGGTATAGAAATATTTATAGAGGTTTCGATCAGAAACCATGGATGAATACCGTCTGGGCCCGGACTAGTATTTTTTTTTTAGTTTTTTGATAGCCTGTATAATGTCAGTTGGATAGAACCTATGATAATCTATGTGGTGAACTTTAAATGTACTAATAGATGATTTTTGAGAGAAGACAGAACAAAAGTACTTATTAAAGAGATTCGAGGTTTCTATATCAGATAGAGAAGAGCCTTTGGTTATAATGGGACTAATGGTCCTTGATACACCTTTTTTACTATTTATATAGGAGAAAAGAGATTTGTGACAGTCTTTTGTGTGAGCTAGTTTAAATTCTAGCTTATTTTTTACCAATTTAATAGAATTTTTTAAGTTTTTCACAGATAGTCTGTATTTATGTAATAGAGTAGTTTTAAATGGAACAGGACTATTCTTAAGTTTCCTAAAAAGTTTAATTTTTATTTTAATCTGATTTTTAATTATCTTGTTGAGCCAAGGGGGGATTTTTCCTTTATTGTTAAAGTTCCTCTTAGGTGGAATAAAGGTATTTTCCAAATAATGTACAATGTTTTTAAAAAAGTCCCAAGCTTGTTGTGTTGTACAATTAAGAAGATTAGATTCCCAGTTTATGTTTTGTAAGTATTCATTGATTTTAGAAAACTTTGCTTTGTTATAATTTTTTGTATAGTGTAACTTGCTTTGTGTAGTTTTAAACTGTTGAATTTCAAAAAGAATAGATGAATGATCACTGGTCCCAAGTGGATCCCAAATTTGTAAATTGCTAATTTGTTGCTCTATGTTAATAAATAATAGATCCAAAATATTAGGACCTTGAGTGGGTTCAGTAACAAGTTGTTGTAATCCAGTACTAACTAGCACATCTATTAGTCCTTTCTCGGCATAGGACTGTCCTCAGAATGAGTCCCAGTTAATATGAGGGAGGTTAAAGTCACCAAATATTACAGTATCTTGAGATTCTGATAAAATGTGTAATTTCTTTAAACATATCAGTTGTGCAATCTGAATTTGCAGATGGAGGTTGATAAATGTTATGAATAGTTATATAGGACTGCTCCTTCAATAAGATTTTAATCCATATACTTTCCAAAGGAAAGGGAGAACACACTTCAAAAGAAGGAATATCATTTCGTATGTACATACAAACACCACCGCCTTGCTTATCTAATCTGTTTTTATGATATAACTTATAACCTGGAATTTCTCTGGACCAAATTGAGGATGCATCCCACCAAGTTTCAGTTACTCCCACCACAGCTATATTTAAAGTTTTACATTTGGCTTCAAGTTCTACTAATTTGAGTTGGTCTAAATTGATGTACTATGTAACATGTGACCCCCTTACAGATGGGGGTTCCAGAAAAGACTCTATAGAGCCTGCCCAAGTGTTTCCCTGATTGCTGGCGTTTTGCAATTAAGCCATTAAATGTGGTTCCAAGTGAGTGCTCTTTAAGCCTCCACATACTGTCTCTTTAAGAGCTGTCTGCTTGCAGACTTCCTTCATTTGAATGGGGGGGACTGTGCATTTAATGCTAGAATCCCGCCTGGGCCACTGAGTAAACACTCTGTTTCTGCAGTCGCAAAGGGCGCAGAGGGAGCCTAAGTGACAGGTGTAGCTGCCTGAAACCAGTTAGAGTATTAAGTAGAATGCAGTTTGTCTAACCTGCCTTTCTTGCAGCTGGGGCTCTGTGTGTTTTGGCCCTCCATTTTGGATGTAAACTGCTGAATGGATCCAATCAGTGCAGGGGGGCCTCTAAAATGGAGTTTGTTTGGACCAACCAGAATCGGGACTCTCTTGGGAGCCAGCTCATCATGAGGAGATATAGTTAGTAATTCTGGGAAGTGAAGTTCTGGACCTTGGCACCTATTTGCACCAACGGGAAGAGTTCTGAGTGATTGACATGTGAGTCCACCAGTTGAACCAGGTGGCGCCCGAAGGGAATGCTCTGCCTTGTGTTTGGACAGATCAGATCTGTTGTGACCGTGATGAGAGAAGGAGCGTCGAGCTTCTGAGCTGCAACTCCCTTTACTTTGAGCTGCCTGGGGTTGATATCCGCCGCTTGCAGCTAGTGCAGAACTTGGCAGCCCGGTTGTTAACGGGGACTCCTCATTCCTCCCATATTACACCGGTGCTCCGAGATCTGCACTGGCTGCCGATCCAGTGGCGGATCACCTTTAAAGTCGGATTGCTGACTTATAAAGCCCTACACGGGTTGGGCCCTGACTACCTGAAAGAGCTTCTGGTGCCTTACCTACCAATGTGACCACTGCACTCTGCCAACGAGGGGTTGCTAGAGATTCCGAGGGTTACTTTAAAATCCTCCTGCACCCGAGCTTTTATGTTTGTGGTGCCGACCCTCTGGAATTCTCTACCACGTTGGATTAGAGAGTGCATGACGGTGGAGGGTTTTAAAAAGGGCTTAAAGTCCTTTTTATGGAGCAAGACATTTGCTGATAACTTGTATGTTGATTAATTGGTGTGTAGCCAACTTAGTTTTTAATATGTTTTATTCTGCATTTTATTGTAATGCTCCTTGGTTTTGAGAAAGGCGCAGACAAATAAAGTTATTATTATTATTAAGTTTTGCGCGGGAAGCACGTGGAAGACCTGAAGTCAGGCTGTTGTGCTGCTAATTTAATTCAGACTGAATCCAAGACTGTATAGAGAGGAAGAGAGGCTGAGAAAGTGGAAACCAGGCTCACCCTGTAGAGGACTGAAGAAATTGCTGAATCGCGCTCGGTCTGTCAGGAAAGTGAAGCTGCAGAGTGAACTCCCAGGTTTAGCAGTAAGTATGAGTGGGACCTGAAAGCAGCTGCCTGATATAGTAATTTCCTTTACTTATTAATGTGTGGAATGCTTGTGAGGAACAGCTAAATGGGTTCTCTTGTCCCTGTGTGGTATATACTGAAAGTCAAGTGAATTTATGCAGACTGAATCCGTCTGCTGATCACAGCTGTGTGCCTAGCTTGTAGAATTTCATCTCCCTGCTATGTGTGTGTCTGGCAATCCAGAAACACCATCTGTGCCAGGTTTCCAGCTTGGGGTATTGTGAGCACTAATCAGGACATCCCCTGTGACCGTTTATCTATCAACAGCGTTTCATCTGAATTCCTTTTCTTCATTTCTTCAAAGACTGAGCCATCCAGCTCCAGATTACAATTGGGTGTTGTGCATATATTTTCTTCTACAGGGTCCTATCCATCTGCACCTGCTGGCCAACCACGGGCAATGGACCTGGCTATCCTCCCCCCAACCTGGGTACCCAGAATGTGACTTGTTAGACCCTGTAATGTGCACAGTACTGTGATCTTATGCCACTAATTAACCTGCTCTCCCCTTCCTGTGTTATTGTCCCCTAAATAAACCAGATTTTGATGTTGCAAAACTTTAAACTGTTTGAAGTGTCAGTACCTACTTATCAAGTATTGTAGTGGTTGGTGTATGCTGAATAACCTTATTTTACAGGGGGTTCTCAGAGACAAACCTCAGAATCAGTCTTGAGGGTAAGTGGTACTTTATTATTGAACAGTGTATATATGTGGGATATTGGGACTGTAAATTCTGTGCATTGTGTGAGCCACTAGAAGGGATAAAAGGGGGTCATGGTGTCCCAGAGGGCTGTGACCAAGCTAGTCTACCCACTACAAACCCTGACCTCTGGGTGGAGGCACCCGTCATAGAATCTAGGCCCCTCAACCTGTCCATAGGCAAGCAGGCAGGGGTAGTAGCCCTTGGGATAGCGCCACCTGGGGGTTACGTTTTGGAGGCACCACTGGGATTAGCGTCCTCTAGTGGCCCTGTGAAGGAAGTACCCCATTATGTCTAACTTAAGGGAGAAAATGGAGTGGAGTGCCACGGCCAAGGTAAAACTCGACCCCCTTAAGATGATGGTACACAAATTGATGGGGTGGTGCGAAGCTGAGGAAAGAGCCTCCCAAAAGGTTGTTTTATTGCTTGATGTCCCTTTGGGGATTAAAAGCTCTGACATTGTCTCTACTGTAGAACATGTCAAATGTATGGGCAAGGTGGAAGTGAAAGGGCGATATGCTGACTTGCTCGAACAAACCCTGCAAGTGCTGCTTTTATGCAGTATTCCGATAGACCCTGAAAGGGTGCCCCCTGTGATTTTGTCTGAAGGTGCCCAAAAGGGATAGAGGGTTATTCACACACGTAGTTGTTTGGCCACCCCGGGTGGGTCCCCTTGTACTAATAGCTTTAAGGAAAAACTGCTCAAACTGTTAGCCGCTGAAGGGAGAACCACTCAGGAACTGGTGAAATTATTAGACATCTTGGGTGACCACACTCCCCTGCATTCCCCAGGTCATCTCCCTGGTCCTCTAAGAGCTCCATACTAGCCCCACCCCCTGTGCTTATTCCTCCCATTCAACTAGATTCCTATCAAAGATTGAGATTCTTCTCCAGTACTGTTCCAGTGCCTTCGGGGGAAGATGATTTGGAGACCTGGATGGACTATGCTACCCCTTTAGTACAAGAGTGGCAGTGCTCCGAGGGGGAAAAGAGAAAACAATTGATGGAAAGTTTGAGGGGGCCTGCACTGGAAGCCATTCAATTCCTGCGGGCCACTAGTCCGGAGGCCACTGCAGCAGAATATCTTTCTGCATTAGAGGGGGTATTTGGCAGCACAGAAACTGGAGAGGATCTCTTATGGAAGTTCAAGTCAGCTAACCAGTGGAGGAATGAGAAATTGTCTATTTTTGTTACTAGAATGGAAAGAGTTTTGCAAAAGGCCCACTGAAAAAGGGGAGTGTCTGCTCAAGTGCTAAACCAGGTCCGATTAGACCATATATTGAAATCAGCAAGATTTTCAAGTGTAATATTGCTGAAACTTAAATTGCAAGACCAGAGGACCAACCCTCCCGAGTATTGCCACTTGATGAGAGAGATTCATGAAATTGAAACTGATGAAGAGGGATGGAAACCCTATGCTGGGGATGTGAACCCTTGTCAGACCCCTGAGAAGAATGAGCTAGATGAGACCCAACAGCTGAGAGGGTTGATTAAGGGGTTGACTGAGACCTACCGGGAACCGGATTTGTATCAAGCTCCCCCGAATCTAAAAGTGGAGTGGGAGTGCATGTCGTTTCCCCCTGAAACCCGAATTGAGAGCAACCTGAGAGCAGAAATCAGGGACTTAAGTGAGATGGTGAGGGAACTGCAATGGACTGCTCTCACCCCCAATAGAAGTGGGGACCCAGAGATCCAACGGGGTAAACCTCCAGTTCAAGAAGAGCCATGTAGAGCCCCTGAGATGCCCAACCAGATAAGAGATCCCCCTTCCTCCAAGGACAACAGAGATACTAAGTTTTGCTACCGTTGTGGAGAGGATGGACACTTTTAGTTTGAGTGTCGGCTGCCAGAGAACATGAGAAAAGTTACCAACAGGTTAGTGGCCTGGCATCGAAAAACCTGTGCCCGGTCACCAGGGGGAGCCACCCGGAAAAGTTTTGCCACCAGGACCAATGCCCGATCGACATCCCGAGTAATGCCCCCTGAATGGTCCGAGGTGGTGGGTCCCTCCATGGAGACTACTGTGAAAGTGAATGGGATATCCATTTCAGGACTGGTATCAGAATCATTAGTCTAATGTACCCCTGCAACCCCTGGAAGGACTACATGTGTGGGGTTTGAGTGAGAAGGCCTACCCCTACTCTGGCTATATCCGAATTTGGTTGTCCTTTCCCACTTCTGTGGCTAAAGTGGCAGAGCAAGTGGAGACATTAGCCTTAGTGTGTCCCCCTACTGGACTGTATGATGGGGTTCTGTTGTTGATTGGAACTAATGCACATATGTTTGGGTGACTGGTGCAGTTGTGTTATGAAAAACAAGGGTCCTGGACTGGTAGGGCTCTAAGAATTCAGGCCTTGATTAAAAAAGCCTATGAATCAGAGAGATGCTGACAGAATGGAACCAGAGGAACCGGTTGGGGTTGTCTGGAAGAAGGATCCTGAGTCTCTGCTTTTGGCTCCAAATGCCCAATGTGTTCTGCAAGGAGAGGTCCATATGAAAAAGGATGTCAAGAACAAAATATTGATGCTGGATGCACCAGGAGATGGAAAACTGCCCAAGGGGCTGCTGTTCAAGCCAAGTATTCTGCCTGCTAGAGCCCATGATTTTGCCAGAAGAGTGATGG
Organism: Neoceratodus forsteri; assembly: GCA_016271365.2. Lineage (NCBI taxonomy): Eukaryota > Metazoa > Chordata > Ceratodontiformes > Ceratodontidae > Neoceratodus > Neoceratodus forsteri. The sequence continues at coordinate 122,609,553 of JADMNL010000023.1, read as the reverse complement.
TTCAGGTTCACAACATGTCTGACAGGGAGATTCAAGTAAACCGTGGTTACACCCTGGGAACTGTGCATTGTGCGGATACTGCCGTGCTACCCAGTAACAAGAGTTCTGGGAAAAGTGATAGAGTAATGCCTGACTTTCTTGATTTCGGTGACTCCCCGTTGCCAGCAGAATGGAAAGTGAGAATCAGTAAGAAGCTTGCACAAAGGGACCAGGTGTTTTCTTTAAAGGAGTGGGATGTAGGCTGTGTGCAGGGGGCCGAGCACCATATCAGACTGCAGAATGATAGGCCATTTTGTAAGAGGTCTCAACGCCTGGAACCTGCTGAAATAGATGACATGAGATGACATTTGCAAGAGATGTTGGTTGCTGGTATAATACAAGAATCCCAAAGCCCATATGCTTCCCCCACTGTGCTAGTGAGGAAAAAGAATGGGACTGTGAGGATGTGCGTAGATTATTGCACCTTAAACCGGTGGACTATCCCTGATCAGTATACAATGCCATGCATTTAAGATGCTTTGGACTGCCTGAACGGTAGCAAATGGTTTTCTGTGCTGGATCTTCGCAGTGGGTAGTATCAGATCCCGATGGCCCCAGAAGACCTTGAGAAGATGGCCTTCATCTGCTCACTTGGTTTCTATGAGTTCATGAGGATGCCTCAATGGATTTCAGGTACTCCAGCCACTTTTCAACAACTGATGGAGCGTGCAGGGGGGGACATGAACTTATTAGAGTGCCTAGCATACCTAGATGATGTTATTATGTTTGGTAGCTCACTGGAGGAACATGAGAACAGATTATTCAAGGAGTTGGACCGACTGGAAGACTTTGGCCTGAAGTTGTCCATTGATAAGTGTCAATTCTTTCAAACATCCATAAAGTTTGTGGGGCACATAGTTTCTACTGAAGGGATAGAGACGGACCCGAGTAAAGTTGAGGCCTTGACCACCTGGCCACAGCCCCAAAATCTAAAAGAACTGCAAAGATTCCTGGGTTTCTGTGGTTATTATCAGCGTTTCATCAAGGACTATTCAAGAGTGATCTGACCTTTACTTAATCTTACTCAAGGGTATCACCCAACCCACAAAAGATACAAAAAATCAGCGTCCCTCGAGACTGAGAGAGTGTATTTTTGTCCAAGTGAAGTACAGTATTTGGGGCCCGCTGGACTCCTGATTGTGAGACTGCTTTTCATGAGATCATATATCAACTTACCCATGCTCCAGTATTGGCCTATGCAGATCCAACAAAACCTTATGTCCTGCACACTGATGCTAGCTTGCAAGGGTTGGGGGCTGTGTTGTACCAGGAACATGAGAATGGTTTAAGACCCGTGGCTTTTGCCAGCCGGAGCCTGACCCCTTCTGAAAAGAACTACCCAGTACACAAGTTAGAATTCCTAGCTCTGAAGTGAGCCACTGTGGACCAATTCCATGACTACCTGTATGGGGCTAAAATACAGGTAAAAACTGACAACAATCCCTTGACTTATGTCCAGACTTCGGCTAAACTAGATGCCACTGGCCATAGGTGGCTTTCTGCATTATCTACATATGACTATGCTGTCAAATACAGAGCAGGCCTGAACCACATAGATGCTAATGCTCTTTCATGGAGACCTGTTCCCCAAATAACTGGGTTAGACTGTCAGAACCTGATATTTGAGCATTCTGCCAGAAGTGTGACAGGGAGGAACAAATGTCCATGGACGCAGTGGGCTGTATGGTGGATTGTTTGGGACCCTCTGAAAATTGCATTTCAGCCGCTTATTGCTACTTCTCTGCCCTGGACACTGGTGCTTTGCCTCAGTTCAATAATGACAGTATTCAGCATGCTCAGTCCCGAGATCCCATGATCAAAACAGCTCTGGAAGCCCTCCAAGCAGGGAAAGATGTGTCAAGGTTACGTTCCACTGATTTGAGAACTGCATTGTTTTATAAAGAGGGCCCTAAGTTGAAACTGATCAATGGACTGTTATACAGAGAAACAGTAGACAGAGGGGGACAAATAGATAAACAACAGCTAGTTTTGCCCACTGCCTTTCAAGACTTAGTGCTGAGGTCCCTACACAACCACATGGGGCACCTTGGCATAGACAGAGCACTTGACTTGGTAAGATCCAGATTTTATTGGCCTAAAATGGGGGCTGATGTTGAACAACACATCCAAACTTTTAGTCGCTGTCTACAGAGGAAGGCTTTGCCCCAGAGAGCTGCCCCCCTAGTTAACATCACCACCAGCGCCCCCATGGAGCTGGTCTGTATTGACTTTCTGAATTTGGAGCCAGATCAAAGAAATATCAGTAATGTGCTGGTGGTCACTGACCATTTTACAAGATATGCTCAAGCTTTACCCACCAAGGACCAGAAGGCATCCACTGTGGCCAAAGTACTAATAGAAAACTTTTTTGTTCACTATGGGTCGCCACAAAGAATCCATTCTGATCAATGGAGGTACTTTGGGAGTCATCTGATCAAACAGATGCTTTCTCTGTGGGGAGTGCGAAAGTCCAGAACCACCCCCAGGGGGACCCTCAGCCTGAACGTTTCAACTGCACTCTGCTAGATATGCTGGGCACCCTTCATTCCAAAGACAAGCCTAGATGGAGTCAACAAATCAGCACACTGGTACGTGCCTACAACTGCACTAAAAATGATGCCACTGGGTTCTCCCCCTACCGCCTGATGTTTGGAAGAGAAGCTCGACTTCCGGTAGATGTGTGTTTTGGAGTTTCCCCTGATGGGGTGCAAGCAGCTACTCATTTACAGTATGTGCAAAAGTTAAAGGCCCAGCTAAATCATGCATATCAACTGACTCAAACCATGGCTGCCAAAAGAAATCTTGCTAACAAAGAAAGGTATGACAAAAAAGTGAGAGCACTGGCAATCCAGGAGGGAGATCGGGTGTTGCTAAGAAATCTGGGACTGCATGGCAAACACAAGATTGCTGATAGGTGGCACCATCTTCCCCACATTGTGGTGGGAAAACTAGATGATCTGCCTGCGTACAAAGTAAGGCCGGAGAATAACTCAAAAGATGTGAAAACAACGCATAGAAATCATTTATTACCCATTGGACAAATCTTGATTGAGTCTGGGCCCCCTGAAAATGCCCCTTCTGGACTAGTGACTAGAGCTGCTGCTAAGAAAAAATCAAGAAAGTCTGCACCCACAGAAGCCAAGTTAAAGTGTTCCCCTCCACAAGTCCCAGCTGAACATGACTGTCAGTCCATGTCAGAGGAAAGTGAGTGTGGCTTTGAATACTACCCTTCTTACAAACTGAGTCAATTGTTTCGGGGCAATCCCCTAGTCAATCCTGGAGATGAAGCTGGGCCTTCTGGACTGTCTAAGCCCCCAGCTTTGTCCCTCGAGCCAATGCTCCCAGATAGTGAAGTGCAAAGCATCAAGTCAGATGAGATGGAATCATTGTGTATGGTTGAACTGCTTGAGTGTTCGGAGGAGGAAAATGATGGACTGGGACAGACTGGTGATACACCAGAGCAAGAGGAGTGTGTTGAGTGCCCTGATAGTTCGCTGCCAGTGTCAGAAAACTGCCCATGTGAGCCCAGTGCTGTGGACTCTGAGACTGCAAATCATGGAGCTGAAAGTGCCCAGAATTCTAGTCTCTCTACCCCAATGGGAACTTCCTTGGCAAGTAAAGACAGTGCTGAAAGTGAGTCTAACAGTGAAGAGACTGTGGCAATTCCCCCTAGAAAGACTGGTCGAGATGTGAGACCTGTGGTACGTTTAAGTTATGAGTCCTTGGACAGACCTGTGGACCTGCCCCTTAATGTGGTCCATAAGGGAGTGTACGTTACCCCGAGCTCGTTGCCCAAACTAAGCCTGGGAAATAATTCCAGATTACTTGTATTGCCCTCTGAGTATGGTGCCCCTGCCCCGTCCAGCCCCAAGGTAGCTGATAGGGAAGGGCCCCTCTTTTCCAGTTTCATGTGCAGGAAGGGTGACCTGATGCTGAAATGTTGTTGTGCATACAATATGATAACCTGTGGTAAAATGTGACATACAAAATAAGTACGTATGATTACAAACTAGCATCTGATGGTGACTTACAGAATGCAACTCCAGCCATTAGTAAGTAAATGTATGTAGTAATTGTTTTACAGTTGTTATAAGGGTGACTACTTGACGCGGACACCAAATTCTTTTCAGGCCAGGAAGGGTGTAACCCCCTTACAGATGGGGGTTCCAGAAAAGACTCTATAGAGCCTGCCCAAGTGTTTCCCTGCCTACTGGTATTCGGCGATTAAGCAGTTAAATGTGGTTTTAAGTGAGTGCTGCTTGAGCCTCCATGTACTGTCTCTTTAAGAGCTGTCTGCTTGCAGACTTCCTTCGTTTGCATAGGGAGGACTGTGTATTTAATGCTCGAATCCCGCCTGGGCTACTGAGCAAATGCTCCGTTTCTGCAGTGGCAAAGGGCGCAGAGGGAGCCTAAATGACAGGTGTAACTGTTTGCCTGAAACCAGTTAGAGTATTAAGTAGAATGCAGTTTGTCTAACCTGCCTTTCTTGCAGCTGTGACTCTGTGTGTTTTGCCCCTCCATTTTGGATGTAAACTGCTGAATGGATCCAATCAGTGCAGGGGGGCCTCTAAAATGGAGTTTGTTTGGACCAACCAGAATCGGGACTTTCTTGGGAGCCAGCTCATCATGAGGAGATATAGCTAGTAATTCTGGGAAGTGAAGTTCTGGACCTTGGCACCTATTTGCACCAACGGGAAGAGTTCTGAGTGACTGACAGCTGAGTCCACCAGTTGGACTGGGTGGCGCCCGAAGGGAATGCTCTGCCTTGTGTTTGGACAGATCAGATGCGTTGAGACCGTGATGAGAGAAGGAGTGCCGAGCTTCTGCACTAAGTTTCGTGCAGAAAGCGTGTGGAAGGCCTGAAGTCGGGCTGCTGTGCTGCTAATTTAATTTGGACTGAATCCGAGACTGTATAGAGAGGAAGAGAGGCTGAAAGAGTGGAAACCAGGCTTACCCTGTAGAGGACTGGAGAAATTGCTGAATCGCGCTCAGTCTGTCAGGAAAGTGAAGCTGCAGAGTGAACTCCCGGGTTTAGCAGTAAGTGCGAGCGGGGTCCTCAGAGACAAACCTCAGAATCAGTCTCGAGGGTAAGTGGTACTTTATGATTAAACAGTGTATATAGGTGGGATATTGGGACTGTAATTTCTGTGCATTGTGAGAGCCACTAGAAGGGATAAAAGGGGGTCACGGTGTCCCAGCGGGCTGTGACCAAGCTAGTCTACCCACTACAAACCCTGACCTCTGGGTGGAGGCACCTGTCATAGAACCTAGGCCCCTCAACCTGTCCGTAGGCAAGCAGGCAGGGGTAGTAGCCCTTGGGATAGTGCCACCTGGGGTTACAAAAATAAAAGTCAATTTCTGACAGCTTTGTGACCACATTTTTGCTCTGGTCCACAGAGCTGAGAGGGAAGCTGCCTCTCACTCAGAGTGCATCATGTGACTCTTAACACACATCCAAACTTATTAGTGGATTGCTCCATAATCTTGATATATAACCCTGTACTGCATTCTCCCTAAGGAATCTGCCTAGTCCTACTTTGAAAGCTGGAACAGTGCTCGCTCCCACAACCTCATCAGACAGGCTGTTCTACAAACTAACTGCCCTCTGTGTGAAGTCATGTTCCCCCCTTATCTTCTTCCATCACCTTCTGTTTTAGAGTACCTGTATGTTCTCTACTTCTAGTAGCACTTACCTGTTCAAACATCTGTGTACACTCGACGTTATCCATCCTCTTTAATATTCAGAACATTTTGTACATATCACCGCTCAACTCTTTCTTTTCTAGGCTAAATACCATCAGTATGTCCAATCTCTACTCATAGCTCTTCCCTCAAGACCTTTATCAGCTTGCTGGTCCTGTGCTGGACCCTCACAGCCTCTTCTAGGTCCTTTCTGCACTACTGTGGCCAAAACTGGACACAATACTTATGGTGAGGTCTAACCAAGTACTTAAATTGAGGCAGGATCACCTACCTTGACCTGCTCCTTACCCCCACCTAATGCATCACAGCATCATGTTTAATCTCTTAATTGCAGAAGTACATTGCCTGCCTAACTTTAGCTTACTTTCCACAACTGTCCTTATATATTTCTCCTCAGTTGTGTTGTTCATTGTTGCACTACACAGAACTGGACACAGTATTCCAGATGTGGTCTAGCCAGTGACCTATTCAGTCAATATCATCTCATTTATCCTACTACTAATTCTTCTCCCTCTGCACCCCATCCTTATTTTAGCCCTCCCATATACTCAGTTGCACTGAGCAGCCTGCTATGGGTTATTGCTGATCACAACTCCCAGGTCCCTCTCCTCCTCCTCTGTGCTCACTGCCGGCATCCCAACAATAGAATACCATACCTGGATTTTCCCCTCCTATCACCTTGCATCTTTTGGAATTAAATTCCAACAGCCAAATACAGAACACTTCTTCAGACTCCTCACATCCTGTCTCATGGCATTAATTTCTTCTTCACTGTCAACCCTCCCTGAAATTTATTTTAATTATTAGTTTTATTGAGGGTGGGTTAGAGGGAGTGGGTTATATGGTTGACTGTTTAGGTTAGTGATCATCTGATGGTATGGCTGTGTAGGTAATTTACTGTATCAGAGCTTGTGTGACAGTGGGGTGTGACTGGTTACAGATCAGGGGGACTGAAGGGTTTCCAGTTATTTTAGTTGTTTGAGGGTCGGAGATTGGTCAGGGTGCCTGAGAGCCCAGTGGAATATGTGTGTAGATCTCGAGCCCCCCAGGCTTAGCTACTCCCCATACTGACTGCTTGACTGCCACTCCTTCGATGACCCCCTCACTGATGGCAGAGTATAAGTGCTGTAGGGAGGTGGGCATCACAACGAGGTGGGATGGTAATTGGTGAGGGGTGTTGGTGGTACTAACAGGGGGCACTATAGAGCTGGTGAGGACCAGAAGGTGCCAGGGAGTAAAACAGGACCTAGAGAGAGGCCAAACATGGTTGATTCCAATTCCCAGGATTCTCACTAGAATGAGTGGGCAACAAACTTTTAGGTCAGCAGTTTCCACTTGTCCCTTACAAGCAGTACTCTGCAATGCCAGATCGATCAGAAACAAGGAATTATGATGGACTTGATTTTCTCGGTTGAGCTGGTGTGCATCACAGAGACCTAGCTGAGAGACAATGCTGGCCCAGCTCTGGTGGCATTGGTACCAGACGGTTTCTCCATGGTCCACTGCCCATAGAGGGATCATGGTGGAGCATTTGTTTTAGATCTAAATTGAACTGCACTGTGCACTCAGCTGGAACTACTTAATTGTCTGAATGCATTGCTGTGCATGGGGGTCCAGGTGCAGTTTGCAGAATCCTCCTCATGTACTGGCCTCTGGGGCACAAGGAGGAATTTCTGCAGGAAGTCACAGACTGCATTCCCGAGAAGCTATTGGAGTCACCCAGATGGTTGGTTCTGGGTGATTCCAATGCCTGGATTGACAATGAACTCTCACAGTTTGATCAAGATTTCCTCCAGTCGATGGAAACGTTGGGCTTCACACAAGTAGTTATTTCTGCAACCCATCAGCATGGACATGTCTCAGGAAATTATGCTCATTAGCTTACAATATTGTGCACACAAGAAGTCGGGCTGCCTGATTCGAAAACTAGACCACACGTATGATTCAGTTTAATCACGGTTTATTAAAATAAAAAACAACTCATACAACATACATACTCTCCCGATAGTCAATTACACATTGTGGCTCTGATAGGACTGTGCAGTCATAGAAACATAGAAACATAGAAGTTGACGGCAGATAAGGACCGCAAGGCCCATCCAGTCTGCCCTTTTCTTTTTCTACCTTATAAATGTGCCATCGGCCTTTGCTCTGTCAGTGGCCTATCTATTCATAGTCATTTGTATTGCTCCCTTATGCCTATCCCATGCCTGTTTGAAGCCCTGCACTGTATTCATAGCCACCACTTCTTGTGGTAAGCCATTCCATGCATCCACCACCCTTTCTGTGAAAAAGAATTTCCTCACATTCCCCCTTAATCGGCCCCCCTCTAATCTCATACTGTGTCCCTTGTCCTGCTATTTTTCTTATATTTAAACATGTTAGACCTCTTTCACCTTGTTAATGCCCTTAAGTTGTTTGAATGCCTCGATCATATCACCTCTCTCCCTCCTTTGCTCAAGGGTATACATATTGAGCTCTGTTAATCTGTCCTCATATGTCTTCTGATGCAGTCCCTGCACCATTTTGGTTGCCCTTCTCTGGACTGCCTCAATTTGGTTAATGTCCTTGTGAAGGTGTGGCCTCCAATACTGCACGAGTACTCCAGATGGGGCCTAACCAGTGTCTTGTAAAGAGGGATTATTACTCCTCCCTCCTTGCATGACTTGTGATACCCCCACTAATACAACCCAACACCCCCAGCTCCACTCTACTGCTTTAGAGGTCTGCTTGATGATTTCAGGTCATCAGTGATGATGATGCCCAAGTCTCTTTCTTCCTTGTGTAGCAACTCCCTCCCAGCCTATAGGTGGCTTCAGGGTTTCTCTTCCCTATGTGCATGATTTTGCACTTTGCATTAAACCAGTTGCCACTCTTCTGACCATTTGCTAGTTTATCCAGATCTCTTCTCATTCTGCCCACCCCATCTGGATCATCTACTCTGTTGCAGATCTTGGTGTCATCTGCAAACAGACAAGCCTTACCCTCTAGTCCATCTGCAAGGTCACTAATGAAGATGTTGAAGAGGACTGGCCCCAGGACTGATCCCTGAGGTACCCCACTTGTGACTTGCATCTCTTCTGACTGTATACCATTTACCACCACTCTCTGTTTTCTGCCTGTCAACCAGTTTGCCACCCAGTTGACCAACGTCTGACCCACCCCAAGCCTACCCAGCTTATTTATCAATCTTCTATGTGGAACAGTGTCAAAAACTTTGCTGAAGTCAAGGTAGGCGACATCAACTGCTCCCCCTTGGTCCACCACTCTGGTTACCCAGTCAAAGAAATCTATGAGATTAGTTTTACAGGACCTTCCTTTTGTAAACCCATGCTGTGCCCCTATGGATTCCAGGTGTTGCACTGTCCTTTCCTTAAGGAGTGCCTCCATAATCTTGCCCACTACTGAGGTAAGACTGACTGGTCTGTAGTTCCCCGCCTCCTCCCTGCTACCACTCTTGTGGAGTGGGATCACATGAGCCCTTCTCCAGTCTTCTGGGACCTCTCCTGTGCTCAGAGACTCACTAAACAGTTCTGCTAATGGCTCTGCTAGTTCCACCTTTAGCTCCTTAAGTACCCTGGGATGTATGCCATCAGGTCCCATTGCCTTATCCACCCTGAGCTTAGCAAGCTCTTGTAGGACCCTTTCTTTTGTGAAGGGAGTAATGCTCACCTCCCTACCCACTGTGTCCATGATGCTGAGCTGTGGGCCCTGCCCTACCTTCTCTTCAGTAAATACTGAGCAAAAGTATCTATTTAGGATAGATGCCTTTACAGGGTCCTCCTCCTCCTCACATGCTCCCTTTTCTCCATTAAGCTTAGCAATAACCCCCTCTGGACTTTCTCCTTTCACTAATGTATCTATAGAAAGTCTTGTCACCTTCTTTTACTGTTCATGCTAGTGTTTCCTTAGTTTGGGACTTTGCCTGCCTTACTGCCTTCCTTACTTCCCTTAGGGCAGTTTGGAATGCCTCCCTATCTTCATCCCCTCTGTGTTCCCTTATATTTCCTGAAGGCCAGCCTTTTGGCTCTGACCTTTTCTGCTACTGTATTTGAGAACCAAAGCGGTTTCCTTCTTCTTTTGCACTTCCTTTTCTGTCTAACACAATGGGATGTTGCTTCAAGTATTGCATCCTTAATGCTTGCCCACTTTGCCTGTACCCCCTCACCTGTGTTTCTTTTTGCCAGGGCTAGCTTAACTCTGTTGGCCATCTTATCAAAGTCAGCTCCTCTGAAGTCCCATATTTTGCCTTGGAATGGGATGATTTAGATGTAGTAGCCAAATTGAACCATACCATGTGATGGTCACTGGCCCCAGGTGACCTTCTACGTGAGAGATCTGTGATCCCTTCCCTGTTAGTCAGTACTAGATCTAGGATAGCCCTGTCTCTTGTGGGTTGCTGTACCAGTTGTTTGAGGCCTCTCCTGCAGGAATCCACTATGTGGATAGTTCTGGCAGATGTTCCTGCTGGTATTGACCAATCCATTATCCGCATGTTGAAGTCTCCCATTATCAGAACCTCCCTTTAGCTGTCATGTTTTGTATATCTTCTAACAGTAATGTATCTATGTCCTCCCCTGGTCTGGGGGCCTGTAGACAACCCCAGTTCTTATGGCTGTTCCATTTCCTGTTTCCAGGGTGACCCACAGTTCTTCTGGCTCCTTATGTGTATTCTGAATTTCTGTAGCTTTGATATTTTCATTGACATACAGGGCCACTTCTCACTTTTTACACTCGTGTCTCTTCTGAACAATACATAGCCAGGTACTGAAGTCTCCCAAGTGTGGTTACTGGTAAACCACATCTCACTAATTGCTACTATGTCCAGTTTAGCCTCTGACATTATTGCCTGCAGGTCTGGGATCTTATTTCCAGGCTGTGAGCATTTGTGTACATGATTTTCCATTGGCCAGATTTTGGTGTGTTAGTTGTTGGGTGAGGTTTGGCATTACCCTGTGCATCGTATGAGGAGACAAACCTTTTTTCTTACCTGGGGATGAAAATGAACTGCAAACATGCTGAATCCCTGTTTGACCAGTAGCTGAGGGGGGGGAGGGGTGTTTTTCCATTTGACGTATGGGGTGCTGCACCCCTCTCCCATTTGCTAGTTTAAATATTCTGCAAAGACGCAAACTTCTGCCCCAATGCACTGACTCCTCCTTAGTCAGATGCAGTCCATCAAATTTAAAGAACTTTCACTCCCAGAACTGTTGCCAGTTCCTACAAATCTGTGTCCTTTTCCTGGCACCAGCCCTTGAGCCCACTTGTTTAGCTCCCTATCTCCCTTCTCTGACCTTCTGTCCATCTGCTCCTCTCCCAGACTGGCAGGATCTCAGAAGGAGATGCGGACGAAATAGGTGATAGTTTGTCACCCAGCCTGGTCAGGTGCTCCTTGGTCTCTACAACTGACCGGCTGGCGAGATCATTAGCCCTATGTGTACTAGGACATCAATGTTTTCTCCTGCTTTGTGAACAATTTTAGCAATGCGGTCAGTGTCTCTCCATGCTGATGTACCTGGGGACATCTGACCATTACCCTGGCTGGAGATGGATATCAACTCCCGAATCATGGAGTCTCCTATGATCAGAAGTTTGGTTTCCTTTTTGCTTTTTGTTTTGGTTCCTGATTTGGGTGAGTTTTGTTGTGCTAGCTCACGTGCTGCAGTGTCCTGCTCTGCAGTGTCTTCTGCCTCTTTGTTTGATTTCAGAGATAGAGGCAGATACCTGTTTGTAGTGTTTATATGGTTTCTGGAGGTAATATGTTGGAGAGCAGAGAGTGATGGGGCACCCGATTTGTCCCTCCTAACCACCTGCCAACCTCCTGGACCAACTACCCTCTGCAGTCGAGGTTTTTCTGTTGGATGCTTGGGAAATGGCGGGTGGTTCTTATAATGTATTTCCTCTTGAATATGAAATTTGAGGTGTGCAGTCTCTGCCCATGCTGCCCGGAGCTGAGCCCTAAGATCTCCAAAGGCCCAGCATGTACCTCTTTTTACTTCAAGTTTTATTAGCTTACAAGTATAAAAAAATAAAATGAAATGAAATGGCTTGGACTTTTTCACTGGGGCTTGAGGTTAACAACTTCGAAACTGATCTGGGTTCCTGGCTGCAACACTGTACAGTGAAGGTCTCATTCAGGGCCCCCACCTTGTAATCTGCCACCAGTGGAGACGGTCCACTAACCCCTATAAAGGGGTTGGCCCCAGCAGGATTCCAGGTGGCAATGGACTTCTTGGGTGTGATGGATGCTTGTGAGGTGGAGTCAGGGAAAGCGGTGGTGGCTTATAACAGAACTATTACCACAGCCCTTGACTCTGTCGAACCAGTACATATGTGACCAAATCTTCTTACTGGACATTGATGTGGTTTGACAGGGAGCTTAGGGAGATGAAGGATAGGGGCCAGAGGTTAGAACATTGTTGGCAGAAGTCCAGGACCAGTGAGGGCAAGCTGGCTTTAAAGACTCACTACAGTGAGTGTTAAAGGGCAATTGTTCATAAGAAGGCAGCATTTCTGTCCAGAGAGATTGTTACAGGGTAGAACAGACCAGCTCATCTTTTCCAGACTGTGGACAGGCTACCTCATCCTACCTGTTTACAGCTGGCAAGTGTATTTTCATTCTCCAGGTGTGAAGAGTTCACTCAGTTCTTCTCTCACAGAGTTTCCTCTGTCAGGTCCAGGGTTACCCCAACTGGGCTGTTGCAGCCCTGCAGAGGGGAGCTGGTTGTTAATAGAAACAATTTTCTGTCTGGGGAGAGTTTAGGCCAGTATAGGTGGAGGAGAGTTGTGGGTGATCTCAGAGCTGTGTCCTACTTTTTATAAACTGGACCCAGGCCTGACACACCTTCAAGTGAGTTGTGTGGGGGTTCCTGGGTCCTGTGTTCACCGAAATTGTCCAGTGCTTTCTTTTGGAGGGGTCCTTTCCAAATGCAATGAACAATGCATCAGTGAGGCCCCTTTGGAAAAAACATCTCTAGACCTGGACTGCTTAGTGACTTCTGGACCTGTCTCTAACCTTCCCTTTCTGGACAAGTTATTGAGAAGACAGTAGCATTGCAGCTTGAGGCTCACCTCACGACCTTTAACGGCTATGAGCCTCTCCAGTTTGGATTTAGGTCTATTCATAGTACAGAGACCACACAAGGTTCATAATGATCTCAGTACGGCAAAAGATAGAGGAGAATGTCAGTTCTCATTCTGCTTGATCTCTCCTCAGCACCTGACACCATGGACCAGGGATTGTTGTTGAATTGTCTTAAGGAGTACTGCAGACTCACCAGCATTGTCATTAGCTGGTTTGAGTTCTTCCTTAGAGACAGGATGCAGATAGTGGTGATGGGAAATTTCTCCTCACTCCTGAAGTTCTTACTCTGTGGTGTACCCCAGGGCTCAATCCTCTCGCTGATGTTGTTTGCAGTGTACACACCATCCCCGGGTGAAATCAACAAATGTTACAGACTGGGTTGTCACTGCTATGCAGATGACATCAAGCTGTATCTGTCATTTGCACCTGGGATGTCTGAGGCAGTGGAGGTACTCAATTTGTGCCTCACTGAGATCCAGGATGAAATGTCTTCCAACTTGCTTGGACTCACCCCCAAACAAGATGGAGGTATTAGTAATTCAGACTGGTCGTCGTCGGGGGGGGTGGAGCTATAGGGGAGATAGCTGACCTTGTGTTTTGTTCCTCCAGGCTTGTAGGCTCTGCTAAGGTAAAGAATCAGGGGAGCAGTTTGAATGAAAGACTGAAACTTGAGATTCAGGTATCATCTCCTAGCGCACAGTGACTTTTACCATCTCAGAAACATCTCCCGGATTAAAGCCTTGATCCCACTGGATGACTACCCATCACTAGTACATGCTGTAACTTCCAGACTCGACTACTGTAACACTGTATATCTCTGGGTTAGTGGAGGAGTCCTACAGTGCCTGCAGCTTGTGCAGAATGAACAGCGAGGTTGACGACGGGCCCTCCTAGGTTCTGTCATGCAACCCTGGGCCTGCATGACCTGTACTGGATGCTAATAAAGTAGTGAATCCCCATCAAGGTTGGTTTACTGACTTATGAAGCTTTATATGAGCTCAGTCCAAGTTATCTGAGTGTCTTGACCCTCTACTATACCCTTCATCCTCTCCACTCCTCCAAGGTGGGGTCTCCTAGCAGTTCCCAGAACTAGGCTAAAGTCATTGGGAAATTGTGCTTGTGAAGTTGCCGCTCAACCCTGTGGAATTTTCTCCTAAGGTCCTTGAGGAAGGCTCCCTCGGTAGAGGCCTTATAAAGGGGCCTAAAGATTTACTTGTTTAGGGAGGTTTTTGGGACCAGTTAATCACCTTTCCACTGGCTGCTATTTTATCTGCTACTTGTCTCATTTTATTCATTTATTTTATATTTATCTATTTGTTTTTATGATAGTAACTGTGGTTTTATTTATGTATTCCTTATGTTCTGCTAATGTAAACAGCTCTGAGCCCAGGGCCAAGGGTGCTAAACAAATTTACTTACTACTACAGCTTGGTATCATCTGCAAACTGAATCATCTTGCCCTGGATACCCTCTTACATGTCATAGATATACATATTAGGCAGGAGTGATGCCAGAACTGACCCCTGCAGTGCCCCACTAGTCACTGCTGTATCCACAGAGAAGTTACCATATAGGACCATCATCTGGGTTCTATCCATCATCTAGTTTTTGACCCATCCAGTTATTTCTTCCCCTATACCCAGTTCACACACCTCCTTAATTAGTTTCCTACTTGGCACTGAGTCATAGAAACATAGAAACATAGACTTTGACGGCAGATAAGGTCCGCTTGGCCCACCTAGTCTGCCCATTTCCCTACCTACTGGATAAGCTGCAGATCCTAGTTAACCAACAGCCTATTTCTTCCTACCCCCCCAACAAAAATTACCTTATGTCTGTCCCATGCATTCTTGAATTCACCCACAGTTTTATACCCCCACAACCTTCTCAGAAAGGTGGTTCCATACATCCACCACCCTCTCTGTGAAACAATACTTCTTCGCATTGCCCCTGAACCGTCTCCCTTCTATCTTCAAATTGTGTCCCCTTGTTCTTGCACATCTCTTTTTTGGAAGATGCTACCCTCTTGGACTTTGTTGATTCCACTGAGGTACTTAAACGTTTCGATCATGTCCCCCTCTCCCTCTTTTCCTCAAGAGTATACATGTTAAGCTCCTTTAGCCTCTCCTCATATGGCTTCTCTTGCAGACTCTGCACCATTTTAGTCACCCTCTTCTGGACTGCCTCCATCCTGTCTATGTCCTTGCAGAGATGGGGTCCCCAGAAGTGGACACAGTACTCCAGATGGGTCTCACCAACTGTCTTTACAGAGGGATAACAACTTCCTGTTTTCTGCTATTGATGCCTCTCCCTATACATCCCAGTATCCCCCCAGCCCTCCATACTGCCTTTTCACATTGCTTACCAACCTTAAGGTCATCTGATATGATTACACACAGGTCCCTTTCCATTTTTGTTGTTGTTACTACCCCCCCCACCTCCGTGTACTCTTCCCCTGAGTTTTTGTTTCCCAGGTGCATTATTTTGCACTTCTTTGCATTGAATACAAGCTGCCATACTTCTGACCATTCCTCCAACCTTGTCAAGTCCCTTCTTATCCTTTCCACACACCCCCTGTGTATCAACCCTATTGCAGATCTTTGTGTCATCTGCAAAGAGGCATACTTTTCCTTCCAGTCCCTCTGCAATGTCACTTATAAAGACATTAAAAAGACTGGACCTAGTACTGAACCTCAAGTGCACCCCACTAGTAACCCCTTTCTTCAGAGTGGACTCCATTTACTATTACTTTCTGTGTCCTGTTGTCCAGCCAATGTTTACCCAGGCTACCACCCTGGGACCCACTCCCAGGCTGGCTAATTTGTTTATTAATCTTTTGTGTGGGACTGTGTCAAATGCCTTGCTAAAGTCTAGGTAGGCCATGTCCACAGCCCCTCCCTGGTCTACCACTCTGGTCACCCAGAATCAAATGTATTTAAAATCTAGGAATAGTATGTTCACTGCCTGGCTCCTGTCTGCTATTTGTTTCACTACATAAAAAGGCAATTACATATAGCCACTATTTTTGGGAATGCCCCCGACTCAGGCCATTCTTGGTGGAAATAGGTAAGACAAAGTTTATCTATAAAGCGCCCTATGCGTTTCACCGGCAAAGGAAAAGGCTTACAACCCCTGTGTACATAGCCATATTTGAGAGAAACATTAACAGCCACAGTGTGGCTCTCCATTAGTGAAGTATTAGTCTTTCTAGTTCCATACAGGTAGTGAGACTTTTGGACCAGTGTATCACTATAGTGGGGGCAGAAGAGGCCATCCAGTGCTGAGCAGTAGTTTTCTTTGGACTGACAAAAGCTGGTTTTCACAGAGGCTCCTTTCTCTCACCCATGATTGATCACCTGGAAAGTGTCACTGAAAGAAAGACACCAGGGTCAGATGGGAGTTAGTTGCCCAGAACCCCCTTCATTATTTTATGGACCTCCCTTCAGAAAGTCACCACCTGGGGATACAAGAGCACCAAGTAGAGAATTGTGCCTTCAGTTACCTCTCATTTCGGGCATAACCTGGACTTGGGGGATTCAATTCTATGAAGACATTCAGTGGTAAAGTATGTTCTGTGCAAAAAAATGAAACTGGATTTGGCATATTCAGTTACTTCTGGAACAAGTATACACAAATGCGATGCCTTTGGTCCAGTATGATGTATTAGTATCATATTACAGGGACCATTTTCAGGCACAATCCGAGCCATGAAGATGGCAACACAACAAAATGTAGACAAAACTTTCTCCAGCTCTGATTCCCATGTTCTGTATGTCTGTGCCATGTGGTCCCAAGAGGTGCCCCTTATCAATGTATGGAAACCTGAGATGGGTTTGAAAGGAAGGGGAGAGCATATATAGCTGCCTCTATTGTGGATCAGCAAGTGGAAGCGCATGTGTTTCCCAAATTGGTCACCAGGGTTTGACTTATTTTTAGACACATAAAAAGGTCTCACACCTCTAAGCCAAAGTTGAATCTAAGGTAAGTAAACAAGTGTAGAGTTCCTCCTGCATACAAGTGTTCCACTCAGTGCAGTCCCCTACATGCCCATTGTATTAGCACTTTGTATAGGCATGGTTTGACCTGCAGTGTCAATGAAACAAGAGAGCTTTTGGGTGACGATGATGGGGCCTAGGACAGCTTTTTTGGGGCCACCAGTCACACCCTAGCTGTCGTAGATGAAAATTGATTTATTGCCTTTTTTTATATACTTGGTTCTAAAGGCTGTGATTAACAGATCACATGCAAGTTATTTGCTCAGAATGTGTTCTTCCGTGCACAAATAAGCAGGTTTGTTAACTCCTAAATGTTGACTCAAGGAAGTGAGCTGCAGTGCTTGGTACGGTGTAGTGAAATTGGGTTGCCCCACCCCACCTTTTGCTGCAGCCTGCAGGCTTTCTCACTTGACACAGTAACCTTTATCCCTCTAAATAAAGTGGCCTGTTATGGAGTGTATAGCTTGAAAGAAATGCTGGGGTATTTTAATCAGCAAGAATTACTGAAAATACAGTAGGCATGGTAGGACACTTATCATGACCGAATTCACCCAGCTTACTAGGGTCAAAGACAAGTATTTCTATCTCTCACAATCCCCTTTCAGTTTAATAAGCAAGAGTGGGATGTTTACTTTAAACAGACCTGAAATGCTATGTGTTAAGATTAATACCTAATTCTAGCATAATTAAGTGGGTTGCACCAAAAAGAGAAAACTGGTCCCTTGCCAGGGTAACTTGTTACATATAAGCATCAACAGGTAGTTATGCCAGTTGATTTTATGCCCACAGAATGGGCCATACCAGCCAAAAGGGTCATCAGGCATTGTAGGACCTCACTCAGGTTCTAAAATGTCATCCACATTCTGTAAAGTGAGTTGAAATGTCCCTTTCCCCACAGCATGCCATGGATCTGAGGGTGAGCCCAAATAGCACTTGCAAGGGGTTAAATTATAAGAATAAATAGAGGAGAGAATAACAGGCATCTTTGCCTTGTGCCCTGGGAGAGTGGTAAAGGATCATAAAGGTATGAGTCGATTTGATATGAAGCTTGTATCTATTGACAAAACCAGAGGACAAATGACATTTTTTCAGAGTTTGGAACATGAACCATTCCCCCACATGGCCGAATGCTTTTTTGATATCGAGTGCCAGTAAACAGGCTGTCCCTGGCTTTTGCCTGCTCCAATGCAAATCACATTTAGAGTTCTCCTAATGTTGTTCAGAGGATGCCTTCCTGTAATAATGCCAGACTGGTTTTCATGAATCAACTATGGGAGGGGAGTAGGATCTCAAGTCTAGCTGCAATTATTTTGTATCTTGTAGTCTGTCTTTGGCAATTATAAATCACTCTTGTGATTTCAACAAATGAGCACAGAGCTACTGTTCATCTTAGCCTGGGTACATTGGTCTCTTGTGCAGAAGAGTTAGAAGTGAAGCACTCCACTTCAGTGGTGGGGGGGAGGGCAAGCAGAAGAAATGTTTTAAATGTAAAACAAAATACTTGCAACTTATCATAAATCTTTTTAGAAAATGGGAAACTAAATCCTAGCCTTCTGATTAGCTAATACTCCAACATTACTGGGCGGATATTAAAGGAATAATGCCTGACAGGGTGAGTGTTATGCTGGGATAACATCCCACCTTGGGTGGTTTGAGGGCTTCCAACACCCGAGAAGGGATGTTATCCCAGCATAACACCCACCCTGGAGGGCATTATTTCTATTATACAATGGCTCGTTGTTTTATACAGAAAAAAAATAATTTTAAATAATTTTTTTTAGTGTTTAAAAAAATGTTTTTTAAGAGAAGATGCAAACAATGATCAAGTGGAAAAAGGAAATGGCAATAGGGTCATCATCTAGTTGATCAGCAGGGATAGTATGCCAGGATAACATCCCTGCTGATGGCCAACTGACCAATCAGAAGCCAGGTTTCTTTCTTGCCATTATGTAATTTTCATTATGAAATGGGTATAAAAAATCAAGGTCTCTGATTGGTCAACTAGCCAGTTGACCAGGGCCGATATCCCAGCACAACAGCATGCTGGGACTACAGTGACCTCATCACCAAATCACTTCATCTGACAGAACTGAACATTCCATTTGGCAGCCATTGAATTCTCCTGACAGAGAAAAGAAAAGAAAATGTTTACAAACTTTGAACTCTTCGCTGACATTTTTAATGAATCACATCAGGAAACAACCCAAGACACTTCTACTGAAAATTCACAACAAGAAACAGGCAGTCTATTAACTGCAAATGAAGGAACTTCAACAACAGTAAGCCATCACGTCAGTGCCTCAGAAACCGAGCTGTCAAATCTGGAACTGACAAGAAACGAAGCCAATACAATGAGACAAACAACCTGGGCCATTAACCACCTGAGTGACTGGCTGAGAGAAAAAAAAAATGGTAGTAAACTTTGACACAATAAGCAAAGAAGATCTTAACCTGTTACTAAGGCAACTGTATGGCACAATCCAGAAGAGCAGTGATGAAATGTATAGTATCTCTTCATATGTGTCTCTGCGAGCTGGTATAAATCGGTACCTAAACAACCCGCCTCTCAGTCGCGGCTTTAGCATAATGCAGGACACAGAATTCACCACCTCTAACCATGTATCTCTTGGCATCCTAAAAACACTAAGGTGACAGGGGAAAGACAAAGCTTGCCACCATGCATGTATTCCTGCAGCAGTACTAAAAAAAATAAGATCCAGTGAAGTTCTGAACATTAACACCACAGCGGGACTGATCCGAAAAGTATGGCTGGACGTACAGCTTTTCTTCACCCGCCATGGCAGAGAAGGACTCCGTGCACTGAAACCTAGCAGTTTTCAAATCTTAACTGATGAAAATGGGCTCCGTTACTGCACCATGTCACACAATGAGGTAACCAAAAAGTATGCAGATCCCCACGAATCCTCACAACGTAGTAGCAGAGGTTTTATGCCTGAATAACCAGATGATCCACTGAGTCCGATCAAATCTCTTCTCCTGTATCTAAGCAAAATCCCCTCGGATGCACCAGCATTTTATTTGCACCCCTGGAGCATCCCCGAAGCATAGCTAGCTACAGAACAAATCTGGTTCACTAAAGAAGTGATGGGCAAAAACTTTCTAGCCACAATGTTAGCCCGAATTTTCAAACTCACAGATGTACCCACCTTTGCCAATTACAGTCTCTGTAGTACTGCTGTTCATCTGCTGTCTGCCACAGCTCTCGAATCAAGGCAAATTATGTCCGTGACCGGCCACCAGTCAGAATGATCACTAAGGAGTTACTGGGCTCCCAGCTTGCAAGACCAGCGAATTTGGTCAGAAATCCTAGTGGGGCAACGTTCATCCACTTCTCTAAATCAGCAGCAGACTCCATTTTGTGACCAGCCATCAGTGTCAGCATCTGTCAGTACACCATTTTCCTCTGAGGAAACCACACTACTACAGGAAATGTAAACAACTTCTTGATGCTTACTGCTCAGTTCCTTGTCCCAAAAAACGTGTCATTTAGAAAAGCTGCAGTCCTGATAACCAGACCCCTGATGTTTCTATGAGGCAAGCATGAGAAATGTTTGAAGTGAACCAGGCATCCAGAGAAACAGCTGAAATCAGCCAGGCACTGGAAGAAACTGCCGAAGTCGGCCAAGCAGCAGCAACAGAAGCTGATCCCAGTAAGTTCACAATGCCTTTTACCACAAGCTCCGCAGTGCCTTTTGAACGTTATATTAATATAGGCACCCTGCAATGAAATGTTCAACTAAACGTATACAATTATGCAGCTAAATGAACTCATAAAAAAACTGCTGCAAAGTAATCAGAATTGTACAGTCTATGCAGTTTAAGTTGTTCAGCTGTTAGTGAAGCATAAATACTGTACTTGTTTAACCTGTTACAACTGTTGTGCTCTATTTCATCACAGTTCAGTTATCTGTTTATTTATG
This sequence comes from Neoceratodus forsteri, assembly GCA_016271365.2. Classification (NCBI taxonomy): domain Eukaryota; kingdom Metazoa; phylum Chordata; order Ceratodontiformes; family Ceratodontidae; genus Neoceratodus; species Neoceratodus forsteri. The sequence goes on along the minus strand of JADMNL010000023.1, from coordinate 122,588,791 downwards.
GTGTTCATCATACATGAGTTGTATGCCAAGGAAATATCTAAGCAATCCTATTTATTCTGTTAGGGACTATTTTATGTCCATCTAGTGTAAACATGAAAAAATACTTGATAAAACTTTTCCAAACATAGCAGCTTCTATGTCTTTATTTCATACAATTATATGTTGCCGTGCCCATTTCATAATAGTAATAAGTTACTCGGGGGGGGTGTTGTGGTGGGATAACGGCCCTTGTTGGGTGGTGGAAGCCTCCTTCTTCAGCATCATGCTGCAATCCACCCAAGGTGGGCCGTTATCCCACCACACCCCCAGTCGTGCCTTTATTGCTAATTAGAGCCCACTGAGAAGAAGTTCTCATTCGGGGTGCTGCATTATCTCATGTATCTTTAGGCCCCCCAAATGTTCAAACTAGCTAGCCACCATTGTTTTTTCTCTCGCTTAGTGAGAGACTTTCCAAGCAAGTTGGTGACTGGCCAACCCCCACTCCCCAACCCGTTTGTCTTTAATGAAATGTTTAATGCATGTACACACCCTGTAAAGCCCACTCTTCTTTAAATACCTGCAAGATAAACAGCAGCCTCGGTGTGTTAATTAAATATTAAGTAAATCTGTCAGCATTTCTGGGTACATTTAAAAATAGTGTTGGCTGACCTAACGGAAATCATCAAGACAAAACCCCTCCAGCCCTCTCCCCTCCAGGATCATACTCAAATCTGTCTAATCACTTCCATGCCAGTTATAGCAGAGTATCTCCTAATCCACTGTCCCTAAACCAGCTCAGTGCTCTCAACCCAGTTTTACCTCAAAAGCCCACTTCACCCAGATGTTTCACTTTCTCTCTATCACACCCATGGGTTAACATTGGCTTCTGATCAGTTCCTGCTGGGCTCTCGGTTGGCAAGTCAGACTGCGCTAACCTTCACCATACAGTGTATAGAGGATTGTGTATGGGGAGTTATTCACAACAAGGATATTCTCAAATGAGAGATCTCCTTGGCAACGTTAGACCTCGAGAGCGAAGCTCAAGAGGTTGTCCGTTGCCAATGAGACCTCAAGATTTGAGAAGATCCTTGTTTGTGAATGACTCCTCATAGACAATCTTTTATAGTGTATGGGGAGTCTATTCAACATAAAAAACAGTGAATGGATGCAGAAAGTAACCGTAACATTTTTTAAAACAAGCCTTACTTGACTTCCATGTAGCAGCTTGTTCCGGCGCTACTTGCTTCCTCTCTGCCATGGCTGCTACACCGTGCATGCGTCAATGCATTCGATCTTGTTGTGCTGCACCGGTGACGTACTGAGTGCAGCATAACAAGATCATGACACACTGTGGGCAACACAACAAGGATATTCCAAGCATGGATTTCCATGCACAATAACGCTCCCCCATACACTATTATAGAGTGCATCTCAGAAAAGAAAAAAAAGGTGACAGAACAATACTGGTACTTGGGGGGGGTAAGGAAAGACTGTTACCCTACTTTTCTTTTTCCATAGGGACCACAGAAATGAAACAAAAATAAAATGATGAGGGTGGGAGGGACAAAAGTGTTTCATAACAACGGATGGGAAGAGGGGTACAACTGAAGAAATACAAACAGTCTGCTGTGGGGGCAGTAGCAGCAGTCCATTGGCTTTTCTTTTTTTTTTTAACTACGGAGTCTCCATGAGGACAAAACAAGTGGAGGAACTATTTAATTACAAAACTCAATCTAAAATCTTTTTTTATTAACAATGTTTTATCAAATTTTCTTTTTTTACAGTGTCCATTTTCTAAGTGCAATAATACCCTCCAGGGTGGATGGTATTGAGAAATACTCGGACCTTCCAGGGGTTATAAGGCACTCTGCCTGCAGCATCGGGCCTCATTACACCCCTGGGCGGTCCGGTATTTCCTAATACCACCCACCCTGTTGGGTATTACTGCATACATAGCTAATGTGAGTGATTTATATTAAGTTAATAGGGCCTCTGAGGGGTGTCTCCTATGGTATAAAATATTCCTCTTGTGAGGTTTGGGTAAACAACTGTTCAGCTTCACTTTGTGGTCCTCTTACCCAAACCTCATGCTTGAAGTCTCTTATGCCACAAGAGACACCCTTCAGAGGCCCTATTAAGCTATGTGATGTCAGATGATAAAAGGAACAGAGTGTGAGATCTTTTGGTAGCACTATGATACATAGTTAAGTTTATGAAAGGAGGTAAGGATCTTCTTTAGGCATTCTATGGTCATAGCCATTAGTGGAGGGCCTAATTAAGCATGGATCTGCTTGTAAAGTTCAATAGAGATCCCATTGGGACCTGGGGATCTTCCACTGTTTTATACTGTTTACTACTATTTTCTACTGCCTGCTCCAGCTCCCTGTAGAAGAGAGAGGCACCCAGGGCAGCACTGTCTCTGTCAGAAAACTAGGGCGAATTCACCATGACCGAAAAGGCTGCTGAGAGTTCCCTTGCAGGGGCGGTTTCTGAGGAGTATAGGGACTCATGAAAACGTTTTATTTCCTAGCTTATGTCAGCAGCTTTGTAGGTTAAACCCTCACCCCTTGCTACCTGAATACCTGTAATAGCTCTTTCTTCTGCTCAGTTTTGTAGTTAACTTCCCAGTGCGGCCTTCTTCAAAATAACTCCCTGCCCTGGTCAACAGTAGGACCCGACAAATTTGTACCACTATAAGCATACTGAATTTCTGCCTTTTCTGACTCAAAATAGTCCTGCCTAAGACTAGTGACCATATTGGAATTTTCAAAATCCTTTATTTGAGTGAGGAGGGAATCATTTCCCAAGTGAGTTTTTCCTTCTTGGTGGAGTAGACAGTGATCATACGTCTAACCAAGCTCTCTTCTGCCCCAGCTGTCCTGTTTTTTTGGCCATTGCTGAAAGGAGCAGCTCCCAGCCCGACCACCTCTCATCAGGCTCTCTTCTGCCCTGGCTATCCTGTTTTTTTGGCCTTTGCTGAAAGGAGCAGCTCCCAGTCCGCCCACCTCTCACCAAGGTATGCTCACAGGATCAGATGCTGTGCCCTGCAATCTTTCCTCTTTTGAACCTGGTGCCATTTTAGGACTGCTGTGCTCTGGCTCAAGTTCTCTGCTTTAAGCAGTAGTGCCCTGACTTTTACTCCGCTATGGCTATTTTCTGTTTATTTAATTGAATTCTTTGCAGTGAAGTGCTCTCTATATTAGTTAATATCCAGCACTTTACTGATTGAACAGAATTTGAAATGCGTTTTTTTATGTGATCCTCACTGTATGAAATGCATATAATTTAGTTATGGAATTTAATTGAGAAGTGAAGTGATCTGTAAGAAATCCAACGCTTTATACAGTTAGTTAAAATCCAACACTTTTCTAGAGATATCATAGCTGTGAAATTGAGATTGATGTCTAGATTTGATTTCTTACTCCCTGCACTCTGCCTCTCCATTTCTTAACCTGGTTCAAATTCAGTTGGCATTCATCTGTATCCCGTCCCCTGGGTTGTGCCTCAAAATAGGCAGAATTTGTCTTGTGCACTTACCCGATCAACAAAAAAAATAAATCAAATCAATCTGACTCTGCCTGTAGCCCTCCCTTCACTCTCTGCCCTTCTTCTTGTACTTTATTTAATCTCCCTTCCTTCCCTCCACAGCTCTTTTCTGCCCTGGCTATCCGTTTTTTTCAGCCATTGCCAGAAGGAGCAGCTCCCAGCCTGCCCACCTCTCACCAAGGTACGCTCACAGGATCGGATGCTGCACCCTGCAATATTTTGTCTTTTGAACTTGGTGCCATTTTAGGACTTCTGTGCTATGGCTCAAGTTCTCTGCTTTAAGCAGCAGTGCCTTGTACTCTGCAATGGCTATTTTCCATTTATTTAATTGAATTCTTTGCAGCGAAGTGCTTTCTTTCCACTGCCACTACGTAGCAGCTCTCCACTCGCTCCCTACCACCCCACCATTGGAAGGACTCTCTTATAAAGCATAAATATAACTAGTCATGTGACTAAGTCCCTGGTTCTTCATTTGCAGTCTATACTGACACACTCACAGAGGGCATCTGTTTTACTGCTGATTGACTTTAGGCACTTCAGAAAAGGGAAACAGATATAAGAGGCTCCTTGTTACAGTGAATCATACACTATCTCTACTGCACTAAGCTTACACAAGCTGATTGATCTCAGGTAGTACTAAAACACTACAAAAGCGAAGCCTAATACAATGGCTTCTCTACAGTGTTGTTACTAACTCACTGTTGTATTACGTTTACTCAAGACTTGGGTGACACCATACAGGAGAAACTATCAGACCAATGTGGACTCATTACATAGTTCCAGTTATCCATTCTACTACTATTACCTTCCCAATTAGGGATTAGAATCTCCCAGCATGTTGACAACAACCAAAATACCATGGTAGCAATTGTGCACTGTTCAAAGAGTACATCCAACACTGTACTTGACAAACTCTGTGTGGGGCCCACATACAGGCACAGGCACTCCAACCTGCTGATTCCAACTATTCACCCCCTTCCCTCAGCACCAGTCTTACCTTAGTCATCTTCAGGATAAAACTTGGTGGAGTTTGCATTAGCAAACAAACTACACAATTAAAACTCCTCATGTTTTCTGCACTAAGACTCATATTGCTACTATTGCTCATATCAGGCAACATCCACCCCAACCCTGGCCCAACAGCAAGTGTGAATGGGCCTATGAAGATGCAAGGAACCCTGACTATTGCCTCCATCAACATATGCAGTCTGACCACAAAATTTGATGCACTCCAGGTCTGGGTTACCCAGCACAGGCCTGATGTCCTGTCCATAGTTGAAACCTGGCTCACACCAAAGATACCTGATGCAGCAGTCTCATTAGAAGGTTACACATTTTTCAGACTGGACAGGATCAGCAAGCATGGTGGGGGTTGTGTAATTTATATTAAGGACACCCTTCAGGGACACATCCTCCATAATGTAAATACTGGTAACAGTGTCCAAGTACTGGCAGTAAACTACTTCTAGGGGCCCACCATAAAGGGCTTACTATAGTCTCAGTATGCATCTCTCCCAAAGAGCAGCCCAGTGGATTTAAAATAGTTATTGACTTCTTAAATGATATACACTGCAATTCTGAGGTTATATTAATAGGATATTTTAACATCAACTAGCTATCCCTCGAGACAGCCCCTCTATTAACCTGGCACAAATGGTGGCATCCCTAACCAGAATTAACTACTGTACAGTGTCTAGTACTCTTCTGGACTGGCTGATAACCAGCCATCCAGACAGAATCACAAGTACCACTGTCCTCCCTGATACAATAAGCGACCACTCCCTAGCCTGTGTACCTGGACACACAAGGTAGTTAAACCCCCCTGCAAAAACTATCACTATCCGAGTGCTAAAAAAAGGACAACTGGACTACTTAAAAGAATGTCTAAGACAACAGGATTGGTCTTTTATAGACCACATGGAAGATGTAGATAAAGCTGTAGACTATTTTATAACCGTCTTTAATGTTTCCTGTGACATCTATGCCCCACATAGAAAACGGAAAGTCAAGGGGACAGGTAACTCATGGATCTCGCCTGCCATGATTGAACTTATGAATTCAAGAGATAATCTTTGGCACAGAGCTAGAAGCACAGGTAAACAAGCCAACATTCAAAACTATAAAAAGGCTTAGAATAAATGTACTTGGGCTATCCGCTCCACAAAAAGTCAACACTTCAAAGATGAACTTTCCAATACCTGGGGTAGTGGCCATAAATTTTGAGAAAATATGAATGCCCTAACCTGGACACCTTGAATATCTTCACCAACTATACTAAACATAGATGGGAGAATTACCCAGGACCCGAAAATCATTGCTGACACTTTTAACACTACCTTTACTGACCTAAGAGATGTGCTCCCCCCAAACTTCTTTGAGACCACAGACAGCAGTAACAATAATGCAAGTGCAAGTCCACCACAAGCCCCTGCCCCACCATTCTACCTTAAAATCATCTCAAAAACTGAGGCCAGAAAGTATTTACAACAGTTCTAGGTAAATCTAGAGCCAGTGGTGATACACTTGATCTAAAATTTGTGGCACTCACCCTCGATGAGATACTATCGCCACTAACAAGTATTCTGAATCTTTTACTAAGAACTGCAAAATTCCCACAGTTATGGAAAGCTGCTGTAGTTACCCCAGTACACAAAAGCGGTTATAAGGTCACCCACTCTAACTATTGCCCCATATCCATTCTCCCCCCCAAAGCATTGGACTGCATTGTATCTGCTCAGTTGATTACCTAGACAAGTACCAGATACAATGACCCCAACAACATGGATTCAGAAAACAACATAGCACCATCACTGCACTAGTTGAGTTTAATGGATACATCCATGAAGCATTAGACTGTGGGCTATTGATGGGAGCCACCTTCTTCAACCTCACCAAAGGGTTCGATACAGTCAATCATGTGCTTCTTTTAGAACAGTTATCAAATCTCTGGCTCTCCACTGACTTGGTGGGGTGGTTCAGAAGTTACCTCACCAGTAGAGCACAACAGGTAAAGATAAACAGAGTATTCTCTGAAAGCCAGAAAGTTTGCACTGGGATACCACAAGGATCCATCCTTGGCCCCCTGCTCTTTAGCCTGTTCCTAAACCACCTTCCCCTAGCCTGCCAGGACATAGTTCTCCTTTATGCAGATGATGCAATTCTCTTAACAAGCAACCTAGACCCTACACTGCTAGAAAAGCAACTATAGCATACATTTACGGACATAGAATCCTGGTTCCTGAAGTCTAAACTACTCCTAATCTATAAAAAAACTAAAACCATGTTGTTTGCCTCCACTCACAACAAGCACAGATCTAGCCAACTTAATATACAAAATAACCAAAACACTGCTCTTGAAATGGTCCAAGTTTTTAAATACCTAGGAGTTACGCTCGACAGCACCCTTTCATGCGCATGTCGTATAGATCAAGTAGTCAAGGCTGCCAATTCAAAAATAGGCTTACTCTACAGACACAAGCATTGCCTGACAAATGATGTACTAAGGTTTGCAGTAAACAGCTCAGTACTTTCAATAACTGACTATGGCCTAATTGTCTACAGAGCAGCCTCGAACTCTGCCCTTAAACGGGTCTCTATTGCCCTGAATAAAGCCTGTAGGCTTGTCACAGGAGATCATAGGCTCATGCACACCTGTGACCTATACGCTCGATCTGGGTGGCTCAATCTGAAAGGCAGGCTGCAATATCAGGCTTGCTTGCTCACAAAAATGACAACCATGGGACTAACACCCACAAGAGTTCAGAATCTACTGTGCCTTATGAATAACTCCTGACAAACAAGGGGTTCAAACAACAAACCTTTTATGGTCCCCTTCTGTTGAACCTCACAAGGACAGAGGTCATTTATATACTGCACCCCCTCCTGGCTCAATTCCCTCCATAATGCCGTATGGTCTGAAATAAAACTTGCCCCATCAAAAGAAAATTACAGTCCCATCTTGCAACACTCAGTGAATGTGACTGTATTGCCTAAGTCCTGCATGTTTTAGGTACAACCTGAGCACTCGCATCTTGACCGATAGTGCTGAACACTTCCCCCTCCACACCTACCTCCCTCTCTCTCTTTCCAACCCTCCTCTTCCTTCCTCAGGCCTATCTACAACCCTGTTCTGGACAAAGCCTCCCTGGTGGATAAGCTCTAAAAAAGTTTGTCTCCCCTTCTTCACTCCCTGTCTCTCACCTAGCCCTACTCTACTCAGTGCACTTCAGCCCCATCTTTCTTGTCTCCAAAATATTTATTGTATCTACCAGTGACTACCTTGTATAACCGATGTTAAATTACCTATGAAGTAATGTTCTAATCACTCATCCATTTCTACATGGTAACTGTTTCACACAACTGATTGTCCTGTTAGCCTGTCCAAGTGATGTGGAACCTGTTTTCCCAATGCACTGTTGCCTTATTTTTAAATAACTATTTGTCTGTTATGGTATGTTATTGTACCCAAATGACATGGAACCGCTGTAAATGAACTTCTAGCTCAAAGGTATTTTTTAATCTGAAAAACAAACAAATAAATAAAAATAAATAGGACATGCTTTTTGCATCTCCCACAGTGACAGTAAAATCCCAGGAGTATTATTGAAATATAAAAATTCTCTGAGTGCTGCAGCCATCCACTTGCAGAAATCAAGTTGCGTGAATAAGGTGGTGTTGAGACTCCACACTCTAGCATTTGTGGTCCTTGGGGTAAGCCAATAGTCAACATAAGGGAGGGAGCATGATCAGACACCAAGATGGGGCCATACTCTGTATTCTGCATTGACTGGAGTAACTACATTAGTGATTAACATCATGTCCTGTCAGGCATATGATTTGTGCACATGAGAGTAGAAATATTTCTGTAACAAGGAATGAAGCACCCTCCATTCATCCCAGTAGGTCACCTTACATAGTATGTCACTGGGATTGAGTGGTTGGGGTTTTAGATGATCTATCAAGGACAGTCATGAATACAGTCGACATCTTCCCTGCCCACCCTGCCATACTTTCTGTCCTCTGAACTCAGCCAATTTAAGAGACAGCCTATGAAAGAAAACCAGATCCTCCTCTGTGGGTGTATAAATAGACATCAGCATAAAGACAAGGGGCCCAATTCTCAAAACTCGGCGCAAGCCACGCCAAAGGTGGCGTGTGCCAAGTGCCAGGTACCCTGCGGCCAATTCTCTATCGGGCAGGGTCCCAGCGCAAACTCCCACAGCTTGCAGCATCTGTGGCTGTGTGACGAACAGTTGGCACATCAGGATTGTGTGCTGTAAGTTGTTTAGTGACTATGTGCCAATCTAGAACATCCCTGGTGGTCTAGCAGACCCCCCCCCAAGCCCTGATCCCCGTATAGTAAAAATGAAAAAGTCCCTTGTGGCTAGAGTCCACCTCCATCCCTGATCCCCATGTATCTATTATGAACAATGTCCCTGGTGGTCTAGAGGCCCCCCCAGCCCCGATCCTTGTATATTAATATCATAAACATCCCTGGTAGTCTAGTGGTCCCTCCCCTTCCCTTCCCAGATCGCCGTCCCATCCATAAGACAAAAAAATGTCCCTAGTAGTCTACTGGTCCCTCCCCTTCATAATTCAAAAACATGTCCCTGGTAGACTAGTGGTCCCCCCCAACTGCTGATCTGTTATAGCAATACAAGTGTCCCTTGTGATCTAGTGGTCCCCCTACCCTATCCTTTATCCCTCCTTGCCATAACTTGAATGGCTTCCTGGTGGTCTAGTAGCCCCAACCCCGATCTGCCTGTGTACTAAGCAATAACATTCCTTGGTGGTGTAATGGACACCCACCCTAGCAGGCAACACCCCACCAACCCACTCCCCCCAACCCCGAGCTGGCAACTGGCATGGCCCTCCTCTCACCACCACAGCCAGTCGCTGAAACAGCTCTCAAACAGCACCTACTGTATAGACTAAGTGCTCACTGATTGACAGCTCAGTGCAGCTGTCAATCAATGAGCATGTACTGTATACAGCAGGTGCTCACTTGAGAGCTCAGTCTGCAGGAAGTGGGGTGATGGGGCACTGTCTGTTGGGTGGACGGGTGTCCACTACAGCATCAGGGAATGTTATTGCTTAATATGTGGGCAGATTGGGGGGGCCACTAGACCACTAGTGAGACATTCAAGTTATGGCAGGGAGGGATCGGGGATAGGGTGGGGGACCACTAGACCACCAGGAACACTTGTATTACTATAATGGATTGGCAATCGGGGAGGGGGGAGGTACCACTGGACTACCAAGGACTTTTTTTTTATTCTCAAGTGGATGGCAATCGGGGGCAGGGGAGGGACCGCCAGACTACCAGGAACACCTATTTGTATTATGAACAGGACATTGAACAGCAATCAGGGGAGAGGATGGACCACTAGATTACCAGGAACATGTTTTTGTATTATGAACAGGATGGCAATCGGGGGTTGGGGGACCACTAGACTACCAGGGACATTTTTTTGTATTATCAACGGGATGGCGATCGGTGATTGAGGGAGGGGAGGGACCACTACACTACCAGAGACATTTTGTTTGTATTATGGATGAGATGGCAATTGGGGGAGGGACCACTAGACTACCAGGGACATTTTTTTTGTATTATCAACAGGATGGTGATCAACAATCGGGAGAGGGGAGGGACAATTAGACCACCAGGGAAGGAATATTTCAGTGATAGGGGATTGGGCTGGGTGGGTCCACTAGACCACTAGGGAAGGTGTATTTTAATGATATGGGAATTGGGCGATTGGGGAGATATGCTAGACTACCAGGGAACTATTAATTAATGCTATGGGGATTCAGCAGGGGTGGCACTAGACCATCATGGACTGTTTTTTCTAGAAGGGGGACCATGGCACATTGGTGCAGGTTGCTCAACACTCCCAGAGGGCAGATTTTTAAGTACCATTAGACCAGCCCTGGCTGGTCTAATGGTACTTAGTAATTTGCCGTCTGGGAGTGTTTTGAGAATCCCAAATTAGGGGTTATGGCAGCCTGCATCTAACACAAGTTCCTTAGCACCATGCCGCAGCCCATTTTGTGCCACAAGGATGGTGCAATCCCCTTTTGGTGCAGACAGCTTGTAGTTGCCACAGGCTGCCTTTCAGTGCATCTTTTGGTGCAAGGGGCACTTTGCTCCATTCCTTGTGGTACAAGCCCCTTGCACCATTCCAGGAGCCTCGAGAATCAGGCCCAAAGTCTCCCACTTGAGCTTGCATAGGCATATATTGTTTTGCTTCAAAGAGGGAATTACCACCAAATCTGTATTACCACCTCTTGGGCCTTCAAATTAAAACAGGAGGCAACCAAGTTCCCCTCTCCAGGTGTTTTGCAATATGAGGACCTCTGTGGTTGTGTGGGTTTCCTGCATAACTAAAATGTCAACCCCCATATTTTTGGCATAGTACAAAAGGGTGGGGGGGAGATTCAGGAGGGAAATCAGGAGTCACTTTTTCACAGAACGGGTGGTGGACAAGTGGAATACTCTACCCAAGAAGGTGGTATCCTGTAGAACGGTGGGTGGTTTTAAGAGGGGATTCGACAGAGTGGGAGGGTACTGATGAAGAGGGATGGGGAGGGTGGGGCAGCTGCAAATTGAGGGGCTAGCTGCACAGTCGATAGCCTGTTTCTGCTGGCATTTTCGTATGTTTGTATGTTCATAAGACCTGTTTTCTTTTGACCATGTTTTTTAAGACATTCACATTACAGTTCTTAAAATCTTAAGGGGCTGCCACCTAGACACATCTGTTGGAACTAATGATAAATGGTACTCATAACCAGTAATATAAGAGGTATAGTCAAGAACTCAGGTGAATAACTGTTATCATCCATGGTGGTATGAATGATGTCGGGGAAAAAAAAAAGATGAACAAGAAATTTTTAAAGATTTTACTGTATTAGAAAATACTCTGAAGGACCAGGTTGCAGTGCGGTGTTCTCTGAAATTCTACCAGTCTGTAGATCTTCACAGTATAGGCAGAAAGCAACTATTAGGATAAATAAATAAATGGCTGGATGACGGGACATTCAGGAATGATTTGGGGTATATTAAACATTGGAGCATGTTCTTGGGGGCAAGCAAATACTATGCAAAAGACGGTCTGCATTTGAGTCAACTGGGGGCATAGAACCAAGCAGCAAGATTTAACAAAGTACTTGATAAACCCCCAAATACTTTTTAAGCTGAATAAAGGGGTCATTGGCAGGGCCCTGTGCTCACTGTGGCAAAGTGGACCTACATTCTACGGCAGGATGTCATATTTTCTGTGGCAGAGCAACTGCTGATTCTGCGGCAGTGGGACATCGCACCACAAGCAGGACAGGGAGACGGCAGAGTAGCAACAGATAGACATGTATGCTGATCTAAAACAGTCAGCATAACTGTGCTGAGTAGTCTGTCTTGTAGGAAGCCTGGGACCCCCATATTGCTTGAGTTTGTGGCATCATTCTTGTCTTCACCCAGAACTGCTATATTCCCCTCCATATTCTCATCTTGTGCAAACCCCAAATTTATGTAAACTGCGGAACAATATTCCTCAGTTTATCTAAGCTGTGGAACAGTCTTCCTCAGTTTAGGTAAACTGCGGAACAGTCTTCCTCAGTTTATGTAAGCTGTGGAACGGTCTTCCTCAGTTTATGTAAGCTGAGGAACTGTCTTCCTCAGTTTATGTAATCTGCAAAACAGTCTTCCTCAATTTATGTAAGCTGTGGAACGGTCTTCCTCAGTTTATGTAAGCTGCGGAATGGTCTTTCTCAGTTTAGGTAAGTTGCGGAACAGTCTTCCTCAGTTTATGTAAGCTGCAGAACAGTCTTCTTCAGTTTATGTAAGCTGCAGAACAGTCTTCCTCAGTTTATGTAAGCTGTGGAACAGTATTCCTCAATTTATGTAAGCTGTGGAACAATATTCCTCTGTTAGTGTAAACTGCGAAAAACTATTCTTCAATGTAAACTGTTGAATAATTAATGGTAATCGCGAAAAAGTTTACTGGTTGCACAATATACAAGCATTGCACAAGGTATTCCACTACGGGGCAATGATGCAAGGTGAGCGGTAGTGAATTCTGCGGTTTACGTTAAGTTCCGCGGAAAACTCTGAAGCTGCAGAATTACAGAAAACACGGGGCCTTGGTCATTGGGGAAAAACTCTCACCACTTAGCAAAAATATAGATACACATTTAAAGAAAAATGGTCCTAAACAAAATCTTATTTATATACTGGGTGGGATATTCAAAGCAGTTGCACAATGTGAAACAGGGACGCACCGGCGCAACTGCGCCAATGCGCTGGAAAGTGATATTCAGTGGCAACAGTTGCGCAGTGCAAGCCTCAATGTGCCAGTGCGCAACAGTAATGAATGCATGTGCAGGTGCAGGGGGTGTAGCTATGAATATGCGGTGCAGCACGATATTCAACAGCAGGCAGACGGCACAAGTGAGGAGCAAATGTGACTTGCCGGATCAGACTTGAGCCCATAAAAAAAAGGAGCAAGCGAGGGAAGGAGGCTTGCGCCAGAGGGGAGCCAGATAGAGGGAGAACAAGAGGGCAGGCTATACAGCAAGAGGGGAGCCACAGAGAGACAGAGACAGGCTGGGAGTGGCACACAGTGTGGGCCAGGGTGTGTGACACTGACAGAGGCTGTGTGAGCGGGTGTGTGAGAGTGTGTGTGTGCATGGGCATGAGACAGGGACAGAGGCAAAATCTAGAGCGGGTGCCTGTGACACCCAGCACAGGAGGGGCTGCAGAGGGGCCCAGGCAGGTGGGAGGCAGAGGCCGCAGCCCTAAGTCCACCAGCCAGGAAGTCAGAACACAGGTGTGTGGCCAGTGCAGGGGCATAGTCAGCAGCACACAGCTGGGGGGTCCTAGGGAGACAGCCGCCGGGGGGGGGCAGGAAGAACAACCCAGGACATGACCAGTTCCATCTTCCAGATGGAGGCAGTAATGAGGGGTGTGAGGAGGCAGCTTGCAGACTGGCAAGGCCATGGAAGGGCCCGTTGGTGGTATGCCTGGAACAGGTAGTACTGCTCCTGCACCACCTTCGAACAGTACAGTGACACAGAGATTGTGGGCTGGTATCACCTGAACCGGGCAATTTTGAGGCAGCTATGTGAGCTGTGCAGTGAGGAGATGTAGGCACCCACAAGACGGAGTCACGCCCTTTTGGTGGAGATAAAAGTCACAGCTGTCATGTGCCTGCTCACCACAGGTACCTTCCAGAGAACAACAGGGGACATCACAGGCATAACCCAGTTGGCCACGTCATGGCTCCCCCACACAATTCCTCAGCGCACTGCTGCCATGTGCTGCAGAATACATTCATTTCCCCAGCACACAGGCAGAGAGTACAGCAAACATGTAGGAGTTTCACAGGGTAGCACATACACCTAGCATGCTGGGGGCCATCGACCGCACCCACGTCGGCATCCACACATCACCTGGCCCGGAGGGGGTAGCGTACATCAACAGGAAGGGCTACCCCAATGTCAACTGCCAGGTGGTGTGCGATGTCAGGGGGTGCATAATCAATGTCTGTGCCACACACCCTGGTGGAGCACACGATGCCTTCATCTGGCACCAGTCAGCACTGTGCCATAGGTTCGAGAGTGGGGACATCCCCACTGGCCACCTAGTACGTAAGTATGCTGTGGAAGCAGACACAACAGGGCAGGGCATGGGGGTTGCTAGGGCAGGGGTGCCAGGGGGTGTGGGCGGATGGCGGGGCGGTGCAGTGGCACAGGCCACCATGCTAACCAGATACCTCTACACACAGGTGACAGCGGCTACTCACTCTGGCCCTGGCTGCTCACCCCATACCAGTGTCCGTCGACCCCAGCACAGGAGCAATATAATGAGGCACACACCAGCACACGGAATATCATCGAGCGAGTGTTTGGGCTGCTGAAGGCATGTGTCCATTGCCTGGACAGGTCTGGCGGTCCCTACGGTACAGCCCCTCAAAGGCCTGTGGCCTATTCCTGACCTGCTGTATACTACACAACATGACCACTGACTGTGGGATAGCTGTCGAGGTCGACGAGGGGAACAGCAGTGGGGACGACGCAGCAACCGGGCCTGGTGGTGGTGGGAAGCCCCCCCCCCGGGCGAGGAGAGCAGCGGCTGACCAGGATGGCCCAGGAGTACTGGGACACAATTGCAGAGGAGCACTATGGAGTGTGCAGGTAGGTGGCCATGTCCACATACATGTCCCAGGGTCAATGGCACAGCATACAGGCATGCATGGGTGGGCCCCGTGACAGGGACAGCAGGAGGGCAGTGCAGACAGGCGTGGGACTGGACACCGTGGAAGCATGCAGCACAGCCCTGCACACACCACCACCCCCGCACACACACGCACATGCACACAGGACCCATCATGCCCCCACCCAGAGGCAGCACCGTGCGTGTGTCAGACTCTGAACACTGGTGCACAGTGGCAGTCAGCGCTTTGTTGGCATCATCATCCACACACCACAGTGGCCAGCAGCTAGGCGGGTGTGCACAAGGCATGTGTGCGGCGTTGACCATGGCTGCCACATCCAAGGGACGCACATGCACATGCCACACCAATGTGCACACAGGGCAGCAGCAGACACTGGACAGGGAGGTGGGCGGCTCAGGAATGGTTGCACGGCCACCACAGACACGTGGACAGCCTCGCTATGACTGCCCAGCAGACTCTGGCTTGTGATGGCCACAGGGGGTGTCTGTGATGTTCCCCCAGGGGTCTCACCACGGGAACGCGACCAGGTCTTCACAGGCAGGCTCCTGAACGTGCCCGCTCCAGGCATGCTTGGAATGCCCATAACGGATCCCGGTATCGACACAGATGGGGTTGCTCGATGCTGTGACCTAGGGGTGGAGAATGCACTCCGCACGGTATGCAGCAGACAGCCACACACCAGGGAGGCCAGTGGGGCCAGGCCAGCTGTGACCGCAGCAGTGAGCCGATCCATGGCTGTGGTCATATCCACAATCGCATGTTCTCTGTCAGGAGCTGGGCAAAGTCCCTGTCACACCACTTTGCTGCCTGGTGCAGCTCTGTGCGGAGCGCTCGCACTCCTGCCACCATCAGCGCCTGTTACTCAATGGTGACCCATAGCAGACGGGTGTACTCGGCCAAGGGGTTGGCACCCTGGGGCGCATGGTCAGTGTGCCAACCCACAGGTGGTGCCTGACCCTGTAGCCCAGCCCCCCGTGATGGTGGGCAATGCACAGTAGGGCCCTCTTGGGGCTGCTCACTATGCGGTGCACTGTCGGCAGGTGCTGCACCCGGCCCCTCTTCGATACCATCCAACCGCCACTGCTGCCCCTCCTGCCACTGTGCACAGAGCAGCGCCAGTGGTGCTGCATCATCACCACCACTACCACCACCACCATCAGCCCATGCTGCACCAGTGGTGCACATGGCAATGCTGGGGGCGGTATCTGGTGGGCAGGCAACCGACTCCAGGGCACCACCTGCGCTGCTGTGGTGGTTGTGTGGTATGGGTGCCTCCTCCACAACCACAGCAGCACTGTCTGAGATGATGATCTCAATGTCATTGGTCCCAGACCCCACCCTGATCTGTGTCTCGTCATGCTGAAACACAGCCAGGGCCTCGTCCGCAACCATGCCATGGGCATCCAGATGGACAGCAGTGCTGGGCTGCATGTGATCCGGCCCCCAGACCCTGACGGATGGTTCTCTGGGACCAGGACTGCCCCCATGGTGGACACCCCACCTCAGCTGCTGCATGCAGGTGCTCAGGAGCTGAAAGGGAACACTATCACATTAGTGCCGCTGTCACCCACTCCTGCCCCCTGTTCCCGTCACTGCCATACCTACCATGCAGTGATGGGCTGCCTCCTGTCTGGAAGCCTCCACCGGGCACACCCACGAGGGTGCTGTGCCACATGGTAGCCACCACTAACTCCTCCTGCAGTGTCAGTTAGTGCATGACAGGCTGTCCACCACCTGTGGCTGCACGCGTTGCCCGGATGGCCACCACCTTTTCTTTAATCCTCCTCCTCCTCCTGTCTGTGCCAACATTTTTCTTGCTGTCCTGAACAGACCTTTGATGGGTGCCCTGCTGGTTCACAGCATGGGCCACACCCTCCCATGCTGTTGCCCTGGTCTGTGGAGTGCCCGTTGAGCCACTCAGTAGAGGCTTCTGTTCCAGGTATGCCTTGAATAGGGCATCCGTCTCTGCCCTGGTGAAATTGGGCCAGCGCTTGCTTGCAGGCCCACGCTCCTCAACCTCCTCACAATTAGTCATGCTCAGTCATGTGGAGACAGATATGTGTTAAATGTCTACTGATACCCACACCACCTTCCCATTCCACTGTCCTGACAGGCCCACAGCGTGCCTCTTACCCCTGTAGGAAGCAATACCATTCCATGCCATGTGCAGTCCCGCGGTGCCTTTATAGCGCATCGCATGCAAATGAGGGCCTGCGCAACTGTAATGACATGCAAATGCCTCCGATGCACCGCAGATATGCTAATAGGCTAATTTGCATATGCTGGCTGAATATCACAAAGCTGCGCATTGCGCAGTGAAGTTGCCTATGCTCAAGTCGTGGTGCAACATTGTGATGTGTGTAACAGGCCCTGCAGTAAGCATGTGCATACAGCCGTTTCCTTCCTAGGCCCTGAAGATCGGAGGAGGGCGCATCTGGCTGGTGGCGCACCCTACGCATAATGTGCGGCAGGCATTACAGCGCTCGGCCGCTGTTGTACACATGGCGATCGTGCGCTTTATGGCCTATGGCGCCCAGCAGCAGCGCCAACACTGGCATCAGGCTCCAGTGGGGAGTGGACAGCCATAGAGCCCATTGGCCTGCTTCTGTTCTCCTTCCCTGATGCCCCTTCCTTGCCCTCCCTTGTCCCCTTGTTTTGCCATTACCCCTGTCCCCCTGCCTCCCTTCCCAGGCCTCCCTGTTTGTTTGTGGCCTCCCCATTCCCTGTTCCCATTACCCTGTTACTTGTATATTTGTACTTAGTTGTTTTATACCTGTTGCAATACATTTTTATATGGTTATCCATCTGTGTCCATGTGTGCTTTGTAGCTGGCGTGTGGAGCCGTGCTGCAGTGGTGTGCTTGGCTGCTGTGTGGTTCGACTGGGGTGGACTGGGGGTTGTACCTGGTGGTGTTCCTCCATTGGAAGGCTGTGGTGGCTGTGGACTCTCTGTATGGGTCATATGGTGTGTGCCTTGTGTACTGCTTGCCTGTGTGTGTTGCTGGTTGTGATCCAGGTGGCATGTCTCGTACCTCCCTGTGGGGGGTTGCCAGTGCCTGTGTGCCAGTGGCCGTTGTTGCCACCCTGCCTCCATGTACCACTGTGGTGTGCGTGGTCAGGTGCATGCTGCTGCCCCATGCACACTTGGCGGTGTACCTTCATGTGCCTACCATGCCTCTCTCCTAGCACACTCTGCACCCTGGAGGTGGGTCCTCCCACCCCTGTGGCTTGCTCCTTGCTGTGCCTGTTGCCATTCCCTCTGTGTCCTGGCGCATGCATCACTGCACCTTGCACATCCCTGGTTGCTGCTTTTGTGCTTTATGGCTTGTTTCCTGGCGCATCCCTGGTTGCGCTGTGGTGCATCTGTGTGATATTCAACCATGTTGCGCAGGCACATCTTTTCATGTGCATCCTTTGAATATCGCACTTGTTGCGCCATAGTGCAGTGGAGTTGCGCTGCACTCCTCTTGCGCCTCCCTCTGGCGCATTTCTGAATAGCCCACCACTGAGTATAACACACACAGCATAGTCAATAAATTTGATGAACTAAAATTGATGATGCTTTGGAAAGTCTGATATTGTGGCCATTTCAGAAATATGGTGGACATCTGGTGATATGTGGGACAGAGTCATTGATGGCTGCAGGGCTCTATTTAAAGACAAACCTCATAAAAAAGGGAGGAGTGTCCATATGCACAAGTAACAAGCTGAATTCCGAGGAACAGGATATATGTGTATATATATATATATATATATATATATATCTCATATTCATCTGAATCAATCTGGAGTAGATTAAAAATGTTGACAAGAAATGTGTTTGCTGGAAACTGTTACATTCCGGCAGGTAGACAAATGAAGTTATCCAAAAATACCTGGATGAAATAAGAACATACTGCGAAAAGGGAGATATTGTGGTGGTTGGGGATTTCAGCCTACCAGATATTAACTGGGAAATGTTAACACAGAAACATAGAATTTGACAACAGATAAGGTCCACTTGGCCCACCCAGTTTGCCCATTTTTACTACCTATATTATCACTAAAGATCCTACATGATCTACAGCACTTTCTCTCTCATCCCCTTCATTTTCACTATGTTTTCGTTTTGTCTATCCCATGCATTCTTAAAACCCACAACTGATCCCATCCCCACCACCTTCACTAAAAGCCTGTTCCAGGAATCAGCTACTCTTTCTGTGAAGAACTTCCTCATGTCTTTCCTGAATCTAACCCCCTCCACCTTCATAGCATGTCCCCTTGTTCTTGGCACATTCTTTTTTCTGAAAAATACTTCCCTCTTGTGCCTTCTTTACCCCTGAGAGGTATTTAAAGGTCTCTGTCATATCCCCCTCTCCCTCCTCTCTTCCAGGATATATGTATTGAGGTTCTTTAGTTTCTCCTCATAGGACTTTTGATGCAGACCCTGCACCATTTTAGTTTCCCTTCCCTGGACCACCTCTACTTTATTTCCTTCCCGAGATGTGGTCTCCAGAACTGGATGCAGTAGATGAGGTCTTACCAGCAATCTATGCAGAGGCAACACCATTTCCCTCTTTCTGCTTGTGATACCCCTTCCTATGTATCTTAGCATCCCACTAGCCCTCCCAATTGCCTTATTATTACTGCCTGGCCACCTTTAGGTTACCAGATATGATTACCCTCAGGTCTCTTTCCTGCTTGGTAGTCATCAGCAGCACTCCATCTATTTTGTATTCCGCTCATGGGTTTCTGTGCTCTGAGTGAATTATTTTGCACTTTTTCCCACTGAAACCCAGTTGCCATGAACTCTCTCCCAGAAGTGCTGCAGGAAATACACAAATTCATTGATTTATCTGGATATTCCCTTAACACTGCAAAGATGGAGGTCTTAGTGTTTTTGCACCCTGTCTCTGCTAGTCTTAAACAACAATTTCCAATGAAATAGATCTCTTTTAACCTTAAGTACTTAGGCATTAAGTAGTGTATCAGCTCAAAAACTTTATTTAATGACAATTATGTCCCTCTTTTAACACAGTTAACAGTGGACTCCAAACAGTGGTTTTTGTTCCCACTCCTATTACATTCCAATATAATCCATCAAAATTGACACACTACCCTGCATTCTCTATTGGTTCCAATGTGCCCTCAGCCTAGTCTCCCAGAAGAAGTTTCAGAACTAGCAAAAACAAATTCAGTCTTCCATTTGGCAGGAGTCCAGATCCTGAATACATCTACAGACCCTCTGTCTCCCGAAGAAACAAGGAGGGTGGGCTCTTCCATTGCTGTTGGGATACTGGGTACCTGGACAAATGTATGTGGCTTTACTATAGGGTAATGACAACTACATTTCCCGCTGTGAAACAACAGATCTAGTGGAGACCTTTCCAATCCCCCTCCATGCTGTCATGTTTCTCCCCAAATTTCTCAACAAAATTCTTTGCAACACACTCACATGCATCTGTATGATGTTCAAGGACTGGAAATTGGATACAAAAATGAAGCCCAACCAAACAATCCATGTGGAGGTACATGTGGTGTGCATGGGATGAGACTTTTCTTCCTGCCACCATCGATCCATGGTTTCAGAGACAGGTGAGGGGGGGGCCTTCACTTGACATTGCAGCTTACGAGGGAGGATACAGTGATACCATTTGAAGAATGCATCCAAACATTTGGATGGTGACATACAGACAGATTTAGGTATTTTCAGCTTAGAGGTCATTTTAATAAAATTTCTCAAAACGACAAACTCAAACCCACAACTCAGACTCTACTCCTACCCTTAGTATTGATTTGGGGCTCCTCACATAAAAGGGGGGCTATTACTCTCCTGTACACCAACTATATAAGGGACCTGGGCAACTTTACGAAATACTTGCAGACTAGATGGGAGGAAGACCTGAATATTTCTCCCATAGAAGCTCAGTAGGAAAAAGTATGGGAAATGATATGGCATACTTCCTCCTTCCCCAGATGGTGAGAGTTTGCTTGGAAACTAGGTATTTTCTAGTACCCCAATTACAAGAAAAATGGGACCCGGCTATTGGACCTAGGCATCAGCACCAGTGTAGAGAGGAGGTGGCAACACAGGCCCATTTATTCTGACACTGCACCAGGCTACTGGGGGTTCTGGACAGAGAGTAAAGGAAAATAATAGACATTTTGAATATTACAGACCCCCGGTCGGTGGGGGCGTAAGCATCTACTTCTAGGTATAATCCTCAGGTCATTAAAAGGGTGAGAGGGAGGGTCCTCTAGACTACCAGGCTCTACTAAGCAAAGTGCTAGGATTTCTGGGAGAGCAGTATCAGCTCATACAACTTTGCTTCGTTCTCCTGTGTGGACTGTGTGATGTAACACATAGAGGATTATGTATGAGCAATCATACATAACAAGGATATTCTTGTATCGAGAGGTTTCCTTGGTAACAGATGACCTCGAGAGCGCAGCTCGAGAAGTACTCTGTTACCAAGGGAACCTAAAGATACAAGAATTTCCTTGTTTGTGTATGACTGCTCATACATAATCTTTTATAGTGTATGGGCAGTCACAGTACAGAAAATCAAACAAAACCAGCTGGGGAAGACAACAGAAAATAGAAATTTTAACATGTTCTTTTTTTAACTGACACAGTGTGCTACAGATGTTTCTGCAAGTTCAAGTTAAAAAAAATCAACTTCCAGCTTAACTGGATTGAGGAAAGCAACTATGTGGCAGCATTCCAAGTTGTTATGCTGCAGTAGTGACATAGCCAGTGCAGCATAACAGCTGTGATGACATAGCTACTGCAGCATAACAACTCCATTCTAGTTATGGATTTCTATCCATAACAGCATTCTACCATACACTATAATAAGTTATACTTGATTTAAAAGGAAGCAGATTTGAAAATTTCACTGTCTTTTTTTCACTATGAGCATAACATGTTTCAGGAGTTCAACTATATTCTTGTTTGTTATATATTTATGGACCATTTTTAAAGCCACAGAGGCAAAAACTGTCACCAGAAGATGGCTTCAAGTAAATCCACCTACAGTATCAGAGTGGGTAGAAATAATAAACCAAATATAGGTAGTAGAAAAAATAACATTTATTGTACAACATCAGCATATATGAACAGATGGATGAGATGAAACTTGTCATATCTGAACGACACTGATGACAAAGACTCTTAGAATGTTGCATATTGCTTGGAGACTCCACTGTGTATTAGACAGTCTACATTCAACTGTACTTTCAAGAGCAATACGGCTCCCTATGGAAACACAAAGGGCATTCATGAACATGGACTTTAAGGTATAAAACTCAAATTGCTACACAGCAGTTGGGACACTGATAAGGACTTAGTGACACTGTTTTTTTGTACAATACAGTTTGACCGTATTAAATATTTATTTTTACTATGTTATAGCTTAAAGTGAAGGTAAACACATCTTAGAGTTTAAGGTTATGTAGCTGGTGTTATATGAATGCCTTGCTGTATGTCATGGACCTTGTTGAATTATTTCAATAAACAAGTATAAAAAAACAACTAAATCAAAACGAATCAAATTAACAAATCATGGCAGAAAAATATAATCAGCATTTGTGTACTGCATTTCATAAACGTAGCAACCTCATTAATTTAAACACTATTTAGGGTAAGAGTGAATTCATTAAGGAGAAGAAGTTCTTAAGGAGCTTAATAACATACATAATAATAAGGCAACAGGACCTGCTGCAATCACGCCAAAAATCTTTAAGGAAGCAGCAACTGAAATCTGTAAGTCCCTAACTAACATTTTCGACAAATCATTAAATATAAGTACTGTCCCCCTAGATTGGAAGATACTAAGATTCATACCATGGAGTCAAGGAGCTGAGAAGGCAATATGCCCATAATTAGCTTTATTACTAATTATGAGGCAGCAAGCAGGGATGGAAGTCTTCGTGTCCCTATTCACCCAGGCCAGCCAAAATAAAGAAACCATTGTACTAGGGGACCTTAACGCTAACTGGCTGGCCAGCTCCAGTGCAAGAAACAGAGAACTAATTTCTGGGCTTTACCTAACGCAGATGGTTGCCAGCAGCACCAGAACTAACTATCTAAGGGGGACTAGTACCTTAATCAACTGGGTACTTACCACACACCCAGAAAGACTTACCAATGTTTGGGTACTACCCGACACCCTGAGTGACCACTCACCTGCCCAATGTGAGTGGTCAGCTACAAAGATCAAGCCCTCTCCTCGACTAGTACAAAATAGAGTCATCAGAGTCAGTTCCATGGTCAAGGGAGGTGGAAGACTAGGTTTGCTGGCCAAGGCAACTAGTGCCACCTGAGCTCTTTTCTTCTAGGTTGCTTGAAAGGACAGAGCAAAGAATCTTACCAGAGCAAGGGAAAGGATTAAGGCTTCTTTCAGCAAGGCAAATTTACTGTGTGTTGTTATTTTTATTTTGTACTCACAGGGATTGTTACTGTTTGTTGCTAACATTTTATTGCTTTATTTTTCTCTGATTCAAATTTTTGTTGCTGGGTATACCTTCTGCTGCATTATTACACGGTGTGCCTACAGGTGTGTGCTAAGAGATTACTGCTGTAATCTTCCGATTCAAATTGTCTTTTGCAAGTTATATCTTCTGTTTCTGCTTTATTTTTCTCTGTAGCAAAGTGTTTCTTACAGGGTATATCTTCTATGAAATTATTACAGGTGGTGCTTTACAGTTTTTACAGTTCTATCTATCATTAGGATTAGCTTTCAGGGCTACTGCATTTGTTGCTGGCTGATTTCTGCTCTTACCTCCTTGTTTCTTTCATCCGTCGTTCTTCTTTTTCAGCAGGGGAAGGGCCCAGCCACCTACCCCATCCCCAACCACCCCACACTACACTCCTTTTATAGGGTAGCACAGTCGTGTCATTTCCTGTAGCAAAGCAGGAAGAGGCAGATCAGAGGGGTATCCACACAGTGACCTCATTTACAGGGGCACTAGTAATTAAACTTGTTATAACAAGTTGTACAAAAACAAACAAAACACAAAATCAAACTTTTGCTTTCATTTTCTTCCTTCTAATTACTCTGACCAGGTTATAAACCCAGCAATTTATCTGGACTGGATATCATTAACTGAAGGGCAGTTTTACAGGATTTAGGACACTGTCCTACATGCTGGGCCATTGGAGATCTAAGGGCTCAGCTCCAGGCAGCATGGGCAGAGATTGCATGCCTCAAATTGCATATTCAAAAGGAAATATATTATAAGAACTGACCACCATTTCCCCAGCATACAACAGAAGTACCTCGACTGTAGAGGGTAGTTGGTCTGGGAGGTTGGCAGATGGTTAGGAGGGGCAAATCAGGTGCCCCATCACTCGGTGCTCTCCAACATATTACCTCCACAAACCCTATTAAAGCTACAAACAGGTATCTGCCTCTATCTCTGAAATCAAACATAGGGGCAGAGGACACTGCAGAGCAGGACACTGCAGCACAGCAGCTAGCACAACAAAACTTGCCCAAAACAGGAACCAAAACAAAAAAAGCTAAAAAGAAATCCAAAAAACTTCTGATCATAGGAGACTCCATGATTCAGGGAGTTGATACCTATCTCCAGCCAGAGGGAATGGTCAGATGTCTCCCAGGTACATCAACATGGAGAGACACTGACCGAATTGCTAAAATTGTTCAGGAAGCAGGAGAAAACATTGACATCATGGTACACATAGGGACTAACAATCTCGCCAGCTGGTCAGTTGTGGAGACCAAGGAACACCTGACCAAGCTGCCTGACAAACTATCGTCCATTTCATCCAGCATCTCCTTCTCTGAGTCTGGGAGAGGGGGACAGATGGATGGAAGGTCAGAGAAGGGGAGATAGCGAAGCTAAACATGTGGCTTAAGGGCTGGCGCCAGGAAAAAGGACCAAAATTTGTAGGGAACTTGCAACAGTTTTGGGAGTGAAAGTTCTTTAAATTTGATGGACTGCATCTGACTAAGGAGGGAGTCAGTGCATTGGGCAGAAGTTTGATGTCTTTGCAGAATATTTAAACTAGTAAATGGGGAGAGGGGTGCAGCAGCCCATACATCGAATGGGAAGAACACCCCTCCCACCTCAGCTAGTGGTCAAACAGGAGTTCAGCATATTTGCAGTTCATTTGCATCACCAGGTAAGGAAAAAGGTCCAGCTCCCCATACAACACACAGGGGAAAAGCCAGACCTCACCCAACAACTAACACACCGAAATCTGGCCAATGGAAGATCATGTACACAAATGCTCGCAGTCTAGATAACAAGATCCCAGACCTGCAGGCAATAATGATAAAGGCTAAATTGAACACAGTAGTGCCACAAACCCACTCAGCAGGTCATCCCTCTACTCCTAAAGTGCCAACCTCTGGGCGCAGTCTTGTAAACAGTTAACAGAAACAGGGTAACCCTCCTGTTTGTTTTGTGAGTTTGAATCAACCTTTGGTCTCAAGTTCTGGAGGGATTCAAACTGTAAACCTCTTGCTAGTGTACCCAATGCACAGGATCAGATAATTCTGTCTTCGGGGGGGGGGCAGATATCTTTGCCTATGGGCACCTAACCAGGTGTATAAAAATTAACCTTAAAAACTTTAATAAAAGATTTAACTCGACCTTTTTCCAGTTTAATATCACCATTCAAGCTTATGCATAGTGTCAGCTTTAACCATATATACTTCACTTCTTAAAAAAGAAATTCAAAGACAGACCAAGTAGGCTCTAAAAATAGACTTTTACTAAAATAGATAAAAATATGTAAAACATAAAATACAGAACCATATATCACAAGAACCATACAATCTTTTAAAAGAACAAGGTTTAAACAGTGCAATTCCTACTACTGTACTTAGATGTCTCTCTCTCTCTCTCTCTCTAAATACCTGCTTGAAGTGCTCAAAAATGTGCCTTTCTCAGAGTGTAGATAGAAGTGTGTGTCTGAAGGAAAACAGAATACTGTTTAAAAAACTGTCTTTGCCAACCCCTTTGCGTGAAGTCACCTAGCTCCTCCTCTGTTTATTAAAAATCATACACCCAGGATGTTTTATCAAAGGTAAATTCTGTGATATCAGTACAACTCATTTTCTCATATGACTTTCTTTGATCTTATGAGCAACTTCCCCTTTCCAGGACATCAAAGGACTGGTTATATCTCTCTGCCAGATTTCACAGAGGTGCAACATGCCTTGTATCACCATGGGAATTTTAACTGTGTTTCCTCTGAATGTTATAAAAGTTTATGATGGCCTCTTCTAGCCTGTAATTATCTCTTGGTCTTCCAGGTAACACCTATTAGCTAAAATCTGGGAGGGGGGGTTGTCATTTCACAGACTGTCAGCATCTCTCATGAGAGACAATCAATAAGACATTTTTATGTTACAAATAGCATAGGTTAATCAGAACCAGCTGTCCAAGTGTCACAATTCCTCCCCACCTAGACTGAATTTGGGGGCTCTATCCCCTGCATGGGATGAGCTTCCCAAATCAGTTCACTCCTCATAGACATGAGACAAGCCATCTGGGTTCTGATTTTTTTGGCTCCAGCCCTATGTAATTGTCATGTCATACCCTTGCAAAGCAAGACTCTACCTTAGCAATCTACCATTCATCTTTCCCATCTGCATCATCCAAACCAGGGGGTCGTGATCAGTCTGCACCAAAAAATGCTGCCCATACAAGTGTGGCTTCAACTTCTTTAGGGTCCACACTATGGCAAGACATTCTTTTTCCACAGTGGAGTATGCCTGCTCCCTGGGAAGTAACTTCCTGCTCAGTTATGCTATTGGGTGATCCCACCCTTGGCTGGATGTCTGACTCAGTATTGCCCCAATACCCACGTCTGAGGCATCAGTCTGAACTATAAAGAGTTTACTATAGTCAGGACTTGTCAAAACAGGAGCACTGCACAGTGCCTCCTTTAGTCTGGAAAAGGCTTCCTTACAGGCCGGGCCCCAGGTAATTTTCCTTGGCATCCTTTTCTTTGTCGGGTCAGATAGGGGAGCAGCCAGGGCACTGTAATTGGGTACAAATTTTCTGTAGTACCCTGCTGTCCCTAGAAAACTCCTGACCTGCTTCTGTGTTTCTGGTCTGGGCCACACCTGGATTACCTCTATCTTTATTTGGTTAGGACGGAGGCCTTGGCCTACCACATGTCCGAGGCATGCCACCTCTCCCATGGCCACCTGGCACTTCCCGGCTTTGACAGTGAGCCTAGCCCTCTGTATCCTGCCCAGCACTTCCCTAAGATGGGGTATAGGTGTTCCTCCCAGCTGGTACTAAAGATGGCAATGTCATCCAGGTACGCCATGGCATACTGCTCAGCACCATTTAACACCTGGTTCACCAACCTTTGGAAAGTGGCCAGGATGTTCTTCATTCCGAAAGGCATTACTTTAAATTCAGATAAGTCTATCGGAGTGATGAAGACCGACCTCTCCCTAGCTTTGTCCATCAACTCTACCTGCCAATACCCCTTGGTCAGGTCAATTGTCGTAAGGTAGGTCACCCCTCCCAACTTGTCCAGGAGTTAGTCCATCTGGAGCACCGAGTGGGCATCTGACTTTGTGACTGCATTCAGTCCATGACAGTCCACACAGAAATGAGTAGAGCCATCTGGCTTGGGCACAAGGACTACAGGTGAGGCCCAGGGGCTGTGGGATCTCTGTATTACCCCTAAATCCAGCATCTTCTCCACTTCCCTCATAATGTCCTTTTGGACAGCCTCTGACACCCGATATGCTGTCCACCATATGGGCATCTCTGTCCCTGTCTCCACATCGTGAGTCACTAAGGGGGTTAGTCCAGGCTTGGTGCTAAACAATGGGGCAAAGTCTGCTAAAACCTCCCTTACTTCCTTGATCTTGTCCAAGGTCAGCTGAGGAGACAATTTTACTGCCTCCAATGAGGATTCCCACTTACTTTCTTCCAGCAAGTCCAGAGGGGGGTTTCCTTCATCCGTCCCCTCCCCATGACTACACACTGCAAACACCATGTCAGCCCTATTTGCATATGGCTTCATCATGTTGACATGGTACATCCTTTCTGTCTGTCTTCTGTCAGGTAACTCTATAATGTAGTTCACGTCATTTACCTTCCTAACCACTTTGTACGGTCCTGCCCACTCAGCCTGCAGCTTGTCTTTCTGGACTGAAATAAGGAACATGAAATCCTGACCCACCATGTATGAGTGAGTTCTGGCTCTGCGGTCATACCACACTTTTTGTTTCTGTTGGGCAGCTGCCAGGTTGCGCTGAGTTGTCCCCATAAGCTCCTTCAGCCTTTCCCTAAACCTAAGGATGTAATCCATATTGGGAGTTCCCTGGGTGGCGTGCTTGCCATCCCAGTCTTTCCAGATCAAGTCTTGGGGCCCACGTACCTGGCGTCCATATAAGAGTTCGAAGGGGGAAAATCCTGTCAACTCTTGGGGCACCTCCCTGTATGTAAACAACAGGTGGGGAAGGTATTTCTCCCAGTCCCTCCCATGCTGTTCAGCAAACACCCAAAGAATTGACTTTAGGGTACCATTGAATCTTTCCACAAGACCATTGGCGTGTGGATGATACGGTGTCATGCATCTCAGCACCACCCCACACTTCTCCCATAAACATTTCAACAGGTCCGACGTGAAGGAACCCCCTCGATCAGTGATAACCTCCTGCGGAAACTAAACATGGGAGAAAATCCCAAGTACGGCATCTGCTACTTTTTCTGTCCTCAGTGAGGATAGGGCGACTGCCTCTGGGTACTGGGTGGCATAATCCACCACAGTCAGGATGAATCTCTTCCCTGTGGAGCTGGAGGTATTTAAAGGTCCCACAATATCCATTCCCACACTCTGGAAAGGTTCCTCCACTATGGGCAATGGAATCAGGACAGCTTGGGTTTTCTTGCCCACCTTCCCTATCTCTTGGCACCAGTGACAAGACCTACAATACTCCTTCACCGCTGGGTGAAGTTAGGCCGGGAGAAATTCTGGTCCAACTGCTGCATCATGCATGTGATTCCCAGATAACAAGACAAAAGAATATCATGTGCAATCTTGAGCAACTGCTCACGATACCACTGGGGAATGACAAGCTGCCTGCCTAGCACCCCTCCCTCTGTCTGTACTGCCTGACTATACATAAATTAATTTTTCCAACAAACCTTATGTCTGCCATCACCTCCCTGTGAGCTGTCCAAGTCTGCCCAAGCTCTCAGCTTCTCTAAACCAGGGTCACTTCTTTGAGCAGCTGCAAACCCCTCACACATTCCCAAGGCATGGGACAGGTCCCCTTCAGTCACTAAACTAGGGTCCCCAGCAGTAGCATCAGGGCACTCAGGATCACTGTCAAACCCAACCCTCTGACAATGGGTCACCCCTTCCTCTTCAGAGTAACCCTCTGTAGCTGTGTGGTTACTTGCTACTGGGGAAATTTTTACACCCTTTTCATTAGTCTCCCCATCTGGAGACACAGGCTGGGGAACCAGCCTCTCAGTGGTTTCCACAATGGCTTCTGTGGGGTTTAAGGAACTACAGTTTTCCCTTGCCGCTTGGCTACAGGTAACTGCACATACCATCCTCTGTTTGAGATTGTTGCCCAGGATCACATCCACTGCTAACATTTTGGCTACTGCCACCTGTTGCGCAGTTCCCCCTGTTTCACCCCAGTCTAGGAGAACACTAGTGAGGGGCAATGTTTTCACTTCATCAGTAAAGTCCTGTACAGTGATGTATTTAGTTCATATAAACTGACCAGGCTCTTCTAGATCCTCTTTTACGAAGGTCAAGGATGCCCCTGTGTCCCTTAACCCTTGTGTCTGTACGTCATTCACCATGACTGGGTGCATGTGTTCCCTCATGTTCACAGGCATGCTTCCAGGGACACACAAACAACCCACTTCTTTTCTAGTACCATTCTGCGTATTATTGCTCATTCTTTTGGGACACTGTCTGACAATATGCCCAGTTTCTTTACATAACCAACATTCACTTCTTCTCTCAGAGAAATCTTTTCTCTGAAACCTGAGGCTAACTGGTTTTGGTGGAGGCAGTGAGGGTTTTAGCTATCCTGAAGGTGTGCTTTTCCCTTTCTGCACTGCCACACCTACCCCATTCGCTCTCAGAGCAGGTCTGCTCTTGGCATAGCAGTCCGAGAGTTCAGTAGCCTCTTGCACTGTTTTGGGATCTCGGTCCTCCAGCCAGATTTTTAGCTCTGCTAGGCATGCACAATAAAACTGTTCTAACAAAATCACATTTTCAATTTTACCAAGAGAGTTTGCCTCAATTCCTTCCCACCAACATTTTAAAAACTAACGTTGTTTCGTGGCTAGCTCCTCATAGCTCACGTCAGGGCTTCTCCTGAGCTTATGGAATTTAGCTCCGTATGATTCAGAAGTTAATTCAAATTTCTTTAATAGTGCAGCTTTAGGTTTGTTGTAATCATCACTGTCCTCATTGTCCATTTGACCCAATGCATCCGGAGCTTTCCCGGTAAGTAGCGAGGATAGCCGGAAGCTCCAGGACTCTCTAGGAATTTTAGTCTGAATACAAACTTTTTCAAAAGAATTTAAAAAGCATCCATATCCTTCATCTTTAAATTCGGCTATCAATTTGGAGTTCAATTTGTAACCCTGTCCTGTAGTCCTAGTTAAACCCAAGCCACTTAACTGCTCTGGTGCCGCTGGTTGGAGTCATAGCTTCTCCAGTTCGTGTTGGCTCTGGCACTCCTGCTCTTCATGGTCTGCCTCTCAGAGTTCTTGCTCTCTCTTCTTCTCTGCAGCTCGCTGTTCTCATTCTGCCTCTCGGTGTTCTTGGCCCCACTCCCTCTAGAACTCCAGCTCCATTCTGTGCAACTCAATTTGCAGCCTGAGTACTTTTGGATCCAGGATACTGGTGACCTTTCCCTGCTGCTGTGGCCCTTCACTGACAGTGGCCCTGCTGTCATCCTCACTGGATCTGGACACTGCACTGGCCGCTAGCCCAGCCAAACTTGAGGTCTGGTCCTTTTCAGTCACAGTCTGTGACTCGCTGGTCTGGGTATCTACTGCCATCAGGGCATCTACAAGGTTCTGCTTGCTAGCTTTCACCTCAAATGGGACTCCTCTGTCCCCATACAACTGCTTTAAGTAGTCTACAGTGTGTCTGCTGTAGTTGGAAGCCATCTTCTTCCCTAACTACTGCTACTCTGACTTGCACTTTAGAAAAAAAATAAAATGGGTAGGAACTTGACTGTATGCCAAGTGATATAGTTCTGTCTCATTTTTTTTTAAAATAAATCACTGTCTTTTTCTTTCTTTACAAGTGAGCTGATGGTCTCAAGCTGACACACTGAACAATAAAAGCTTGTAATACCAAAAGTTTTCACACTGCTGCCAACCAATCTGTCACAAACCCACTCAGCATGTCAGCCTTCTACTCCAAAAGTGCCAACCTCCAAGCGCAGTCTTGTGAACAGTTAACAGAAACAAGGTAACCCTCCTGTCTGTTTTGTGGGTTTGAATCAACCTTTGGTCTCAAGTTCTGGAGGGATTCAAACTGTAAACCTCTTGCTAGCATACCCAATGCACAGGCTCAGATAATTCTGTCTTCAGGCACCAGATATCTTTGCCTATGGGCACCAAAGCAGGTGTACAAAAATGAACCTTTAAAAACTCTAATAAAAGCCCTCAGATTTAACTCTACCTTTTTCCAGTTTGGTATCACCATTCTTACTTATGCATAGTGTCAGCTTTAACCATATACACTTCATTTGTTAAATTAAGAAATTCAAAGACAGACCAAGTAGGCTCTAAAAATACAGTTTTACTAAAATATTGTGACACTTGGACAGCTGGTTCTGATTAACCTATACTTTTTTAATATAAAAATGTGTTATTGATTGTCTCTCATGAGAGATGCTGGCAGTCTGTGGAATGACTACCCCCCCCCCAGGTTTTAGCTAATAGGTGTTACCTGGAAGGCCAAGAGATAATTACAGGCCAGAAGAGGCCATCATAAAGTTTTATAATGTTCAGAGGAAACACAGTTAAAATTCATATGGTGATACAAAGCATGTTGCACCTCCATGAAATCTGGCAGAGAAACATAACCAGTCCTTTGATGTCCTGAAAAGGGGAAGCTGCTATGAGATCAAAGAAAGTCATATGAGAAGATGAGTTGTGCTGTGATCACAGAATTTACCTTTGATAAAACATCCTGGGTGTATGATTTTTAATAAACAGAGAAGGAGCTAGGTGACCTCACACAAAGGGGTTGACAAAGACAGTTTTTTAAACAGTATTCTGTTTTCCTTCAGACACACACTTCTATCTACACTCTGAGAAAGACACATATTTGAGCACTTTAAGCAGGTATTTGGAGAGAGAGACAAATCTAATTACTGTAATAGGAATTGCACTGTTTAAACCTTGTTCTTTTAAAAGATTGTGTGGTTCTTGTGACATCTGGTTCTGTATTTTATGTTTTACATATTTTTATCTATTTTAGTAAAACTCTATTTTTAGAGCCTACTTGGTCTGTCTTTGAATTTCTTTCTTTAACAAGTGAAGTATATATGGTTAAAGCTGACACTATGCATAAGCTTGAATGGTGATACCAAACTGGAAAAAGGTCGAGTTAAATCTGAGGTCTTTTATTAGAGTTTTTAAGGGTGCATTTTTGTACACCAGGTTAGGCGCCCATAGGCAAAGATATCTGGCCCCCTGAAGACAGAATTATCTGAGCCTGTGCATTGGGTATGCTAGCAAGAGGGTTACAGTTTGAACCCCTCCAGAACTTGACACCAAAGGTTGATTCGAACCCACAAAACAGACAGGAGGGTTACCCTGTTTCTGTTAACTGTTCACAAGACTGCGCTCGGAGAATGGCACTTTGGGAGTTGAGGGCTGACCTGCTGAGTGGGTTTGTGACAAGTAGCAATTAGTGAGATGTGGTTTACCAGTAACTATACTTGAGAGACTTCAGTACCTGGCTATGTACTGTTCAGAAGAGACCGAGGTGCAAAAATGTGGGGTGGAGTGGTCCTGTATGTCAATGAAAATAGCAAAGCTACAGAAATTCAGAATACACATAAGGAGCCAGAAGAACTATGGGTCACCCTGGAAACAGGAAATGGGACAGCCATACAAACTAGGGTTGTCTACAGGCCTCCAGACCAAGAGGAGGACATAGACACATTACTGTTAGAAGATATACAAAACATGACAGCTAAATGGGAAGTTTGAATAATGGGAGACTTCAACATGCCAGATACAGATTGGTCAATACTAGCAGGAACATCTGCCAGAACTAGACACATGGTGGATTATCTGCAGAGGGAGGGCCTCAAACAACTTGTAGAATAACCCACAATAGACAGGGCTATCCTAGATCTAGTACTGACTAAGAAGGAAAGGATCACAGATCTCTACGTAGAAGGTCACCTGGGGGCCAGTGATCATCACATGGTATGGTTCAGTTTGGCCACTACATCTAAATCATCCCATTCCAAGGCAAAAATATGTGACTTCAGAGGAGCTGACTTTGATAAGAGGGCCAACAGAGTTAAGCAAGCCCTGGCAAAAAGAAACGCAAGTGAGGGGGTACAGGCAAAGTGGGCAAGCATTAAGGATGCAATACTTGAAGCAACATCCCATTGTGTTAGAGAGAAAAGGAAGTGCAAAAGAAGAAGAAAACCACTTTGGTTCTCAAAAACAGTAGCAGAAAAGGTCAGAGCCAAAATGCTGGCCTTCAGGAAATTTAAAGGCACACAGCAGGGTGAAGATAGGGAGGCATATCAAACTTCCCTAAGGGAAGCAGGGAAAGCAGTAAGGCAGGCAAAGGCCCAAACTGAGGAAACAATAGCACAAACAGTAAAAGAAGGTGACAAGACTTTCTATAGATACATTAGTGAAAGGGGAAAGTCCAGAGGAGGTATTGCTAAGATCAAAGGGGATAAGGGAGCGTATGAGGAGGAGGACCATGTAAAAGCATCTATCCTAAATAGATACTTCTGCTCAGTATTTACTGAAAAGAAGGTAGGGCAGGGTCCACAGCTCAGCACCATGGGCACAGGGGGAGGGAGGGAGGTGTACAGTAGTCCCTTCACAAAAGAAAGTAAGAAAATAAAATAAAATAAAAGAAAGAGCTCAAAAAGCTCAGGGTAGACAAGGCAATGGGACCTGATGGTATACATCCCAGGGTACTAAAGGAGCTAAGGGTGGAACTAGCAGAGCCATTATCAGAACTGTTTAATGAGTATCTGAGCATAGGAGAGGTCCCAGAAGACTGGAGAAGTGCTTGTGTCATCCCGCTCCATAACAGTGGTAGCAGGGAGGAGGCAGGGAACTACAGACCAGTCAGTCTTACCTTAGTAGTGTGCAAGATTATGGAGGCATTCTTTAAGGAAAGGATAGTGCAACACCTGGAATCCATAGGAGCACAGGATCCAAGACAGCATGGGTTTACAAAAGGAAGGTCCTGTCAAACTAATCTCATAGATTTCTTTGACTGGGTAACCAGAGTGGTGGACCAAGGGGGAGCCGTTGATTTCGCCTACCTTGACTTCAGCAAAGCTTTCGATACTGTTCCACATAGAAGACTGATTAATGAGCTGGGTAGGCTTGGGGTGGGTCAGAAGTTGGTCAACTGGGTGGCAAACTGGTTGGCGGACAGACAACAGAGAGTGGTGGTGGTGAATAGTATACAGTCAGAAGAGATGCAAGTCACAAGTGGGGTACCTCAGGGATCAGTCCTGGGGCCAGTCCTCTTCAATATCTTCATCAATGACATTGCAGATAGACTGGAGGGTAAGGTTTGTCTGTTTGCAGATGACACCAAGATCTGCAACAGAGTAGATGATTCAGATTGGGTGGGCAGAATGGGAAGAGATCTGAATAAACTGGCAAAATGGTCAAAAGAGTGGCAACTGGGGTTTAATGCAAAGAAGTGCAAGATTATGTACAAAGGGAAGAGAAACCCTGAAGCCACCTATAGGCTGGGAGGGGAGTTGCTGGCAGTCACAAGGGAAGAAAGAGACTTGGGCATCATCATCACCAATGACCTGAATTCATCCAAGCAGACCACTAAAGCAGTAGGTAAGGCTAGGGGGATGTTGGGATGTTTTAGTAGGGGTATCACAAGTCAGAAGAGGAAGGTAATAATCCCTCTTTACAAGACACTGGTTAGGCCCCATGCAGTACTGGAGGCCGCACCTTCACAAGAACATTAACCAAATTGAGGCAGTCCAGAGATGGGCAACCAAAATGGTGCAGGGACTACATCAGAAAACATATGAGGACAGATTAATGGAGTTCAATATGTATACCCTACAGCAAAGGAGGGAGGGAGGTGATATGATTGAAATATTCAAACACCTTAGGGGCATTAACAAGGTGAAAGAGTCTAATCTGTTTCAATATAAGAAAAATAGCAGGACAAGAGGACACAACATGAGATTAGAGGGAGGCCGATTAAGGGGTAATGTGAGGAAGTTATTTTTCACAGAAAGGGTGGTGGATGCATGGAATGGCCTACCTCATGAAGTGATGGATATGAATACAGTGCAGGGCTTTAAACAGGCATGGGACAGGCATAAAGGAGCAATACAGATCAGTATGAATAGATAGGCCATTGACAGAGCAAAAGCCGATGGCACATTCATAAGATAGGAAAAGAAATAGGCAGATTGGGTGGGCCTTGCGGTCCTTATCTGCCATCAACTTCTTTGTTTCTATGTAAGTTCAGGAACCAACTTGAAAACCAAGACTGGAGCATCCTAGATAAATGCCCTTCGATTGACACAGCCTTTCAACTCTTCCTCACCCACTTTAATGCGGCAGCAGACAATTTCTTCCCCTATCGCAGGAAGAAGATAAAAGGCAGTAGCATGGACTGGGTTACCCCTCAGTAGGTTACCATGGACATACAAAATTACAGAGCTGCCAGAAACAAATGTACCTGGGCAATATGACAGGCCAAAGCTGCGTTTCACAAGACATGGCAATCCTAGAGTTTGGGTGATGGGAAGAAGTTCTGGGCCTCAATAAATAACCTCTTCATGGCCAGCAATAGAGCACCCCCCTCCATGCTCCAACATAAGGGGGAGATCATTACTGATGATGCTGCCATGGCCAATGTAATCAATGAAGCCTTCACGGACTATAGCGTGGTCCTCCTCCTCCTGGGACCCATCGTGCCCAATGGCAGTATTCCACCCACCAATCTACTGTCCTCCTCTAATTGCTGCCCTAATTTCTACTTCAGACAAGTGACGGTGGCCAAAGCCAGAAAGTACATTACCAGAGTCCTAGGGAAAACTCATATGGGAGGTGATGGCATTGATATGAAACTGATCAACATCGCACTACCTGAGATCATTATTCCCATCATCAAGCTGTTTAACATATCACTCCGCATGTCCTCCTTCCTTCCTGTCTGGAAGTCCACTCTGGTCACCCCAGTATTAAAAGGGGAGACAGAGAACTAGTAGCCAGCTACACACCAATATCAATCCTGTCCCCGCTGTCCAAAGCACTTAAGAGAATCATAGCCAACCACTCACGGACCACCTGCTTAAATGCAACCTCCTCTGCCCCCAGCAGCACGGGTTCTGCCAATTGCACAGCACAAGCACAGCTCCATTTGATTTTTCTGCCTATGTGCATGAGGCACTTAACCAGGGCAGCTTTGTTGGGGCAGTCTTCATGGACCTGACCAAGGCCTTCGACCTTGTCAATCACCAGGTTCTGCTCCTTAGGCTAAGTGCCCTAGGACTATCCCCAAATACAGTCAGATGGTTCTCCAGCTACGTGACTGGGTGCATCCCAGCAAGTAAAAATCAATGGAGTCATATCTGAGAATCGCAATGTCACAATTGGGGTCCACCAAGGGTCTATCCTGGGCCCTCTTCTATTCAGTATCTTCGTGAATAATTTTCCAGCTGCCTGCCCAACCTCTGAGATACTGCTTTATGCAGACGACACAGCCATTTTCTCTCATAGTCCCTGCCAAGAAACACTCACCAGGAACATCCAACACAACTTTAACCTAATTCAAAACTGGCTCACCAATAGTCTGCTGGTGCTCAGCAACAAGAAGACTAAAACTACGCTCTTCGCGGGGTGTCAAAAGAGGAGGTTAACAAAGCCTCTCTCAATTACCCACAACTCTCTCTCTCTCTCTCTCTGTCCTTGAGCAGGTGTCCTCATTCCAGTATTTGGGAGTCACCACTGACGAATCCCTTTCCTTCGATGAGCACATATCCAATTTCACCACTGCCATGAACAGGAAACTAGGTTCCCTCTATAGGGTTCGGTTTTTGGTTCTGCCTTATAACTGAGGCTAGGCTCCAGGCAGTTACAGGTAGTTTTTACCAATACTTGACTATGGAAACATGGAATTTGCTGCTGTCACAGACACTGGCCTTTGCAGAATATAGACCTCCTTCAATAAAGCCTGCGGATTCATCCTCGGTTCTGATTGCCTTACGCATACATGTGATCTTTATATTAGGACACAATGGCTCACTCTCCAAGAACGGATCAAGCTGCATTCCTGCATTCTAGGGAAGAAGGCGCTCCTTGGTCTTGCACTTCCTTCTCTACAGACCTTATTCTGACCAGCTCTGACTGAACAAGTCGCTAGAAGCGTTTCTAAACATGCAGTAGCTGTGCCTTTTAGAAAAATAGCCTTGGGAAAGCGAGCCTTTGTGGTAAGGGCTCCCTCCTGGCTCAGTGCACTCCTTTTCTCTGCTAACAGCCACACAAGCCTTAGCCACTTCGAAACCAAACTAAGAAAATTCATCACACCCCCTGAGCAGTGCTTCTCCCACCTCTAGCCACATATTGGCACTAGCTCCCCGAGGGCCTGGACCAGCCCAGATTGCACGCTGTGTTCCATTGCCTATACCCCTTCTCCTACTAGCTCCCCTATTGTCTCTCCTGTCTCCCTACCCCCTTTTAAACCCCCCCACACTATTTATCTCCCTTAACCCTCTAACACCGCATCCACAACTAGCTAACTTGCTGGTTGTTGTCACTCTCTTCCACCTTTCTTCTGCAGCACACCCTAGTTAGACCCAATAATTCCTAGTGCCGCTGCCACTACCTACTCACTATTATTCAGTTCCTGTACCTTTCTGACTTTGCACTTTTCCTCCTCATCATGGGTGAGCTCCCTTATAATTTGGTGTTCCACATTTTGTGAACTCTGTAATATTGTTGACATTACCATGATACTGTATACTCTATGTATTTAATACTGTTTATTTTGACAATGCCTCACAGATGCATATGTTCCCACCTGTCTTGTCTCCCCCTCCTTTTTTTTATTGTATGATGAGGATCCTTTGTAAAGGAGCTTCTAGCTCAAAGGATGTACTTCCAACTTTCCTAATAAAAAAAAATTAAAAAAAATTCTATCCAGTCACAGAAAGGTTGCACACGGTTGGCGGTGCTTCCAGACAAGAACAAGAATCCACACTCAGGAAGTTGAGCACCCACAACCATTAATAAATATACCAAGCTCTGAAGTAGTAAAATAATTCAGGCTGTACACACCTGATGCATTTTGGAACACTCGAGGTCCTTTTTAGTTGAGCGATGGCCATCATTTGTGAAAATCAGCACAAAAAAAAAAGCCTTTGAAAACTGCCCCATTGGATTCAATGGCATGCGCCCCATACTCATCCTTCACTGACATCATGAAACATGCTAGCGTGGGGGCACGTCTCCAACTCACGAAGTCAAACCATTTTGGTTGCTCAGCTCCAGGGTGAAAATTGCGAGTGTTTTTAATGAAAATGCACACATTAATAAAATAAACGTTATAGCACAATGTATTTGGGCACAGGTAAGCTGCCTTATATGTTTGGGGCAGGAAGTACTACTAGTAAGAATCTGCTCTTTAATTATCTTAGCTGCTCTCCTCTGGGATGCCTCTAGCAAGTTAATATCCTCCATCAGGCAGGGATGTGCAGCACTCTATACTCCAGGTGTGGTCACACCAGTGATCTGTATAATGGCAATATGACTTCCTCCTGCTTGCTGCTGATCCATCTGGCAAAGCATTCCAGCATTCTGTTGGCTTTTGCTGCTGCCTTCTTGCAGTGTGAGGAGGAGGAGGAGTATATTTTTTTTCTTTATGACGCCTTTCCCCAGAGGCTCAAGGCGCCATTGCAACAAATAGAGATAGCAGTCTATATAAGACAGATAAAATATTACATCCCAATTAAATAATTGTTTTAAAAAAAAATCTCAGTATACTGAGTTAAAAATGTCAGCAGCTATCTAAACTCATACTGGGATAGCATTTGAAGCTCTCACTTCTCATATGCCTGTGCAAAAGATGAGTTTAAGACCCTTTTAGAACTGCACCAAGGGGTTCTCCCTCAGGATCCTCAGGGAGATTCCAAAGGACCAGACTGTGACCTCAAAGGTCTGGTCGCCCGAGATTTTAAGCCTGGCCCAGGGAACAATCAGGAGGACTTCCACAGTGGAGCAGAGGGGGCCCCACAGCATGCAAGGGTGCAGGAGATCACCAAGGTAACCCAGGTCCAGACTGTGTAAGGCCTTATAAGTTAGTACCCCAACACTATAGGAGATATGCCACTTAAATGGCAGTCAGTGCAATTCATACAGTGCCAGGGAGCTATGACTCAACCTTGAAAGGCTGGTCAACAACCTAGCAGCTACATTCTGCACCAACTGCAGGTACCACAACATACCTACACTGACCCCATGACATATAGCATTACAATAGTCCAACTGCAAGGTCACAAGAGCATGTACAAGTTAGGGCAAATCATCCAGGGTGATAAGGGTTCTAATCCAGCTGATGTTCCTAAGATGGTAAAAACCATTCCAGACTACTACCAACACCGGAGCATTAAATGTCAGCCCCTTGTCCAGAATGACTCCCAGATGTCTCACCTTTGCAGCAGCTACAAGCCTAGAGTTTCTGAGCCAAAGCCGCATCTCCCTCTCAGCAGCTGTTACTCCCCTCATCTGACCTGGCTCAATCCCAGTACTTCAGTTTTATCCAGGTTAAGTTGCATTTTTCAATGCATTTGGGAAAATACCCTCTGATAAGAAGCACCAGACAACCTCTGTGATCACTGGAGCAAGTTGCTTGGCACAACTCACTGGTAGTGGGTTGAGCCTGGATCCAGTTCACAGAATGCTGGCTGTAACACTGAGATCACCTCACCAACCTTATCCATCATCACTAGTGAAAACTCTCCCCAGGACCACTGACTGCTATTGCCTCCCTCTGACTTGACACTGTTGGGCCTAATGGCCCACTTGGTGAGTTCACAGCCTTGATTAGTGGGCACTCTGACCAAAGAGAACTGAGCTAATTCCTCACATTTAGTGGATGAAACAGTCTTCATGGACTCCAAATAGGTAGGATGAAGAAGCCTGCCCACTGTCTGAAAAAGCAGCATTAGCCAGTTCCTTCCAGCAGCAATCTTCCGTGACAGGAACTCTGTCTTCTTATAGGAGAGTGCTCATTGATATTTATCATAGTGAATATTTAAAGTCAGTTTGTCCTCCTGACCCTCAATTTCCTCCAACAATGCTCCAACCTTCACCCCTTTGCTTTCATCTCCTTTAGACCACTATCAAACCATAGTGAGCCAAGGCAACAAACCAGCTTGTGCACATGAACTGGCATTACAAGGTAGAAGGCTGCACCCACCGCTCTATTATAAAAGTTGCCACTGCCTCTTTCAATCCTCTAGCACGTGTCACCAGCATACCTTAAGAGTCCAGCACCATCATAAGTCCATCTGGCCTAAGCCCTTGTAAAGGGTGGTACTTGACCATCTCTACGGGGCAGACTACAGAGGGGTGTCCTGAAACCAAACTTGATGGTGCAATGCTCCGACCAACTGACTGGATCAATCCTGAGGTTTCCACCTCAAGCCCCGGGGAGAATACCAAGTCAGAGATGTGCCCATGTTGCTGGGTCACAGAAGGAAACAGCTTGTGCAAGGCCCAGAGATTCCATTCCCAGGAGGAAATCCTGTTCAAAATGGGAGAGTTCGTAATTGACCCAGGCACTGAAGTCACCCAGAATAAGCCACCTTGGCAACTCCAGCACCTGTCAGTGACAAAGTCTGTGATTTCCTACAGAAAATCCCCCTCACTTCCCAGAGGCCAGTAAATACGGAGGATCCTGCAGCCTACACCTGGACCCCCATGAACAGTGGCATATTCAAACAGAGGTATCCCCACTGGATGCATCATCAAGTTCAGTTCTGGTCTAAAACAGATGGCCACCTCCACTTCCCTCATGATCCTTCCTTGGGTAGTGCACCACAGAGAACCTAGCAGAGATGGCTGCTTCCAAAATCGGACCAACATCATTACCAATCCAGGACTTCATGAAGCATGCCAGATCAATCGAGGAGCAAGATATAAAATCTGCTATAGTAGCGGTCTTATTCCTCATTGATCTAGCATTGCATAGCACTGCCTGAAGAAGATGCATAGCGGCGGCTGACCTATTAGCTACCTGTCAGCTCCGTCTGGTGGATTCCCTGGGAATGGGGATTAAATATGTCAGGCCTCTCTAAATCTCTGTTTTGCCGTAGGGCATCACCTAGTCCTCACAGTCTGAATTACCCCACCCACAATCAGGGTATCCCGTGATTTCAGCGAATCAATTTTGGTGAGTCAAAAGAGCAACTACAAATGAGGGGGCAACATTGGTGACTGTGTCTTCACAGCACCAGTAAATGTTAATGAGAATGATTATTATGATGAGTCACCACTGGGGGGGCACTAGTTAGTGCTGAGGATTATGAGAGGCATTTTGGTGGGGCACTGAGTGTGCTGGCAGTGTGGCGTAGGGGCTTGCGTCAGTGTCTGTGTGTGGTGCAGTAGTATGGAGACCCTGGTTTGGTTCCTGGAGTGAGTACTTTTTTCTTTTTTGGGGGTGAATTTTTTTTCTTTTGCCAACTGTTGCAGCCAACTTCTCCCCCCCCCTTCTCAAATTTTAAATGCATCTCTCCCACAGTTGCCGTCCAGCCCTCCCATGTTTCTCCCGTCCCTGAGTTCACCCCGGTGTTGGTTATATATTTTTTGGGGTGAGGGATATGAGCACAGCCCCACAAAATAATTTGGCATACACAAGATACCTTCCTGGTGTCTGGTGCCTGTTTCGCTGTTTTGTTTAGGCGCTCTGAAGTCACCGTGCTGTTTTTGT
Source organism: Neoceratodus forsteri (assembly GCA_016271365.2). Lineage (NCBI taxonomy): Eukaryota > Metazoa > Chordata > Ceratodontiformes > Ceratodontidae > Neoceratodus > Neoceratodus forsteri. The sequence goes on along the minus strand of JADMNL010000023.1, from coordinate 122,546,888 downwards.
CTTCGCGATCATGTAGTCGCTGATTTTGCCATCATGATTTTGTATTCGCTGAAATCACATAGAACCTTTCATCAGTACTCCCCAAGTCTCCTGCCCTCCCCTTCTAATTCCCTGTAGCAGCAATATGCTGCACTAGGCAGAGAAGGGGGTCATAGAAGGGGCACAAATCCTGGAGCACAGCTGGGGAGTAACTGAGCCTAGGGGTCTGCAAAGGATGACACATTACCAATATAGCTAACCCTAACCCAAAAACCCTCCCAACTGCTATCCAGCCCACCCCACCCAACCTTCCCCCTCTGTACCCTTTAGTACAAAAAACCTTCCTCCCCAACCATAGTCACACCAACATACACCAGTCACACTTTATACAACAAATTCTATCCATCTTTCAATCCCCAACTCACTCATATAATAACAACAACAACAACAAAATTACAAAATTAACAAAATCCACAAGTTGTGGTGCAAGCAGAGCTTTTGTGAATTTAAACTTCAAGTCCTCCCCCTAAAGAAAACTCCAGGATAAGAATCCATACAGATCAAAATTAGATGCTAATAGACACTGCCCTAGACTTTCACTCAGAGTAGTACCAAATCCTGCCTCAAAGACTAAAATAGTTCCAAAACAGTTTATAGAAACTGAACAGCCATTTCATTTCCTAGCTGTCACCCGTGAGATGTATCCCGATCAATTCATATTGATTCTACTCCCTGCTATGGAGTAAAATCAATAACTAAAGACGAAAAATGTCAGCAACACTAAAAACAGTATGGAGTAGGGAATCCACAGCTCCCCACCTCTTCATCCCAGGACTGAGCTCAACTGGATCCACAAAGTCCACTACAGACCCAAGACTTCTCTGTTGTCCCTGATCCCTGTAGACTGACCAGGCCTCTCTCACCAGATACAGTTCATGGTCTGCACTTAGCAAAGATGTATATGGCTCCTGGATTCCTGTTCCAAGCACTCCTTTGGTATTAACTTTAGTCCACAACACCTCTTTTACTAGTGTTCAGCTCCCCAGGACCTGGCGCTGACTTCAGCTTTGCACTTTCGGCCTAGGCCACAATTCTCGGGGTACACCTCTCCACTCTGCCAGATTGCAGGTAACTCCTGCTTAGCTGTTTCAGTCTAGTTTGCAGAGGAGAAGGAGATGGAAGAGAAAGGGGAAGAAAAATGTTCAATTCAGCTACTAAAAGCTACCGCAACCAAACCCGAAAGCCAGCTGAGATTGTAGCAAATGCCAAAGATCATTAATCACAGAAAAATACAGCAACAGTCTTGTTATATTACCCGACTATATAATCGGGCTGCTCACACCACCACTTTCCCTCCCTAAAAACAAAAAACACTAACTCCTATCTTTATCTCACTGAAAGCGCTATCTATGCTGTGTAATCCCACTACTAATACTAAGTAAAATGTACTTAAAAAAAGTACAATTCTGCTTCCAATAAAACCCCTATAAAAGTGTTTTAAAACAACAACTGAGCTCTCAGCATCCAAAGCTCACAGAATACTAGTGATCATCACCACCCAGGTCTTTCTTTTCTTTGGACTTGGTTACCAGGACCCCTACCAGGCTGTACTCTGTCCTTGAGTTCTTGGCTACAATATGCATAACTTCGCACTTCTACACATTGAACCCAAGTTACCATATTCTGGACCATTGCCTTCTGCTGCTTTACCTGTCTTCACACAGAGGTTAATGTTGTCCATGAACTGGCAACTCTTGCCCTTAATGCCTTCTCCAATGTTGTTATTAAGATATTAAACAACACTGGTCCAAGCATCGAGCCCTATGGAACCTCATTGGTGACTTTCCTAGATCCTGAGAGCTCCACCCCACTACCCTCTAAGTCTTGTCTTTCAGCCAACTGGCTATCCATCCAGAGAGTCTCACAACTACCCCTGGATCCTCCAGTTTTATTTATTTATTTTTTGTTGACCGGGTAAGTGTACTAGACAAATTCTGCCTGTTTTCAGGCATGACCCAGGGGAAGGGGATACAGATGAATGCCAACTGACTTTGAACCAGATTAACCTGTGGGTGGTATATTAGTGAATGGGGGGAAATTTGGCCAGGGCACCAGAGAAATTTCCCTACTCTGCCGGCGCTCTGTGGCCAGTAGAGGGCTGTGTTAGCTCTGCTGCATGGCAGAGGCATTGCAGTGTTGTGTGAAGACAGACGCTAGTATGGAGGCTCCTGCTAATATGGTTCTGCAAGATGTTTTGGAAGAAGCTGTTCTCACCTCTGAAAATGGGGCTTCTGACCTGGAGATGATGGATGTCGTTCTGGAGATGATCGGTGAACTGCTGATTCGGGAGGTATCCTCCACTTCTATGCCTTTATCTTTCTCTTCGGGCTCTGTTTGTTTACTGCCTGATATGGGAACTTCTGGGTCTGGAGATGATGTTGTTACTTCGGAAGTTTTTCAGAAGGACAAGCTTCTGGATATAGCATCGGATGGTTCGGTAGCTCTGGAGGTACTAGATGCTGCAGCTCAACGCCCTTCTAAGTCTCAGGTTTTGAGACAACAATTCGGCTTGACATCTAAGGACTTGGATGGCTTTAAAGACTGGTTGAAGGAGGACTCCTTATCTAAAGCTGGATGGATTCAGAATGAAATGGGGACTTGGATTCCTGACCCTGCCTAGACACACATAACAACAACTTCTTCTAAGCATGCCAACTCCCTGAGCTCAGGTATTAACACTGGTTCTCCTGCTGACTATGTTACTAATGGTGTGCACCTATTGTTGGAGGATTCTGAGACATTTTATGGCCCCAGTACGTCCTCGGGGGGGGTCAAGGGATACTTTGAAACCACATAACAGGGTTACTAATGATAAGGGCCCTGAACATTATAATCGTGTTCCTATGGCTGACTTGTTCAAAAATAAACTTGAATAAGCTCCCAGGAGGAATGCACTCAGACTAAGGTATAGAGGTGGTCTTAATACTCATCCTGATAGATATTATGTAGCTAACACCTTACTCAAGGGATCGATGTCTTTTGTACCTTCTGATCTGTTTGCTTTAATACATGTGTCTGGGGAGGATTCTTTCGATGTTAGTTTTCGACTTAATCAAAGCCTGGAAAAGTTTTGGGAAAAATATTCTGTTTTAAAAAGTACACCTTTGTGGCTCCCTTTTTTGGCCATCCCTCTGACTAGGCCACAGATCCAGTATGTTACTATCATGTTCCGGAATGAGGGGGTAAATGTAAGTGACATTTACCATTGGTTGCAAAATCGCTGTGATATACTTGGTCCTCCTGAGGCTTTATTAGACTTAGAAGGTATCTGGACTGGAGGCTGGAAATTCAAAGTGAAATTATTTCAGGTAATTTCTGATATCATTCATCTCCCCAACAGTTTTTTTTTAGGTAAAGATAGAGGAGTGTGCTTCTATAGTGGTCAGCCCAGGGCCTGTTATAAATGTGGCTCACGGACACATATTAGTAGTGCATGTGATATGATGAAATGCTCATTATGTGCTGGATATGGGCATTCTATGGACCTATGTGAGAATATTTTTCAGTGCAACTTATGTGATGACAAAGTTCATGCCTTTCATCAGTGCCCCTGGGCTAAAAGAAATTGGGCGGAAGGGTGGGATCATGATGAGCTAGTGATACAGGCCCAAGTCAAACTACAAAACCCTGTACCCAGTGAATCTGCACCAGTTCCTGATACTCCACTTCCAGTAGTGTTAGAATCAGTACCCCCTGTTGATGGCTCTGGACCAACTCAAATCCCAGATCAGGATTCTGAAAAGGATGTTATTTCTGACAGGCCCACTATGCCCCCCATTTTTGAAATTGTTAAAAGGTGAAGATTTACTAGATCTTCATTGAAAATTCCTACTCCCTGTCCTATCCCCACTAGGGTTGCCACCTTTGGATGAGGCAAAAAATGGATCCTAAGCTCCGCCCCTAGCCCCACCCCTTTTCATGACTCATCATGTATTGCTCCTCCTAGAAAGCCATTGGTTATATCAGTAAAAGACAACACTCGAAGCAGTACTTCAACAAAACTGTTAAGATACTGTACATGTTAAAATTACTTTCCCAGGTTCTTCTTAGTTATTTATTTATGTGTGTATTTATTTATTGACATTGGTTTACCAGATAAACATACATAGATAAAACAAATCTCATTTGCACATATGATCTGGGGGGAGACAAGGGAAATACTGTAAATTGCATACAACAGTGCACATTGTATATAATACATAATAAAGAAATTGTTTCCTATGAAGTGTATATTTCATATATTTTTCTGTCTCCATTTCCTTTTCATGTCCACAGTACTATTTCAAAGTCAAAGTGGTGGCCATACTTTTTTCCTGAGGAAAAAAATAATTTAAAACATTTAAAGTGCCTAAATTCTGTTAGAGTTGACAATGTATGAAAGTGGAAGACAACTGGCTGTGTTGTTACAAAAGGTGGGGGCAGCTTTGCTGTTATGCCACATTAAGATGCAGTGGAAAAGATTAGGTTAAGTAAGTGTTAATGGTGTTAATGGCTATACTTCATACCTCCCAGGATAACAGTTTTCACACACAAAAGAGTATATTGACAACAGAACTTGTTTGTAACCTGGTCATGTAGCTGAAACAATGAATAAGGTGACAAAATATGTTTAAAAAGTATGTGAGCACTCAAAATGGTCCAAAAACCTGACCAGCACAGTGCAAAACCGGATTACCTGATAGGGTCCCTGAAAACCTGATCACCAGGTTAAAAACCTGACAGGTGGCAACCCTAATCCCCACCGCAAATATTTTTTCTTCCTTACAAGATGATCTTGGAGATTCAGATTTAAAATCAGATGCTTCGCATAGATAAGAAATAGTTACTGAGGATGAAGAAAGTAGATCCACAGAATTATCTAAGGACAAAAAGGGAAAGAAAGGGAAAAAAAGGAAGGCCAGTAACAGTCTGAAAGGATGGCCTTGCTGAACATTAGTTTTTATGGCCACTTTAAAACTATTGTCCTTTAGGCCCTGTACACATTACAACTGAAGATTTGTACCATTTTAAATAACGGTTTCAAAACGTTTTCAAACTCACCACAGCAGCCCGTCCACATTATTGTTCACCGAGTTCGAACTCGGTTGTAACACGGTCAACTCCCATCTGCATCAGCAGCAAGTAACGTTTTTAAACCCGGTAATCCTCCGCGATTGTAGCACGGTTATGTTGGCACTGTAATAGAGGTAAAAATCGCATGCCCGTCCACACTACAAGGTAACACGCTTTCCTCCTTCAAACCGCTTTTAAAACGGACTTGAGACTAGTTTCATAGAGCAGGGTTTAAGCACGGTTTCTTAACACACTTTGAAACCATGCTTAAATGCGGACGGGCACCGTGTTTGCGCTAGTTAAACGTTTTAAGCACCTTAAAACATTTTAACTAGCCTGATGTGTACAGGGCCTTAATGTCTGCAGTTTAAAATCATATAAAAAGCAAATATCTATATTGGCTTTTTTTGAAACTCTTCCAGTGGACATTAGTTTTGTTCAGGAAAGTCATCTCTCTTCACTTGCTGAGGCGGAACTTATCAAAAAGAGACGGCACTGGGGGCCTTCATTTTGGACTTTTGGGCTGAAACCTGCAGATGGTGTTAGCATTCTCTTTAAATCCACCCACTTTCATATATTTTGCCTTATTGATGTCAGTCCGGGCAGAGCCCTAATTCTGGAAGGTTCTCTTGGAGATTTCTCCTTTCGTCTTATTAATATTTATGCCCCGCAAACTAAATCAGCTAGGGTTACATTATTTGGGGAGATTAAGCCATTTCTATTTACTAGACTGCATACTGTTTGGGGAGGGGATTTTAATTGCACTTTGGATACTACCTTGTCAGGAGCCACCCAAAAAAATTTACTGTGATTCCAATGCTTTGTCACAAATTCTTTCTGGAACCAGTATGAAGGATGCTTATCGTACACTGCATCCTAGGGGTAATGGAGCTACATATCATAGATTTATTTATGCCACACGAATTGACATGTTTTTCTTTTCTCAACATTTAAATCCCAATTTTTGGAAATCTCAGCCTTCAAAATTTTCTGATCATAATATTATTTTTTGTTCCTTCAGTTTGCATTCTCTTCCTCCCAAGATTTTTTCAATATATAACCGATGGAGATTGAATATGTCACTCTTTGATAATCCTTCCCTTTTTCACACATTGAAGTGTTTTTTTCTAATAGAGATTCGGGGTGGGATATTCAAAAGGGTTGCGCCATGTGCAACAGGGTTGTGCATGCGCAAGTCCGAAATTGCGCCATTCTGCGATATTCAGCAGGAGGCAGTTTTGCCACTGAAAACAGGCTGAGCAACAGTGCAATGCAAATGAAGGCATGCGCAACCGAAGGGTGGACCCATGCATAAAGCGCAATGCGATGTTCAAAGACTTGCGCAATGCGCAAACAGCAGATGAGCCGAAGGTGCGCCGACAGCGGAAATGAGCCAAAATAAAAGGCTCAAGGAAGAGGCGCAAGAATGCTACAGGAAGCCACATGAGGCAGGGAGAAACAGGGAGAGCAAACAGTGTGGCCTGGGAGTGCACAGGAGAGGAGAGGGACAAGGAGGGTGTGCAGGGCCACAGACTGCAGAGGCCAGTAGGTGTACCCGGTGCAGTGGCGGTAGCAGTCAGGACAGCGGGGTAACAGAACAACAACAGCCGGGGACACAAGCCAGGGAGATGGACAGTGCCAGCTTTCACATGGAAGCTGTAATGAGGGGGTGAGAAGGCATGCTACAGGGACGTGGCCATGGAGGGGCCCGTCACAGAGTGTCCCAACAGGTAGTACTGCGGCCCGTGATCAGCTTTGAGCTGTACTCAGACGTGAGATTGTGGGCCGGCACGCCTGAACAGGACAATACTGAGGCGGCTCTGTGAGCTGTGCAGTGATGTGATGCAGGCACCTCAACGACGGAGTCACGCCTGTCAGTGGAGACAAAGGTAACAGCCTGCATGTGCCTGCTCACCACAGGTACCTTCCAGAGGCCGACAGGGGACACCACAGGCATAACACAGTTGGCCACGTCACGCATCCTCACCCAATTCCTCAGCGCACTGCTGCCACATGCTGCAGAGTACATCCGATTCCCCAGCACCGCGGCAAAGCGTACAGCAAACATGCAGGAGTTCCACAGGGTAGCACATATGTCTGGCGTGCTAGGGGCCATAGACTGCACCCATGTGGCTATTCGCACGCCACCTGGCCCCGATGGGGCTGCATACAGGAACAGGAAGGGCTTTTCCAGTGTCAACTGCCAGGTGGTGTGTGATGCCACTGGGTGCATAATCAATGTCTGTGCCACACACCCTGGCGGAGCACATGATGCCTTCATATGGTATCAGTCTGCACTGTGCCATCGATTCGAGAGTGGGGACATCCCCACAGGCCATCTAGTGGGTGAGTACACATGTAGGAATTGCAAAACTGGGGCAAGGGTGGGAATGACACAGGTGCCATGGTAGTGGCACACAGGGATATGGGCAATATGGACCTGAACATGAAACTTATCTCCACTATCTCCACACAGGTGACAGTGGGTACCCACTCCATCCCTGGCTGCTCACACTGTACCAGCGCCCCATGACCCCATCGCAGCAACGCTATAATGAGGCACATGCCGCCACACGCAACATCATCGAGCAGGTGTTTGGGATGCTTAAGGCATGCTTCCGATGCGTACACACCTCCGGCGGTGCCCTACAGTACAGCCCCTCAAAGGCCTGTGGGATATTCCTGGCCTGTTGTATCCTGCACAACATGGCCAAAGACTGTGGGATAGCCATACAGGTCGAGGAGGGGGACAGCGATGGGGACATCAGTGGCGCCGGTGATGATGGTGATGAGCAGCCCCCCATGGACGGCGGGACCCCCGACTGATCCGGCAGGCCCAGCTGCACCAGGACACCATCACGGAGGAGCATTATGCATGACACAGGTAAGTCAAGGGCCCATGTGCAACCAACACTGTCCAGGCGCAACCCACAGGCACACAGGGTAACACACCAGGGGTGCATGATGGCAAGGGGAGTGGAAGGGTCCAGGCACATGAACACACCATCAGGGAGGGGTGAACAGTCATATGGACACACACACACACCAGGCACAAAGCGTACATGGGCAGGTGCACAGTAGAGCAGGAACAGACATGGCAAACACCCAGATCCACAGACCACCCCCACCACCTGTAATGTCCAAGTACGTGTGTCAGATGCTGGGCACCCTTGCACCTTGGTGTACAGTATAATGCAGGCATCATCATGCACACGCACCTGTGGACAGCAGTCGGGTGGGTGTGCAGGTGGTCCGCGTGTCGGCGTGTTGGGCAGGGCACCCACCAGTGTACTGCCCACCATGACACACATTGCACACAGGGCAGCACCAGACAGGGCCCGCACTGAGAGACAGGTCAGTCATGTTGCACTGTTCCACGGCCACCCCGGATGCATGGGCAGCCCCACTGTGTCCTAGCAGCACTGGCAGGCTGATCATGGGCCACATGGGGTGGCACCAATGGACCACCAGGGGTCCCACTGCACGATCGCGACCTTGTCCGCACAGGGGTGTGTAGCATGCTGAACATACCTGCACCAGGTGTGCTCGGGATGCCCACAGCAGAACCCGGTGTCGACAGTCTGGGTGTCACACAACACCGGGAACAGGGAGTGGAGAGTGTACTGTGTGGGGTGTGCGGTACAGGGGCACCTGACTGTGTGCCCAATGCTGTCACGACAGAGACCACTGCCTGGGTCAGCCTGTCAATGGTGGCAGTCACATCCGTCCGCAGTCTAACCATCTCTACAAGGATCAATGCATTGTCCCTGCTGTTCCACTCCACAGCCACACACAGTGCCTCCATGCACGTTGCAACCTGCATCTGCTGCTCTACTGATGTCCACAGCAGGCGGGTGTGCTCGTCCAATGGGTCCTGTGCCACATCGGCATTCTGTCCCCTAGGGTATGGAAGGGCCTGATGCTCAACACCCCTTGAGGGTGGGCGCTGTTCACCAGGACCAGGTGTGGGCAAGTCAACAGGTGGTGTGCATGTGCCACCGCTGGACCCTGTACCCCCAGATCTGGTGGGTGACTGCTGCTGCTGCCCCTCCAACTGCTGTGCCCCAGGGACCACTCATTCCACTGCTGTGGCCGCAACAGTGCCAGAGACCTGCACAGCCACCGGTGCTGACAGGCACAGCCTGGGACTGTGCTGATGTGCTTGCACACACGTTGGAACCAGCTAGGTCCAGGGGCACGTGCTGGCCTGCTGTGTGTCCGTCATGGGACACACACGTGTCACTGCCCATTGCAGTCCTTGCATCATTAATGGTGCAGGTACGTGCTACAGCCACAGTCACAGTGTGCTGGCATGCTTGCATGCCAGACTGCTAAGACACAGGCTGTGCACCCCCCACACCTGACTCACCGACAACAGAGTTGGCAGCCAGGCGTGCATGCTGGTGCAGTGCATGCCGGCTGGCGACAGAGGTGGATGGACCCTCCTCCACCTGTGGCAGGTCTTCCTCACTCCATGGTCCCACCACCACCGTCCCCTGCAGATGAACGGGATCTGTAACAGAAAGTGAGGACAGATTAGTGCATGTGATCAACCTTCCCCCCTCCCCAACACCACCACCATGTCATACCGTGCAGTGATGGGCTTCCACCTGTCTGGAATCCACATCCTGGTACGCCCTCTACAGCACTCCACTGCATTGATGCAGCCAGTCGGTCCTCAGCCGGGGTCAGCTCCGCCACCGCTGGCTGGCCCCCGCCTATGCCAGCATGTGCCGCCCTGAGGGCTGCCACCTCTCTCCTTCACCCTTCTGCGGTCTGTCCCCATCTTCTTTTTGCATTCCTGCACGGAGCGCTGGTGGCTTCCGTGCAGGTTCACTGCCCGAGCTACCCCCTCCCATGCAGCCGCACGGGCCTGAGGGGTGCCCCGCCGTCCACTCAGTAGCGGCTCCTCTTCCAGGTAGGCCTGGAAGAGGGCCTCTGTCTCTGCCATGGTGAAGTTGGGCCTCCTCCTTTGCCCACCATCCTCACCCTCACCTTGGCTCTGCTCGGTCATGTCGGTCTGTATGGGTGGAAGTGGACACCTGTCACTGTGCAGTCTACAGCGTTATCCCATGACCATTGGCCAGAACATCACACAGCATGCAACTCACCTCTCACCTGCAGTAACCGAATCTGGCCAGTGCAGCCCAATGTCGCGTATTTATAGCGCAATGCATGCAAATTAGGAGTGGCACAACTTTAATGACATGCTAATCGCGCCACTGCGCCTTTGAATGGCTGATCAGATGATTTGCATGTGTCGGTTGAATATCGCGCCGTTGCGCTTTGTGCAATATGGTTGAGCCAGCTGAGCCAATGGTGTATTTCTGTGACTGTGTGGTACACTACATTGCACCTGCCCAGGTAGCTTACGCAGGCGTCTGCCGCACTGATGATGTTGCTATGCGCGATCAGCAATTCAGGACACAGCCACCATTGTGCCAGTGGTGCTACAGCACTAGTCACCATATGGCGCTGTGGCAGTACTGCCGCAATAGTCCACTGTGGCACTGGCACGCAGGTGACTGATCGCGCAGGATGTGTGGATGTCCAATGGCGCTGTGCATGGCCTTGCACCACTGACCCATGACCTTGTGTCCGACCTTTGCCCCCTGGCGCTGTACGTCTGGCATGTGTACGGCTCTATCGCGCTGTTCGGTGACAGCACAATGTGGACCGACGGCGCTGTCCGAACAGCGCGATAGGCAGTGATGGAGTTGTATTGCGCAACATTTCCACGTGGGGTTGCTGTGCTGCGGAGTGCCATATTGCCACTGTACATTTTGAAAATGGCACACAGGACAGCACCATAATGGGGGGCCTTGGAATTGGCAAACCTGGTGGCTGTGGTGGAGCCTCACCATGGCTCACTGTTTGAGGGAGTGCCCCTGCAGGTGCCATGCACCCATGTGTGGCAGCAGGTCGCCACTGCCCTGGAGCAGGCCACTGGGTGGAGGAGGACCCCTGAGCAGTGCAGGCACCACTACAGTGACCTGCGGAGGAGGGAGCGTGCTCTGCTTGAAGCGCCTCAGGTTGCGTGCCAGGAGGGGCATTGTGCCCAGGCCAGGTGGGTGTGCTGTGTATGCACCGGTATTGTCCGCATGGGTGACTGTGTAAAGTGATCTGCACATGGGGGTGGGTTGGGCTATGGTTTGCTGTGAGGGTGTTTGCAGGTGTGTGCTGTTTGGGTCTGGTTGTGTGGGCAGGCACACTCAATGGGGCAAGGGGCTGTCTGCTTTGGGATCTCACTGATGTGTTTCTCTTCATTTGTCTCCCACAGGCATGGAGGAGCAGAGGCGGGCACGGGCTGAGGCCTGGGATGGCTGTGCCAGGGTGGCTGGTGGAGGAGGTGTGCCACAGCAGCAGCCGCAGCTACAGCAGCACCTGCTGCAGCGGCTTGATGAGGGTGAGTGTCATTACATCATGGATGCTATTGCATGCTGGGGGGGCATGGACACCTTCCATGGACGACACTACCATGCACGCAACATGTGACAGTCATCACTGTCCAGTGGCACTGCATGTGTGTGTGTGTGCATCACTGGTGGTCTATGCATGCACTGGGCACATGGCTTTGGCACTAGCATCCCACCACATAGCCACGTCACTGGGCAGCCTTGGTTGTGCTGTGCTGGACATGGGCGGTGTGTGTGTGTGCAGTGGTACACATGACCGTTGCTGGCTGGTTGGGCATGTCTTGTGCATGGTCACTGTGGGTGGGTGCAGTCCATCACAGGAGCGGGGCACTTGGCTGTATGCCATGCATGATGGGTGGGATTCAAGGATGTGGACAGTCACAGCCATTGACTCTGATCCCTTGTCCTAGGTATCCAGATCCTGCGCATGTTGGAGCAGGGCATGCGGAGGCTGACTCGAGTGGCCATGGACTCACATACCATCCTCCTCGACCTACAGCAGCATGGCATGTGGCGGAGGAGGCCACGGGCACAGTGCCAGGCAGAAGGAGGAGGGCAGGCTGCCAGGCGGTAGCCAGACATCGGCAATCCCCACCTTCCCTCTCCCAGTTGTTCACCCTGCCCCTTACCCACCTACCTCCATACCCATACCCCACCTGCTTTGTACATATGTTACTGTTTTTGTTCTTGTTATGCATCTTTATTACATATATATTTTGATATGAATACTGTGGTGGTCTCATTTGCAGTGGCTATAGGTGCTCAGTTGAAGTGGTGTGCATGGCATCAGGTGTGGTATGGTCATGGGTTTGTATGTGCGTGTGTGTGGGGTGGTGTCTCTGGTGTGGGTGAGGCTTCCAGTCAGTATTGCTGTGTGCTGCCACCACTGCTGGGTGGTCATGGTGGGTTTAGCTTGTGTGGTTCTGTGGTTCACGAGGTTGCAGTGTTCTGGGGGCCTGCGGAGATTCCTGCAGTGCTGGTCACTGCGCATGGGTGGTGTCTTGGGGTCACAGTGCTGGGAGTGCTGTGCACGGAGGGGGCCACTGGACACTGGGTGCTCCGCCCCTTTGTGTGCCAGTCTCAGGTTGACAGTAGGTGTGCTGCGGTAACACGGCCGGGATGTGCTTTGTTTGCTTGTCCCCATGGCCCAGTGGCTGCTCCATCCCTTCCCCAGTTATGCTGTGCTTGGGGTGTGGGGGTACATTGTTGGTTTGGCAGTGTGTCCCTGTGCCCATCTTTGGCATGGGTGGTGTGCCCCTGCCTACCTCCCTGGTTGTGCACTTCCATTGCTATGCTGCGGGGGTCTCTTTGCTTGCGTTATGGCACCTCTGGACTGCTCAGCTGGGCTAGCCTTGTTGTGCTATGGCACATCATTTCTGCTCAGCTTCCCCTTCCTGGTTGCGCTATGGTGCAGTTTGTGCGATATTCAGACGTTGGCTGCTTGTGCAATTGGCCTTGCTCCATGTTTGAATATCGCGACAATTGCGCATGTGCGCAACTGACTTGCGCTTGCTCCTGCTGTTGCACACTTTTGGGGCGCAGTTTGAATATCCCACCTTCTGTTTTTTGTGCTTACACCTCTTCATTGAAGTGGTGGGTGGATACCAAAAGGGAACTAAAGAAGCCTTTACTCTCCTTTGGTAAAGCGAAGGCTAATTCTAACTATTTGAGATACCTTCTTTTACGAAACCAGTTGTATAAGTTAATGTCTTTTCCTCCTAGCAATAGGCATGATTTTACTTCTCAAATTCTGACACTAAAAGAACAAATGAAATCTTACCAATATGACAGAGCTAAATCCTTAGAATTAGAATTTAAATTTGGAACCAGGAAAACACCAGCTTCAGATTCATTTGAGGCCTGTAAGCAGCAGCTAGAGAATACCCTTGTGACTCAGCTTGTTTCTCCTACTGGAACTTTAATTAACACGGATATAGAAATGTTAGCACTAGTTCAGCAATATGTTGGCAATTCTTTTCAGGATAGGTCTGAACAACCTTTGCCTGCCTTTTTTGGATTCACTGACCCGCTTCCTCAGGTCTCTATTTCTCAAGTGACCCCATTAATCCAGCCTATTTCTTCCCAGGAAGTTGAGAGAGCCATCTCGCAATTAAGTAAGGGTACTTTGCCAGGGTTGGATGGTATCCCTAATGATTTTTATAAACTTTTTCTTTCTTACATGCTTTATTTTTTGCCTAAAGTTTTTAATTTTTTGTTGTTTTCTTCCGCTTCCCAGTCGGGGTTTAGTACCTCTTTACTTTATTGTTTATATAAATCAGGAGATAAAACTTTATTATCTAATTGGAGGCCTTTGAGTTTATTGAATAGTGATTACAAGATTTTTGCTAAAATCCTTAACAACAGATTATTATTGGTAGCAGATTATCTTATACACCCGGTTCAGACTTGTGCTATTCCTAACTGGTGTATTCAACATAATTTATATCTTTTACAAGACTTATTTGAGCTGAGTTATACAGGTAAATTTTCAGGATATATTGTTGCCATAGACCAGGCTAAAGCCTTTGATAAGGTTCGACATGCTTATCTATTCTCCTTACTTTTGCAGTATGGTATTCCAAAACCTTTTGTATTTTGGATTTCTACCCTGTATGAAAGAGCTACTATTGTACCCATGGTTAATGGCCTTTTTGGTACAGATATCCCTATTTCTGTTGGAGTAAGACAGGGATGCCCGTTAAGTCCACTTCTTTACTCTTTTGTTCTGGACCCAGTAATTAGACAAATTTTATGGGACACTAGTATTATTGGTTTGGCCCCTTCTTCTACTTTACCACTTGAGAAAGTCACCGCATATGCGGATGATGTTACTTTACTACTTAAAGATATCCCTTCTTTAAACAATGCACTACAGATGTTTTCTCATTTTGGTGTATTGTCAGGAGCCCAGCTTAATATGGAAAAAAGTTTTATTTTTTTCTTACACCCTACACTCTCAGTTCCTTTCGATATTAGGGGTATTCCGGTTGTTTCTTCTCCCCATAAAATTTTAGGTATTTGGTTCGGGGTTGGGGATTTGGCTTCATATAATTGGGAGAAACAGTTATATATTGGAGAGTTTAAGATTCATTGCTGGAAGGGTTGGAAATTTGGGAAGAAAAAAGGGTTACAATTATTAAACAATTTTTGTTACCTATTTTTTTATATTTAAGTTATGTATTTCTGCCCCCTCTTCACCTGGAAACGAGACTCTTTAGTCTCTTTTTCCAGATGCTTTGGGGTAATAGATTGAACCCTGTACATAGGGACATTACTTATTTACCTATTAATAAGGGAGGGTTGGCCTATTGTTTTTTTACCTCTCCCTGTTTTTGTTTGAATCCTTTTCTTATCTTTGGTCTCCTGCCATTATGTCCTGGCAGTTCTGGTCACAGTTTTTATGGTCTCGGTATCTTAATAAATGGTCTAGTTTACCCCCAAAGATTCTGTTGACTGACTCTTTACCATCCTACAGTATTGCTACTTTGAAAAAACTAAAGCAGTGGAAAATTTCTTTTCCACGCTTACTTTCTCCAGAAAACCCTTTTACAATTTCATTGTTTTTGATGTTCAAAAAAGTGTTCTTCTATTTCCAGAATGTGTGCCCTCTAAAGTGCTTTTTTCTCTCAGGAAATTAACAGATTTTAGGATTCCCCCACGTATTTGGGATATTGTCTGGCTCTCTATGCAAGGAAGGTTAGGGGTCAGAGGTAATTTAAAATATAAACCCATTACAGAAAGGTTCTGCTTACGGTCTACCTGTATAAACTGTGAAGAGACTATGGTTCATTTTTTTGTTACTTGTCCCTTTAGTCAAAATTTTTGGCAGGATGCTGCTATACATTGGAATTTACCCTTTTTAGCTCATATTTCATATCAAACAATAGTTTGGGGAGATTATACAGGGATTTGGTGTTTATATCATAAAAGTACTTTGAATGTTTTTTTCTTTGTACAATATTATTTATGGCAGGCCCGCTGCCAATTTATACTGCAGCAGCAAACAGTATTATTTAGTACCATGTTTTTGCAGATTGAGAATGAGTTAGCTTCTGTAAAAAACAGAGATTATGTTAAATTTTCAAAAGCTAAAGTTGATTCTTTTTGGCAACATTTCATTCCTGTATGAATTTTGGTAACATTGTTTTTTCTTTCCTTTACTGTTGTTTTTTTATTATTCATCCTGTATAATGTTGTACTATGATTGTTTCTGTATTCTTTTGTGATGTTATGTTTCTTTTCAATAAAACTTCCCCTACTCATCAGTAGGGGGAACCCTTGGCTATCTGTCTCAGATGGCCAGTGCGATGGATAGTTTGGAGGAGCAGGATGCTGTGAGAGCAGGGGAGCAGGCCTCCTTCCCTGACACGGAGATGCAAGAGGCCTTCGATGCGGCTTTAGTGGCTACAGATTGTTTTGAGTGTTCTTCGGAAGAACAAATGGTTTTGGAAATGCCACAAAGTGAGCCGCTTCATGGGTGGTTGCTATTTGCTGAAGGGAAACCTGAGCTTGTGGAAATGGGACTAAGAAAGGGACAACATTTGCCTCCTTTACAAAAACAGTCTGTGGTAATGCCAGTACTTACTGTACCTTGCGAATCTGTGGATGTTGGGAGAGGTGACTCACTGGAGCTGAGCGCAGTGAGTCGGTAGCATGATGACGTGGTGCCTTCTGCTCTACACAGCGGTGTCACATCGGGAGACTTGGAACACGGTGACCTGCTGACAGAGGCTGGCAGTTCTAACATCAGTATTGATGTGTGCCCAAAGCCTGCACTGCATAATAAATCTGTTTTGGCCGGATCAAGAGGCAAGCATTTGGGTCTTGGACTAAAGCTTAATTCTGCTATGACTCCTGCAGCACCTATAGAGCACACTGTGGAGCCTGAAACAGTGTACTCCTTCCAGAAAGACTGCTTGCAACCGGGATGGAGCAAAGCTGGAGCTGTGGGTCTCACTGGAACAGGGGTTGTGTCTGAGGAAGTTGGAGGCCCTAATTGGTCTCCTGCCTGAGCCTTGGAGAATGCAGGTTGTCAACAAACTGATTCTGGACGATGGACTCCAGACAAAAATGATCCAGCATACCAGGGAACAGTATATCCTTCAGCTGCAACTGTGGCCACCAACACAGATGACGAATCAGGCTCCACCTTACCCCAGGGTAATATTTTGACTTCTATTAAGGCTACTACTGTTTTGCCTAATGCTGAGCTGCAGCAGGGTGCTCAAGATATTATTGAAGGCCCTCTTAGTGTGGGCCCGTAGGATGATGTGTTAAGAACGGAGGGGGGGGATGGATTCTAGTTTTAAATTGTCTGATCTGTTTCAAAATAGGGAAAAGCCTGCTCCACGCAGGAATGCAGTACATTTATTATATAAGGGTGGCCTTCTGGACCCTCCTGATCGATGTCTTATTGCTACATCTTTACTAAAAGGGTCTTTGATGTTTTTCTCCTCGGAGATTTTTGCGTTAATTAGTTTGGGAAATGCTAACTTTGATGTTAGCTTTAAAAATATTTCTGGCCTCAACCGTTTTTGAACTCAGTATTTAAAACTTAAAAATACCCCACTATGGTTCCTTTTTCACGCCATACCTTTGATGAAACCAGCTGTGAAGACTATTACTGTCATGTTTAAAAATGAGGGAGTTAATATTGAGGATATTTTATGTTGGCTTTGTCAAAGGTATAAGGTACTTAATAAGCCTGTATCCACTTTAGACAGTGAAGAAATTTGGGATGGTGGTTGGAGGGTAACAGTTAAGTTACTGAAGAATAATTGTGGGCCAGTGCACTTGCCAAGTACATTCTATTTAGGCAAAGATAGAGGCTCCATTTTTTATGCAGGACAGACACGTTCATGTTTCAAATGTGGGGCCAGGACGCACCTCAGCTCGGCCTGTGATTTTGTTAAATGCAGTCATTGTTTAGAGTTTGGGCATCTGGCAAGTGAACACCGTAATCTTTTTAAGTGTAATTAAGGTGAAGGACAGGGCATGCTTATGGCCGGTGTCCCTGGGCATCACATAATTGTGAGGACTGCCCATCCCATGATGGGTTGATAAATCTGGCCCAGCAACAACAAGCGAAAAGGATGGCAGACCAGGCTGCAACTACTGGGCATGAGACACTAAGGCAGATGACTGTTCCTGATACTCAGACAGAGAGTAGATGATCTAGTGAGGCTCCTCCTTTGAATAGTAGTGAGCATCCTGACTCCATGACACCTATAGAACAGTCTTTGACTGTTCCTGCAGGGGAGACTTCCAGTGATATGCCCCACCCCCCCCTCCACCCATGGTAGAATCAGCCTTTTTGATAGTTACACAATGGAAAAGAACTAGGATGGGGAAAGTAGTGTCAAAAAAGATAGGAGGGAAGGAGATGCCACTTGCTGCAGACGCTTGGAAGGCAGGTAATAAGTATGCAGCTTTACACATGGAAGAAGGGGAGGGGGATTCAGAGGGTGACGATACTGATACCTCTTCCCTTATTTTGAATCCTGATACTGTACTGATGAAGAGGGGATTGGACTCAATTGCTAAGTGCACCAGGCAGAGACAGAAACTGAAAACTCCTTAGCATGTGATCCACCATGCAGTGACCTTCTATTGATCATTTCACTATCACTACAGTTAATGTGAACAGCATTAAGGGGGATAAGAAGCTAGCTGGTACTATGTTGACTTTGCATGACAATGCTAGCAACATTGTCTGTCTAGTGGACACTAGGTTTAAAATGCACAGAGAACTTCAACAGGCTTCTCACTCCTAGAAATTAGGTCCCTCTTATTGGTCCATTGGTGTAGACACATGTGATGGGGTAGGGGTTTTGTTCTCGAATGATAAAATTCAAGTTTCTAGAGTGGTTGAGATACATCCAGGGAGAGCTTTGTTACTAGATATTTCATATTATTTGGAGAGGTTCCAGATCGTTGTGACTTATGCCCCTCAGATGAAAGCCCTTAGATCTGACTTATTTAGAGAGATCCAACCCATTCCAAATGTCCCAGTTAGTTTTCTAGGTAGAAGATTTCAATTGTGGCCTACAGTGGTTGGAAAGGGGTTTGAAAACCACAAAAATGTTCTGTGATTCCAATACACTTACTCAGATATTACATAATGCATTGTTAATGGATGCTTATAGGCGTCTTCATTCTACATGTGGATTCACATATTTTTGGGGAACTTTAAAAACCCGTATTGATTTTATTTTTCTTTCTAAGGCATTACATGTTCAGAGAATTCACACACAGGCTTTGGAATTTACTGACTATGTATCCATAACAGTGCAGATTTCCTGGAGGGATGTTCCTAAATGTCAGAAAAATAAGTGAAGATTAAATTAATCCATTCTGGGCAATCCTAAAGTACAGAAACTATGGCAACAGAACCGGACTGCCAGATTGTCTGCAGTGGATTGTTATCAGGATATGGTAAAATGGTGGAAGGGCACTAAAACGACGTGGAGGGAATTTTTTCAACAACAAAGTCAGTACATTAGTAATAAATCATATTTGGATTATTTAAGTTTAAGACTGCAATTACAGCTCCTGATCTCTTTATCTGAGACTACGACTAGGGACTTTGGCCCCCAAATTCAAGTCATACAGCAAAAAATGCAAGCCTTACAATATAATAGAGCATAGTCACTAGGACGGGAAGCAAAATTTGGGACTCAAAATAGTAAATGGAATATTGATCCTTTTAAGGAATGCAAATCTAGAGTGAAATCTAGAATCATTACTGAACTTTTGACATCTGAAGGGGACACCGTGTCCTCTTCACAGAATATTTTAAAAGAAGTAGAACAGCATTTTAGAACTATTTATGGTACGTCTCCGCATTGTGAGTCAGCTGATGATGTTTTTCAAAGGCTGGAGTTACCTCAAGTTCTGAATTCTGACTTCACGTTTCTTACTCAACCTATATCTGAATCTGAGGTCAGTCAAATGATAGAGTTGTTGAAATCAGATTCTGCACCAGGGTTGAATGGTCTTAGTGCAGGATTCTATAAACATTTTAAGTCTGAGTTAGTCCCGGTGCTGGCATTTCTGTTCAAGTATATGATAACAGAAGCACACTTTGCCCCATCTATGAAGGAAGCAATTTTAGTGCTCATTCGTATAAAAGATCCCACTACTGATATTCAGAATTGGAGACAGCTGAGTCTTCTGAATACTGATTTTAAAATTCTTGCTAAAATTCTATTACACAGGTTTTTTCTTATTTGATTAGTCCAGCTCAGACATGTGCGGTACCTGGCAGGCAGCAATGTGACAATCTAATTTTGCTGAGAGAATTATTTTATCAAGGTAGTCAAGGACAGATTAATGGGTGGGTGTTAAGTATTGATTTGAAGAAAGCTTTTGACAAATTGTCTCATGATTTTTTATTTTGTACATTACAAGTTTTTGGGGTTCCTGAAAGATTTATAACATGGGTGAAGATTTTGTATACCAATGCTTCCATTACCCCGAATATAAATGGATGGTATGGTGATAAAATGCTAGTTTGCAGGGGTGTTCGGCAGGGCAGTCCCTTTAGTCCTTTGTTGTTTACATTTGGGATTGATATTTTTGTCAGATTAATTGTGCAGAGTCAGAATATTGTAGGACTCAGTATTGCTACTGCTAACCCAGCAACAAAAGTGCTGGCGTATACAGATGACTTAGTGCTTACTGTCAGTCATAACACTAGTGGTCTGGCATTATCAACTGTTTTTTCACTCTATTCAGTGATATCGGGATCTCATATCAACTTACATAATAGTCAAGGAATCTCATTGGGCCATTCTCCAGTTCCTAGTTCAGTCTGTTTAGGTGGCATTGGGATTTCTATGGAACCTATTAAAATTCTAGGGATCACCTTTGGGGAACAGAATGATGACATCTCGAATTGGGAAAGGTGTCATAGTAGAGCTGAAAGTATTGTTCATGGGTGGAAGGACAAATTACTAGGAAAGAAAAAAGGGTCTGGTTAATAAAAACCTTAGTGCTGCCAGTTTTTCTGTATATTTGTTAAGTCTATCCTCCTCCACAAGTTTTGCTAACTCGGATATATAGTGTATTTTTTCAGGCATTTGGGGGGTCTAGACTTAACCCTATTAAAAGGGCTTTTACGTATAACCCAATTCGTGAGGGAGGGGTTGGGATGATTAATACAATTATTTTCTTTTTTAGTATTTTTTTCAATTACAATTTTGGCTTTGCTTTAAAGCCAGGAGACAAGGAATGGAAACCTTGTGTGAACAGTTGGCTGGCAGCAAATATCTCAGCTTGGCATGAGAAACAACCAAAAATGTTAGGAAAAAGAGGGACTTAGCACACTATGGTATGCATAGTATTAAATATGCTATTAAATGGAATATAAGTCCACAAAAGACACAATGCCGAGCTCTGAAAAGTTTGTTCAAAGCTATTCTGCTACTAGAAGGACATAATCCGGTAATATTCCCACACTGTTTGGATGACTAACAGCAATTAGTGCTAAACCAGTTAACTAACCCAAGACTTCCGAACTATGTTTGGGATGTCTTATGGTTAGGAAATTATGGTAGACTTAGCATGTAAGGGAATAACAAACATAAAAGACTGGAGGAAAGATTTTGTCCAAGAGATACTTATCACGGTATAACTGAAACACAAGAACATTTATTTAAAGAATATGCTTATGTGCAGCAGTTTTGGGATTTGCTGGCAATTGAATGGAAGGAACCCATATTTACCAGATTGAGCTATCCGCAGATAGTCTATGGACTGTGTCCAGGATTAATGGATAAATATTACACAGATACCATTTACGTTATCCTAACATTAATTCGATATTTCATATGGCAAGCCAGGTGTCTTTCAGTACTGCAACAAAAATGGATGGTCCAAACAGAGATTCTTGTTAATATAAAAAATGCAATTAGGAAATTGATGCAAGATGATATGATTAGGTATGATCAAGTGAAAGTAGCACATTTATGGATTGCTTGTGCAAATTGTGGCTAGATAACTTTGGGGTAATAGAGACATGTATAGTATGTTTTATGTTGTTATATCAATGTGTTGGTCATTTGTCTTATGAAATATGGACCTGTTTGCAGTTTTTCCTTTTCTCTTTTATGATTATTTTGTTTGATGTTGTAATGCAGTCCATTTCTCTTAATAAAAATTCCCCTACTCTTTTCGAGAAGTGCCATGGGATCTTTAACATCCAACTGAATTACCATCAGAACAGGCAGATGGGACCTCTGCTGAGCCACTGACACTGCCTCAGTTTAATGATCAATCTCCTATGTAGCACAGAGTCAAAGGCCTTGCTGCAGTCTATGTAAATGAAACCAACTGCTTGGCCTTTGCCTACTGTTTTTGTGAACCAGTCAAAGAAATCTATTAGGTTTGCTAGGCAGAATCCAGCCAGCTGTTCAAGTACTAGTGACTCCAATAGTAGTCGAGTCAATATCCCTTTAAAGGGGGCAAAACCACAGCCCACATCTAGCCCAGAAGCAGTATCCAGAGCTCACAGCAGTTTGCCTATCCACATCACCCATCCATAAGGTTCTAGCAGGCTATGGGACCTTAATTCTTGCCCCTCTTACCCGCACTGAGGGTGACATTCGCCCACCAAGACCCAAGTCAGAATGCCTCTGTGTAACCCCCTCCCCCTTCCCCCATAACACTTCCCAAAACTTAGGAAGACTATTCATATCTTCTTCCACTAATCCGACCCATTCCCTTACAGAGTTTGTAGGCACATTTCACATTCAAAAACTGCACTGAACCCCATGGCTAGAGTGCAAAGCAAGTAAGAAGTCAGGATCTAGCTATGCTAGGGTTGCCATGACAACTGTAGCTGTACCAAGGAAGGGGAAGCCTTGGTGCCTGAGAGGCGTCAACTATTTTATTCCTTCTCTCCATGGCCCATGTAGGGAACTTTCTGCACAGATCCACTGTGTCTCTAGAATTCTTACCCAGTTGGTACCTCAATGCTGTCATGTGTCAGGATTATTATAATGCAAATAATGCTGCCTTTAACTGAGATATTGCATTATAGCCAGGTGACCACAGTCATTACTGATTTAAAGTCATTTATAGCTCACTTGATCATTGTCAATGTCTGGTATATGAAGTTATCTGTTCTTTCTCCCATTATCTCGATGCTACAATATGCTGACAATTTTTTGTACAAACAACAAAATGAGTACACAACTGTCAGCGTACTGCCAGGAGCAGATATTAGTGACATAAAGCAACTCCTGCCTGGCTTATTAGAGAATACCATCACCCCAGTTACAATTTTACATGTAGGAGTTAATGATATAGGGAAAAGGGATATTCTTGAAATACAGAGGGATTTTGAAGCAGTGGGTGCTGCACTGAGAAGCAGAAGGTGTGAGGTTTTTATTTCCGAAATTCTACCTATCCCTAGAGCAAGTAACTTAATAAATCGGGAAATTTTTAGATTCAATGGTTGGCTCCAGAGATGGACTGCTAGAGAAGGATATTTTTTATAGACCACTGGCAGGAATTTCAGAACTGTAAATTACTTGCAAGGGATGGGTTACACCTTAATAAAATGGGAAAACATTTATTAGTGCAACAATTGAAGAATACTGTACATAACCATTTAAACTCCACCAGAAGGGGGATGTGGGGGATATAAAATCTAGGGACACACAAACAGCATGGAATTTTATGCTCATCAATGCAAAGAGTCTTACTAATAAATTTGATGAGCTTCAAGTTACACTGCACACTCACAACATTCATGTCTGTGCAATTGTGGAAACATGGTAGCAACCCGAGGATACCTGGGGTAGGCATATCTAAGAGTACACAGTATATAATAAGGACAGGTCCCTTTCAAGAGGTGGGGGTGGTTCTGTATGTAGCAGATGGCATCTCTATGGAAAGTGTAGATACATCTAGATGGTTAGAATTAGAAGCCATATGGGTTAAGATTAGTCCACCCCGAGCAGCTAAGATTAACTTAGGAGTGATTTATAGGCCACCAACCACTAGGGCAATGGAGGATGAGGCTATATTAGATTTTATCAACCGGTTTTCTCTAGCAGGGAATGCAATACTGGTTGGGGATTTTAACCTCCCTGGTATCGGATGGGATACATTAAAAACAAGCACAGCTGTAGAATCTAAATATTTAGAGATGTTTAGTCTCACAGGGTTGGACCAGTATGTTACATCCAACACAAGGGGAAAACATATCCTAGATTTAGTATTAAGTAATCTTGGGGATAATATTGTTAACTGCAGTTTAATTCCCCCATTGGGCTCTAGCGACCACTCTGTAGTTGGCTTCCAGTACTCTGGTACTCTGGGTGTTAAAAAAGGTATTACAGTACTCCACAGGTATAACTCAGCAAATTTCAAGCAAATGAGGTATGAACTAGCTGCATGGGATTGGGAATCAGATTTTGATAACCAGACAGTCACTCAAATGTGGGATAAATTAACAGAAATCCTAAATGGCTTAATTCTGAGGCACATACCAACCAGAAATAAATATAAGGAGCCTAAAAATTCCCCTCCACCATGGATGACCCAATCTGTTAAAGGATTAATTAAAAACAAAAATAAAGCATACCATCAAGCAAGACATAACAACACAGAAGCTGGCTGGGAGATGTACAGAAAATGCCTCAAACTTGCCAAAAGAAATTACGAGCACACACTGGCTACTAAAGTCCAGGATAATTATAAGACCTTTTATGCATATATCAACAGCAAGAAGGGGAATAACAATACTGTTGTACCCCTAAAATCACAAAATGGGGATCTTATAATAAGAGAATAGGGCATTGGCCGAGGAATATAATGCATATTTTTCATCAGCATTTAATGTAGGCCCTCAAGTTATCCAGGACTGTGGTGAAATAATACAAATAGGAGAACGCCTCAAGATAGATCTATCTGATATCTTAAACAGACTAAAAAAGGTAAATCAGAATAAGGCACAAGGGCCAGATAGGATTCATCCCAGGGTAATTAAAGAAATGGCAGCAGTATTAGTGGGTCCAGTATCCTGCCTCTTTCAGAAAAGTATAGATACTAGTGAGGTTCCAGAGGCCTGGAGGCAAGCGGTGATCATACCTATCCACAAGAAAGGTTCAAGACAGGCGGTCTCAAATTATAGGCCTATTAGTCTGACCTCGGTGTTAGGAAAGATTCTGGAAGGTATAATTAAAGACTACACCATAGAATTCCTAGTAGCTTCTGGCAGGGTAGATATGACTCAACATGGGTTTACTAGAGGGAGGTCATATCAAACCAACTTCTTGGAATTTTAGAACTGGGTTAGTAAATCCATGGATATGGGAAACCCAGTTGATGTTATTTTCCTAGACTTTGCAAAGGCATTTGACAAAGTCCTCCATGAGGAGCTTGTGAAATCACAATTTGAGTTAAGTCTCCCAGTTTGGGTACCACAATAGGTTAAGGCGTGGCTAAAAAATAGAAGCCAGAAGGTCTGTATTGAAGGGGAATTCTCTGGCCAGGCTAGAGTGACTAGTGGTATCCCCCAGGGCTCAGTATTGGGACCATGTCTGTTTAATTTATACATATCATCCATGCAGGTCCACTTAGGGGTTTGGTTGTCTAAATTTGCAGATGATACTAGGATTGGATGTCCAGTAAATAATACAGAGGAACAGCTTATCTTACAAACAGCCTTAAATAACTTGGATATATGGGCCTCCCAGAAGCAATCTATCTTTAATATTGATAAGTGCACAGTTATGCACTTTGGAAAGAAAAATAATCAGTTTCAATATACCTTGGGAGGTTCTGTACTAAAGGCTGTAGGTGAAAAAAAAGATCTGGGGATTATTATTAACAGTGATTTCAGTTTTAGTATACAGTGTAACAGAGCTCTAAAAAAGGCTTGCAGTATAACACACTGTATACAGAGACACATCAAATGTAGGAACAGGGAGGTTGTGATGCCCTTGTATACTGCCCTGGTGCATCCTCATGCGGAGTACTGTGTGCTGTTCTGGGCCCCATATAAAAGGGGTGATATTGGAATGATGGAGAGGGTGCAGAGGAGAGCCACCAAAAGGATTAAAGGGACAGAGGGACTGAGCTATGAGCAGAGGCTGCAGTATTTGGAGATGTACTCACTGGAGTATCATAGAATGAGAGGAGATATGTGTTTAATTTATAGGGCCTTGACCGATACCAATCTGTGGGATCTCTTAGGACTGATACACAGGGACCAACTGCACAACACCAGAGCCCATCGTCACAATTGATCAAGGAAAGATATAGAACAAATAAAAGGAAATACTGGTTAAATAATAGGGTAAAAGAAATATGGAATATGCTGCCTTGTGAGGTTGTGGAGAGCAAAACAATGTTGGAATTTAAAACAAATCTAGATAAATTTCTTTTAAGTAGGAATATTAATGGGTATTCATAAATTATGATTGGCGAGCTCATGGACCAAATGTCTTTACTGCTCTGTAATATCTATGTAATCTTGGGTCAGGTCACTAGGCCCAGCCCCTGGCATGGTCTTTTGGGTGATGCCCTGCCAAATTTACTCTTGGTGTGAAGGTAAGAGGGGCCCAATTCCAGAAGGGCATATGCCGACGTAAGGTGAGATATGCCAAACCCCATGGCATATCCCACTCCTTACTCCAGGCGATATGCCAGCCCCTATTACAAGAGGTGAGATACACCTTGGCGTCTCCAGGCTACGACAAATGCAGGATGCACCGACACTTATGCTGCAGACCACAACACCTGGTGCAACTGCGGGTTATGACAGCAACCTAGCCCAATTCCAGTAGGGCAACTGTCATAACCTGCAAGAGCAATCACAGAAACCACAGTGGCATGGCTAAGTCAGAACAGCCCTGAGCTGCTCTAAGTGGCAACCTACGGTGCCATCCATTGACTGCCCACCTCCTGGCACCATGACAATGGCGCAGATGTGTCCCCCGTGCCCCCACAGGCATACCCCTGCCCCCACCATCCAAATCTCGGGGAGCCCTGGGGGTCCGTTCTCTGGCATGACCCCCAGACACCTGTACCTCTTGTCCGGCTCCCCATGCCCCCTTGTGCGTATCTTGTTTTTCCGGGGCTGGGGGAGTGCAGGGGGGCCACCTGTAGCTAGCTGCAACTTGCGACATGCAGGTTGGTTATGCCCTGCCTGTGACATTCGCCTCTGCATGGTGTAACCTGCATGTCACAAGTGCCAGGACCCTGCCACTCCTGGAATGCAGTGCAGGGTCCCCAGTGTAGAGGTAACCGGTGTAACTCACAACTGTGTGTGAGTTACGCTGGCTGTCTTGGAATCAGGCCAGAGGATCTGTCTTTTCTACACATTGCATACAAATCAACCAGACCACATCATATTATGATACATGTAAAATGAATTTCCTGGACTGTTCAGGGTATTAATCATCTCATTAAAAGAAAAAATATCTTAATTAATTTGGCCAAATGTGATGCTGATGTGGCCTTGCTTCAAGAAACCCATCTCCAAAAAGTGTAAGTAGAGAAACTGCGAACAGCATGGGTAGGGACTGGATTTTCCAGCTCATACTCCACAAAACGGCAGGAAGTATCAGTTGTAATTAGATGCAAATGTCCCTTGCAGGTTGAATCCACCTGTGCCCTGTTCCCTGTGTGACCCTGTGCCTGAGGTTACCACCATCCTTCCGCCTCTGTCTGTGTCTATCCCCCCCACCTCCATTCTAGGTCTATAGTACCGCCCAAATAACCTACTTCCCTCCTACATTTCTTTTATCTCTTAAGAAATGTTACAGAAACTGCTGTCACCTATCCCTACTGTATTTTAATTGCCCTACAGCCCTCCTTGTCTTGTTTTTTTCTTTTTCCCACAATTTCTTGTATTGAATTGTGCTTATCTGTGCCTTTATGTCTGATGTGGAACCTTTGTAAATGAGCTTGTAGCTCAAAGGTTGTAATCCTAGATTTCAATAAATAAACTATAAAAGATAAAGTGGGAAGGTGGGTCATAGAAAGGGGGAACTGAAGGACAGAGACCTTATCATTGGCAACACATACAGTCCCAGTGAGGATGAACCCCATTTTTTCCTGGACCTACTTCAGCAATTAATGGATTTCACCCTGGCAAGGGCTTCAATATGGCTGAGGAGGATTTCTATTTTGCCCTAGACCCCCCTCCTGGACAGGAACCCACTTAAAAAGACACTCCCCCATGGTAAAGCTCGAGAAGCCTTACTCAGATTAGGTAATGAAACGGAACTACAGTATCTGACTTCTGGTGACTTTCTCATCTTGCAGACAGGGATTACACATTCTGGTCTGCCAGGTTCCTCTCCAATAGGAGGTTGTATTACTTTCTCTGTAGTTCCCACTGCTCTTCTGAAGTGCTAGATGCTAGCATACCCATAATTGTGCTCTCCAACCACGCTCCAGTCTGACTTGCCCTGCTTCTCCAGAACTCAATAGCAAAGTCACTGTGGTAGTGCTTCAACCCTCTACTGCTTTGCTCAATGGAATTCAAAGCCTGGATTACCAACGATATACAGCTGTGCTTTGATACTAATGAAATAGCTTGGCCCCTCCTCTAGTACATTATGGGAAGCATTTAAATGCTTAGCTACTCTGACAAGAAAACAACAAATCCTGGTCAGATCCACCATGGCTGCATAATTAAGTTAGGGAGATTGTGTAGAATTGTTAAGGAGGCATGGAGAAACAACACAATTATTTGTAAGTAGTAAGATTTGTTTTAGTTTCTATTGTAAGGAAGGCAAACTCATTATTAGGAAAATATATGGAGGTGTACATTTCAATGGAAGGAATGGTAAGCAATATAGGTTTGACTGGTACAGTAGGTGGCAGTACATGAAAAAGTAATGTCTGGCATATGTTCAGTCTTGGGATTATTTACACAGTTTTATGGAGAAACAGGGGTTTTGTCCATGAGGTGATGAAAGTTATATTTAAGCAATGTATTGATGTCAGGCAGTCAGGTGTACTGATGGACTCTGTTTGGTTAAGGTAGTTATGCTTGTCAGTGTCAATGGCTCAGCAGGTAGCACACTCACCTCTGAGGCCAGGAAATCAGAAGGCTGTGAGTTCTATCCCCACATCAGACACTTGGGCTAAATCCCAGTACTGACACTGTAGTGCAGCATGAGGGGGGTGTTGCACGCCTGATGTGCCATCTGCCTGTTCAGGTGGATGTTAAAGATCCCATGGCATTTCTCGAAAAGTGTAGAGGAATTTTATCGAGGAGAAAGGACTTCATTACATATACATGTACATAACAAGCAGTAGAAACAGACAATATACATATACATCAACAAATAAATATCCTCGCGAAAAGGAAAAATAGCTCAAAAAGTGCAAAAAAAAAAAGAAACATTTCATCAGTCATATTCCTACTATCTTAGTACATCCAGTGTTAGTGCCTTAATTATTTTACACTATGTTTGATCACAGTTCAACCACATAGAGCAATGTATCCACAAATGTTTTACTTTTTCTACTGGATAACACATTATATCTTTTTGCGGAATTTTTCCAGTGTTTTCCTAGTATTGACCAGTATTTCAACATATGTAACCATTTTCTGCTGTAATACCCACATGCACTTAGCCTGCCATAGGTAATACCTAATTACTGCCAGGGTAATGTACACTGTGTCTGCATTATATTTGTCCCAAGGGCTTGGAGGCACTCCATACATTAGATCAGTGTATGTCACAGCTTTGAACTGGAGCTCCTCCCATTGGGAAGCTAAGAAGGTCCAAAAATGAACCGCATATGGACACTCTAAAATAAATGCTGTTGTGTCTCAAGTATCTGTGTGCAAGTATCCCTAGGGCAATATCTTTCTGACAGTTGCTTGTGCTTATTGTTGTTTTTAACACTAAGCCTCCCATAGTTGCCCAACCAAACACAATCCCAGATAAAGGGAGGTAATCTAGGGTTGTTAAACTGCTGTAGCATGGGTTGTACAGCAGTTGTATTCTCTGGACAGGATGGGAATACAACTGCTGTTTGACATTCTTTGTGAACTATTTTTATAAATTAGTTCTCCTATCCATAGTGTCAGACTGAGAGGGAGTAAGTCCCCATTTCATGGTATTTTTCAGACAGTCGTATCCATATTGTGGGACAGACCCTATTTTACCTAATAGTCTCGGCTTCACCAATTTCCATGCTAGGAGGCAGGATGAAAACCATTTCCATACCAATGGTTTCCATATTTTATTCCCTGATTTCAGTGCAGTCCCCAAATAACAAACAAAAAGGCTAAAATAAAAGGCAGCTGGGTGCACCATATTAAGTCCCCCTTCTATAATTGGTCTATATGTGTATTTTGTTTTTATTGGGTTCAACCAGGATCCCCAAAAGGCCTGAAAAAAATACTATATAATCTTGTCCAAACTTCTTGTGGAGGAGGAAACACGTAACCAAGATACAGAAACACAGGGACTAGCAGAGATTTGATTAGGATGACCCTTTTCTTTTTGGAAATGTGCTGTCCCTTCCAACCTGCTGCCATCCTATCCACCTGATTCATACATGATTCCCAATTAATGAGTGCTGAATTGTCTGGGCTAAATGTTACCCCTGATATCTGTATCGGGTCTCATGAAACTTTTATGCCTGCAATGCTGCATCCCTCTGGAAGTGGGACATTTCCCAGGGTCACTCCCCTACTTTTCTGTAGGTTTATTTTTGATCCTGAACACTCCAAAAAATCTGCTAAGATTTTGGAAAGTGTATCCTCACATGTATCAGGTGCTAAGGTTAACACTAGATCATCCGCATAAGCCAGTATTTTTATTGGCTGGACATCTGGACGTAAATTCCAGTATCTTTAAAATATGCCATATAAATATGTTCATTCCAAAGGCATATAATAGGGGGCTCAAAACACAAACCTGCCTGACGCCTCTCTGTACCTGGATTTTCTTTCCCTGCTGTCTGTTCACATTAGGAATTATCTGCGCCTTGAGATACATGTTTTTAATCCATCCTATAAATTTGGCTGGAATACCAAAGGCTTGCAGTACATTAAACAGAAAACTGTGTGACAATTTATCAAAAGCTTTTTCCTGGTCAAGCCCCAGCACATATCCTTGTGTACCACTGTGTTCCCCTATACAGAATAGTTCTCTTAGAATTATTAAATTGTCACGTTGCTTCCTATCTGGTACAGAACAAGTCTGTGAGGTACTGATTATATATTTGCTACTGCTGATAACCTAGCTAATAGGATTTTACCTAAAATGTTCAAATCTGTATTTAGTCAACTCAAGGGTCTCCATTTATTAATGTCTACCTTTGGGCCTTTTTTAAGTATCAGGACCAATAAAGCAGTATTCATAGAGTCCGCATATTGTCCAGTATGCAATATATAGTTATACAGAATCTTAAGTGCAGGGGCTAGTTCTATCAGGAACTTCTTATAAAGGCCTGCCTTCAGACCATCAGCACCAGGGGCAGAGTCCATTTTAAGTTGTCCTATTGCATACTCTATTTCCTCAACTGTATCTTCTTTCATGAGTTCCAGTGCATCCTATGCACTTACCTGTGGTAGATCTGGTGAGCTAAAATAACCCTGTACATTTAAGGGTGTCCCAGAGTCCTTCAATAGAGTTTCTATGTGTTGATCCACTACTTGTAATAAGTCTTTGGGAGCCGTAACTTTGTGGTCTGTAGCAGAGTATAATTCAGTAATGGTTCTACTCTCTACTCTAGCCTTTCATTCTTTGAAAGGATCTATTGATCCTTTCTTCATTTTAGTTCCAAAACGTAATTCTTGAGTGAGAGATTTTGCTTGATCATATCGTAACTCACACTTTCGTCTTTTTGTTTATGACATTCTGTGCACTGTAATTGACTTGTATGGTTTCCGTCTGAGAAATCAGGTGTTGTAATTGGTGTTGTAATTTAAGATATCCCCAATATTCCTTGGTAGCCTTATGCTTAGCCCTATTTTAAAATAGTAATCACCAAGACAGTTTTGTAGCTTCCCACCATTCTATTGGATTATTATAACATTCTGCTACAGATATCCTAGCTGACCATTCCTGCTTCCACCTTTTCTGTGCTAATGAACCTTCTAGAAGGGACGCATTTAACCGCCATCCATTTTTTTTCCATTGGGAGTGTTGCCCCATGCAACTTGTACACTAATGGCCATATGGTCAGAAAATTTACTAGTTTTAATTTCAAAATTTAATATAGTTAACATAGCAGTTACAAATACATAGTCTATCCATGTTTTTAATGTTCTCCTATGATAAGTATAACCCCCAGCAGGGTTGACACTCCTATATATATCACATTCTGTTACTCTGGACCTCAGCTGTTGATAATTTCTTTTGGCTTATGACTTAACCACCAGGTATCTACAAGATGCTGAAATCCTTTCTCCTCCAAATTCTTCTTATGCTGCTCCTGCTCTCAGGAAATGTTCACCCCAACCCAGGACCACCTGGGCAGCCAGCAGTGTCACCAAGCAGAAGGACAGGGACACTCACCACGGCATCCATCAACGCCTGCAGCATCCTCAACAAACTTGATTCCCTCCAAACATGGATCATACAGCACAACCCTGATGTCCTCTCAGTTGTGGAAACATGGCTAAACCCTTAAATCCCTGATACCTCAGTCTCTATCCCTGGCTACTGCGTCTTTCCTGCTCCCACTTTTGTGCAGGGGTACCACTGTGGCTTTTTTCCAGTAGTCTGGGACTCTGCCACTCTCCAGGAACTTATTGAAGAGGACTGCTAATGGGGAGGCAAGTTCCTCTGTGAGTTCCTTCAGTATTCTTGGGTGGATACTGTCAGGTCCCATTGCTTTGTTGGTTTTTAATTTTTTCAGTTCTTTTAGGACCCTTTCTTTTGTGAAGGGATTTGTGTCAGCTTCACTAGTGTGGTGTCCTTCACTTCCTAGTACTGCCCCACTACCCTGCTTCTCTTGTGTAAAGACTGAGCAGAAGTATTATTTCAGAACCTCTGCCTTTTCTTTGTCAGTCTCCATGTTCTGGTCCTCTCTGGATTTCAACCAAACTACATACCCTTTGCTTTTTCTTTCCCCTAGTATATATCTGAAAAAGGTATTGTCCCACTTTTTAACCCCTTCAGCAATTCTTTCTTCTGTTCACGCTTTGGCTATCTTAATCACCTTCCCTGCTTCCTTGAGCCTTGCCTTGTATTCCACCATGTTGCTGTCCTTCTTTGTTTGTACTTTTTGAAAAGCTTTTTTTTTCTCTTTTATACTGAACGCAACCTCCTTGGAAAACCAAAGAGGGTTTCTCCTCTTCTTAGTTTTACTGATCCATTTGCTGCATTCTGCTGTGGCCAGAGTTATTGTGTCCTTTATGGCCTTCCAGCTTTCCTCCACATCATTCCCTGCAACCTCTGTGAGATGTTTTTTATTTTGTAGTGGTGGTACAATGGTGTACTATAGTCCAATTATAGTAAAAGGGTGACTAGAGCAGACGTGTTGGGATGATCCAGCTAAATTGCACACCAATTACCAACACCAGTGTCACTCCCAGCAGGTAGAATGGCAGGAGGACACTTCAGGTTCTGTGAAGGTGGATGGCATCACCTGACAGAGAGGTGGGAGTCGTGAATGAGGTTCAGGTGCTTCACCATATTTATTAATAACCAGGTGAAGGAAGACACGGTCACAGGGAAAAGAAAGTAGACTTAATTCCTATAAAAGGAAGACTCTAAAATGTAAAGGTACTGTAACACTAGAGCTATACGAGCCTTTAAAATTGCAAAGGTACTGTAAACACTATACAGATCACTCTACCTCGACCCCGAGGTGTATCTCTACCCAAGTGGCTACCCCTGGAGTACTCCAGATACAGGAACTATTACAGTATGGTATAGCAAGACTCTAAAAATGATGCAATTTGCAATTTATGCACGGCTATCAAAGTCTCTGTCCATGTGATGGTCGATTGGTTGTAGAAAGAAAGGGGAACAAGGAAAATCCTGAAAGGGGAACAAACAGGCTCACCAGCTAGCATGGCTATGGAAATTTCCATGGGACTATAGGGATGTGGAGAGTTTTTTTTTTAAACAAGCCATGGGTCCATCGGCTACACCCCCTCTTCTTGGTTGTTGGAAACAAAGAACAAACACAAGAACTCTTCAGCACAAAACCCACTGGTGGGCTGCCAGAATGTAGCAATGAAGAACAAGTGCAAAGGATCCAGTCACAGTCCTCTGGCAGACAACCGGGATAAGACAATAGATGCAGAAGCCACCCAGCCGCAGCCCTCTTGTCGGCTGCTGGGGTGAGATACAGATGCAGAAATGTTGGAGGACCAATAGAAATTGACAACTAGGATGAAGACATCTTGTGAAGCCAGGCAGATGGTGGATTTCTGGGCACCAAGGCCGGACGAGCCAAGGATAAGTGTAAAACAACAAACAGGATGTTGGTTTGGGGACAAAAACAGAAGATCTTGAAGAAGCTAAGATGAAGGAAGAAAACAACAAAACAGACAACCAGATCTGCACAGGGCCAGAATGTGAATGGTTACTAGTGGAAAACAGCAAACGTGACATTGCAGGGGTACAGTCCATGGACAAGGATCTTCAGAGGATCCCCGCTGCAGACTGATTCAGGAATTCACTTGCTGAATGCCCTTCTGGGGTTGCTGAAGACTGATTCAGGAATTTCTGAGTACAAGATGTTGGCACACTATGGTGCAACTGCAACTTGGAGCAGTTACAGGGGCAAACGGCCAGTTCCAGGGGCAAACAACCAGCTGCAAGGGCAGACAGAGTACAGACAGTTGTAGGCAATATCACACAGTTCAGGTACAGTTTTGAGTAGTTGTCAGCAGTACGCACAGTTCAGGAAATTTCAGACTTATTGCCACTCTAGGATGCCTCAAATGCCCTGTTGCCCCATGCTAGCCCAATTAGGGAGTTGCTAACCAA
Organism: Neoceratodus forsteri; assembly: GCA_016271365.2. Classification (NCBI taxonomy): domain Eukaryota; kingdom Metazoa; phylum Chordata; order Ceratodontiformes; family Ceratodontidae; genus Neoceratodus; species Neoceratodus forsteri. Next base: position 122,512,450 of record JADMNL010000023.1, on the reverse strand, counting down.
CTCCTTTCTTGCCCGCCTCTATGGGTGGTCCGAAGGTGGGAAAATATGTTAAAACCCCTTTTCAGAGGGTGCTGTGGATCACGCCTACGGATCAGATGTGTTCAGAAAGAGCTCAGAACCTACTGGAGATTAAAACTAATGAAATAAGCATTTTGCACTGGAATTTTGAAATTTCAGAATCTGCACGATGTTCCTGGTGTCAAGCTGCAGAGTTTGATATCTTTTTCAATGATGGGGTGTACAAATAAAGCCCAGGTGAGCGGTTCAAAAACTCATCCCCAAGAGGCATTACCACTGACTGAAGTGGCGGCTAACTCTAGCGCAGGGACAGAGCCACCATGAAAAGCCTTACAGCAGTCTATGAAGGCTATCAACATGAAGATGGAATCAATCCTAGCCCATTTTGTGGCTCAAGATGCAAAAATTGAGGTGGCTGTTAAAACGGCCACAACAGCAGAATCTACAGCAATTAAAGCGCTGTCCATATCCACTAAAATTATGCAGGAAAATACCCAAACACAATACAGATTAGAAGTGCTGGAGAATGCACAGAGGGCTGTGAATGTACACATGGTGGGTTTGCCAGACCACTGTGAGAAAGAGAATCTCCTGGATTTTCTGAAAGGATGGCTACCAGAAGCACTACATTTGGAAATACCTCAGGTAGCTAATTGTTTTCTGAAGATCTATCATATCTCTCTCTCCGATCTGCTGCAAGTAATGCTAATTTACCAATAACTGTTCTTCTTGTCACCACCAATCCAGTAATTAAAGATCACATCCTACAGGCAGCAAGTGAGGCAGATGCATTTAACTTTCAAGGCAGCACAGTGCATCTTTTTCTAGATTTGTCATTTGCCACCAGAACCAGGAGAAAGAAATCTGATGGAGTGTGGGCAAAATTAAGACGTTTTGGGGTGGCCCACTCACTGTTAATGCCTGCTCGACTGAGGCTTCAATATTGCAGTAAAATGTTTCAGTACACTGATCCAGAAGAAGCAGGGAAGAAGGCAGCAGCCATTTTGAAATAGTTCAAGCGATCTAGAGCTCACGAGTCATCTGCCTCAGATGTTGCCACCTGAACTACATACTGTTAGGTCAGAACTCTTTCTCGCTTCTAAACGATACTTTCAGTCTTGAATAGTCACTTCTTTACACCTTGAGTTTAAATTTTTGAAAATGTACTGGATGTAAGTACTAAACCCAGTTGCAGATTCAGGTGGTTTTCAGTTATATAAAAAGCTTAACTTTAAAATATTGATGATAAGCACTGGTAGTTATGCAATAAAGCTCAGATGCTGTTATGTTTAAGACAGAACTAAAAGGGCACAGATTGTTAATGGATAGCCATGTGAGTGGGAACTAACGCAGTTAATATAACTTTAATGGTTTTGCAATTTAATCAAAGTGCATGATAATTACTGCTACTTATGTCATTTCTCTGGCAGGTGAGAGCTATTTTTTCTGTACACCAGCAATAAGTTGGTTTAATATGTTGGGTTCAGGGGTCATAACTGTCACACTTGGACAGCTGGTTCTGATCCCTGTATAATTTTTTATAAATATAAAAAAATGTGTGATGGATTGTGTCAAGAGAAAATGCTGTCTTGCTGGAACCGACACATCACCCCCGGATAAGTTCAACGGACAGGAGGTAGCATAAACTGCAGATATCTGAGGTGCAATTATCTTGTTAGTTTGCTTTGAAGGCAGGAACTAAGATATCCATTTTCTAATGCCCTCAGGGAAACCCTTTGATGTGTCCTGAGAAAAGGGACACAGGCCAGTGTTATGGGTATCCTCCCAGGAAGCCAGCTTATTTCATCAAAGAGACCTTTGACATCTGTGGATACCAGGTCCCAGACTAAATTAAGGAGTCCAATATACATTTGCTTTGAATATACAGTGACTAACATCAAAGATACTTTTGATGTCTAGAGTAAAGCAGTTCACAGACCAGTTTGGACAAGTTACAGGAAGAGAGGCGATTTATTATGTCATCTATTATTTTTTTAAATATCTTAGTAGGACAGCCTGTGTTATAAAATATAAATTTTAATACACCAAAGCAGAGTTAGGAGACCTCAGAGAGAAAGCCGGCTCAAGACTGTTTTTTAAACTATCGAGCAGACCTTAGAGGGGACACTTTCATATTCCTGACTGAGAGAAGAGGAACATCAAAGCACTGAAAGATTAAGAAGTAAGGAGACCTTAGATAAAACCAGTCCGAGTGTTATTATTTGTAGGAATCTGCACTTTTAAACCTGTTGTTTTAAGGCTGTATGTGTTGGGATATTTTGTTCTGTAATTTTACTGTTTTCCTATTTTACCTATTTTAAAGTAAAGATATATATTTTAAAAATGGAAACTGCCTGATGTGCCTTGAAATTTCTTTTTATATAAGTGAAGCTTTGAAGGTTATAGTTGACACTGTGTATGAGCTTATTGTGATATCAAACTGGGAAATAGATGGAGTTCTCTAGGTCTTGCATAGAGTTCTAAGGGTTCATTTTGTTATACCTGGTTAGGTACCCATAGGTAAAGATATCTGGCCCCCTGAAGATAGAATTATCTGAGCCTGACAATTGGGTGAGCTAATAAAAGATTATCAGTTTGAATCCCTCCAGAACTTGCGACTAAGGTGACTTGAACCCACAAAACAGACACAAGAGTTACCTTGTTCTGTTAAACTGTTCACAATTCTACGCTCAGAGGTTGGCACTTTGGGAGCAGAGGGCTGACCTGCTGAGTGGGTTTGTGACAGACTGGTTGGCAGCAGTGGCATATAAAGTTTGGTGGTATAAGCTTCATTGTTCAGTGTGTCAGCTTGAGACCGTTCAGCTTACTTGAAAAAAAGAAAGGCAGTGTTTTATTTCAAATGGAAACAGAGCTACATTCCTTGGCTTACAGTCAAGTTCCTACCCATTTTATTTTTTTTCTAAGTGCCAGTCAGATTAGCAGTAGTCAGGAAAGATGGCTTTCAACTGCAGCAGGCACACTGTAGAATACTTAAAACAGCTATGCGAGGACAGAGGAGTCCTGTTCAAGGTGACAGCCAAAAAGCAGAACCTCATAGAGGTCCTGATCGTAGCAGGTACCCAGAGCAGCAAGTCACAGACCGTGACTGAAAGGGACCAAACCTTAAGAGTGGAAAGGCCAGCAGCCAGTGAAGGGTCCAGAGCCAATGAGGAGGACAGCAGGGCCACTGTCAGTGAAGGGTCACAGCAGCAGGGGAAGGTCACCAGTATCCTGAATCCAAAGGTACTCAGACTGCAAATTGAGTTGCGCAAGATGGAACTGGAGGCAGAGCAAGAACAGAGAGAAACAGACCATGAGGAGCATGACCACCAGCAAGCTGCAGAGGAGAAGAGAGAGGAACACCAGTGGCAACATGAACTGGAGAAGCTACGACTCCAACCAGCAGCACCAGAGCAGGTAAGTGGCTTGGGTTTATCTGGGACTGCAGGACTGGGTTACTAATTGAACTCCAAATTAATAGCTGAATTTAAAGAGGGGGAGGACATGGATGCCTTTTTTAATTCTTTTGAAAAAGTTTATATTCAGGCAAAAGTTTCTAGAGAGTCCTGGAGCTTCCAGCTATCCCTGCTACTTACCAGGAAAGCTCGGGATGTATTGGGTCAAATGGACAATGAGGACAGTGATGATTACAGCAAGTTAAAAGTTGCACTGTTAAAAAAGTTTGAATTAACTGCTGAATCATATAGAGCTAAATTACGTAAGCTCAGGAGAAGCCCTGATATGAGCTATGAGGAGCTAGCCATGAAACAATGTCAGTTTTTAAATCATTGGTGGGAAGGAATTGAGACAAACTCTGTTGATAAAATTGAAAATGTGATTTTATTAGAACAGTTTTATTGGGCATGCCCAACAGAGCTAAACATCTGGCTAGAGGACTGAGATCCAAAAACAGTGCAAGAGGCTGCTGAACTCTCGGACTGCTATGCCAAGAGTAGACCTGCTCTGAGAGCAAATGGGGTGGGTGTGGCAGCACAGAAAGGAAAAAGCACGCCTTTAAGGCAGCTAAAACCCTCACTGCCTCCACCGAAACCAGTTAGCCCCAGGTTTCAGAGAAAAGATTTCTCTGAGAGAAGAACTGAATGTTGGTTGTGTAAGGAAACTGGGCATATTGCCAGACAGTGTTCCAAAAAGGCAAGCCATAATACACAACCGGGTACTAGAAAAGAAGTGGGTTGTTTGTATGTCCCTGGAAGCATGCCAGTGAACATGAGGGACCACATGCACCCAGTCATGGTGAATGGAGTACAGACGCAGGGGTTAAGGGACACAGGGGTATCCCTGACATTGGTAAAGGCAGATCTGGTACAGCCTGGTCAGCTTATACCCAATAAATATGTCACTGTACAGGACTTTGCAGAAGAAGAGAAAACATTGCTGCTGGCCAGTGTTCTTAATGGACTGGGGTGAAACAAGGGGAACTGTGCAACAGGTGGCTGTAGCCAAAAACATTAGCAATGGATGTGATCCTGGGTAACAATCTCCAGCAGGGGATGGTATGTGCAGTTACCCATAGTCAAGCGGCAAGGGAAAATTGTAGTTCCCTGAACCCCAAAGAAACCAGTGTGGAAATCACTTAGAGGCTGGTTCCCCAGCCAGTGTCTCCAGATGGGGAGACTGATAAAACAGGGGTAGAAATTTCCCCAGTAGCAAGTAGCCACACAGCTACAGAGGGTTACTCCGAAGAAGGAGGGATAACCCTTGTCAGAGAGTTGGGATTGACAGTGATCCTGACTGCCATGACACTAGTGCTAGGGACCCTAGTTTAGCAACTGAAGAGGACCTGTCCCATGCCTTAGGACTGTGTGAGGGGTTTGCAGCTGCTCAGAGGAGTGACCATAGTTTAGAGAAGCTGAGGGCTTGGGCAGATTCTGACAAAGCAGAGGGAGGTGACGGTAGACATAAGGTTTATTGGGAAAATAGACTTATGTATACTCAGGCAGTACAGACAGAAGGAGGGATGCTAGGCAGGCAGCTTGTCGTTCCCCAGGGTTATCGTGAGCAGTTGCTCAAGGTTGCCAATGATATTCCCTTATCTGGTCATCTGGGAATTGCATGCACTGCACAGCGGTTAGCCCAAAATTTCTACTGGCCTAACTTCACCCAGCAAATGAAGGAGTATTGCTGGTCTTGTCACCGGTGCCAAGAAATAGGGAAGGCGGGCAAGAAAACCCAAGCCGCCCTGATTCCATTGCCCATAGTGGAGGAGCCATTCCATAGGGTGGGAATGGATATTGTGGGGCCTTTAAATACCCCCAGCTCCTCAGGGAAGAGATTCATCCTGACTGTGGTGGATTATGTCACCCGGTACCCAGAGGAAGTTGCCCTATCCTTACTGAGGACAGACAAAGTGTTAGATGCCTTACTTGGGATTTTCTCCCATGTGGGGTTTCCACAGGAAGTAATCACCGATCGAGGAGGTTCCTTCATGTTGGACCTGATGAAAAGTTTATGGGAGAAGTGTGGGGTGGTGCTGAGATGCACAACACCGTATCACCCATAAGCCCAATGGACTTATGGAATGATTCAATGGTACCCTAAAGTCAATGCTCCAGGAGTTTGCCGAACAGCATGGGAGGGACTGAGAGAAACACCTTCCCCACCTGTTGTTTGCATACAGGGAGGTGCCCCAAGAGTCGACAGGATTTTCCCCCTTCAAACTCTTGTATGGACGCCGGGTATGTGGGCCCCTAGACTTGATCCAGGAGGACTGGGATGGCAAGCACGCCACCCAGGGAACTCTCATTGTGGATTACATCCTTAGGTTTAGGGAAAGGCTGAAGGAGCTTATGGGGACAGCCCAGAGCAACCTGGCAGCTGCCCAACAGAAACAAAAAGTATAGTATGACTGCAGAGCCAGAGCGCGCTCATACATGGTGGGTCAGGAAGTCATGGTCTTTATTCCAGTCCAGAAAGACAAGTTGCAAGCTGAGTGGTCAGGACCGTACAAAGTGATTAAGAAGCTAAATGACATGAACTACATTGTGGAGTTACCTGACTGAAAACAGACAGAAAGGATGTACCATGTCAACATGATGAAGCCATATGCAAATAGGGCTGACATGGTGTTCGCAGTGTGCAGTCATGGGGAGGGGACGGATGAAGGAGACCCCCTTCTGGATTTTCTGGAAGAGAGTAAGCAGGAGTCCTCTGTGGAGGCAGTAAAATTGTCTCCCCAGCTGACCCCAGGCCAGAGCCAGAAATAAGGGAGATTTCAGCAGACTTTGCCCCCTTGTTTAGCGCCAAGCCTGGACTAACCCCCCTTAGCGACACATGATGTGGAGACAGGGACACAGACGCCCATATGGCAGACAGCATATCGGACATCAGAGGCTGTCCAAAAGGACATTAGGAGGGAACTGGAGGAGATGCTGGATTTAGGGGTAATCCAGAGATACCACAGTCCCTGGGCCTCACCCATAGTTCTTGTACCCAAGCCAAATGGCTCAACTCGTTTCTGTGTGGACTATCATGGACTAAATGCAGTCATGAAGTCAGATGCCCACCCGATGCCCCGGATGGATGAGCTCCTGGACAAGTTGGGCTGGGCGACCTACCTTATGACCAGTGTCCTGACAAAGGGGTATTGGAAGGTAGAGTTGATGGACAGAGCTAGGGAGAGGTCAGCATTCATCACTCCAATAGGCTTATTTGAGTTCAAAGTAATGCCTTTCGGAATGAAGAATGCCCCGGACACTTTCCAAAGGTTGGTGAACCAGGTGTTAAATGGGGCTGAGGAGTATGCTGTGGCATACCTAGATGGCATTGCCATCTTTAGTACCAGCTGAGAGGAACACCTATCCCACCTTAGGGAAGTGCTGGACAGGATACAGAGGGCCGGGCTCACTGTCAAAGCCGAGAAGTGCCAGGTGGCCATGGGAGAGGTGGCATACCTCGGGCATGTGGTAGGCCAGCGACAGCTCCATCCTAACCAAATAAAGATAGAGGTAATCCAGGCATGGCCCAGACCAGAAACTCAGAAGCAGGTCAGGAGTTTTCTCAGGACAGCAGGGTACTATAGAAAATTTGTACCCAATTACAGTGCCCTGGTTGCTCCCCTATCTGTTCTGACAAGGAAACGGATGCCAAAGAAAATTACCTGGAGCCCAGCCTGTGAGGAAGCCTTTTCCAAACTAAAGGAGGCACTGTGCAGTGCTCCTGTTTTGACAAGTCCTGACTATAGTAAAACCTTTATAGTTCAGACTGACGCCTCACACATGGGTATTGGGGCAGCACTTGAGCCAGACATCCAGAGAAGGGAGGAACCACCCAATAGCCTACCTGAGTAAAAAGTTACTTCCCAGGGAGCAGTCATACTCCACGGTGGAAAAGGAGTGTCTTGCCATAGTGTGGGCCCTAAAGAAATTGGAGCCATACTTGTATGGGCAGCATTTTGTGGTGCAGACTGACCACAACCCCCTGGTTTGGCTGATGCAGACGGGGAAAAATAATGGTTGATTGCTACATTGGAGTCCTGCTTTGCAAGGATATAATATGACCATTCTACATAGTGCTGGAAAATAAAATCAGAACTCAGATGGGCTGTCCAGGGTCTATGAGGAGTAAACTGATTTGGGAAGCTCATCCCATGCAGGGGGATAGAGCCCCCAGATTCAGTCTAGGTGGGGAGGAATTGTCACACTTGGACAGCTGGTTCTGATCCCTGTATCATTTTTTGTAAATATAAAAAAATGTGTGATGGACTGTGTCAAGAGAAAATGCTGTCTTGCTGGAACTGACAAATCAAACCCCCAGGGATAAGTTCAAAGGACAGAATGTAGCTTAAACTGCAGATATCTGAGGGGCAATTATCTTGTTAGTTTGCTTAGAAGGCAGGAACCAAGATACCCATTTTATAGTGCCCTCAGGGAAATCTTTTGATGTGCACTAGGTGTCCTGAGAAAAGGAACACAGGCCAGTGTTATGGGTTTCCTCGTAGGAAGCCAGCTCATTTCATCAAAGAGACCTTTGATGTCTGGGGATACCAGGTCCCAGACTAAATTAAGGAGTCCAATATACATTTGCTTTGAATATACAGTGACTTACATCAAAGAGACTTTTGATGTCTAGGGTAAAGCAGTTCACAGACCGGTTTGGACAAGTTACAGGAAGAGAGGCGATTTATTATGTCATCTATTATTTGTTTAAATATCTTAGTAGGACAGCCTGTGTTATAAAATACAAATTTTAATACGCCAAGGAGGAGTTAGGTGACCTCAGAGAGAAGGCCAGCTCAAGACTGTTTTCAAACCTACTGAGCAAACCTTAGAAGAGACAATTATATTTCTGACTGAGAGAAGAGGAACATCAACGCACTGAAAGATTAAGAAGTAAGGAGACCTTAGATAAAACTGAGTGTTATTATTTGTAGGAATCTGCACTTTTAAACCTGTTTGTTTAAGGCTGTATGTGTTGGGATATTTTGTTATGCAATTTTACTATTTTATTATTTTACCTGTAATAAGTAGACCACGCCACAACTACTGCATGTGATAAAATCTTTAATCACTATATCTATGCCAGTAATGGGGTGTCTAATCGATTTACAAGTGTGTATGTATTTACAAAAAGCACACTTTCCACATCTATGTGTACCTTTGGGTAGAGGTGCTAATACAGTTTGCTTGGAAGGTCCCGGATCTGGAATAATATTTTTAACAATCATATCTTTGATTTTTTTTAGTTCACCTAAATATTAATTTTGGTCATTCCTCTACAATCTGTTTCAGCTTCGGTTCTACTTCCAAAATAGGCCAATTCTAGGCAATAATCTGTCTAACACTCTCTGCCCTAACAGAGAATTTAGTGACAAATGGGCAATCTATTTGTCCTCCTACTGTCCTTTTATTCTAATACTGTAAGCAAACCTCCCTATCCATATCTGCCACATTATTTAGTGCTGTCACTATACTATGTATGCTGTAACTATGATCTACAAACCTACTAACCTGTGCTGCTTGTTTCAAACTGAACTCTTCAGGTTCAGTACAATTTCTCAAGGTCCGAACCAGTTGACCCTTTGGGATATTACATTTTATATATGGGGGGTGACAGCTCTTGTACCTAAGTAAGCCATTCTTATCAGTGTCCTTTTGGTACAGAGTAGTGCAAACATCACCATCTTGGTTCTGATAAATCTGTAAATCCAAGAATTTTATGCTTATATGGCTCATTACATATTTAAACTGTAAACATGAGCTCATACTTTCAAGCCATAAACCAAATGCTGCAAAATCATTCTCTGTACCTTTCCAAATGATGATAATATTGTCTATACAGAGCTGCCACAAATCCAAAAAATTAAAAAAAGGATTTGTGGCGGGGTTAGAGAGAGTGTTGTGAAATCTGACAGGTGCGAATAGTTGTCAGAATTTTCTACCTGGGGGTATTTTGAGGGAACGAGGTGCCAATATACAGCAAAACTGAACATTAATCAAAAGAAACTTGAAATACAGCCTGGGTATTGATGAATGAACTGCTCCTCCTTTGTGAATCTGGTGTCCTGGGTTTTATTTAGACTGAGGGTAGCAAAATCTGACAGGTGCGAATAGCTCTCAGATTTTGCTACCTGGGGGTATTTTGAGGGATGGGGTGTGCAATATGCAGTAAAACTGAAAAACAATCAAAGAAAAGTTGAAATACAGCTTAGGCATTGATATATGGATTTCTCCTTTGTCATGCTGGTGTCCAGGGTTAATTTACACTAAGGGTAGCAAAATCTGACAGCTGCAGATAACTGTCAGATTTTACTACCTTGGGGTATTTTGAGGGATGGGGGACCAATATAGCGTCAAACTGAAAATCAAGCTAAAAAAAGTTGAAATACAGCTTTGGCATTGATATATGGACTAATCCTTTGTCATTCTGGTGTTCTGGGTTTTATTTAGACTGAAGGTAGCAAAATCTGACAGGTGAGAATAACTGTCAGGTTTTGCTACCTGGGGGTATTCTAAGAAAATGGGGTACCGAATAGACAGCAATACTGAACATCAATCAAATAAAAGTTGAAATATAGCTTGAGCATTGATATATGGACTTATCCTTTGTCATTCTTGTGTCCAGGGTTTATTTAGGCTAATGGTAGCAAAATCTGACAGGTACAAAGAGCTGTCACAATTTGCTGCCTGGGAGTATTTTGAGGAAATGGGGTACCCAATAGACAGTAAAACTGAACATCAATCAAAGGAAAGTTAAAATACAGCTTTGGCATTGATATATGGATTTCTCCATTGTCATTCTTGTGCATTGGGTTATTTAGACTGAGGGTAGCAAAGTCTGACAGGTGCGAATAACTATCAGAATTTGCTACCTGGGGGTATTTTGACAGATGGGGGGCCCAATACACAGTCAAACTGAAAATGAATCAAAAGAAAGTTGAAATACAGCATGTGCACTGATGTATGGACTTCTACTTTGTCATTCTGGTATTCTGGGTTTATTTAGACTGAGGGTATCAAAATCTGACACGTACGAATAGCTGTCAGATTTTGCTACCTGGGTGTATTTTTACTAAACAGAGTACCCAATAGACAGAAAAACTGAACATTAATCAAAGAAAAGTTGAGATACAGCTTGAACATTGATATATGGACTTCTTCTTTGTCACTCCAGTGTCCAGAGTTTATTTAAACTGAGGGTAGCTAAATCTGACAGCTGTGAATAGCTGTCAGATCTTGCTACCTTTGCATATTTTGAGGAAATGGGGTACCCAATAGACAGCAAAACTGAACACCAATCAAAGGAAAGTTGAAATACAGCTTGGGCAATGATATATGGACTTCTCCTTTGTCATTGAGTGTTCCAGGGTTTATTTAGACTTAGTGTTGTGAAATCTGACAGGTGCGAATAGCTGTCAGAATTTTGTACCTGGGGGTATTTTGAGGAGACAGGGTACCCAAAAGAGAGCAAACCTGAACATCAATCAAAGGAAAGTTGGAATACAGCTTGGGCATTGATATATGGACTTCTCCTTCATCGTTCTGATGTTCTGGGTTTATTTAGACTGAGGGTAGCAAAATCTGACAGCAGCGAATATCTGTCAGATATTGCTACCTGGGGGTATTTTGAGGAAACTGGGTACCCAATAGACAGCAAAACTCAACATCCACCAAAAGAAAGTGGAAATACAGCTTGGACATTGATATATGGACTTCTTTGTCATTCTGGTGTCCAGGGTTTATTTAGACTGTGGGTAGCAAAATCTGACAGGTGTGAATAGCTATTGCAGAATTTGCTACCTGGGGGTATTTTGAGGGAATGGGGTACCCAATAGACAGTAAAACTGAACATCAATCAAAGGAAAATTAAAATACAGCTTCGGATTGATATATGGATTACTCCATTGTCATTCTTGTGTCCTGGGCTTTATTTAGACTAAAGGTAGCAAAATCTTACAGGTGAGAATAGCTGTAAGAATTTGTTGCCTGGGGGTGTTCTGAGGTGCCCAAATCACAGTCAAACTGAAGATTAAGCAAAAGAAAGTTGAAATACAACTTGGGCATTGATATATGGACTCCTCTTTTGTCATTCTGGTGTCCTGGGTTTATTTAGACAGAGGGTAGCAAACTCTAACACGTGCGAATACCTGTTAGATTTTGCTACCTGGGAGTATTTTTACTAAACAGAGTACCCAATAGATAGCAAAACTGAACATCAATCAAAGCAAAGTTGAGATAAAGCTTGAACATTAATATATGGACTTCTCCTTTGTCACTCCAGTGTCCAGGGTTTATTTAAACTGAGGGTAGCAAAATCTGACAGCTGTGAATAGCTGTCAGATCTTGCTACATTTGTGTATTTTGAGGAAATGGGGTACCCAATAGACAGCAAAACTCAACATCCACCAAAGGAAAGTGGAAATACAGCTTGGACATTGATATATGGACTTCTTTGTCATTCTGGTGTCCAGGGTTTATTTAGACTGTGGGTAGCAAAATCTGACAGGTGCGAATAGCTATTGCAGAATTTGCTACCTGAGGGTATTTTAGAGGAATGGGGTACCAATAGACAGTAAAACTGAACATCAATCAAAGGAAAATTAAAATACAGCTTCGGATTGATATATGGATTACTCCATTGTCATTCTTGTGTCCTGGGCTTTATTTAGACTAAGGGTAGAAAAATCTCACAGGTGAGAATAGCTGTAAGAATTTGTTGCCTGGGGGTGTTCTGAGGTGCCCAAATCACAGTCAAACTGAAGATTAAGCAAAAGAAAGTTGAAATACAGCTTGGGCATTGATATATGGACTCCTCTTTTGTCATTCTGGTGTCCTGGGTTTATTTAGACAGAGGGTAGCAAAATCTGACAAGTGCGGATACCTGTTAGATTTTGCTACCTGGGTGTATTTTTACTAAACAGAGTACCCAATAGATAGCAAAACTGAACATCAATCAAAGCAAAGTTGAGATAAAGCTTGAACATTAATATATGGATTTCTCCTTTGTCACTCCAGTGTCCAGGGTTTATTTAAACTGAGGGTAGCAAAATCTGACAGCTGTGAATAGCTGTCAGATCTTGCTACATTTGCGTATTTTGAGGAAATGGGGTACCCAATAGACAGCAAAACTGAACATCAATCAAAGGAAAGTTGAAAACAGCTTGGGCAATAATATATGGACTTCTGCTTTGTCATTCTGGTGTCCAGGGTTTATTTAGACTGAGTGTTGCGAAATCTGATGGGTGCAAATAGCTGTCAGATTTTGCTACTTGGTGGTATTTTGAGGGAACGGGGTGCGAAATATGCAATAAAACGGAACATTAATTAAAGGAAAGTTAAAATACAGCTTGGGCATTGATATAGACTGCTCCTTTGTCATTCTGGTGTCCGAGTTTATTTAGACTTAGGGTAGCAAAATCTGACAGCTGCGAATAACTGTCAGATTTTGCTACCTTGGGGAGTTTTGAGGGATGGGGTGCCCAATATACAGTAAAACTGAACATCAATCAAAGGAAAGTTGAAATACAGTTTAGGCATTGATATATGGACTTATGCTTTGTCAATCTGGTGTCCAGGGTTTATTTCGACTGACTGTTGCGAAATCTGACAGGTGCAAATAGCTGTCAGATTTTGCTACCTGCGGGTATTTTGAGGGATGGGGTGCCCAATATACAGTCAAACTGAAATTCAACCAAAAGAAAGTTGAAATACAGGATGGGCATTGATATATGAACTCTTCCTTTGTCATTCTGGTGTCCTGGGTTATTTAGTCTAAGGGTACCAAAATCTGACAGTGGCGAATAACTGTCAGATTTTGCTACCTGGAGGTATTTTGAGGAATGGGGTGCCTAATACACATTCAAAGTGAAAATTAACTAAAGAAAGCTGAAATACCTCTTGGGTGTTGATATGTGGACTCCTTCTTTGTCATTTTGTTGGCCTGGGTTATTTAGACTTAGGGTAGCTAAATCTGACAGGTGGAAATAGCTGTCAAACTTTGCTACTTGGGGGTATTTTGAGGAGATAGGGTACCCAATAGAGAGCAAAACTGAACACCAATCAAGGAAAAGTTGGAATACAGCTTGGGCATTGATATATGGACTTCTCATTTGTCATTCTAGTGTCCAGGGTTTATTTAGACTGAGGATAGCAAAGTCTGACAGGTGCGAATAGCTCTCAGAATTTGCTACCTGGGCGTATTTTGAGGGATGGAGTGCCCAATACACAGTCAAACTGAAAATTAATCAAAGGAAAGTTAAAATACAGCTTGGGCATTGATATATGGACCCCTCCTTTGTCATTCTGGTATTCTGGGTTTATTTAGACTGAGGGTAGCAAAATCTGACTGCAGCGAATAACTGTCAGACTTTGCTACCTGGGGGTATTTTGAGGGATAGGGTGCCCAATACACAGTCAAACTGCAAGTTAATCAAATGAAAGTTGAAATGCAGCTTGGGCATTGATATATGGGCTTCTAATTTGTCATTCTGGTGTTCTGGGTTTATTTAGACTGACGGTAGCAATATTTGACAGGTGCAAACAGCTGTCAGATTATGCTACCCGGAGGTATTTTGAGGAAATGGGGTACCGAATAGACAGCAATACTAAACATTAGTCAACAGAAAGTTGAAATACAGCTTTGGCATTGATATATGGATTTCTCCATTGCCATACTTGTGTCCTTGGTTTTATTTAGACTGAGGGCAGCAAAATCTGACAGGTGCGAATTGCTGTCAGATTTTGCTACCTGGTGATATTTTGAGGGATGGGGTGCCCAATACACAGTCAAACTGAAAATTAAGCTAAAGAAAGTTGAAATACAGCTTGGGTGCTCATATATGGACTCCTGCTTTGTCATTCTGGTTTACTGGGTTTATTTAGACTGAGGGCAGCAAAATCTGACAGGTGCGAATAGCTGTCAGATTTTGCTACCTGGGTGTATTTTGACTAAATAGAGCACATAATAGACAGCAGAACTGAACATCAATCAAGGGAAAGTTGAAATACAGCTTGAACATTGATATATGGATTTCACCTTTGTCATTCTGATGTCCTGGTTTATTTAGACAGAGGGTAGCAAAATCTGACAGCTGTGAATAGCTGTCAGATTTTGCTACCTTTGAGTATTTTCAGGGAATGGGGTGCCCAATACACAGCAAAACTGAACATTAATCAAAATAAGCTTGAAATACAGCCTGGGCATTGATAAATGGAACCTCCTTTGTCATTTTGATGTCCTGGGTTGTATTTAGACTGAGGGTAGCAAAATCTAGCAAGTATAAATAGCTGTCAGATTTTGCTACCTGGGGGTATTTTGAGGAAACTGGGTACCCAATAGACAGCAAAACTCAAAATCCATTAAAGGAAAGTTGAAATACAGCTTGGGCATTGATATATGGACTTCGTCTTTGTCACTCTGATGTCCAGGGTTTATTTAGTCTGAGGGTAGCAAAATCTGACAGATGCGAATAGCTGTCAGAATTTGCTGCCTGGGTGTGTTTTGAGGGATGGGGTACCCAATACACAGTCAAATTGAAAATTAATCAAATGAAGTTGAAATACGGCTTGGGCATTGATATGTGGACTTCTCCTTTGTCATTCTGGTGTTCTGGGTTTATTTAGACTTAGGGTCAATATCTGACAGGTGTGAATAGCTGTCAGATTTTGCTTCCTGGGGGAATTTTGAGGAAATGGGGTACCCAATAGACAGCAATACTGAACATCAATCAAAGGAAAGTTGAAATACATCTTGGGCATTGATACATGGACTTCTGCTTTGTCATTCGGATGTCCAGGGTTTACTTAGACTGAGGGTACCAAAATCTGACAGGTGCGAATAACTGTTGCAGAATTTGCTACCTGGGGTATTTTGAGGAAATGGGGTACCCAATAGACAGTAAAACTGAACATCAATCAAAGGAAAATTTGAAATACTGCTTTGATTTGATATATGGGTTTCTTCATTGTCATTCTTGTGTCCTGGGCTTTAGTTAGACTGAGGGCAGCAAAATCTCACAGTTGAGAATAGCGGTAAAATTTTGCTACCTGGGGGTATTCTGAGGGATGGGGTGCACAATACACAGTCAAACTGAAAATTAAGCTAAAGAAAGTTTAAATACAGCTTGGGCATTGATATATGGACTTCATCTTTGTCACTCTGGTGTCCAGGGTTTATTTAGACTGAGGGTAGCAAAATCTGACAGATGCGAATAGCTGTCAGAATTTGCTGCCTGGGGGTGTTTTGAGGGATGGGGTACCCAATACACAGTCAAATTGAAAATTAAACAAATGAAAGTTGTAATAAAGCTTGGGCATTGATATGTGGACTTTTCCTTTGTCATTCTGGTGTCCAGGGTTTATTTAGACTGAAGGTAGCAAAACCTGACACGTGTGAATAGCTGTCAGATTTTGCTACCTGGGTATATTTTTACTAAACAGAGTACCCAATAGATAGCAAAACTGAAAATCAATCAAAGGAAAGTTGAGATACAGCTTGAACATTGATATATGGACTTCTCCTTTGTCACTCCAGTGTCCTGGGTTTATTCAGACTGATGGTAGAAAAATCTGACAGCTGTGAATAGCTGTCCGATCTTGCTACCTTTGCATATTTTGAGGAAATGGGGTACCCAATAGACAGCAAAACAGAACATCAATCAAAGGAAAGTTGAAATACAGCTTGAGCAATGATATATGGACTTCTGCTTTGTCATTCTGGTGTCCAGGGTTTATTTAGACTGAGTGTTGCGAAATCTGACAGGTGCAAATAGCTGTCAGATTTTGCTACCTGGTGGTATTTTGAGGGAATGGGGTGTGCAATATGCAGTAAAATGGAACATTAATCAAAGGAAAGTTAATATACAGCTTGGGCATTGATATATGGACTCCTCCTTTGTCATTCTGGTCTCCTGGGTTTATTTAGAATGAGGGTAGCAAAATCTGACAGCTGCGAATAACTGTCAGATTTTGCTACCTTGGGGAATTTTGAGGGATAGGGTGAACAATATACAATAACACTGAACATCAATCAAAGGAAAGTTGAAATACAGCTTAGGCATTGATATATGGATTTCTTCTTTGTCATGCTGATGTCCAGGGTTAATTTAGACTGAGGGTAGCAAAATCTGACAGCTACGAATAACTGTCAGATTTTGCTACCTTGGAATATTTTGAGGGATGGGATACCGAATATACAGTAAAACTGAAACTTAAGCTAAAGAAAGTCGAAATACAGCTTTGGCATTGATATTTGGACTCCTCCTTTGTCTTTCTTGTGTCCTGGGTTTATTTAGACTGAGGGTAGCAAGATCTGACAGGTGCAAATAGCTGTCAGATTTTGCTACCGGGGGGTATTTTGAGGGATGGGGTGCCCAATATACAGTCAAACTAAAATTCAATCAAAGGAAAGTTGAAATACAGCTTGGGCATTGATATATGGACTTCTCCTTTGTCATTCTGTGTTCCAGGGTTTATTTAGAGTGAGGGTAGCAAAATCTAAGAGGTGCGTAAAGCTGTCAGATTTTGCTACCTTGGGGTATTTTGAGGGATGGAGTGCCCAATATACAGTAAAACTGAACATCAATCAAAGGAAAGTTGAAATACAGCTTGGGCAATGATATATGGACTTCTCCTTTGTCATTCTGTGTTCCAGGGTTTATTCAGACTTAGTGTTGCAAAATCTGACAGGTGCGAATAACTGTCAGAATTCTCTACCAGGGGGTATTTTGAGGAAATGGGGTACCCAATAGACAGTAAAAGTGAACATCAATCAAAGGAAAGTTAAAAATACAGTTTGGGCATTGATAAATTAACTCCTCCATTGTCATTTTGTTGTCCTGGGTTATTTAGACTGAGGGTAGCAAAATCTGACAGGTGCGAATAGCTGTCAGATTTTGCTCCCTGGGGGTATTATGAGGAGATAGGGTACCCAATAGAGAGCAAAACTGAACATCAATCAAGGGAAAGTTGGAATACAGCTTGGGCATTGATATATGGACTTCTCCTTTGTCATTCTAGTGTCCAAGGTTTATTTACACTGAGGGTAGAAAAATCTGACAGGTGCGAATAGCTGTCAGAATTTGCTACCTGGGGGCATTTTGAGGGATGGGGTGTCCAATACACACTCAAACTGAAAATTAATCAAAGGAAAGTTGAAATATAGCTTGGGCATTGATATATGGACTTCTACTTTGTCACGCCAGTGTCCAGGGTTTATTTAGACTGAGGGTAGCAAAATCTGACAGCTGTGAATAGCTGTCAGATCTTGCTACGTTTGCGTATTTTGAAGAAATGGGGTACCCAATAGACAGCAAAACTGAACATCAATGAAAAGAAAGTTGAAATACAGCTTGGGCAATAATATATGGACTTCTGCTTTGTCATTCTGGTATCCAGGGTTTATTTAGACTGAGTGTTGTGAAATCTGACAGGTGCAAATAGCTGTCTGATTTTGTTACCTGGTGGTATTTTGAGGGAATGGGGTGCGCAATATGCAGAAAAACTGAACATTAATTAAAGGAAAGTTAAAATACAGCTTAGGCATTGATATATAGACTCCTCCTCCTTTGTCATTCTGGTGCCCGAGTTTTTTTAGACTTAGGGAAGCAAAATCTGACAGCTGCGAATAACTGTCAGATTTTGCTACCTAGGGCAGTTTTGAGGGATGGGGTGTCCAATATACAGTAAAACTGAACATCAATCAAAGGAAAGTTGAAATACAGTTTAGGCATTGATATATGGATTTCTTCTTCGTCGTGCTGGTGTTCAGGGTTAATTTAGACTGAAGGTAGCTAAATCTCACAGCTGCGAATAACTGTCAGATTTTGCTATCTTGGATTATTTTGAAGGATGGGGTGCCGAATATACAGTAAAACGAAAATTAAGCTAAAGAAAGTTGAAATACAGCTTTGGTATTGATATAGGGACTCCTCCTATGTCATTCTGGTGTCCTGGATTTATTTAGACTGAGGGTAGCAAGATCTGACAGGTGCAAATAGCTGTCAGATTTTGCTACCCGCGGGTATTTTGAGGAAATTGGGTACCCAATAGACAGTAAAACTGAACATCAATCAAAGTAAAGTTAAAATACACCTTAAGCATTGACTTATGGATTCCTCTTTTGTCAGGGTAGCAATATCAGACAGGTGCGAATTGCTGGCAGATTTTGCTGCCTGGGTTATTTTGAGGGATGGGGTGCCCAATACACAGTAAAACTGACAATTAAACAAAAGAAAGTTGAAATACAACTTGGGCATTGAAATATGGACTCCTCCATTGTCATTCTGGTGTCCTGGGTTTATTTAGAGTGAGGGTAGTAAAATCTCACAGGTGCGACTAGCTGTCAGATTTTGCTAACTGTGGGTATTTTGAGAAAATGGGGTACCCAATAGACAGCAAAACTGAACATCAATCAAAGGAAAATTAAAAATACAGTTTGGGTGTTGATATATGAACTTCTTTGTCATTCTGGTGTCCTGGGTTTTATTTAGTCTGAGCGTACCAAAATATGACAGGTGTGAATAACTGTCAGATTTTGCTTCCTGGAAGTATTTTGAGGAATGGAGTGTCCAATACACATTCAAAGTGAAAATTAACTAAAGAAAGTGGAAATACCACTTGGGCATTGATATATGGACTCCCCCTTTGTCATTTTGTTGTCCTGGGTTATTTAGACTGAGAATAGCAAAATCTGAGAGGTGCGAATAGCTGTCAAATTTTGTTACCTGGGGGTATTTTGAGGCGATAGGGTACCCAATAGAGAGCAAAACTGAACATCAATCAAGGGAAAGTTGAAATAAATCATGGGCATTGATATATGGACTTCTCCTTTGTCATTCTGGTGTCCAGGGTTTATTTAGACTGAGGATAGCAAAGTCTGACAGGTGCTAATAGCAGCCAGAATTTGCTACCTGGGAGTATTTTGAGAGATGGGGTGCCCAATACACAGTCAAACTAAAAATTAATCAAAGGAAAGTTGAAATACAGCTTGGACATTGGTATATGGACTTCTCTTTTGTCATTCTGGTGTTCTGGGTTTATTTAGACTGAGGGTAGCAAAATCTGACAGCAGCGAATAGCAGTCAGATTTTGCTACATGGTGATATGTTGAGGAAATTGGGTACCCAATAGACAGTAAAGCTGAACATCAATAAAAGTAAAGTTAAAATACACCTTAGGCATTGACTTATGGATTCTTTTTCATCATTCTGGTGTTCTGGGTTTTATTTAGACTGAGTGTAACAAAATCAGACAGGTGCAAATTGCTGGCAGATTTTGCTGCCTGGGGGGTTTTGAGGGATGGAGTGCCCAATACACAATCAAACTGAAAATTAAGCTAAAGAAAGCTGACATACAGCTTGGACATTGATATATGGACTCCTTCTTTGTCATTCTGGTGTCCTGGGTTTATTTAAAGAGAGGGTAGTAAAATCTCACTGGTGCAAATAGCTGTCAGATTTTGCTACCCGTGGGTATTTTGAGAAGATGGGGTACCCAATAGACAGCAAAACTGAACATCAATCAATTGAAAGTTGAAATATAGCTTGGGCATTGATATATGGACTTCCCCTTTGTCATTCTGGTGTCCAGGGTTTATTGAGACTGAGGGTATGAAAATCTTACAGGTGCGAATAGCTGTCAGAATTTTCTACCTATGGATATTTTGAGGGAATGCTGTGCCCAGTGCACCACAAAACTGAACATTAATCAAAGGAAACTTAAAATACAGCTTAGGCATTGATTTATAGACTCATAATTTGTCATTCTGGTGTCCTGGATTTTATTTAGATTGAATGTAGCAAAATCTGACAGTTGCAAATAACTGTCAGATTTTGCTACTTAGGGGTATTTTGAGGAAATGGGGTACCGAATAGACAGCAGTACTGAACATCATTCAAAGGAGAGTTGAAATACAGCTTGGGCATTTACATATGGACTTCTTTGTCATTCTGGTGTCTGGGGTTTATTTAGACTGAGGGTATCAAAATCTCACGGGTGCGAATAGCTGTCAGAATTTTCTACCCAGGGATATTTTAAGGGACTGCTGTGCCCAGTACACCAAAAAACTGAACATTAATCATAGGAAACTTGAACTACAGCTTGGGCATTGATATATAGACTCATCCATTGTCATTCTGGTGTCCTGGGTTTTATTTAGACTGAAGGTAGCAAAATCTGACAGTTGCGAATAACTGTCAGATTTTGCTACCTGGAGGTATTTTGAGGAATGGAGTGCCCAATACACATTCAAAGTGAAAATTAACTAAGTAAACTTGAAATGCCACTTGGATGTTGATATATGGACTCCTCCTTTGTCATTTTGTTGTCCTGGATTATTTAGACTGAGGGAAGCAAAATCTGACAGGTGCGAATAGCTGTCAAATTTTGCTACCTGAGGGTATTTTGAGGAAATAGTGTACCCAATAGAGAGCAAAACTGAACATCAATTAAGGGAAAGATGGAATACAGCTTGGGTATTGATATATGGATATTTCCTTTGTCATTCTAGTGTCCAGGGTTTATTTAGACTGAGGGTAGCAAAACCTGACAGGTGCGAATAGCTGTCAGAATTTGCTACCTGGGGGTATTTTGAGGGATGGGATGCCCAATACACAGTCAAACTGAACATTAATCAAAGGAAAGTTGAACTACAACTTGGGCATTGATATATGGACTTCTTGGTCATTCTGGTGCCCATGATTTATTTAGACTGAGGGTAGCAAAATCTGACAGGTGCGAAGAGCTGTCACAATTTTCTTCCTGGGAGTATTTTGAGGAAATGGGGTACCCAATAGACAGTAAAACTGAACTTCAATCAAAGAAAGTTAAAATACAGCTTTGGCATTGATGTATGGATTTCATTGATATTACAGAGCATATTTAAGACCGTAGTCCATTAGCTCGGCTTTTCTTTTTTTTTTTGTAAGAATCTACAGATATCCTTTAATTACATTTCCAATTAAATAATGATCCAACATCAATTTAAATCTTGATATGGTTTTACTTTCAACCACCTCACCCGGCAGAGAATTCCAGATTTAAGTTACTCTGTTATTAATCCAGTACCTCCTCTTATTTTTATTTGTTCTTTCTTTTATTAATTGAGGGTTATGAGCCCTTGTATTATGACTATGATTCCTCTGCATCAGCTGTCCCAAAGAAAAGAGTCTGTATGGGCCTTATATATCAGACACATATCACCCCTCATCCTACGATACCCAGGTGAATACAGTCCCAGTGAATTCAGCCTTTGATCATAGCTCTGTCCCTAAAATCCTTTAGTCATCTTTGTTGTCCATCTCTGAACCTTATCCAAAGCTTCCATGGCCTGTCTTTCATAGGGTGCCCAAACTGCACACAATACTCCAAGTGGGGCCTCACAAGTGCAGTATATAAGGAGACTATGAATTCCCTTCTTTACTATTGATATGCTTTTTTATACTATGTACAATACTACTTGATTTTTTGACAATTTTATTACAGTGTGCACTTAAGTCCAGATTGTTGCTGATATTAATACCCAAATCTCTCTCATCCTGTGTTACTTTTAATATTGTGACTCCCAACGTATATTTAAGGAGTTTATTGGTTTTACCAAAATGCATAACAGAACATTTATCTGTGTTAAATATGGATTGTTTTTGAATTGCCCATAATTCCAAGTTATTAAGGGCTATCTGCAAGTTGTTATGTTCTGCCATATTATTCACTGGACCCCTAGCCTAGTATCATGAGCAAATTTGGCCAACCAAGCCTCTTTGTTGGCCTGCATTGTTGATCTATAAAGGTTAAAAAGGCACAGTCCCAGGACTGATCCCTGGGGTACACCACTGGTCACTCAGGTTTTGCCTGAGAAGTCTCCCCTCACGCATACAGTCTGCCTTATTTTTACCAGCCATGCCTTAATCCACATTGCAGTCCAGTTTGGAAGTTCCATCTGTAAGATCGCTTTAACTAGTTCCACATGTGGGATTTTATCAAAGGCTTTTGCAAAGTCAAGGTAAATAACATCAACTGGGATACCCCTATCGAGGGACGCAATGACCCTATTATAAAATTCTAGTAAGTTTGTCTGGCATGATCTTCCTTTCCTAAACCCATGCTGGGATCTATCTTCCTTATTAGATTTTTCCAGGAAGTCAGTAATAAAATCCTTAATTATTCCTTCCAAAATTTTGCCCAACACCGAGGTCAGGTTAATAGGCCTATAGTTGGAAACTAGTTGTTGTGATCCTTTCTTGTTTATAGCTATTACTACAGCTTGCCGCCAGACATCTGGTACTTCGACTGTATCTATAGATCTTTGAAACAAGTACATCATGGGGTCCACCAGAACTTCCGCTAATTCCTTTAACATTCTAGGATGTATTCCATCAGGTCCCTGTGCCTTATTGTGTTTGACTCGCTTAAGTCTCGTGAGTACGCTGGTTCTGTCTATCTTATAGCTGGATCTACACTGTAATGTAATAGTGACATCTTGATTAGATATTGAACAAACATTAAAAACTGTGGAGAAGTAATTGTTGAATTCCTCAGCTAGTGCCACATTATTGGTTAAATTATCCTCGTTGCTGGTTTTGAGGGGACCGATTGATGTATTTTTCCCTTTTTTGCAATTTATATAAGTATAAAAAGATTTGTAATTATAGACTCTTGAACTCATGCTGCCAAAGTATACTCATAATTTCTTTTTGCTATAAAGATACCTTTTTTTGCTGATTTTTGACTTTTTTTGAATGACACCCAGCTTTCCTCAGTATTAACCTTTTTAGCACAGTGATAGCATCTATTCTTCTCCTTAATTAGTGCTTTAATTAAAGGGGTTAACCATGGTAGAGGCGCATTCTGTTTTACCCCATTGTATTTATTAGTAACGAGCACATACTTTTCAAATAGATTAGTTAGTTTATTAGTTAGTTTACCCCATATTTCGGCAACTGATTATGAACACAATTCAGTTTTCCAATCCCAATGTTCAAGTACGTGCCTCATAGATTCAAAATCCGCCCTATTGTACCTCTGGAGTACCGTTGTACCTGTGCATTTCCCACTTACTTGTTCATATTGGAAATTAATCATAGAGTCATCACTAGATACTAGTGGGGGGTTTATTTTACAATCCATGATGTTTTTTTCCCAAGTCACTTAGCACCAGATCCAAAATATTATGCCCCCTAGTGTTGGAAACAACTATTTGGTCCACATTTACCAAGTTAAAAGTTTCCAGATATCTTGATTCTATACCTGAATTTCCCTTTAATGTTTCCCAGTTTATTCCTGGGAGATTGAAGTCACCCACCAAAATAACATTTCCAGAAAGCCAAATCTGCTTGATGAATGCCAGTATATCCTCATCTACTATCAATTTGGTAGCTGGTGGTCTATACATTACTCCAAAATTTATTGTAGCAGATTTAGGGAGACTAATCTTAACTCAAAGGGCTTCTAAATCAGGCCAGCTAGTTATATCTACTTGTTCTGTAATTATTGTGTCTTTAATATACAATGCCACCCCACCCTCCTTTGCTTTGGGTACGATCTTTATTAAAAAGTGTATATCCATGGATATGTTTGTCCCATGTATCCTCAACTTGCCACCATGTTTCTACTATTGCACAGACCTAGATATCTTGACTAGTTAATAACACTTGTAACTCATCCTCCATTTTTGATTCTTGTGTCCTGGGATATTGAGACTGAGGGTATTAAAATCTGACAGATGCGGATAGCTGTCAGATTTTGCTACCTGGGGGTATTATGAGGAGATAGGGTACCCAATAGACAGCAAAACTGAACATCAATCAAGGGAAAGTTGAAATACAGCTTGGGCATTGATCTACGGATTCCTCTATTGTCATTCTGGTGTCCTGGGTTTTATTTAGACTGAGGGTATCAAAATCAGACAGGTGCGAATTACTGTCACATTTTGCTGCCAGGGGGATCTTGAGGGATGGGGTGGCCAATACACAGTCAAACTGAGAATTAAGCTAAAGAAAGTTGAAATACTGCTTGGGCTGTAGGATCTGACCTTCTTCTATTCTTTCATTCCAAGTAATACCAAGTAATATGGACTCCTCCTTTGTCATTCTGGTGTCCTGGGTTCATTTAGAGTGAGGGTAGTAAACCTACATTGGTGCGAATAGCTGTCAGATTTTGCTACCTGTGGGTATTTTGAGAAAATAGGGTACCCAATAGACAGCAGAACTGAACATCAATCAAAAGGACAGTTAAAAATACAGTTTGGGCATTGTTATATGAACTCCTCCTTTGTCATTCTGGTGTCCTGGGTTTTATTTAGTCTGTGGGTACCAAAATCTGACAGGTGCGAATAACTGTCAGATTTTCCTACATGAAAGTATTTTGAAGAATGGGGTGCCCAATACACACTCAAAGTGAAAATTAACTAAAGAAAGTCGAAATACCACTTAGGTGTTGATATATGGACTCCTCCTTTGTCATTTTGTTGTCCTGAGTTATTTAGACTGAGGGTACCAAAATCTGACATGTGCGAATAGCTGTCAAATTTTGCTACCTGGGGGTATTTTCAGGAGATAGGGTACCTAATAGAGAGCAAAACCGAACATCAATCAAAGGAAAGTTGGAATACAGCTTGGGCATTGATATATGTATGGACTTCTCCTTCATCATTCTAGTGTCCAGGGTTTATTTAGACTGAGGGTAGCAAAGTCTGACAGGTGCGAATAGCTGTCAGAATTTGCTACCTGGGGGTATTTTGAGGGATGGGGTGCCCAATACACAGTAAAACTGAAAATTAATTAAAGGAAAGTTGAAATACAGCTTGGACATTGATATATGGGTTTCTCTTTTGTCATTCTGATGTTCTGGGTTTATTTAAACTGTGGGAAGCAAAATCAGACAGCAGCGAATAGCTGTCAGATTTTGCTACCAGGTGGTATTTTGAGGAAATTGGGTACCCAATAGACAGTAAAGCTGAACATCAATCAAAGTAAAGTTGAAATACACCTTAGGCATTGACTTATGGATTCTTCTTTTGTCATTCTGGTGTCCTGGGATTTATTTAGATTGAGGGTAACAAAATCAGACAGGTGCGAATTGCTGTCAGATGTTGCTGCCTGGGGGATTTTGAGAAAATGGGGTACCCAATAGACAGCAAAACTGAACATCAATCAATTGAAAGTTTAAATACAGCTTGGGCATTGACATATGGACTTCTCCTTTGTCATTCTGGTGTCCAGGGTTTAATGAGACTGAGGGTATCAAAATCTTACAGGTGCGAATAGCTGTCAGAATTTCCTACCTAGGGATATTTTTAGATAATGCTGCGCCCAGTACACCACAAAACTCAACATTAATCAAAGGAAACTTGAAATACAGCTTCAGCATTGATATATATACTCATCCTTTGTCATTCTGGTGTCCTGGGCATTATTTAAACTGAAGGTAACAACATCTGACAGTTGCGAATAACTGTCAGATTTTGCTACCTGGGGGTATTTTGAGGAAATGGGGTACCGAATAGACAGCAGTACTGAACATCATTCAAAGGAGAGTTGAAATACAACTTGAGCATTGATATATGGACTTCTCCTTTGTCATTCTGGTGTCCAGGGTTTATTTAGACTAAGGGTAGCAAAATCTGACAGGTGCGAAGAGCTGTCACAATTTGCTACCAGGCTGTATTTTGAGGAAATGGGGTACCCAATAGGCAGTAAAACTGAACATCAATCAAAGAAAGTCAAAATACAGCTTTGGCATTGATATATGGATTTCATTGATTTCATTGATATTACAGAGCATATTTGAGATTGTAGTCCATTAGCTCTCCTTTTCATTTTTTTTAAGAATCTACTGAAATCCTTTAATTCCATTTCCAATTAAATAATGATTCAACATCAATTTAAATTCTGATATGGTTTTACTTTCAACCAGCTCACCCAGTGGGGAATTTCAGATTTGAGATACTCTGTTATTAATCCAGTACCTCCTCTTATTTGAATTTCTTCTTTCTTTAATTAATTGATGGTTATGAGCCCTTGCATTATGACTATGATTCCTCTGAGTCAGCCCCATGCTGTCCCAAAGAAAAGAATCTGTATGGGTCTTATATATCAGACACATATCCCCCCCTCATCCTATGATACTCCAGTGAATACAGTCCCAATGAATTCAACCTTTGATCATAGCTCTGTCCCTCCAATCCTCTAATCATCTTTGTTGTCCATCTCTGAACCTTCTCCAAGGCTTCCACATTTTGTCTTTTATACGGTGCCCAGAACTGCACACAATACTCCACGTGCAACCTCACAAGTGCAGTATATAAGGGGACTATGACTTCCCTTTCTTTACTTGCAATATGCTTTTTTATACAATGTACAACACTACTTGATTTTTTTTCACAATTTTATTACAGTGTGCACTTAAGTCCAGATTGTTGCTGATATTAATACCCAAATCTCTCTCATCCTGTGTTACTTTTAATACTGTGCCTCCCAAGGTATATTTAAGGAGTTTATTGGTTTTACCAAAATGCATAACAGAACATTTATGTGTTTTAAATACGGATTGTTTTTGAATTGCCCATAATTCCAAGTTATTAAGGGCTATCTGCAAGTTGTTATGTTCTGCCATATTATTCACTGGACCCCCTAGCCTAGCATCATGAGCAAATTTGGCCAACCAAACCTTCTTGTCAGCCTGCATTGTTGATATATAAAGGTTAAAAAGGCACGATCCCAGGACTGATCCCTGGGGTACACCACTGGTCACACCGGTTTTGCCTGAGAATTCTCCCCTCATGCATATCCTCTGGCTTCTGTTTACCAGCCATGCCTTAATCCACATTGCAGTCCAGTTTGGAAGTTCCATCTGTAAGATAGCTTTAACTAGTTCCACATGTTGGACTTTATCAAAGGCTTTTGCAAAGTCGAGGTAAATAACATCAACAGGGATACCCCTATCAAGGGACTCACTGACCCTATTATAAAATTCCAGTAAGTTTGTCTGGCATGATTTACCTTTCCTAAACCCATGCTGGGATCTATCTTCCTTATTAGATTTTTCAAGGAAGTCAGTAATAAAATCCTTAATTATTCCTTCCAAAATTTTACCCAACACCGAGGTCAGGCTATTAGGCCTATAGTTGGAAATTAGTTGTCGTGATCCTTTCTTGTGTATAGGAATTACTACAGCTTGCCGCCACATATCTGGTACTTCCCCTGTATCTATAGATCTTTGAAACAACTACGTCACGGGGTCCACCAGAACGTCTGCTAATTCCTTCATCATTCTAGGATGTATTCCTCAGGTCCCTGTGCCTTCTTATGTTTGAGTTCCTTAATTCTCGTGAGTATGCTGGTTCCGTCTATCTTACAGCTGGATCTACACTGTGATGTAGTAGTGACATCTTGATTCGATATTGAACAAACATTAAAAACTATAGAGAGGTAATTGTTGAATTCCTCAGCTAGTGCCACATTATTGGTTAAATTATCCCCTCTGCTGGTTTTGAGGGGACTGATAGATGTATTTTTACCTTTTTTGCAATTTATATAAGTATAAAGAGATTTGTAATTATCTTGAACTCTTTCTGCCAAAGTATACTCATAATTTCTTTTTGCTATAAAGGTACCCTTTTTTGCTGATTTTTTACTTTTTTTTGAATGACACCCAGCTTTCCTCAGTATTAACCTTTTTAGCATAGTGATAGCATCTATGCTTCTTCTAAATTAGCACTTTAATTAAACGGGTTAACCATGGTGGAGGGACATTCTTTTTTACTCCATTGTATTTATTAGTAACGAACACATACCTTTCAAATAGATTAGTTAGTTTATTAGTTAGTTTACCCCATATTTCAGCAACTGATTATGAACCAAAATCGGTTTTCCAATCCCAATGTTCAAGTTCGTGCCTCATAGATTCAAAATCGGCCCTATTGTACCTCTGGAGTACCGTTGTACCTGTGCATTTCCCACTTACTAGTTCATACTGGAAATTAATCATAGAGTCGTCACTAGATACTTGTGGGGGGTTTATTTTACAATCCGTGATGTTTTCTCCCTAGTCACTTAGCACCAGAGCCAATATATTATGCCCCCTAGTGTTGGAAACAACTATTTGGTCCACATTTACCAAGTTAAAAGTTTCCAGATATCTCGATTCTATACCTGAATTTGCCTTTAATGTTTCCTAGTTCATTCCTCGGAGATTGAAGTCACCCACCAAAACAACATTTCCTGAAAGCCAAATCTGCTTGATGAATGCAAGGATATCCTCATCTACTATCAAGTTGGCAGCTGGTGGTCTATACATTACTCCAAAATTTATTGTAGCTGATCTAGGGAGACTAATCTTAACCCAAAGGGCTTCTAAATCAGGCCAGCTAGTTCTATCTACTTGATCTGTAATTATTGTGTCTTTAATATACAATGCCACTCCACCCCCCTTTGCTTTGGGTATGATCTTTATTAAAAAGTGTATATCCATGGATATGTTTGGCCCATGTATCCTCAACTTGCCACCATGTTTCTACTATTGCACAGACCTGGATATCTTGACTAGTTAATAACACTTGTAATTCATCCTCCATTGTCATTCTTGTGACTTGTAGACTGAGGGTATTAAAATCTGACAGGTGCGAATATCTGTCAGATTTTGCTGCCTGGGGGTATTATGAGGAGATAGGGTACCCAATAGAGAGCAAAACTGAACATCAATCAAGGGAAAGTTGGAGTAAAACTTGGGCATTGATATATGGACTTCTCCTTTGTCATTCTAGTGTCCAAGGTTTATTTAGACTGAGAGCTGCGAAGTCTGACAGGTGCGAATAGCTGTCAGAATTTGCTACCTCGGGGTATTTTGAGGGATGGGGTGCCCAATACACAGTCAAACTGAAAATTAATCAAAGAAAAGTTGAAATACAGCTTGGGAATTGATATATGGACTACTATTTTTTCATTCTGTTGTTCTGGGTTCATTTAGACTGAGGGTAGCAAAATCTGACAGCAGAAAATAGTTGTCAGATTTTGCTACCTGGGGGTATTTTGAGGAAATTGGGTACCCAATAGACAGTAAAACTGAACATCAATCAAAGTAAAGTCAAAATACACCTTAGGCATTGACTTATGGATTCTTCTTTGGTCATTCTGGTGTCCTGGGTATTATTTAGACTGAGGGTAACAAAATCAAACAGGTACGAGTTGTTGTCATATTTTGCTGCCTTTG
The DNA here is from genome assembly GCA_016271365.2 of Neoceratodus forsteri. Classification (NCBI taxonomy): domain Eukaryota; kingdom Metazoa; phylum Chordata; order Ceratodontiformes; family Ceratodontidae; genus Neoceratodus; species Neoceratodus forsteri. The sequence continues at coordinate 122,482,775 of JADMNL010000023.1, read as the reverse complement.
GGATTTTGAGGGATGGGGTGCCCAATACACAGTCAAACTGACAATTAAGCTAATGAAATTTGAAATACAGCTTGGGCATTGATATATGGACTCCTCCTTTGTCATTCTGGTGTCCTGGGTTTATTTAGAGTGAGGGTAGTAAAATCTCACTGGTACGAACAGCTGTCAGATTTTCCTACCTGTGGGTATTTTGTGATAATGGAGTACCCAATAGACAGCAAAACTGAACATCAATAATTGAAAGTTGAAATACAGCTTGGGCATTGACATATGGACTTCTCCTTTGTCATTCTGGTGTCTAGGGTTTATTTAGACTGAGGGTATCAAAATCTTACGGGTGCGAATAACTGTCAGAATTCTCTAACTAGGGGTATTTTGTGAGGCTGTTTTGCACACCACAAAACTGGAACATTAATCAAAGAAACTTGAAATACAGCTGGGCATTGATATATGGACTCCTCCTTTGTCATTCTGCTGTCCTGGGTTTATTTAGACTGAGGGTAGCAAAATCTGAGAGGTGTGAAAAGCTGTCAGATTTTGCTAACTAAGGCAATATTATGGGATGGGGAGCCCAATATATAGTAAAACTGAACATAAATCAAAGGAAAGTTGAAATACAGCTTGGGCAATGATATATGGACTTCTCCTATGTCATTCTGCATTCCAGGGTTTATCTGGACTTAGTGTTGTGAAATCTGACAGGTGCAAATAGCTGTCAGAATTTTCTGCCTGGGAGTATTTTGAGGAAATGGGGTACCCAATAACAGTAAAACTGAACATCAATCAATGGAAAGTTAAAAATACAGTTTGGGCATTGATATATGAACTCCTCCTTTGTCATTCTGGTGTCCTGGGTTTTATTTAGTCTGACGGTACCAAAATCTGACAGGTGCGAATAACTGTCAGATTTTGCTACCTGGAGGTATTTTGAAGAATGAGGTGTCCAATACACATTCAAAGTGAAAATTAACTAAAGAAAGTTGAAATACCACTTGGGAATTGATATATGGACTCCTCCCTTGTCATTCTGGTCTCCTGGGTTTATTTAGAGTGTGGAGAGTAAAATCTCACAGGTGCGAATTCCTGTCAGATTTTGCTAACTGATTTTTGACTTTTTTTGAATGACACCCAGCTTTCCTCAGTATTAACCTTTTCAGCATAGTAATAGCAGCTATGCTTCTCCTAAATTAGCACTTTAATTAAAGGGGTTAACCATGGTGGAGGGACATCCTTTTTTTACCCCATTGTATTTATTAATAGCGGGCACTTACCTTTCAACTAGATTAGTTAGTTGATTAATTAGTTTACCCCATATTTCGGCAACTGATTGTAAACCAAAATCGGTTTTCCATTCCCAATGTTCAAGTATGTGCCTCATAGATTCAAAATCAGCCCTATTGTACCATTGTACCTGTGCATTTCCCACTTACTAGTTCATCCTGGAAATTAATAATACAGTGGTTACTAGATCCTAGTGGGGGTTATTTTACAATCCTTGATGTTTTCTCCCAAGTCACTTAGCACCAGATCCAAAATATTATGCCCCCTAGTGTCGGAAACAACAATTTGGTCCACATTTACCAAGTTAAAAGTTTCCAGATATCTCAATTCTATACCTGAATTTCCCTTTAAAGTTCCCGAGTTTGTTCCTGGGAGATTGAAATCACCCACCAAAATAACATTTCCCAAAAGGCAAATCTGCTTGATGAATGCTAGGATAACCTCATCTACTATCAATTTGGTAGATGGTGGTCTATACATTACTCCAAAATTTATTGTAGCTGATTTAGGAAGACTAATCTTAACCCAAAGGGCTTCTAAATCAGTCCAGCTAGTTATATCTACTTGTTCTGTAATTATTGTGTCTTCAATATAAACTGCCACCCCACCCCCTTTGCTTTGGGTATGATCTTTATTAAAAAGTGTATATCCATGGATATGTTTGTCCCATGTATCCTCAACTTGCCACCGTGTTTCTACTATTGCACAGACCTGGATATCTTGACTAGTTAATAACACTTGTAACTCATCCTCCATTGTCATTCTTGTGTCCTGGGTTATATAGATTGAGAGTAGCAAAATCTGACAGTAGTGAATAGCTGTCAGATTTTGCTACCTGGGGGTATTATGAGGAGATAGGGTACCCAATAGAGAGCAAAACTGAACATCAATCAAGGGAAAGTTGGAATACAGCTTGGGCATTGATATATGGACTTCTCCTTTGTCATTCTAATGTCCAAGGTTTATTTATATTGAGGGTAGCAAAGTCTGACAGGTGCGAATAGCTCTCAGAATTTGCTACCTGGGGGTATTTTGAGGGATGGGGTGCCCAATACACAGTCAAACTGAAAATTAATCAAAGGAAAATTGAAATACTGCTTGGGCATTCATATATAGACTCTTCCTTTGTCATTCTGGTTTACCGGGTTTATTTAGACTGAGGGTAGCAAAATCTGACAGGTGCGAATAGCTGTCAGATTTTGCTACCTTGGTGTATTTTGACTAAATGGAGTACCCAATAGACAGCAAAACTGAACAGCAATGAAGGGAAGGTTGAAATACAGCTTGAACATTGATATATGGACTTCACCTTTTTCCTTCCTATGTACTGGGTTTATTTAGACTTAGGGTAGCAAAATCTGACAGTTGTGAATTACTGTCAGATTTTGCTACCTTTGGGTATTTTGAGGGAATGGGGTGCCCAATACACAGCAAAACTGAACATATATCAAAGGAAACTTGAAATACAGCCTGGGAATTGATAAATGGACTCTCCTTTGTCATTCTGGTGTCCTGGGTTGTATTTAGACTGAGGGTAGCAAAATCTGACGGGTGAAAATAGCTGTCAGATTTTGCTTCCTGGGGGTATTTTGAGGGATGGGGTGCCCAATACACAGTCAAACTGAAAATTAATCAAATGAAAGTTGAAATATAGCTTGGGCATTGGTATATGGATTCCTCCCTTGTCAGTCTTGTGTCCTTGGTTTATTTAGACTGATGGTAGCAAAATCTGATAGGTACAAATGCTGTCAGATTTTGTTACCTGGGGATATTTTGAGGGATGGGGTGCCCAATATACAGTAAAACAGAACATCGATTAATGGAAAGTTACAGTACAGCTTATGCATTAGTATGTGGACTTCTCCTTTGTCATTCTGGTGTCCTAGGTTTATTTAGACTGCGGGTAGCAAAATATGACAGGTGCGAATAGCTGTCAGATTTTGCTAGCTGGGGGCTATTTTGAAGAAGTGGGGTACCCAATAGACAGCAAAACTGAACATTAATCAAAGGAAAGTTGAAATACATGCTGGGCATTGATATATGGACTTCTCCTTTCTCATTCTGGTGTCCAATGTTTATTTAGACTGAGGGTAGTAAAATCTGACCGGTGCAAATAGCTGTCAGAATTTTCTACCTGGGGTAGTTTAAGGGATTGCTGTGCCCAGTACACCACAAAACTGAACATTAATCAAAGGAAACTTGAAATATAGCTTGGGCATTGATATATAGACAAATCCTTTGTCATTTTGGTGTCCTGGGTTTTATTTAGACTGAAGGTAGCAAAATCTGACAGTTGCGAATAACTGTCAGATTTTGCTTCCTGGGGATATTTTGAGGAAATGGGGTACCGAATAGTTAGCAATACTGAACATCAATCAAATTAAAGTTGAAATACAGATTGAGCATTGATATAGTTCTCCTTTGTCATTCTGGTTTCCAGGGTTTATTTAGACTGAGGGTAGCAAAATCTGACAGGAGTGAAGAGGTGTCACAATTTGCTACCTGGGGATATTTTGAGGAAATAGGGTACCCAATACACAGTCAAACAGAAAATTAATCAAGGGAAAGTTTTAATACAGCTTGGGTATTGATATATAGACTTCTCCTTTGTCATTCTAGTGTCCAGGGTTTATTTAGACTGAGGGTAGCAAAATCTGACAGCAGCGAATAGCTGTCAGATTTTGCTACCTGAGGGTATTTTGAGGAAATTGGGTATCCAATAAACAGTAATGCTGAACATCAATCAAAGTATTGTTAAAATACACCTTAGGCATTGACTTATGGATTCTTCTTTTGTCATTCTGATGACCTGGATTTTATTTAGACTGAGGGTAACAAAATCAGAAAGGTGCGTATTGCTGTCAGATTTTGCTGCCAGAGGGATTTTGAGGGATGGGGTGCCAAAAACACAGTCAAACTGAAAATTAAGCTAAAGAAAGCTGAAATACAGCTTGGGCATTGATATATGGACCTCTCCTTTGTCATTCTGGTCTCCTTGGTTTATTTAGAGTGAGGGTAGTAAAATCTGACAGCAGCGAATAGCTGTCACAGTTTTCTACCTAGGGGTATTTTGAGGGAATGCTGGGTCCAGTACACCACAAAACTGAACATTAATCAAAGGAAAGTTAAAATACAGCTTTGGCATTGATATATGGATTTCATTGATTTCATTGATATTACAGAGCATATTTAAGACCGTAGTCAATTTGCTCGCCTTTTCTTTTTTTTCAAGAATCTACTGATATCCTTTAATTCCATTTCCAATTAAATAATGATCCAACATCAATTTAAATTCTGATATTTACTTTCAACCACCTCACCCAGCAGGGAATTCCAGATTTGAGTTACTCTGTTATTAATCCAGTAAATCCTCTTACTTTTATTTGTTCTTTCTTTAATTAATTGATGGTTATGAGCCCTTGTATTATGACTATGATCCCTCTGCCTCAGCCCCATGCTGCCCCAAAGAAAAGAGTCTGTATGGGCCTTATATATCAGGCACATATCACCCCTCTTCCTACGATACTCCAGTGACTACAGTCCCAATGAACTCAACATTTGATCATAGCTCTGTCCCTCCAATCTTCTAGTCATCTTTGTTGTCCATCTCTGGACCTTCTCCAAGGCTTCCATATCCTGTCTTTTATAGGGTGCCCAGAACTGCACACAATACTCCAAGTGGGCTTCACAAGTGCGGCATATAAGTGGACTATGACTTCCCTTCCTTTACCATTACTATGCTTTTTTGTACAATGTACAATACTACTTGATTTTTTGACAATTTTATTACAGTGTGCACTTAAGTCCAGATTGTTGCTGATATTAATACCCAAATCTCTCTCATCCTGTGTTACGTTTAATATTGTGCCTCCCAACGTATATTTAAGGAGTTTATTGGTTTTACCAAAATGCATAACAGAACATTTATCTGTGTTAAATATGGTTTGTTTTTGAATTGCCCATAATTCCAAGTTATTAAGGGCTATCTGCAAGTTGTTACGTTCTGCCATATTATTCACTGGACCCCCTAGCCTAGTATCATGAGCAAATTTGGACAACCAAACCTCTTTTTCGGCCTGCATTGTTGATATATAAAGGTTAAAAATGCACAGTCCCAGGACTGATCCCTGGGGTACACCACTGGTCACACAGGTTTTGCCTGAGAATTCTCCCCTCACGCATATCCTCTGGCTTCTGTTTACCTGTCATGCCTTAATCCACACTGCAGTCCAGTTTGGAAGTTCCATCTGTAAGATAGCTTTAACTAGTTCCACATGTGGGACTTTATCAAAGGCTTTCGCAAAGTCGAGGTAAATAACATCAACTGGGATACCCCTATTGAGGGACTCACTGACCCTATTATAAAATTCCAGTAAGTTTGTCTGGCTCGATTTACCTTTCCTAAACCCGTGCTGGGATCAATCTTCCTTATTAGATTTTTCATGGAAGTCAGTAATAAAATCCTTAATTATTCCTTCCAAAATTTTACCCAACACCGAGGTCAGGCTAATAGGCCTATAGTTGGAAACTAGTTGTCATGATCCTTTCTTGTGTATAGGGATTACTATAGCTTGACTCCACACATCTGGCACTTCTCCTGTATCTATAGATCTTTGAAACAAGTACATCACGGGGTCCACCAGAACTTATGCGAATTCCTTCAACATTCTAGAATGTATTCCATCAGGTCCCTGTGCCTTCTTATGTTTGACTTGCTTAAGTCTCGTGAGTACGCTGGTTCCGTCTATCTTATAGCTGGATCTACACTGTAATGTAGTAGTGACATCTTGATTAGATATTGAACAAACATTAAAAACTGTAGAGAAGTAATTGTTGAATTCCTCAGCTAGTGCCACATTATTGGCTAAATTATCCCCGTTGCTGGTTTTGAGGGGACAGATAGATGTATTTTTCCCTTGTTTGCAACTTATATAAGTATAAAAAGATTTGTAATTATCTTGAACTCTTGCTGCCAAAGTATACTCATAATTTCTTTTTGCTATAAAGATACCCTTTTTTGCTGATTTTTGACTTTTTTGAATGACACCCAGCTTTCCTCAGTATTAATCTTTTCAGCATAGTGATGGCATCTATGCTTCTCCTTAATTAGCACTTTAATTAAAGGGGTTAACCATGGAGGAGGGACATCCTTTTTTTACCCCATTGTATTTATTAGTAACGGGCACATACCTTTCAACTAGATTAGTTAGTTTATTAATTAGTTTACCCCATATTTCGACAAATGATTGTGAGCCAAAATCGGTTTTCCATTCCCCATGTTCAAGTACGTGCCTCATAGATTCAAAATCAGCCCTATTGTACCGTTGTACCTGTGCATTTCCCACTTACTAGTTCATACTGGAAATTAATAATACAGTGGTTACTAGATCCTAGTGGGGGGATTATTTTACAATCTGTGATGTTTTCTCCCAAGTCACTTAGCACCAGATCCAAAATATTATGCCCCCTAGTGTTGGAAACAACTATTTGGTCCACATTTACCGAGTTAAAAGTTTCCAGATATCTCGATTCTATACCTGAATTTCCCTTTAATGTTTCCCAGTTTATTCCTGGGAGATTGAAGTCACCCCCCAAAATAACATTTCCCAAAAGGCAAATCTGCTTGATGAATGCTAGGATATCCTCATCTTCTATCAATTTGGCAGCTGGTGGTCTATACATTACTCCAAAATTTATTGTAGCTGATTTAGGGAGACTAATCTTAACCCAAACAGCTTCTAAATCAGGCCAGCTAGTTATATCTACTTGTTCTGTAATTATTGTGTCTTTAATATACAATGCCACCCCAACCCCCTTTGCTTTGGGTACGATCTTTATTAAAAAGTGTATATCCATGGATATGTTTGTCCCATGTATCCTCAACTTGCCACCATGTTTCTACTATTGCACAGACCTGGATATTTTGACTAGTTAATAACACTTGTAACTCATCCTCCATTGTCATTCTTGTGACTTGTAGACTGAGGGTATTAAAATCTGACAGGTGCGAATAGCTGTCATATTTTGCTGCCTTGGGGTATTATGAGGAGATAGGGTACCCTATAGAGAGCAAAACTGAAAATCAATCAAGGGAAAGTTGGAGTAAAGCTTGGGCATTGATATATGGACTTCTCCTTTGTCATTCTAGTGTCCAAGGTTTATTTAGACTGAGAGTAGCAAGGTCTGACAGGTGCGAATAGCTGTCAGAATTTGCTACTTCGGGGTATTTTGAGGGATGGGGTGCCCAATACACAGTCAAACTGAAAAATAATCAAAGGAAAGTTGAAATACAGCTTGGGAATTGATATACGGACTCCTGTTTTGTCATTCTGTTGTTCTGGGTTCATTTAGACTGAGGGTAGCAAATTCTGACAGCAGAAAATAGTTGTCAGATTTTGTTTCCTGGGGATATTTTGAGGAAATTGGGTACCCAATAACAGTAAAACTGAACATCAATCAAAGTAAAGTTAAAATACACCTTAGGCATTAACTTATGGATTCTTCTTTGGTCATTCTGGTGTCCTGGGTATTATTTAGACTGAGGGTAACAAAATCAAACAGGTACGAGTTGCTGTCAGATTTTTCTGCCTTTGGGATTTTGAGGGATGGGGTGTCCAATACACAGTCAAACTGACAATTAAGCTAATGAAATTTGAAATACAGCTTGGGCATTGATATATGGACTCCTCCTTTGTCATTCTGGTGTCCTGGGTTTATTTAGAGTGAGGGTAGTAAAATCTCACTGGTACGAATAGCTGTCAGATTTTCATACCTGTGGATATTTTGAGATAATGGAGTACCCAATAGACAGCAAAACTGAACATCAGTCAATTGAAAGTTGAAATACAGCTTGGGCATTGACATATGGACTTCTCCTTTGTCATTCTGGTGTCTAGGGTTTATGTAGACTAAGGGTAGCAAAATCTGAGAGGTGTGAAAAGCTGTCAGATTTTGCTACCTTGAGGTATTTTGAGGGATGGGGTGCCCAATATATAGTAAAACTGAACATAAATCAAAGGAAAGTTGAAATACAGCTTAAGCAATGATATATGGACTTCTCCTATGTCATTCTTTGTTCCAGGGTTTATCTGGACTTAGTGTTGTGAAATCTGACAGGTGCAATAGCTGCCAGAATTTTCTGCCTGGAGGTATTTTGTGGGAATGCTGTGCCCAGTACACCACAAAACTGAACATTAATCAAAGGAAACTTGAAATACAGCTTGAGCATTGATATATTGACTCCTCCTTTGTCATTCTGCTGTCCTGGGTTTATTTAGACTGAGGGTAGCAAAATCTGAGAGGTGTGAAAAGCTGTCAGATTTTGCTACCTTGGGGTATTTTGAGGGATGGGGTGCCCAATATATACTAAAACTGAACATAAATCAAAGGAAAGTTGAAATACAGCTTAGGCAATGATATATGGACTTCTACTATGTCATTCTGCATTCCAGGGTTTATCTGGACTTAGTGTTGAGAAATCTGACATGTGCGAATAGCTGCCAGAATTTTCTGCCTGGGGGTATTTTGAGGAAATGGGGTACCCAATAGACAGTAAAATTGAACATCAATCAATGGAAAGTTAAAAATACAGTTTGGGCATTGATATATGAACTCCTCCTTTGTCATTCTGGTGTCCTGGGTTTTATTTAGTCTGAGGGTACCAAAATCTGACAGATGCGAATAACTGTCAGATTTTGCTACCTGGAGGTATTTTGAAGCATGGGGTGCCCAATACACATTCAAAGTGTAAATTAACTAAAGAAAGTGGAAATACCACTTGGGCATTGACATATGGACCCCTCCATTGTCATTTTGTTGTCCTGGGTTATTTAGATTGAGGGTAGAAAAATCTGACAGGTGCGAAGAGCTGTCAAATTTTGCTAACTGGGGGTATTTTGAGGAAATAGGGTACCCAATAGAGATCAAAACTGAACATCAACCAAGGGAAAGTTGGAATACAGCTTGAGTATTGATATATGGACTTTTCCTTTGTCATTCTAGTGTTTTGGGTTTATTTAGACAGAGGGTAGCAAAGTCTGACAGGTGCGAATAGCTGTCAGAATTTGCTACCTGGGGGTATTTTGAGGAAATTGGGTACCCAATAGAAAGTAAAGCTGAACATCAATCAAAGTAAAGTTAAAATACACCTTACGCATTGACTTACAGATTCTTCTTTTGTCATTCTGGTCTTCTGGGTTTATTTAGAGTGAGGGTAGTAAAATCACACAGGTGCGAATAGCTGTCAGATTTTGCTACCTGGGGGTGTTTTGAGGAAATAGGGTACCCAATAGAGAGCAAAACTGAGCATCAACCAATTGAAAGTTGAAATACAGCTTGGGCATTGACATATGGACTTCTCCTTTGTCATTCTGGTGTCTAGGGTTTATTTAGACTGAGGGTATCAAAATCTCACGGGTGAGAAGAGCTGTCAGAATTTTCTACCTGGGGTAGTTTAAGGGACTGCTGTGCCCAGTACACCACAAAACTGAACATTAATCAAAGGAAACTTGAAATATAGCTTGGGCATTGATATATAGACACATCCTTTGTCATTATGGTGTCCTGAGTTTTATTTAGACTGAAGGTAGCAAAATCTGACATTTGCTAATAACTGTCAGATTTTGCTACCTGAGGGTATTTTGAGGAAATGGGGTACCGAATAGTCAGCAATACTGAACAACAATCAAAGGAACATTGAAATACAGCTTGAGCATTGATATATGGACTTCTCCTTTGTCATTCTGGTGTCCAGGGTTTATTTAGACTGAGGGTAGCAAAATCTGACAGGTGCGAAGAGCTGTCACAATTTGCTACCTGAGGATATTTTGAGGAAATAGAGTACCCAATACACAGTCAAACAGAAAATTAATCAAGGGAGTTTTAATACAGCTTGGGTATTGATATATAGAATTCTCCTTTGTCATTCTAGTGTCCAAGGTTTAATTAGATTGAGGGTAGCAAAGTCTGACAGGTGCAAATAGCTTTCAGAATTTGCTACCTGGGGGTATTTTGAGGGATGGGGTGCCCAATACACAGACAAACTGAAAATTAATCAAATGAAAGTTGAAATATAGCTTGGGCATTGGTATATGGATTCCTCCTTTGTCAGTCTTGTGTTCTTGGTTTATTTAGACTGATGGTAGCAAAATCTGACAGGTGCAAATGCTGTCAGATTTTGCTACCTGGGGGTATTTTGAGGGATGGGGTGTCCAATATACAGTAAAACAGAACATAAATTAATGGAAAGTTACAATACAGCTTATGCATTAGTATGTGGACTTCTCCTTTGTCATTCTGGTGTCCTAGGTTTATTTAGACTGCGGGTAGCAAAATATGACAGGTGCGAATAGCTGTCAGATTTTGCTAGCTGGGGGCTATTTTGAAGAAGTGGGGTACCCAATAGACAGCAAAACTGAACATTAATCAATGGAACGTTGAAATACATGCTGGGCATTTATATATGGACTTCTCCTTTATCATTCTGGTGTCCAATGTTTATTTAGACTGAGGGTAGTAAAATCTGACCGGGGCAAATAGCTGTCAGAATTTTCTACCTGGGGTAGTTTAAGGGACTGCTGTGCCCAGTACACCACAAAACTGAACATTAATCAAAGGAAACTTGAAATACAGCTTGGGCATTGATATATAGACAAATCCTTTGTCATTCTGGTGTCCTGGGTTTTATTTTGACTGAAGGTAGCAAAATCTGACAGTTGCGAATAACTGTCAGATTTTGCTACCTGGAGGTATTTTGAGGAAATGGGGTACTGAATAGTCAGCAATACTGAACATCAATCAAAGGAAAGTTGAAATACAGATTGAGCATTGATATATGGACTTCTCCTTTGTCATTCTGGTGTCCAGGGTTTATTTAGACTGAGGGTAGCAAAATCTGACAGGAGTGAAGAGCTGTCACAATTTGCTACCTGGGGATATTTTGAGGAAATAGGGTACCCAATACACAGTCAAACAGAAAATTAATCAAGGGAAAGTTTTAATACAGCTTGGGTATTGATATATAGACTTCTCCTTTGTCATTCTAGTGTCCAGGGTTTATTTAGACTGAGGGTAGCAAAATCTGACAGCAGCAAATAGCTGTCAGATTTTGCTACCTGAGGGTATTTTGAGGAAATTGAGTACCCAATAGACAGTAATGCTGAACATCAATCAAAGTAAAGTTAAAATATACCTTAGGCATTGACTTATGGATTCTTCTTTTGTCATTCTGATGACCTGGATTTTATTTAGACTGAGGGTAACAAAATCAGACAGGTGCGAATTGCTGTCAGATTTTGCTGCCTGGGGAATTTTGAGGGATGGGGTGCCCAATACACTGTCAAACTGCAAATTAAGCTAAAGAAAGCTGAAATACAGCTAGGGCATTGATATATGGACCCCTCCTTTGTCATTCTGGTCTCCTGGGTTTATTTAGAGTGAGGATAGTAAAATCTGACAGCAGCGAATAGCTGTCACAGTTTTCTCCCTAGGGGTATTTTGAGGGAATGCTGTGCCCAGTACACCACAAAACTGAACATTAATCAAAGGAAAGTTAAAATACAGCTTTGGCATTGATATATGGATTTCATTGATTTCATTGATATTACAGAGCATATTTAAGACCGTAGTCCATTTGCTCGCCTTTTCTTTTTTTTTTCAAGAATCTACTGATATCCTTTAATTCCATTTCCAATTAAATAATGATCCAACATCAATTTAAATTCTGATATTTACTTTCAACCACCTCACCCAGCAGGGAATTCCAGATTTGAGTTACTCTGTTATTAATCCAGTACCTCCTCTTACTTTTATTTGTTCTTTCTTTAATTAATTGATGGTTATGAGCCGTTGTATTATGACTATGATCCCTCTGCATCAGCCCCATGCTGTCCCAAAGAAAAGAGTCTGTATGGGCCTTATATATCAGGCACATATCCCCCCTCTTCCTACGATACTCCAGCGAATATAGTCCCAATGAACTCAACATTTGATCATAGCTCTGTCCCTCCAATCTTCTAGTCATCTTTGTTGTCCATCTCTGAACCTTCTCCAAGGTTTCCATATCCTGTCTTTTATAGGGTGCCCAGAACTGCACACAATACTCCAAGTGGGCCTCACAAGTGCAACATATAAGTGGACTATGACTTCCCTTCCTATACCATTAATATGCTTTTTTATACAATGTACAATACTACTTGATTTTTTGACAATTTTATTACAGTGTGCACTTAAGTCCAGATTGTTGCTGATATTAATACCCAAATCTCTCTCATCCTGTGTTACGTTTAATATTGTGCCTCCCAAGGTATATTTAAGGAGTTTATTGGTTTTACCAAAATGCATAACAGAACATTTATCTGTGTTAAATACGGTTTGTTTTTGAATTGCCCATAATTCCAAGTTATTAAGGGCTATCTGCAAGTTGTTACGTTCTGCCATATTATTCACTGGACCCCCTAGCCTAGTATCATGAGCAAATTTGGCCAACCGAACCTCTTTTTCGGCCTGCATTGTTGATATATAAAGGTTAAAAAGGCACGGTCCCAGGACTGATCCCTGGGGTACACCACTGGTCACTCAGGTTTTGCCTGAGAATTCTCCCCTCACGCATATCCTCTGGCTTCTGTTTACCAGCCATGCCTTTATCCACGCTGCAGTCCAGTTTGGAAGTTCCATCTGTAAGATAGCTTTAACTAGTTCCACATGTGGGACTTTATCAAAGGCTTTTGCAAAGTCGAGGTAAATAACATCAACTGGGATACCCCTATCGAGGGACTCACTGACCCTATTATAAAATTCCAGTAAGTTTGTCTGGCATGATTTACCTTTCCTAAACCCGTGCTGGGATCAATCTTCCTTATTAGATTTTTCATGGAAGTCAGTAATAAAATCTTTAATTATTCCTTCCAAAATTTTACCCAACACCGAGGTCAGGCTAATAGGCCTATAGTTGGAAACTAGTTGTCATGATCCTTTCTTGTTTATAGGGATTACTACAGCTTGCCTCCACACATCTGGCACATCCCCTGTATCTATAGATCTTTGAAACAAGTACATCATGGGGTACACCAGAACTTCTGCGAATTCCTTCAACATTCTAGGATGTATTCCATCAGGTCCCTGTGCCTTCTTATGTTTGACTTGCTTAAGTCTCGTGAGTACGCTGGTTCCGCCTATCTTATAGCTGGATCTACACTGTAATGTAGTAGTGACATCTTGATTAGATATTGAACAAACATTAAAAACTGTAGAGAAGTAATTGTTGAATTCCTCAGCTAGTGCCACATTATTGGTTAAATTATCCCCATTGCTGGTTTTGAGGGGACCGATAGATGTATTTTTCCCTTTTTTGCAATTTATATAAGTATAAAAAGATTTGTAATTATCTTGAACTCTTGCTGCCAAAGTATACTCATAATTTCTGTTTGCTATAAATATACCTTTTTTTGCTGATTTTTGACTTTTTTTGAATGACACTCAGCTTTCCTCAGTATTAACCTTTTCAGCATAGTGATAGCATCTATGCTTCTCCTTAATTAGCACTTTAATTAAAGGGGTTAACCATGGTGGAGGGACATCCTTTTTTTAACCCATTGTATTTATTAGTAACAGGCACATACCTTTCAACTAGATTAGTTAGTTTATTAATTAGTTTACCCCATATTTTGGCAACTGATTGTGAGCCAAAGTCGGTTTTCCATTCTCAATGTTCAAGTACATGCCTCATAGATTCAAAATCAGCCCTATTGTACCTCTGGAGTACCGTTGTACCTGTGCATTTCCTACTTACTAGTTCATACTGAAGGTAATAATACAGTGGTTACTAGATCCTAGTGGGGGGGTTATTTTACAATCTGTGATGTTTTCTCCCAAGTCACTTAGCACCAGATCCAAAATATTATGCCCCCTAGTGTTGGAAACAACAATTTGGTCCACGTTTACCAAGTTAAAAGTTTCCAGATATCTCGATTCTATACCTGAATTTCCCTTTAATGTTTTCCAGTTTATTCCTGGGAGATTGAAGTCACCCACCAAAATAACATTTCCTAAAAGGCAAATCTGCTTGATGAATGCTAGGATATCCTCATCTACTATCAATTTGGTAGATTGTGGTCTATACATTACTCCAAAATTTATTGTAGCTGATTTAGGGAGACTAATCTTAACCCAAACAGCTTCTAAATCAGGCCAGCTAGTTATATCTACTTGTTCTGTAATTATTGTGTCTTTAATATAAACTGCCACCCCACCCCCTTTGCTTTGGGTACTATCTTTATTAAAAAGTGTATATCCATGGATATGTTTGTCCCATGTCAATCAATCAATCAATCAAGTCTTTATTTAACCAGGCGTTCATCGTTGAGCAGAAGCTCATTTGCAAGATGGACCTGGGTGGAGCATGAACAATTGTATATACAGGTCAACACAGGTATTTACAAGGCAATACAGGTAATACTCTTTACAGAGAGGAAGAAAAAGAAGTTCATATGTACATAGAATTATACAGATATTATACAGATTACATGGTATTACACATACATGAAGTGTCTATAGGAAGATAAAGCAGGTTATCTAAGGTTGCAGGAGGAAATAGTGGAAGAAAAAATAAAAATAAAAATATACACCAGGTAGAGGTGAAGGTAGGGGAAGAGAGGGAGGGAGTAGGGAGAAGGCTAGGAGGCATGGTGCACAAAAGGAGTTGGTAAAGCTGGATGTGAGAAGGTGGATGGAGAAAGAAGTATGTGAGCCCAGGTTGAATGCTATAAAGTATGGGGCATGGTAGGATGTCACAACCCAGGGTAGTGAGCTCCTATCCGAGGTTGGGAAAGGAAGAATAAGGGATGGATGGGCCTGGTGTTGATAAGACAGGGATAAGAGAGAACAATTAGGCTGGTGAGGGAGCAAGCTGGGGGTCAGCACATAAAATTGGGTCTAGGCATGGCTATATACCAGTACTGGGTCTGAGTGGGTGAAGCAGTTACATACTTCTTTGATTATGCAAATAAAGCATCTTGAAAGCATTTATACACAGATTAGGTGCTTAATTTGAAATTTTTGTAGATCGTTCATGGTGGGTAGCCGCGAGCTTATGGCTGCCCTGCTGACAGGATTTTGCTGGGTACTTTAAGTGTAATAGCTGAATAACTTCTTAATGCGTGTTCCAATTATGCTCGGGGAAGACAGCAGGAGATATAGTAAGGCAGCTTATTAGAGATGCTCTATGGGTCAAGAGGCGGGCGTTTCTGTGGCGCCTGAACTTTAGTGATGTCCATCCCACTGCCGCATATAGGGTGCAGTGATGTGTGTGAGAGGGAGTCCGTTATAAACCTCAGTGCTCGATGGTAGAGTGTCAGTTTAGCCATGAAGAGTTGGGGCATTGGCTGTAGAGGAAGTCAGCGTAATCAACCAATGATAGGAAAATGGATTGGACCAGTTGTTTCTTGGCATCTCTGGTGAGAGTGGCTGATTCTAAAAAACAGTCCAAGCCTTTGCGAAGTCGTTTAGCAAGTCCTCGATATGTTCAATGAAGGAGAGTCTTTGGTCTATCAAACTCCAGATACTTGAATTTTGTAACAAATTCTAGTTTTCACCTAGAACTGTGGTAATTTGGGGAACTGTCCACTGGACACAGGGTTGGCTACTCCGGACAAAGAGAGAGGACCATCGCTTTAGTTTTTTGGCATTAAGGTAGCTTTTTTTGGAGGTTGGCTTTGCAAAGGTTGAATTCTGACTGTAGGTCATTGCAGGCAGCTTCAGGTGTTGGGTGACTCCGTGAGAACTGTATCATCTGCAAACAGATGGATGTTGGCTTCTTTTATACAGTAGATCGATGTTATTAATGTAGATTGCAAAAGTAGGGGCCTAATATAGAACCTTGAGGGTACCCCTCTTTGCAGAGTTTTTAAGAGGACAGGCCTCCTTCGGCTTTAACTTGTTGAGGCGCCCTGTAGATAGTCAGTGAACCAACCGCAGAGAGAGGGGTCCACACCTATGGTTTGAAGGCGGAAGGGGCAGACTATGGTCGAGCGGTGTCGAAAGCCTTGCTTAGATCAAGGGAAAACAGCACAAATAAAGTTTTGCTCTCAAGATTACGCTGCCAGTGGTTAGTAATAACTGGCAAGAGACTTGAGATAGTGCTGTACTTAGCTCTGAATCCGGACTGCATAAGTTTAGCAGTTCCCTAGACTCAAGGTGAGTCCTCAGCTGTGCATTTACAATTTTCTCTAGGAGCTTGGACAGGACCAGAAGGAGAGAAATTGGTCTGTAGTTATTGTAGTATCCTCAACTTGCCACCGTGTTTCTACTATTGCACAGACCTGGATATCTTGACTATTTTAATAACACTTGTAACTCATCCTCCATTGTCATTCTTGTGTCCTGGGTTATATAGATTGAGAGTAGCAAAATCTGACAGTAGTGAATAGCTGTCAGATTCTGCTACCTAAGTAATATGAGGAGATAGGGTACCCAATAAGAACAAAACTGAACATCAATCAAGGGAAAGTTGGAGATACAGCTTGGGCATTGATATATGGACTTCTCCTTTGTCATTCTAGTGTCCAAGGTTTTATTTAGATTGAGGTAGCAAAGTCTGACAGGTCGCGAATAGCTGTCAAATTTGCTATAGAAATATTTGAGGATAGGATGCCCAATACACAGTCAAAGTGAAAATTAATCAAAGGAAAGATTGAAATACAGCTTGGGCATTCATATAAGACTCTTCCTTTGTCATTTCTGGTTTACTGAGTTTATTTAGACTGAGGGTAGCAAAATCTGACAGTAGAATAGCTGTCAGATTTTGCTACCTGAATCTATTTACTAAATGGAGTACCAATAGACAGCAAAACTGAACAGCAATCAAGGGAAGGTTGAAATACAGCTTGAACATTGATATATGGACTTCACCTTTGTCATTCCGATGTACTGAGTTTATTTAGACTGAGGTAGCAAAATCGGCAGCTGAATAACTCATCAGGTTTTGCTACCTTCAAACTATATTGAGAATAGGGTGCCCAATAAACAGCAAAACTGAACATTAATCAAAGGAAACTTCAAATACAGCCTGGGCATTGATAAATGGACTCTCCTTTGTCATTCTGGTGTCCTGGGTTGTATTTGACTGAGAAGTAGCAAAATCTAACTGGTGCAAATAGTTTGTCAGATTTTGCTTCTAAGGAATATTTTACAGGAATGGGTGCCCAATACACAGACAAACTGAAAATTAATCAAATGAAAGTTGAAATATAGCTTGGGCATTGGTATTGGATTCTCCTTTGTCAGTCTTGTGTCCTTGGTTTATTTGGACTGATGGTAGCAAAATCTGAAAGAGCGCAAATGCTGTCAGATTTTGCTACCTGGGGGTATTTTGAGGGATGGGGTGCCCAATATACAGTAAAACAGAACATCAATCAATGGAAAGTTACAATACAGCATATGCATCAGTATGTGGACTTCTCCTTTGTCATTCTGGTGTCCTAGACTTATTTAGACTGAGGGTAGCAAAATATGACAGGTGCAAATAGCTGTCAGATTTTGCTAGCTGGGGGCTATTTTGAAGAAATGGGGTACCCAATAGACAGCAAAACTGAACATTAATCAAAGGAAAGTTGAAATACATGCTGGGCATTGATATATGGACCTCTCCTTTATCATACTGGTGTCCAATGTTTATTTAGACTGAGGGTAGTAAAACATGACAGGTGCAAATAGCTGTCAGAATTTGCTACGTGGGGGTATTTTTAGAGAATGATGTACCCAATTCACTGCAAAACTGAACATTAATCAAATGAAATTTGAAATACTGCTGGGCATTGATATATGGACTCCTTTGTCATTCTGGTGTCCTGTGTTTTATTTACATTGAGGGTAGCAAACTCTGACAGGTGCAAATAGCTGTCAGATTTTTGCCTGACAAAGTAAGAGGATGGGTGCCCAATATACAGTAAAACTGAACATCAATCAAAGAGAGTTGAAATATAAGCTTGTGCATTGATATATGGACTCTTCGCTGGTAAATAAGTAAGTAAGCAAGTAAATGTTTATTTCTATAAAGAGCCCTTCCCAAGCTCAGGGCGCCTTTACAAAATGCCACATACAGTATTAAAACCACAATAATAAATAACATTATATTCAAAACAAAATTTAGCATAATTTATGCCTCTAAAAGTGCTTGATTAAATGGGAAGGTCTTTAGAGCTTTTTTAAAGCCCTCCACAGTCTGGCTATTTCGTATCTGGCAAGGTAGAGAATTCCATAGGGTAGGAGCCATGAAGGCAAATGTTCTTCCACCAGATGTTTTTAAGGTTACCCTGGAAATCTCTAGCAATTCCTCACCAGAGGATTGGAGGGAGCAGGAGGGACAGTAAGGAGTCAGGAGTTCTTCCAGGTAGTGGGGTCCCAAACCATGTAAGACTTTATAGGTCATCAACACAACCTTGAAAGTGATCCGACACGGTACAGGCAGCCAAGTGCAACTAAAACACAGGTGTTATATGGTTGGACCTTGGGCTTCCAGTCAACAACCTAGCTGCTGCATTTTGTACCAGCACACAGCGGTGAATATCCCTCCAGGCCCTAGATAAAGGCGTTGAAGTAATCAGATGACTGGCAACAAAGGCGTGGACCAGGTGGAAGATCCTCTGATGGAATCAAGTGTTTCAGCCATACCATATTCCTTAGATGAAAAAGGATGTTTTTGACTATGCCGACCACCTGCACCCTCAGGGTCAGGCCTCGTCAAATACAACACAAGGTTATGTACCTGACCAGATGCCATAAGTGGGTTCCTCCCAGAAATAAACCTGAGGTTTTCCACCCATGGACTTGATATCCTCACCCCCAGTTTCCACCACCAATACCTCCTGTTTTCCCGGGTTCAACCAGCCAATTGGTACTCATCCAGTTCTGTATCTCCAGAGCAGTTGTTAAACAATATACTTGACTCAGACTCCTGCTCAAGGCACAAAAGACATATAACAGTTGAGAGTCATTGGCATAGCAATGAAAAATCAATCCATATTGTCTTATAATGTCCCCAATGGAGCATGCACTGCAAATAACGGGGGGACAACACACGACCCTGTGTCCCAGTGTAGGCAGTGAGAGAAATCCGAGAATAAATCCCGATACTACTCTCTGGGTCCTTCACTGCAGAAGAGATTTAAACCAACTGTGGACCACCCCTTGGTCCACAGAGAAACCACAGATCATTTGAGCCACACTCCACTGATCCCACTGATTGTCAAAAGCGCTGCTGAAATCAAGAACCAGATGGAATGGGTTCTCTGATCTCTAAGCCATCAGGTGATCATTAGTACCAGTACAAGAGCCATCTCAGTACTACTGTTTCCTGAAGCCAGACTGGAGAGAGTCGCAGATACTGTGGATGGTTAAATAGTCTTCCAGCTGCAAGGCGACCACCTTCTTGATAATCTTCCCCAAAAAGGGAAGATTCAAAATAGATCTTTACTTTCCTGGACAGTCAGGATCAAGGGAGGGCTTTTTCAAGTAGGGGCGTACTATTGCCTCCTTCAAGGGATCAGGAAAGATCCTTCTCTCCAGTGATGCCACTACTATCCCAGTAAGGATCGGGCCAATAACCTCTACACACCCACAAGTAGGTGAGTAGGGCCCTGATCCAAACTACAGCAGGTTGGACGCAAAGTCTGGACGATCCTCACTATATCATGACTGCCAGTTGACTGAAAGTAGATCCAAGTTAGTTGGGTATTTGTGTCCCTCAATTGATCACTACCAGGGCCCAATGAGGCTGAATTTCATCCCTGATAGCGGACACCTTATCAGTAAAAGCATGGAAATTCCTCACACTGTAACTGTGATAATGCTCAACCGGCATGAAGACATACTGGATTGCACAGTCAGTCCCACAGTCCAGAAGAGCTGAGGCTGGTCTATTCTTCACTGTAGCAATTTCCCTGGACAGGAACTCTGCCTTCTAGGAAATTGCTAACTGATCAAATCTTA
The DNA here is from genome assembly GCA_016271365.2 of Neoceratodus forsteri. Classification (NCBI taxonomy): domain Eukaryota; kingdom Metazoa; phylum Chordata; order Ceratodontiformes; family Ceratodontidae; genus Neoceratodus; species Neoceratodus forsteri. The sequence goes on along the minus strand of JADMNL010000023.1, from coordinate 122,462,513 downwards.
TAATGCTCTAACAGTCTAAGCCTGTCAACTTCAGGTGAGTTTCCTGGCGTCTCTCAATCTTGGCCCTGTCTCTTCAACCCCGCGGATATTATGGTAAATACGCATGGAACCCCAGGTGAAGAGTACGAGGTTTTCAGGCATGAATATGGAGCAATGGCATCCAGGGCCCTACAGCTGCACTATAAAGGCTAGCACTAGGACCTGGGTCAGTGCTATCCACTGGAGATCCCGAGAGACCAGCTCCGTCATGAGACCTTCTGAGGTAACCCTCTCAAAGGATGGAACTGTACTATCTCATCAGGGCAGAGCCTCTTTCAGGGGCCGCAAAACTGAACCTCAGGAGCGTGATGGTCAGACCAACTGATGGGCTCCACCTCCACATCAGAGACTTCCATCCCCAGGTGGAATATCAAGTCCAATGAATGTCCCCCTGGTGGGTTGCAGCAGTAATAACCCGTGTCAGGCCCAATGAATCAGTCAATTGGAGGAGGTTTTGTCCAAGACCCAGGCATTGAAATCCCCCAAAATTAACCATTGGGGGATTCCAAAACCCTCTCGATGATGAAATCCGCTGCCTCCCTCAGGAATTCCCTCCCATCACCTGGTGGATGATAAATGAGGAGCATCCTGAAGCCTGCACCTGCACCCACAATACATTCAAAGGAGTTGGTACATCCAACTGGCACCTCCCTGAAGTCCAGTTCTGTCTAAAGCAGACTGCAACTCCCCGCACATGGTCACCCTCGGGTGGTGAATCACAGAGAACCCGGCCGGAACCGCGGACTCCAAAATGGGTCCCGCATTTTCATCAAGCCAGGTCTCAGTGATGCAAGCTAAGTTCACAGATGCAACAAGATCAGCCACCAAAGCAGTCTTGTTTCTTATAGACCTAGCATTGCTTAACACCACCTGAAAGGGATGAGAATCCAAGGATGACTCCACCCCCTGCCTGATCAAGTCAGTGCCCTTGGGTATGGATACAAGACATGATGGACCTCGCTCCTGCATCCATTTCGCCCCAGGGTGCCTCCTGGTTCTATCTGTCCCCACTCTTTTCCCATCTCCCACAAGAGTTCTAGGATCTCTTATTCCCTCCACTCCTACATCTCACAGTGCCGAATATTCAGCATTTCCTATAAACTTCCAAAGGAAGTGTGAGACATTCAAAAGGTCGGAGATCCTTCAGTCTTGAGGGGGAGTACAGCCTGACTTGTGTTTTTACCAACCCAACACATTTAGATCCTATCAATACTACTAAGTTTTAAAAAACCCACTAAATTAAATTCCTAATATACCCCCTTAATCAACAACTATTAATAAAACAAAACCCAAACCACTCCCCGATGGTAACTCCACCACTTTCTCTCACAGAGTCGGAGAAAACGAGGGAAGGTTTACAAATCCCACTCACCGTCTCTCACACAGGGGGAGAATAATATGAATTACAACATTAACACTTATTTAAACTAATGTAAAAATAAAAAATAAATACATTCTAAAAATAAAATATTCACTCAAAACAAATCATCAACTTAGTCCTGGTCAGTCAGTGTTTCTTCTTAATCAACTTTATCATTCCTTTATCCAAGAAACAGAGAACCAAAGTTATACATAAAGCTCACATCTCAGGGCGCATTAATGTAATTAGAGCCCCTCCTGTAGGCTCTCATACCCTACAAAAGGGCAAGAAGAGTCATGTCCCAGTGATAAGTTCTAGAAACAGATCTGGTTGGATTTTATTACTTAATCCAAATTAAATCCAAATAATACATGGACTCACTACAGTCACTCTCCACACAGATTCAAATATCCAAATTTCTGAATTCAGTGTCTCCTCACAGTCTTCACTCCAGCCAGAGTCGGGCTAAAGTTATTTTAACAGCACTTCCCAAGCTCAACCCAGCCACAAAACCCTTCCCCAAACCCGTTCTGCCCCACGGAAGCCCACCAACTACCGTTAACTGAACGGAAGCATTACAGCACCGACCGCCCCACGGCGGCAAGCCTACAACACACCACTAGGTCGGGCCAGGGCCGAGAAAAGATTCTTCTGAACAAATCAACAAAATTTGCTGCCCTATGAGAGAGATGACAGACTCCAACTCTCTCCTCCACTGTGCCAGGATACGACAATCCAGCCTCCAACTCTGTTAAACGCTCCACAGCCCAGCCAGTAAGGCAAGAAATTCTCTCGCTTTATTACCAAATCGTTAGTTTCACTACCAGCACCTCACCAAAATCACATCCAAGGACACGACACAATCCAGTCACCAACTCTGTTCCACACCTCACAGCTCGGCCAATAAGGCAAGAAATATCTCTTGCATTATTATCAGATCTCCAGTCTCACTACTAGTGCTTCACTGTAATCACATACAGGGATAATGCAGGGGCGATCCTCTCCCATTTCCTGTTTCAATTTGCAACAAGAGTCAATACAGTTCACCAGGACAGAATAAAACAAACAAGATGAAAAATAAACAAAACAAATAACTTTAAATTAAATTAATAAAACCAAAGGGGAAAGACAATCCTCCAGCTATTCTGTTGCTGCTTACAGCCTGCTAAGCATGGTGGCCATCTTGTCTTTTTCATTCTGATGACCTGGGTTTTATTTAGACTGAGGGTAGCAAAATCTGACAGGTGCGAATAGCTGTCAGATTTTGCTACCTGGGAGTATTTTGAAGAAATGGGGACGCAATAGACAGCAAAACTAAATATTAATCAAAGGAAAGTTGAACTACAGCTTGGGCATTGATATATGGACTTCTCCTTTATCATTCTGGTGTCCAAGGTTTTATTTGGAACAAGGGGTAGCAAAATCTGAAGGTGCAAATAGCTGGCAGAATTTGCTACCATGAAATGACAGAGAGAATGCTGTGCCCAATTCACTGCAAAAGGGAACATTAATCAAATGAAAGTAGAAAAACAGCTTTGACATTGATATAAGGGCTCCTCCTTTGTCATTCTGGTGTCCTGATTTAATTTAGACTGACGGCTGCAAAATTTGACAGGTACGAATAGCTGTCAGATTTTGCTACCTGGGGGTATTTTGAGGAAATGGGGTGCCCAATATACAGCAAAAGTGAAAATTAATCAAAGGAAAGTTGAAATACAGCTTGGGCATTGATATATGGACTTCTCCTTTATCATTCTTCTGCCTTGGGTTTATTTTGATTGAAGGTATCAAAATCTGACAGGTGGGAACCAGCTGTCAGTTTGCTAAGTCTAGGGTATTTTGATGGATGGGGTGCCCAATATACTGCAAAATTGAACATCAATCAAAGGAAACTTGAAATGCACATGAGGCATTAATATATGGACTTCTCCGTTGTCATTCTGGTGTCCTGCATTTATTTAGACTGAGGCTAGCAAAATCTGAGAGGTGCGAAAAGCTGTCACATTTTGCTACCTTGGTGTATTTTGAGGGATGGGGTGCCCAATATACAGTAAAACTGAACATCAATCAGAGGGAATTTGAAATACAGCTTTGACATTGATATATGGACTTCTACTTTGTCATTCTGGTGTTCTGGGATTATTGAGACTGAGAGTAGCAAAATCAGACAACAGCAAATAGCTGTCAGATTTTTCATTCCTCAGGGAATATTTTGAGGAAATTGGGTACCCAATAGACAGTAAAACTGAACATCAATCAAAGTAAAGTTAAAATACACCTTAGGCATTGACTTATGGATTCCTCTTTTGTCATTCTGGTGTCCCGGGTTTCATTTAGACTGAGGGTAACAAAATCAGACAGGTGCGAATTGCTGTCAGATTTTGCTGCCTGGGGGATTTTGAGGGATGGGGTGCCCAATACAAAGTAAAACTGAAAATTAAGCTAAAGAAAGATGAAATACAGCTTGGGCATTGATATATGGACTCCTCCTTTGTCATTCTGGTGTCCTGAGTTTATTTAGAGTGAGGGCAGTAAAATCTCACAGGTGCGAATAGCTGTCAGATTTTCCTACCTGTAGGTATTTAGAGAAAATGAAGTACCAAAAGACAGAAAAACTGAACATCAATCAATTGAAAGTTGAAATACAGCTTGGGTATTGGCATATGGACTTCTCCTTTGTCATTGTGGTGTCTAGGGTTAATTTAGACTGAGGGTATCAAAACCTTACGGGAGTGAATCGCTGTCAGAAGTTTCTACCTAGAGGTATTTTGAGGGAATGCTGTGTCCAGTACACAACAAAACTGAACATTAATCAAAGGAAACTTGGAATACAGCTTGGGCATTGATATATAGACTCATCCTTTGTCATTCTGGTGTCCTGGGTTTTATTTAGACTGAAGGTAGCAAAATCTGACAGCTGTGAATAACTGTCAGACTTTGCTACCTGGAGGTATTTTTAGGAGTGGGGTGCACAATACACAGTCAAACTGAAAATTAATCAAATGAAAGTTGAAATGCAGCTTCAGCATTAATATATGGACTTCTCCTTTGTCATTCTGGTGTTCTGGGTTTATTTAGACTGAGGGTAGCAAAATCTGAGCAGGTGCGAATAGCTGTCATAATTTGCTACCGGGGGGTATTTTGAGGAAATGGGGTACCCAATAGACAGCAATACTGAACATCAATCAAAGGAAAGTTGAAATACAGCTTGAGCATTGATATATGGACTTCTCCTTGTCTAATTCTGGGTTCCAAGGGTTTATTTTAGACTGAGGGTAGCAAAATTAACAGCTGTGAAGAGCTGTCACAATTTGCCGCCTGAGGGTATTTTTGAGGAAATGGGTACCAACAGACAGTAAAACAAACATCAATCAAAGGAAAGTAAAAATACAGCTTTGGCATTGATATATGATTCCTCCATTGTCATTCTGGTGTCCTGGGTTATTTAGACTGAGGGTAGCAAATCTGACAGGTGCGAATAAGTGTCAGATTTTGCTACCTCAAAATGACCTGAGTGATGGCGTGCCCAATGCACAGTCACACTTAAAAATTAATCAAAGAAAGTTAAAATACAGCTTTGGCATTGATATATATATATATATATATATATATATATATATTCATTCATTGTCATTCTTGTGTCTCCGTCATTTAGACTGAAGTGAAGAATCTGACGAAGTCGGAATAGCTGTCAGATTTTGCTACCTGGGGGTATTTTGAGGAGATAGGGTAGCCAGTAGAGAGCAAAACTGAACATCAATCAAAGTAAAGTTAAAATACACGTTAGGCATTGACTTATGGATTCCTCTTTTGTCATTCTGGTGTCCTGGGTTTTATTTAGACTGAGGGTAACAAAATCAGACAGGTGCCAATTGCTGTCATATTTTGCTGCCTGGGGGATTTTGAGGGATGGGGTGCCAAAAACACAGTCAAACTAAAAATTAAGCTAAAGAAAGTTGAAATACAGCTTGGGCATTGATATATGGACTCCACCGTTGTCATTCTGGTGTCCTGGGTTTATTTAGAGCGAGGGTAGTAAAATCTCACAGGTGTGAATAACAATCAGATTTTGCTATCTTTGGGTATTTTGAGGGAATGGGGTGCCCAATACACAGCAAAACTGAACATTAATCAAAGGAAACTTGAAATACAGCCTGGGCATTGATAAATGGACTCTTCTTTGTCATTCTGGTCTCCTGGCTTGTATTTAGACTGAGGGTAGCAAAATCTGACAGGTGCGAATAGCTGTCAGATTTTGCTTCCTATTGGAATTTTGAGGAATGGGGTGCCCAATACACAGTCAAACTGAAAATTAATCAAATGAAAGTTGAAATACAGCTTGTGCATTGATATATGGATTCCTCCTTTGTCATTCTTATGTTCTTAGTTTATTTAGACTGATGGTAGCAAAATCAGACAGGTGCAAATAGCCGTCAGACTTTCCTACCTGGGGGTATTTTGAGGGACGGGGTGCCCAATATACAGTCAAACAGAACATCAATCAATGGAAACTTACGATACAGCTTATGCATTAATATATGGACTCCTCTTTTGTCGTTCAGGTTACCTGGGTTTTATTTAGACTGAGGGTATCAAAATTTGATAGGTGCGAATAGCTGTCATATTTGCTACCTGGGGTATTTTGAAGACATGGGGTACCAAATAGACAGCAAAACTGAACATTAATCAAAGGAAAGTTGAAATACAGGATGGGCATTAATATATATGAAAACTACTCCTTTGTCATTCTGGTGTCCTGGGTTTATTTAGACTGAGGTAACAAAAATCAGACAGGTGCGGTGCTGTCAGATTTTGCTGCCTGGGGGATTTTGAGGGATGGGGTGCCCAATACACAGTCAAACTGAAAATTAAGCTAAAGAAAGTTGAAATACAGCTTGGGCAATGATATACAGACTCCTCCTTTGTCATTCTGGTGTCCTGGGTTTATTTAGAGTGAGGGTAGTAAAATCTCCCAGGTGTGAATAGCTGTCAGAATTTGCTACCTGTGGGTATTTTGAGAAAATGGGGTACCCAATAGAATACAAAACTGAACATCAATCAATTAAAAGTTGAAATACAGCTTGGGTATTGACATGTGGACTTCTCCTTTGTCATTCTGGTGTCTAGGGTTTATTTAGACTGAGGGTATCAAAATCTTACGGGTGTGAATAGCTGTCAGAATTTTCTACCTCGGGTTATTTTGAGGGATGGGGTGCCCAATACACAGTCAAACTGAAAATTAATCAAATGAAAGTTGAAATGCAGCTTGAACATAGATATATGGACTTCTCCTTTGTCATTCTGATGTCCTGGGTTTATTTAGACTGACGGTAACAAAATCTGACAGCTGTGAATAACTATCAGATTTGTTATCTTTTGGTATTTTGAGGGAATGGGGTGCCCAATGCACAGCAAAACTGAACATTAATCAAAGGAAACCTGAAATACAGCCTGGGCATTGATAAATGGACTCCCTTTGTCATTCGGGTGCCCTCGGTTGTATTTAGACTGAGATAGCAAAATCAGACAGGTGCGAATAGCTCTCAGATTTTGCTCCAAAATATTCACAAGAGATGGGGGTGCAATACACAGTCAAACTAAAATTAATCAAATAAGTTGAAATACAGCTTGGGCATTGATATATGGATTCCTACTTTGTCATTCTTGTGTCCTTGGTTTATTTAGACTGATGGTAACAAACTCTGACAGGTGTAACTAGCTGTCAGATTTTGCCTGAAATATTTTCAGGGATAGGGTGCAATATACAGTAAAACAGAACATCAATCAATAGAAACTTAAAATACAGCGTATGCATTAATATATGGACTCCTCCTTTGTCATTCTGGTGTCCTGGGTTTATTTAGGCTGAGGGTAGCAAAATATGACGGAGGTGCAAATACTTTGGCAGATTTTACTACCTAGAATATTACGAGGATGGGGTGCTCCAATATACAGTAAAACTAAACATCAGTCAAAAGAAAGTTGAAATATAAACATGCGATTGATATCTGGACCCCTCGTTTGTCATTCTGATTACTGGTTTTAATAGACTGAGGTATCAAAATTTGACAGGTGCAAATAGCTGTCATATTTGCTACCTAGGGGTATTTTGAAGAAATAGGTACCCAATAGACAGAAAACTGAGCATTAATCAGTTGAAAGTTGAAATACAAGCTGGGCATTGATATATGGACTTCTCCTTCATCATTCTAGTGTCCAATGTTTATTTAGACTGAGGCAGTAAAATCTGACAGGTGCGAATAGCTGTCCGATTTTGCTACCAGAGGTATTTGAGGATGGGGTGCCCAATATACAGAAAACTGAACATCAATCAAAGGAAAGTTAAAAATTCAACTTAGGCATTGATGTATGGACTCTTCCTTTGTCCATTCTGATGACCTGGGTTTTAGTTAGAGTGAGGTAGCAAAATTTGACAGGTGCGAATAGCTATCAGAATTTGCTACCTGGGGTTAATACACGAGGAATGCTGTGCCCAATACACAGCAAAAACTGGAACATGTAATCAAAGAGCTTGAAATACAGCCTGAGCATTGATATGGAACTCTCCATTGTCATTGTGGTGTCCTGTGTTTTATTACACTGAGGGTAGCAAATTCTGACAGGTGCAAATAGCTGTCAGATTTTTGCTACCTAGAAGTATTACGAGGATGGGGTGCCCAATATACGCAGTAAAACTGAAAATTAATCAAATGAAAGTTGAAATATAGCTTGTGCATTGATATTGGACTCTTCCTTTGTCATTCTGATGACCTGGGTTTTATTTAAACTGGGGGTAGCAAAATCTAAAAGGTACGAATAGCTGTCAGATTTTGCTACCTGAAGTGTTTGAAGAAATGGGGTGCAATAGACAGGAAAACTGAATATTAATCAAAGGAAAGATTTGAAATACAAGCTTGGGCATTGATACTTAGTATGGACTTCTCCTTTATCATTCTGGTGTCCTTTGTTTTATTTACATTGAGGGTAGCAAAATCTGACCGGTGTGAATAGCTGTCAAGAATTTGCTACCTGAGCGGTATTCTGAGGGAAGGCTGTGCCCAATTCACTGCAAAGTGAACATTAATCAAAATTAAAGCTGTAAGAAAGCATTGACGATGATATATGGACTCCTCCTTTGTCATTCTGGTGTCCTGGGTTTGATTTAGACTGAGGGTTGCAAAATCTGACAGATGCGAATAGCTGTCAGATTTTGCTACCCTGAAAAGTATTTTGAGGAATGGGGTGCCCAATACACATCAAAAGTGAAAATTAATCAAAAAGAAAGCTGAAATACAGCTTGGACATTGATATATGCACTTCTCCTTTATCATTCTTGTGTTCTGGGTTTATTTTGATTGAGGTATCAAATCTGACAGATGGGAATAGCTGTCGAATTTTGCTACCAAAGGTATTACTGAGGGATGAGGTGCCCAATATACAGCAAAATTGAACATCAATAAAGGAAAGTTAAAATTCAGCTTTGGCATTGATATATGGCCTTCTCCTTTGTCATTCTGATGACCTGGGTATTATTTAGACTGAGGTAACAAAATCAGACGAGGTGTGAATTGCTGTCAGATTTTGCTGCCTGGGGATTTTGAGGATGGGGTGCCCAATACACTGTCAAACTGAAAATTAAGCTAAAGAAAGTTGAAAATACAACAGGCATTGATATATGGACTCCTCCTTTGTCATTCTGGTGTCCTGGGTTGTATTTAGACTGAGGGTAGCAAATCTGACAAGGTGTAAATAGCTGTCAGATTTTGCTCCCTAAAATATTTTTGAGGATGGGGTGCTCAATACACAGTCAAACTGAAAATTAATCAAATGAAAGTCGAAATACAGCTTGGGCATTGATATATGGATCCTCCTTGTCATTCTAGTGTCTAGGGTTTATTTAGACTGAGGGTATCAAAATTTGAGAGGGTGAATAGCTGTCATATTTGTTACCTGGGGGTATTCGAAGAAATGGGGTACCAATAGACAGCAAAACTGAGCATTAATCAAATGAAAGTTGAAATACAGGCTGGGCATTCATATATGGACTTAGCCTTTATCATTCTAGTGTCCAATGTTTATTTAGACTGAGGGCAGTAAAATCTGACAGGTGCGAATAGCTGTCAAATTTTGCTACCAAGGGGATATTGAGAGGATGAGATGCCCAATATACAGCAAAATTGAACATCAATCAAAGGAAAGTTAAAATTCAGCTTAGGCATTGATGTATGGACTCCTCCGTTGTCATTCTGATGACCTGGGTTTTATTTAGACTGAGGTTAGCAAAATCTGACAGTCGAATAACTATCAGAATTTGCTACCTGGGCTTATTTTGAGGAATGCTGTGCCCAATACACAGAAAAACCGAACATTAATCAAAGAAAACTTGAAATACAGCTTGGGCATTGATATATGGACTCCTCCATTGTCATTGTGGTGTCCTGTGTTTTATTTACACTGAGGGTAGCAAATTCTGACAGGTGCAAATAGCAGTCAGACTTTGCTACCTGAAGGATGATACGAGGGATAGGTCCAATATACAGTAAAACTTAACATCAATCAAAGGAAAGTTGAAATAAAGCTTGTGCATTGATATATGAACTCCTCCTTTGTCATTCTGATTACCTGGGTTTTATTTAGACTGAGGGTAGCAAATCTGACAGGTGCAATAGCTGTTAGATTTTGCTACCTGGGTATTTTGAAGAAATGGGGTACCCAATAGACAGCAAAACTGAATATTAATCAAAGGAAACTTGAAATACAGCTTGGGCATTGATATACAGTATGGACTCCTCCTTTATCATTCTGGTGTCCTGGGTTTTATTTACATTGAGGGTAGCAAAATCTGACCGGTCTGAGAATAGCTGTCAGACTTTGCTACCTGAGGGTATTTTGAGAATGCTCTGCCCAATTCACTGCAAAGTGAACATTAAACAAATGAAAGTTGAAATAGAGCTTTGACATTGATAGATGGACTCCTCCTTTGACATTCTGGTGTCCTGGGTTTCATTTAGACTGAGGTTGCCAAATCTGACAGATACGAATAGCTGTCAGATTTTGCTACCTAGGGTATTTTAGGGAATGGGGTGCCCAATATACAGCAAAAGTGAAAATTAATCAAAGCAAAGTTGAAATACAGCTTGAGCATTGATATATGGACTTCTCCTTTATCATTCTTGTGTCCTGGGTTTATTTTGATTGAAGGTATCAAAATCTGACAGGTGGGAATAGCTGTCAGATTTTGCTACCTGGGGGTATTTTTATGGATGGGGTGCCCAATATACTGCAAAATTGAACATCAATCAAAGGAAAGTTGAAATACAGCTTGGGCATTGATATATGGACTGCTCCTTTATCATTCTGGTGTCCAAGGTTTATTTAGACTGAGGGTGGCAAAATCTGACATGTACTAATAGCTGTCAGATTTTGCTACCTGGTGGTATTTTGAGGGATAGGGTGCCCAATACACAGCAAAACTGAAAATGAATCAAAGGAAAGTTGAAATACAGCTTGGGCATTGATATATGGACTCCTCTATTGTCATTCTGGTGTCCTGTGTTTTATTTACACTGAGGGTAGCAAATTCTGACAGGTGCAAATAACTGTCAGATTTTGCTACCTGGGGGTATTTTGAGGGATGGGGTGCCCAACATATGGTAGAACTGAACATCAATCAAAGGAAAGTTAAAATGCTGCTTAGGCATCGATATATGGACTCCTCCTTTGTCATTCTGGTGTCCTGTGTTTATTTAGACTCAGGGTAGCAAAATATGACAGGTGCAATATAGCTGTCAGATTTTGCTACCTGGGGGTATTTTTAAGGTTGAGGTGCCCAATATACAGTAAAACTGAACATCAGTCAAAGGAAAGTTGAAATATAGCTTGTGCATTGATATATGGACTCTTGCTTTGTCATTCTGATTACCTGGGTTTTATTTAGACTGAGGGTATCAAAATTTGACAGGTGCAAATAGCTGTCATATTTGCTACCTGGGGGTATTTTGAAGAAATGGGGTACCCAATAGACAGAAAAACTGAGCATTAATCAAAGGAAAGTTGAAATACAAGCTGGGCATTGATATATGGACTTCTCCTTTATCATTCTGGTGTCCAATGTTTATTTAGACTGAGGGCAGTAAAATCTGACAGGTGCGAATAGCTGTCCGATTTTGCTACCAGGGGGTATTTTGAGGGATGGGGTGCCCAATATACAGAAAAACTGAACATCAATCAAAGGAAAGTTAAAATTCAGCTTAGGCATTGATGTATGGACTCTTCCTTTGTCATTCTGATGACCTGGGTTTTATTTAGAGTGAGGGTAGCAAAATTTGACAGGTGCGAATAGCTATCAGAATTTGCTACCTGGGGTTATTTTGAGGGAATGCTGTGCCCAATACACAGCAAAAACTGAACATTAATCAAAGGAAACTTGAAATACAGCCTGGGCATTGATATATGGACTCCTCCATTGTCATTGTGGTGTCCTGTGTTTTATTTACACTGAGGGTAGCAAATTCTGACAGGTGCAAATAGCTGTCAGATTTTGCTACCTGGGGGTATTTTGAGGGATGGGGTGCCCAATATACAGTAAAACTGAAAATTAATCAAATGAAAGTTGAAATATAGCTTGTGCATTGATATATGGACTCTTCCTTTGTCATTCTGATGACCTGGGTTTTATTTAAACTGAGGGTAGCAAAATCTAAAAGGTACGAATAGCTGTCAGATTTTGCTACCTGGGGGTGTTTTGAAGAAATGGGGTACCCAATAGACAGGAAAACTGAATATTAATCAAAGGAAAGTTGAAATACAGCTTGGGCATTGATATACAGTATGGACTTCTCCTTTATCATTCTGGTGTCCTTTGTTTTATTTACATTGAGGGTAGCAAAATCTGACCGGTGTGAATAGCTGTCAGAATTTGCTACCTGGGGGTATTTTGAGGGAAGGCTGTGCCCAATTCACTGCAAAAGTGAACATTAATCAAATTAAAGCTGTAATAGAGCATTGACATTGATATATGGACTCCTCCTTTGTCATTCTGGTGTCCTGGGTTTATTTAGACTGAGGGTTGCAAAATCTGACAGGTACGAATAGCTGTCAGATTTTGCTACCTGGGGGTATTTTGAGGGAATGGGGTGCCCAATACACATCAAAAGTGAAAATTAATCAAAGAAAAGCTGAAATACAGCTTGGACATTGATATATGCACTTCTCCTTTATCATTCTTGTGTTCTGGGTTTATTTTGATTGAGGGTATCAAAATCTGACAGATGGGAATAGCTGTCAGATTTTGCTACCAGGGGGTATTTTGAGGGATGAGGTGCCCAATATACAGCAAAATTGAACATCAATCAAAGGAAAGTTAAAATTCAGCTTTGGCATTGATATATGGCCTTCTCCTTTGTCATTCTGATGACCTGGGTATTATTTAGACTGAGGGTAACAAAATCAGACAGGTGTGAATTGCTGTCAGATTTTGCTGCCTGGGGGATTTTGAGGGATGGGGTGCCCAATACACTGTCAAACTGAAAATTAAGCTAAAGAAAGTTGAAATACAGCTTGGGCATTGATATATGGACTCCTCCTTTGTCATTCTGGTGTCCTGGGTTGTATTTAGACTGAGGGTAGCAAAATCTGACAGGTGTAAATAGCTGTCAGATTTTGCTCCCTGGGAATATTTTGAGGGATGGGGTGCTCAATACACAGTCAAACTGAAAATTAATCAAATGAAAGTCGAAATACAGCTTGGGCATTGATATATGGATTCCTCCTTGTCATTCTGGTGTCTAGGGTTTATTTAGACTGAGGGTATCAAAATTTGAGAGGTGTGAATAGCTGTCATATTTGTTACCTGGGGGTATTTCGAAGAAATGGGGTACCCAATAGACAGCAAAACTGAGCATTAATCAAATGAAAGTTGAAATACAGGCTGGGCATTCATATATGGACTTCGCCTTTATCATTCTGGTGTCCAATGTTTATTTAGACTGAGGGCAGTAAAATCTGACAGGTGCGAATAGCTGTCAAATTTTGCTACCAAGGGGTATTTTGAGGGATGAGATGCCCAATATACAGCAAAATTGAACATCAATCAAAGGAAAGTTAAAATTCAGCTTAGGCATTGATGTATGGACTCCTCCGTTGTCATTCTGATGACCTGGGTTTTATTTAGACTGAGGTTAGCAAAATCTGACAGGTGCGAATAACTATCAGAATTTGCTACCTGGGCTTATTTTGAGGGAATGCTGTGCCCAATACACAGCAAAAACCGAACATTAATCAAAGAAAACTTGAAATACAGCTTGGGCATTGATATATGGACTCCTCCATTGTCATTGTGGTGTCCTGTGTTTTATTTACACTGAGGGTAGCAAATTCTGACAGGTGCAAATAGCAGTCAGACTTTGCTACCTGGGGGTATTTTGAGGGATGAGGTGCCCAATATACAGTAAAACTTAACATCAATCAAAGGAAAGTTGAAATATAGCTTGTGCATTGATATATGGACTCCTCCTTTGTCATTCTGATTACCTGGGTTTTATTTAGACTGAGGGTAGCAAAATCTGACAGGTGCGAATAGCTGTTAGATTTTGCTACCTGGGGGTATTTTGAAGAAATGGGGTACCCAATAGACAGCAAAACTGAATATTAATCAAAGGAAACTTGAAATACAGCTTGGGCATTGATATACAGTATGGACTCCTCCTTTATCATTCTGGTGTCCTGGGTTTTATTTACATTGAGGGTAGCAAAATCTGACCGGTGCGAATAGCTGTCAGACTTTGCTACCTGGGGGTATTTTGAGGGAATGCTCTGCCCAATTCACTGCAAAAGTGAACATTAAACAAATGAAAGTTGAAATAGAGCTTTGACATTGATAGATGGACTCCTCCTTTGACATTCTGGTGTCCTGGGTTTATTTAGACTGAGGGTTGCCAAATCTGACAGGTACGAATAGCTGTCAGATTTTGCTACCTGGGGGTATTTTTAGGGAATGGGGTGCCCAATATACAGCAAAAGTGAAAATTAATCAAAGCAAAGTTGAAATACAGCTTGAGCATTGATATATGGACTTCTCCTTTATCATTCTTGTGTCCTGGGTTTATTTTGATTGAAGGTATCAAAATCTGACAGGTGGGAATAGCTGTCAGATTTTGCTACCAGTATTTTATGGATGGGTGCCCAATATACTGCAAAATTGAACATCAATCAAAGGAAAGTTGAAATACAGCTTGGGCATTGATATATGGACTGCTCCTTTATCATTCTGGTGTCCAAGGTTTATTTAGACTGAGGTGGCAAAATCTGACATGTACTAATAGCTGTCAGATTTTGCTACCTGGTGGTATTTTGAGGGATAGGGTGCCCAATACACAGCAAAACTGAAAATGAATCAAAGGAAAGTTGAAATACAGCTTGGGCATTGATATATGGACTCCTCTATTGTCATTCTGGTGTCCTGTGTTTTATTTACACTGAGGGTAGCAAATTCTGACAGGTGCAAATAACTGTCAGATTTTGCTACCTGGGGGTATTTTGAGGGATGGGGTGCCCAACATATGGTAGAACTGAACATCAATCAAAGGAAAGTTAAAATGCTGCTTAGGCATCGATATATGGACTCCTCCTTTGTCATTCTGGTGTCCTGTGTTTATTTAGACTCAGGGTAGCAAAATATGACAGGTGCACATAGCTGTCAGATTTTGCTACCTGGGGGTATTTTGAGGGTTGAGGTGCCCAATATACAGTAAAGCTGAACATCAATCAAAGGAAAGTTGAAATATAGCTTGTGCATTGATATATGGACTCTTGCTTTGTCATTCTGATTACCTGGGTTTTATTTAGACTGAGGGTAGCAAAATCTGACAGGTGTGAATTGCTAACAGAATTTGCTACCTGGGGTTATTTTGAAGAAATGGATACCCAATAGACAGCAAAACTGAATATTAATCAAAGGAAAGTTGAAATAGAGCTTTGACATTGATATATGGACTCCTCCTTTGTCATTCTGGTGTCCTGGGTTTATTTAGACTTAGGGTTGCAAAATCTGACAGGTATGAATAGTTGTCAGATTTTGCTACCTGGGAGGATTTTGAGGGAATGGGGTGCCCAATACACAGCAATAGTGAAAATTACTTAAAGGAAAGTTGAAATGCTGCTTGGGCATTGATATATGAACTTCTCCATTGTCATTCTGGTGTCCTGGGATTATTTAGACTGAGGGTAGCAAAATCTGACAGGTGCGAATAGCTGTCAGATTTTGCTACCTGAGGGTATTTTGAAGGATGGGGTGCCCAATATACACTAAAACTGAACATCAATCAAAGGAAAGTTAAAATTCAGCTTAGGCATTAATGTATGGGCTCCTCCATTGTCATTCTTGTGTCCTGGGTTTATTTAGACTGAGGGTAGTAAAATCTGACAGTAGTGAATAGCTCTCAGATTTTGCTACCTGGGGGTATTTTCAGGAAATGGGGTACCCAATAGACAGCAAAACTGAACATTAATCTAAGGAAAGCTGAAATACAGCTTGGGCATTGATATATGGACTTCTCCTTTGTCATTCTGGTGTCCTGTGTTTATTTAGACTGAGGTCCTCTCCCATTTCCTGTTTCCAATTTGAAAAAAGTCAATACAGTTCACCAGGACAGAATAAAACAAACAAGATGAAAAATAAACAAAACAAATAACTTTAAATTAAATTAATAAAACCTAAAGGAAAGACAATCCTCCAGCTATTCTGTTGCTGCTTACAGCCTGCTAACATGACAGCCATCTTGTCTTTTTCATTCTGATGACCTGGGTTTTATTTAGACTGAGGGTAGCAAAATCTGACAGGTGCGAATAGCTGTCAGATTTTGCTACCTGAGGGTATTTTGAAGAAATGGGGACGCAATAGACAGCAAAACTAAATATTAATCAAAGGAAAGTTGAACTACAGCTTGGGCATTGATATATGGACTTCTCCTTTATCATTCTGGTGTCCAAGGTTTATTTAGACTGAGGGTAGCAAAATCTGAGAAGTGCAAATAGCTGGCAGAATTTGCTACCATGGGGTATTATGAGAGAATGCTGTGCCCAATTCACTGCAAAAGGGAACATTAATCAAATGAAAGTAGAAAAACAGCTTTGACATTGATATAAGGGCTCCTCCTTTGTCATTCTGGTGTCCTGATTTAATTTAGACTGACGGCTGCAAAATTTGACAGGTACGAATAGCTGTCAGATTTTGCTACCTGGGGGTATTTTGAGGAAATGGGGTGCCCAATATACAGCAAAAGTGAAAATTAATCAAAGGAAAGTTGAAATACAGCTTGGGCATTGATATATGGACTTCTCCTTTATCATTCTTCTGCCTTGGGTTTATTTTGATTGAAGGTATCAAAATCTGACAGGTGGGAATAGCTGTCAGTTTTGCTGCGTGGGGGTATTTTGATGGATGGGGTGCCCAATATACTGCAAAATTGAACATCAATCAAAGGAAACTTGAAATGCAGCATGGGCATTACTATATGGACTTCTCCGTTGTCATTCTGGTGTCCTGCATTTATTTAGACTGAGGCTAGCAAAATCTGAGAGGTGCGAAAAGCTGTCACATTTTGCTACCTTGGTGTATTTTGAGGGATGGGGTGCCCAATATACAGTAAAACTGAACATCAATCAGAGGGAATTTGAAATACAGCTTTGACATTGATATATGGACTTCTACTTTGTCATTCTGGTGTTCTGGGATTATTTAGACTGAGAGTAGCAAAATCTGACAGCAGCAAATAGCTGTCAGATTTTCCTTCCTGGGGGTATTTTGAGGAAATTGGGTACCCAATAGACAGTAAAACTGAACATCAATCAAAGTAAAGTTAAAATACACCTTAGGCATTGACTTATGGATTCCTCTTTTGTCATTCTGGTGTCCCGGGTTTCATTTAGACTGAGGGTAACAAAATCAGACAGGTGCGAATTGCTGTCAGATTTTGCTGCCTGGGGGATTTTGAGGGATGGGGTGCCCAATACAAAGTAAAACTGAAAATTAAGCTAAAGAAAGATGAAATACAGCTTGGGCATTGATATATGGACTCCTCCTTTGTCATTCTGGTGTCCTGAGTTTATTTAGAGTGAGGGCAGTAAAATCTCACAGGTGCGAATAGCTGTCAGATTTTCCTACCTGTGGGTATTTTGAGAAAATGGGGTACCCAAAAGACAGAAAAACTGAACATCAATCAATTGAAAGTTGAAATACAGCTTGGGTATTGGCATATGGACTTCTCCTTTGTCATTGTGGTGTCTAGGGTTAATTTAGACTGAGGGTATCAAAACCTTACGGGAGTGAATCGCTGTCAGAATTTTCTACCTAGGGGTATTTTGAGGGAATGCTGTGTCCAGTACACAACAAAACTGAACATTAATCAAAGGAAACTTGGAATACAGCTTGGGCATTGATATATAGACTCATCGCTGTCATTCTGGTGTCCTGGGTTTATTTAGACTGAGAAGGTAGCAAAATCAGACAGCTGTGAATAACTGTCAGACTTTGCTACCTGGAGGTATTTTTAGGGGTGGGGTGCACAATACACAGTCAAACTGAAAATTAATCAAATGAAAATTGAAATGCAGCTTCAGCATTAATATATGGACTTCTCCTTTGTCATTCTGGTGTTCTGGGTTTATTTAGACTGAGGGTAGCAAAATCTGAGCAGGTGCGAATAGCTGTCTCAATTTGCTACCGGGGGGTATTTTGAGGAAATGGGTACCCAATAGACAGCAATACTGAACATCAATCAAAGGAAAGTTGAACTACAGCTTGAGCATTGATATATGGACTTCTCCTTTGTCATTCTGGGTTCCAGGGTTTATTTAGACTGAGGGTAGCAAAATCTAACAGCTGTGAAGAGCTGTCACAATTTGCTGCCTGAGGGTATTTTGAGGAAATGGGGTACCCAATAGACAGTAAAACTAAACATCAATCAAAGGAAAGTTAAAATACAGCTTTGGCATTGATATATGGATTCCTCCATTGTCATTCTGGTGTCCTGGGTTATTTAGACTGAGGGTAGCAAAATCTGACAGGTGCGAATAGGTGTCAGATTTTGCTACCTGGGGGTATTTTGAGTGATGGCGTGCCCAATACACAGTCACACTTAAAATTAATCAAAGGAAAGTTAAAATACAGCTTTGGCATTGATATATATATATATATATATATATATATATATAATTCCTTCATTGTCATTCTTGTGTCTCACGTCATTTAGACTGGTAGAAGAATCTGACAGGTCGAATAGCTGTCAGATTTTGCTACAGAATTATTGTTGAGGAGATAGGGTACCAGTAGAGAGACAAAACTGAACATCAATCAAAAGCAGTTAAAATACACGTTAGGCATTGACTTATGGATTCCTCTTTTGTCATTCTGGTGTCCTGGGTTTTATTTGGACTGAGGGTAACAAAATCAGACAAATTAAATTATATATTTTGCTGCCTGGGGGATTTTGAGGATGGGGTGCCAAAACACAGTCAAACTAAAAATTAAGCTAAAGAAAGTTGAAATACACAGGCATTGATATATAAGACTCCACGTTGTCATTCTAGTGTCCTGGGTTTATTTAAAGCGGTAGTAAAATCACAGGTGTGAATAACAATCGAATTTTGCTATCTTTGGTGTTACAACGAGGAATACAAGTGCCCAATACACAGCAAAACTGAAACATTAATCAAAGAAACTTGAAATACAGCCTGGGCATTGATAAATGGACTCTTCTTTGTCATTCTGGTCTCTGGCTTGTATTTGAGCTGAGGGTAGCAAAATCTGACAGAGTGCGAATAGCTGTCAGATTTTAACTCCTATTGGTATTTTGAGGAATGGGGAGCCCAATACACAGTCAAACTGAAAATTAATCAAATGAAAGTTGAAATACAGCTTGTGCATTGATATATGGATTCCTCCTTTGTCATTCTTATGTTCTTAGTTTATTTAGACTGATGGTAGCAAAATCAGACAGGTGCAAATAGCCGTCAGACTTTCCTACCTGGGGGTATTTTGAGGGACGGAGTGCCCAATATACAGTAAAACAGAACATCAATCAATGGAAACTTACGATACAGCTTATGCATTAATATATGGACTCCTCTTTTGTCGTTCAGGTTACCTGGGTTTTATTTAGACTGAGGGTATCAAAATTTGATAGGTGCGAATAGCTGTCATATTTGCTACCTGGGGTATTTTGAAGACATGGGGTACCAAATAGACAGCAAAACTGAACATTAATCAAAGGAAAGTTGAAATACAGGATGGGCATTAATATATGGCTTCTCCTTTGTCATTCTGGTGTCCTGGGTTTATTTAGACTGAGGTAACAAAAATCAGACAGGTGCGGTGCTGTCAGATTTTTGCTGCCTGGGGATTTGAGGATAAAGTTTAATACACAGTCAAACTGAAAATTAAGCTGAAAGTTGAAGACAGCTTGAACGTGATATACAACTCCTCTTTGTCATTCTAGTGTCCTGGGTTTATTTAGAGTGAGGGTAGTAAAATCTCCCAGGTGTGAATAGCTGTCAGAATTTATACCTGTGGGTGGCTTTGAGAAAATGGGGTACCCAATAGAATACAAAAAACTGAACATCAATAATTAAAGTTAAATACAACAGGTATTGACATATGGACTTCTCCTTTGTCATTCTGGTGTCTAGGGTTTATTTAGTGAGGTATATCTACGGGTGTGAATAGCTGTCAAAATTTTCTCTCGGGTTATTTTGAGGGATAGGTGCCCAAACACAGTCAAACAGAAAATTAATCAAATGAAAGTTGAAATGCAGCTGAACATAGATATATGGACTTCTCCTTTGTCATTCTGATGTCCTGGGTTTATTTAGACTGACGGTAACAAAATCTGACAGCTGTGAATAACTATCAGATTTGTTATCTTTTGGTATTTTGAGGGAATGGGGTGCCCAATGCACAGCAAAACTGAACATTAATCAAAGGAAACCTGAAATACAGCCTGGGCATTGATAAATGGACTCTCCTTTGTCATTCGGGTGCCCTCGGTTGTATTTAGACTGAGGGTAGCAAAATCTGACAGGTGCGAATAGCTCTCAGATTTTGCTCCATGAGGGTATTTTGAGGGATGGGGTGCCCAATACACAGTCAAACTGAAAATTAATCAAATGAAAGTTGAAATACAGCTTGGGCATTGATATATGGATTCCTACTTTGTCATTCTTGTGTCCTTGGTTTATTTAGACTGATGGTAGCAAACTCTGACAGGTGTAACTAGCTGTCAGATTTTGCTACTACCTGGGGGGTATTTTCAGGGATAGGGTGCCCAATATACAGTAAAACAGAACATCAATCAATGGAAACTTAAAATACAGCGTATGCATTAATATATGGACTCCTCCTTTGTCATTCTGGTGTCCTGGGTTTATTTAGGCTGAGGGTAGCAAAATATGACAGGTGCAAATAGCTGGCAGATTTTACTACCTGGGGGTATTTTGAGGGATGGGGTGCCCAATATACAGTAAAACTAAACATCAGTCAAAGGAAAGTTGAAATATAGCTTGTGCATTGATATACGGACCCCTCGTTTGTCATTCTGATTACCTGGGTTTTATTTAGACTGAGGGTATCAAAATTTGACAGGTGCAAATAGCTGTCATATTTGCTACCTGGGGGTATTTTGAAGAAATGGGGTACCCAATAGACAGAAAAACTGAGCATTAATCAAAGGAAAGTTGAAATACAAGCTGGGCATTGATATATGAGACTTCTCCTTTATCATTCTGGTGTCCAATGTTTATTTAGACTGAGGGCAGTAAAATCTGACAGGTGCGAATAGCTGTCCGATTTTGCTACCAGGGGGTATTTTGAGGGATGGGGTGCCCAATATACAGAAAAACTGAACATCAATCAAAGGAAAGTTAAAATTCAGCTTAGGCATTGATGTATGGACTCTTCCTTTGTCATTCTGATGACCTGGGTTTTATTTAGAGTGAGGGTAGCAAAATTTGACAGGTGCGAATAGCTATCAGAATTTGCTACCTGGGGTTATTTTGAGGGAATGCTGTGCCCAATACACAGCAAAACTGAACATTAATCAAAGGAAACTTGAAATACAGCCTGGGCATTGATATATGGACTCCTCCATTGTCATTGTGGTGTCCTGTGTTTTATTTACACACTGAGGGTAGCAAATTCTGACAGGTGCAAATAGCTGTCAGATTTTGCTACCTGGAAGTATTCTTGAGGGATGGGTGCCCAATATACAGTAAAACTGAAAATTAATCAAATGAAAGTTGAAATATAGCTTGTGCATTGATATATGGACTCTTCCTTTGTCATTCTGATGACCTGGGTTTTATTTAAACTGAGGGTAGCAAAATCTAAAAGGTACGAATAGCTGTCAGATTTTGCTACCTGGGGGTGTTTTGAAGAAATGGGGTACCCAATAGACAGGAAAACTGAATATTAATCAAAGGAAAGTTGAAATACAGCTTGGGCATTGATATACAGTATGGACTTCTCCTTTATCATTCTGGTGTCCTTTGTTTTATTTACATTGAGGGTAGCAAAATCTGACCGGTGTGAATAGCTGTCAGAATTTGCTACCTGGGGGTATTTTGAGGGAAGGCTGTGCCCAATTCACTGCAAAAGTGAACATTAATCAAATTAAAGCTGTAATAGAGCATTGACATTGATATATGGACTCCTCCTTTGTCATTCTGGTGTCCTGGGTTTATTTAGACTGAGGTTGCAAAATCAGCAGATGCAGATAGCTGTCAGATTTTGCTACCTGGGGTATTTTGAGGAATGGGGTGCCCAATACACATCAAAAGTGAAAATTAATCAAAGAAAAGCTGAAATACA
This sequence comes from Neoceratodus forsteri, assembly GCA_016271365.2. Taxonomy (NCBI): domain Eukaryota; kingdom Metazoa; phylum Chordata; order Ceratodontiformes; family Ceratodontidae; genus Neoceratodus; species Neoceratodus forsteri. The sequence continues at coordinate 122,440,254 of JADMNL010000023.1, read as the reverse complement.
GCTTGGACATTGATATATGCACTTCTCCTTTATCATTCTTGTGTTCTGGGTTTATTTTGATTGAGGTATCAAAATCTGACAGATGGGAATAGCTGTCAGATTTTGCTACCAGGGTATTTTGAGGGATGAGGTGCCCAATATACAGCAAAATTGAACATCAATCAAAGGAAAGTTAAAATTCAGCTTTGGCATTGTATATGGCCTTCTCCTTTGTCATTCTGATGACCTGGGTATTATTTAGACTGAGGTAACAAAATCAGACAGGTGTGAATTGCTGTCAGATTTTGCTGCCTGAGGGATTTTGAGGATGGGGTGCCCAATACACTGTCAAACTGAAAATTAAGCTAAAAAAGTTGAAATACAGCTTGGGCATTGATATATGGACTCCTCCTTTGTCATTCTGGTGTCCTGGGTTGTATTTAGACTGAGGGTAGCAAAATCTGACAGGTGTAAATAGCTGTCAGATTTTGCTCCCTGGGAATATTTTGAGGGATGGGGTGCTCAATACACAGTCAAACTGAAAATTAATCAAATGAAAGTCGAAATACAGCTTGGGCATTGATATATGGATTCCTCCCTTGTCATTCTGGTGTCTAGGGTTTATTTAGACTGAGGGTATCAAAATTTGAGAGGTGTGAATAGCTGTCATATTTGTTACCTGGGGGTATTTCGAAGAAATGGGGTACCCAATAGACAGCAAAACTGAGCATTAATCAAATGAAAGTTGAAATACAGGCTGGGCATTCATATATGGACTTCGCCTTTATCATTCTAGTGTCCAATGTTTATTTAGACTGAGGGCAGTAAAATCTGACAGGTGCGAATAGCTGTCAAATTTTGCTACCAAGGGGTATTTTGAGGGATGAGATGCCCAATATACAGCAAAATTGAACATCAATCAAAGGAAAGTTAAAATTCAGCTTAGGCATTGATGTATGGACTCCTCCGTTGTCATTCTGATGACCTGGGTTTTATTTAGACTGAGGTTAGCAAAATCGGCAGGTGCGAGAATAACTATCAGAATTTGCTACCTGGGCTTATTTTGAGGAATGCTGTGCCCAATACACAGCAAAAACCGAACATTAATCAAAGAAAACTTGAAATACAGCTTAGGCATTGATATATGGACTCTCCATTGTCATTGTGGTGTCCTGTGTTTTATTTACATTGAGGGTAGCAAACTCTGACAGGTGCAAATAGCTGTCAGATTTTGCTACCTGGGGGTATTTTGAGGGATGAGGTGCCCAATATACAGTAAAACTGAACATCAATCAAAGGAAAGTTGAAATATAGCTTGTGCATTGATATATGGACTCCTCCTTTGTCATTCTGATTACCTGGGTTTTATTTAGACTGAGGGTAGCAAAATCTGACAGGTGCGAATAGCTGTTAGATTTTTGCTACCAATGAGGTATTTGAAGAAATGGGGTACCCAATAGACAGCAAAACTGAATATTAATCAAAGGAAACTTGAAATACAGCTTGGGCATTGATATACAGTATGGACTCCTCCTTTATCATTCTGGTGTCCTGGGTTTTATTTACATTGAGGGTAGCAAAATCTGACCGGTGCGAATAGCTGTCAGACTTTGCTACCTGAAGGATTTGAGGAATGCTCTGCCCAATTCACTGCAAAAGTGAACATTAAACAAATGAAAGTTGAAATAGAGCTTTGACATTGATAGATGGACTCCTCCTTTGACATTCTGGTGTCCTGGGTTTATTTAGACTGAGGGTTGCCAAATCTGACGAGGTAGAATAGCTGTCAGATTTTGCTACCTGAAGGTATTACAGGAATGGGGTGCCCAATATACAGCAAAAGTGAAAATTAATCAAAGCAAAGTTGAAATACAGCTTGAGCATTGATATATGGACTTCTCCTTTATCATTCTTGTGTCCTGGGTTTATTTTGATTGAAGGTATCAAAATCTGACAGGTGGGAATAGCTGTCAGATTTTGCTACCTGAGGTATTTTATGGATGGGTGCCCATATACTGCAAAATTGAACATCAATCAAAGGAAAGTTGAAATACAGCTTGGGCATTGATATATGGACTGCTCCTTTATCATTCTGGTGTCCAAGGTTTATTTAGACTGAGGGTGGCAAAATCTGACATGTACTAATAGCTGTCAGATTTTGCTACCTGGTGGTATTTTGAGGGATAGGGTGCCCAATACACAGCAAAACTGAAAATGAATCAAAGGAAAGTTGAAATACAGCTTGGGCATTGATATATGGACTCCTCTATTGTCATTCTGGTGTCCTGTGTTTTATTTACACTGAGGGTAGCAAATTCTGACAGGTGCAAATAACTGTCAGATTTTGCTACCTGAAATGATATTTTGAGGATGGGGTGCCCAACATATGGTAGAACTGAACATCAATCAAAGGAAAGTTAAAATGCTGCTTAGGCATCGATATATGGACTCCTCCTTTGTCATTCTGGTGTCCTGTGTTTATTTAGACTCAGGGTAGCAAAATATGACAGGTGCACATAGCTGTCAGATTTTGCTACCTGGGAATATTTGAGGTTGAGGTGCCCAATATACAGTAAAGCTGAACATCAATCAAAGGAAAGTTGAAATATAGCTTGTGCATTGATATATGGACTCTTGCTTTGTCATTCTGATTACCTGGGTTTTATTTAGACTGAGGGTAGCAAAATCTGACAGGTGTGAATTGCTAACAGAATTTGCTACCTGGGGTTATTTTGAAGAAATGGATACCCAATAGACAGCAAACTGAATATTAATCAAAGGAAAGTTGAAATAGAGCTTTGACATTGATATATGGACTCCTCCTTTGTCATTCTGGTGTCCTGGGTTTATTTAGACTTAGGGTTGCAAAATCTGACAGGTATGAATAGTTGTCAGATTTTGCTACCTGGGAGGATTTTGAGGGAATGGGGTGCCCAATACACAGCAATAGTGAAAATTACTTAAAGGAAAGTTGAAATGCTGCTTGGGCATTGATATATGAACTTCTCCATTGTCATTCTGGTGTCCTGGGATTATTTAGACTGAGGGTAGCAAAATCTGACAGGCTGCGAATAGCTGTCAGATTTTGCTACCTGAAGGTATTTGAAGGATGGGGTGCCCAATATACACTAAAACTGAACATCAATCAAAGGAAAGTTAAAATTCAGCTTAGGCATTAATGTATGGGCTCCTCCATTGTCATTCTTGTGTCCTGGGTTTATTTAGACTGAGGGTAGTAAAATCTGACAGTAGTGAATAGCTCTCAGATTTTGCTACCTGGGGGTATTTTCAGGAAATGGGGTACCCAATAGACAGCAAAACTGAACATTAATCTAAGGAAAGCTGAAATACAGCTTGGGCATTGATATATGGACTTCTCCTTTGTCATTCTGGTGTCCTGTGTTTATTTAGACTGAGGGTAGCAAAATCTGGCAGGTGCAAATAGCTGTCAGATTTTGCTACCTGGGGGTATGTTGAGGGAATGGGGTGCCCAATATACAGTAAATCTAACATTAATCATAGGAGACTTGAAATATGGCTTTGACATTGATATATGGACTCCTCCTTTGTCATTCTGGTGTCCTGGGTTTATTGAGACTTAGGGTAGCAAGATCTGACAGGTGTGAATAGCTGTCAGATTTTGCTACCTGGGGGTGTTTTGAGGGTATGGGGTGCCGAATAAACAGTAAAACTGAAAATGAATTAAAACAGAATGTTAATAATGAATTAGCTATGATGAAAGGGCAGATAATTTGTTTCTCTTTTTGTTGGGTGATGTTTCATTGAGGGTAGAATACCCTGATGGTTACAATATACCAATGTGATTAGCACAGTGTGATTTGTGTGCATCTAATTTTGATGTGTGTGCTAAATACAATTCTTATCCTTCTTAGCTAGGTATAAAAGAAAGGTTTTTTTATATTCTTTGTCATTTGCAGTTCCACTGTGACAGCATTTATTCTTCATGATATGTTGCTCATTTACATATATTTTGCATATTATTCACTTTTAAATTATGTATTATATTGCTCAGTGTGTGCTACAAGCAGTTTACAGTTCAAAATCCAAGACTGCAATAATTGACAGTGTGTTTTATATCATTGTACTTATTTATCATCTGGGTAGCAACATTTTATGGGGAAGCATAATCTGACATTTCCCTGCTATTAGATTATGCTACCGGGAAGAACATTCTGACGGGGAAGCAGAATTTGGTACCACACCGCTCAGATGGTGGAGAGCAGTGATAATGCAAGAGGAGAAGTCAGTAGTGTATGGTTCAGAGCACTCACTGATTGCCAGATAAGGTACACCCAAATGGAAAAGGAACTCCTAGCAATCATCTATGGCTGTGAAAAATTCCGTCAATATTTATATGGGAAGTAAGTGTAGGTGGAGTCTGATCATCGTCCATTGGAGGCAATATTCAGGAAACCTCTAATTCAAGCACTGTAAAGGATGCTTATGTGGCTGCAAAGGAACAGTCTACAAGTTAAGTACAAGCCTGCGAAAGAAATGTACATTGCAAATGCATTGAGTAGAGCTTATCTTAGAGAAGAGACTGCAGACTTACTAGATGAAGAGCTGGAAGTAAATCTACTTACTACTCGGCTACCTAGTTCAGCAGAGAAACTATGTGAGTTCCAGACAGCCACAGATAAAGACATGACAGTACAGCAGCTCAAAGCAGTTGTGCAAAATGGATGGCCTATAGAAAGGGACAAAGTACCAGCAGAAATCAGAAACTACTGGACTTTTTGTGAGGAAATCACTTACCTTGCTCAGCTACTGTTCAAAGGACCAAAAACTGACAGTTTCTTAACAAATGAGAAAACATATGCTCCAGAAAATACACAAAGCCCATCATGGCATTTTAAAATGTAAACAAAAAGTATGAGATATACAGTATTGGCCTGGGATGTCAAAACAGATTGAAGAAACAGTTTCATAATTCACTGTTTGCAATGCAGATCAAACAATAATCCTAAAGAACTTCTGTTGCTTCATGACATATCTGACAGACCTAGAATTAAAATGGGAACTTGCAAACTCTGCTTATCTTGGAAGTAACCTCATAAGTGTTTAAATACTTCATTCTGATTATCCCTTGGGGGTAGCTGGATTGACTACTAGGCTTTTGGGACTGAAACTATTTTTAAATAATTTACTGGTGCGTAGGAGTTTGTGATAGTTAAACTCTTTTTAAACAGAGTTACTGGGGTTAAGGAGTGGTCACAGAAAAACCTGCAGTGTGAAACAGGAAAAAGGCGGTCTTTCAAGCAACAGAGGGTGGTGGATTAAGGTTTACGTTTTTGTTACAATTCTTAAGATTTTCAGTGCAGGAAGAGTTTAAAGCACAGCTGACTTATTTTGAGGCGGACAGCTCTCAGAGCACAAACCACCAGGCCTGTTTTGGGGCTGGGAAGGTTTACTGTGTCTGACTTGGATGTGTGGATTTTTCTCTGATTGATTAGCAGGGTATTTCTCTATCAAATTGTTGTGTAGGGCATCTTCCTGACAGGAAGGCACTCATTGCAGCAGTGGGTCAGAGCTTCTAGCTGATTGTTTTGCGAGGGCACAGTTTAGGCCCAACCCTTCCACCCTCACCCCACCCACCCCTGAAATAGTTCCTTTATACCTGGGGTTCTGACATCATTCCTCAAGAGTGCAAGGTGCATGTCACTGTCATATCCTCTCTAGCACACTGCACTGACAATATAAGCATAAACATTGTATAAAATAAATATATATTTCTACATTACAAACCAATCACACAAAAAAAAAAAAAAAATGTGGGAGTAGTGCAATGTAATGGCTGTGGGCAGCAGTCTTCCGGGAGTCTTTCTGGAGGCTGAGATGTGCCTATTTGCAGACAACTGTCTGCCCTGAGGGAGGAAGTTGCCTGTCTTCAGGCCACACTGGACAGTAGTACAGGGACCTTCCCAGGCCACAATGGACAGTAGGAAGGAACCTCCCCATCCAGGGAGCACCAGAACCACCACCACTACCTCAGAGGTTGCAAAGAAAGCACAGCAGTTGGACCACAGTGGGCTCAGGAGGATGAGGATGGTGAAACAGAGGCACACCCAGTCACATGTTACACACCACAATCCATGTCACGCCATTCTGGGGAGCATAGCTCCCCTATAGATACACCAGAGGGAGACTAAGGAGGCTGAGGACAACTGTCACAAGGGAGGCCCACAGGAAGGAGGCAGAGGACACCACAAGGAAAGAAAGCAGCTCCTGGTGGGGACTCAATTATTAGGGGGATAGAACTGGAAGGAGCTGGGAAATCTGAAGTAAGGTGCCTGCCTGGTGCCATGGCTTGGAGGGACAGGAAGCGCATCCTCAGGATCACAACAACAGCTGCAAGGGATTCTGAGCTGGACGTAATTGTCCACCTAGGAACAAATGACTTGGCTCATCATGAGGTTAGAGCAGTGCAGGAGGACATTGCAGAGTTGGGTAGGGGCCTAAGACAAGTAGCAAACACAGTATCCTTCTCAGAGGTGCTGCCTGTCAAAGGCATGGGGAGGCGAGGTAATTGGCACCATGCAGTTTAATGAATGGTTGAAAAATGGTGCGGAGCACAGGGGTTTGCTTCATTGGGGACTGGGGTTCCACCTGGAGGGACACCAGCCTATACTGGCAGGATGGTCTGCATCTGTCCAGGAAGGGAACAAGTCTTTTGAGCAATCGGTTTAAATGCTTCATTGGCAAGCTTTTAAGCTAGTCAATGGGGGAGGCACTGACAAGCAGCAGAAAAATCCCAGCCTCTCCCTACAAAACAGGGTACTAAATGAGAAAAAGACCAAGGTAGAACGGTCAGTGGGGGATGCTGCAACAGAAGGTAAGGCCATCAAAAATGGAGAGCAATGAGTACCAATGCCCGTAGTCTAGGTAACAAGCTCCTGAATTAGTGGCCTTGATGGAGGAGGAACATCTGGATATTGTGGCAGTCACAGAAACATGGTACACACAAAACCATGACTGGGACGTAAACATACCAGGATACACTATCTACAGGAGGGACAGGGAGGGTAAAAGAGGGAGGAGTAGTTCTTTACATAAGGGAAGGAATAAAAGCAACAGAACCAAAGGGTAAACAGGGAGGAGAAGAAGCACTGTGGGTAAATTTGGAGACAGGCAATGGCACCACAATCCGCACAGGGGTTGTATACAGACCCCCTTCTCAGGGGGAGGAAATGGACAAGGAAATGATAGAAAGTATACTTAGAATGGCAGAAAAGGAGATATTGCTGATGGGTGATCTGAATATGCCAGATGTTAACTGGGAGCAGTTGCAGCTGCCACTGAAGAGTGCAGTTATTCTAGATGCCCTACAGGGGCATGCCTTAGACAACTAGTACTGGAGCCCACTCGAGAGGAGCAATATTAGACTTGATACTCTCAAATGGAGATGGAGAGAGGATCACAGATGTAGAAGTGGGTAGCCATCTGGGAACTAGCGACCATCGAACAGTATGGTTCAAATAAACACAGCAATAGAGTCAAGCCATACAAAGACAAAAGTACTGGACTTTAGGAGGGCTGACTTTGCCAAAATGGGTGAGTGCCTAAGGAATGCACTAGCAAATGGGTGGGAAGGAGGGTGGAAGAACAATGGGGAATAATAAAACTGCCATCACAGAGGTAACGAGCCTTTGTGTGAAGCAAATAAACAAAACAAGGCGATGTAAGAAACCACTATGGTTCTCAAAGGAAGTGGCAGTGAAGGTTCAAGAGAAAAGAAAGCATTCAGGAAGTACAAGGAATCTGCAGCAGGAGCAGGACAGAGAACTGTATCAGTTAAAGCAAAAGAAGGCTGGAAGGCAGTCAGAACAGCAAAGGCCCAAACTGAGGAAAAGATAGCCAACTCAGTTAAGAAGGGAATAAAACCTTTATAGGTACATCAGGGAGCAAAGGAAGACCAAGGGAGGGATAGTGAGGCTTAATAAAGGGGAGGGAGGGTGGGCAGAGGGAGAATGTGAAAAGGCAGAGATACTAAACAAATATTTTTGCTCAGTATTTACAAAGGAAGAGGGGAGGTACATAAAACAAACAGTAGTAACACTCTGGATACAGAAGTTGATACCAGCCCATTTACAGAAGAAAGGGTTCTGAAAGAACTCTTAAAACTGAAGGTGGACAAAGCAATGGGGCCTGATGGGATTCATCCAGAATTCTAAAAGAACTAAGGGTAGAACTAGTGACACCACTGACTACCCTCTTTAACAAATCATGGGAGGATGGGGTGGTACCGAGGACTGGAGGAGGGCAGATGTGATTCCCCTTCACAAAAGTGGGAGCAAGGCAGAAGCAGGAAACTATAGACCTGTTAGTTTAACCTCAGTGATAGGGAAATGATGGAATCACTTCTAAAGGAAAGAATTGTCGAGTATCTAGAGGCCAGAGGGCACAAGACCCTAGGCAGCATGGATTCACAGCGGAAGGTCATGCCAGACGAATCTGATAGATTTCTTTGACTGGGTGACCAAAGTAGTAGATCAGGAGGGGCTGTGGACATGGCCTACCTAGACTTTAGCAAGGCATTTGACACAGTCCCACACAAAGATTAATATATAAGTTAGCCAGCCTGGGAGTGGGTCCCAAGATGACAGCCTGGGTAAAGAATTGGCTGGAGAATAGGACAGAGAGTAATAGTAAATGGAGTCCACTCAGAAGAAAGGAGGGTTACTAGCGGGGACATCGAGGGTTCAGTTAGGACCAGTCTTCAATATCTTTTATGTTTACATTGCAGAAGGACTGAAGGAAAAGCATGTCTGTTTGCAGATGACACTAAGATCTGCAACAGAGTTGATGCACAGGGTGGGGTGGAAAGGATGAGAAGGACTTGGCAAGGTTAGAGGAATGGTCAAATGTATGGCAGCTTAGATTCAATGCTAAGAAGTGCAAGGTAATGCACCTGGGAAAGAAAACCCAGGGAAGAGTATACAATGGGGGTGAGATACTAACAACAACAAAATGGAAAGGGACCTGGGGTAGTCATATCAGATGACCTAAAGGTGGGCAAGCAATGTGAGAAGGCAGCAAGGAGGGCTGGGGGGATACTGGGATGCATAGGGAGAGGCATCACCAGTAGAAAACAGGAAGTTATTATCCCTCTGTACAGACAGCTGGTGAGACCCCATCTGGAGTACTGTGTGCAGTTCTGGAGACCCAATCTCCGCAAAGACATAGACAGGATGGAAGCTGTCCAGAGGAGGGCAACTAAAATGGTGCAGGGTCTGCACCGGAGGACATATGAAGAGAGACTTAAGGAGCTTAATATGTATAGCCTCGAGGAAAGGAGGAGAGGGGACATGATAGAAACTTTCAAGTACCTCAAGGAATCAACAAAGTCCAAGAGGGTAGCATCTTTCAAAAAGAGTGTGCAAGAACAAGAGGGCACAATTTGAAGATAGAGGGGGCCCCAGAGGTAATTTAAGGAAGTATTTTTTCACAGAGAGGGTTGTGGATGCATGGAACGGCCTTCCGGAGGAGGTTGTGGAGTCAAAATCAGTGGTGGAATTCAAGCATGCATGGGATAGTCATAAGGCAATTCTGGGGGGTGGGGGTAGAAAGAAGTAGGCTGCTGGTTAACTAGGATCTGCAGCTTATCCAGTAGGTAGGGAAATAGGCAGACTGGGTGGGCCAAGCGGTCCTTATCTGCCGTCAAATTCTATGTTTCTATGTTTCTATGTATCTCTTTCTGTTCAATGGAACAGAATATCTTCTGTGTGTGGACTATTATTACAAATTCCCAGAAATAACAAACCTCAGCAAGTCTACAAGAAAGTCTGTGGTGAACCACTGCCATATATCTCTATAATTTTCTTTATGTTTCATTTCCAAAAAAAGGCCATGATACAAGGTTTACCGTATAAGGGTATCATGGGAAAGGACAGAAAAACTATAGCCCAGATCTCTGTTTCAACTGGAAATTTATGTGTAAAACAAAGGGGATTAATTGGCTTAGCCAGGCTAGGAAAAAACTAATTTGTGTTTGAATAGCTTGGAAGCTGAGCCCAAGGTCCTGGAGTCGAGATGTCTGAAGTTCTTTTGTGTGTCTCCAGACTAGGGTCTCTTCAGACAAAGGGGATAACCATTTCAGAATTTACAGTGCTCATCTGTATGTAAAATGCTGAGTTAATCTCTTTATGATCTAACCACCCAGGGAGTTGGGGCAGGCCTGCAGGCCTGGAGATGAACATCTGAATCTTAACGTTTTAAGAGACTGGCCTATCAGGAGACAGGCTGGACTGACCTCACAGACCCTATAAAAAACGCTGTGGGGAGAAGAAAGATGCCTTTTTGTTGAACATTTAGCAGTTGCCTATGTGTTGAGTCTAACACATGAAAAGGAATTGTTGTGTGTGAAAAGATTTTCCACACATGAGAAGGGTCTGGCTAGTTGCTTCAAGGCAGAACCAGAACCCTTGCAACAGAATCTTCATATCTACAAAGAAAGTCCTGATCTACTGGGGAAACTATATCAAAAAACAAAAATCACCTTTCCATTTGGGCATTTTCATCTGAACTTGAAAAAGATGATTTTTCAACAGACTTGCTTGTTTACTTACCTTGGACACTGAAACCCCAGGTAGAACTTTATTAGAATTCTATCAGTGTAGGTTTTTCTGTTTAATCCATTTTATTTTAGAATTATTGTCTGCAACTCAATGCTTAAATCTCTTGCAGAATATTGTAATGATTTTTCTTTATTTAAATAAACTTTTACAGTATTTTTTAATAACAACTCTGCCTGGGCCTAGTGCTGTGTGTGTTATTTATGTGAGTGTGTGTGTGTGTGTTATTTTTGGGATAAAAGGTTTGTTCAGACTGGTGTCTCATATAAGTATACTGCTCGCTATGATACCGACTATTAGAAAAAAGGCTTCTTGGACAGAAGGAGAGGAAGTTCTCCTTCTTGACAGTCAAAGTCACAGGGTTCATCAAATGGGGGGTCTCCTGGGAGTAGGGGATCCGGCCGTGCCTAGGGGTGGGTTTGTGACAACGCCCATTAAGTCACTGTTTGCTAGATATGGCATACCAAATGTAATAATCTCAGGTAACATCCCACAGTTTTCTAACTCGAAGTTCAGAATGTTTGTTGACAGCTGGGAATTTAAACACTTCACAGCTAGTCCAGGATTCCCACAGGCCAATGGACAAGCAGAGAGGACTGTGCAAACTGTAAAAAACTTACTGAAAAATGCACAAGAAAGTGGTGGAGACCCCTGTCTTGCACTGTTAGAATACAGGGAGCACACCTCTGGAAGGAATTGGATTTTCTCCTGCACGGATACTTATGGGACGCAGGTTAAAATCTAAGTTGCCAGCAACAACATTGCTTTTAAAAGCTGAGCATAGGATTGATGTGAAAGGCAAGCTGAATTCAAGACAGAAGCACTACCATGATCGGCGTGCACAAGAGCTACCAGTCATTCAAAAGGGAGACCGAGTACGAGTTAGGTATGAGTAGAAGTGGCAACCTGCAGTTGTAGTCACCAATCATGATTCGCCTAGATCATATAGTTTGCATGCCTGATGGCAAAACGTACAGAAGAAACTGGAAGCATCTGCGCTATCTGATATCCACAAGGAAAATATACAGTTGATGCAAACACCAGGAAAGATAACCAGAACTACAAGATATGGCAGAGAGATCAAAGCTCCAAGAAAATATAAAGATTACACTTAGGGTAAAGAATAAGAGGACTGCAGCTTGGAGTGGTGGTAAAGTTCAGGTCCCAACAGGGCTACATGCTACTAACCTCTGGCCTTAATTATGTGGTTACAGACATCAGACTTTTTTTTTTTTACTGATGATTTTGTTAGAAAAAAAGGGAGATGTAACAGTAGGTGGCACCTATAGAAAGCCAAAGGGTGAAACACATGTTCCAACATGTGAGGTGGTTCAATAGAGTTTAAAACAATAAGCGGTCTCGGTAGTCACAAATATAATACATTATGGTAACTATCCCCTTACTCATGGCCATATGCAGTCCTAACTTGAAAGAGCTTAGGATCCCTGCCTCAGCAACTGCCTATAGCAGACTGTTATGTAACCTGGGCCCATGGAGGAAGGAAACCTCCAGGCATAAATGGGTGGCCAGGCCACAGTCCTTTTGCAGACGTCCTCAATGGATATATAGGGAGGAGACTTTGGGTGTCAGGGAACTTAACTCTCTGGTACAAACCCACAGTTTAATTGTCCCATACCCCTCTGTTTTCTGCAGGCATGTAAGGTGCATCAGTGAACCCACTCACCTGTGCTCTGGTGACCTTTGACACAGATATTATCAGCAATAACACTCTCAAGACGAGTTGCTAAGAAACTGATTTAGTGCACTTTTAATTTGAAATGCCAGAAATGCCTTTCAGGTTCCACCTGGAGCAGAGGGGCACATGCTCTTAACTTTTTCAGGGTGCCCTGAAGAGGATACATAAGTACAGTTACATTTCTAATAATTATATCCAAAGTAACTGTTTATATCTCCACATGCCCATGACTCATTTCTTGATCCTCAATTCATCTGCACCCAGTTTTAGTTCTAGTTTTGAGTGTTCATTTATATTTTCTGGGTCAAAGAATTTACAACGGTAATCCTTTTCCCCTTTCAGGGATCAGAGAGGCAAAGATCCTGGGAAACCCTGTTAGGGAGTACTGGGGAACCAATACCAGCAGCAACTGGGGTCCCTTGTCAGGTGCACTCAGTGGTGTCCACGGGTGCCATACCGTTTCTCAAACACTGTCAGAATTCCACTGCAAGAGATTGAACTCTCCAGAAGACACCAGGAGAAAGGACTGCTGTGTGACTGGACTTCTCTGCTGGGACTAAAGTAGAAGAACTTTTGTACTTGGACCTTTAATTTAGGGTAAAAAAAAAAACTAACATACAAAACAAAAAAAAGGTGTGTGTTTGTCTGGGTTAACTGAACTGAATGGGTATTTGAACAATTATCTAGGTGTAAATCTCAGGTGATTGAAAGGACTTAACTGCTGTGAGGTTTAAATTAAATTACTTGTAGAAAGATCTAGTAAGTAGGGGGAGTGGCTTAGCTAGAAGGAAGCTACATTTAAAGACTGCCTTAGAAAGATTCTGCTAATAGCTTGGCAGAAGACACCAGGAGAAAGGACTGCTGTGTGACTGGACTTCTCTGCTGGGACTATATTGCCCTCCTTCCCTCCCCTCCACCTGCCCAAACAAAGCTAGTTCTATTTTTATAGGCACAGGATTTGACTGACAACAGGAACTTCCTGTTTGGGAGCAGGAAGTGAGTGATCACAGAACCACCAAAGACCCACCATTCTAGAAGAGCAAGAGTAGCTCTCCGGCCCCCTCTAGCTGCTGGAGGTCTGCCTCTGAGCAAGTAAGTGGTCTACTGAGAAATATAGGATATTCTTGTCTCAGAACAGGACAATCAGGAGCTTAAAGGGCACACAGGCAGAAAGTAAGGAGAGAGAGAAAAAACAGAGGAAAGAGTAAGGATTGCAAACAGTTAAGGGGCCAGAAATAAGATTATTGAGTGGTGCAGTGCAGTGGCTGTGGAGCAGCAGTCTCCGGGAGACGCTCTGGAGGATGTGGTGTTGTCCCATCTGCAGGCACCTCTCTGGGCTGAGGGAGGAGGTTGCTCATCTCCAGGCTGGTTGGCCAGGATTTGTGGGACCTCCTCTTCCATCCAGGGACCACCAGTGCCACTACCGTTGCCTCAGAGGTTGCCAAGAAAGAGGCGGTTGGACCACAGTGGGCTCAGGAGGGTGAGGGTGGTGGAACGGAGGTGCATCCTCCAGCTGTACCTCTCCACAATTCCTATGCCAGTCTGGCAAAGTGTGGTTCCTCCATGGAGGCACCCACAGTGGAGACCAAGGAGGATGCTGGAACCTCCACAAAGGAGACCCACAGGAGGGTGGCAGGGGACCTGCAGGGAAGGAAACAACCCTGGTGAGGGACTCCATTGTTAGGAAGGTAGAACTGGGGAGGAAGGGAGAGGAGGAAGGTGCCTGCCTGGCGCCATGGCTTGGAGGGACAGGGAGAACCTCAGGATTGCTGGAGCAGCTGCACAGGGGAGGGAGCTGGATGTCATTGTCCACCTAGGGACAAATGACCTGGCTAAGAAATGGATTAGAGAAGTGCAGGAAGAGTTTGCAGAATTGGGGAGGGGCCTTAGTCAAGTAGCACGCATGGTAACCTTCTCGTAGGTGCTGCCCATCTATGGCATAGGAGAGGCTAGGGTGTTCCACACCATGGGATTCAATCAGTGGTTGAAAAACTGGTGTGGAGCTCAGGGATTTGGCTTCATTGGGGACTGGGGGTCCACCTGGAGTGATGCAAGCATGATGGGCTGCATCTGTCCGGGAGGGGAACCAGGATCCTAGGTGATAGGTTTAAATGCTTCATTGGCAAGCTTTTAAACTAGCCAAGGGGGGAGGCACTGGAAAGGAGTAGGGAAATCCTAGCCCCCCCCCAAATAATCATGGTAGTAAGTGCGGCAAACACCAACATAGAGGTGTCGATAGGGAGAAAGGCAGGGGTAAATGGAGAAAGTGACAAAGACAAGAAGGACAGGGATGGGGCAAAAGGGAGTAAGGCCATCAGGAAATGGAGGGTAATGAGTACCAATGCCCGTAGTCTGGCAACAAGCCCCTGAGCTGGTGGCCTTGATGGAAGAGGTATGCCTGGATATCGTAACAGTCACAGAAACATGGTACACAGAGAACCATTACTGGGATGTTAACATACCAGGGTACATAACCTACAGGAGAGACAGGCAGGAGAGAAAAGGGGGAGGAGTAGCTCTCTATGTAAAGGAAGGGATAAAAGCAACTGAACAAAAGAGTAAACAGGGAGGAGAGGAGGCACTGTGGGTCACCTTGGAGACTGGAAAAAGCACCACAATCCGCACAGGGGTTGTGTACAGACCCCATGTCAGGGGGAGGGAATGGACAGGGATATGATAGAAGGCATTCTTAGAATGGCAGAGAAAGGGGAGATACTGCTGATGGGAGACCTGAATATGCCAGATGTTAACTGGAGCACATTTGCTGCAGCCACATCCAAGAGCAGGGCCATTCTTGATGCCCTACAGGTGGTAGGCATTAGACAGCTAGTTTTGGAACCCACTCATGAGGGAGCAATCTTAGACCTCAGCTCTCAAACGGGGCAGTGAGAGGATCTCAGATCTAGAAGTGTGTTACCATTGACAATCATCAAACAGTGTGGTTCACGTTAAACCTCAGCTACAGAGTCAAGCCATACAAAAGTGAGGGTACTGGACTTTAGGATGGCTGACTTTGGCAAGATGGGAGAGTGCCTCAGAAAAGCACTAGCAAACAGGCTAGAAGGAGGTGTGGAGCAACAATGGGGAATCATCAAAACTGCCATCACATGACAAATAAACAAATCAAAATGAAAGAAAAAGCCACTATGGTTCTCAAAAGAGGTGGCTGTGAAAGTCAGGAAGAAAAAGATAGCATTCCGGAAGTATAAGGAAACACAGAAGGAGCAGGACAGAGAGCTGTACCAGTTAAGGCAGAAGGAAGCAGGGAGGGAAGTCAGAATAGCAAAGGCCCAAACTGAGGAAAAGATAGCCAACTCAGTTAAGAAGGGGGATAAAACCTTTTATAGGTACGCTAGCTAGCGAGAAAGACAAAGGGAGGGATAGTGAGGCTGAATAGAATGAACAGTGGGTGGGCAGAGGGGGACAGTGAAAAAGCAGGGATACTGAATGAATATTTCTGCTCAGTATTCACAAAAGAGGAGGGGGAAGTGCCTAATCCAATTAACAGAAGCACTCTTGATAGGGGGGTCGATCCCAGTCCTTTCACAGAAGAAAGGGTTCTGCAAGAACTCCTAAAACTGAAGGTGGACAAAGCAATGGGTCCTGATGGAATTCACCCCAGAATTCTAAAAGAATTAAGGGAGGAACTAGTGAAATCACTGGCTACTCTTTTAATAAATCATGGAGGATGGTGTGGTACCTGAGGACTGGAGGAAGGCAGATTTGATTCCCTTCACAAAAGTGGGACCAAGACAGAGGCAGGAAACTACAGACCTGTCAGTCTGACCTCTGTAGGGAAAGTGATGGAGTCACTTCTGAAGGAAAGAATAGTTGAGTACCTAGAGGCCAGTGGAGCACAGGACCCAAGGCAGCATGGGTTCACAGTGGGAAGGTCATGTCAGACGAATCTAATAGATTTCTTTGACTGGGTGACCAAAGTAGTAGACCAGGAGGGGCTGTGGACATGGCCTACCTAGACTTTAGCAAGACATTTGACACAGTCCCACACAAAAGATTAATAGTCAAATTAACCAGCCTGGGAGTGGGTCCCAGGGTGTTAGCCTGGTAAAACATTGGCTGCACAACAGGACACAGAAGGTAATTGTAAATGGAGTCCACTCTGAAGAAAGAGGGGTTACTTAGTGGGTACCGCAGGGTTCAGTATTGGGTCCAGTCCTTTTAATGTCTTCATCAGTGACATTGCAGAGGGACTGAAGGAAAAGTATGCCTTTTGCAGATGACACAAAGATCTGCAACAGGGTTGATATACAAGGAAGCGTGGAAAGGATGAAAAGGGACTTGGCAAGGTTGGAGGAATGGTCAGAAGTATGGCAGCTAGATTCAATGTAAAGAACTGCAAATAATGCACCTGGGAAACAAGAACCCAGGAGAAGAATACACAATGGGTGGGAGGTAGTAACCACAACAAAAAGGAAAGGGACCTGGGGGTAATCATATCAGATGACCTTAAGGTTAGCAAGCAATGTGAGAAGGCAGTAGGGAGGGCTGGGGGTACTGGGATGTATAGGAGAGACATCAGCAGCAGAAAACAGGAAGTTGTTATCCCTCTGTACAGACAGTTGGTGAGACCCCATCTGGAGTACTGTGTCCAGTTCTGGAGACCCCATCTCCACAAGGACATAGACAGGATGGAGGTAGTCCAGAGGAGGGCAGCTAAAATGGTGCAGGGTCTGCAAGAGAAGCCGTATGAGGAAAGACTAAGGAGCTTACTATGTATACCCTTGAGGAAAGAAGGGAAAGGGGGGACATGATATATAAACGTTATACCCCAGTGGAATCAACAAAGTCCAGAGGGTAGCATCTTTCAGAAAAGAGACTTGGCAAGAACAAGGGGACACAATTTAAAGATAGAAGGAGGGCAGTTCAGGGGCAATGTGAGGAAGTATTATTTCACAGAGAGGGTAGTGGATGCATGGAACAGCCTTTCTGAGGAGGTTGTGGGGTCTAAAACTGTGGGAGAATTCAAGAATGCATGGGACAGACATAAGGCAATTCTTGTGGGGGGTAGGAAGAAATAGGCTGTTGGTTAACTAGGATCTGCGGCCTATCCTGTAGGTAGGGAAATGGACAGACTAGATGGGCCAAGCGGTCCTTATCTGCCGTCAAAGTCTATGTTTCTATGTTTCTATATCCAAACTTACACTTTATAATCCATTTCCCCACCAGTCAGTTATTCCTTATTATGAGTCTTGCTCCCGAGTCCTGATGGGACAACACAAAATAGTCCAGAAAGCATTTTTGTGGCCCTACGATACCTGATGCCATGATTCATTCAGGACAGCCTTTGGTCTGTAAGGGGGCTCCGTGCCTCTCCTCACTCCTTTGGTATAGGTACAGAGCTCCGCAGAGACACTGTGTCACAGTCAGGTGTACCAATACAGCTCAACTTGCTGCACCTTCAGCTTCTTCTAACAACACCAACTCACCCACTCTACACTTGCAGTACCCCTATTTATACCCTGGCATGTAATGATCTTTCTTCCTGCCATTCACCCAGCTGAGAGCGATTTGGGCATGCCTAATTCTTTAAGCTGTTAGAGCCTAGGCACATATATACATTCACCACTCTCTGATTGTAGAAATGCATGCTTTGCTTTCCTGAAGTTTGCTTCCTTGGTTTGTTTGCAGTACATTTTTGTTTAATCCATCAGTTTTTACATGTGAATTGATTGGGTCCATCCCTCCAATTTTTCTCTTATACATGGTGACCAACTGACACTTCAACAGTCTCTCCTCAGATTCTTTCCTTTTAAAACCCATTTCTGCTTTGCTGCTCTCCATAACTTGGTTGTAATGCCTAGCGTCTCCTGTTTTCTTGCCTTTATAAAAAGGTGTTCAGAACTGACAGCTGTTCTACAGATGTTCATAGGTTCATAGTTATGATACGAGTTAAGTGGGGGGTCTCATTATAAACTCATCGCCTATTGGTGAAATTCTAATTTCTTATCACCCATATGATTATCTAGCTCATATTTAAATTGTGCCAGATTATTGCTGGCAACAACCTCAGTAGGTAAGGAGTTCCATATTGGAGGTAAACTTTGTGTAAAAAATCTGTTTCTCTTAGTGGTGTTGTTTATCACAGTTTTAAACTTTAAATTATGTGATCTAGTATTATAACCTATAGTGTTTTTTTTTTTACACAAAGAACCTCACATAATGTTTGATCCTTAATCGATCTGTATGCTAAACACAAATCTCCCCTAAATGCCCTATATTGAAGAGAAAAAGAACCCAGTGATCTCAGTCTAGAACTGTAATCTACTGTAAATTAGTTAAGTCTTTTATCTTTTTAGTCAGTCGCCTTTCTACCTTCTCCAAGGATACTATACCTCCCATAGATGTTGGAGTACAAAAAGGGGCACAATAGTCAATCTGTGACCTCACCAAACTGGTATACAGTAGAATCAATACTTTGGGTTCTCTACTCTCAATATGTCTAAAAATACAAGAGAGTGTACCCTGGCATTGTTTTATAATATTATTGTTGTGTGAAATTAACTTTAAATCATGTGTAATGCTAATACCCAAGTCTTTTTCAGATGTGATAAATTGTATATTGCTATTATTGATTTTATAACTTGCTAATAGATAATTTTTTTTCCTAGGTGCATAACTTTGCATTTGGCAGGGTTAAAGGTCATTTTATATTTAACAGACCACTTAACTAAATTTTCAAGGTTAGTTTGTAAAGAGCAGACTGCATTAGAATTATTAACAATACTGCCAAGTTTAGTGTCGTCTGCATATTTGTGAATCCATACCTCATTTGTAGTTTGCATGCTAGCTATCAGTAAGTTAAACAACAAGGGGCCCAACAGAGATCCCTGGGGGACACCACTGCTTACTTCACCCCATTCAGAGAGATGTCCTTTCATACTAACTTGTTGTTTCCTGTTGGTGAGCCAAGAGTTCATCCAACTAACTACATAAGCATTAAAACATAAATTTACCAATTCCTTCATCAAAATGCCATGAGGTACAGAATCGAATGCTTTTTCAAAGTCCAAGAAGATTATATCACCTGGAAGGCCCTGATCCAGTGCCAAACTTACTGGTTCGAAAAAGTTAATAAGATTAAGTTGGCATGATCTTCCTTGTACAAAACCATACTGACTAATGTCTGAAAAGCCTATATTTTGTAGATGGTCTAACATTTTTTTCTTTAGGATTCTCTCCATTAATTTACTTATACAGAAGGTTAAGCTGATTGATCTATAATTACTTGCTAGTTGTAGTTGTTTATTTCCACCTTTATGTATAGGCACAACAGTAGCTGTAGTCCATTCTCTTATTGCATATCCTTCTTTAAGAGATACATTAAATAATAAAGTGAATAAATCCACAAAAACAGAAGCTAATTCTTTAATGAAGGTTATTGGAATTCCATCAGGTCCTGCTGATGAATTTGCCTTAGTAACTTGTATAGCAGCCTTAACTTCGTCAGAGGTAATCAAAGGATGTTTTTGAGTAACATCAATATTATCTAAACAGGAAACGTCTTTAGTTTTAAAGACGTTGAGAAAATATTCATTAAATTCTTTGGCCACATCTAACTCATTATCAATAAGCATACTATGTTTAATTAGTGGACCAATAGTGAGGGCCTTTCCTCGTAATGAACCAAAGTAATTGTAGAATTGTTTTCTGTTGTCCTTTGTTACTGTAGCTAATTTTAATTCTAAATTTTTCTTTGCAACTCTGATTGTTTTTTTACACTGATTAGATATCTTAATACATTTTAGTCATTTCTCCTCTGAGGGGAATTTTTTATATTTGGTGTAAGTTTTCTTCTTATTTCTAATTAATCTGTTAATTTTACCATTTAGCCAAGGGGGAACTCTTTTATTATTTGGTGTGTATTTCTTATTTACTGGGACCCATGTATTAATGCAGTGATCAATATTCCTTTTAATAGCTGCCCAAATCTGCTCACTGTTTTGATGTATTAATTCTGACTTCCAGTCCCAGTTATTACAATGATTTTTAATAGCTGAATAATTAGCTTTATGAAACTTTTTTGTCCTAGTAGTACCACAATTGACAAAGTAAAATTTTTCATATTCTAAATAAACAACTTTAGGTAATTTTTCTATATTAATAATATTTGTGAGGATAAGATCAAGAATATTTTCTTTTCTAGTTGGTTCTAGGACAAGCTGATCTAAATTATGCAAAAGGGATAGTTCAATGAACCTGTAGTCTAATTTAGTTTTTCCAGTTAGTGTTGACCAACAAATAGTAGGTAAATTAAAATCCCCCATTAAAATTAAATTTTCATATTCCTCCAGCTGTTCAATTGTTTGGAAAAATAGTTCATTACAAATGGTATCCAAATTTGGTGATCTATAACATAAACCAGTGGTTAATACTTTATCATTTTTTATTTGAACTAGGATGAACTCAGTATCAGCATTTGAGTCTGAAACTATAGGAATCTGCCTACTTTCTATACAGTTGTTCACATATAAAGCAACACCTCCTCCTTTGGAGTTTTGATGATTTTTTTGATATACTGAACATCCAACAATATCAGTACCCCAAGTTGAATTGGAAAACCAAGTCTCTAAAACTCCACAAATATCTATTTTGTCTCTGCTTTTAAAATATATCTTAATTCATCCTGTTTATTATTTAGGCTTCTGGCATTAAGCATTAGTATATTCAGATCACTACTCAAGTTTTTAGGAAAATTATTTTTTAATGATTCTATTACTGTAGGTGATGGAATGATTGAAATGTTTTCTTTAAATGGCCCTACTTGGGAGATGTCATTCCCACCCACCCTTATGTCTAGTTTAAATTAAGCCGAATAAAGGCAAGGATTTGTTTGCCTAACACTTGATTACCAAATTTGTTTAAATGTAGGCCATCCCTACATATTAAATCTGGGTTACAAACAAAATTTTCCCAGTGAGTAAGATAGTGTATGCCTTGTTTAAGACACCACAGATGAAGCCAATTATTTAAGGATTTTATTTTTTAATTTATCTGGTAGTCAGCCCTTGAAACTGGTAAAATTTCAGAGAATACTATCTCACAGTCAAAATTGATTAAGAGGTTGTACATTCCCACAATTTCTTCTTTAATGCTCTGTAGATCTTGATTAAAAACATTATTTACCCTGGCATGAATTATGACCAAAGGTTTTTTCCCCCTTCTTTCAAAATATTCCCAAGCATTTTTGTAATGTCTAGGATCTTAGCACCTCTAAAGCTGGAGACAGTTTGATTTACTTTGTCCTGGTTGCATATGGTCCTGTCTACATTTTTAGTAATAGAATCTCCTAACACAAATATTTGCCTGGACTCCACAGCTTTGATGTTAGTAGTATCCATGAGATTATCAAAAATGGCTTAATTTCTATTAAACAGATCTATAAGATTGCCAGTAGTGACATGAGTATTCATGTCTAATGGCTTAGGTGATAAACAATCATAAGCTGGTTCAGGTGCATCAGAACTTGAGCCAGAAGCAATGTCAGGGCTATCAGACTCTTATAAGTTTATTAGGGGATCAAAAGAGCTCAGAATTGGTATATCAAATGAAGCTGCTTTCATGCCCTTTTTTGCAGCTTTTTTATTTTGAACCAAGTACCATGTGTCCTCACTAGGCAAAAGGTCATCCTCTTCCCTAACACGCTTTCTAGTAGGGGTACATGTGGGATGTTCACATTCTTGGACATGTAACTGCTCTCCGATGATAGCACTGGGTTCTGAAGGAATCATATTTACACAAGTATCTAATACTGATGTGTCAATTTGTGGGCGAGATCTATTAATTCTGGCAAAAGTATCAGCATAACTTTTCTCTAATGCTGTTAATCTGTTATTAAACAAACTGATTTCATTAGTCATGTCTTCGTTTTGCAAACATTTGCTACATTTAGACTGATTTACCAGATCAATAATGGGTTCTATACTGTACATTGAGTACACTGTGCACTTATACAAGACCTTGCCTTCGTGTATAGTGAGTGTCCCTTCCATATCTTTAGAATTTGTATAACCACTAAATACAAATGTAGTTTATTGCCCAGTACATTTATCTGTAATACACCGAAATTACTGTAAAGTTAAGATGTCCAGTTTCCCTCCTCATCCTCCAAACACGCAAAACACCTGTGGTCATTTTCACACATGCGATGGCAGCTCGCCCTGCTCACTGCAGGTTGAGCTTTTAACATCCAAAATGATTCAGAAGTACTGGTCACAGGTCAAGAGCAGCCCCTGAAAATAACACTTGCAAAATGAGCTAAGAAGCTTGTTTTAGCTGACTGTATGCATTTGTTTCCTCAAAGAAGTGCCCAGGGAGATTAAACTCCTAAAAACCCCACTGATTTAAGCTTTTGTAGTTCGCTATGTGCAGAGCAGAACTACAGCTTCTCTTCTTCTTCCTGTATTGGAAGCAGGGCTCAATACACTGTGACACACAAGTAAATTACAGTGTTAAAATAACACGTTACATTCATGTTAAAAATGTTTCATTCAGACATGCTCTGTGGTACAGCCAGTAAACTCTGTAGCCATCAAGTAATTTTGTTCCCTGCAATCTGAGCTTTTAACAGCCCAAATGACCCAGAAGTACTGGTCACAGGTCAAGAGCAGCCCCTGAAAATAATACTTGCAAAATGAGCTAAAAAGCTCCTTTTAGCTGACTGTATGTATTTGTTTCCTCAAAGAAGTGCCCAGGGAGATTAAACTCCTAAAAACCCCATTGATTTAAGCTTTTGTAGTTCGCTATGTGCAGAGCAGAACTATAGCTTCTCTTCATCTTCCTGTATTGGAAGCAGGGCTCAATACACTGTGACACACAAGTAAATTACAGTGTTAAAATAACATGTTACATTCAGGTTAAAAAAGTTTCATTCAGACACGCTCTGTGGCACAGCCAGTAAACTGTGACCAACTCAGTGACGTACATTGTGGTATAATATTTCAGATGTGGTCGAATCAGTATTCTGAATAGTGGCATAACATTCCAGATGTAACCAAATCAGTGACCTTTACTGTGAAATAATATTCCAGATGTGGCTTAATCTGTATAGTGATTTAACAGTTCAGTTTTGGCTGACTCTACTCTCATGTGGTATGGTATTCAATATGTGGCTAAATCAGTGTCCTGTCTAGTGTTATAATCACCTCTTGTGACTTACACATGAAATGCTGCTTCTTGCACCCCAGTACTGGATTCCATTTGTTGACTACCTGGTCACGTAGTGATTTCCACTTTAAATCATTTTTAATAATGACCCAAAGACTGATTTCCAACTCACTCAGTCTCTCTTAGCTTCTTCCCATTCAGATAGCACTCTGCTTTTCTGTTTTTTCTTACCCAGGTATATCACAGCGCACTTGTCCAAATTAAATCTCATCCCCTATCTCTCTACACATCCACATTCCTCTGTAACGTTTCTACCTCTTCCTTGATTTCCACTCCCCCCCACATCACATATACTTTAATGTTGTTTGTGAATTTGGAACTCCAGCATTCCAGAGCCTCATCTACTGTATGTCAATGACAAACAGATTAAATAATGTTGCACCCAACATTAGGCACCTGAAGCAACCCCTCTTGTCACATTCCCCATTTTGAAGTGCACCTGTTTACCCTAACCTGTTCTCTTCTTCCTGTTAACCAGCTAATTATCCACCGTATGATATTCCACTTAATTTTCCCTTTTTTTCTGAATTTCTTCTTTAATTCCTTATATTCAACTGTGTCAAATTTCTTTCTGAATTTCATGTGTAACCCCCCTGTCATCCAGGGTTAATAGAATCCCACTTAGATCTAGTGGCAGGCAGGGAAAGGCAGTTTGTGAGACACCAGTTAAATGGGTTTCACACTATCTCACTCTGTCCTCAGTCTCAGCTGAGCTGGAGGGATGACATCATATAGAATTCTCACAGCAACATAAGCCACAGTGGAATGTTGTAGCTGGGAGTTAGGTTAGAATGTTGGGGTTTTCAAAGTCAGTAGTAGTCAGTCAGTAGTAGTCTTGAGCAGTCTGCAGTGGAGGGAGGAGGTGCACTGCAGTTGGCAGTCCCTCAGAGCCCCCAGTTCTGTACAAAGCTACCACAAAAGAGTGTGTGTGTTCTCGCCCTAGAGAAGGACACAAAAGAATACTTGCTGAAGTGATTGAGGCTGTTCCCCAGTTGTTCCAGGGCCCCATCCCTGAGAGGGATGGGAGGAACAAGGCCAGCTTTTAAGGGGCAATTCCCCTGGCCCTGCTGGAGGAAGAAAAGCTGCCTGAGAAGAAGATTTGTGCTGAGGCACCAGAAGTATGTTTTTTTTCCTGAGACAGAAAAACCCGTGGGCACCAGCGAACCATGGTGAGTCTGCTTTGCCAGAGAGCCTATGTTTTCACCGAGACTGTTGTGTTTAGTATCTGCTACTGTGGGTCAGGAAAGGACCTTACAAGTACTTAAGTTATGTGTATTACTTAAGATGCATCTAATCAGTGGGGGTCTACAGGGATGGACATAACCACTTAAAGAATGTTGCAAGTCAGGACACCAGTTACCAGAGACAGTAGATTGTTAAATGTGACATACATTTTGAGATAGAATTCTACAACCAGAGAGTTTCAAAGGAAAGGTGTTGGCTCCAAATGAATGGCCGGGTATGGATTTGGGGACAAGAGGTGGGAGACCCCACCATCTGAAGTAACCAGATTTACCTCCACGGATTCACTTTGGGCACCTATAGCTTTCTCCCAGGTACTTGGCCAGTGTCTGCAGAAAGTACCCAGATGTGGGATAAAGATGTGTGTTTTCTCTTAGAGCTTGGATGTGCTCATGGGTGGTAGAGGGAGCCACCAGCAGAGGTGTCCATGTCATATGGAAGAGTGTATCAGTGCTGGCCGAGGGCCATGTCAGGGAATCCAGGATAGAGAGAGAGTACCAGTTCAGGCTGAGAGCCCAGTGTGTTCAGAACCAGAGGGTAAAAGTTGTTGTGATGATGAAGAAGATGTGTTCTGACCTCTATAGTTCTGTACAACTAGTGAGTGTAGCCCCATGGGGGTCCATCCTGCTTTGTATTCCTGTGCGTAAGTGAATAAAAGCCCCACTTTAGAATCCCACTCCTGGTTTGGACATTCACAGTTCTTGCTTCCTGTGTCCAGAGTTACTTGGGTGCCCCTGTCCAGAAGTACAAACTTAGCCCTGATGCAATGCGACTGTTTTCTCCCCAAACCCAGGCTCACCAGGTAATGGGTTATAAAAATGGAGGCACCGGGCGCTAAATGACATCAAAACCCTTTATACCGATACTTGGTTACAAATTGGAGGCACCGCTGAGGAATGGAGTTTGGAATCTAGGGAGAGAACAAGAAAGATTTGCTCGGATTAGGGCTGTCTTGGCTGTCTGGCAGTAGGTAGCCCAAAAAGTGGAAGCATTGCACCCAAATGTCCTGCTGTGTGCTGCTTTTCATGTGCTGCTATAATTATGCCACCAGTTTACCGAGGAGCAGTACAGCCCGAGAGAGTATGCCCCTTGTCCTGCATCAAAGTTATAAAGTTTGCCAGCTTTTTAAAGTATTGTGTGACAAGAAAAGTGTGGAAAACTGTGGGAAACAAACAGAGATTTTGTGCCCTAGATGTTGGAAGTGCTTGTTGTATGGACAGAGAGAGTCACTAAGTGAACTGTCATGAAAAGTGGTTGAAATGGTGCTCCCTCTGAGGAGCTACAGCTGAAAAAAAAATGTGTGGTTTGCAGTTGAAATTTTGCCTACTCAATGATCGCCATGGAGGAGAAGAGCATGAGAAGAAAGAGGATCATTTGCATGGCGTCGAGTGATTGGTGAGACTGCAATCGGTCCAGCCCCAAGCCAGCTGTAGTGACAGCACAGTGTTCAAGAGGAAGAGAGAGTAGTGTGTGAACTGGCTTGCCAGGAGGAGCATTGCAGTGACTGAAAACATTATAAAAGTAGTAAAATTGGGCTTTTCCATTTAAAATCGGGCTCAACCCGCATTCTGACTAGTCTGAGAAGAGAGTGAGGTGTTCAGAGGGACAATTGGCAGGACTGCCAGCCCGCTTCATTCCAGAGGCCTCCAAGACTGGTTGTAGGCTGAATTTTCCATCGCAATAACCAGCTACTGATTAAGTGAATACCAACCTAAAAGCAACCCAAATTGTGTGTGATTTCAACTAAAGACAGCTGAATCTGTGTGTGGCAGTGTGACCATTTTGCAAAGAAGGACTGTGTCATAATTGTGGGTTCAGCGACAGTATAATTTTCAAACCCATGTGAGAAACTGTGGGTTGTATGAAGGATGCAACAAGAAATACAGGCAATCCTATGCGATGAAATACTGTGGCTTTAAGGACTTTTAAGCAAAGAACAGTGAGTTACAGCATGTAGAAAGTCCAGTAAAAATCATATAAATGTGTTAGGAGAACAGACAGCACAGTTAAACAGTTTGAGTGAACTTTATCAGTAGAGTGTGTAAATCAGATGCGCAGTGGCTTGAGTCAGAAACAGAACGTTGTTGTGCAGGAGTGCTGCCGCCGCCATTACAGGGTCTGGTAGTAAAGTAAACACAGCAGCAGGGGAGCCATTTTGTAAAAGTTTTTCCAAAAGAGTGGGACTTGAGATAACAGTGAGCTTTTGTTTTTCTCTGCAGTCATGGCTTCGGGATCAGCCCGCTACCCGGATCATGCCCAGGCTATGATAGTAGAAGAAGTAAACAGATTGAAAGATATTGAGAGATGTTACTATGGGAGACGTTTGCCTCATCATGTGGCGATTCCTGGATATCCAGTAAGAATGTGCATAATGTGCTTAAAGGCTGGAAGGGACATCTTTATGGTTCCTCACTGTTCTGGGTGCCTGGAGAGACATGGCTTACTCAAAGCACCCAAGATTAATTTGGCTCCCATGTGGACAAAGATTCAAGAACCTGCAGTTGGCAGCACACAGCACCAGATAGAGTCTGCTGGAGGAGGCTCAGTAGAGTGTGGCACAAAGCAAGAGGGTGCAGAGCTACAGGCAGAACAAAGTACGGATGTATCCAAGTCCAGGTCACAGAGAGACATTGTGGAGGGAGCATCAGCAGACCCTTGGAGAGAGGGGCCTAGCCCAAGTCTCATAGGAGAAGATGAGATGAGATGAGGGAGACCCTTGAATGGGAGGTGTTGACCTTCATACCCAGTGAAGAGTGGATAGTCTCAGGAGTGAGGACAACTGCTCACTCCTGGGCTCAGATCCTTAGCGAGGAAGAAGATGAGGGGAAACCTATGTGGCCTTACAAAGAAGGTGTGGATCCACAGCCTCGGGCTCTTGCCTCAGAGGAGTGAATGGAAGGAGAGATTGGTGACTTCACAGCCCTGTCCCGACAAGGAGGAGTCAAGGAGCTATTTTACATAGCATTAAGCATGCGTAGCTGGCAGAACCAGAACTGGCCACCCCCAAGCCAGGCCAGAAGTCTCAAATTGACCAAGTGTAGTAAAGAGAAAAGACTGGTTCGTAGGAAGGCGAATGAGATCTATGGGATATCCTTTCCTACCTTTCCTCGGAGAGTCTGGGAGGAGGTCAAAAGAAACAGGAAATCCTGGATAGAGGAAGAGGCCACAAGATTTTTCCACCCCGGTGCAAGTCGGTATGTCCAATACAGAGTGTTGCAAGAGAAATTCAGACAATGGAAAGTGGGCAGAACACTATTCATAGACACTGTTTGGATCGTGGATGCAGGGGAGCATGAAACCTTCTTCAATGTGAATTATGAGTGCCCAGACGGGGTAATAATTCTTTCACCTGACCCATTGTGCTACTTCCCACAGTGAAGACAATGTCCTGTGAATGTGCCCATGCCTACCAAGTGGAAAGCAGAGCAATGGTAGCCAGTGCTGGCATCCAGTCATTGCTGTACCTATGTTGTTCCACCAGTCTGGCATTCCAGGAAACAGATGCCCCAGATTCATTAGCCTTGCAGTGTACTGGCTTTCCAGATTCCATCGACTGGCATACCAGATGACTTCATATCCAGAGAGGACACCAGCCCAGCTGTATCCTGATTCATCGCCTGGGATTTCGGATGACTTCAGACCAGCTGTTTTTCCTGCCCTGTTTCCAAGGTTCCATCTCCTAGATAACATGAGCCCAGCAGTTTCCAGATGTGCCATCCTGTCATTTTCCAGAAGATGCCCACCCAGCTGTATCAGAAGAATGCTGCCAGGGAGAGTCTTCGGCTGGAAATCCAGGTGTTGTATTGATTTCATTCTTCAAGGGACTGGTAAGTCCAGACTTTTCTATTTTGATGACACTGCAGTAAACAACCTACACCTAGCAAACTTCAGACTGTTTGAACTGTCTTCAGGGACTCTCCCCTTCAGGATTACAGTCCTGCCAGAACTATGCTTCACCAGGCTCCGGCCCAGGAGAGACTCTTTCTTGGACTTGCCTTCGGGCACTGTTGTCACTAGATGGGACTTTTAGGGCACTCCATCCCCAAATAATGTGTATTGTAAATAATGTCATTGTTTTTCTACTGTTTATACGGGTTTTTTTTTATTTTTCTAAAAAAATATTTTTGGGGATTCTCCAGTGTTTAGATGGTAGGGGTTAGATAGTACTGTGTTTTGTCTTTTCTCTTGCATGTGTTCCTGAAGAAGACAAGAAGAGAAGGCAAGGAGAGGAAGAGGGACTCAGTGGAGTCCTCAATATGCTTTGAAAGTAGTAGTGTTTAAAGTGCAGTGTTGTTGTTTGCTGTGTTTGACTTTTCCTTCCACAGGTACGGTTGTAGAGGACTGTGGGAGTAATACCTAGGGTATAGTATTAGTTCCTTGTGTTTTGGTTGCAGGTGTCCAGGATTGGGGGGAGGTTCCTCAGTTTTGGGGTAATTTTGGGTTTTTGGTCAGATAGGTTTTCCCTAGAGTGCTAGGGGGGACAGACAGGCTATGGTCCTGACCTGCAGTGGGGGCCACAGTACTGATATATTAGGGCTATGCTCTGGGCAATTCTACCAGGGCCACTAGGTAACCATAGAAAGATCCTAGAGCAGAGGCTGATGTGTCAGCCGATGGCTTCTGGGCCCTTAGTGTTGCCTGCCTGTGCCTAGCACATGGTAGGAGAGGACCTGATCACCCCTCTCCATAGGTAGCACAGAGGGTAGGATGGCCTAGGCCGGGTAAGTAATGACTGCGGACAGTCATTTTCCTGGCCGAGGGTGGGTGTAACCCCCTTGTCACCCAGGGTTACTAGAATCCCACTTAGATCTAGTGGCAGGCAGGGAAAGGCAGCTTGTGAGACACCAGTTAAATGGGTTTCACACTGTCTCATTCTGTCCTCAGTCTCAGCTGAGCTGGAGGGATGACATCATATAGAATTCTCGCAGCAGCATAAGCCACAGTGGAATGTTGCAGCTGGGAGTTAGGTTAGAATGTTGGAGTTTTCAAAGTCAGTAGTAGTCAGTCAGTAGTAGTCTTGAGCAGTCTGTAGTGGAGAGAGGAGGTGCACTACAGTTGGCAGTCCCTCAGAGCCCCCAGCTCTGTACAGAGCTACCACAGAAAACAGTGTGTGTTCTCGCCCTAGAGAAGGACACAGAAGAATACTTGCTGAAGTGGTTGAGACTGTTCCCCAGCTGTTCCAGTGCCCCATCCCTGAGAGTGATGGGGGGAACAAGACCGGCTTTTCAGGTTCAATTCCCCTGGCCCTGCTGGAGGAAGAAAAACTGCCTGAGAAGAAGATCTGTGCTGAGGCACCAGAAGTATGCTTTTTTCCTGAGAGAGAAAAACCCGTGGGCACCAGCGAACCATGGTGAGTCTGCTCTGCCAGATAGCCTATGTTTTCACCGAGACTGTTGTGTTAAGTATCTGCTACTGAGGGTCAGGAAAGGACAGCCAAGTACAGTACTTAAGTTATGTGTATGACTTGAGATGCATCTAATCAGTGGGGTTCTACAGGGATGGACATAGCCACTTAAAGAACGTTGCAAGTTACCAGAGACAATTGTTAAATGTGATATGCATTTCAAGATAGCATTCTACAACCAGAGAGTTTCAAAGGAAAGGTGTTGACTCTAAATGAATGGCCGGGTATGGATTTGGGGACAAGAGGTGGGAGACCCCCCATCTGGAGTAGCCAGATTTACCTCCACAGATTCACTTTGGGCACCTATAGCTTTCTCCCAGGCACTTGGCCAGCGTCTGCAGAAAGTACCCAGACGTGGGATTAAGATGTGTGTTTTCCCTTAGAACTTGGAAGTGCTCATGGGTGGTAGAGGGAACCACCAGCAGAGGTGTCCATGTCATATGGAAGAGTGTACCAGTGCTGGCTGAGGGCCATGCCATGGAATCCAGGATAGACAGAGTACCAGTTCAGGCTAAGAGCCCAGTGTGTTCAGAACCTGAGGGTAAAAGTTGTTGCGATGATGAAGAATATGTGTTCTGACCTCTATAGTTCTGTATAACCAGTGAGTGTAGCCCCGTGGGGTCCATCCTGCTTTGTATTCCTGTGTGTAAGTGAATAAAAGCTCCACTTTAGAATCCCACTCCTGGTTTGGACATTCACAGTTCTTGCTTCCTATGTCCAGAGTTACTTGGGTGCCCCTGTCCAAAAGTACAAACCTAGCCCTGATGCCAGTCGACTGTTTTCTCCCCAAATCCAGGCTCACCAGGTAATGGTTTATAAAAATGGAGGCACCGGGCGCTAAATGACATCAAAACCCATTATACTGACACCTGATTACACATGTAAATGCTATGCATTTGTTTTTAATTCTTTTTCATTCTCATCTGACAGTAATCTGGGTGCCGTGTACCACTCCTGCCTGGCAGGCCTAAACCAGGTTAAGGGGCCTGGGCTCTTGTTTCTGGTGGAAAAGGAGGGCTCTTTCCCAAAGACAAAAATAAATAGCGCGGTGCCTCCACACAGAGTTAAAATATGGTGGGCCAGATGATTGTCTGGTACAACCCTCTGGGATGCTATACCTACCACCTTTCCTCACAGTCATCCCACACATGGATTACCATTATTGAAAACCATATCTCAACATACTTGCAATTATTGACTTAAGCTAATCATGTGCTCACTAATAATATGCTCATGAGACAATTATAAAAGGTTATCCAGTTATTTATTTACATGGGGTAGGATTGGGATAAGGGAAATGGAGGTAGAGGTTAAGCAATTTTTGTCATTTGCATTTTGTACATGTAGCCCAGGCGCCATGTGTCAGTGGGCTACTACCCCTGCCTGTTGGCTCTCTAAAAGGTTAAAAGGCCTGGGTCCTGCTGCAGTGGTATTTGATGGTCCTACTCCAAAGGTAATAGAAATAGTGTGGTGCCTCCACCCAGAGAGAATTTGAAGTGGGTGAGATGACTGGCTAGTACAGCCCCCAGGGATGCTCCACCTACCCAACTCCCCTACCAACCACCTCACACAATGGATGCCCAACAATTCAGTACTACCATAAACCATGAACAGTAATGCTTGGACAGACTCAGAGAATTCCTGCGCACAAAATTTCAAACAGTAAACCACAGCTTTAATTGGGGGAAAGGACCAGAGAAGGGGTACTAGGACAAAGGATGCTGTGGAGAAAAAATGGGTTAGTGAAAATAAGCAGCATCAATAAACATTCGGGCCTACAGGCCAAAACCACCTCCACTGGTACCAGTGTCCCCAGATGTTCTTATGGGTACCCACTAGGTGCAGGCCTGGTATGGTGCCGCAGGTTGGCCAGCTGTTGGGGCCCTGAAATATTGGAAAGAACTTGGTTTTAAGAATAAGCAACACAACTTCGTTTTGTTTTTCTTTTCAGGAACTAAGCCCTGGGTATTCACAATTAGATGACCTCAAACCCTGACAGATGACACTCCTAGTCCTGTGCAGAATGGGGCATAAGAAAGGCTGGCCTTAGCCCTCGGGCAGGATGGGCTTGCTCTAGGATCTTGCAGCTGGTCACCTTAATTGTAGTTCTGGCTGCTTGTCACCTTTAGCCGCTTCTAGCCTATTGCAGAGCACTGTGGCAGGACAACACCAGCCCCAGAAGGCCCAGACCCAGGAGTGGCTCCACAGCCTAGCTCCCTTCGATGGGTCACAGGTGCCCTAGCAGCCCAGCAAGTACTGGTGACCTCCTGAGACAGTGATTCCCACTTGGAAGGGGTTAGCAAGTTCCCTCCCTGGCTCTGTGTGAGGACTTCCTAGCTGTGAGTGTCCTCCTGCAGCCCCTGCATGGAGTTCTCAGCAAAGCAAAGTTTTTAGGCAGTTGCTCCAATAAAGTCCAGTGCCAATTAGTAGGGGTGCTAGCCTCAGATTCAATAAGTGCAAGTGCAATTCAGCAGGGGGCTCAGAAATAGCAACCCCCTGCACACCAGTCCACGCTTTTCCTAAGCAATAATACCCAATAGGGTGGGCGGTATTGTGCTACACCGTCCACCCTGGAGGGTATTATTGAGCTTAGAAAATGGGTTTAGGGTTACATTATAAAATAAAACTTTTTAAAAAGATAAAAAAATTGCAGAAGGTTAACAGAAATAAAACAAATGTTGTGTAAGGTAGTCCCTCCACTGGTGACATCAGTAGCAGAGCACACCATTCTGATTGACAGAGAAAACATTTCAAAACTTAAGTTCAGATCTCACACTGTATTGTCACTGGTCTCCCCTCCCTTCCTCACAATTGTAGGGTTACACCATCTCCCTACTGTATTCATCATGACTGGGGAAAGAAACACAAAAGACAACCAACAAGCAAAAGAACGCCAATCTCCAGACTACCACTTCTCCCCTCTGTACTGCCTTTGTTGGTGATAAGAAAGAGCTACCGCAGTGGCTCAGGACAGAAGGTGGCAGTGAGCATGTCACTTACTGAGAACTTTGCATGCTGAACTGAAATACGATTTATCATGACATTGTTTACAAGAGGAGAAAAAGCAAAGAGGTACCTGACTCTTGAAGACGATGTTTCAATTATTAGATTGTGTATAGCAAGGGAAGCTAGCTATGACTAGAGCCAATCATGAGCAACTTCCTGGATGCAGCTTGCATGTGGAAGCTAATGCAACAGTGCACATTAAAAATCTATTTTTGAGACCCCCCCCAAAAAACAGGCAGCTTGTTATTTTTTTTTTGTTTTTTTTTGTAAAATATAAACTGTTGGAGAAACTGTCATAGAATTTGGCTGGGGAGGTTGGCAGCCATCAGTTCATGCCTAGTCGAGTGGTGGAGCCAGAGCTAGCTAGGGAAGCTGTCTCGAGTAGCACGAATGTGTTGGCACTACTAATTTAAAAAGAAACAAATATATTTTTCTAGTTACTCCGGAGAGAGGGGCGAGGGAGCATATACTTTGTTTTTGTTTTTTGGTGAGGGAGGGAGAGAGATACTGTTGGCACAATTGTGTCGCTTACTAACTGACAAAAATAAAATTGTGGCTGATTCAAATCTGACAGACTGACGGAGAAGGGGGCACAACGAACAAGTGAGCGGACAGGACAGCAGTATTGATGGCGCTGTGGCAGCTCTATGTTGAGCAAAAACTCAGCATAAGAATTTTTTGTTCATTTCAAACTTAAAGGTGGTCAGTGTGCAGAGGAGGGGAGTGGCAGAGGTAGTCAGTAACTGAATCTCGCTAAGCGAGAATAAACAAAATGGCAGCAACCAAATTCTTAACATTCCATGGCACAGTAATACTGGAAAGCAGGTAGAAGGAGACTGGGGCTTATTATTTCCTGGTCTATGTTGCCTGATACTGGACTGGGAGGTTGGGTGTCTGAGCCAGTCAGGGAGTAGGATTCAGGAGTCCCATTTTCTAAAGTTTAACGGTGCCCACCTTTTCTTCGGCTGCAGCTGGGACTAAACTTTCAGCCACTTTATCAGTTCACACAGGACACACACACAGCTTCTGTTAGCACTCTGACGACCAGAGATGCTCTGCCTCTTCAGAATGTCGGTTCCAGTGCCGCACAAGTAAATGGCTCCTCAGCCCTGACTGTAGCACTCTGACAATCCACACAGTATTCTCAGCCATTCAGACTTTTCAGTACAGGGTTTCTGCAACATTCATTTTTTTTCCATCAGTCATAAAACAACTTTTCCATACCTGGGGTTCAGCATCACAGTTCAGTCTCTTTCTCTCTTTCCCCTTCTCATTCTGTTTCTGCAACACAGCAATCTCCAATTTCAACAATCACCAATTTTGCAATACAGCAATCTCCAAATAGGGCCTGGGTAAGCCCCTCATGTCCAAAGTCCACTCCCACAGGGTACTCCTGACTCATACAGAGCCCAGGAACAAACTGAAGAAATTCCAGAAATTCCACACTGTTTCAGCCGAAAACCCAGTGTTCCGATTGGCTGATGGAGTTTATCAATAATGGAGTTCCATAGAGATCAATATTTCCTGCTCCTTTATTGGGGCATGATTAGGTGCCTGAATTAGTCCCCTCCTTTTCCCAGAAAACCCTCTGTCCAAGTTTTGGGCACCTAGATCATTGATTGGCTGTTAGAGAGGGGTCAAATGTTACAAGCATGTCAGTTCCCAGATATTTATAAGGAGTCCATACAGTTCCCTTAGCTTCATAAATCAAATGCAGTCCCACACAATGCTTTATCTATATAAACACCCCCACTGGATTGTAGGCACAACTGTCCCCTACAAAGCGAGCCCACTCTTATACAGTTAGCGCCAGTACATGGTCTGTCTCTCCCACCGAAAACACAGTCCCCCCAGGCAGCAGCTCATTAATATTCATGTTGGGCTTATTAATATGCATGAGCTCCGCTTTATGTGCCGATTCGAAACTTTTTATTTATAATCTACTGGGGCTCTTTGTCAACCCCTCCAGAGTCACCAGTCCCCATGTAGCTAAGGAAGGGAACCGGGACCACTGAACAGCTCCTTGAGAGACCTCAAATCCGGCGGTCAGTACCTCAAAGGAGCCACAGTGCGCCTGCACAATCGCTGCAAGCCCCAAGGAGCACTGCCTAGTGGCGATCGCATTTAAGCAATTTAAAGCCCAAAATGGGCTTAAATCCACAGCAGGGCTGCTTGAGCCATTCAGGGGCACCAGAAAGAACTCAGGCCTGATAGTGAACAATACAGGCGTTCAGGAAGGCTGCAGGAGCAGCGGGAGGAAATGGGAGACAGGAGCACTTAAGGTAAGCCCTCAAAGTGGGGTTACATACACACCAATAATCACTTTGTCTGTAAACCAAACTTTCACAGACCCCGCCTCCCACCAGCATGTATATCAAACAGGCTTTAGCCCACTTGATCTAACATATTACCCCCCAACTGGTGCCAGTTTAATCCCTAAGAGTTATATCTGGGTACCCAGAGTCTAGCTGCAGGCCTGATGTGGTGCATATGGTTGTCCAGCGTTGGTGTACTTTAGTAATTTGAACTCAAACCTCTTTTGTAATTGTGGCAAATACTAGTTGATTAAACTTGAACTTTGGGCCAGGTGGCCAAATTCAAAACTTGGTACCAACTATATACAGTTCCCCAGATGCAGGGCAAGCCCTGAATTACTCATAGTTTTGAAGAGTAGTCTCTGTTGGCTCTCATACTGTAGATCTTGTGGGCTCAGAAGAAACTGGGAAAACTAAGATGAGCAGCAGGCATGCTGCAGCTTGGAGCTTCCTCTCTGCCTTTCTTGCAGCTTAGACCTTCTCTGTATCAGGCACTTGCAGATTTATCAGGCTGGACACTCTCAGTTTCTCTGGCAGCTTATCATCTTTTTTGTGGCAGTGCAAGGCTAGAAAGACCGGTGATGGGGACCAGGGCCACATGCCTCAACCCCCACACTTAGGCATAAAGCCTCAGGGGGAGATGAGTGGGTAATGTCTAGCAGTAACACCACCTGGCTCATTCCCCAGACTGACCTCGAATGGCAGTCACTCTCTTTCAGGTATTCAGGCTACTTTGGCGTAAATGGCTTCAGCCACACTGACAGCTAGCAGCAGTGGTTTTTTCTTGACTGGAACATAGTCCCTGGGTTTCCCACTGGATTTTAGCAGGAAACGGTCTCTCAGCTTCAGACATAGCAGGTTCAGACTTAACACAGAAGATGGGGTACATCTTCTCACCTCCAAGACTCAGACTTGCACAGAAGAATGAATCTTCTCACTTTAACAGCTCAGACACAACTGAAGAACCAATCTTCTCACTTTGAAACTCAGACTTAGACAGAAGAAATAATCTTCTCACTTGATCTTTCCAACTACTGGAAGCATCAGGCAGGCTTCCATTGGCTATTTGGCCATGCAGACACCCAAGAAGGTCTCCATACTTCTTTCAGGCATCACAGTGGAGCTCCTCTCTCTCTGGAAACTCCCAGATGATGACCTTAACACAGGTCAGCAACAACATCTTCATTCTGGAAACAACTCCTTTCAGCCACTGGAAGGCAACACAGAGCAATGCAGAGCACCCCCTGGACTGGTGGCTGTGCAAGCCCCCAGGCAGGCCTACTTCTTCACTCAACAATCACAGAGAGGCTCTCCCTTGGGAAACCTCTCAGACAGCTTTCTTGCCTCTGGACAACAAATCATATTTTAATTCTAAAGCAGTGCCTTCCAGGCATTGGAAGGCAGTGCAGGGCACCTGGGCTAGTAGCTGTGCAAACCCCCAGGCAGGCCTTCTTCACACTCTCTGTAGCAAAATCATGGAGCCCTTCTCCCTCAGGAGGGGGCTCTGCCAGACTGAACTCCACTCAAACTTTCCTCTGGGTTTCAGGAGATCAGGAAAGCTCCTGATTGTTTATTAGGCTTACTTGACGCCCTATTGGTCATCTGGAATGGTGCCAAAACATTGTTCTCTCCTTCTCACAGAAATCCTTTGGCTAAGTTCTCCAGGGCTTCTGGCCTGCTCATTGGATGCTGGCAGGGTCAAAGGTGGCCAATATGGCTGCTGTATTACAGATTATATAATATCCCAACTTTCAATTTAAATTACAGGCAACCAGCATTGTTTTAATAAACAACTGCCCCCAACATGTGGTAGCAGCCCTTCTGCCCTGTTATGCAGTTGCAAAGTGAGCTTTTACATTGACCCTCCCTGCCTGTTGTTAGCACTGTAGCACTGACTACCTAGGAGGCAGGCAGGGCTCCCATTCATTTAGCAGCTTCAACTGCTCTTAAAGAGACAATGCTCCTTTTAGTAATGGTGTAAAAGAGCACTTTTATGACAATTTTTATTTTATTTCCCCTAAGTGCCTCTGCCCCCCCCTTTACTATTTTATTGCCCACAGAGGCCAGGGCACACACACACAGATGTGGGAGTTGCCAGAGTGGCTTTTACATATTGAGCACTGCAGCGCTCACTCAGGATGCAAGCCGATCTGCCAACTTGCACACTCGAGCTGCATGCTGCATCAGTGAAATGCCAAACAGGCAGTTTCAATTTCATTTAGCTCCTCCAGTCCCCAAAGGATTTATTTGCACGATGGGGCCAGCAGAAGCATGTAGGGCTCCACCACAGGACCGGGACTGGCAAGACTACGCAGTTGGGAGGTGGCAAGGTAAGTCCCACCCGTGGGGGGAGGTTTACATGAGTCATCCTCAGGGTGGATTCATCAGGGCTTTCCAAACCCTTCCACTGAACAACTCCAGCCTTACTCAGGGAAGGCAGACAGAGTGGGGCCCAAAAGTATCACTAACTTCATTGGCAGCCCTGGGCCTTTCCTATTTTCTCACTCTCCATGGTGCAATGGAAATAAGGGTTCCAGAACTGAGGGTTCTAGGACATGAGCACACAGAAACCACCAATCAGGAAGTACACTTATAGGCTAGTAGAGCTTTGCTGCCGTGGTTGGCTAGAAACATGTTGACAGAAACAAACAAAAATACACAGCACTCTCTCTGCATTTATTAAGCTATTATTTTATTTGTGCAAAACAAACTGTGCCACTACCTCCGGTGCTTCAAGGTGCTCTGACTCTTCATTCAGTGAGAAAGAGCTGCCACAGCTGCTGGAATTTATACACCTGATACTAACTACAACTAACTTCTGATACAAGAGACCAAAGTAAGTGGCAATTTAAAGGCATAGTGCTTTCAACTTTTTTAGAGTTTCAAACCACTGTCAGTCCTGTAATACCAGACACACATGAAATACCATCACCACTTAAAACCTGCTGCTGTACAACAAGGTTGCAAAACAGGGAGGAGGAGGAGGAGGAGTACAAAGAAGTCCTTAGGTAGCTATGGTGCAATTTCAGGAGGTCATGAAGGTTATAGAGGTCAGTCTTTTAGTATTTCCACTTTACTGGCTCAAGTATATCAAATCTGGCTGCTTTTTTTAAACGTTAAATTACCAATTATTTATAAGAAAGGCCATGGTGGCTCATAAACACTAGTGATAAAGTGTCCAATTAATAAATAAATGTAAGATTCACTATTTGACAAATGCAGCAAACACCAGACATTTCAAAATAGCAGATCATTTACCTTTCAAAAATAACAGCACTGCCAATATTGCATATCACATTAAAGAACCCCCCATTTGATTTACAGGAGGACCAAAAGGTAACCTCCTTAGGTACACAGAGGAGAAAACAGAGGGTGGCAAGACAAAACAAGCATTTGTCAATGCTAAATGTTTGCTTGCTGGCACTGGCATTGGTAGTGTAGAACTTATAGAGCTGCATAATAGGAATGGTAGTGAAGTATTGAACTGAAGCCAACCCCGCCGCCACCCTGCAGAGAGTGACAGGCATTGGGGTGTGCCTTTGGGCCATCAGGCATAATGGCCATGCCATTTCACCACACCCTACCCTGCAGACACTGACAAGTGTCACAGTGTGCCTTGGGGTCTTTGGCCCTCATGCGCACCCTATTCCATCAGGAAATACGGTAAGATGGGTGGGGCATAGGAGAATGGGGTGAACTTTGGGGCCGAAGAGTCCAAGGCATACCTCGATGCCTCTCACTAGCTAAAGGGTGTGGAATGGTATGAGCATTACAGGCAAGAATCTCAAGTCACACCCCTGATGCCTGTTATCCTCTACAGGGTGGGGTGTTATGGTTGGAAACCCTAACACCTCAGGCATTCATTGGTATTTTCACTCCAAATTTGCAACATGGATTTTTTGTGACCCCGACCTCATGAACAGTGGCAATATCAGTTTGTGAGCCGAAAGCTGCTTATGCACAGCGATGACGGCATTTAGCACCACAGGTATAAAAACACATTCTGAACAGGATGTGAAAAATGACAGCTGTACTGTTCATGGGGAGCTGTAAAAAATGGCAATGTTGCAAATCTGCAGTAAAAATATTAAAAAAGCTGGTGTAGTCCCGAGTGTGCATAGAAACTGTGCAATGCACACCCTTAATGAAATTAGTTTGGGGATTTTTTACAGCAGATTGTCAACACAGGCATTTTGGGACCTCCGATCATGAACAGTGTCACTGTGATTTTCTTTATCTGTCCCGAACAATGATTTCCCACAGCGAGAACAAGATCTCTGCGCTGAAAGTGTGAAACACATTTGCCAGTGTGAAAAATGACAGCTGTACTGTTCATAAGGAAGTGTGGAAAAATGCCACTGGTGAAAATCTGGACTGAAAATATTACAAAGACATGAACTTACGAGGGTGCGTGGAAACTGCACAATGCTCATTCGTAACACAGTCATTTTATGGACTTTTGTCACCAAATTTTCAACATAGCCATTTTAAGACCTCTGCTCATGGACAGTGTAACTGTGATTTTCTTAATCTGTCCCAAACATTGTGGGACCATTGTGCGTTACATGTGCAGAAACACATTTTGGGCGACATGTGAAAAATGGCAGCTGTACTGTTCATAAGGAAGTGTAATAAAATGGCAATGTTGAAAATCTGGAGTGAAAATATTGAAAATTCACAAACTTACGAGTGTGCGTAGGAACTGCTCAACGCACGCTCATAAAACAGTCATTTTAAGGAGTTTCTTCACAAAATTTTCAGCTTAGTCATTTTAAGACCTCTGCTCATGAACAGTGTCACTGTGATTTTCTTAATGTGTCCCATACATTGATTTCTCACACCGACTGCGCCATTGTGCGCTACATGGGCGGAAACACATTTTGAGCAAGATGTGAAAAATGACAACTGTACTGCTCATAAGGAGGTGTGGTAAAATGGCAATGTTGAAAATCTGGAGTGAAAATATTAAAAATTTGTGAACTTACGGGCATGCATAAGAACTGCCCTTTCAACTGTACTCCACTGCATTTTCGACTGCTGTCACAGACAGCTCCAGCAGGCATTGGAGAATGCTCGTAAAACAGTCATTTTTAGGAATTTTTCCACCAAATTTTCAACATAGGCTTTTTGAGAGCACACCTTATGGACAGTGGCAGTGTTGTTTCATTACTTGGTCCCGAAAGGTGGTTTCGCGCAGGGACTGAGAAATCACCCTTTGGGCCCGATTAACAAATGAAAGTGAGAGCATCCTTGAGAAGGGGTCCCAAAAACCCCATGTTGAAAATTTGGTGCAAAAATTCCAAAAAATGTCTGAGATATGGAGCAAAGTTGAAAAAACCCTATCTATCCCATTATACAGCTTACCGGCATTTCCTCAGTTCGCGGTCGGCTTTGAAGAGTGCAGATGTGTTCCCGGGCCACCGAAGATTGTCACGCCAGAGTCTGGAGGTAAGTATGGGGTGGGGGTGTGGGAGGTAGGGTGCGAGGTGGTGGGCGAGGTGGGGGCAGAGACAGCGAGGGACCATTTTTCTGTTTCAGTTTTTTTTTTTTTAAACAAAGGAGACGATGCGGGACATTTGCCACGCTGGGGTGGGCTCCCAGCATGGCAAAAGGATGGCTGTTTGGGGGGGAGCCGACGGGGATTGGGCACCTCCCGTCGCTTACAGCATCTGTTGCCATGCTGGGGTGGGTTCCCAGTGTGGCACCCTGTACCTCTGGGGGAATGGAGCTGATGGGGATTGGGCACCCCGTCAGCTATACATGTAGCCACGCTGAGGTGGGCTCCCAGTGGCACCCTATACTCTGAGGGGATAGTGGAGTCCGACGGGGATTGGGCACCTGTCGGGCTATACAGTGTGCGTAAATGAGTACGCAGTATGCGGCATGTGTGTGTGTGTGTGTGTGTGTGTGTGTGTAGGGGAGCCGCATATGAGCAGGCAATATCTTATCACTGCTCACTGAAGCATAGCTCCCCCTTTCAGCTGTACTCCACTGCATTTTCAACTGCTGTCATAGACAGCTCCAGCAGGCATTGGAGAACTGCGGCCGCGCCTGCAAACACACTGACTGAATTGGAAGAGGGCTGCCACACCTCCGAAAACTTGGATGATGGCACTATGTTTCTTGCACATGCATGCAAGCAAACATAAAAAGCAAGATATAGTAAAGGGGAAGTGAAAAGTGGAGGTGAAGTGAGGGAGGAAGATGGAATGATGAAATGGTAAAGAGGGGAAGGGGAAGGGAAAGTTCTGAACTGTGGGGGTGGGAAAAAGGGGAGAGGAGGTAAAAAAAAGAAAGGAGCACAGAAAAAATTTATATACAAAAACACCCTCAATTCATACTTCACAATAGATAAGCAAGAATAAAGAGAGTAATAATAGGTACCTATAAACAGTAAGATTCCGGGTCATATTCTACTACATTTACTGTAACAATTCAAGATGTCATGAGACAACTTCTAATATAAAGTAAATCCCAAAAGATGGTAACATTTAAAAAGTTCCAAAATACTGAACAGTTCAAGAGTCATTGCAAATATGTTAATTGCAGATTGTAAATGACATGACAAACCTTGAGTTGAAAAAAGATAAACAACAAAACTTCCACTTAGTGCTTCCACATCTGATTCTGCTACTGTGCCCTCCATAAAAGGGTGTAGGCAGGCATACTCACTGTACATATTTGTGCACAGTTTTTCGAGTACTTGTCCCAAACCATATACCTTTTTGTTATCACTATCATTCAAATCTGTAATATTTGAGTTAGTGTAGGTCACATAGTGTCTGTATCTGTTTAAACTTCTATTGTTTAGGACTATATATGTGTACAACCTGTTTAGAGATTAGCTAAATCATCTGATAATCTGATTTGATTTGAAATTGGGGGCAGCAGTTTGAAAGGGTGTACACGTTTTTTATTTAATGGGGGGGGCAGCAGTTGGAAAAAATTTACAAAATGGAAATATCTAGCTGCACCCCTATTTCTCTTAGAGTTCCCTGTGGCCTGCCCTCTGATGACGAGACTAATGGACTATGCCACGGGGTACATCTGTATGCCACCACCTCTACTGACTAAATACTGGTGTAACCCCCCCCCCACAAATGGGGGTTCCCAAAAGTCTTACTTGGTTGTGCCTAAATGCCCACTGCCAGGCTGGTGTCCTGTGTCTTAACCGTTTAAAAGCTATTGCATGTGAGTGCCTTTATAGCCTCTGTGTTCCATCTCTTTAAGAGCTGCCTATATCACAGTGTATAATTAACCTCAGTGGGGGCTGAGTGTTTCTAAGCTCGAGGCCCACCTGGGCTGCCAGATAATTGTTCCATTCTGCCATTGCTAATTGTGCAAAGGGAGCTCTGTTAGACGCTGTACTTTTGCTGATTATCAATTATAACAGTAATGATATAGTAGTTTGTCTAAACTGCCTGCTTTGTAGCATGGACAGTTCTGTAAATCACCACCATCTTGGTTCTGGACTGCCGTTGTGGGCCATTCAGTACCTTTGGGGGCCCTAAAGTGGAGCCTGCCCCCAGGGGCCTTGTGGGAGTGAATTTCTGTAGGAGTTGTAGTTTTTCCACTTTGGCTCCTAAATGGACCTGGTGGGGGAGCCCTTGCTTTGACAGACAGATGAATCAATCTCTGGGAAAGTCCCAAGCTGTCTGCAGCAGAGAGTCAATCTGAGATTGGAGTTGAGAGAGTGAACAGCTCAAGAGATTCGAGCAGTTGCTCCTGTGTAGTCACACAGGAAACTGGTGGAAAGGCTGAGTTTGGCCTATCTGCCTGCTGTCCCTCGAAAGGGATCCTTAGAGAGTGCTTAAATAACCGGACTGTATCCGAACTAATTGTGACAAAAGTCACCGAATTGTGACTGTACCATTGCCTGAAGAAGACCGAAGATTTGCTGTACGCGATCGGCCTGTCAGGACATCTGAAATCACCACAGAGAGCATGGTTTTGCTCAGGAAAGCTGAAATTGCAACCGGACTGTCATCCGACCTGTGGTATTGTGTTTTGCTTTACTATAAATCTGCTATATGCTGTCAGTGGGCCACGATTTGGTTCCCCACTACTTAAGTGTGTCACGCTTGCTGGAAGCTGCATCCAGCATTTACCGGACTGAATCTGAACTGTTCACCCAGCCTGGGCCCTGCCACCTTGACCCAGCCTGCTGCTCCAGGTGCAGAGATCACCATCGAAGAGAGACTTGCCCAGGGATCAGCCTCCTGCTCAACCATCTCAAACAGGAATGACATCTTGGTGATTCGTGTGGGCCCTGCTTCTCCTGGCATACCAGCTTGTTAACCTGCAGTCTCCAGTTCATCCCTCCTGTGTCTCATATTGGGTTGCATGAGTAAATCCCAGGGTAGCTCCCTGCAACATCAGCTAAATGAAAAGTATTGTCATCTGATTCCTTTGTTGTTTCCTTGTCATGAACTGAGTCTCCAGGCTCCGGATTAGAAATTGTGTGTGGTTGTGCATGTTTCTTCTTTCCATCACAGTGCCCCAACCAGCTGCAACACCGGCCTATCCCTGGCAATAAATTAGGCTAGCCCACCTTTGTTCCAACTGGGTACCCAGAGTGTGTAACTGTGAAGGTACTCTAAAGTGCATGCACGATTGCCTGACTGAATCAGTTACAGAACTAATCAGCCAAATTACGCCCTTCCCTTGTTCATGCCCCCTGAATAAATCAGATCTAATTATTTTTTGCATTTAACCTGACTGTGGTTCCATTTTGTACCAGAAGCACTGTACTATTGTTACCTGCTGTGTCTAACCTTATTTTACAGGGGGTCTCCAGGGCTGGACTGGTGGAACCAGCCCTGGTGGTAAGTGCAAACCAAATGGGGATTTGTATGCTGATTAGGGATTGTTGTAACTGTGTCTGTTGTACATTGCTTAGGCCACTAGAGAGGAAAGAGGGGGGTTACAGTGTCCTGAAGGGCTGTACCCAGATCAGCTACACTACCAATAACCCTGTCCTCTGGGTGGAGGCACCC
Organism: Neoceratodus forsteri; assembly: GCA_016271365.2. NCBI lineage: Eukaryota > Metazoa > Chordata > Ceratodontiformes > Ceratodontidae > Neoceratodus > Neoceratodus forsteri. The sequence goes on along the minus strand of JADMNL010000023.1, from coordinate 122,395,840 downwards.
ATTTTCTGTACCCAGGCCCCTTAACCTGAACCTAGCTATGCAGGCAGGGGTAGTAGCCCTTGGGATAGTGCCACCTAGGGGTTACATCTTGGAGACACCACTGGGATTAGCACCTTCTAGTGGTCAGAAGTGGGTACTACAACCCCAAGCTTAAAAATTATAACAAAATGGAGGCGCTCGCTACGCCTTAGCTTAAGATTGCCCCCATAAGCTGTTAGTGCACCGTATGATGGGATGGAGTGAGGTTGAGGGGGTAGACCCTCAACAGGCCCTTCTGTTAATGGACGTCCCATAAGGGACCACTAAGGTAGTTATTGTAGAGACTGTTGAGCAAGTTAAGTGTGTGGGGAAGGTTGAGGTGAAAGGGAGGGATTCAAACCTATTTACGAACATGCGAACATACAAAATTTGTCAGCAGATAAAGGCCTAGAGGTCTATCAAGTCTGCTCGAATGTGCAGCTAGCACCCCTTATTCTGCAGCTGCCCCTCCCTTCCACCCTTCCCCTTTATTAACCCTCCCCCTTGTCCTGTCCTATCCTCGTTTGAAGCAGTCCACTGTTCTACTGCATACCACTTCAGCAGGTAATGCACTCCACCCAGCCATCACCCTCTCTGTAAAAAAGTGTCTCCTCATCTCCCTCCTGAACCTTCCTCGCTCCAGTCTCATATCATGGCCCCTGGTGTCCCTCCTCCCTTACTTTGAACAGCCCTCTGTACCTGTCTTGTTTATTCCTTTCATGTATTTAAAGGTTTCAATCATGTCACCCTGTCTCTCCTCTCCTCCAGTGAGTACATGTTCAACTCCTTCAACCTCCTCTCGTATGATAAGTCCCCAGCCCCTTGATCATCTTTGTCGCTTCTATGCTGCACCCCTCCAGTAACTTAATGTCCCTCTTCAGATATGGATGCCAGTACTGCACGCAGTACTCCAGGTGTGGTCTAACTAATGACCTATACAGTGGCAGAATCACCCTCCCTCCTCGAGGATATACCCCCTTGCAATACAACCCAGCATTTTGTTGGCCTTTGCAGCTGCCTTCCTACATTGTGCCGAGTTGTTCATTGACCCTGTAATGAGCACACCCAGATCCTTCTCCTCCTCTGTCTGGGCTAGCTGCACTCCCCCTAGCTGGTAACTCCTCCTTGGGTTCTTCATCCCAAAATGCAGCACCTTGCACTTTTTGGCATTAAAGCCCAGTTGCCAGGTGTCTGACCAGGTTTCAAGCTTTGCCAGATCATCCTGCAACCCCTGCCATCCCCCTAGGTCATCCACCACCGCGCCTACCTTGGTATCATCAGCAAACAGACTGATCTTGCTCTTGATGTCCCATGATATGTCTGCAATGAATATCCCAAACAACACTGGTCCCAACACCGAGCCCTGTGGAACACCGCTCGTCACTACCCTTGGGTGTGAGAGCTCCCCACCCACCACCACCCTCTGTTGCCTTCCCTGCAGCCAGTTTCCTACCCATCTCACCAGCTTTGCACTCACCCCTGTGCCTACTAACTTCCTTCCCAGCCTTCCATGTGGCACTGAGTCGAATGCCTTACTGAAGTCCAGATACAGGATGTCCACTGCATGGCCCCTGTCCAGTTGCCTAGTTACCCAGTCATAGAACTCGACCAGGTTGGTTTGGCAGGATCTGCCACGTATGAAGCCATGCTGTCTGCTGTCCTGTAGTCCTTTGGCCTCTAGGAGGGCCACCAGCCTCTCCTTCAGGATAGTCTCCATTAGCTTACCCACGATGGATGTGAGGCTCACTGGTCTGTAGTTTCCCGGTTCATCCTTGGGGCCACTCATATTTGATCAAACTATGGTGGTCCTACTCTCCTGCAGCCTCCCCATCAACCCAGAGAAGGTGCCCCCTGTTATTTTGCCTGAAGGGTCCCAGAAGGGGTGGAAGGTCATACATCTGCGGAGTGATCTGGTTACTCCTGGAGGGTCCCCCCAGCATAGAGGGGTTCAAAGATAAGCTGCTCAAATTGTTAGCCTCTGAGGAGTGATCTGACAAAGAGTTGGTAAAGATGCTAGATCTCTCTGATGATACCACTCCCTTGTAGTCTCCTATAGCATCTTCTGCCACCCCCTAGGGCCTCCCCTATGGTCACCTCCCCCATAGTGATACCATCTATACACCTGGACTCTTACCATAGACTTAGACTCTTCTGGGGGCACAGTCCCAGTGCCCGTAGGAGAGGATGACCTGGAAACGTGGATGGACTATGCCACCTCCTCTTTCAGGAGTGGCAGTGCTCAGAGGGGGAGAAAAGGAAGAGGCTCATGGAGAGCTTGAGGGGCCCTACACTGGAGGCCATTTATTTTCTCCAATCTACCAGCCCCGAGGCTACTGTTACCAAATACCTCTTTGCTTTGGAGGGGGTCTTTGGTAGCACTGAGTCGGGGGATGATTTGATGTGGAAATTTAAATCTGCAAAACAATGGTAGAATGAGAAGTTGTCTATGTTTGTTACCAGAATTGAGAGGGCTCTGCAGAGGGACCGCAGAAAAAGAGGGGTGCCTGCTAATGAACTGATTCTGGTCAGGTTAGACCATATCCTAAAATCAGCCAGGTATTCCAGTGTGATGATGCTGAAACTTAAATTTCAAGACAGGAATTCTAATCCTCCTGAATATTGTTACCTCATGAAAGAGATTCGTGAAGCAGAGAATTATGAAGAAGGATGGAAGCCCTATGCCGGGGTTGCCCGTACCTGCCAGACCCTTGAGAGGAGTTATGAGACTGAATTGCAACAGATGAGGGAACTGATTAAAGAATTGACAGAGTTGAGAGTCAGTCAGCAAGCTGCTGAGGCAGCTAAAGATGCTAACTCCTGTCAGACACCTCCCGAGTCAGAGAGCGAGGTCCCGCCCGGAGGGGTGAGGGTACACATCATCTCCTCTGAAACCCGGTCAGAGGGTAATTTGTTAGAAGAAGTAGTATGAGAACTGAGAGCCGTGGTGGGAGACCTTCTTCAGGCTATGCAAGTAGCTGACTCTTGGGGAAACTCAGAAAGCAAGGAAAGCAAACCATGGATCAGAGAATGATCCCAGGACTTGCCTACCATGCCCAAGCAGGGGAATGGCTCCACTTCCACTAGAGACTCCAAGGAGCCCATCTTTTGCTATCACTATGGAGAAGACGGGCATACCCAGTTTCACTGCAGCTCTTCAGAGAATCTGAGAAAGGTTACTACATGGCTGCTGGAAATAATTTGGCAAAACAATATAAGGCCTCAGACTGGGCCTACAAGAAAGAATTATTCTTCAAAGACAGCTATAAGGAACACATCTCAGTCCTCGTCCCCTGACTGGTCCAAGGTGGCAGACCTGTCAATGGAGACCACAGTAACAGTGAATGGTGTATCTGCAAGGGCCATGCTTGACAGTGGATCCCAAGTGACCATAGTGTTTCAAGATTGGTACCGAAAGCACCTGCCTGATGTGCCCCTACAGCCCCTGGAAGGTTTGCAAGTGTGGGGGTTGAGTGAAAAGTCCTATCCATATTCAGGGTATATTTGGATCTGGCTGTCATTCCCTACTGCCGTGGCTGGAGTGGATGAACAGGTTGAGACACTTGCCTTGGTGTGTCCCCCCCACTGGACTGCATGATGGGGTTTCCCTGCTAATCGGGACAAATGCCCATATGTTTAGGAGACTGGCACAGTTATGTCATGAGAAACAAGGACAATGGACTGGGTGGGCACTAATAATTCCAGCACTGATCAAAAGAACTTATGACTTGCAGCAGCAGCCTACTGAGGTGAACCGAGACGAGCCCGTGGGGATAGTGTGGAAGAAGGATCCTGACTCTCTGGTGTTAGCACCTAAGCTCAATGTACCATTCATGAAGAGGTCCATCTCAGGAGAGATGTGAAGTATAAAATATTGATATTAGATACCCCTGGTGAAGGGAAGCTGCCCGAAGGGTTATTGGTCAAGCCCAGCACACTACCTGCTTGTGCCCATGCCTATGCCCACCGAGTGATGGTGCAAGTTAGAAATGTGTCAGATTGGGAAGTCCTTGTGAACTGGGAATATACGCTGGCTACAGTATACTGTGCAGACACTGCAGTATTACCCAGTAACAAGTACTCTGGCGAACAGGAGAAAGTGACCCCAGACTTATTTGATGTTGGTGATTCCCCTTTGTCTGCTGAGTGGAAGACCCAAATTAGCAGAAAACTTGCCCAGAGAGACCTAGTGTTCTCACTAAAAGAGTGGGCCGTGGGATGTGTCCATGGTGCTGAGCATAACATACACCTGCATGATGACTGACCATTTCGAGAGAGGTCCCAATGCCTTGCCCCAGCTGACATAGACAATGTTAGGAGGCACCTACAGAAAATGCTCGCTGCTGGCATTACTCAAGAATTAAGAAGCCCATATGCCTCCCCCATCATAGTGGTGTGTAAAAAGAATGGATCAATGAGGATATGTGTGGATTATCGGACCCTAAACTGGTGGACCATCCCAGATCAATACACCGTGTCACGCATACAAGATGCCCTGGATTGCCTGAATGGGGGTCAGTGGTTCTCAGTAATGGATCTCCTCAGCGGATATTATCCGATTCTGATGGCCCCAGAGGACCATGAGAAAACAGCCTTCATCTGTACTTTGGGGTTCTAAGGAGTTCCTGAGGATGCCACAGGGGATTTCGGGTGCCCCTGCTACCTTTCAGAGATTGATGGAACATGCAGCGGGAACATGAACTTGCTGGAATGTTTAGTGTACTTGAATGATGTCATCATTTTCGGACACACGCTAGAGGAACATGAGACCAAACTGTTCAAAGTCCTCGATCGTTTGGAAGAATTTGGCCTCAAGTTATCCATAGAGAAGTGCCAGTTTTTTCAAATGTCTGTGAAATATGTGGGACACATAGTGTCAGCCGAGGGAATACAGATGGACCCCAGTAAAGTGGAGTCTCTGACCACCTGGCTCCAGCCTACCAACCTAAAAGAGCTGCAGTGTTTTCTGGGGTTTTGCGGCTACTATCACCGATTCATTAAGGACTATTCAAAGGTAATCCGGCTGCTCCTTAATCTTACCCAAGGCTATCCTCCTACCAACCACAGATACAAGAAGGGGGCCCTCAAAGAAGAAGACAAGGTATATTTTTGAACAGGGAAACCTTTTGGAATCTGTTGGACCCCCGAGTGTGAGGCAGCCTTCTTCGAAGTCATCTATCAGCTCACCCATGCCCCAGTCCTTGCATATGCTGATCCCACCAAACCATAGATCCTGCACATGGATGCCAGTCTGCAGGGACTTGGGGCGGTTCTATATCAAGAATATGAAAATGGTCTGAGAACTGTGACCTTTGTCAGCTGCAGCTTGACCCCCTCTGAGCGGAATTAACCTGTGCACAAGTTGGAGTTCCTCGCTCTAAAGTGGGCCTAAGTCGATCAGTTTCATGAGTCCCTCTGTGAGGCCAAGACATTAGTAAAGACTGATAACAACCCTCTAACATATCTACAGACTTCAGCCGAGTTGGACGCCATTGGACACCGGTGGCTTTCTGCCCTGTAGACTTATGATTATGCGGTTGAATACCGGCCTGGACTGAACCATACTGATGCTGACGCCCTTTCACAGAGGCCAAGTTCAAAAGACAATTGGGTGAGGCTGTCTGAACATTCTATTAAAGCACTGTGGCAAAAATTTGACATAGATAAGCAACTATCTGCCAACACAGTGGACTGCCTGGTGGACTGTTTGGGGCTCCCCGATACCTGCATACCTACAGCTTATTGCCATTTCTCTGCATTAGATATTAGTGCTTTGCCCCAGACTGATAACAAGAGCATTCAGTGGGCTCAATCCCAAGACACCATGATTCAGCCTGCAGTTGATGCCCTCCGGGTCAGGAAAGATGTGACCAAGTTACACACCACCGATCTATAAATTGCATTACTATTTAAGGAAGGCTCCTGACTGAAGCTATGAGACCAGTCGAGAGACAGTGGATCGGTGGGATCAGTTAGACAAACTGCAGTTGGTACTACCCACAGCCTTCAAGCAGCTGGTGCTGAGGTCCCTACACAACCACATGTGGCACCTCGGTATTGACTGGACCCTCGATTTAGTATGACCCCGATTCTACTAGCCAAAGATGGGGGCAGATGTCGAGCATCATGTAAAGACTTGCAGTCGGTGCCTCCAAAGAAAAACCTTGCCCCAGAAAGCTGACCCTTGTTAATATCTCTACCAGTGCCCCTATGGAGCTAGTCTGCATAGACTTTTTGTGCTTGGAGCCTGACCAAAAGAACATTGGCAATTTACTGGTGGTAACCGATCACTTTACCCAATATGCACACGTTTTCCCGACACAGGATTAAAAGGCCTCTATGGTGGCCAAGGTGCTAGTAGAAAAGTTATTTGTCCACTATGATGCACCCCAACCTATCCATTCTGACCAAGAAAGAGACTTTGAAAGTAGACTAGTCAAAGAAATGCTTTCCCTGTGGAGGGTGAGAAAGTCAAGAACCACTCCCTATCACCCGCAAGGGGATCCCCAGCCAGAACACTTTAACAGAACCCTTCTGGACATGTTGGTCACTCTCCATCCTAAAGACACGTCTAAGTGGAGTCAGCAGATTAGCACCTTGATACACACTTACAATTACACCCAAAGTGATGCTACCGGATTCTCTCCCTATTGTCTCATGTTTGGGAGGGAAGCCCAGTTGCCCATAGATGTTTGCTTTGGGGTCTCCCCAGATGGGGTCCAAGCTGAGAACTATTTACAATATGTACAGAAATTGAAAGCTCAGTTGAACCATGCATACCAATTGGCTCAAACAATGGCTGCCAAATTAAACCTCGCCAACAAGGAGAGATATGATCGACAAGTAAAGGCCCAGGAGTTGTTGCCCGAACATAGAGTTCTCTTGTGTAACTAAGTGATCATTGATGCTGAACCGACAAGTGACATCTCACCTGGGCCGGTGACTCATGCTACTGCTAAGAAGAGTCAGAATCAATCTGTTCCAGTTGTTCCAGACCCCAGGCCTTCCCCCTGCAGGCCCAGAATGATAGTGACTGTCAGTCTAACTCTGATGAAAGTGAGTGTGACCATGCTTATTATCCTTCTTATGAACTGAGTCAATTGTTCCGAGGAAACCCTATGCATAATTATGGGGACAAAGCTGAGCCTTCAGGACTGTATAAGCCCTCAGCTTCTTCCTTGGTACCAATGCCCCCTGAAAGTGAGGTGCAGAGTATTACGTCTGAAGTAGCAGATTCCTTTTGTCTAGTGGAACTGTTTGGGTTACCTGAGGAAGAATCCAATGTAGTAAATCTCCCTGATGACATACCAGAACCTGCAGAACAACTCAACAGTGTTGATAGCACCTCTCTTGTACCACAAAGTTTAATGATTCAAAAGTTCCCTCAGGATGAGCAACCTGGGCCCACTTCCAAAGATAATGATGAGCAAAGTATTGTGAACACAGAATCTACAACGCGAGAAGCTGACAATGTTCCCAATCTGGACATTTCAACCAGTGCAGAGGCACCCCTCATGACAGAAGAAGAGTCCAGTGCCAGTGTTGATTGCCCATAGCCTGTGTCTGTACCCCCCAGAAAGTCTGGATGAGCTGTCAAGCCAGTGCTATGCCTTAGTTATGACTCCCCTGGGATAGCCTGTGGATCTGCCACTAAATGTTGTTCACAAAGGCGTCTATGTTTCTCAGAGCACACTACCCAAACTGAGTCTGTCTAGGTTAATTGCTCTTCCCTCAGAACATGGAGCCCCTGCCCCATCTAGCCCCAAGTTAGCTGATAGGGAAGGGCCCCCTCTTACACTGTTCAATATGCAAGAAGTTATAACCTGAATCAGTGTATAATGTTGATAGTATGTTAATCCTAATGGAATCAGTATGAAACATGCATAAGTAGTGTCAATGTATATATAGTATTGTGAAGTGTAGTCAAAATGTATAGCAATGTGATAAGTTTGCACTTACTGATGCATCAGATATCATTTGTATAGTATACTAATGTCACGTATATCTCATATAGTATATTGCCTTTTCAATATTCTTGTGGTGTAGACTTGATGTGGATGCCAAGTTTTTCCAGGCAGCGAAGGGTGTAACCCCCCTACAAATGGGGGTTCCCATAGGTTTTTCTTGGGTGTGCCTAAATGCTCACTGCCAGGCTGGTGTCCTGTGTCTTAACCATTTAAAAGCTATTGCATGTGAGTGCCTTTATAGCCTCTGTGTTCTGCCTCTTTAAGAGCTGCCTATATCACAGTGTATAATTAATCTGGGTGGGGGCTGAGTGTTTCTAAGCTCAAGTCCCACCTGGGCTGCCAGATAATTGCTCCATTCTGCCATCGCTAATTGCGCAGAGGGAGCTCTGTTAGAAGCTGTACTTATTTGCTGATAATCTATTATAATAGTAATGATATTGTAGTTTGTCTAACCTGCCTTCTTTGCAGCAGGGACAGTTCTGTAAATCACCACCATCTTGGTTCTGGACTGCCGTTGAGGACCAATCAGTACCTTTAGGGGCCCTAAAATGGAGCCTGCCCCCAGGGGTCTTGTGGGAGTGAATTTCTGTAGGAATTGTAGTTTTTTCACTTTGGCACCTAAATGGACCTGGAGGGGGAGCCTTTGCTTTGACAGACAGATGAATCAACAAATTGAACCTTTCGGTTCTCTGGGAAAATCCCAAGCTGCCTGCAGCAGAGAGTCAGTCTGTGATTGGAATTGAGAGAGTGAACAGGTCGAGAGATTCGAGCAGCTGCTCCTCTGTAGTTGCATGGGAAACTGGTGGAAAGGCTGAGTTTAGCCTGTCTGCCTGCTGTCCCTCGAAAGGGATCCTTAGAGAGTGCTTAAATAACTGGATTGTATCCAACCCAATTGTGACAAAAGCACCGAATTGTGACTGTACCATTGCCTGAAGAAGACCAAAGATTTGCTGTATGCAATCGACCTGTCAGGACATCTGAAATCACCACAGAGAGCACGGTTTTGCTCTGGAAATCTGAAATTGCAACTGAACTGTCATCCGACCTGTGGTATTGTATTTTGCTTTACTATAAATGTGCTGTATGTGGTCAGTGGGTCACGATTTGGTTCCCCACTACTTAAGTGTGTCACACTTGCTGGAAGCTACATCTAGCGTTTACCGAGCTGAGCTGTTCACCCGGCCTGGGCCCTGCCACCTTGGCCCAGCCGTAGCCCAACCAGGTGCAGAGATCACCATCAATGAGACACTTGCCCAGGGATCAGCCCCCTGCTCAACCATCTCAAATTTATTTTATTTATTTATTTATTTAGTTTTTGTTGACCAGGTAAGTGCACTAGACAAATCCTGCCTATTTTCAGGCACAACCCGGGGGAGGGGATACAGATGAATGACAACTGACCATGAACCAGATTAGGCTGTTGGTGGTATTTTTAGTGGATGCGGGAAATTTGGCCAGGGCACCAGGGAAATTCTCCTACTCTGCTTCCTGTGAGCAGGGGGTCCCATTTTCCTGTGGGACCAAGATGGCGGCTCCTATGGATCCAAGAGGAGGAGGATTTCAAGCAGGAAAGACAGAGGAGAAAGAACCAACATCTGAGCCTTTATTTCCAGAGCTTGAAAAGGATTTACAATCCATGTCTGAGGAAGAAACTGATGTTCCTGTAAGTTTTTTTGAGAATAATATAGATTGGTCTCAAATTGTGGAAAATGCTGAGAATACAGACCAGGTACCAGAGGAGTAATTTTGGTGCCAAGGTTGGGGGGGACAACCTCACTCTCAACCAGCTTCAGATAATGGGTACTGTGGTACATGCCAAATTGTAAACGTTATATGAAAAAATACTTCATTTCTATAATGTCTCCCTCCCTTGTACCATGCCACTTACCTGCAGAGTAAGGGTTTTGATTTGTTTTTTAAGTTTGACTGTGGTATTGATAATATAAAGGAAAACACTGGAGTTGCATTCTAGACCAACCATATATCCCTCCCCCAACAAGCCAGAGCCAGCAGTCCCCTATCACTACCAAAGCAGGCAATAGTCAGGCTCATGTGGCACACAGGAGAGACGCCAGACAGCAAACAGCAAAGCTCAGCATTTAAAATCAGACAGTGACTGTAGACACTAGCAGTACAGTACAATACAGTAGACAGGATCAACACAGTAGTCAGCACAGCAGACCAACTACGAAAAACATGAAGAGAATTTCTAGTCAAAAAGGCATACGGTATTAGTCTTCATACCCCAATACCTAATGCCAGTGTGAACTAATTGGTGCCAAAAGAAAACATTTTTACTCACTCTTTGAAGTAAATGAAGGGATCATAGCTGGTTCTGTAGCAACTGCCCACTGATCCCTTCCGCCTGCTTAGTATGGCCGCCCTGACCCTGTACTCAGTGTTTTTGTGATGTGTGAGCAGCAGGGAGAGTACGGGGGCACGCGCTCTACTAATAGGGTCCATATTAGAAGATCAGTGCCTTTCATTGCCCTCTCAGACTGCTTCATTCTTCATATAACTGTTTTTAAAAGGCACCCCGTACACTTGTATAGGGCTGTGGGAGGTGCGGCCATACTAGGAATCTGGACGAGATTGACTGGCAGTGGCTATGGAACCAGCTAACATCTCATGTATTTGAAAGAATGAGTAAACAATGTTTATTTGGCACAGATTGGCTCACGCTGGCATAAGGTATTGGGCTATGATACCGTACGCCCCCAAAAAAATTAATTTAAACAGAAATATTCTGAACTACTAAATCAAACTAAACTTTGTACAAGTAAACAATATGGTTTTCACAGTGTTCTGAGCTTGTATCTTCATGTTTGAAGATGTGTCCCTCATTCTGAAGGTCTGTGTCCCTCATTGTCCCTCTTTTTTACTGTCATAAAATGTCCATGTCCCTCATTTCAGTGGCAAAAGGTTGAGTGGTATGCCTGCCAGCTGGAAGCTTAGCCCTGACCTCCCCTCCCCACTGCAGCATCAGCAGCATTTGAAGACAGGTCATCATCAGCCTCCTGCCTCCCAGTCCCATCCCAGTTCCCCCATCAGAATAACTCAGCCAGCCCTGACCCCCCACTGCAGCAGCACCACCAGCTGCAGACAAGCCATCATCAGCCTCCTGCCTCCCAGTCCCATCCCAGTTCCCCCATCATAATAACTCAGCCAGCTCTGACCCCCCCCCCACTGCAGCAGCACTGGCAGTTGCACACAGGCCATCATCAGCCTCCTGCCTCCCAGTCCCATCCCAGTTCCCCTCAAATCATTCATAAAGAAAAACTCAACCATCCCCCACCCACTGCACTGCAGTACCACCAGCAGCAGTTAGACTACAATTTTGTACATACTCCCCAGCAGCCCAGTCGCAGAAAAACCATCACCAGTCCTCCTGACCACCCCATCGGTCATAAATAATAACAACCACCCCACCCCTCACCTATTGCACTGCAGCAGAACCACACCGGCAGTCAGATAGACCAGTGAGTCATCAAACCTCCATCATTAGACCACCTGCCTCCCAGTTCACACCCAGTCCCCCACGGCCCCCCCACCACATAATTCAAAATAAGTAAACCACCCCCAGCAGTCACAGACAGACCAGTCATTAGTTCTCCTGCCTCCCAGTCCCATCCCAGCTCCCCATCATAATAACTCAGTCAGCCCAGCCCCTCACCCACCCACTGCAGCAGCACCAGCAGTCACAGACAGAACAGTCATTAGTCCTCCTGCCTCCCAGTCCCATCCCAGATCTCACATCATAATAACTCAGTCAGCCCAGACCCCCCACCCACCCACTCACTCACTGCAGGAGCACCAGTAGTTGCAGACAGGCTGTCATCAGCCTCCTGCCTCCCAGTCCCATCCCAGTTCCCCATCATAATAACTGAGCCAGCCCTGACCCCGCCACCCTTAGCAGCCCAGTCGCAGACAGACCGTCATCACCACCCAACCCCTCACCCACTGCACTGCAGCAGCAGCACCACACCAGCAACCAGATAGACCAGTGAGTCATCAGACCGCCTGCCTCCCAGTTCACACCCAGTCCCCCACACCCCCCAATGAAAATAATAAGTTAGTCAACCACCCCCATCCACTGCACTACAACACCATTAGTAATCACATCAGTGACATGGTATCACAGACCAATCAGTCCTCCCCCAATCCCCTGGCTGCCTCCCTCAGTCTCAGTCACAGACTAAGTCCCCTGGCTCCCAGTTTAACTTACAGCAGCAGATGTATGTGGGGAGTAGTATACACTTACCTGCTTCTTCTGAGATGCAGCAATGCCATTAACCAGCAGTTTCTCCATGTTCACTCAGGCTGTCTGTTCCTCTCAACTAGTCTGTCTGTGAAGCACTGAAGAAGTTAGCTTGGACTGCTTTTATGACTTTTACAGCCCTCACCCATGACCCAAAAGCCGACAGTCACTCAAGTCTGACTGAACCCAACCACCTTAAAATTATTACTGCCTCGGAGTTACACACTAACACGCCGACCCCGTGAGTATTAAAGGGAATGCAAAAATACTCACAGTCTTGAATTCTTTAGCTTCAGAAGGGAGTGACATCATATGTTTACAAGATACATGGTTTAAAACAAATGTTGAATTACAGCTAGCTACTAAACAATGGTCTAAAGGCTCTTCCTTTTGGTCTATAGGCCAAGAGAGATGTGATGTAGTAGGAATTTTATTAAATAACTCTAGCATTAAAGTGGCAAAATTAGTAGATATGGACCCAGGGAGGGCTCTAATGTTAGATATTTCCCTATATCAGGAAAGGTTTCAGGTAATAAACATTTATTCCCCCCAGACTGAAGCCCTTAGAGTAGCTTTATTCCGGGAAAATACAGCCATATTTACACACATCCAGATTACTGTTATGGGCCAGGGATTTTAATTGCGGGTTAAAGAAATCAGACAGAGGATTTAAAACAGATAAGATCTTCTGTGACTCCACAGCTCTGAATAAAATAATCACAGATGCTAAATTGATTAACTCATATAGATCTAAACATCAAACTGGAGGGAACACCTTTTTTTAAAGGAAGCCTATCAACTAGGAATGATTATGTTTTTGATTCAGAGATTCTAACCATTTTAAGTGTTAAGCTCCTGGTTAGAGAATTTTCAGACCACAAATCAATAACAGTGAAAATAACTTGGGAAGGTACTACAAGATGTAAGAAAAACTTATGGAGGTTGAACAACTCCATTTTATCCGATAAACATGTATAGGAAATTTGGAGGCAAGAATGGCAAGCCAGACTCTCTACAGCAATAATGTATGATAATGCTGCCCTCTGGTGGGAGGACACAAAAACATCATGGAAGCAATTTTTTTCAGAAAATTACAAGGGACAATGTAAATGTTAGATATCTGATATACCTCCAATTAAGGGCACAATTACATACACTGATTTCAAAATCTGAAACCTTGAGACTGAATTTAGACAAATCTCAGAAGTTAAAAAGCAGATGTGTATGTTACAATATGATAGAGCTAAGACTCTAGAACAGGAACTAAGATTCAGCACTAATTTGAAAAAGGGATCCATTGATCTCTATAAAGAATGTAAAGACAGAGTAGATCATAGGATCCTAAAGAAACTAAAACTAAAATCCGGTCAGATTACCTCCTCACTAGAAGAAATATTACAAGCAGTAAACTCTCATTTTTTTAGAGACATTTGGGACAGCACCACAAACACTAGAGGAGGAAGACATGTTACAGAACTTACCACAGCTTGAGGAAGAGGAAAGTGAGTACTTGACAGTCCCAATACAAAGTGAAGAAATAAAAACAGCAATAAATGGTCTTAAGAGCGACTCTGCCCCAGGGCCGGATGGAATAGGAGCAGAGTTTTACAAAACCTTTAGTGAAGATTTGACACCGGCCTTAGTGATAGTATACAATAGCATGTTACAGGAAGGCATGTTAGCAAAAGCCATGCATCATGCAACATTAATACTGTTGTTCAAAAAAGGGGAAAGAGAGGATCTGAAAAACTAGAGACCCATTAGTTTGCTGAATGTAGATTTTAAAATATTAAGCACTTTTATTGAATAGATTAATGTTAATTGCAGATAAATTGATCAGTCCTAGCCAGACTTGTGCAATCCCTAATAGAAGACAAGTTGACAACCTCATTATGTTAAGGGAAATATTCTATAAAGCAGAAAAGCAAGAATTGCAGGGGTATAGAATAGGAATTGATCAAAAAAAAGCATTTGACAAGATTTTACATCATTATATGTATAAAGTGCTTAGGGCCTATGGGATACCCAGTGAATTCATAAGATGGATAAAAGTGTTATATAGCCAAGCTACATTAACACCAAACATAAATGGATGGGTAGGGAAAAATATTGGTGTAAAAAGAGGAGTAAGGCAGGGCTGCCCACTAAGCCCCTTGCTATACATGTTTTGTATAGATATTTTCTTAAGGAGAATAGAGCAGGACAATAGGATAAGAGGCTTAAGGACGAGCCCTTCTGCTCCTATGAGAAAACATTTGGCATATGCAGATGAGCTGGAATTATGTATAGATCCTTCAACAAATGAAGAGTTTTTGATGGAACACTATAAGAAATTCTCAGATCATTCAGGGTCTAAAATTAACTTGCAGAAAAGTGTAGGGGTGGTACTAGGTGATACCCAGGTTCCAGAAAATAATACTTATTCAGGGATTAAGATAGATGAAGGTACAATCACATTGTTAGGAATAACTTATGGTAGCCCAGATATGGCCAGACAGAACTGGGAGACAAATCTCCAACGAGCACAAAGGCTAGTAAACACATGGAAAGGTCAAACTATTGAAAAGAGAAAAAAGGGTTATGTTGATAAAAACTCTATTAATACCCATTTTTTTATACATAAGCTATGTTTTCCCTCCCCCCACCATCTTTATTAGTAACATAGTACAATATGTTTTTTCATGCATTGTGGGGGAGTAGATTAAACCCTATAAAAAGAACAGTGACCTATAGAAGAGTAGAAGAAGGAGGCCCAGGGATGGTGAACCCCACCATTTTCTATTTCAGCTTGTTTATAACATACAATTTTGGGGGTGCAATACGACCTGGGAGTCAAAATTTGGAAAGAACAAGTAAGGGAATGGATTGATTTATGTTCCCTAGATTGGGCCCGGAGAAAATCGAATGCATTATATAGAATCACATCGGTCCCAAAATATGTGGTAGAACAAATGAAAACTTTAATAAAATGGAATATTACAAAAGAAATGGTCTTACTGAAAGATAGAAAAGAGCTGTACTCACATATGATGAAAATGGAGGATAGGGAAGACATCTCCTTGGCAGAATGCCCAGAACAGAAGCTACAATTTAATCTGGACATATTGAAGTGTAAACATTTACCAGATTTTGTATGGGACATGGCATGGCTGAGTCTACATGGAAAACTAGGAGTAAGAAATAACAGTAAACATAAACAGATACAAGGCAGATACTGCCTAAGACAGTCATGCACCCAAATCATGGAAACACAAGAACATTTGTTTATAGAATGTGATTATGTGCAAGGTTTTTGGGAATACCTAGCAAAGGAATGGAATGAGCCAATGTTGAGTCATTTATCATACTCTGGTATATGGACAAATGGAAAAGGGTATGGGTAAATATTTCCCTGAAACACTGCAAATAGTATTCATAATAATAAGATATTATATTTGGCAGTCACATTGTCTATGGGCAACTCAACAAAGATGGGTATCATATATTGAAATGCAGAGGAATATTGGCATTTCATTACAAAAAATGAAGGCATTAGATACAAAGAGATGTACTGAGTAAAGAAGAAAACTATTATGGCTTAATTGTGAACACTGGGCTAAACCTCCATGATAAGGGAAAACAAGTACTGATTAATAATCATTAAGTATTCTGAATTGTTGTATACCGAAAAAGAATCTGAAATATGTAAAATACATTGTTTACTGGAATGTATATATTGTAAATATGTATAATATGTGTATGAATTTGTCTGTAAGTCCTCTCAATAAAAATTCCCCTACTCTTTTCGATAAGTGCCATGGGATCTTTAACATCCACCTGAACTACCACCAATCCAGGCAGATGGGACCTAGGTTTAATGCCTCATCCAAAAGACGGCACATCAGAAGTGCAGCACCCCTCTCATGCTGCACTACAGTGTCAGTACTGGGATATTAACCCAAGTGCCAGATGTGGGAACTAAATAGGAATGATATCTCGGTGGTTCGTGTGGGCCCTGCTTCTCCTGGTATACCAGCTTGTCAACCTGCAGTCTCCATTTCATCTCTCCTGTGTCTCATACTGGGAAGTGTGAGTAAACCCCAGAGTAGCTCCCTGCAACATCAACTAAATCAAAAGTGTTGTCATCTGATTCCTTTGTTGTTTCCTTGTCACGAACTGAGCCTCCAGGCTCCGGATAACAAATTGTGTGTGGTTGTGCATGTTTCTTCTTTCCATCACAGGGCCCCAGCTGCAACGCCGGGCCTACCCTGGGCAACAAATTTAGGCTAGCCCACCTTTGTTCCAACTGGGTGCCCAGAGTGTGTGACTGTGAAGGGACTCTAAAGTGCATGCATGATTGCCTGATTAAATCAGTTACAGAACTAATCAACCAAATTACACCCCTCCCTTGTTCATGCCCCCTGAATAAATCAGATCTAATTATTTTTTGCATTTAACCTGACTGTGGTTCCATTTTGTACCAGAAGCACTGTACTGTTGTTACCTGCTGTGTCTAACCTTATTTTACAGGGGGTCTCCAGGGTCGGACTGGTGGAACCAGCCCTGGTGGTAAGTGCAAACCAAGTGGGGATTTGTATGCTGATTAGGGGTTATTGTGACTGTGTCTGTTGTACATTGCTTAGGCCACTAGAGGGGAAAGAGGGGGGGTTACAGTGTCCCGGAGGGCTGTACCCAGGTCAGCTACACTACCAATAACCCTGTCTTCTGGGTGGAGGCACCCATTTTCTGTACCCAAGCCCCTTAATCTGCACCTAGCTACACAGGCAGGTGTAGTAGCCCTTGGGATAGCGCCACCTAGGGGTTACACTAGTGTTTTAGAGCATATGATCATGCTTATTCTACCGGTACAGATTGTGTTCACATGTTTCTAAGGGATACATAATTTTTTGTGTTTCAAAATGTAGTCTCAGGTTCAGCTTCTTGAAAATTTTGAACAATTCAACTTGTACTATGTAGACGCCCTTCAGCATCTAGGGGTGTGATGGAGATGTCCATGAAGATGGGGGCCACAAGCACAGAAACCACAAGATGGCTGTGCTACCTGGTTCTTGATTTAGCAGAGGGGGTGCCCAACATGGGGCCCCAGCAGCCACTGGGTGAAATGTAGGTTAATCACTGCTAAACTGGCTGAATAAATAAGTCCAGTGTCCAAATGGTGTTAAAAGTACATAAAAGTCCATTTAATTGAGAACTTGGAGAAACAACGGCCACTCCATGGAGCGAGGG
Organism: Neoceratodus forsteri; assembly: GCA_016271365.2. Classification (NCBI taxonomy): domain Eukaryota; kingdom Metazoa; phylum Chordata; order Ceratodontiformes; family Ceratodontidae; genus Neoceratodus; species Neoceratodus forsteri. The sequence continues at coordinate 122,378,374 of JADMNL010000023.1, read as the reverse complement.
GGTTACAGGCAGAAAAATTAATCTTAGACACACAAGTACCTTAACTAGTGGCTAAATATGGCAATGAAAACCTCCTCTGAAAATGTCCTGAAGTTGAATCAGGGTTCCATTTGGGCTGGTGGCAGTGGCATGACAAACGTGGCAGAATCAGGCCTCCTGGATTACCCTGGGTGGCTCAAACTCTCTTCTCTGTTCATCTCCTGCACACTTTCAGTTCCAAATAACACAGATCCCAAAACTCAAGTGCATAGATGTCTCCCTGCTCCTCTGCTTCCTATAACTATTGGATAGCGCTACCAGGGCTCGAACCTGTGACTGCTGCATTTCAGGTGACAAACTCAGGCCAGACTTCCACACCACTTTTTCAGGCTGTTTTACTGAGCTGCTGAGACCTAGGCAGACACCAAAATGGGCACGCTGGGACACACGGCGGGGACATACCCATAATGGTGGGATGCTCACAGAGACTTACACCCAGGCACCCCATGCTATCTGCTCATTTCCATTCGCTCCACCCACAACCAGACAGCAGCACACTCACCAGAGGGGTGAGGCAGGCTCTCACCACAACCACATGGGGATCAGGGCAGCCTCTCACCACTGCCCCAGGTCCTGCTCCCTCCACAGCCGGGCTAAACTTCTGCAGGAGGCCTGCAACACCTGCAGTCCATTTCCTGGACCACACAGACCACCGCCACTTCCACACACTACCGCCATGAAGATAGTCCGGGGGTGGGAAATCACCCCACTCTGGCCCCTCTTCCCCAGTCCTTAACCCAGACCAGACTCTGCCTTTTTGCACCAAAACTTTCCATTTAAAGGCTTCTGCACCAATCCAGACAGCCCACCAGCAAGCAGCTCCAGATGACATCAGAAATTATCCCTGCAGGTTCCAGTAGGCCCCACGGGGCGGCTTACACTCTCCCCCCACAAAAGCATCACCCCCTGGTGATCTCTTACCCCAGTTACATGGCATGGACCCCAAGAACAGGATATGCGCACTCCCCCCCACAGGTAATACCCAGCACTGCTGGCAGCACCACCGAAACAGTGAGAACCAACTAACCAATCCTAACCCAAATACTCCACTGGCTGCTCCTGAAACTACACTGACTAAGGGACCTGGTGACCCACCCATCGCACTACGGATGGCTTACTGGACACGGTGGCAGCGCTCCACCCCTCCCAAACTCACATTTTCCAACCTCCCATTTTTCCCAATGCTGCTGCCACCAAACAGATCCTCCAAGGAACACAACAGACTGCAACCCAAACAGAAGTACAGGAGCACTTTGCAAAAAGAGTTTGTTACATAGGAAACAGCTGAAACAAATTACTGCAGGAGTAGTGTATAACCCCACCCAGTCACATTCCACACAAACAGTCATACACCATAATCAGCCGCATTAACACCACACACCTACACCCAGCATACACACATACTACAGTACAATTTCTCCCCACCACACTGCTTACCTACAGCAGCACTGTGGTGCCTAATTTTTTGATGGCAGAAGTCTGTAAAGCAGTCCCAACACAAAGCCCATAGGCTGCTGAAAGCTGGCACAGGGCCCCGATCCATCTGCAGGAGACCTACCCTATTACTAGAACAGCAACAGAAACAATTAACACATAATATACAAAAAGGGTTGGTCTCACTCAATATCCAGAGGGAGCAACAGTCCTTAAATCAGAGTTCATACAGGGGCTTCACAGGTCACAACTCACAGTCCTGCAGGTTCATTAGGTGCTAAAGACAGCTGGAATGTAAGACTTGTCACCTCCACAGGCATAGTAGAACTGGGGGTCAGGCTTGGTCACCTCTTTTCCGAAGGAGTCCTGGCTGATGATGTAGTACTTGGTGCACTTCACCTCGATATCTTGGATAATGGTGAATATCTTAAACAGGGTGATGCCAGTATATTGAGTCCAACAGTTTTCTGCCATGACCAGTGATGCAGGGTCAGTGCTCACCACTTCAAAAGGTGGCCAGCCCTAACTATGCAAATAGAACCAGAGCTGTTCATGGTGGCACTTGGGACCAAAAACACATAGTGTGTAGCCTAGCAAACAGTAAAATACAAAATAACTCAAAGGCAAACAAAATGTTCACAGTAAGCACTACTCCATGGGGTATGCTGGAGTAGTGCTTGCAATGGACCTTCTGTTTGGCTTTGATTTATTTTGTTTATCTTATGTTTAATAAACTCTACTGTTTGCCAATCTACACACTGTGTGTTTTTGGTCTTGATGCCAGTGTATGTCTGCATGTCACACATAGCCTGGGCATGATGTTGGGCTTCCTGAAGCTTTATCCCTGGACTGATAGGGCTGAGGTGCCATTTGGTGTAAACCTTGTCAAGCATGGCATGAAAAACCCAGCTGGCATGGTTCTACTCAATTATATCCCACAGGCGCTCAGGAAGATATGGGTAGCAGTTGCCAGGGTGCTCCTTGCAAATTCGGAACCTGATAAATCTTTCTGCCTGGGACCAGTCTGGAATGCTACAGACACTGGTCCTGGGAGCCTGTCCCTTTCAGGAGCCACACTCCAGTTCAATACTCCAGGACCCTGTGGTCAGTGGGTCTGAGCTGGTCCATCCATTCTGTTCTTTTCTCTGATGGCAGGCCTGTGGAAAAGTGGGAGCCCTCTCAGGGAAATGAAACATGGGTGACTGGTAAAGCTTTGGAATAGCTCTCTCCAGAATCTGATCCTCAAAAGATAACTTAACAGCAAGACTGGCTGTAAGAACTCCAAGATCTTGCTCCTCTTTCCACACTTCTGATCTGGAGCTGCTCCCCTTTTCCTCCAGAACCTCTTCAATGACAACTTCTGGCTGCTCCTTCACTTTTATAGCAAACCTCTTAGCTGGCTCCTTGGGTGCAGGCACAAGATTGGAGGGCAGCAGCTTTTTAGACAATGGGGCCCTGTGGCCAAGGCCTCTCCCTCTGCCAACAGGAGAACTGGGACCCGGAGCAGAAGTGTGGCTGGGCAGTCAGTTAATGCCCTTCTCCGGGGATACTTCAGTGCTGGAATCTGCTGGTATTTCCTCCCACACTTCAGTGCTGGCTGTTTCAGAACTGAGCAAGGTAAATCATTCAGGCCATTCCCATAGAGCCATATATATGGGGGCAGTCTTAGCTGATCCGTGGGAGCACATGTGGCAAAGCGGAAGATCCAAAACTCCAGGGCCTTGGTACTTGCACAGGACACACTGCTCCTTCGTGGTTAGCTTCTCCGCTGTCTCCCACAACTATGGCAACATAGTGGCAGGAACAGGCACTTCCTTGCCTGTTGGCTCTGGTGCTTGGACCATTTTGATGCTTGTACAAGTGAACTTCCCAACTCTAGACTGCTGGACACAATTTCAGCTGCACAGGATTTTCTTGCTCTACCGTCCCTTCTGCGCTTTCCCTCCTAGGCCTGCCACAACCTCTGACCTCTGCTACTAGACTCTCCCCAGCAATCAGTCTCTCAGCCAATCACCATTGTAACCGAGGTATTAGTATACCCCCTTTGCTGAAGGCTGCATTTTTTTCTTGTTTCCCTGCTGAGCACACAGATGGCTCCCAGGCACCACTTCCCAAGCCTCACATTCTCACAGATTACAAAATGTCAGGAGGAGATACACAAAGTCCAGTCCACTCACTGCAGCACCTGCCAACAGTCCAGGCACACAGGCACTCCAAAACAGCATGCCAGATGAGCCCCCATGTTGTAGACCCCCCCACCTATGTCTAGGTGTGTGATGGAGCAGTCCCTGGGGAGGGGGGCCACAAACACAGAAACCACCAGATGGGTGTGTTACCTGGTTCTTGATTTAGCAGAGGGGGTGTCCAAGACAGGGCCACAGCAGCCGCAGGGTGAAATGGAGGTTAATCACTGTTAAACTGGCTGAATAAGTCCATTGCCCAAACAGTGTTAAAAGTTCATAAAAGTCCATTTAAGTTAATTGAGAACTTGGAGAAACAATGGCCACTCCATGGAGCAAGGGGTTATAGACAGAAGAATTAATCTTAGACACACAAGTACCCCAACCAGTGGCTAAATGTGGTCATGAAGACCTCTTCTGAAAATGTTCTGAAGCCGAATCAGGCTTCCAATTGGACTGGTGGCAGCAGCATGACAAATGCGGCTGAATCAGTATTATCCTGGGTGGCTCAAACTCTCTTCTCTGTCCTCCTCCTGCACACTTTCAGTTCCAAATAACACAGATCCCAAAACTCAAATGCATAGACGTCTCCCTGCTCCTCTGACTCTGAGATTGATGGATAGCGCTACCAGAGCTTGAACCTCTGACTGCTTGCTGCACTTCAGATAACAAACTCAGGCCGGACTTCCACACCACTTCTTCAGGCTGTTTCACTGCACCACTGAAACCTACAGTAGGCAGGCACCAAAATGGGCACACCAGAACACAAGGCGAGGAGATACCCATAATGGTGGGCTGCTCACAGAGACTTATACCCAGGCTCTTCGCACTATCTGCCCATTCCCATCCACTCCACCCACAACCAGACAGCAGCACATTCATTGGAGGGGTGAGGTAGGCTCACACCACTGCCACGTGGGGACTGGGGCAGGTTCTCTCCACTGCCACAGGCCATTCTCCCTCCACAGCCAGACTAAATTACCTCAGGAGGCCTGCAACACCGCAGCATGTTTCTCGGATCACACAGACCGCCACCACTTCCACACCACATCCACCATGAAGACAGCTCGGGGGGCCAGGGGGCAATCAGCCCACCCTGGCCCCTCTTCCCTGGTCCTTAGCCCAGACCAGGCTCTCCATTTTCATGCCAAAAGTTCCCATTTAAAGGCTTCTGCACCAACCCAGACCCCAGATGATGCCAGAAATTAACCCTGTAGGTTCTAGTAAGTCCCACAAGTGTTCATGGGGGAGAGGGCATAAACTTAAAGGGAATGTGCACCTTTCTTGTTGTCCTTTGCCCATGACTTCTCTGCCCCTGATTTAGCTTCTCACGAATAATATGAATTTTTCTGTGCTCAACATACAGTTCAAAATTTCAGTGCTTATACATGCAATTCTCTCTATTCACCATGCAGTTTTCCCTGTAACTCTGTCATGCATGAGGCACTTCTGTCACCTCTGCTTACATGTGTATCTCACCAGTGTTGGTACAGACTTAATGACACTTGTGAAGCATTCCAGCTGCTACAAGCTCTGAAAGCACATGTAAGTTCATTTCAAGAGTGTGTCTGTTTTATATTCATAACAATTCACGTCAATTGATACAGTGCACCAAAGCAAAAGTATAATCACACACCCATTCACTTGAAGTGAACCTACAGCATTTTAGCACCTGGAATGCCTCACAAGCTTCATTGAGTCTGTGCCAACACTGGTGAGACACAGACATAAGCACAGGTAACAGAATTGCTGACTGTGCAACAGAGTTACAGGGAAAATGTTGCAGTGAATCAGGACAATTGCAGGTACGAACACTGACATTTTAAACTATAAGTCGTGTGCAGAAAAATTCAAACTATCTGTGATGAGCTAAATTGGGGAATAATATAAATTAATGGATCCTTCATATGTCAATCCAGCAATGTGGTTTACCTAATTCAATGCAAGAAGTGCACTAATGGTTGTTACATTGGGGAAACTTGCCAACCACTGAAAACCAGGATGAATCACCACCGTCACACTATAGTAAACCAGATTATCAGCACTCCAGTAGGAAACTATTTTTCACAAACAGATCACACTCTCCTGGATTTATCTGTCTTGATACTTAGAGGCAACTTCAGAAACACACAGGACAGAAGTGCATGGGAATTGAAATATATAAAACAATTTAAATCTAACATTTCTGGACTGAATCGGGATATCGGTTTCATGACCCATTATGGTAAACTGTAATTATTTTTTATTGTGTACTAAATCATGTCTCTATTATCACACTTTGGTTCTGTATCTCTCTGACTATTATATTTTTTCTCTGAGTTCTGCCTGTTCTGTTTTTTTACCTATAATACCTCACATCCTCCCTGCCTCTCCTATTGACTCCTGAGCTCAGTCCCACCTACTCCCTCTCATTTTCACACCTCTGTTTATCTAGGCCTTTGTTCTTTTGTTTCTCCTAATTTCTTGATTTCCTTGCATCTTTAGGCATCGCCTGTCCATTCTACCCTTTCAGCCAGCCCCTGATCTCAGATCCTTTCTGCATGCTTTTGTCTTCCCTTTAGCTTCTTTTGATCTCCTACTGACCTGTTCCTACTATGCCTCCCTCCTCATTTCTTCTCATGTTTTTATTTTTTGCATCTTAGCCTTTCATCTCTAGTCCCATTTATCACCTTCCTACTTCACTTCCTGGTTTTTTAATTGCTCCACAGTGGATATAAATCCTGCTTGTTGCTCAGTTTTGCTATTCACCTAAAGAAATGACCTGTGTGCCCCCGAAAGCTTGTGTATAATTCCATCTTTGTACAAGACACTTGTTGGTCCAATAAAAGGTATCATAGATACATAGACAGTGTCGGCAGATAAGGGCCTATGGCCCACCCAGTCTGCCCATTTAAGTTTGTAAGTTCAGTTTATGTTTTCCAGGAAGTCTGTTGCCCCTTACCCCTGACCTCCAGAATTCCTTTATGTCTATCCCATGCATTCTTAAATCCCGTGATTGTTTCAGCCCCACCACCTCCTCTGGCAGGGTGTTCCACTTGTCCACTACCCGTTCTGTGAAGAAATTCTTCCTCACGCTTCCTCTGAATCGCCCTCCTCCAACTTCATCCCATGCCATCTAGTCCTGGAACATCTTTTTCGCTTAAAAATAGTGCATTCCTGCACCCTGTTCCTCCCTGTAAGATACTTGTATGTCTCTATCATATCCCCTCTCTCCCTCCTCTCCTCCAGGGAGTACATGTTCAGTGCCATAAACCTGTCCTCATAGGACTTGTGATGCAATCCATGCACCATCTTTGTTGCCCTCCTCTGAACCTTCTCTACCCTGTCTATGTCCTTACGTAGGTAAGGTCTCCAGAACTGCACAGTGTACTCCAGGTGCGGCCTCACTAGTGTCTCGTATAGTGGAATTATGACCTCCTTTTCCTGCTGGTGATGCCCCTGCCTGGCATCCCAGCATCCTGTTTGCTTTACCTGCTGCCTTGTCACACTGTTTCCCTGCCTTGAGGTCATCAGAGATGATAACTCCAAGATCCCTTTCCTGCTTGGTGCATGCTATATCCTCACCCCAACTGATATATTGTGCCAGGGTTTTTGTGCCCATATGCATTATCTTGCACTTCCTTGCATTGAATTTCAACTGCCAAACCCCTGACCATTCTTCAAGTTTCTGCAGGTCCCTTCTCATTCTGTCTACACCCTCTGGTGTGTCTACTCTGTTACAGAGCTTTGTGTCATCAGCGAACAGTGAAATTCTGCCTTCTAGGTCCAGCGCAATGTCACTGATGAAGATATTGAATAGTACCGGTCCCAGCACTGATCCCTGTGGTACCCCACTGGTCACTCTTCCCTCTGTGGAGTGACAGCCATTTACCACCACGTCTGTGTCCTGCTGCCCAGCCAGTTACCTACCCACCGCACTACTGTCCTGCCCACACCCATATTCCCCAGTTTGTGCAATAGTCTTCTATGTGGCACAGTGTCAAAGGCCTTGCTGAGTCCAGATAGGCCATGTCCACTGCCCTCCCTGATCCACCTCCCTAGTCACCCAGTCAAAATTCAATGAGGTTGGTCTGACATGACCTTCCCCTTGTGAAACCATGCTGCCTTGGGTCCTGTAGTCCATTGACAACCAGATGTTCCACCAATCTCTCCTTCAGTAGTGCTTCCATTATCTTCCCCACTACCGAGGTGAGGCTGACTGGTCTGTAGTTCCCCACTTCCTCTTTGTTCCCACTTTTGTATAAGGGGACTACATCTGCTATCCTCCAGTCTTTGGGTACCTCCCCTGTTTCTAGTCATCGGCTAAACAGGATAGCAAGAGGTTCAGCCACCACCTCTTAGTTCTTTAAGGACCTGGGGTGCACCCCATCTGGCCCCATTGCTTTATCAACTCTTGTACTTCCAGTTCCTTCAGGACCCTTTCTCGTGTAAAGGGACTTGTGTCCATTTCTGCACCATTCTCACCCTTGTACTCCATTCAGACCCATTACCCTCCTCTTCCTCAGTAAAGACTGAGCAGAAATACCTGTTTAATATATCAGCTTTACTGTTGTCATCCTCCACACAGCCCCATCCTCCCCTTCAGTCTCACTATCCTTCCTTTGCCTTTCTTTTTTCACTTATGTACCTGTAAAAGGTTTTGTCCCCTCTACCCACTGATTTTGCAATGTGTTCTTCTGTCTGAGCTTTGGCTTCCCTTACTGACCTCCCTGCCTCCCTTTGCTTCTCCTGGTACTTCTCCCTATCCCCTTCTGCCTGTGTCTTTTGTATTGCCTGAATGCAATCTTTTGGCTTTCACTTTCTTTGCTACCTCTTTGGAAAACCATAATGGTCTCCTCTTCCTTTCCTCTTGCTAACTGCTTAATACATGATTCTGTTGCTCTTGTAATCCCATTTTAAATACTTCCCACTGTTCCTCAACCCCTGATTCTGCCCCATTCCCCTTAATGCCTCTTTCAAGTATCTCCCATTTTCTCAAAGTTTGCCCCCTAAAATCCAGGATCGTGTTTTGTGTGGTTTGGTTCTGCTCTTTCTGTGATTTCAAACCACAGTGACTGGTGGTCACTGTTCCCCAGGTGCTCCCCACTCTTACTCCATCACACTGTCCCTGTTTGTGAGCAACAAGGTCCAGTATTGCCTTCTGCCGAGTTGGTTCCATGACCAGTTGCTTGAGGAAGGCACCCTGAAGGGAGTCCAGGATAAATCTGCTCCTAGTTGATGCTGCTGCTGGAATGCTCTAGTCCACGTCTGGAATACTGAATTCTCCAACCAGTACTACCTCACCCTTGTCTGCCATCCTCTGGATGGCTAGCATCAGCTCCCTATCTGTTTCTTCCTCCTGGGCTGGTGGTCTATAGACCACACCTGTGCGGATGGCTGGCCCCATTTTCCTTTCCAGCTTAACCCACAGTATCTCTCCCCATTTTGTTCCTCCTGGATCTCTGTGGCCCTATGTCATTTTTTCACACAGTGCCACTCCTCCTCCTTCCTGCCTGCCCTGTCTCTTCTGAATATGTTGCAGCCAGGGTATGGCCAACTCCAGTCGTAGTTATCATTACACCAGGTTTCAGTGATGCCACAATGTCCAGGTCCCGACTGCACCATGACAGCTCCAGATCTTCCATCTTGTTGCTAAGGCTCCTGGCATTTGCACACATGACTTTTCATGATTTGACCTCCCTAGACTGTTTCGCTGTTCTACTCCAGCCCTTCTTTGGTTGTCCTTTATCCCTGGTTCACCTTGCTGTCTGCCCTTCTGCTGAATTTTGCCCTATTCTGCCTTATCCACCTCCTGGGCTTAATCTCCATCTTTTGCACTTGGCTAACCTCCACATCCTTTCCTTCCATTTCTCTGGGTACCTCTATTTGGTTGTCCCTGTTTGACAGTGTGGCATATGAGTTCTTGAGTGGAATAGGATCTGGGATGTGCCTCTGCCTGACTGGTCTAACCCTCCTGAGCCCACTGTCATCCAAGTACTCCTCGTTCTCTGCATCCTTTGAGGCAGCTGCATTGGACTGAGTGGTCTCTGGATAGGGTGATGGTACTCTGACCCAGTTTACTTCAGCTCTGAGTCTGGCTACCTCATCCCACAGTCCAGAAAGATGCATGCAGATAGGGCAGCACCTCAGTGTCCAGAAGATCTGCCTGAATATGGCTGCCCCACAGCCACTCTGCATTGCACCACTCCCCACATTATACTGCAATTATACTGCTATTCCACTACTTGTCTGCTACTGAAGCTCTCCTAGTTCCCCTTTTTATTAATTTACTGTCTAAAAATCCTGCCACTGTTCCTCTATAATATTTGAAAATACATACACTTCTATCTCACCTCTTTATCCTTACCATCAAAAGGTAACTACAATCACAATAATCTACCTTCTACTAATACAGATTCTATCACAGAATCAGAGCACAATGCAAAAACATCTGCTACTTAGCAACAACAATCAGGTGACAACAAACCAAGTTGATGTAGCTTTTTTTAAAATAGAAAAAAAAATGTAGTCGTTTAAACCAATATAAATCAGCAGTTCCAAAAGCACCTTGAACTACAAGAAAGAACACAGTACCACACCTCTGCCACAATAACTAAACAGTTCTAAAACATTGGAGAAAGAAGAGAAAAATCAGAGACCGAGCAAAAAGATACAATGTACTATAAAGCAATAGGTATACTCAGCTGTTTAACAAGGAAAATAAAGTATCTACCAAAACAGACAGGATACCCACAATTGACACTTAGGTTCTCAATATCAAACACCACCAAAGGCACATACAGAAAGGGTTTAAACTATAGTATTAAAATTAACCACATCAGAGTAGAAAGATCACACTAAATAAATGTGTTGATCCTTCTGACTTCCAACAAATATCTACCACACAAATGTTATATCTTCCTGGAGCCTACAGGGTTGTCTTTCACAATCACCTAAATCAAACCTTCCATTTTCTCCTGTTTTGCAAGGACCAATACGGCTGAAATCTCTTTTTACAAAACAATGGAAGATACCGCAAATCATCGTCTAAAATGGCAACTCTGCAACATAAGGAAAAAGGAAACCAAATTTGACAATGACATCTACTTCCTAACAGCATGTAAAAAACAGAACATTATTCCTAAAGGACTTTGGATCTACAACCCACTTCAAACTACATACAATTCAAGGCATACAGAACAACTTTGTCGCAGGACATCTGAGAAACTCATGAATCACCTTATTCATCAGATTTATGCTAGAAAAGCTCACCTTAAAAACAGATTTTCTGAACTTTCACATACCATTCAAGGAAACAACAACAATGTATTACCAGGATTTACTTGTGCTCTCCAAACACATTATCAAAAAGCTCTCCAGCAGCCCTATCACAGAAAAGGTGGAAACTCAGAGAACTACAAGACAGCAGCTACAACAACATCTTGACTCACCCAGGGGAAGTAAACCACAGCACTAACACCGGTGAACAAGATAATACACTGCAACAACCACCAGTGGTCAACCTAATACAGAACTTACACAGGCTGAAACATCTGTACTATCCATGGGCTTAACTTTCTGCCCTACATAGCAATTTGATAACATTAGATTCTGTGGGGAGATAGAAGAATTAGTTAGATGACTTCGTCTAAAAGAATATTTCTTTGATAAAAATGACACTCAAACAACACATTATGACAGCACAAAGAAAACATCAGACTGGACCCCTCAGCGTGGACGCAACCTCAAGTTGGACGTCTACATCAACTGCTTCCATGGAAGAATAAACTCCCAAATCCTTAGCAAACAGCAGAAACTCCTGTACAATATTACACCAGTAGAAAAGAGTGCAATACAAACTCTGAATGACAACCATAACATTGTAATAAAACAATCTGACAAGGGTGGAGCTGTGGTTGTGATGAACACAGAGGATTACATTAAAGAGGTACACAGACAGCTGTTAGATACAGCTTACTATAGAGAACTCACCAAAGACCCTACTATACGATATACAGAAGAACTTAAACAAATCATCATATCTCTACCAAACAACGTCCAAGAACAGTTAAAAATACAAATTCCAGACAAACCTACTCCAGGGACATTTTATATGCTACCCAAGATACACTAACCAGGGAATCCAGGAAGACCCATCATCTCTGGCATTGGCACACTCACTGAAAACATTTCAGGATTTATTGAATCCATTTTAAAACCACTAGTAAGAGCTACTAACAGTTTTATTCAGGACACCACCGATTTCCTCAGGAAACTGAAACAAATTGGGCAACTGCCACCGAACACTATCCTAGCCACAATGGATGTCACTACCCTGTACACCAACATCCCACATGAAGATGGCATAGCAGCATGTCAGAAATTTTTAAAGGAAAACACATCCACAGGAGATATTCCAGAAACCACCATCAGCACCCTAATAAAATTCATTTTGACACACAACTTCACGTTTAATGACAAGCACTTTTTACGAGGTCATGGGGACAGCCATGGGCACTAAAATGGCATCGCAATATGCCAGTCTTTCCATGGCCTGCTTAGAGGAGGATTTTTTTTAAACACCACCCTTATAATCCATCTGTCTACCTCCGTTTTATTAATGACATATTCCTGATTTGGACAGAAGGTGAAGATTCTCTCAAAAAATTCCATCATGATTTTAACAACTTTTATCATTCCATAAATCTCACTATTGAATACTCCACCACCAGCATACATTTTCTTGACACCACAGTCAGTATCACTAAAAATGGACATATACAAACTGCTCTTTACAGAAAACCCATTAACAGACACCGCTACCTGCATAATTCCAGCATCCACCCTAATCATACAAAAAAATCTGTAATTTACAGTCAGGCAATTCGATACCATCGAATCTGCTCTGATGACAGAATAAGAGACAGACAGCTCTCCACACTTCGGAATTCCCCAATTCAGCAGGGCCACTCTCCAAGACAAATTGACAGAGAATTTGAATGGGCCATACAAATACCACAAGACAATCTGCTGGAATACAGGCAAAAACATCAAACTGACTCCACACCCCTAGTGGTCACTTACAGCCCCATGCTAAAACCCCTTCAGGAAATTATCAAAGAGCTACAACCCATGCTGAGAGAAGATGAAATCCTGAAAGACATCTTCCCTGAACCACCTGTCATTGCCTATAAGCAACCCCCCTGCCTCTCGAACATAATGATTCATAACAGACTCCCAGCAGATCAAAATAAGCAGAAAACAAAAGGGACAACACTATGCAACCTGGCAAGATGAAAGACCTGCACCCACATATGTGCACAGACCACCATTAAGAGAAGCCAGAACAACATAATACAAATTAATGGATTCTTCACATGTCAATCCAGCAATGTGGTTTGCCTAATTCAATGCAAAAAGTGCACTAATGGTTGCTATATTGGGGAAACTTGCCAACCACTGAAAACCAGGATGAATCACCACCATCACACTATAGTAAACCAGATTATCAGCACTCCAGCAGGAAACCATTTTTCACAAACAGATCACACTCTCCTAGATTTATCTGTCTTGATACTTAGAGGCAACTTCAGAAACACACAGGACAGAAGGATATGGGAATTGAAATATATAAAACAATTTAAATCTAACATTTCTGGATTGAATCGGGACATCGGTTTCATGACCCACTATGGTAAACTGTAATTATTTTTTATTGTGTACTAAATCATGTCTATATTATCATACTTTGGTTCTGTATCTCTCTGACTATTATACTTTTTTCTCTGAATTATGCCTGTTCTGTTTTTTTACCTATACCTCACATCCTCCCTGCATCTCCTATTAACTCCTGAGCTCAGTCTCACCTACTCCCTCTGGTTTTCACCCCTTTGTTTATCTAGGCCTTTGTTCTTTTGTTTCTCCTAATTTCTTGATTTCCTTACATCTTTAGGCATCTCCTGTCCATTCTACTCTTTCAGCCAGCCTCTGATCTCAGATCCTATCTGCATGCTTTTGTCTTCCCTTTAGCTTCTTTTGATCTCCTACTGACCTGTTCCTACTATGCCCCCTCCCCATTTCTTCTCATGTCTTTATTTTTTGCATCTTAGACTTTCATCTCTAGTCCCCTTTATCACCTTCCTACTTCACTTCCTGATTTTTATTGCTCCACAGTGGATATAAATCCTGCTTGTTGCTCAGTTTTGCTATTCACCTGAAGAACATAGAAACATAGACTTTGATGGCAGATAAGGACCACTTGGCCCACCCAGTCTGCCCATTTCCCTACCTACTGGATAAGCTGCAGATTCTAGTTAACCAACAGCCTACTTCCTGCAACCCCCCACTATAATTGCCTTATGTCTGTCCCATGCATGTTTGAATTCCCCCACTATTTTAGACCAATGACCTCCCAGGAAGGTGGTTCCATGTATCCACCACTCTCTCCGTGAAAAAATTTCCTCGCATTACCCCTGAGCCGTTCCCCCATCTTTAAATTGTGCCTCCTTGTTCTTACACATCTCTTTTTCTGAAAAATGCTACCTTCCTGGACTTTGTTGATTCCCTTGAGGTACTTGAAAGTTTCTATCATGTCCCCTGTCCCTCCTTTCATCAAGGGTATACATATTAACTCTCTCAGTCTCTCTTCATATGGTTTCTGCTGCAGACCCTGAACTATTTTAGTTGCCCTCCTCTGGACTGCTTCCATCCTGTCTATGTCCTTGCGTAGATGAGGTCTCCAAAACTGCACACAGTACTCCAGATGGGGTCTCACCAACTGTCTGTATAGAGGGATTACCACTCCCCTTTTTCTACTTGTGATGCCCCTTCCTATGCATCCCAGTATCCCCCTGGCTCTCCTTACTGACTTCTCACATTACTTACCCACCTTTAGGTCATCTGATATGACTACCCCCAGGTCCCTTTCCATTTTACTTGGTATTACTTGGTATGAAAGAACAGAAGAAGGCCAGAGCCCATAGAGACTGTTCCCCACACTATGTGGGACATTATTTATCTATTATCCCTCATCCAAACATCTAATTTGTTTTTAAAGACAGTGGCACTAGTTGCCTCTACCAATTCTTGTGGCAAGGTGTTCCATGCAATGGATGCTCTTATTGGAAAAAAGTTCCCCTTTTTGCTGGTTTTATAAGTTTTTACCTTCAGCTGCTTATTATGCAGTCTTGGATCATGTCTCCTTTTGGAGAGTGTTAGACCACATTTTTCCATTAGATCTGGTGAATTTATTAAATTAAAAACCATAAGCATATCACTTCTTAATCTTCTAGTTTGAAGAGAGAAGAGAGAAGAGACCAGTAGATTTTAATCTGTTCTGATAATCCAAGTTTGTTAATCTTGGAATCATTCCAGTTACTCTCCTTTGAATCTGTTCAAGAACTGCTATGTCTTTTTTTTGGTTTGGATTCCAGAAAGGGGAGCCATAGTCTAGATACGGTCTAATGTATGCCCTCTACAATGGAATAAGGCATTGTTCAGTGTGATTAACAAAAGTGCGTTTTATTTGCCTCAAAAGTCTGTTGGTCATGCAAGCAGCTCTAACACAGTGATCATTTGATGTAAGTTTATTATTAACATATAGCCCTAAATCTTTTTCACAATTTGATGAGTGAAGTGGTAGTCCATTTATTTAATATATCGTTTTTGGATTATTTACACTGAAATGCACTACTAAACATTTGTCTTGATCAAACTGCATATGATTTTCACTTTCCCAAAGTGTTAATTTTTCCAAATCCTTCTTTAATGCAGAAATATTTTCTTGATTATTAACCTTGCTCCCCAATTTAGTATCGTCTGCAAATTTAACCATGAAGTTATTTGGCCCTGTTTGTAAATCACTGATAAAGAGATTAAACAATGTTGGTCCCAAGACCAACCCCTGTGGTACACCACTTGCCACACTACCCGAATCAGACAAGATATCATTAATTCTGACTCTCTGAGAATGATTTGTCAACCAGTTTAAAGTCCAGTTGACAATATCAGGTGACAAACCTAGATTGTGCATTTTAGTAATGAGTTTTTCATGTTAGACTTTATCAAAAGCTCTACTAAAGTCCAAAAGAATTACATTAGTAGGGATACCCTAATCTAGTAGAGTACTTATATTATTGTAAATGAGGGCACCAGGTGGACTGAAGAATTAAGCCTTGGCAAAAGGCAGGTAGGTGGGGAGGAAAGGACATGTGGAATCCACAGAGAAGTGCTAGCAACTATCAAGGAAGGGGGAAATTGGGAGCGGCAGACAGCAAACCAAAAAGCTCTGGGAAGGATAGTATGCAGTAACAACTGTGGGGCAGCATTTTTTCTGGATAAAATGCGGAGGGTTGGGAGTTGCTTGGTATGTAAACAGCTGACAAATCTTAAGGAAGAAATTAAGGCATTAAGAGGGTTGTCGGAGACCTGTAGGCCCACATATTCAAAAGAGATGTGCAGCCCAAAATGGAGATGTGCCCTGCATCCTGGGAAATTTGCCAAAGCATGAAATTCAAATAGGAGAGATGTGCCATAGAAATCCGACTGCGTGATCACACAGAAGTAATGTATGCAGTGCAGGCAAAGGAGATGGGCACATGAATGTGTCACGCATCTGAATATCCAGCCAAAATGAACGGCGCATGTGCTACGCATCTCAAACATGCACTGCGTAAAGATAGGTATATAAGAAGGTGGCCTAAATTGCCAAGCCACACAGAGGCTGTCTGCAGCACAGCAAAAAAACAATGGATGGGTCAGCCTTCCACATGGCAGCTGTCATGGCTGATGTGAAGAGATGGGCACAGCAGCAACGTGGTTGCAGAAGGTCTTGTAGGTGGTATGCCCACCAGAGATGGTACTGGAATTGTATCACATTTGATCAGCTCAGTGACACAGACGTTGTGGACCAGTACTGGCTCAACAGGGCAATTCTGAGACAGCTCTGAGAGCCGCTCCATGAGGATCTGCAGGCACCTACACACAGAAGTCACGCCATGATGGTGGAGACAAAGGTGACAGCAGCACTATGCCTGCTTGTCATTGGTACCTTCCAGATATCAGTGGGTGACACCACTGGTATCACCAAGTCCGCCACGTCCCGTCTCCTCACTCAGTTCCTCACAGCTGTGCTGCCCCATGCTATGCCGTTCATACAATTCCCTAGCACAGCAGCAGAGTGTACAGAAACAATGAAGCACTTCCTCAGTATTGCACAAATGCCAGATGTGCTAGGGGCCATTGACTGCACCCACATGGCAACCAGAGCACCACCTGGTGGTGGTAAAGAGATATACAGCAACAGGAAGGGGTACCACTCCCTGAACTGCCAGGTGGTGTGCAATGCCACAGGGTGCATCACCAATGCCTGTGCCTGCTTCCCTGGGAGTGCACACAATGCCTATGTCTGGCATCAGTCAGCCCTGTGCCACCAGTTTGAGTCCAGGGAGATACCCAGTGATCATCTAGTGGGTAAGTGGTATTTACCCCCCCCACAAATAGTGCCCACACATCTGCAGAAAGCACCGCTGGTGGCAGTGCAGGGGGTGAGCCACCATGAAAGAGCCGTTGCAACGGCCAACAGACATGTGGCATACTGGATGGGATGAGGGTGCCAGAGAGGGGCCCGCAAAGCGACAGACAGTAGATAGATGGTGGGTCCAAGCAGTGTGGTCATACATGTGAAGGACTGCAACAGGCACAGGCAACAGGGGTGCAGTCAGCCAGTGTACAACTGTGTCACTGTGTGAGGGGCAGGGCAGTGGGATGTATTGGGAACTGGCAGCCCCATGGGGTAGTGACAGGCTGCATTGTAGCCATGCATCACAAAGCAGATGCCACGCATGCTGCGATGGCAGTGACATTGGCCACAGAACAGCTGGGAGGGTGCCACGAAGGTGTGTGAGGGCACATGGGAGTGGGAACCAATTGACAGGCGTACTGTGCAGGCAGACCCAACTGGCAGACACAGGGCATGGAGGGGTTGAGGGACTACCATGGATGTGTAATGTAGACTAACATATGCCCTTCCCCATACAGGTGACAGTGCCTACCCCCTTTGGCCATGGTTGCATACCCCATACTGCAGCCCACATCCAAAGCAGAGGAGAGGTACAACAATGTACACATTGCGATAAGGAACATCATTGAGTGTGTGTTCAGCATGCTAAAGATGTGATGTAGATGCCTGGACAGGTCCAGTAGTGTCCTACAGTATAGCCCAGATAAGGCCTGTGGCATATTCCTGGCCTGTTGCAGGCTACACAACATGGTGATTGACTGTGGAATGGATGTCCAGGTACCTGAGGGCAACAGTGCAGAGGATGATGAGTCTCAGGATAAGGGTGGGCAGCCAGTGCTGCACTGGAGGCACCCAAGACTGGCCCTGAGGGCATGGCAGCACAGAGACACCATCATGCAGGAGCATTTTGGACCCCAAGATGAATACTGTAGGCAGTCATGACAGTGCAAGCATGCACACAGGTGCAGGTACAGCGGAAGCATGGTGCATGCCATGGCGATACAGCCAGACCCAGTCACAGCAGCATGCCGTGCACACATGTGTGCACAGTGAACATGCACACATGTCCACAGGAGGGGCAACAATGCCAAGGATGCACACAGGTGGATGTGGAGCAATGGCATGGGTCAGAAATAGACCAGTGGCACAGATCCACATCAGCTGGCCACAGCTGCACTCATCATGCACATGCCACCCACCATGACACCATGGCCCTCATTCATGGTCTGAAAGCCACACAGATGGCATGAACATGCCACAGGGGTGTGTGCATGTGGGACACCATGTGGATAGGGTGTGGACAGCACACAGCCCTGAGCAGACCTGGGATGATGTGCACCCAGCAGCGGCTGTAAGGCAACTTGGGCAGGTCAACAGTGCCCGGGACAACTCAGCGTGTCTGTGTGCAGCCACCACAGACACATGCGTGGCCATGCACCACAGGCATGGGTGGCTCCTGTGGGACACCCCATGCCACAAGGTGTGAAGGCTCTGCCCCTGAAGGTGTTGAACCACATGACCAGGACTGGCTGTGTGTAGAGGATGGTGTTGAGAACCGCACACTGAAGCCAGGTGTGTTTGGTATTGCAAGTGCAGGGGATGGCATTTGGAACATGTGGGCCACATGCCATGACGAGGTGGGGGTGCTGGAGTTGCTGCGCAATGTGCAGTGGGTGGTCCTGCGAGATCAGAGGGCCATGGCTGCACAACCCTGCTGTATGGCCTGTGCTATTCTGTTGAGGCCTGCTGTCATGTCCGCCCACAGGAGGTGTAACTCCCCTGTGACCTTGGCATGTCGAACGGATGCCCACTCATCAAGACCCACCTGCACCTGCAACCCCTGCACTACTTCCCTGAGCACCACCTGGCTCTCCACGGAGGCCCTCAGTAGCCGTGTGTGCTCTGGCAGCTCATCATCAGGGGACATGTGTTGGGGGTTGCTGCCAAGCGGGGGTTGTGGCCTGTTGTGAGACTGCCACCCCCTGAGGCTGCCACACAGCAGGCCACTGTTGGCCTTGTGATAGTGCATGTACACACACACACACACACACACACACACACACACACACACACACACACTGCATGCCGGGTTGACCTGCCCACGTGCCCATTTCAGGCTGTTGCTGGTCCACATCACCCTGTGGCAGGGTGGCACTGCACCACGTCTGCACAGTAGCAGTCTGGCCCGGTCAACCCACAGCCTGCGCCGTGGCATCCGGCATGTGCTGGACTATATGCTGTACATGTGCTGGCCTGGGACAGCTGCTGGTGTCAAGGGGATAGGTGGTGTTGGGAATGGTGCTGTCCAATTGGGTGGCATCATCATCCTCTGTGTCCATGGCCAGCACCTCAAGGTCATCCAGGAAGTCAATCCCAGATAGGGGGACATCATCAGCAATGTCATCAACATCCTCCTCCCCCTGTGTGGATGTGGCCACAGCTGTGGCCACAACACTGGCCAATGACGTAGACAAGGGTGCATTGGCCTGCTGTCCCTGTGGCCATTCCCGTGAAGCTTCACCAGTCCTAAGACGTGATGGGGCTGTGGAGGCAAAATATGAGAACATCATTAGGGCTG
Organism: Neoceratodus forsteri; assembly: GCA_016271365.2. Taxonomy (NCBI): domain Eukaryota; kingdom Metazoa; phylum Chordata; order Ceratodontiformes; family Ceratodontidae; genus Neoceratodus; species Neoceratodus forsteri. The sequence goes on along the minus strand of JADMNL010000023.1, from coordinate 122,358,645 downwards.
CATGTCTATGGCTACAGAACAGTAATAGACACATGGTGGGACAAATGCGTGTCACAGGTGTGCAGGTGGTAACACACATGGGCAGGACAATTTGTTCGGGACACATAACACATGCCATACTGCATGGAGGAGGTTAGCAGCAGTATGTGTGTGGCCACACAATGATACATGTGAGGCACAGGCATCAAGTTCCTCCCCGCCTGCCCCCCCAACCATGCATGGCCGGCCAGCCTGCACAGCAGTCAGTATATGTCACCCCAGCCCACTGAACATGCCATACACATACCACCACCACCACCACCATCATAGACCACAGAGGTGAATTTTTATTTATTTATTTAGCTCTTGTTGACCGGGTAAGTGCACTAGACAAATCCTGCCTATTTTCAGGCACAACCCGGGGGGAGGGGGATACAGATGAATGGCAACTGACCTTGAACCAGATTAAGCTGTTGGTGGTATTTTTAGTGAATGAGGGAAATTTGACCAGGACACCGGGGAAATTCCCCTACTCTTTTCGTTAAGTGCCATGGGATCTTTAACATCCACCTGAACTACCACCAATCCAGGCAGAGGGACCTTGGTTTAACGTCTCATCCGAAGGCGGCACCTCAGAAATGCAGCACCCCTCTCATGCTGCATTACAGTGTCAGTACTGGGATATTAACCCAAGTGCCAGATGTGGGAACTGAACTCACAGCCCTCTGATCTCCCAGCCTCAGAGGCGAGTGTACTACCTACTGAGCCACTGACACTGATGAATCCCACACAACACCCAGGTGGTTCACACACAGGTGCAAGTGACTGCAGACATAAGTGAACACGGATGGTACTGTCACGCAACATATACGGAGGCCATGCTGGCCTACACCACGGGCATGCACAGGTGACAAGTAGATGCGACACTGTGGCCACACAGTGCTACAAGGACTGTATAACATGCCATGCACCACCAGTGAACACCACATGCAGGACTGTACATGACCTGTGTATTGCATACTTACAGTGCAGTGACTGGCCACCCCCGGAATCAAAGCCACCACCGGATATGCCCTAAACAGGCATATGGCTGAGTGTGGTGGCCATGAAAGCCTCCTGCACTGTTATGGTAGGGACTGTGGAAGGACCCCCACCTGTAGTACTGTGTGAGGCACGGGCCTGGGCCAATCATTCCTTGCAGCAGCAATGTTCACTATGTATCCATTTTATGCACTCCTGTGGTGTCCTGTTGTAGACAATATGCACATTGATGGCCTCTGCCACCTCGGTCCATCCCTGTGCCCATTCCTGTTGTGTCCCTGTGTTCCAAGTCAGGAGGTCCTCACGCAATGTGTAGGCCTTGATTAGGGTCGATAGCTCATCCTGTGTAAAATTTGTTCTTTCCCGATGTGTGCTTGGCTCAGACTCCATACTGGTGCATGGGGAACAAACCAATAGGGACAGGAAAAGGTACAGCATCAGTGGCATGTGCTGTGCACCATGCGGAGTACCAGAACAGACACACTGTACAGAGTAAACACACTTACCTTCAAGACTGCAGTACCTCTCAGTCACCTGTGTGTTGGGGTGGCACAGGCCTGCTCATTTATGGCACAGCACATGCAAATGAGGGGAGGACTTCCCTATAATGAGATGCAAATGTCTGGACTGGGCCAAGAATGCGCAATGGGGCAATTAGCATATCCTGGCTGAATATTGTGAATTTGTCCTTGGCGCAACCCAATGTGCATCGCATATTTATTTGTGCACTGCATACACCCATCGCCCATTTCCACTGCTGCATGTGCGATAGATGCACATGTCACTATATTGCATGGTCATGGAGAACTGACCACATGGTGCACATGTGTGGTGGGTGTGTACAGTGCATGGTCACTTGCATGCACCATACGGATGGCTGTGGTCGTGGCATCAGCTGACCTCCCCAATATAGCAGCATGACACAGCTGTGTTTGCGTGGTTGCAGGGGGCATGATCTGTGTTTCCCATGTGGCTTGTCACTACTGCACATGTGCAGTAATGCACCATGGTACTACTATCGCGCATCCCAATGATGCATGCTCCAGCCCCGCGGGACTGACCATGTGTAGCCTATTGCACAACTGGCATGGCTCAGAGGCCTGGCATAACTTGCATAGCAGGATACCAATGCAGCACAGTAAAGTGAAATGGCGTGGTGCTTCACGTACTGATGCCACCAGCCCTCACTCCCAGAGGTGGGGGAGACAGAGCTGGCCAATCTTGTTGAGCTGGTGATCCCCTTGGAGGGACAGTTCTTCAGCCAGGAGGAGCTTCAGGTGGCCAGGTCACAGGTGTAGGCCAACGTTGCTAGATGCCTCACACAGAGGACTGGCATACCCTGAATGGGGGAGCAGTCCCATCACTGGTTTGGCGACCTTGGCTGCAGGGGCCGGGCATGGCTTGACTGCCTGAGGGACATGGTGTGGAGTGGAACAGTGCCATGCCCAGGTATGTACGCAGTGTGAATGTGCACCATTCAGGGTACTGTACACTGACAGGTGTATGGCAGTGGCAGCCAATGTCCATTGTGGACTGTGGCATGCCATTAATAGTAGACGGTGGATGTGTACTGATGTGGTGGTATACAGTGTACTGTGTGCACCACTGTCTGGCCCCAGCACCCCTAGGGGGTGTGTGCACAGCACTGCAGGACCATGCCCATGTCACAGCAGGTGACACTGGCCATCAGTGTAGGGCATAGCAACCTACAGAGGTGACACACTGTCCAGTGTGGGATGCGCATGTGTGCCACTATGCCGGCTTGTGGGTCCACTGTAGGCTGCATGTTGATGCAGGCCAGGTACTGTGTCCAGCACTCGTGTATGGTGTCCATGACACACAATGCTGGTGTACCCCATGGAGGACGCAACATGTGTTGCCTGTCCCCATGTGCCATGTGCCAGGGTACACATGCCATGTACCAGTCACACATGGCGGCCTGATGGGCCACCGCAGTGTCTAGCAGGGCACCATGGTGGACATACATCACATGTGCACTGTCTGTTGATGATGTACTGTATGGGCACTGGTGAAGGGTGATGGATTGTACAGCCCTATATTGCACCACTGTGCCTGTACAATGTATAGCGTGCAACTGTGGGGATACGTGCATTGTAGGCAGCACTTGTGTTTGGTAGGTGTTCACATACTTGCCATGCACATGGGTGTTTGGGGGGGAGAAAGTGTGCTATGGCATGATGCTAATTGTGCCCTTATTATTGTGTTCCCATTGCAGACAGGGAGAAGGTCAGTCAGTCATGGCTGGACGCACGCAGGCATGCAGATGATGGCAGAAGGTATACTGGGCAGAGGGGCATGGAGTGTCTGGTGCCTCTCCAAGCATCAGGTGAGTGTGCATGTGGTGTTACATGTTGCATGGGGTCATGAGGTCTGCAGTACCCATTGTGGTCCATGGCATGAGGCTTGTGCATGCACATGGGATGCAGGTACCGCACACATGTGGTGGCAGTGTATTGCTGAATGCCGGGTATGTGTTGCTGGCAGCCCCTGTATACCCTGCACTGTCCAGTGTGTCTGGAAATAGACATGAGCAAACCCCACCGACCACGCAGTATATAGCATGGGGCTGTCAGTCATGGTGCACCCACTGCTGCGTATCCGTGTTGTGTGGTCAATGGCATGTGTTGTGGGCCTGCACCCGGCACCACTCCCCCCTTTGCTGTGCAGCATGGTATTAGGATGCATCGCAGATGTCCATTAATCCACATCCCCCACAGCTCCTTGCATGCTGCCTGGCACACATTTCCCCATTGCTGTGGAATGTGCCAATGCCACTGTGTTTTGACAGTTACCGTATGGCAATGTGTACTGGCCGCTACCACCACAGCAGGCCATTGGTGTTGCCATGGCCGTGCCATGTGTGCGACACATGCACGATGCAGACAATGGTATGCTGCAGGTGGTGTGGGGCTGCCCTACTGTTCCTGCTTCTGGCACCATTTCCGGTCTTGCACCTCCACACACTACCAGCCCTGTGTTGCATCCAACACTGTCCATGACTGTGTGATGTCATTGTTCACTGTTCACGGCTGGCTGTTGTCCACCATCCAGTCATGCCAGTCCATACCACCATGTCACAGAGCACGATGTGTGTGTGGCGTACAGATGAGGGTTTGACACCCCTTGGCCATTCAGGTGACACAGCACATGTGGCCATCTGTGTTGTTGCCACCATCCATTGTGCAGTGTGTGGCCAGTGTCGTCTTGACCCCCAGGCACCTGAACAGCACCTGGACTCCATGACTGTCAGCCTACATGATACCTGTACTGCTCATCCTATTGTGTCTGTGGGTACCTGGTCATCACTGTGTGCTGTTAGGAAAGTGCTAGGGTGTTCTGGTGATGGTGCAAATAGGTCTGTGTGTGGTGCCCTGTGCCATCCAACAGTGTGTTACATGGTGGGGACCTCTGCCACCAGTCCATGTGTGCCCCATGTGCACCAGTACAGCCCAGGGTGTTGTCCCAATGTGCAGACATGGCCACTGCCATTGCTTGTGCCACTTGCAGTGGCCACCTCCATCCATAGTGTGCGGCTGTGTGTTCCAGACCCTGTGTCCCTGTTGTGGACGGTGATGGATGTCAGCTGCTTGGTGCACCCTCTGTGGCAGGATCCTTGGCATGTGACCAGCTCACCTATGGGACCCTCTACCCCATATGGACTGTGCATGTGTATTGCCATGCGGTGCTGCAGGCTATGCCATTATGGGCGGTCTGTGGTTGTGGCATGCCTCACTGCCACATCAAGGACAGTGTTTGGGTACATGTCCACAGACATCCCCTATGGCATGGTCCTGCCTGTGTGCCCCAAGAGTGTTTTTCTGGCACCTGCATGTCCAGCAGTCCTGTGTGTGTGTGTGTCAGTACCCCAATGGCTTTGCGCTAGTCACCTGTAGGCTGCCAGCATGCTGTTGCCATTGCCTTCCCTTGTGTGGCTACCAGCGCAGCCATGCCCATGCTTGCTTGTCCCTGTGTGTTCCCCAGGTGTGTGGCAGTTGTGGTTGGACCACACGTCTATGCATGCCGCATGCCATCTGTATGTGCCTGCATGTGTGGCCTTCAGTGGACAGTTTAGTACATCTGCGGTGTTGTCTCTGGTACACCTGTGATGGGGGTTGCCCACCCATGGCCATCACACACATGTGCCTCTGTGTGTGGCCGGTGTGCTTTTGTGGGGATCACTGTGCCTCTGCCAAATGGCCATGTGGAACACATCCACATGTCATTATGCCATGTCTTCTTCATGTCCTGCCCTGCCACTGCCTGTTTTCGCACCCCCATCCCATGCAGTGGGCTATGTGTAGCACACGTCCATGGCATATCGCCTGTCAGTATTGCATATGGCAGTGTAGCAGCCCTGTGCACTGCCCCTCACGTCTGCATGTCACCATCATTGCTGCGGGGAGGGGCATTCTGTCCAAGCATGGCTGACTGTTGGCACTGAGGCTGTGTTTTGTTTGTTTCCTCCATAGGATGTTTTGCCACCAAAGGGACCAGTGTCAGTGTCAGGAGGACCAAGGGATACCTGCATGGAGGAGGGAGATCAGCCAGCTCAAGGGACATCCTGTGGGCCATCTTCAATAGGCTGAGTGTTGCTGTGCAGACTATCTGCACAATAGGCCGGACAGTGTCGGCCAACAGACTACATCTTGATGTATTTCATCCAAGGCATTCACGCCACCGTGCTGCAGTGGCACATTAGCTGTCCAATGGCTCTGCCCATCTCATGCTCCCACCCAGGCCCCATTTCCTGTATATAGTTCCCCCTTGCCTCCCATGTTCAACGTTTCTCCTCAGTCCCCCATTGTTGTTCTATACATAGTTTTACCCATGTTTTCATACTTTTGTACTGTATTTTCTTGTAACTGTAAATATGTTCTGTGTTTTATACCAGTGTTGCTGGTTCCATTGATGATTGCAGTAAAGCTTTTATTCGTGTTTAACATAGCTGTGTGTGTTGCTTTATTCCATTGTTTCCTGCTTCCTGCTGTTTGTCACATGTGGCCCACATCCCCATGGACACTGCTGCACAGGTGTGTGCCTGCTGTCACCTCACCCAACACACCCTGTTCCCAGGATGTGGCCCACGATGTGTCCGTCCCTGACTCCCCCACACTGGTTGCATGGGGATCTTGCCACAGGTCCTTGTGTCCCTTACCACTGGTTCCCTGTGGTGGCACTGTACACCTCTACGTTGTTGTCATTAGCCATGTTGTTCTATCCTGCACTGTCAGTGGCCATGTCTCGCTGTCAGTGTGGGCCCCCTTGCCCCCGGCCATTTTGGTGCTGTACCGGTGGTGCACTGTGCCAAGGTTCTGTCTGGCACATCTGCACTGTTGTCGCTCTGCTTCAGTGTTCGGCCCTATGCATTGGCATGGCCATTGCTGTGGTACCCTATCTGTGGCTGTGTGTGGCAGCAGGTCCACGACCGGTCATTGACAAAAATTTTGTTGAACGATCACAGAACGAAACCGTCATGTGAAACGTATTTGCGGTTAGCATATGGTTTCTGACTTAGAAACATGTTTTTCTTTGGGGAGCTTTGCCCCCGAACACCCCACGCAGTGGGCTCTGCTGCCCGCACCCCCCCACTAAATATAATCAACTCCAAGGCAGACCTGATTAGGGGATGGGGTGCAAGACCCCTGGAATACAGTGCCGGGGTCCAGCACCATCACAACAGTGACCTGGTGCTGTAGTCACTGTCGTGATGGTCGCTGTCAACTTTTCACTGTCGGTGGTGCATACCTGTGGCAGCAATGGCCAGTGTGCATAGCATTCCCCATGGCTGGTGACATCCATATGGTGCAATGTACTGGGACCTCAGTGGCCCTGCTTCAGGGCATATGGGCCACTGTGGTGTACCACTGTGCCTCTTCTGTCCCTGGGGTGCTGCTCTATTTCACCACCACCCATCCTATATGCTCCAGTGCATTGGGCTCCTTTCACTGTTTGTGCACCACAGTCCCTGCATATTATGTGCAGTTTCCTATATTCAAAAGTGCCCTACTGCAATGCACATTTTCTGTTGCACAATCACGCATCTGCAGGATATTCAGCCGGACATGTGTGATCACATCTTATGGTGCATCATCTGAATATTCTGTTGTTATGAAATGGCGCATTTCAGATGCACGGTGCAGGCACTTGCATGATGCGGCCAGGCACTTTTGAATATGGGGCCCCTAGAGTACAACAGTATATGGAGCAAGGAGCAAGAGGAGAGAGTTCAGGTGAGACACAGGGTGTGAGAAGTGGACAAGGGGGGGACCTGCCCTGGGACAGGCTGCAAGGACAGGGGGAAAGGGGGCATATCTTCATCACTGGGTGGCGAGGGGAGTTGGCAGGGCAAGGAGAGTTGGAAGGGGGAATGATCATACTGGTGAGGGAGGACCAAAGGGGGTGAAGGCTTCAAGAGAGGAGCTGTGACAAGTGATAGGGGGGAGGGGCAAAACTATATCAAGGGATACCAACAAACAACAGACATGAGATGTTGGCAGGGAGTGAGTGGCAAGATTCAGAGGAAAATTATGGGGCACAGGGAGGGGGGAGGACAGTAAAGCCATAGAGAAAACAAATGCAAGACTGGAAGCGAGGAGGACTGAAATAAATAAGATGGAGGACAGTGTTGACAGTGACTGCGAGGGACCAGTTTCATTCTGCCGGTCACCATGTTTTTCCTTATTTCTCCCCCTTCCCTGAGTGCAATGCAGAGTGTGCAATGGCGCCAGTGACTGAGCTGCGCATGCTCCGCATGCAGCACGCCGAGCATCTGCTCTGCAACCACCCCCCTCTGTCTGCAGGTCCATTGAGCCAGCCCCCAGCTGCTGCTGGGGGCCAGGCACGCAGCAGACTCCATCCCTACCCCTCCCCAGGAGAGGAGAGCTGTCCTCTGGACGCTCAATCCTCTCCCTTTATGGTTGACTCTGGTTGACCCCCGGTGGCCCACTGGCACTGTGAACATGGGTCGCTGGCATGGCAGGAGGTAAGGCAATGATGCCTCAGCCCTCCACAACATTGGGCTGGCTACAATGATTGGGATCTTGAGGTGCCAGGTTACAAGCTGTACAGGCAAGACAAGCAAGCAGGGAAGGGGGGGTGGCTCTGTACGTGAGGGAAGAAATTACCTGCACAAGGGATCAGGAAGCGGAGGGGAACCTGGAAGCCATGTGGGTGTAAATCCAGTTGTCGAGGGGTGGAGAAGGTCAGAATGGGAGTGGTCTATAGACCAGCTTCACAGGGAGCAGAAGAAGATGTGAACCTAGTTGAGCAGATTAGAACTCAGAGAGGCAAAGGTAAAGTGGTACTGACTGGTGACTTCAACCTACCAGGGGTTAACTGGGATACACTATCAACATCCAGCTCTCGGGAAAGATATATCCTGGATGCTTTCCAGGATGACTTTCTGGAGCAGGGGGCCAGAGAACCAACTAGAAGGGGGATGTGATTCTGGACTTGGTTTTAGCCAATGGAGACCATGTCCATGATATTAGGTTAGAGAACCCACTGGCGGAGAGCACACACAGTACAGTATGGTTCATTCTGGGACTGGGATGTGAAAAATCAAAAAGTCGCACCTAGGTAGTAGACTTCAAAAGGGCAGACTTTAGAAGGATGGGAGAAATTATGAAAGATCATCTCTCTAGGATTAGGCTAGAGATTGGGGTAGAGTAGAGGTGGGAAGCAATAAAGGCTGGTATCACAGAGGCCACACAGTCCTGTACCAGAATGAAGAGCAAAAACACCAGACAAGAAAGGCCTAGCTGGTTCACCACTGAAGTTGCAAACAGGGTGAAAGAGAAAAGAATAGCCTTCTGAAATACAAACGAACACAGAAGGATGAGGATAGTATATTTTCTCTGATGAAGTCTAAGGTGGCAAGCAGTGCAGTCAGGTGATGAAATCAAGTAGGGAGCATCAATTGGCTAAGGGAATCAAGTCAGGGGGAAAAGGATTTATTCTGATATGTAAAGGAAAACAGGTGGAGGAAGGAGGGTATAGTTCAAGTTCAAGTTTATTGGCAGGAAAAAAAACTCAGTTGAGCAGGCTCACTTACAAGGAGGTCCTGATTAACAACAGGGACATTATACAAACATATACAAAGTAATATGCATTAAAAACATGAATAATCCATGAGAAGAAAACAGGATAAATAATATTTACATGATATATACATAGGCGCACTAAATTTAGGAGTTAAATAAATGGTTAGCTCTAGGTAACAAGATAGTATCTCGTGAAGGGAATAGAATTACAAGGCCAGCAAGGAAAGTAAAAATAGTGGCACAGGCGGGGTGGGATAAGGTCAGAGGGAAGGAGGGGCAGAGGATGGTAGGACGGAGGTAGGAGGGGGCAGACAACAAGGTGGAGGGGGTGGGAAAAATGAATATAACAAGGTGACTATGTTGGCTGGGGCAAGGGCGCTATGGAGGTGATGGGGAGAGGAGGTAGAGATAGAAGATAAAGAAAGGATAGCTGTAGATAAGGGCAGGGACTGTTGAGTGACAATAGTGTGGGATACAGACTAGGGGTAGATCGTGTGGTGACGGTAGTGTAACATGGAGAGAGGAAATGGGAGAGGAAGAAGGGGGAATGGAAGTATAATGGAAAGTCACTTGGGGTGAGGGAGGGGGGTGGACAAGAGGATAGAGTGGTCACTGCAATAGACCAGGCAGAGAGAAGGTGCTTTATCAACCACAGTCACTGAAGTCCAGTAGGTTGTCATAAACAAGTCTTTTGAAGCTATTCAGGGGGATCAGACTTTGTAGTTTGAGCCTGGATTGGACTTTATTCCATGTAGCCTGGAAGGCATGGCTTATAGCCATGTTTCCAAACCAGGAACGGGAGGTTGGAACGTCTAGCATAATGAAGGAGTTACTGCTTAGGGGGTAAGGGCAGGTAATTTGTTGAAAAAGGTTGGAAATATAGGGGGGTATTTTTGCTAGCAGGGCTTTGTAGAGCCAAGTGACAGAGTGGAAGGGACGCCTGGTTGGAGGTCCACCCGAGGGAGGCATACAGGTCTCAACGATGAGTCCGACGGTGATCATTGGAAACGAAGCATATCGCTCTGTGATAGAGAGTGTCCAGTTGATGTAGCAGGGCATCAGAGCATCTGCCATATAGAATATCAACATAGTCGATATGTGGTAGAAAAGTTATTTGGACCAGGCGCAGTCTGAAGTCAGAACTGAATAGAGATTTATTCCTATACAAGAAGCCAAGTCTTGGATGTAATTTCTTTGCAAGGGAGTTGATGTGAGCTGAAAAATTAAGGTGTCAATCTAGTTCACACCCTAGATATTTAAAATTGTAGACTAACTCAAAATCATCGCCATGGAGAGTCTTGATGGGGGGCAAGGAAGCAAGCGAGAAAGGGATGGAGGGCAAGTGATTGGAATAGAAGAACATCACTTTTGTTTTTTTAGCATTTAACAGCAGTTTGGGACGTATGAGATTGTGCTGGAGATTTAATTCTTCCTGTAATTCTGCGTGGGTTTTGTCTACCAAGGGACTGGATATGTATATCACTGTATTGTACATGAAAAGGTGTAGTTTTGCTTTGCTGATGTCATTTCCAACGAAGTTGATGTATATCATAAATAGAAATGGTCCAAGGATCGAACCTTGTGGTACCCCACTCCTGAGTGGAAGAAGCAGGGATAGGGAGCCATCAGCCTTCACCTGTTGAGATCTAGCGGACAAGTAACTGTCAAACCATGACAGCGCAATGCTTGAGATTCCATGCCAGTTCAATGAATCAAGGAGTAGAGCATGATCGACTGTGTCGAATGCTTTGCTGAGGTCCAGGAAGACTGCCCCTGTGACTTGTTTCCCGTCCATTGCAAGGAGCCAGTCATTCGTAACTGAGGCGAGAGCTGAAGTGGTGCTATGGGATGGAGGAAATCCTGATTGGGCTGGGTCTATAAAGTTTGCTTTCTCGAGATAGTTTCTAATTTGTGCATTTACCAACTTCTCAAGGAGCTTAGTGAGCAGAGGCAGAAAGGAAATAGGTTGGTAGTTATTTGGGTCAGTAGGGTTGCCTGACTTAAATAGCGAAAGTACCTGAGCTATTTTCCAAGCCCCAGGGACAGTGCTGGAATTAATGGAGAGGTTAAATAAGTGTAAGATGGGGGTCATGAGGTACTAGAAGCCAAGTTTGAGGAAGTATGGTTCTAAACCTTCGGAACCAGCACCTTTGTTAACTTTTAGGTGGAGAGGAAGGTCTTCTACCTCTTTGTACTGGAATGGGGAGAAGGCGAAGACTGAGCTGGGAGGCACTGGGGAATGTGTGGGAGCATTGGGAACAAGGGAGGCAGCTTTGGAGGAGTCGAACATGAGACACACGGTAGAGAAGTGCTCATTAAAGCAGTGTAGAATATTGGATTTATCAGAGAGAGTAGTGTCTTTGGAGGAGATCATCCCGGGTAATGAGGATGACTGTTTATTGCCTTCAACAGACTTAATGATATGCCAGAACATACTGGAGTTACCCTTAGCAGTACCAAAGGCTGACAGGTAAAAATTTGCCTTTGTGTCCCTTATTCTTTTGTTGCAATTGTTACAACAGGCTCTAAAAGCTGCTCAGTCAGAAGGGAGGTTGGTCCGCCTGGCTGTAGCCCAGAGGTGATCCCTCTCATTTAGCAAGGCCCTTAGCTCAGCTGTGAACCAGGGACAGAAGAACTTTGGTACTCTGCGTTTTACCATAGGGGCATGTCTGTCGATGATGGTGGTTAGGATGTTGTTGAAGAATGAAACCGCATCATTGATGTTGGAAGCCAGATAGAAATTAGTCCAATTAATGAATCTGAAGTCCGACAGGTAGTTAAAGAGACTGAACTTACGAAGACTCCTTCTGCAAGAAAACCTATTGGCTGACTTGAGTGTGGGTCATCCTCTAACACAGGCCACAGCATGATGATCGCTAGTGTCATTGTGAAAAACAGCAGTGTGAGTGATTTTATGGGGTCTGTTAGTTAGAATTAGATCAATCAATGACCCGTTAGGGGAGAATTTATGAAGTGGTCACGTGATATCAGTTACCAGTTGAGTGAAGCCGGCATCGTCACAGAATTCTTTAAGTTCAGAGGTTTTGTAGCAAGTTTTTTGCCAGTCAAGATTTAAATCGCCAAATATGATAACCTAATTCTGCCTTTTGTCAGCAACATCTTGTAAGTAACTTAGGAGCTGAAGGCCCGCAGAGGGTGTTTTGTAGCAACCTCTTATTATCAGGGTTTCAATGGGTGATAGAAAAAGGTTTAATGTCAGAGCTTCGAACTCCTTCAGTGTACTGGCAGGAGCATAGTTAGAGATTGTAAACCTATCCTTGACATAAATTGCCATGTCCCCTCCCCTGGTTTCTCTGTCACTATGGAAGAGGTTGTAGGGTGCAAAAGATATAGTGGTGTCAGGAATGTTTTTTTTCAGCCAAGTTTCTGTTAGTACCAAAATATCCAGGTCTGTGTGGGAGAGCCATGCTTGGATAAGGTCTAATCTTTTCAGTAGATTGCATACATTAAGATGCAAGCATTTCAGGCCTTTGGTGGTTGCGAGGTCAGTGGGAGCGGCTAGCAACTGTGATGGACCAGGATTTAATTCAACATGACCTGCACAGATCAGCAGCAGGAAGGTTAAGTATTTGACCCACCTACAGAGTAGTTTAGTTTTGCTTGGAAGTGGGCACCTAGAAGAGGAGTAGTTTTGGGGTACGAGGGTGCCAGTATAGCAGACAGAGGAGGGGTATAAGGCATAGAGAGCCACTGAAACTCAGAGGAGATGAGGGTGTGAGGCTGTAAGGACTAATGCCATAATTGTCATTGGAGGGTCCCAGAGGAGGTAAAACATTGAGAGAGAGTCTGAAATAACATAGTTAAACTCTGATGATGTGGTTGAGGCAGGATGTGGTGGCGTGTGGATAAGAGAAAAGAGGGAGCAGAGGAACAGTAGGGTGGAGAGTGGAAAAACGATTTGGGTGTGAATGTGCCACTGTATGGTACTGCGATGCGCCTCCTAGCAAGGCGCAGAGGGCGCACCAGGTCTCAAAAAGTAGTGTAGTGTGCAAGAATGAATTAGTACTGCTGTGATTGTGAGACTGAAGTACTGCTGAGATAGTTAGACTGAAGAAGGCAGGGGTTGGCGGAGAGTAGTGAAGTGCAGGCTGAGGAATTAAACCAGTACTTCAGCTCGGTCTTCACAAGGGAAAAAGAGGGACCAGTACCTAGGGGAAGTATTGAGGCTGATTCAGGAGGAAGGAGGGGACTCGAAGCACCCATATCAGTAGAAATAGTGTTAAAGGGTCTTAGGAGCATCTGGGTGGACAAAGCACCAGGACTGGACAAGGTGCACCCAAGGGTGTTAAAAGAGATGGCTGACATTCTGGCTGGCCCATTGGCAGACCTGTTTACTACCTCTCTAGAGTCTGGGGAGGTACCAAAGGACTGGAGGCTGGCACATGTGGTGCTGCTCCACAAGAATGGGCCTAAGGATGACCTGGGAACTATCACCCTGTTAGCCTGATCTCCACTGTAGGAAAGCTGATATAGTCCATCCTTGAAGAAAGACTAGTGGATTATATGGGGTCATGCAGACTCCAAAACCCTAGACAACACAGTTTTGAGTCGGAAAGATTATGCCAAACAAACCTGGTTGACTTCTTTGACTGGGTCAAGAGGGCAGTGGACAGGGAACAGGTGGTGGATGTGTTTTATTTAGATTTCAGCAAAGCATTTGATTCAGTCCCACACAGAAGACTAATCAGCAAGCTTGAGGGGCTGGGGGTAGAGGGGAAGCTAATGGGTTGGATAAAGAGCTGGTTGCAGGGTAGAAGTCAGTGTGTGATGGTAAGGGGAAAATCTCAGAACCTAGGCTGGTAACCAGCGGGGTACCACAGGGTTCTGTTCTTGGCCCTTTGTTATTCAATGTCTTTATTGGGGGCATTGTAGAAGGGATTACAGGTAAGATCTGCCTATTTGCAGACGATACTTAACTCTGTGGAAGGATGGATACAGAAGAAGGGAGAAGGGAGTTACAAGAGGACCTGGCTAAATTAGAGGGATGGTCAAATATCTGGCAACTGGTATTCAACACCAGGGGATTCACATCTAGGAGGAGGGAGGTCATAGTGCCCCTGTACAGATCGCTGGTGAGACTGCTAATGGAGTACGGGGTCCACTTCTGGCATCCTCACCTAAAAAAAGGACATAAACTTGCTGTAGGGAGTACAACGTAGGGCAACCAAGATGGTTCAGGGCCCGCGACACAAGCCCTCCCAGGAGAAACTGGAAGAACTTGGCACGTACACACTGGAGGACGGGGGGGGGCATGATAGAAACCTTTAAGTACATTAAGGGCCTAAACAAAGTCAACATTGAGGGCTTGTTTAACATAAAGGGTGTAGGGATAACAAGGGGACATCAGTTAAAATTGGAGGGAGGGGATTTAAAGGAGATGCAAGGAAGCATTTCTTCACCAAAAAGGTGGTCTCAGGATGGAATAGGCTTCTGAAGGAGTTGGTTTTAGCCAATACTGTGGGTGGCTTTTAATGCGGGTGGGATAAGCTTATCAGGAGGCTCACACTGAGGAAGGAGGAAGGTGGAAGTGGAGGGAGAGAGGGAATTCTGGGGCGGGAAGGTGGGGCAGTTCTATTGAAAACTCACAGCTGAGCTGCAATCTTGAGCAGACTAGATAGACTGTAATGGCCTTTATCTGCTAGCAGTTTCGTATGTTCATAATTGATGTCCTTGACAATTCTTGTAACAGCAAAACAGGTACCATCCTAGGCTAACACCTGGTCTTAACATAGACTTTGACGGCAGATAAGGACCGCTTGGCCCACCTAGTCTGCCCATTTCCTTACCTAGAGGATAAGCTGCAGATCCTATTTAACCAACAGCCTATTTCTTCCTACTCCCCACAAAAATTGCCTTATGTCTGTTCCATGCATTCTTGAATTCTTCCACAGTTTTAGACCCCACAACCTCATCAGGAAGGCTGTTCCATGTGTCCACCACCCTCTCTGTGAAGAAATACTTCCTCACATTGCCCCTGAGCCATCCCCCCCTCTATCTTCAAATTGTGTCCCCTTGTTCTTGCACATCTCTTTTACTGAAAGATGCTACCCTCTTGGACTTTGTTGATTCCACTGAGGTACTTAAATGCTTCTATCATGTTCCCCCTCTCCCTCCTTTCCTCAGGGGTATACATATTAAGCTTCTTTAGCCTCTCCTCGTATGGCTTCTCTTGCAGACCCTGCACCATTTTAGTTGCCCTCCTCTGAACTGCCTCCATCCTGTCTATGTCCTTGCAGAGATGGGGTCTCCAGAACTGGACGCAGTACTCCAGATGGGGTCTCACCAACTGTCTGTACAGGGATAACAACTTCCTGTTTTCTGCTGGTGATTCCTCTCCCTATACATCCCAGTATCCCCCCAGCCCTCCCTACCTCCTTCTCACATTGCTTGCCAACCTTAAGGTCATCTGATATGATTACCCCCAGGTTCCTTTCCATTTTTGTTGTTGTTACTACCTCTCCGCATTGTGTAATCTTCCCCTGGGTTTTTGTTTCCCAAGTGCATTACTTTGCACTTCTTTGCATTGAATCCAAGCTGCCATACATCTGACCATTCCTCCAACCTTTACAAGTCCCTTCTCATCCTTTCCATGCCTCCTTTTGTATCAACCCTGTTGCAGATCTTTATGTTATCTGCAAAGAGACATGCTTTTCCTTCCAGTCCCTCTGCAATGCCACTTATAAAGACATTAAAAAGGACTGGACCCAGTACTGAACCCTGCGGTACCCCACTAGTAACCCCTCTTTCTTCAGAGTGGACTCCATTTACAATTACCTTCTGATCCTGTTATTCAGACAATGTTTTACCCAGGCTACCACCCTGGGACCCACTCCAAGGCTGGTTAATTTGATTATTAATATTTTGTGTGTGACTGTGTCAAATGCCTTGCTAAAGTCTAGGTAGGCCATGTCCACAGCCCCTCCCTGGTCTACTACTTTGGTCACCCAGTCAAAGAAATCAATTAGATTCGTCTGACATGACCTTCCCGCAGTGAACCCATGCTGCCTTGGGTCCTGTGCCCCACTGGCCTCTAGGTACTCAACAGTTCTTTCCTTCAGAAGTGATTCCATCACTTTCCCTGCAACAGAGGTTAAACTGACAGGTCTGTAGTTTCCTGCCTCTGTCTTGCTCCCACTTTTATGAAGGGGAATCACATCAGCCTTCTTCCAGTCCTCAGGTACCACACCATCCTCCCATGATTTGTTATAAAGGGTAGTCAGTGGTGTCACTAGTTCTCTGTTTAATTCTTTTAGAATTCTGGGGTGACTTCCATCTGGCCCCATTGCACAGCACGTTCACACTTGGACCACTCTACTTAAACAATGTCATCCTGACTCTCCACTGATTGTATAGTTTCACAACCCCCATTAGTTATTGAAGCAATAAGGCATGACAGGGTCATTGTGGGATATCATCACGCCTCAGGAAATTCACCTCGTGCCTTATGTACCCAAGCAGTGCCATTATCCCACAGTTACACACACACCTTGGAGTCCTTTATTGCAATTTTATAAAATGGGTAGGCTAAATCAAACAATGTGATTGGCTAGTTACCCATGCATGAAATATGTTCCATGCATGGGTAAAAAAAAAGGACGTCAGTAAAGAGGCAAAAATAAGTACACCTTAGAACGTTGGCATTTAAAAATGCTGCCATTGTGGTTTTCTCACTAACATCGTGCCATATTTTTCCCATCGCTATAGTTCATGTCATGCAGTCTTCCTAATACCCCTACACTATCTGTTTAAAAGCCTCAGCGAGACGAAACCACAGTCTTGGTTCTTTAAGGTGGCTCGCTCCTCTGACCCACGTCACGTTCCCTCGCTCATGCAGCAGACAGTCAACACCAGCAAATGGTTCAGCCTTAGATTCAGTTCATCATCCCAGGGATTCTTGAAAAACCTTTTCTTTGTTTGTTTTTTTCATGTATGTATACTCAAGAGGGCCGTTGGAAATGTGTTTCCTGTTTGTTTTACGAACACGTGACCAACCATCCGAACTATGCCAGAAGACAGTAGCACTGGGAAGCACTGATGTGTTGTAAACACTGCACCGGTGCAACCCAATTCCCTCTTGAATGTTAGACAGGGAAAATCTGTCAAGCACGTACCTACCGAGCATTTTCATAGCTTGCCGCCCCGCCGGTGAAGGAGCTGAAGACTGTGGTAAAGGCTCTGATAAAGAGTAGCTTGAGTTTGTCTTTAAGGTAAACTGAAATCCCTCATTTTATCAGTGTATATTTTGACTACTGTAACAAAGACAGTAGCCTCCAAGTTTAGCAAATGCAGCTGCTCCCCCCACACACACACACAATAGAGAGCATCCACTTGCCAAAGAGCTAGAGACAGCAGAATTACATCATTTTGTAGTAGGCAGAAGGACTATTTTATCTTAAATCAGCATACAAAATGCTATTTAACACATATAAAAATTACTTTTCTAAGTGTAAAACTTTTTGTTTTAAAGTACACCATTTTATAAGCGCAATAAGACACTCAGGTATGTGCATGGAACATATTTTACGCCGCCAGTAGCTAAAGGCACTCGGCCAGGCCTAGAGTACCTTATTCGCCCCTGGCCGTGCAGTAAAATATGTTCCATTCACACCCTGTCATGTCTTATTGCTTACGTAAAATGACTTCCTTGATTTTTAATTTAAGAACCATGTAATGAAGTTCTTAAAGTTAAACATTTCTGACCTGTCATGTTGTAATGGAATAATGCACGGTCATGTGTTCAGATTCCACCAATCATAACACAGGATTTTCCCAACCCATTTTATAATCCCTCTTGTTTTGAGGTTTCTATCATTTCTGTACAGGGTTAGTGTTTTGTGTTATTTAGATACCTCTATGAACAGTCTACATGGGCAGGTTGGTGAAGGCACCTAGGATATAATATCTATTTTGTAGCACCAATTTTAAAATGTATTCCACCCTCCGTAATGGGTATGGAATTTCTTCTTCTAACAGTGGGGTTACAACGCCCTTCTCCTGTGCTCTGAGTAAGTACTATCTGTCTGAAGCAAGTCCATTTCAACAGTTTTGGGCAGCAACCTGTTCTCTCCCACTTAAGCATCATCAGCCTCCTGTATTGGCTCAACATCCTTGGGTACAAATGGTTCTGCTTCAGGATTTAAACAACACATTGGTGTTGGTTCAGGTAGGTATCTGGGCACCCTTGGGAGCAAGGGTGGACATCTGTCCTCACAGAAATATACCAACAAGGACCCAAAGATAGGGAATTATAACTATGGCATAAGTCACTTCCTCCCCAAAGGAAAAGGAATTTAATTGGAAGGTGCTGAGATTTTTTCCTTATACCCACTATCACCTGCCATTGCAGTGGATGGCATACAAATAGGTATTGGAAAGGTTGCAGGGAAAAAGGCACACATGGGCAAATATTCTGGTCATGCCCAAAGATAACTGTACAGTCATTTTGGCTAAAGATACATGAACAGATAGAAAGTATGTTAGAAATTAAAGTAATAAAGGTTCATACTAAAGATTTTAAGGAGCAAAGATGTTAACCCATTAGTAGCTCCAATAGTGTTATGAATAGTACTTCAAGCTTGCTCCATTCAGTATGTATTTGTCTAATTTGGCCTTGAATTCTGATTTGGTTTCACTAATTTAAAATTTCACATGGTAATCAGTTCCATGGGCTGGCTATGCGCTGAGTATATTTATTTTATTTATTTATTTGTGTCTAGGATTACAAAGTACTTTTGAGCCAAGGCTCTTTTACAAAGGTTCCACGTCATGTAGTTTTTCCTATTATTAGTGTAACCCTAGGTGGCGTATCCCAGGGCTACTACCCCTGCCTGTGGCTAGCAGCAGGTTAAGAGCCTGAGTTGTAAGTAGTTTGCTCCACCCAGAGGTCAGGGTTAGTAGTGGTCAAGCTAACCTGGGCACAGCCCTCGGGACACTGTAAACCCCCCTCTTTCCTTACTAGTGGCCGGAACAATACACAATAATTACTTTCACAATTCCCTTGATACACCACACAAGTACAAACACTGTTTGCACTTACCACCAGGACTTTCCTCTGGCCCGGCCCTGGGAACCCCCTGTAAAACAAGGTTATATACAGCAAATAACAGCAGTACAGTACTCTTGCACAAAATGGAACTGCAAAAAAGAGTTAGATCTCATTTATTTAAGGGGCTTGAACAAGAGAGGGGCGTAATCAGGTTAATTTGCTTAAAAGCTCTATCAATCAAACAGTTATGCATCCACTTCAGGGTCCATAAACCGTCACACACTCTGGGTACCCAGATGGAAAATGGTGGGCTAGCCAGGAACGTGCAGCTGGTTGGGGCCCTGTGATGGAAGAAAACAACATGTACAACACACACTATTTGTAATCCAGAGCTGGAGGGCTCAGTTTGCACACTTTTAGATTAGGCTGTTGTTGCAGGGAGCTACCCTGATGATTACTCATGACACCCAAGACTGGACACAGGCTGGACAAAAATCGAGACAGCAGGTGGTTAATCTGGAGTGCCAGGAGAAGCAGAGCCCACACAATTCACCGCAGCATCATTCCCGTTCAAGTGTGGAGCAGGGGACTGATCCCCAGGCAGGTCTCTTGTCTGTGGTTTTCTCTGTGCAGTGGGGTAGTGTGGCAGGGCCAGCGTGGCATGGCCCAGGCCAAATGGAGATGAACGTGGATTCAGTCCGATTAGGCTGGATAAAGCTTCCAGGAAGCAGAACACAGTTCACACAGTGGGGAACCAAATCACGACCCACTTTCAATACACAGCATATTTACATGTAAAAGATTCTATGGTACCAGCAAGCAGAACACAGTTCACACAGTGGGGAACCAAATCACGACCCACTTTCAATACACAGCACATTTACATGTAAGGAAATTCTACTGTACCAGGCAAACTGCTCTCTGGTCACGATCACAAAGTCTCTGCACAAAATGGGGATTCAAAAGCAGCTGGAAATCCTAAACAAAACAGTCCTTGCTGCAAAAAAGGCAGGTTAGACAAACTATATTATCATTATCATGCTAAATGATTTTCAGCAAATAGTTACATCTTTCAACAGAGCTCCCTCTCAGATTACTTATGACTGCAATCCAGGCAGCTCTTAAAGGGACAGTACACAGATGCTACACAGGCACTCTCTGGCAATCACATTTAAACTGCTAAAATGCAGGATACCAGCCTGGCAGTGTGCATTTAGGCAAGCTTGAGGAAGACTTTTTGGGAACCCCTATCTGTAGGGGGGGTTACACCCTTCCCTGCCTGGAGAAAACTTGGCGTCCACGTCAAGTCTGTACCATCATGCATCAGTTAACATAAACGTATTACTTTACTATACATATTCACTGCACTTCATGATACTATATCCATTCTGATGACACATTGTGCATTGTGCATATTTCACACATGTAAATAGAACATTGCTATACTGAATCAGGTAATAACTTCTTTTACCTTAAACAATGCAAGTGAGGGCCCTTCCCTATCAGCTAACTTGGGGCTAGAGGGGGCAGGGGCACTATGATGAGAGGGAAAGACAAGTAACCTGGAATTGGCTGTCAAGCTCAGTTTTGGCAGTAAGCTTGGTGAAACATAAACACCTTTGTGCACCACATTGAGAGGCAAATCCACTGGCCTTCCGGGAGAATCATTACTGAGGCATACTTCTGGCTTGACAGCTCGGCCAGTCTTTCTGAGGGAGACAGCTACAGTCTCTGTACTCTCAGCACTGGTCTGAGGACTCTCGTCACTTGTGAGGGGTGCCTCTGCCTGGGTGGGAACGTCCAAACTTGGGGGCACTGTCAGCTCCTTGCTCTGCAGGCTCTGTTTCTACAACACTTGACTCATTTTGTGAAGGCTCAGGCACAATCAAGCTTTGAGGCACTGAACGGGGTGGTCAGCACTCTCATAGTGTTCTTCAAGTTCTGGTATGTCACCAGAAAGACTCATTCCATCAGCCCCTCCTCAGGCAAATCATACATGTCCACAATACACAGAAACTCAGCATCTTCAGATGTGATACTTTGGACTTCCCTTTCAGGGAGCATTGGCTCCAAGGACAAAGCTGGGGGATTAGGCAGTCCAGAAGGCCCAGCTTAATCCCCAAAATTAATCATGGGGTTACCTCAAAACAGCTGACTCAGTTCATGAGAGGGGTAATAGGCATAGTCGCACTCACTTTCGTCAGAAGTGGACTGACAGTCATTATCATTCTGGGTCTGCTGCAGAGGAACCCTTAAATCTGTGACCACTGGGGTAGGTTGACTCTGTCTCTTTCTTGTAGCAGCATGAGTCACCGGCCCAGGGGGCTCAATTTCTGGGGGTTCAGCCTCAATCATGACTTGGCCGATAGGTAGCAAGTGGTTATGGTGTATGGTCTTGACAGCTTTGGAGTTGTTCTCTGGGTACACCTTGTACACAGTCAAATCATCCAACTTTTCAACTACTACATGGGGAAGATGGTGCTATCGATCAGCAATTTTGTGTTTACCATGCAGTCCCAAATTGTGTAACAACACACAGTCTCCAGGTCAAAGCTCTTGAGCCTTTACTTTTTTTATCATGCCTCTCTTTGTTGGCTAGATTTCTCTTGGCGGCCATTGTCTGGGTCAGTTGATAGGCATAGTTCAATTGAGCTTTCAGTTTTTGTACATATTACAAGTAGTTTTCATCTCGGACCCCATCTGGAGAGACCCCAAAACAGACATCAACTGGCAGCCGGGCTTCTTTCCCGAACATGAGGCAGTAGGGGGAGAACCCAGTAGCATCATTTTTCATGCAATTGTATGCGTGTACAAAGGTGCTAATCTGCTGGCTCCATTTATGCTTGTCTTTTGGGTGGAGGGTGCCCAGCATGTCTAGAAGGGTGTGGTTAAAACGTTCTGGTTGAGGGTCTCCCTGCGGGTGATAGGGGGTGGTTCTTGACTTTTGCACCCCCCCATAGAGAGAGAGAGAGAGAGCATTTGTTTGATTAGCCAACTCTCAAAGTCTCTGCCTTGAGCAGAATGAATCCGCTAGAGGGCACCATAGTGGACAAAGAAATTTTCCACTAGCACCTTGGCCACGATAGATGCCTTTTGATCTTTGGTGGGAAAAGCTCATGCATACCATGTGAAATGATCCATAACCACTAACACATTGCCAATGTTCTGCTGATCAGGTTCTAAACACAAGAAGTCTATGCAGACTAGCTCCATGGGGGTGCTGGTAGTAATATTAACAAGGGGCAGCCCTCTGAGGCAGAGCTTTTTTTTTTTGCAGGCAGCGACTACAAGTCTTTACATGGTGCTCAATATCGGCCCCCATTTTGGGCCAGTAGAAGCGAGATTGTACCGGCTCCAAGGTTCTGTCAATATCGAGATGCCCCATGTGATTGTGGAGGGACCTCAGTACCAAATCTTTAAAGGCCATGGGCAGGACTAATTGTTGCTTGTCTATTTTGCCACTACAATCTACTGTTTCTCTATACAACAACTGATTGAGCAATTTCAATCTGTGGCCTTCTTTAAACACTAAACAGTTCACAAGTCAATGGAACGTAACTTAGACACACCTTTCCCTGCATGCAGGGCATCAAGCGCTGGCTGAATCATAGGCTCTTGGGATTGAGCCCACTGAATGCTGTCATTGTCAAATTGAGGTAGTGCACTAATATCTAGAGCAGAGACATAGTAGTAGTAGTAGTAGTAAAATGTTTTTATTCATAAGAAATGAATAAAGGATAAACTCGATTGAGCATAGCTCATTTTCAACGAGGTCCCATACAGTGAAATACAATATATAAAAAGGAAAATGTTACAGCAACATACAACACTAGTTTTTCATAAAATACACAAATACAAACAAGAATAACATGATTTACACTAAATTAGTAATAATATCCTATGCTATAAATAATTATAAGACCTTTATATATCAAGAACAGCATTGCCTTTTTTGTCGTGAGCTGATTAAATACCAATGTTGAATCAGAGGCCAATGATTTTTTACATTAGACAAAAACAGAGACTCAGGGATTTCATTCCAACTCATAGCCCCTCTATAATATAAAGACTGTCGTCTGAGAAGTGGTAATAAGCAGCTGGTATGCAGGTGTCAGAAGGGACCAAGCAATCTACTAAATAGTCCACTGTGTCCGCAGACATCTGTTCATCTTTATCAAACTTTTGGCACAATGCTTGAATGTCAGGTTCAGACAGCCTGACCCAATCACTCTTGGAAGTGGGCCTTCGTGATAGGGTGTCAACATCAATATGGTTCAGGCCCAGTCTGTTTTCAACAGCATAATCATAGGTTGATAATGCAGAAAGCCACCGATGCCCAGTGGTGTCTAACTTAGCTGAAGTCTGTACATAGGTCAATGGGTTATTGTCAGTCTTCACCAATATCTTTGCCCCATAGAGGTATTCATGAAACTGGTCAACGATGGCCCATTTTAGCACAAGGAACTCCAACTTATGCACAGGGTAGCTTCATTCAGATGGGGTCAAGCTCCTACTGGTGAACGCTACTGGTCTCAGGCCATCCTCATGGTCTTGATACAGCACCGCTCCTAGACCCTGCAGACTAGCGTCCGTATGCAGCACATAGGGTTTGGTGGGGTCAGCACAGGAGAGGATGGGGGCATGGGTGAGCTGATATATGATCTCATGGAAGGCTGCTTCACAGTCGGGCATCCAGTGGGGCCTGAAGAGTTCACCTGGGCAGAAGTATACTTTTTCTGGTTCTTTAATGGCCCCTTTTTTGTATTTACGATTGGTAGGAGGGTAACCCTGGGTAAGGTTCAAGAGTGGGTGAATCACCTTGGAATAGTCTTTTATGAACCTACGGTAGTAGCCACAGAACCCCAGGAAACATTGTAGTTCTTTCAGATTATGGGGCTGGGGCCAAGTAGTCAGTGCTTCAACCTTACTGGGATTAGTCTCTATCCCTTTTGCAGATACTATGTGCCCCACATACTTCACAGAGGTTTGGAAAAACTGGCGCTTGTCAATGGACAGCTTGAGGCCGAAGTCTTCCAGTCGGTCTAGGACTTTAAACAGTCGGTCCTCATGCTCCTCTAAGGTGCCCCCAAACACAATGACATCATCCAAGTACACCAGGCATTCCAGCAAATTCATATCTCCCACCACACGTTCCATCAGTTGCTGAAAGGTGGCCGGGGCACACGATATCCCCTGTGGCATCCTCAGAAACTCATAGAACCCCAATGGACAGATGAAGGCTGTTTTCTCATGGTCTTCCGAGGCCATCGGGATCTGGTAGTATCCACTGCGAAGATCCAACACCCAGAACCATTTACTCTCATTCAAGCAGTCCAGGGCATCTTGTATATGAGGCATAGTGTATTGGTCTGGGACGGTCCGCCGGTTCAGGGTTCAATAATGAACACACATCCTCACAGACCCATTCTTCTTATGCACAACCACAATGGGATAGGCGTATGGACTCCTGGATTCTTGTATCATGCCAGCAGTGAGCATTTTCTTCAGGTGTCTTCTCACATCATCTATGTCTTCTGGGGCTAGGCATCAGGACCTCTCTCAAAATGGCCATTCATCGTGCAGGCGTATGTGATGCTCCGCACCCTGGACACATCTCATTCCTTCAACAAAAACACTTGGTCTCTCTGGGCAAGTCTCTTGCTAATTCTAGCCTTCCATTCAGCTGGCAACGGGGAGTCACCAAAGTCAAACAAGTCTGGGGTCACTCTCTCCTTCTCACCAGGGTGCTTTTTGCTGGGCAATACTGCAGTGTCTGTGCAGTGTACCGCAGCTAGGGTGCACCCTCTGTTCACCCAGACCTCCCGATCTGACACATTGTGTATCTGAACCATCACTCGTCGTGCATAGGCATGAGCATGAGCAGGCAAGATGCTGGGCTTGACCAATAACCCTTCTGGCAATTTTCCATTGCCTGGCACATCCAACATCAGTATTTTGTTCTTAACATCTTTCCAGAGATGGACCGCCCCTTGAATGGTACACTGGGCATTAGGGGCCAGTACCGTTGAATCAGGATCCTTCTTCCACACGATCCCTACCGGTTCATTCTGGTCTACTTCCTTGGGTTTCTGTTGTAAATCATAGGCCATCTTGATCAGAGCTGGAATTCTCAGGGCCCTCCCAGTCCATCGCCCTTGTTTCTCGTGACAGAGTTGCACCAGTCTCCCAAACATATGGGTGTTTGTCACAATTAACAGGGGGCCCCCATCATACAGTCCGGTGGGGGGGACACACTAGGGCCAATGTCTCTACTCACTGCTCTACACCTGTTACAGTTGCAGGAAAGGACAACCAGAGGCAGATATACTCTATGTAGGGATAAGACTTGTTGCTCAGGCCCCACACATGTAGGCCTTCCAGGGATTGCAAAGGCACATCATAGAAGTGTTTGTCATACCAGTCCTGGAATACAATGGTCACTTGCGACCCACTGTCAATCACAGCCCGAGTATGAATACCATTCACAGTCACCGTAGTCTCCATTGAAAGGCCCACTATTTTAGACCAGTCTGGAGAGGCAGTAGCAGAGGCCTGGACCGATGATTTAGCCACAAAGAAATTTGAGTTAGGGTTTTTCAAACCCTCACTGTGGTCATTTTGGGCACCCCTTGACCACTGATTTGCTTTTCGGAGCTCTTCTTGGAGTCTGTTTACTACTCTTTCTAAGTCCTTCAAAGACTGGCATTCTCTTTTCATATGGCCATCCTTTCCACAGTTGTGACAAATGATTGATTCCCGGGTCATTCTGGGAGAGAACATCGTATGAGGAACTGAAGCAGTTGTAAGAGATTGGGGTCCAGTATCTACTTGCAGTGGTAAGAGTGGTGCAACGTGTCTTAACAGTTCCTTTAGAGTGCCAGTCAATCCGGTGATCTCAGCCTTGGAGCCACCCTCGGTAGCGGATGCCTGAGGGTGCACCCTCACCCCCATGGCAGTCACATCCTGAAAGGGACCAGAATCTTGTTCCATGGGGGAAACCCTTGCAGAGGCACCCATCTTCAACTCTCAGACTTCCTTTAGTAGCTCATCTTTCCAAAGCTAGGCCCAGGGCGTGAAGTCCTTTGCATTCTCAGAGTGCTCGTTAAGTGCCGACTTTTGCCCCTGAGCCTCACTTGGTTGATCACTCTCGGTCACTTGCGCAGCAGCAGCAGATATGGGTGCAATTCCCCCACGGGACCACCTTTGCTCAGCCTCTTGAATTTCTTTCATTAGCTCGTCATAGGAGGGGGGGCGATTCCAGTCGAGTGGCAAGGCGCAACTGAAGCAGTGACAATTCTGAAAATGGAGTAGACTTAAGGATCCGGTCTAGCCTAGTTCGATCTAATTCATTTGACAGCTAACTACCCTTTCTGAGGCACTCTTGTAGCAGCTTTTCAAGCCAAGGTACATACACAGACAATGGCTCCCCTGGGTACTGCTGAGCATTTCTTACTCTCCAACACAGATCCTCATCTGAATCTGGGCTCCCATACACATTTTTCAATGCATCAAGGTAGTTCTGTGCAGTTGCTTCAGGGTTATTGGCCCGCTTGGCATGGATGGTAGCCAGGGCAGGACCTCGGAGGCTCTCACTCAACCTCTTTTGTTTCTCTGCTTCTGGGCATTGCCATTCAAGTACTAGAGAGGCAACATAGTCTATCCAGGTCTCCCAGTCATCCTCCCCCTGAGGGATGGGGAGGGTGCCCAAGAAGATTCTCAGCCTGCAGTAGGAGTCGTGACTAATGGCAGGTACAGATATAGGGGCCAGCACTGGCACAGACACAGAAGGTGGGGCAGTAACAGGTGCTGGAGTGGGAGGGAGTGTTAGGGAAGGAACACCCCCAGGTGGCAGGAATAGTTTCTTAAAGTCCTCTATGGTTTTCCCTTCCTCCAGCAACAATTTGGCAAATTTCTCCTCAAAAGTCTCAGATAATGGTGGGAGCTCATCTTCCCGGGGTCTTTACTGTCTTTTGATATCACTCTCCAGGCAGCTGGAACCCCTTCTGGGGCAATAGTCTGTGGCACTTTAGAGCTGTCCATGAGGTCACTACACTCTACCAAGACTATGAAAGTTTGGGTGATCAAATCAGCCTGTCGACCCACCACCACAGGGTTTTTTAAACATTCAACTTTGGAGAGTGCTCCCTCTACAGTGTCTTTACTGGTATACAGGGGACTATCCAGTATAAGTAGAGCATTGTGGGGGTCGATCTCCTGCCCAGTACACCACCCCACCAACTGGTATATAGCCATTTCTACTGGGGTAGCCATTAAACATTAACAATAATTCATAATTTTTGGCCACTAGCAGGTACAAAATCTCAGCAGTGAGCCTCCAAAATGTAACCCCTAGGTGGCGCTATCCCAAGGGCTACTACCCCTGCCTGCTTGGCTAGTAGCAGGTTAAGGGGCCTGAGTTATGAAATGGAGGTCAGGGTTGGTAGTGATCAAGCTAACCTGGGCACAGCCCTCTGGGACACTGTAACCCCCCTCTTTCCTTACTAGTGGCCAGAACAATACACAATAATCACTTTCACAATACCCCTGATACACCACACAAGTACAAACACTGTTTGCACTTACCACCAGGGCTTTCCTCTGGCCTGGCCATGGGGACCTCCTGTAAAACAAGGTTATACGCAGCAAATAACAGCAGTACAGTATCTTGCACAAACTGGAACCACAGTCAGGGTAAATGCAAAAAAGAGTTAGCTCTGATTTATTTAAAGGGCTTGAACAAGGGAGGGGCATAATCAGGGTCCATAAACAGTCACACACTCTGGGTACCCAGATGGAGAATGGTGGGCTAGCCAGGAACATTGCAGCTGGCTGGAGCCCTGTGATGGAAGAAAACAACATGCACAATACACACCATTTGTAATCCAGAGCCAGAGGGTTCAGTTTGTGAAAAGAAAACAACAAGACAATCAGATGACACACTTTTAGATTAGGCTGTTGTTGCAGGGAGCTACCCTAATGATTACTCACGATACCCAAGACTGGACACAGGCTGGACGGAAATTGAGACAGCAGGAGCTTAATCTGGAGTGCCAGGTGAAGCAGGGCCCACACAATTCGCTGAGGCGTCATTCCTGTTCAAGCGTGGAGCAGGGGACTGATCCCCAGGCAGGTCTCTCGTCGGTGGCTTTCTCTGTGTAGTGGGGTAGTCTGGCAGGGCCAGCGTGGCATGGCCCAGCCTGAATGGAGATGAATGTGGATTCAGTCCGATTAGGCTGGATAAAGCTTCCAGCAAGCAGAACACAGTTCACACATTGGAGAACCAAATCATGACCCACTTTCAATACACAGCACATTTACGTGTAAGGAAATTCTACTGTACCAGGCAAACCGCTCTCCGGTCATGATGGTAAAGTCTCTGCACAAACCGGGGATTCAAAAGCAGCTGGAAATCCTGACAGGCCGATGGCATTCAGCAAATCTTCGGTCTTCTTCAGGTATGAGCCTATTAAAAAATCAGTGGCTTACTTTGTTCTCACAAACTTGGATTTAGTCCAAAATAATTCTCTTTTCTCCCTCTCAGAGGCAGCAGGCAGACATGCAGGCCACAACTCAGGCCTTTCCACAGTTCTCCCACGCGAAACTACTCAGACGGCTGCTTGACTGTCTCAAGTTCTTGCTCATTCAGCTCCCAACTGAGATCTGACTCAACTGCCAGCAAACCAGGGACTTTCCCCAGAATCCAAAAGGTTTGGTTGGCTGATCTGTCTGTCAGTCACAACAAAGGCTCCCCTTCAGGTGCAAAAAGGCACAAAAAGCCCAAAACTACAATTTCTATAGATTTTGACTCCAGAAAGCTCCTGTAGTCCTGCTCCATTTTAGGTCCCACCAGTACTGATTGGTCCAATTCGCAGTCCAGGACCAAGATAGTGGAGATAAACAAAACAGTCCTTGCTGCAAAGAAGGCAAGTTAGACAAACCACATTATCATTAGCACTCTAAATGATTTTCAGCAAATAGCTACATTTTTCAACAGAGCTCCCTCTCAGATTACTTATGACTGCAATTCAGGCAGCTCTTAAAGAGACAATACACAGAGGCTATACAGGCACTTTCTGGCAATCACATTTAAACTGTTAAAACGCAGGACACCAGCCTGGCAGTAAGCATTTAGGCAAGCTCGAGGAAGACATTTTGGGAACCCCTATTTGTAGGGGGGGTTACACCAGTTTTAAATTTTTATGGTTTAATTTGAAGAGGATGTATGCAGGTGCTTGTAGAACTATTTCTGAACTCAAATTGTAATTCATTGAAGAGGTATGGGTCATGAATAAGATCATACGTCAGCATATCTCCTCTTGCACGCCAAGTTTCCAAAGACATGAGGTTGAGACTTCTTAGTCTATTGTCGAAAGATTCTTCCTTTAGTCCATGTATTAATTTTGTGTCCCTACCCTGTCCCCTCTCCATTCTGTACACATTATTCCTGTTAAACAGACACCACAACTGCCTACCATAGTCTGGAATTACAGTGGCATGATTATTCCTGCCCTTCGATTACTAAAATTCTTCCTTACTGTCCATAGGAACAGAAAGGCAAAGGGAGGGATAGTGAGACTGAAGGGGGAGGATGGGGGGCGTGTGGAGGATGACAACAGTAAAGCTGACATATTGAACAGGTATTTCTGCTCAGCCTTTACTGAGGAAGAGGAGGGTAATGGGTCTGAAGGGAGTACAAGGGGTGAGAATGGTGCAGAAATGGACACAAGTCCCTTTACATGAGAAAAGGTCCTGAAGGAACTGGAAGTAATAAGAGTTGATAAAGCAATGGGGCCAGATGGGGTGCACCCCGGGGTCCTTAAAGAACTAAGAGAGGTGGTGGCTGAACCTCTGGCTATCCTGTTTAGCCAATCACTGGAAACAGGGGAGGTACCCAAAGACTGGAGGACAGCAGATGTAATCCCCTTATATAAAAGTGGGAACAAAGAGGAAGTGGGGAACTACAGACCAGTCAGCCTCACCTCGGTAGTGGGGAAGATCATGGAAGCACTACTGAAGGAGAGATTGGTGGAACATCTGGTTGTCAGGGGACTACAGGACCCAAGGCAGCATGGTTTCACCAGGGGGAGATCATGTCACACCAACCTCGTTGAATTTTTTGACTGGGTGACTAGGGATTTGGATCAGGGGAGGGCAGTGGACATGGCCTATCTGGACTTCAGCAAGGCCTTTGACACTGTGTCACATAGAAGACTATTACACAAACTGGGGAATATGGGTGTGGGCAGGACAGTAGTGTGGTGGGTAGGTAACTGGCTGGGTGGCAGGACACAGAGGGTGGTGGTAATGGCTGTCACTCCACAGAGGAAGAGTGACCAGTGGGGTACCACAGGGATCAGTGCTGGGACCGGTCCCATTCAACATCTTCATCAGTGACATTGTGCAGGACCTAGAAGGCAGAATTTCACTGTTCGCTGATGACACAAAGCTCTGTAACAGAGTAGACACACCAGATGGTGTAGACAGAATGAGAAGGGACCTGCAGAAACTTGAAGAATGGTCAGGGGTTTGGCAGTTGAAATTCAATGCAAAGAAGTGCAAGATAATGCATATGGGGCACAAAAACCCTGGCACAATATATCAGTTGAGGGTGAGGATATAGCATGCACCAAGCAGGAAAGGGATCTTGGGGTTATCATCTCTGATGACCTCAAGGCAGGAAGCTAGTGTGACAAGGCAGCAGGTAAAGCAAATAGGATGCTGGGATGCATAGGCAGGGCATCACCAGCAGGAAAAGGGAGGTCATAATTCCACTATACAAGACACTACTGAGGCCCCACCTGGAGTACAGTGTACAGTTCTGGAGACCTTACCTACGTAAGGACATAGACAGGGTAGAGAAGGTTCAGAGGAGGGCAACAAAGATGGTGCATGGATTGCATCACAAGTCCTATAAGGACAGGTTGAAGGAACTGAATGTGTACTCCTTGGAGGAGAGGAGGGCGAGAGGGGATATGATAGAGACATACAAGTATCTTACAGGGAGGAACAGGGTGCAGGAATACACTATTTTTAAGCAAAAAAGATGTTCCAGGACTAGAGAGCATGGCATGAAGTTGGAGGGAGGACGATTCAGAGGAAACGTGAGGAAGAATTTCTTCACAGAACGAGTGGTGAACAAGTGGAACACCCTGCCAGAGGAAGTGGTGGGGGCTGAAACAATCACGGGATTTAAGAATGCATGGGATAGACATAAAGGAATTCTGGAGGTCAGGGGTAAGGGGCAACAGACTTCTAGAAAAACATAAACTGAACTTACAAGCTCAAATGGGCAGACTTGGTGGGCCATAGACCCTTATCTGCCGACGCTGTCTATGTATCTGTGTATCTATGTATTGCCCCCAGCAATTACTTAAGAGCATTGTTTTTCCTGGCTTAGATTTTGGAGATGATCCTTCCCCCCATTCTTTTTCATTATCTACCTGTTTTAATACATTATTACATAAGGTGTATGTGTGTGTGATTGTCTGTTTCCTCATATGCATGACACTGCACTTCTTTAAATTGAATTGCATCCCCTACTTGTATGTACAGCTGGAAATTTTATCTAGATCTGATTTGACATATTTAATTTATTCTATGTTGCTGCATTTTCCGCCTATCTTGGTGTCATTAGGGAGTTACTGGGATGTATAGGGAGAGGCATCACCAGCAGAAAACAGGAAGTTGTTATCCCCCTGTTCAGAGAGTTGGTGAGACCCCATCTGGAGAATTCATCCAGTTCTGGAGACCCCATCTCCACAAGGACATAGACAGGATGGAAGCAGTTCAGAGGAGGGCAACTAAAATGGTGTACGGTCTGCAAGAGAAGCCATACGAGGAGAGACTAAAGAAGTTTAATATGTATACCCTTGAGGAATGGAGGATGGGGGGGGGAACATGATAGAAACATTTAAGTACCTCAGTGGAATCAACAAAGTCCAAGAGGGTAGCATCTTTCAGAAAAAGAGATGTGCAAGAACAAGGGAACACAATTTGAAGATAGAGGGGGGATGGCTCAGGGGCAATGTGAGGAAGTATTTTTTCAGAGAGGGTGGTGAATGCATGGAACAGCCTTCCTGAGGAGGTTGTGGGGTCTAAAACTATGGGAGAATTCAACAATGCATGGGACAGATTTAAGGAAATTTTTGTAGGGGGTAGGAAGAAATAGGCTGTCGGTTAAATAGGATCTGCAGTTTATCCTCTAGGTAGGGAAATGGGCAGACTAGGTGGGTCAAGCAGTCCTTATCTGCCATCAAAGTCAATGTTTCTATTAGTTTGTTTACTAGTCCAGTGTAACACATTTTCAGTCATATCTAATACAAAAATTTGGAATAATATAGGGCCGAGAACAGAACCCTGGGGCACCCCACTGGTTACTTCTCCAGTAACAGAAAGATGTCCATTGATGGTTACTTTTTGAGTTTTAGTATATTAATAGTTGCTAACTCAGTTAAATATACAGTGATATATTTTCAGTTTTGTCATTTTCTCTATGATGGTCCAGTCTTGTACAAAGTCAAATGCTTTTGGGAAAAGTCTAAAAATATGCAGCCAACTAGCAGGTTTTTTTTTTGTTTATTTTTTTGTCCAGAGTGGATGATGTGTAAGTGGTTTTACATTGAATATATTAGTCTCTTTTCCCTATACGGTATATTTACCTCACCGTATGTACCATGCACTATATGTAGCTTGCATGTAAAATGTATTCTCTGTACTGTATTGCCTCCTGTGCCTGCTATTGTACCAGCAACTGTCTTCAATGATGACTGTGTACCCTTGCCTTTGTAACCTCCAGGGTCTTGCCTGAAAATAGGCAAATGTCTGCCTAGTGCACCTCACCCGGTCAACAAAAGCTAAACAAAATGATATTTTTTCATAGAAACAGAGGACATTTAAATGTTGCTTGCACGCATGTGTAAGAAACATAGTGTCATCATCCGAGTTTTCAGAGGTGTGGCAGCTCTCTTCCAATTCAGTCAGTGTGTTTGCAGGTGCGGCCACAGTTCTCTAATCAATGCTGCAGCTGTCTATGACAGCAGTTGAAAATGCAGTGGCATACAGTTGAAAGGGAGAGCTAGGCTTCAGTGGGCAGCGATAAGATCGTGTGCTCATGCGCGCTCCCCCCCCAACACACGCATGCATAGGATATGATCATAATGAGTACTGTAAATGTAAGCTACAACATAGAGCTAGTTATCAAATGTAAATGGAACATGTATATAAATGTTACCCCTGAGCTCTCCCAAATTAATTTTTCTAACGAGACCTTGTAACCACATTCCGGGTAACCCTTCATACCCTTGTCCATCCCTGCTGCACCACTCATTGTGCCCCCAACACAGCTGCACTCCAGGAGATACAGCAAACAAAGTCAAATGGTTAATGCCAAACAGGAGACTGAAAATGTCAAGAGAATCAGGTCTTATGGAGACTAACCCGAGAGATGTGTGTCTGCTGGTGGCAGTCTCGCCTGGACCCAGTATCGGGATTCCCCTTCGTAGTCTTTCTCTCACTCTCTCTGTATCTCACCTCAGGGCGCACACACTGTGCCAGTTCAGGCCAGGGGGAAGCAAAGGCGGAGATATGAGAACAAAGAAATTACAATAAATCCATGTACTGTCCCCACTTCGAGCTGGGCCTGAATTACGGTCTTGGTCCAACGAGCAGCCGTCTACCCGCTCCAAATTACTTCGACACAAGGAAAAAAAATCCGTTGAAGGTTCCTCGACTGTCAAGAATTCCAGACAACAGCCGGACCGAGCCTGACAGAATGGAACTCGTCACTGGATCGAGGGAGGGATGCCGATTAGGCGCCTACGCTGTCAATCTATAGGATAAAATCGTCCAGACTCCGAGCATCCTCCTTGTGCCAAGTCTGGCAGCCTCAGAAGTAACAGCAGCAGTGCTAGCTGCGGACCCATCAGGACCACGGGCACCGACGGACCGGGTGAGCAGTCCTTCAGCAAGCAGCTTGAGAGCAGAGTACACCTTCTCAGTCTTTCTATGAGGATGATCCATATGAACAGCTAATTGGGGAGGACAGCTGGAAGAAAAGTGGTATTAGTGTCCTTGACCTCTTGCAGCACTGAATCACACTCACACCTCCTCACCAGGACATAAAAAAAACAAAAAAAAAAAACACTTTTCTCACTTGTCAAAGCTGCAAAAGAAGGCGACCTCTCAGCTTTCCACTAAAAATTGAATGATTCTCCACCAGTTTACTTGTACTTCGGTTTTCCTTGTCACATAGCCAGTATGAGTGCAATTAACTCATACACACCATGTACTGCAAGAGCACGCAGTTGTTTCTGTGACTCTGCCAGTGTCCTTCCCTGTGGAAACAATAGCATCTGGACTCTAGATGCCGAGAGGGTGAGTCTGGGGAAGGTTCACTCACTGTGCTCTGGCAGGCCGCGGGGGTCGATAAAGCAGCATTTGAGTACTCGGAGCGGTGTCAGGCTGAACCGTGCCCAGTAGCTGGGACTCACGGCAGAGAGGAGTGCCAGGGTTTAGCTGAATGCAGATCCAGAGAGCATAGTTACACTACTGTGTGTAGATATCAGTCCCCACACACACACACATACAGCATTTCTTATGTCAGTGATCCTTCGGGAAAGGAATTACAGTAGGTATCAGAGTTCCTTTGATAGCAGAAATTAACCCTCACCTGCTGTTTTGCTCACAACAGAAGTTGCGCTGTATTATTGGGTGGATTGTAACTTTTGTGAGGTATTTTTCAAAATAGGACATGCTGTGCTGTACATTGCAATTCCCAGATATCCTGTTGGGTAATTGCTGTATCTGTATACCAGTGTAACTGCTGTTGTACTCAGAAACACTGGAAAGTCCCCTGTCTTTGTAAAACAAAAACAACATAATAATCATGAGAGTGCACGTTTGGGGAAGTGGGGTGCATTTCACTTTTGGCATGGAAACAATTCCCAACCCAAACCACACCTTTGGTGTGATCTGGGAACCGCTGGTCGTGGTCAACAGACATGTCTTCTTGACCCCTTGTCATAGACCCCCCCCAACTTAACAGGCAAAACTTTTGTTGGTTGTTTCCCACAGTTTTATTGCACTCAAGCATCTTCACTTTACACCTTTACATATCTAAATTCTGATTTTTATGTTGCTTGCATGCATGTGCAAGAAACATAGTGCCATCATCCGAGTTTTCAGAGGTGTGGCAGCTCTCTTCCAATTCAGTCAGTGTGTTTGCAGGCATGGCCACAGTTCTCCAATCAACGCTGCAGCTGTCTATGACAGCAGTTGAAAATGCAGTGGCATACAGTTGAAAGGGACAGCTACGCTTCAGTGAGCAGCGATAAGATCGCGTGCTCATGCATGCCCCCCACACACACACACGCACACATAGGGTATGATCACAACGAGTACTGTAAATGTAAGCTACAACATAGAGCTAGTTATCAAATGTAAGTGGAACATGTATATAAATGTTACCCCTGAGCTCTCCCAAATAAATTTTGCTAACGAGACCTTGTAGCCACATTCCAGGTGACCCTCCATACCCTTGTCCATCCCTGCTGCACCACTCATTGTGCCCCCAACACAGCTGCACTCCAGGAGACATGGCAAATGAAGTAAAATGGTTAATGCCAAACAGGAGACTGAAAATGTAAAGAAAATCAGGTCTTATGGAGACTAACCCGAGAGATGCCTGTCTGCTGGTGGCAATCTCGCCCGGGCCCAGTATCGGGATTCCCCTTCGTAGTCTCTCTCTCTCTCTCTCTCTCTCTATCTCACCTCAGGGCACGCACACAGTGCCAGTCCAGGCCAGGGGGAAGCAAAGGTGGAGATATGAGAATAAAAAAATTACAATAAACCCATGTACTGTCCCACTTTGAGCTGGGCCTGAAACACGGTCTTGGTCCAACGAGCAGCCGTCTACCCGCTCTAAATTACTTCAACACAAGGAAAAAAAATCCATTGAAGTTTCCTCAACTGTCAAGAATTCCAAA
This sequence comes from Neoceratodus forsteri, assembly GCA_016271365.2. Lineage (NCBI taxonomy): Eukaryota > Metazoa > Chordata > Ceratodontiformes > Ceratodontidae > Neoceratodus > Neoceratodus forsteri. The sequence continues at coordinate 122,322,574 of JADMNL010000023.1, read as the reverse complement.
CAACAGCCGGACCAAGCCTGACAGAATGGAACTTGCCACTGGATCGAGGGAGGGATGCCAATTGGGCGCCTACGCTGTCAATCTATAGCATAAAAGCGGCCAGGTGCTGCAAATGTGCCTTGTGTGATTTCTTTATTTTACTAACAGATTTCACATTTTTATATTGCAGTCTCTACTGAATGGCAGTAACATTTTTTTTCTCTGATCTCTGTGCAGAGCAGACTGTCATTGACGTCATTCAAGGAGTGACATCAATGACAGCCGCATTCGCATGCAACACTGGTACAGCTGATGGCTCGAAACATTCAGAATTCGTTTCCCAGCTTAAATTAAAAGAAATCTCAAGCTAGCTACTTATTTTTAGTATCATAAGCATTTCCACCTATAAGACAATAAAACTCAGTGTACGGCACAGCGCTTAGTTCTAATCAAACTATTTATCCCTCATTGGTTGATTTTAAACACTGCCACTCAGATGAGTTTTGTTTGGAAAATCACAGATCCAAGAAGTGCTGTTATTTCCAAAATGATCTATCAAACTGCTGTTATGTAAAATGTGTATCCATAGTTAAACTCCAACATTTACTGCTCATACAGCTAAATGATGCTATCTGATCGAGACCTGCTTGGAGATGGATTAAATGCTGTAAATCAGCAGATACTGGTAGCATTAAAATAGCGCAAGTGGTGTCAGAATCTTGATTTCATTTTATGTAGTCAGTTTATGCTGTTCAAGAAGTGACAGCTGTACGATGATTAGCTCTACACACACACACACACACACGCATACTGCATGCTCTTGCTTCCCCCCACGCACACACTGTATAGCCGACAGGGGTGCCCAATCCTCCGTCGGCTGTGCTGCGCTCCCCCCCAACAGAGTTCCAGGTGCCACGCTGGGAGCCCACCCCAGCATGGCAATAGTCTGTATGGCCGACGGGGTTGCCCAATCCCCCGTCGGCTCTACTGTTCCCCCCCAGACTATTGGGTGCCACGCTGGGAGCCCACCCCAGCATGGCAGCAGGTCCTATGGCCAACGGGGGTGCCCAATCCCCCATCAGCTCCACTGCCCCAACCCCCAAACAGCCTTCCAGCTGCCACGCTGTGAGCCCACCCCAGCGTGGCATAAGTCCAGCGCCGTCCAAGTAAAAAAAACCTTCCTCGCAGACTGTCCTAATCCCCCACCGCACTCCACCCTCTGTGCATCTCCCTCCCACACCCCACCTCACCCAATACTTACCTCCAAAGTGCAGCGCGATGATCTTCCGTGGACCGGGGAACACATCTGCACTCTTCAAAGCCGACCGCGAACGGAGGAAATGCCAGTAAGCTGTATAATGGAATAAATAGGGATTTTTTCAACTTTACTGCATATCTCAGGCATTTTGGGGATTTTTTTCACCAAATTTTCAGCATGGGATTTTTAGGACCCCACCTCATGAATTCTGTCACTGCCATGGCGTTAATCAGCCCTGAAAGGTGATTTCATGGTCACTGTGTGGAACCACCTTTCAGGACTGATTTACAAAATGACAGTGTCACAGTTCATGAGGTAGGCCCCCAAAAACCCTATGTTGAACTTTTGGTGAAAAAATTCCCAAAAATGACTGTTTTATGAGCATGCGTTTCGCTGTTCTTACGTACGCTCATAAGTTCGCGAAAATTCAATATGTTCACTCCAGATTTTCAACATTGTCATTTTAACATACCTCCTTATGAGCAGTACAGCTGTCATTTTCTCTCATCTCACCCAGAATGTGTTTCCGTGCATGTAGCACACAATGGCGCAGTCAGTGTGCACAATCAATGTTTGGGACAGATTAAGAAAATCACAGTGACACTGTTCATGAGCAGAGGTCTTAAAATGGCTATGTTGAAAATTTGGTGAAAAAATTCCCTTCAGCCATTCTGCAATGTTACTAATGAAGACATTGATCAGGACCGATCCCTGCAGCACCCCACTGGTCACCCCCTCTCCCTAGACTGCACCCTATTTACCACCACTCTCTGCCTCCTGTCTGTTAGCCAGTTTCTAACCCAGTTTACCACCCTTTTCCTCATGCCCAGCCTACCCAGCTAGTTTATCAGCCTCCTATGTGGGATGGTGTCAAAGGCTTTGCTGAAATCAAGGTAAGCATTGTCCACTGCCCCACCCTGATTCACTTCCTTTGTCACCCAGTCAAAGAAATCAACCAGATTTGTCTGACAATATGTCCCCACTGTGAATCCACGTTGTCTATGGTCCTGGACTGCGATGGCGTCTAGATGCCCACCTATCCTTTCTTTAAGCAATGTCTCCATGATCTTCCCCACTACTGAGGTGAGGCTGAATGACCTATTGTTCCCCCCCTCCTCCCTGCTGCCGGACCTCTGTAGAGGGACCAAATGTGCCCTCCTCCAATTCACTTGTGCTGAATGATTCGGTGAACATGGCTGCCAGAGGTACTGCTATCTTCCTTCGCAGTTCTCTTAATATCCTTGGGTGTATGCCATCTGGTTCCATCGCTTTGTCCACCCTTCAATTTAGTGAACTCCTGCAGGACTTTTTTGCCTTTGAATGGACTATTGTCCACCTCTTCACCCCCTTGGCAACTGATGTACTGCTGTGGCCCTTGCCCCTCCCACTCTTCTGTGAATACTGAACGGAAAGACGCAGTGCATGTCTTGGGAGGAAGGCATGGAACTATCACTTCCAAATACCTAAACAGCACATACAAGCAAGCAACATTCGGCATTGACAAATGCTTGTTAATACAGGATCTTCAAGAAGTGAAACCACACTGTTCCATATCTGTACTCTCTGTGCCTTTTAAATGTTTTATGATCTTGTTATTGATGAGTGGTTCTAGTAATTTGCCCAGTTGTTCTAAGCATGTGTACAGGAGAAAGGAGACGGCAAAAACAAAGCAGCACAATAAACTTGCTAACACCATCCAGAAAAAGGCAATACAGAGAAAAAAGACAAAATTACAATGGAAATAATCACTGAAATATAATCACTGTAACAGTTAGTCTATGACTAGGCCATTTTACTTAAGTATGGAAACCCTTCGTGGCAGGGATGTAGCCAGGGATTTCAGATTAGCACACCAAGTGGACTCACTGCTACCCGGTGTAGCCAGACAATATACAAATGTACACCCGGATCATGTTTGTTGCCTCATTTGGCACAATAAATACAACTTTTGTATCTCATGACAGTGGTTGTTGCCATGCATGGGTAAATCCAAATGCCATGCATTGTTCCCTAAGACACCCACATACCAGCTCAGAGCCTGTAAAGTTGTATTGTCCTTGGGATACAAAGAGAGTATTAGTGACCAGTCCATCTAGTTTTGACTCCTATGAATAAAATTACAGAAAGGTTCAGTATTTTCTTTGTTAGTTTTCATGGAAAAAGGAAGCAGTTCAGAGCCTATTTGCTACCCCACTTAAATAAAATTGCACACCATGGAGTGCTTGGAGTATGCCTGCAGTAACTTAGTAAAAAACAAACAAACCAGGAAACATAAACAAACACAACATACTTATTTAAGCCCTACTTGTGAAGCATTGGGGGGAAGGTGCATGATGAACCTTAAGTCTCTTTAAAACTCTAATTACTATGTTACTATGGCATATGAATATATGATGTTGGGTATAAAAATCCATACCTTCAAAACAAAAACCTTGTTGTAACACAGTGGTGACGTACAAACAATGCCTCAGTTGTTCTGAGTGTTCCTATCCCTTGTGCACATACCTGAAACAGTGCAATCATAATGCTGCAAAATAATGTTCTGTTTTGATGAAGAAAGGTCGCAGTAATTTTGGATAGCTCTGAGTCCAACTGAACTGCTCTAAGTCATCAAAAAACAGTAGCTCTCTCACTTACAGCAATTGAATCCATTTGAAATTCAAAACTTATAAAACTTTGTTTTTTCCTACAGCACAGTTATCGGAAACTACCACACTGGATGATAGGAAATGAATTCTATTTTACTGTTTAATTATTTCTCAGATCTCAGCTTAATTGAAACATACTGTAATGTACTATGGCAGAAGTAAAATGGTGATGTAAACATTTACTTTTAAATTACCTGATGACTCGGCACTGTCATTCTATCCCATACATGGACACAGAAAATTATATGGACACTCATCCACACCATGGCTGTTTCTATTGAACTTCGCTCTTGAAATCACTGAGTCATCATGGCAACCTCTTGATGGAAACACAGCCTTGTTATACATGGCTGCCCATGCATTTTTCTTAATGTGCCCTATTCTTGATCGGGGCATAGATATGCTTCAAATGCATGTACCCTGCTCGCGGAGCTATGCACATGTGGACAGGTGTGCTGGTACTGGCATCCACAAATGCCAGCCACCTGTCCACAGCCCCAAGACCCCAGCACGCAGGTCCACACAAGGCAGGTGGAGACACAGTACCAGCCAGGCATCCAATTGAATGCCCGGCATGGGTCTGACAGTGGATCCCTGGAGCGGCGGGGCACACGTTGGCAGTGCGACCTGTGGACGTCTGAGGGCTGGCGGCTGTGGAGGGTGGCAGGGGTGCAATGCCTCTGGCCCTTGCCATCAGCACCAATGCGGTGCCATGTGACGGGGAACAGGGGGCATGTCTGTCGACAGGGGGTGGAGGGACACAGCCTCCAGTAGCGGGGAGGAGTGTTGTCATGTGGTGCCGCTGGGGTGGGCGGGCAGCAGCCTAGACCTGGTGCCCCTGTGAAGGGTAAGGGTGTTATGGGGGTGTGCTACACACACACCGCTGCATGCGGGAGTGAGTGGATGGCATTAGGCGGCTGTGACATGTGACCCTGGTGCTTTGGTGGGCTGCTTGCTCAGTCCTGCCAAGTGTGCATGGGGCGCATAGGGGGTTTACAGCTGGGTCTCCCTGGCATACCCTGTGACCCCCTATGCACCCTGATGGCCAGCACTACATGCCTTAGTGCGTGGTTTGTAGTGCCGGCCCACCCTTGGCGTGTTGCTCATTGAGTGGCCGGGGGTTCAGGTGCGTATTTACTGTGCACCCCCCCTTCGTGCATCCCATGTTGGGGGCGCAGTTGGTGTGGGGTGGCTACTCACCCCAGATACACGTGTGTAGCCACGCTGCACCATTCATGCATAGGGCCCATTACGCTTATTCCAACCAAACAATTGTTGGAGTTGACCTTTGTAGTTCCAAGACTCTGTTAAATAAAGAATATGGTACAAAAAACAAGCATTTGTCAATGCCGAATGTTTGCTTGCTGTCATTGGCATTGGTAGTGTAGAAGTTACAGAGCTGCATAATAGGAATGGCAGCGAAGTATTGAACAGAAGCCAACCCCACCACCACCCTGCAGAGAGTGACAGGCATTGGGGTGTGCCTTTGGGCCGTCAGGCATAACGACTACGCCATTTTACCACACCCTACCCTGCAGACACTGACAAGTGTCACGGTGTGCTTTGGGGTCTTTGGCCCTTATGTGCACCCCATTCCATCAGGAAATATGGTGAGATGAGTGCGGTATAGGAGAATGGGGTTAAGTTTGGGCCCGAAGAGTCCGAGGCACACCTTGATGCCTCTCACTGGCTGCAGGGTGTGGGTGGGGGTGGAATGGTATGAGCATTACAGGCAAGAATCCCAAGTCACACCCCTGATGCCTGTCATTCTCTACAGGGTGGGGCGTTATGGTCAGAAACCCTAACACCTCAGGCATTCGTTGGTATTTTCACTCCAAATTTTCAACATTTTTTTTTGTGACCCTCACCTCATGAACAGTGGCAATATCAGTTTGTTAGCCGAAAACTGCTTTTGCACAGCGACTACGGCATTTGGCACCACAGGTGCAAAAACACATTCTGAACAGGATGTGAAAAATGATAGTGGTACTGTTCATGGGGAGGTGTAAAAAATGGCAATGTTCAAAATCTGCTGTGAAAATCTTAAAAAAACTGGTGAAGCCACGAGCGTGCGTAGAAACTGTTTAGGAATTTTTTACAGCAGATTGTTAACACAGGCATTTTGGGACCTCCAATCATGAACAGCGTCAGTGTGATTTTCTTTATCTGTCCCGGACAATGATTTCCCACAGCGACCACGCATTTCTGCGCTGAAAGTGTGAAAACACATTTCGGCCATGTTGTGGAAAATGACAGCTGTACTGTTCATAAGGAGGTGTGGAAAAATGCCACTAGTGAAAATCTGGACTGAAAATATTAAAAATTCATGAACTTACAAGGGTGCGTGGAAACTGCACAATGCTCACTTGTAACACAGTCATTTTATGGAGTTTTGTCACCAAATTTTCAACATAGCCATTTTAAGACCTCTGTTCATGAGCAGTGTCACTGTGATTTTCTTAATCTGTCCCAAACATTGTTTTCGCACACCGACTGTACCATTGTGCGCTACATGTGCGGAAACACATTTTGGTCGAGATGTGAAAATTGGTAGCTGTACTGCTCATAAGGAAGTGCGGTAAAATGGCACTGTTAAAAATCTGGTGTTCAAATATTACAAATTCGCAAACTTGCCAGCGTGCGTAGGAACTGCGCAATGTGCACTCCTAAAACAGTCATTTTTGGGAATTTTTTCACCAAATTTTAAACATAGCCATTTTAACACCTCTGCTCATGACTAGTGTCACTGTGATTTTCTTAATGTGTCCCATTCATTGATTTCACACACTGACTGCGCCATTATGCTTCATGGGTGGCTCGCGTTGTGTGAGATTGAAAATGGCAGCTGTACTGCTCATAAGGAGGTGTGGTAAAATGGCAATGTTGAAAATCTGGAGTGAAAATATTGAAAATTTTCGAACTTCGACGTGCGTAGGAACTCTGCAACGCACGCTCGTAAAACAGTCATTTTTAGGAATTTTTTCACCAAATTTTCAACATAGCCATTTTAAGATCTCTGCTCATGAACAGTGTCACTGTGATATTCTTAATGTGTCCTGTACATTGATTTCGCACACTGACTGTGCCATTGTGCGCTACATGGGCAGAAACACGTTTTGGGTGAGATGTGAAAAATGTCAGCTGTACTGCTCATAAGGAGGTGTGGTAAAATGGCAATGTTGAAAATCTGGAGTGAAAATATTGAAAATTTTCCAACTTATGAGAGTGCGTAGGAACTGCGCAACGCACGCTCATAAAACAGTAATTTTAAGGAATTTTTCCACCAAATTTTCAAAATAGGCTTTTTGAGAGCCCACCTTGTGAACACTGGCAGTGTCGTTTCATTAATTGGTCCCAAAAGGTGATTTTGCGCAGTGACTGCGAAATCACCATTCGGGCCCGATTAACACCATGACAGTGACAGCATTCATGAAAAGGGGTCCCAAAAACCCCATGTTGAAAATTTGGTGCAAAAATTCTAAAAAATGCCCGAGATATGCAGCAAGGTTGAAAAAAAACCTATCTATTACATTATACAGCTTACTGGCATTTCCTCTGTTCGCGGTCGGCTTTGAAGAGTGCAGATGTGTTCCCGTTCCACCAAAGATCGTCGCGCCGGACTCTGGAGCTAAGTATGGGGTGAGGGGGGTGAGGAGGCAGGTTGCGCAGTGGGTGGGTGCAGGTGGGGGCAGGGAGACTGCGAGGGACCATTTTTTAATTTACAGGTTTTTTTTTTATTATTAAGACGACGTGGGATGTTTGCCACGCTGGGCTGGGCTCTCAGCATGGCAGTTGGAAAGGCTGTTTGGAGGGGCTGGAACCGACAGGGGATTGGGCACCCCCGTTGGCCATACGGATGTGTGCCATGCTGGGGTGGGCTCCCAGCGTGGCACCAGGAAAGCTTTTTTGGGGGGCGGCGTGGAGCCAACAGGGCATTGGGCACCCCCATCGGCTATACAGTATGTGCGTGGGGGGGGGCGAGTGAGCAGGCAATATGCATGCGTGCGTGTTGGAGGGGGCTCTGCTCACTGAAGCGGAGCTCTCCCTTTCAACTGTATGCCACTGCATTTTCAACTGCTGTCATAGACAGCTGGACCAGTAATTGATGCACTGCGACCACGCCTGCAAACACACTGACTGAATTGGAAGAGGCTGACACACCTCTGGAGAACTTGGATGATGGCACTATGTTTCTTGCACATGCGTGCAAGCAAACGTAAAAAGAGCAGCTCAACTTGTCTTCTGAAGATCTTTGTGAGTGGTGTGGTGAACATAGACCATTTGTAACAATTTACTGATGGATTCTCTGAGTGATGAGTGGACACAGGCCTTATTTTAGCAATTCAGTGATGATTTTTGTAGTTGACATAAAGCATGCAGGGATGCAGGGTGTTTTAGCAACTGATGATATTTGTTAGTAATGCAGAGCACACAGTCCCATTTTCTATCTTTATCCTCCTCTTATGAGTGCAATTGAGGTCTCAAGCACATTCTTAGGGTGTGAAAACAGAGAAACAAAGGGTGTTTCTATCAATTAAGTGAAGATTTTTGCTACTGGTTAGTGACGCAGCCTTCTTTCATCAATCCAGTAATAACTTCAGTATCCGATGGCAGGGACCACGGGTAGCCTTTATTAATCCGGATATGATTTTATATGTTAATAATGCCTCTGAGACCCCTCTTACAGTTGAAAGAGTGGCCTCACGTGCATTCTTAGGGGAACAAGAATGGAAACCTGAAGGTGAGCACTTCTGATACCTTGGGAAAGTAAGTGAGACCACTCTTACAACCATAAGAGTGGTTTTAGCAGCAGTATTGTTATAATTGATCTAGACAGATCAATGACATATTAAAAAATGTTAAACCATCTCTAAACACGCTAGTTTCCAGGACAGTTGTGCTTAAAATACTCTTTAGAGAATAAGAGTGTCTCACGCACCGCTGAAGGGAGCACTCTGATTAGTCGGGAGCACTACCTTGATTTACAATTGTAGTTATTGTCAGTGGAATAATAATTTATAGGATTAATGTTAGGCTATTACCATACATTTACAGACTGATTTTGTGACTGACAACACTGGTCATTTGTTTTCATCAATCCCTCACTTCCACGTCCAGCGCAACACACAGTATATAGAATAAACAAAAATATACCTTTAAAGAGCAGCTGACACATTTTTGTGCTCCAGGCAGGCAACTCGTACTGTGTAGCTGCCTGCCCATGGAACTTTTTCAGCCATAAATCAATATTTTCTGTTCAGTGTTTTTTTCAGTTAATCTTTTTATTGAAATTTTAAATATAACACAGACAATACCATCCCACCCCACAATTCCCTCTGTTAAGAGAAAAACAAAGGGAAACATCATGTGGTGAAGCACTGAAGAACCCTGAAAAGTCACAACTAAAAAAGAAAGGCTGAAACGTTGTATTTTTTGTTTCTCTTTTTTGTTATTATTGGTCAGGTGGCCTGACCATACGCCTGTTGCTCCTGAATACAAAGAGGCCTTGAGCCATAATGACAAGGTTCAGGTCTGAGCACAAGATTCAGAATTAAGGTAAGTGCCCCATATTTGCTGATATTGGTTGAGGTTGTTTGTAACTCTGTATGACAATTTTTCCAAGGAAGCCAGTTGATCCACTGCTGAAAGCCATTCAGTGAGAGTAGGAACCTCTGTGGTACACCATTTACATAATATGAAGTGCTTCACAACCAAACTCATGGCAACTATCCAGTGCATCATGGACAGGTTTTTGGGTTGTGGCAGGCATTCCAGCCCTATTAGGAAAAGAGGGCCATCCTGTGCCAGCATGTGGCCCCACAGTTTGGAGCAAACGCCTGTGATAGTTGCCCAAAAGGTTGGACAGCAGGACATGAAAAAAGGATATGTGATAAGTGCACCCCCAGGTGCTGACATCGCCAGCGCTTATCATGCAGTAGAAGACCCAGGTTAAAAAGAACTGAAGGGGTGCAGTATCAGTGGAGCAGGACTTTACTTTGTATAAGGCAGTTGCAACTATCCCGACAGGCTTTATGGGCCCCAAAAAGGCAAGAATCCAACTGGGTGTCCCCAATCTGGATTTGAAGCTCTGCTTCCCACATGGATCTAGACAGTAGGGATAAGTCCAGTTGGGCATCTCATATAGTGGCATATATAAGGCTACTTCTGCCCTTGGATTTCCGTAGAGTGGTTTCAACTAGGGTGGCTGTGGAGAGCATTTGTTCCCCTTGTGTTCTAGCCAGCCTGTTCGCTACCATGCTCTGAATCTGGAGGCATCTCCAGAAGTCCTGTTTTGGGATATCGTATCTTGATTGTAGGTTGGCAAAATACTCCAAATGATGCATTTCAGGGGTAAGAATATCTCCAATTGTGCGAATGCCTTTTTTGGCCCATGCTTGCCAGTAGGAAGACTGATGGCTCTTGTGCAGGGATTCACTTCCCCACAAAGTCTCCAACTGCGGAGGTGTAGGATTGGTCTTCAGAGACTTATGGATTTAGCTGGCCTGCCAGTGCAGCATTAGAACTACTGCTTACAATGCCGATGACCCAGGTTTGGGAACAGGCCTGGACAGTTGGAGGGCCAGCCTTGGGGAAGAGAATTGAGCATCCTATGGCCTACTCGCCTACTCCTCCTCCGGGCGGGGGGAGGGGGGAAGTCGCCGGTACTCAGGTGACCCCGTGCGGTAGCCAGGGGTATGACAGCCAGGACTGTCTCAGTATGGGAGGTGTGTCAGATGTTTGAAATGCCACTTCAACATCATTGCATGATATGCCTCCTGTGGAGGAAAACAGAGAAAGGAAGTTCCACCGCTGTAGGATGATGTCTACCCCCACATTGCAGACCTCATACCACCGACCGGACTCCCGCTCCCATTCTACCATTCAGTCTCCATCAGAGGGAAGGGGCCACCCAGTGATCCCACTCCTAGGGGTGAAGGCCGGGGGATGGTCAGGATTGTGGTAAGTCCCAGGGTGTGTGGTGGGGCTGAGCATGATTGGACTGATGGGGGCCAGCAGACGAGGAGCCAAAGCATACTGAATTAAAAAAAAAGAGACATCCATTTGAGCCCATACCATCTTAGAGAATATTATCTTGGGGTAAGGCTGAATTTGCTTACCCATTGAGGAGTAAAGATGAGTGGCTGACAATGGACTGCGAGCTATAGCCTGTTCCATCTGCAGCTAAAGGGGGGAAAACATTGATGGAGGAGTAAACCCGCGCACAGTTTGGGAAATTGTGAACACTAAATGGTGGCCATATAGCCATGGGAGGCCCCAACCACCTTTCATCCAATGATTCTGAAGTTTCCCTCTATTAAAGCAAGGGGGCTTCCTTTCCCAAAGAAAATCCCCCACCAGTTGATCCATGTCCTGGAACCATTTTGAGCATAAAGCTATGGGTAGGTGGGACAAGAGATGGAGTATGCGGAGTGCTGCCGTAATTTTAAAGGCCTCAGTCTTGCCTATCAGGTATAAACTGAGGAGCTTTCACCTAGCTAATTGAACTCTGGTGGACTCTATCATAGGCTGAAGGTTGAGCCAGAGCATCTTATAATTGTCTGGATGGATTGTAATGCCCAAGTATGTGATTCCGTGTGGTTGCCAGCTCCCATTCTACTGTTCAGTCTCCATCAGAGGGAAGGGGCCGCCTGGTGGCCCCACTCCTGGGGGGGGTAAGTCGGGGTGTGTTCAGGAGTGGGGTAAGTCCCAGAGTATGTCATGTAAGGCTGCTGGGGGCGCCGTATAGTGTAGGTGGAAGATCTCTGTCTTATTTTTGTTCACTGTTAGACTGAAAATCTGCGAGAAATCCCATAGAAGATTCATCAATGGGTCTAGCGTGGCCTTCCCATTTTGCTGGAGAATGAGCAGGTCATCTGCGTACAGCAGCGCCCGGTGCTCTTGTCCCCCATAGACAATTCCATGGAGAGAAGAGTGATGCTGGATGGCGATGGGGAGGGGCTGTATAGCTAAAACAAATAGAAGAGGTGAGAGAGGGCATCCCTGGTGTGTGCCTCCCTGCAGTGGGAATAGAGAGGAGCGCAGGCCATTAAGTTCCCTGGCTTCAGGTGAGCGATAGAGCAGGCACATCCAACCCATAAATTCTGTTCCAAATCCTATGCACTGTAGAGCACAAAACAGAAAATTCCATTCGATGAAGTAGAAGGCTTTCTGGAAGTTAACCACTATAGCCACTGCTGGCGTGGGTTGCTGGTGCACAGATGTCAAGCGATTGAGCAGTGTGCAGAGATGATCAGAGCTCTGCCGCTCCTTGATGAAGCCAGCTTGCACTGTACGAATTAATCCTTGTAGGATTGTCTGCAGCCGGGTGGCCAATACCTTGGCCAAGATTTTGGCATCCGCAGTGATAAGGGATAGAGGCCTATAGTTACCTGGGTCTGTGGGGTCTTTTCATTTCTTTGGTAGGATTGTTATGACTGCCTCCTCAAGGGTGGGCTGTAGTGCTCCATGCTGGAAGGAAGACTGCAACATTTCCAACAACAGAGGGGTGAGTTCCTCCCACAAAACATAATTGAAATCAGTGGGGAACCCATCAGACCCCAGGGTTTTTCCCCTTCTGGAGTGTCTGGATAGCCCATATGATCTCACAGTGGAAAAGGGGAGCATCTAGAACTGTGGACTCCATAAGAGAGATCTGGGGAATAAGTAAGTTGTCCAGAAATATCTTAATGGACTCAACAAAGTTGGTACGGAAAGGCATACAATTCCTCATAGTAGCGGTGCATTATCCAGTTTATGTCTGTGGTGCAAGAATGCATTACACCTGTGGTATCCTGCAAGCCTGCAATATGCATGTCAGCTTGGCATTTCTTGAGTCTGTATGCCAACAAGAGCCCCGCCTGCTCATCTTCTTCCCAATAATCATATCTTAGATGGAATATAGCAAGCTCAGCCTTCCTGGTTATGAGCTTGTTAAGCTGCATTCTGGTGCGCACCAGTTCAGCCAGCAGTTCCTGGGAAGGATGGTGTTGGGCCTTGTACAGTATTTTGCTTCCAGAATCTTCAGCATGTCCTCTAGATTACGAAGAGTTATTCTCTTTCTTTATGTCTATGGATGACTTAGCCAATGATCGTGCCCCACATATATGCCTTGTACTCTTTCCATACCATTGTATCCGATGTGTCTCCTGTCAGATTATTAGCAATATAGTCAGATGTTTCTGACTTTACTCACTTAGTAAAGTGCAGGTCATACAAGAGAAGGGGATCTAAGCCATCTCAGTGGCATGGAGGCTGAGGCGCTGGACGCCTTATCTCCTACCACGCTGGTGACCCAGGTTCAGGAACAAGCCTGAGTCACCGGGGGTTGGCTGTGGGGCGAGGAGCTGAATTTAGTGGCTGCAAGGTAGCTCTCCTCTCCCGGGGAGGGATGTGGGTTTACCTGGCTCTTGGCCACCACTGGTGGAGGCTAGGTGGCAGCACCAAGCTGATAAGGGAGCCAGGCATTAGGCCGGGTGGGAGAAAGGGGCAGTCACTGGAGCCATAGAACACATGCCTGCCTCCATGTGCATATGTGACCATGTTCTTGGGTCCAATGATGATGAGGGGAATAAAAACAGAGAATGGGGCACCGGAGCAGGCTCAATGAAACCCTGAGACCAGGTCGGATTGAAATCCTCTGAGGGAGGACTGCAGCCTGCCTGCTCTGGAAGCTCCAATGGCAGAAAGCTATATGAAAAAAAGAGAAGGGGCTCTACTCTCCAAGCTTTGGATTTAGGGGAGGGCACCCCCCACATCATAGTGAGCGAAACTGGCATGTGGTCAGAAATAATTAAGGGGTAAATTTTAGCAAACAGAACATCGATTGTTATCCCTGGAGAAGAGACCAGAGATCTAAACAACTAGATGTTGAGTGTGTCCACCATGTTGTGATCCTGAAATAGGTCTTTAAGAGCTTCTTTCACTCACCAGTGCAGTTCGACCTGACCTGCACTATGGCTGATAACCTCATGCATGTTAGAATTAAAGTCTCCCTGAGTAACATTGGGTGCTCATACCCATTAAATTGGGTAATCTCGTGGTTCAGAGCACGGAAAAAGGATGGGTCATCATGGTTAGGACCATATATATTGATTCAGTGTCAGTGGGCCTTGAGGTGTAGCACTCTCTGCCAGAACCCAGCAACTGTCTCTGTCCAAAGCAGCCTGCACAATAGACCATTTAAGACAATAATGAACTAGAATAGTGACTCCTCGCCTTTTATGGAAGGCTGGGCTATGTACCTATAACCCTATCCATTCCCACACCAATTTTTTCACTTCAGAGCCTGCAAGCTGTGTCTCTTGCAGAAAAGCAATTTGGGCCTTTAGTTTTTTAAGATACGAGAGGACTTTTTTTCCTCTTAATGGGTGAGTTAAACCCCCATACATTCCACGTGATGGCTTGTACCCCCATTATTTCCATTTAACAGCAAAATTGCTGAAGACGGATAGATGCTGGCCTCTAGGAATAGTGTCCTCTCATTGTGGCTAGTCTGTGCCGCTTTCCAAACCATTATGACTCCATGCCCCATGAGACAGAGTTACTGGCTCCCTTGCAGATTGAGACCATATGTATAACAAAACAATAAACACAAACCTTAGCAATAAACCCAACTACAGAACAAGAACAAAAAACATGACACAACCAACTGGGGCCATTAACCCATAAACAGCTACTACAGCAGAAACCTATTACAGTGAAGAAGTTCTAAGACCCCTCCCCAACACTGCTTGTGCACCCATCCCACCAGCCCACTCAGAAAAACCCTGTAGATCTCCAGTGATTATAACACAGGTTATCTAACCCAAAGGGATAGCCTAAGTGTCTCCTGCTAGAGATCCGAATGCAGTAGTTTCACTAAATCTCTTCCCCTAGCTTAACTGCCACTGCTGGCCCCCATGAGGGGCCCCTATTGACAAGGTGGGAAAGAACCCTTAACCATGGGATAAAGTAAGAGATTACCCTCGGGGCCAGAGCACATTGAAAACACTCCCGTACCTCTTCGTTGCAGCTTGTGGAATCCCCTTTATGACACACACAAACCCGAGGTGCAGACAGTAAATTACCCTCTTCAAGGGGGAAGGGCCTGACCCAGAACAGTTAACATACCCTATCTATTTCAAGAGACGCACTCCCAGTCTTTCAGTTGCAGCAATGCTGCACTTTGTAGGTTCCAGCCTTAGACTTCGGGATGTGAGGAAGGGGGCAATAGCATCACGCGTGGAGCTGTAGGGGAGAGAATGACACCCGCTAAGGGATAATTCTTGCATCCTGTCACTAAAAGTCTGCAGACAACCTCCGGATCCATTGTGATCAGTGTCCGCCTGTGGCATGTGAACCCTGTAAGCCTGATTCACTGCTATGTGGCGTGCTGATTCAGGCTCGACCCCACCAGGGTCGCTGTTACCCCTCAAGTGTTGGGGCCGTAGCCAGCAGAAGCATCAGTAAACTGTCATCATTGGGGGGGTTCAGAGGAGGCATATCAGTAGTGTGGAAAGCATGGTACATTCCTCTACTTGAGGGCTATTAGTTCAGGGGTGCCTTCTTGAGCTCTGTACAACAGTACTGCCCCTCCCTCAGTAGTATGCCTGGTATCAGGAAAATCCAAGGGTTCTGTAAGCCCCTAGTTGTCCCAATGCCCTGCTTGTGGAGCCTGCTGCAGTATGCAGCACAACTGGAAATGCACCATGAATAAGAGTGTCCTTGCTCGGGCAGGCTTATCCCCCACACCCCCACCCTTAAGGCCACAGAGTGTGACATGAAGAGTCAGCCAGAAAGGGGAGAGAGATTGATGAACTCCATACAGTACAGACTCTGCTGCTCTGGGCAGCACTTGTTTGTTTGTTGTTGTTTGTTGAGATTTGTTGACTGAGATTGAACCATATTAAGCAGTTGATGGTATTTTTTAGTGAATGAGGGAAATTTGGCCAGGACACCAGGGAAATTCCCCTACTCTCGGTAGATGGTGCTGTTGGTCACCGTTCCAAGATGGAGGATTCTCAGTTGCTGGCTGTAGGATATGTTTCACTGTGCTGGAGAAGATTTTATGGAAGTTACTGAGGCTGGAGTTCAGGAGAAACCCCCAATTTCAGAGGAGATACAGAACGAGGACACGGCAGGGCACTCACAGGTTGCGGTGAGTCAAAGAGTGTGTGAGATGGGTGATTTGCCAGAAAAGGTCCCAGAGCTAATCTCTGAGGGGGTGAAAGTACAATGAGAGGCAGCTAGTGATGCTGCAATAGGTAAGATGGTTCCCGAGCGCGAGGTGCTGCCGAGCATGCAGCGCGATAAAACAGATACATCTAGTGTTCAGGAAAAAAATAAAGAGCAAGTATCATGGGATGAACAGGCAGAACAGGCTGAGGAAAGTCAACCCCAAGTAATATTAGAGGGAGAAATGACCACACCTGTGTGTACAACAAACGTAACTGTGTTGGAAGAAGATGGCCCTACAGACTTTAAAACATGGTCATCGGACAAAGCTTTGCAAAAGGCTGGATCGTTACTCCATCTGAATGGTCACTGGATGCCTGACTCACAATGGGTGTCTTTCTCACCCTCCAGTCAGGAGATATCTCTGGATGGTATGGGTAAACAGGATCCCTTGAGAGGGATACCAACACAGAGAAACATTGCAGGGCAGAAGGATCCCCCAGAAAATTAGACTGGGGTGCAGGTCCTAGAAGAGCGAACTGAATGGAAACGACTCTTCCCATGGATCAGCCATAGAATGGCCTAACCATAATTCAGGTATTGACCCACAGGAGGGCCAAAGTAAGGGTCCCTTACCACAGGAGAATGCTACATATTGGCCGCCTCCCTCAGATGATCAAGAGGGCTCAAGGCACTAAGTCTAGGTATTCTCAGATCTTTTTCAATATAAACTTACTCAAGCCCCTAGACGCAACGCTGTTCATCTAAGATATCGGGGCCGGGGGTTACCTGAACACCCGGAATGGGTATATGTAGCAAAAAGACTGATTAAGGACTCTGTTGTTTCACCCATCAGAAATTTATGCCCTCATTCATATTTCTGGAGAAGACTCTTTCGATATAAGTTTTAAACAACAGTCTGGTCTAGAGAGATTCTGGACTAAATATAATTTACTTAGAAACACACCATTATGGTCCAATTTTATGGCTATACCCCTCACTAAACCCCTGCTAAAATCAATCACAATAATGTTTTGCAACGAAGGTGTGAATGTGAATGACATTTTGTTTTGGTTACAAAAATGCTGTACAGTGACGGGACAACCAGAACCTATTATAGACACAGAGGGTCTATGGACAGGGGGTTGGCGATTCTGAATTAAATTGTTTTAAAATAATGACATTATACAACATATTCCCAACAGTTTTTTTCTTGGTCATGATGGGGGGGGTCTGTTTTTATGCAGGGCAACCCAAAACTTGCTATAAGTGTGGTGCCCCTACACATTTAAGTAGTTCATGTGACTTACTGTGGTGATTTTGGTCATGTAAGCATAGCATGTAACAATATTTTCAAATGTAGCCTGTGTGAGGAGGCAGGCCATGCGTATCATCAGTGCCCTTCGGCAGGACAGAACCGCACTGATGTAATGAACCAGGATGACCTGGTGCACACAGTACAGGAACAAACTGGAGATGGAGAACCCCCCTGGACTGAGGAAACACTAGCTGAGACAAGAACAGTAGACATCATCCCCCCCCTCCGAGATTCAAGTTCAGGTCTGTGCTGATTTGCCATTCCCTGTTCTTCAGAAGGGTCTTGCCCAAGAGGATTTGGCCACTGTTCAGCAAAGTGATTGTCACAATTTGATGGAAGCACAGGGTCCTCTTGTGACAGTAATGCCCTCTGCTGAATTTCAACTACCAAAAGCCAGAAGGGTAACTAGGTCTTCCCCCCTTAACAAAATAGGTAGACTGACATCAGTTACTTTGCAGAATTTATATCAGCCTCTACAATCTAAGCAGGGGGAATCAGATCAGGAGTCAAACGTGTCTTCTTGATCTGAAAAGTACTCGGATCCAGAAGAAGAGCCTTGGCCACCTCCCTTAGTGGGAAAAAAGGGTAAAGGGAGGAAAAGGAAAGCAGAGGAGAAAAAGAAATGATCTTTAAGAAGTTGAGCCTTGTCTTTACCTTCACATAATCTTAAATGGCCACACTGAGAGTAGCATCTCTTAATGTTTGTAGTACAAAAAATTACAAAAAGAGATTGACAGCTCTGTCTTATTTACACTCAATGGCCTTTGAGATAATCTTTTTACAGGAAACCCTGTTTCATAGTTCACAAGTTCAAAAGGATGGATGTGGAGCCCCTCTTACTGGTCCTTTGGCATGGATCAGGTAGATGGGGTGGGTATGCTTTTTAAAGGAACAGACTTCTCATTGCAGAGACTTGATGTTGTTTCAGGACGGGTGCTAATGTAGAACTGCACATCTAGGAAATTTGCTTTGAGACTTATCAACACTTACGTTCCTCAGACCAAGTTGGCAAGGATTGAATTGTTTGATAAAATTAGGCCTTTTTTATATACTAGTAGGCATATTCTTTGGTGGGGGTATATGAACTGTGGACTGGATTTTTCAGTTAGGAATAATGTACAGTGAAAAATATACTGCGACTCACATGCTCTGCGTAATATAGTGATCTCAGTGAACCTTGCTGATGCGTATAGGAAGTTGCATAAAGATGCAGGCTGTACCTATTTTCAGAATAGATTTTCCACTAGGATTGACTATTGGTTTTGCTCCAGAGTTCTGAGACCTCAGTGGTTTATCATTATTTTGTGTGAATTCTCAGATCATATGGTGCTGGATTGTACCTTTAGTTTAGCTGATGTTCCCCCATGACTTTTTTCTTCTCCACACAGATGGCATTTGAATATCTCAGTAATAACACAAGATTCTATTATACATGAACTACGGTATCTATTATACCTTAGAAGCACAGTGGTGGAGATATATGATAATTTGTGGTAGTGGTTGGTAGACACAAAACTTGACATAAAAAAATGAATCACACATTTGGGAAAAGTAAAATCGAATACGGACTATTTTAATTCTTTAGAATGTAGGAATAGACTAAATAGGTACATGTCCTTACCCCATCCCAATAGAGTTGTAACATTAGAACAAATTAAGGAATTGAAGGCCAAAATGTTTAAATTTCAATAGGACCCTGTTACTAGAAGCAGAGTCACAATAGGGTACAGTTACTCAACCTAGTTCTGATCCTTATCTAGCTTGCAAACAAAGACTGTACATGACTTTAATGATGGGGTTGCAGGATAGTGCAGGTAATCTGCACTCAAGAGATTACGACATATTACAAATAGTCCAACAACATACTAAACAATCTTTTAGTTTCCCTTATACATCACAGTTTTGTTTAGACAGATTAGAGCCATTTCCTTTACCATTGATAGAAGAAGACCAGTTGATTGATTTGAACATTAACATTACTGTTCAGGAGATGGAAAGGACTATCTCTTCTTTGATAGACAGATCTTCACCAGGACCAGATGGTTTACCCAGTGCTTTTTACAAAACACTTTCAGATATTATGGCTGTACCTTTATGTACAATTTATAACAAAATGCTATCTGTAGTCCCTGCAGAAGCAGGTTTTGGGAATGCCATCGTGATTTTTCTCTATAAAAAAGGTCACCAGCATTTATTGACGAATTGGAGACCTATTAGTCTGCTGAATACAGACTATAAAATTCTTTCAAAAATTTTATGTTTTAGATTACAGAAAATAAGTAAAGTTTTAATACATCCAGCACTATCTTGCTGTATACCGGATAGAAATATCACTGAAAATTTGATTTTCTTAAGAGATGTCTTTGAATATGGTAGAACTCAAAAGGTGAATGGGTACCTATTGGCTTTAGATCAAGCAAAGGCCTTCAATAGGGTTTCCCATGAGTACTTATTTCAAATCTTGCAACATTATGGTATTAAAGATAGTATGTTGCCCTGGCTTAAATCATCATATGTCAATGCTAGAATAATCCCATATGTTAATGGATTAATGGGAGAGGTTGTAGAAATGAAAATAGGAGTGAGACAAGGATATCCAGTAAGCCCTTTACTGTACACCTATGCTTTGGATCCCTTAATCAGACTCACCTTAATGGCTGCAAATATTAAAGGTCTTAGCCCAGGAATGGGTTTAGGAGCACAAATGGTGGCAGCTTATGTGGATGATGTTTGTTTTTTATACAATCGGTGGAAGAAGGTGCCAAGATTTTTTAACTTTTGGACAAATTTTCACAGTGGTCTGGAGCTCAAATTAATACTGACAAGGGTCAGGTTGTGAAAATTGGTTCTCCTATTGAAGAAGGTCAGGTGATTGAGTCTTTGGGAATTCCAGTGGCTCAGCAGCCAGTGTTAATATTGGGACTGCACTTTGGGGCAGGAAACCTCCAAGTGTTGAATTGGGAGAAAAAAATAATTGCCTGTGAAATAAAGGTTCAAATATGGAAGGTGTGGAAACTGTCCCAAAAAAAAGGATACAAATTATTGATACATTTTTACTTCCTATTTTTACATATTTGAGTTTCATTTATCTAGTGCCAGTATGTTTTGATATTAGACTGCTAAGCTGTTTTTCCCAAATGCTGTGGAGCAGTCATTTGAACCCTGTTAAAAGGGATTATGCTTACTTACCAGTTAAAACTGGAGGTTTAGGAATGATTAACCCTTTGGGGTTTTTTTTCACTCTCTTTTTTTTAGACCTCCACGGTCAAATGTTTGTGGGAAACAGAAGTTACAGGGTGTCAGGAGTGGACTCAGGTGCTGTTTTGTTCTTATTGTAGAGGATGGCAGGATTTAGCACCTAAACTTTATTCTACGACACAATTTCCAGAATATGCGGAAGCTTCTTTAAGAAAGCTTCGACAATGGAATATCACCAAATCAGTTTTGCAGATTTCACACAGAAAACAGCTTTATTATCAAGTTATTTCAACTCATCATGCTGTGAGGGTTGAATTTCCTCAGTGTTTACCATCTAAACATGCAAAAGTTCTTTTTTTGTTACAAGACAAGAGAGTTCCGGTTAAAACTTGGGATATAGTATGGCTTTGCTGCCATGGTAGATTAGGCCTTAAAGGGAATTTGAAGCATAAAGCTCTGGAGGAGAGATATTGCCCCAGAAGTGGTTGTTTTCAAATAGAGGAAACTCAAAGTCACTTTTTTATTCAGTGCCCAAAGACACAGATATTACTTCCAGGCTTGGCCTCTAGATGTCAGTGGTCAATTCTTAAACATGTAACATATGAATCCCTTATTTTAGGGAATTATACTGGTTGTTGGCAACCTTATCATCCAAGTACTTTAAATGTGGTTTTCGTTTGTATCAAGTTTTTTATGGCAGGCAAGGTGTCAACTGTTGACACAACAATTGAACACTACAGTGATTTAATTGGCATTGATGATAGAATCTTCTTTAATACTTGTAAAAGCAATGGACTATAGGAGATTACCCAAGGTTTGTGCGGATGTCCTATGGAGAAGAATCGCATGGATACCCTAAGAACTG
This sequence comes from Neoceratodus forsteri, assembly GCA_016271365.2. Taxonomy (NCBI): domain Eukaryota; kingdom Metazoa; phylum Chordata; order Ceratodontiformes; family Ceratodontidae; genus Neoceratodus; species Neoceratodus forsteri. The sequence continues at coordinate 122,301,155 of JADMNL010000023.1, read as the reverse complement.
AAGGGAGGTTAAGAATTAGAGGGATTGCAGAGATGCAATAGCAATCGACTATTAGTAGTTAGGTTAGAAAAGTAATTGTTCTTACCTTTTGAATTCTGTTTGGTATGCCTAAAATCATGTAGTATGGGGTATGTATAGATTTTATTACAGCTAGTGGTTGAAATTTGTTAAAAACCCTCTACAGAGTTAAACGATCTGATAAGATATGGGAAAACATGTGTGGGTTTTATGGGTTTCTTTTGATAAGGGAATATTATTGAATGTTGTTATTTGTTTGAATGGCTAAGTACGAAATTTTTCTTTTTTCTGCACAATATGTTATATTTGCTCAAATAAAAAATTCCCCTACTCTTTTCAATAAGTGTCATGGGATCTTGAACATCCACCTGAACTACCACCAATCCAGGCAGATGGGACCTTGGTTTAACGTCTCATCCGAAAGACAGCACCTCAGAAGTGCAGCACCCCCTCATGCTGCACTACAGTGTCAGTATTGGGATATTAACTCAAGTGCCAGATGTGGGAACTGAACCTACAGCCCTCTGATTACTTGGCCTCAGAAGTGAGTGTGCTACCTACTGAGCCACTGACACTCTGTTACTTCTCTGTACAGCAGTTACCCAAGTGGGGGTGCAGATCGCCTCCTGGGGGGGAATTAGCATTTAAGCCATACAGTGATAGGGGATGTGAGGACTATCACTCCATACTGCTTATCAATGATCAGGGAGATGTGCAGGGGATGTCAAAGGCAGCTGGCTACTCTCCCAACCACGTTAATGAAGAGGGCACATAGCAGACATAGCCACATAGGCTGGAGCAGAGAGAGACAGCTGCCCCACACACTCCCCATGTGCATCCACCAATAGTGCGCAGCCATCTGTTGCAGTGGTGGGAAGCCATGGCCGGGGGGGGCATCTATTTTTAGATGTGTATCTGCTTTGTATGCTGTACACTGATCTATGACATGGCAAAGGAAGGATTTGCATCAGCAGGAATGTGCTACACCTGGTCTCCCCAGCTCTCCCTGTGTAGCCCAGCCATAATTCCAGAAATGGCTGATCTATGTGTATGTGCCATTATGGGCCTTGGAAAAAGATGTGCCAAATATCCTGAGCAAGTGCCTCTTGAACATATGAACGTTCAAGAGGTACAGCTACGGTCTTGGGGAAAAGGAAAGGTAATTGCTCGGGAAAGTTAACAAATGCCCCCCACCCAACCCCCTGTGCTGATCAGCCGGCATGTGTGAAAATCCTGGCTGGTGAAGGGTACTGCTTTAACCCAGAAGCTAGGATGGGGGACTGTGGCCCCACCAAAAACAGCAGTGGAAAGTTATTTGCTCTGCAACAGCCCATCGATCCTTACTTCGTAGCTTTCAAGGACCCCAGCTCAATCCCTATTACCAACAACATTGCAATGGGTCGACCAGGTGTAGGGTTATTGTCACAAGGCCTGGTACATCCCAAACACAAACTGAGGAAGTCTCCACCCTGAATCAGCCTTACCAACCCTTAAAGATGCCCCCCCGTCCTGCCCCTTAAAGTGGCCTTACTTGGTGAACCTCACCCATGTACTACAAAGCCCACATTATCTTTGTGAGAAGGCCATCATCCTTTAAAGTAGGACCAGCATTAAAATTAACAGTAGTCCCCATAGGCTGAGGTCCATATGTCCCACAAGGGGGCACTAAATGACTGTTGCATGTGAGTCCAGCCTGCCAGAATGCTAGGATGCGGTCACACTATCTTCCGGAGCTGGAGGGTGTCCTGGTCCCTGGCTGTGAGCATCGTCTGGGCTGGAGGATTCACTTATCAGTAAGCTGGTAACAGCCGCCACCAGGCTTACTGCATCGACCCAAGAATTTGGCCTGGCAGCAGAGTCCTTAGGTTGTGTATGGCTGTCGTGGTCTGAAGATGGGTGTTCAGTTGTCACATACTCCAGCAGGGGAGCATATCTGTTATTCCCCAGGAGCAGGAGCTGTGTGCTGGAAGAAGCAGAGGACTCATCACTGCAGCTTCTGCCATGGCTTCTGCTACACGGCTGCAGGCCATGATCTCTTTTGCCCCATTGTTTCCTGCTCTTCTTCTGAGACTGGGAAGCTGGGAGACGTGGATCATCCATCACTGAAGGTTGCTGCAGAGGGGGGCCAAAGTTGGTAGAGGGTTGAGAATCTCCGTCCACATAAGGGGCACAGTCCATCTGATGGGGGTTGTCGTGAGAGTGGGCCTGTCAGGACTGTTAAGCTGTTCTGTGAGAAGGCAGAGTAGAGTGAGAATGGTAGGCTCGATCAATTTCAATGTTTGGTAGGAAGTCCGGGGCAAACATGATGGGCAAAGTAGACTGAAGACATTTAATAGTGTCCTGTCCCTCTCTCACTTCAGGGAATCCAACAAAGTGCAAGTTGTTACGTCTGCTGTAATTTTCTAAATCTTCCACTCACTCCCACAGCAGACGGATTACATGATCCTGCTCCCTCGGATGCCCATCAACCTTGTTAGAAATATCTTCCACAGTCGCGATCCTCTGTTTGGCCACGTTTAGCTGGTCACCAATCCATATTACATCTGCATTGATCCTCTGGGTAGCTATTTCTGGCCTGGAAATCTATGATACCAGTTGCTCAAACATGGCTTTTGTAACCCCTTCTCTGGGGGCTTACCAGCAGTTGCCCCCTGTAGTCCCCATGTATCCCTGTTTTTGCTGGTGCTCCTGGTTTCCCCATGCTTCTCTGGTGGCCACCATCTTGTTTCTGCCCTGCTTGGGCATGGAGTCTGGTCTGCAAGCTGCTGGCTTGCTCGCTTAGAGCCAGCACTCGCACATGTGCAAGAGGCACCTTTGATGTGCCAACCCACGATTTTGAGGATGAACGAAAAGGGACCCAGTGATCCTGGCACCTCTCCCCTGCTAATTGAGGGCCAATGACCTAGAAAATGCAGCTGAGAAGCTGCCATGGGGGCTAGAATTAACGTTTGAACATGGACACTTAACAAGGGCTCATGAATCATTCATGAGCCTTCATGAACATTAATGAGGTTGCTGCCTGCTGCCTAGGGGGACAGAGTTTGGTGGCAGTGACAGCTAAATTATTGGGATCCCTGGAATGAGAGTGGGCTTGACAGGGGACTTTTGGGGCTACATTCTGACGGGGTGCCTGGCTAGACCACAGATTGTGTCCGGCTGCACCAGACTCTTGAAGGGGAGAAATGGCATTAAACTATATGGGACTCCATGTACATAAATGGGAGCTGACATGTTTGTGACACTTGACCCCTAATATTGCAACCAATCAGTGTTCTAGGCATCCAAAACTTGGAGAGAGGGACTCCTGGGAAAAGGAGGGGACTAATTCAGGTGCCTAGATCATGCCCCAATAAACAAGCAGGAAATATTGATCTCTGTGGTTATCAGTTATTGATAGGCTTCACCAGCCAATCAGGACTGTGGATTTTCGGCTGAAAATGTGTGGACTTACTGAGATTGAATTAGTCTATTCCTGGGCTCTGTACAAGTCAGGACTATTCTGTGAGAGTGGACTGTGGACTCCAGGGGTTTACTCAGGCCCTATTTGACAACTGCTGTTGCAGAATTGGATCAAAAAGAGGAAAGAGAGGAAGGAGATTGAGCTGTGATTCTGATTCCCCAGGTGCTTGTTGCAGGACTGAATTGTGAAGGGGAAAGAAGGAAAGAGACTGAACAGTGAACCTGTTTTCTCCAGGTAATGAGAAGTTGATTTGCTATCGTTGGGAGAAAACTAAATGCTGCAGAAACCCTGCACTGGGAAGCTGAACCAGACGAGAAGACCGCGGATTATCAGAATGTTACAGCTATTGCTGAGAGGTTGTTTACTTGTGTGGGACTGTAATTGGAATCCTGAAGAGGTAGAGTGTCTCTGGTTGTTGGGGTGCTAGCCAGGAGCTGTGTGTGTCCTGAGTGAACTGGTGAAAGTGGCTGAGAGCAGAGAACCAGCTGCAGCCGAAGTAAAGGTTGTGAACACTGCTTAATTGGAAAGTGTAAACTGGTGTGCAGGGGACTGTTGTTCCTGGGTTCCCTCATGTTGGACTGCATCTGTGTTTACTGGAACAGAAGCTAGCACTTATTAAAACTGGCACTGGACTTTAATGGAGTGACTGCCTGCAAACCTTTCTTGCTGAGAACTCAGTGCAGGAACTGCTTGAGGACCTCCACCATTAGGGAGTCCTCACCCAGAGCCAGGGAAGGAACTTGCTAACCCTTCCCAAGTGGGCATCACTGTCTCAGGAGGTCACCGATGCTTGCTGGGGCACTACGGCACCTGTGACCCATTGGGGGAGCCAGGCTGTGGAGCTACTCCCAGATTTGGGCCTTCTGGGGATGGTATTATCCTGCCACAGTTATCTGCAATGGGCCAGAAGTGGCTGAAGGTGACAAGCGGCCAGAACTACAATCAAGGTGACCAGCTACAAGATCCTCGAGCAAGTTCCATCCAGTCAGAGGGATCCTGGTTGGCCTGTTTCTGTTTTGTTGCATTAAACCAAGGAGCTCCATTTTCCCGAGTGCTAAGATTGACAGACTGTGAGTACCCAGGATCTGGCTCGTGGGAGGGGAAAGGGGAATTTGTCTGTTTTTGAAAATATAAGTTTTCTACAATATTTCAGGGCCCCAACAGACAGCCAACCCATGGCACCAATCAGGCCTGCACCTAGTGGGTACCCCTAGAGACAATCTGGGGACACTGGTACCAGTTGGGGTGGGCTTGGCCTGTGGGCCCAACTGTTCATTATTGTTGCCTATTTCACTAACTTTTTTCGCTTTTCACAGCCACCCTATGTCCCGGTATCCGTTCCCAAGTCCTTGCCCCCTGAATAAAGCTGTGAATTTGTTGAAACTACTGTGCTAGTGAAGTTCATTGCATGTGCTTACTGCTGAGATATATAGTTTATGGTGGAACAAGGTATTTGGGGACACAGTGTGCAGAGTGGCTTGTTGGGGAGGTGGGGAGGTACAGTATCCCAGGGGGCTGCACCAAGTGAATAACTGGCCTACTAATACTTTACTCTGGGTGGAGGCACCACGTTATTATCAATATGTCTGGGAACGAACCCCTAATTGTCACTTTAGCAGGGCCCAGGCCCCTTGCCTGGTATCAGGGACAGCTGGCAAGGGGGGGGTAGCCTACTGGCATATGGCACTGGGGCTACATCCTGGAGGCACTGCTGGGATCTCCTGTTTGCCAGCCATGCTTGCATCATAGAATCTGAGTGTTGGGATCCCTGAGGGGTCCCCAGGCTCCAAGCTCACTCCACCCCAGCCTAAGTTTAAACCTACTGAGGAGGATAAGATGAGGCTGGTGGAATGGAGTGGGGGACTGAAACTGGATCACCAGAAGTCTTTTCTTTGGTTGGGGGTACCCCTAGAGATGGAAGATGCGGATGTTGGTTAACTAGGATCTGCAGCTTATCCAATAGGTAGGGAAATGGGCACACTGGGTTGGTCAAGCGTTTCTTACCTGCTGTCAAAGTCTATGTTTCAATGTTGAAAAATGTTATCCACCATAAAGAGACTGGGAAAGGTAAAAGTACAAGGGAAAATATTTGATTCAGCTAGGGGTACATTGACTATGCTGATAGAGAGTACTCACTCCATAGAAGCCAGTTGGATGCCTGGGGCTTTGGTGGTGGAGGGATTGGCTGAGGCCCTACTGGTAGTAATGTGGTGACCTCCCCGGGGGGAGGGGGTTGAGCAGCGGGATCCGTTCCTAAGGTGCCAAAGTTTGAGAAACCCTTAGCCTGGTTCCATGCCTGTGGCCTTCGAGTCATTCCATAAACTGAGGATGTTTTCAGGGGTAAAACATACCCCAAATAGTGAGGACAACTCGGAGGCCTGGATGGATGGTGCCACCCTGTTAGTCCAAGACTGGCAGTGTTATGAAGTTGAGAAGTGGAAACAATTAGTGGAGTTTTTGTGGGGTTCCGCTTTAGAGGTTATACATTCTTTATGGGCCACAGATCCCAGTAGAGGAGTGCACCAGGGCCCCTGGCAGGTTCAGCTCCATGGCTCGTACAAGAGCTTTATCTGGCAGAACCAGCACATCAGTGCCAGTAGACATGCAAAATTTAATGGGACCAACAACTGAGACCAACATCACCATCAACAGAGTCCCCACCGGGGCTGTTCTTGATAGCGGCTCCCAGGTTACCATTATTTTTAAATCCTGGTATGATCAGCATTTACCAGACATGGAAATATAGCTGCATGAGGGACTGCACATGTGGGGCCTCAGTGAAAAGGCATACCCTTATCTCAGCTATGTCAAAGTATGGATAGCATTCCCTGCTAAAGTGGCTGGAGTGAGTGAAGCTATAGAGACACTAGCTCTGATTTGCCCAGAAGCTAACATCTTCGACGGCGTGCCTGTATTAGTGGGCACAAATGCCCATATGTTTGGACGTCTGGCCCAGCTGTGTCATGCTCGAGTGGCAGAAAGAAGTGGAGAGAAATGCCTGCTGCACCCCTTGGTCCAGGAGGCCTACCAAAGGAAGGGGTAATCCTCTCTTGAGGAGCTTGATGACACAGTGGCGATAGTGTGGAGAAGAGACGGAGATTAAATTGTGCTCCCGCCAAATGCGGAATGCAAAATTGCTGGTATGGTGAGATTAAAGAAGGATGTCAAGAATCAGATATTGATGTTGGATGCTCCAGATGAACATGGATTGCTGGTGGGACTGTTAGTCAAGCCCAGCGTTTTGTCAGCCAGAGCACATGCATATGTTCAAAGGGTGAATGTGCAAGTGAAGAATGTCATGGATAAAGAAGTGGTGGTGCAGAAAGGGCGGATCCTGGCTCAGATATATTGCTCCGAAATGGCAGCGCACACTGCTGCAGTGAGCAGAAGTGCTCCAGTGGGACTTGATACAGAATTGTTTGATCTGAGTGATTCCCCCATCCTGGAGGAATGGAAAGAGAGAGAGAGTGAGGAAAAAGCTGGCTGCTCAGACGGATGTTTTCTCCCTGCACGAGTGGGATGTAGGGTGTGTGAGTGGAGAGCAGCATTGGATATGACTCACTGATGACAAGCCTTTTTCAGAGAGGTCAAGACGTCTTACCCCTGCCGATATTGATGACGTCCAGCAGCACTTGCAAGATATGCTGGCTGCAGGGATTATGTAAGAATCCAGGAGCATCTATGCATTGCCAGTTGTGGTGGTGAGAGAGAAGAGCGGGACCATATGAATGTGCGTGGACTACTGCATCCTGAATAAGTGGATGATGCCAGATCAATACACCATGCCCAGAGTGCAGGATGCACTGAACTGTTTAAATGGAAGCCAATGGTTCTCAGTTTTGGATTTATGGAGTGGCTGCTATCAGATTCCGATGGCCCCTCAAAATTGGCAGGAGACAGCTTTCATCTGTCCCCTTGGGTTTTACAAGTTCCTGAAAATGCCCCAGAGGATCTCTGGTGCACCTGCTACCTTCCAGCACCTGATGGAAAAAGCCATAGGAGATATACGAACATACAAACATGAAATTTTCCAGCAGATAAAGGCCTAGAGGTCTATCAAGTCTGCTCGAATGTGCAGCTAGCACCCCTTATTCTGCAGCTGCCCCCTCCCTTCCACCTTTCCCCTTCATTGACCCTCCCCCTTGTCCTGTCCCATCCCCTTTTGAAGCAGTCCACTGTTCTACTGGATACCACTTCTGCAGGTAACACATTCCACCTAGCCATCACCCTCTCTGTAAAAAAGTGTCTCCTCATCTCCCTCCTGAACCTTCCTCCCTCCAGTCTCATATCATGGCCCCTGGTGTCCCTCCCCTCCCTTACTTTGAACAGCCCCTCTGTACCTGTCTTGTTTATTCCTTTCATGTACTTAAAGGTTTCAATCATGTCCCCCCTGTCCCTCCTCTCCTCCAGAGAGTACATGTTCAACTCCCTCAGCCTCCTCTCATATGATAAGTCCCTTGATCATCTTTGTTGCCCTGTGCTGCACCCTCTCCAGTAACTTAATGTCCCTCTTCAGATACGGGCACCAGTACTCCAGGTGCAGTCTAACTAATGACCTATACAGTGGCAGAATCACCTCCTCCCTCCCCGAGGATGTACCCCTTGCAATACAACCCAGCATTTTGTTGGCCCTTGCAGCTGCCTTCCTACATTGTGCCAAGTTGTTCATTGACCCTGTAATGAGCACCCCCAGATCCTTCTCCTCCTCTGTCTGGGCTAGCTGCACTCCCCCCCAGCTGATAACTCTTCCTTGGATTCTTCATCCCAAAATGCAGCACCTTGCACTTTTTGGCATTAAACCCCAGTTGCCAGGTGGCTGACCAGGTTTCAAGCTTTGCCAGATCATCCTGCAACCCCTGCCATCCCCCTAGGTCATCCACCACCGCTCCTACCTTGGTATCATCAGCAAACAGATTGATCTTGCTCTTGATGTCCAATGATATGTCTGCAATGAATATCCCAAACAACACTGGTCCCAACACCGAGCCCTGTGGAACACCGCTCGTCATTATCCTTGGGTGTGAGAGCTCCCCACCCACCACCACCCTCTGTTGCCTTCCCTGAAGCCAGTTCCCTACCCATCTCACCAGCTTTGCACCCACCCCGTGCCTTCTAACTTACTTCCCAGCCTTCCATGCGGCACCGAGTCAAATGCCTTACTGAAGTTCAGATACAGGACATCCACTGCATGGCCCCTGTCCAGTTGCCTAGTTACCCAGTCATAGAACTCCACCAGGTTGGTTTGGCAGGATCTGCCACATATGAAGCCATGCTGACTGCTGTCCTGTAGTGCTTTGGCCTCTAGGAGGGCCACCAGCCTCTCCTTCAGGATAGTCTCCATTAGCTTACCCACGATGGATGTGAGGCTCACTGGTCTGTAGTTTCCCGGTTCATCCTTGGGGCCACTCTTGTGGAGGGGCACCACATGAGCCAACCTCCAGTCTCCTGAGGTACACACCCCGAATGTAGTGAGGCATTAAATAGGTCTGCCAAAGGTCCCGCAAGGACCTCTGCCAGCTCCTTCAGTACCCTGGGGTAGATGCCATCTGGGCCTGGTGCCTTGTTCACCCTCAGTGCCTTCAAACTCTCCCAAACTCTGCCCTCCATGATTTCCCCATCTGTCATCCCTTCCCCCCGTTTCTGTCATTCTTCCCCCTTTGGGTGTCACCCCCCTCTTCTCCTTAGTAAATACTGAGCAGAAGTAATCATTAGTGCTTCTGCCTTATCGCTATCTCCTGCCCACCCAACCCTCCTCCTTCCTAATCCTTACTATGTGGTCCTTACAGCTCCTTTACTCCCTGATGTACCTAAAAAGTCCTTCTTCCCTTATTAATGCCTTGTGCCAGCCTGAGTTCCATAGATGCCTTGGCCCCTTACTGCCCTTGTCACCTCCTTCGATTCCACTGCTACTCCTCCCTGTCCTCTCCTCCTGTTTTCATGTACCTCCTAAAGGCAGCTCTTTTTCTCCTTACCTTTCCATGGCCTCCTTGCTCAACCAGCTCGGTTTCTAGCCCTAGCCTTCTTGCTCTGGGCCTTGCAGCAGGTTTTGGTTGCCTCCACTATCCCCAGCTTTATGAGCTCCCACCTCTAGTTAGTGTCCATACTAGATTGAATTCTGGCCAGGTACCATTTTACCACTTCCCCCATCCTCCCAAAGTCAGCCTTCCTGAAGTCCAGCACTCTTGTGCCAGATTCCACTCCCTCCTCGCCCATATCCAGTGTGAGCCATACTGAGTGGTGGTCACTCCTTAACAGTGGTTCCTCCACTGTAAGTTCTCTCACAAAGTCCCCACTTGCCAGCACAAGGTCAAGGGTATTCCCTAACCTGGTTGGTTCACTGACCATTGCAGCAGGAAGCTGTTCTGGAAGGCATCCAGCAGTACCTGCTCCCTTCTGTTCCTGGTTGTTGGGGTACTCCAGTCCACTCCTGGCATGTTGAAGTCCCCCTCAATCACCACACTACCCTTCTCGTAGGTCCTCCTGATCTGTCCCACTAGTTCCCTGTCTAACTCCTCCATCTGAGATGGTGGAGTGTACACCACTCCCATTCTGAGAATCCTATTCTTGGAATCCTGGATTTGCGTCCAAAGTGACTCTGTAGTACCCTCCTCCCCTTCCTCCCTTACACACTTCAGTCCTTCCTTCACATATAGTGCCACACCCCCTCCTTTGCAAATCACCCTGTCCCTATGAAATAACCTGTACCCTGGTACAGACAGGTCCCAGTCATTGTATTGGGTGGCCCATGTTTCTTTGATGGCTGCAATGTCCACCTCTCCCTCTGCCATGAGCACCTGTAACTCTGCAGTTTTTCTTCCAAGGCTCCTAGCATTAAGGGGAACCACCTTTCACCCCCCCCATACTGCCCTCCTTCACTAGCATCACCAATAGTACTTGCCATTTGTCCTTTGTCACTGTAATGGGGGGTAAGCTCATATGGTTTCCCAGTCTGTGGTCTCTGCACGTCTTTTGCCCAATTGCCACTCCCCACTCCTAGTTTAAATTCCCAACTTCCTCTATGTACTCCTCCATCCTCTGTTTCAACACTTTCTTTCCCTTCTCACTCAAGTGTAGTCTGTCCTTGTTATAGAGACTGCTGTCCTCCCAGGTCCCTTCCCACCCCCCAACAGCCCATACCCTTTAGCACAACACCAGGCTCTTAGCCATCCGTTAAATTCCTCTAATCTCAGCTTTCTTGTTGTGCTTGCCTTGGGCACTGGAAGTATCTCTGAAAAAGTTACTGATCTTCCCGCCCCCTCACATAATTGTCCTAGTTCCTCAAACCTCCTCTGGACTATATCTACTTTCTTGACTGCCAGGTTGTTCGTTCCAAGATGTATAATTAAATGAGGCTTGTCCCTACCCCTTCTGGCATACTTCAGAACAGACTGTCCCACCCTTTCCGCTGTCATTCCTGGCATGGCCTCCACCAAAATGCAACTATGCCTCTTCTCCTTGCTCCCCCACCTGACTCCTCTTAGTATTGAGGCCCCCAGCACTAAGATTCCACCCCTCTTACTCCCTGCTTGCTTCCATTCATCTCCCTCTCTCATTTCCTGCTCTTCTTCCTCCTGCACATTATTTCCCCCTTTTGCCCCTGTTGCAATTCTCCCAGCAGAACTTCCCCTCGCTCTGGCTTGGTCCAGGCATTTATCAATTACTCCTCTAATGTCATCATTTTCCTCCTCCTCCTTCCTCTCTAGCAGTGCAAAACTATTTTCTGAAGACCCTTCACAAATGCCTGCTACCTCTCTCTTCATAGTAACCTGTTCTCTCCTTTCCACTGCATGACTTTTGCCACTTCTTTGCCTCCCCTCACAAGTCCCAATCTCCTCCTTCCATTTGTCTTTTGTCTCTTGACCTGGTTTCCCCAGCAATTGTTCTTCCTGGCCTGGGCCCCTTTGTCTATGCTTTCCTTCTTCTGACCCTCTCCTCACCACTGTTGTCTCAAATCGCCCTCCCTCATCTCCCCTCCTTCCTCCTTCCAGTATTGGGCTAAACCCACCCCCAGTCTGCCTTGCCTGTCTTGGTTCCTCCTGCAGACCCTTGATCTCCTTTCTAAGTTTCTCTATGTGGTTGCACACTAAACATCCCCCCACACTTATTTATTTATTTAGATTTTGGTAACTGGGTAAGCCCTCTGAGACCAGAGATCCCTTTTTCAGGGGCGACCTGGAGTTAGTTACAGTAAATACATACATAGATATCAATATACTGTAATTTCAGCTGATACATAGGCATCAATATATAGTAATTTCAGCTGATACACATTGGGGAGTTGGTATCAAATGTTTAGCATAGAGACAGCAGGTATCACAAGGCTCACAAGTATTAAGAAAGGTGCACAGTACATTTAACAATTTTTCATAAAAGGTTCATGGGTAAGTAGGCATGGTTAAGCTGGTGATAGCATGACAGTAGGCCTGGGCAAGGGGCTAGTGATTACAACCACAGAGACTAAGTTCCAGAAGATACACTTTGAGGCCTGACTTAAACCCTAGGAGAGTAGGCTTGTCAGCCAGACTTGCTGAGAGGGCATTCCATAAGTAGGGAGCAGCATACTGGAAGGAGCACTTGCCTTGGTTGGTCTGAACACGGGGGTGTCAAGGGGACAACTTGCTGAGGATCGCAAGATACGGCGCTGGACTTTTGGAGTGAGCAGTCCATGCAGGTGTGGAGGAGGGCTGGAGGAGGTGATTTCAAAGGTCAGGCAGGCAAAGGAGTAGACCAGCTTATGCCGTAAGGTGGGACAATTTTGGTCCGCAAGGGCCTCACAGTGGTGCCTCCCGGGGGAGGAGTTTGTTGCAAAGTGAGCCACTCTGTGATAGAGCATGGAGAGTTTGCTGAGCTCCATCTCTCGGAGGAACTGTAGCAAGGGGGCACCATATAGGATGGAAGGGAGAAGGTTGCAGTTAGCTATGGCTTGTCGTGCCTCACCGGACAGAGAGTTGCCCAGCCAGTAGAGGAGACCAAGCCTCTGGTGGATGAATCGTGTTAAGGAGTCTATGTGGGGTTTGTAGGTCAGCTCCTGGTCAAGGAGGATCCCAAGGTACTTGAACCTGTCTATGACCTCTACTCTCCTCCCTTGGGCTTTGTTGAGCTGGAGTAGCTCGCTTCTGTCAGTGCCCAGGCATCTAGTCCCGAACAGAACAGTCTTAGTTTTTTTCTTCATTCAGTACTAGAGAATTAGAGGTAAACCAGACCTCGAGAGCTGAGAGACCAGCCTGTAGTTTGGCGGAGATGACACTGGGTTGTGGATCACTGCAGTAGACGACAGTGTCATCCGCATATAGAATGAGCTTGCTCGGCCCACAGTCCCCCTCAATGTCATTGAGAAAAAGTGAGAATAACAGGGGGCCCAGGATCGAGCCCTGGGGTACCCCGGAGACCATGGGCCTAGTGCCGGATTGTGTTCCTCTCCAATGGACTTTTTGGGTTCTATTGATCAGGTAGCTCTTGAACCAAGAGAGTGAGTGTGCATCCAGCCCTAGTTGGTGGAGTTTGGAAAGGAGAAGATTGTGGCTGACCAGGTCGAAGGCCTTGGACAGGTCAATGAATAGAGCCCCTGTTGGGGAGCCTTGGTCCATGGCCTTGAGGATGTCGGATGTGGGCCGGATAAGGGCAGTGTCAGTGCCATGGCCTTTCTTAAAGCCATGTTGTACATCGGCAAGGAGTAGGTGCTGCTCAAGGTAATCCTGCAGTTGGTTGTATACCAGTCTCTCCTGCACTTTCCCAAGAGGGCTGAGTAGGTAGATAGGCCTGTAGTTCCTCACTTTGTCCCTGGGTCCTTTTTTGTGGATAGGCACAATAGTCAATACCTTCCACTTACTTGGGACTGTTCCTTCGAGGAGGGACCCGTTGATGAGCAGGGTGATAGGGTAGGCGATAGCTGGGGGAGCGGCCCTCAGCAGCCTAGGTTCAAGCAGATCGTGTCCCGGGGAAGAGTTAGGGTTTATTTTGAGTAAAAGAGGAAGTACAGCAGATGGTTTGACCAGTTTCAGGTGGAATTGGAGCCAAGAAAGTGCCCAGTCCATACTGGTGTTGTACGGAATCCCAGAGAGGGCAGGGGTAGAGGGTCCACTAGGATTGGAAAAGGAGGCACAGAAGGCTTCAGCAACTGTGGAGGGGTCATTGGTCAAGGTATCCCCAACCATGAGTGCATCTTCTTGTGCATTTGTAGTACCCTTAAGAAGGGTATTGATGTGACTCCCAGAATTTCTTAGGGTCACGTGGGTGACTAGTTTGGAGGTCTCTTAGGTATATGGACTTGGCAATTTTCAGACAGATTGGTGCACCGAAGTTGTTGCAGCCTACCACCCTACCCATTGCTGTCGTTGCCCACCAGTGACCCCCCACCCTTCCAGATGCAGGATACCAAACACTCCCCCAAGTCTCCCCTCTCCCTCCTCTATCAGTGCGAAACATTTACTTAATTTCCCTTACCTCCTTTGTTGCACACATTTAGAAAGATTGAGCAACAGCTTTTTATATTCCTATCCTTCCTATCCACACCCAAAAAAGACTTTAAGTAGCTGTTGCACAATCTTCTTCAAACTCCTACTCCTCCTTTCCACAATGCAATAGAAATGTAAAGAAGTAACAATGAAAGCTCTTTGATTTGCAGTTTCTTCCCTTCCACTGAGATAGCAGTCACCTATTCACTCACTGCTGTTCCTTTCCTTGATTTTTGCTTCTGCTATGACAGGTGCATATCCTTTGCCCGTTTGAGGAAGTGATGTCAGAACCTCTGGTATAAAGGAAATAACGGACCACCACCACTAATCCCTGTAATATGATACCTGCACTTACAGGCCAGAGAGCAACATTTAAACACACAATCACCAGTTTCTGTATTAGAATACCTTAATCCTGCCCAAACCAAATTTTAAAGCACAAAAAAGGCAGTTAGGAACAGACCTCAAATACAATGTCCAACACACAGAAATGGCAGCTAAAAAAACTACTTTAAATCAACTTACAAACACACTCAGCAACTAAAGGCCCTTTCTCTCTCTCTCCTCTAGCTGAAGACTGAATCTGCTGGAGTGTTTGGTCTACCTAGACATAATCACGTTCTGGAAAACCTTGCAGGAACATGAGGCCCAGCTGATGAAGGTGTTGGATCATCTAGAAGAATTTAAACTGAAGCTGTCCATCAATAAATGCCAATTCTTCTGGACCTTGGTCAAGTATGTGGGGCACATTGTCTCAGAAAAAGGTATACAGACTGACCCCAGCAAAGTTGAGGCCCTTACCACCTGGCCTAAGCCACGCACCCTGAAGGAATTTCAGCAGCTACTGGGTTTCTGCAGATTACAGAAGATTTGTAAAAATCTACATCTGGGTGAGGTGGTCCCTCTTGAATCTGTTACAGGGGTATCTGCCCACAACCAAAAGTAAGAAAGCTGCTATGCCTGGGGACTCTGCTAAACCCACCAGCTATTTTCACCCTTCTGAACCATTCCATGAGAGGTGGAATGGGGACTGTGATAAAGCTTTCGAGGACATCATCTATTGTTTGACCCATGCCTCGGTGCTGGCCTATGCAGACCTGCAGAAACCCTACGTACTTCATACTGATGCCAGTTTTAGTGGATTGGGGACAGTTGTTATATTAAGAACACACTGAAATCTGGCCAATGGAAAATCATGTATATAAATGCTCGCAGTCTCAGAAACAAGATCCCAGACCTGCAGGCAATAATGACAGAGGCTAAACTGGACATAGTAGCAATTAGTGAGACATGGTTTACCAGTAACCACACATGGGAGACTGCAGTACCTATGTACCATTCAAAAGAGACCGAGGTGAAAAAGGGGGGGGGTTGGAGTGGCCCTGTATGTCAATGAAAATATCAAAGCTACAGAAATTCAGAATACATATAAGGAGCCAGAAGAACTCTGAGTCACCCTGGAAACAGGAAATGGGACAGCCATATGAACTGGGGTTATCTACAGACCCCCAGATCAGGGGGAGGACATAGATACATTACTGTTAGAAGATATACAAAACATGACAGCTAAAGGGGAGGTTGTGATAATGGGAGACTTCAACATGCCAGATACAGATTGGTCAATACCAGCAGGAACATCTGCCAGAACTAGACACATGGTGGAGTCCCTGCAGGGAGAGGGCCTCAAACAACTGGTACAACAAGCCACAAGAGACAAAGCTAGCCTATATCTAGTACTAACAGGGAAAAGATCACAGATCTCCAGGTAGAAGGTCACCTGGGGGCCAGTGACCATCACATGGTATGGTTCAGTTTGGGCACTAGAATTAAATCATCCCATTCCAAGACAAAATATGGGACTTCAGAGGAGCTGACTTTCATAAGATGGCCAACAGAGTTAAGCTAGCCCTGACAAAAACAAGTACAGGTGGGGGGGTACAGGCAAACTGGGCAAGCATTAAGGATGCAATACTTGAAGCAACATCCCATTGTGTTAGAGAGAAAAGGAAGTGCAAATGAAGAAGGAAGACACTTTGGTTCTCAAAAACAGTAGCAGAAAAGGTCAGAACCAAAAGGCTGGCCTTCAGGAAATATAAGGAGACACACCAAACTTCCCTAAGGCAAGCAGGGAAGGCAGTAAGGCAGGCAAAGGCCCAAACTGAGGAAACACTAGCACAAACAGTAAAACAAGGTGACAAGACTTTCTATAGATACATTAGTGAAAGGAGACAGTCCAGAGGGGGTATTGCTAAGATCAAAAGAAATAAGGGGGCATGTGAGGAGGAGGAGGACCATGTAAAAGCATCTATCCTAAATAGATACTTCTGCTTAGTATTTACTGAAGAGAAGGTAGAGCAGGGCCCACAGCTCAGCACCATGAACACAGGGGGGAGGGAGGTGTGCACTAATCCCTTCACAAAATAAAGGGTCCTACAAGAGCTCGATAAGCTCAGGGTGGACAAGGCAATGGGACCTGATGGCATACATCCCAGGGTACTAAAGGAGCTAAGGGTGGAACTAGCAGAGCCATTATCAGAACTGTTTAGTGAGTCTCTGAACACAGGAGAGATCCCAAAAGACTGGAGAAGGGCTCATGTGATTCCGCTCCACAAGAGTGGTAGCAGGGAGGAGGCGGGGAACTACAGACCAGTCAGTCTTACCTCAGTAGTGGGCAAGATTATGGAGGCACTCCTCAAGGAAAGGATAGTGCAACACCTGGAATCCATAGCAGCACAGGATCCAAGACAGCATGGGTTTACAAAAGGAAAGTCCTGTCAAACTAATCTCATAGATTTCCTTGACAGGGTAACCAGAGTGGTGGACCAAGCGGGAACAGTTGATGTCACCTACCTTGACTTGAGCAAAGTTTTCTATACTGTTTCACACAGAAGATTGATTAATAAGCTGGGTAGGCTCAGGGTGGGTCAAGTGTTGGGCAACTGGGTGGCAAACTGGTTGACGGTCAGAAAACAGAGCGTGGTGGTAAACGGTATACAGTCAGAAGAGATGCAAGTTACAAGTGGGATACCTCAGGACTCAGTCCTGGGGCCAGTCCTCTTCAATATCTTCATCAGTGACATTGCAGATGGACTGGAGGGTAAGGTTTGTCTGTTTGCAGATGACACCAAGATCTGCAACAGAGTAGATGATCCAGATGGGGTGGGCAGAATGAGACGAGATCTGGGTAAACTGGAAAAATGGTTGAAAGAGTGACAACTGGGGTTTAATGCAAAGAAGTGCAAGATCATGCAGATAGGGAAGAGAAACCCTGAAGCCACCTATGGGCTGGGAGGGGAGTTGCTGGCAGTCACAAGGGAAGAAAGAGACTTAGGCATCACCATCACCAATGACCTGAAATCATCCAAGCAGACCTCTAAAGCAGTAGGTAAGGCTAGGGGGATGTTGGGGTGTATTAGTAGGGGTATCACAAGTCAGAAGAGGGAGGTAGTAATCCCTCTTTACAAGACACTGGTTAGCCCCATCTGGAGTACTGTGTGCAGTACTGGAGGCCACACTTTCACAAGGACATTAACCAAATTGAGGTAGTCCAGAGAAGGGCAACCAAAATGATGCAGGAACTGCATCAGAAAACATATGAGGACAGATTAATGGAGCTCAACATGTATACCCTAGAGCAAAAGAGGGAGCAAGGTGATATGATTGAAACACTAAAACACCTTAAGGGCATTGACAAGCTGAAAGGGTCTAACATGTTTCAATATAAGAAAAATAGCAGGACAAGAGGACACAGCATGAGATTAGAGAGAAGCCGATTAAGGGGTAATGTGAGGAAGTTCTTTTTCACAGAAAGGGTGGTGGATGCATGGAACGGCCTACCTTGGGAAGTGGTAGATATGAATACAGTGCAGGGCTTCAAACAGGCATGGGATAGGCATAAGGGAGCAATACAGATGAGTATGAATAGATAGGCCAAGGACAAAGCAAAGGCCGATGGCACATTTATAAGGTAGAAAAAGAAATGGTCAGACTGGATGGGCCTTGCAGTCCTTATCTGCCATCAGCTTCTATGTTTCTATGTTTCTATAGGTTTACATCCAGTTGCATTCGCCAGTCAGAGTTTAAACCCTTCAGAGCGGAAGTATCCTGTTCATAAGTTGGAGTTCCTGCCGTTGAAGTGGGCCATTGTCAGTCAGTTCCATGACTATCTGTGTGGGTCCAAGATCACCATGAAGACAGATAATAATCCACTTACCTATGTGCAGAGCACTGCTAAGCTGGACACAGCTGGTCATAGGTGGTTGTCGGTCTTGTCCACTTATGACTACTGCGTGGAGTACCAACCGGGCCTGAACCACACAGATGCTGACGCTTTGGCAAGGTGGCCCTAAGCCTAAACTGATGAGAGCTGCAGCTGGATAAGAATCTTGGAACAAGCTGTAAAGGCATTGTGCAAGAAACATGACAGTAAAGAAATTTGTTTCGCCCGAGGACCCCCTTTGTCTGGTGGAATGTCTAGGGGGCTCGGGAGACTGCCTTCCAGTTGCCTATTGCTGGCTAGCCACCCTGGATGTAAGATCCCTCCCAAAATTAACTACCCAAGACCTATAATGGGAGCAGAGGGCTAGCCCAGTCACTGGGCAGATCATACGAGTGCTTCGACAATGGGGGAGCCAGGAGCAAGTGGACACAATCTATTCCCTGGCATGGCTCTTGCTATGTGAATGGACTAAGCTGCAGCTGAAGAAGGGGTTGTTGTATAGAGAGATCCAGGACCAGCAGGGGGTCCCTCGAGAGCAGTTGGTACTCCCAGAGAAGCATGTTAAGACTGTGTTGAAGGATCTGCATGATAATATGGGGTACTTGGATGCTGAACGCACTTTGAACCTGGTTAAGAGTCGATTTTATTGGCCAAAGATGGGGGCAGATGTAGAGACATTGCAAAAGCTGCGTGAAATGTATAAAGTGGAAGGCGCTACCTCAGAGGGCTGTTCCCTTAGTCAATATCAAAACTAGTGGCCCTATGGAATTGGTATGCATAGACTTCCTTACGTTGGAGCCTGACTCATGCAATATTTCCAACGTACTAGTTGTCACAGACCATTTCACCCAATATACTCAAGCTTACCCCACCAACGATCGGCGAGCTTCCACTGTGGCCAAGATATTGGTGGAGAAGTTTTTCATGCATTATGGTGCCCACAGAGGATCCACTTGGATCAGGGCCATGATTTTGAGAGTTGGCTCATCAAAGAACTACTGTCGTTGTGGGGCATCAGGAAGTCCCGGACCATGCCTTACCATCCCCAAGGTGACCCTCAACTGGAGAGATTTAACAGGACTCTGTTAGATATGCTGGGCATCTTGGATCCTTGGGACAAGTACACATGGAGTCAGTGGGTGAGCACCCTGGTCCATGCCTACAACTACACACAAAATGACTCTACATGACACTATAGGGTTCTCTCCCTACCAGCTCATGTTTGGGAGGGAAGCCCGTCTGCTGGTGGACCTGTGCTATGGAGTCTTCTCAGATGGTCTGGGGGCAGAAGACTATTTGCAGTATGTAAAGAAGCTGAAGCAACAACTAGATGATGCACACTGTCTCACTTCAGAAATGGCCACTAAGAGGAACCAAGCAAATAAAGAATGCTATGATAAGAAAGTATGAGCCCAAGATGTGGAGGCAGGTGACAGAATGCTACTATGATGGCTGGGCATACCAGGGAAACATAAGATACCCGACAGAGGGGGAGACACCCCGTATATCATCTTGGAGAAGCTTACAGGCCTACTGGTGTACAAGATTCGGCCTGAGGGAGAGACTCGAGGGCACAAGGTAACCTGCTGCCTATTGGTAACAAGGTGGTAAATGCCAAAGATGTTGTGGAAGATCCTTCATCACCCCCCACCACTTGAGTTGCTGCATTCAGGAGACAGAGGCGAAGAGGAATTGATGCCATGGGGGCTGGGCCTGCCCAGGGTGAGGGGGTCTCAGATGAGGGAGACACTGATGATGAGTCTGATAGGGAGAACGGTGATACCTTGCATAGTCATTACCCTACCCCAGAGTTGGTCAGGATATTTGAGGGACCGCCCCTGATAAGGGATATGCTTAGGAGACAGGGAAGGGATGGGGAGTCTGTTCCAGCCATGCCCCTCTGGGCGACCACTCCAGACTTGAATACTAGTCCGGCTGAGCTGCTTGAGTTTTACTGGAGTAGCTTTCCTGCAGATACACCCAGGGAATGGTTGCAGGGTGGTTCTGAGGATCAGGAAGGTGAGGGGGAAGAAGCGCCTTTTGGGAGGGCCTACATCAGAACTGAACAC
This sequence comes from Neoceratodus forsteri, assembly GCA_016271365.2. NCBI lineage: Eukaryota > Metazoa > Chordata > Ceratodontiformes > Ceratodontidae > Neoceratodus > Neoceratodus forsteri. The sequence goes on along the minus strand of JADMNL010000023.1, from coordinate 122,280,935 downwards.
TGATCCAACTATGCCCTCTGAAGGAGCCCAGGTTAGTCCCCCTAGAGCTGTTGATGATGTAGAGAAGTGTTGGAATCATTCACCCCACTAGCTGAGGAACAGGATGAACAGAAAGAGGGTGAGGAGGAAGAGGAACTTATCACTGACCCAGGGTAGATAGGGGTTCAGGTATTCAGGAGACCCCTCAAAGGGCAGAGAGGATGATATGGCCTGTGATGCACCTGGGGTTCTTAAAGACTTACCTTTGTTTGTGGTACATATGGGAGTGTACATTACTCCTAGGTCATTACAGAAGGTGGTTATGTGCCCTGTTGATTCTAAACCCCCTAGGTCTGAGGAAAAGGTGACAAGAAGAAGAAGAAGAGGGAGGTGAACAGGGTATCTAGCAAGGGTGGAGGAAAAGAAGTGTCCTCTATGGGACTTTAGTATCCTATGGCTGATGGGTCAATCTTATGGGGCCACTTTTCACTTGGCCGAAGGGCTCAAAAAAGGGAAAAGGAATTTGTCAAGATGTACATAACGTTCTGTGTTTGAATGTTCTCATGGTTATTACATATTAGATAGGAATTAGGTGTATAGTTAGAAATGTTATTAATGTTGATGTTTCATTGGGTATCTTTCCCTTATGCTTGTCATGGAAGCCAAGCATTTTGGGGGGTATATAATCCCCATCTGGGGGCTTACCTGCAGTTGCCCCCTGTAGTCCCGGTTTATCCCCTTTGTTGCTGATGCTCCTGGTTTCCCCATGCTTCTCTGGTGGCCAGCATGTTGTTTCTGCCCTGCTTGGGCATGGAGTCTGGTCCATAAGCTGCCAGCATGCTCGCTTAGAGCCAGCACTCGCGCATGCGCAAGCGGCGCCTTTGATGTGCTGACCTACAGTTTTGCAGGTGAATAGAAAGTGACCCAGTGGTCCCCGTGCCTCTCTCCTGCTAATTGAGGGCCGGTGACCTGGAGAAGGTGGCTGAGAAGCCACCATGGGGGCTAGAATTAAAGTTTGAATGTGGGCACTTAGCGAGGGCTCATGAATCATTCATGAACTCTCGAATATTAATGAGGTTGCTGCCTGACGCCTTGGGGGACAGAGTTTCGGTGGCAGTGACAGCTAAACTATTGGGATCCCTGGAATGAGAGTAGGCTTGTCTTACAGGGTACATTTGGGGCTACATTCCAGTGGGGTGCCTGGCTAGATCAAGGATTATGTTGGGCTGCACCAGACTCTTGAAGGGGAGATGTGACATTGAACTATATGGGACTCCATGTACACAAATGGGAGCTGACATGTTTGTAAAGCTATCAACAGTCCCTATTTTCCCTGGACAGTCCCGATTTTAGGCAGCATGTCCCAGTGTCCACACAAGTTTTGCAAAATGTCACTTTTGTCCTGGTTTTTGCTTCCTTGTTCCAGTTTTGTCCCTTTTTTTTGCTGACTGCTAATCTGTGAGTGACAGTTATTTCGGCACCACTGTGGCACTGCTTGGGCTGGACAGCAGTTTGCAACTTCAACCCCTGTGCCTGTGTTGCACCACAAGTAAGTCAGTAGGAGCACAGTAAAGCATGTTCCTTCCTGTTAGATTAGACTGGGTAGTAGTGCAAACAAGCGCATAAGGATGACTGCCTGCCAGCAGCTGAGAAGGACTCCAGACAGAGAAGAGACTGGCAGTAGTGAACTAAGGTACCTGAACCTAATCAGCTGTAGGGAAGTGTGTGTAAACAATCTGTTGTGGTGGTGGGACTCACTGAAGTGAAGTTTGCTCAGCAAATGAGGTGAGTGTAAGTGGGTTGGATGGGACTGTCAAGAGGAGCAATACATGCAGCTCGACTGTCTGAGCAAAATTTAATGCAGGTTTGCGTCTAATGAACTTTCTATAAATAATGATTGGGAACTTCCTTCAGCAAAATGATGTATTGTTTAACATGGATGTTTGCTACTGGTGTTCCTGTGGGGCAGCATGGCCAGAGCAAGCAACAAAATTTAATTGAATGTGTGCAGCGTTGTCTGCGGCAGTGCCCATGGGAGTGACATGGTGGGGGGGGTCATGGTTAGGATGGACCGTCCCAGTTTTAGGCCTCAGAAAGTTTGTACCTTTACATGTTTGGGACACTTGACCCCTAATATTGCAGCCAATCAGTGTTCTAGGCACCCAAAAATTGGACAGAGGGACTCCTGGAAAAAGGAGGGGACTAATTCAGGTGCCTAGATCATGCCCCAATAAATGAGCAAGAAATATTGATCTCCATGGTTTTCAGTTATTAATAGGCTTCACCAGCCAATCAGGACTCTGGATTTTCAGCTGAAAATGTGTGGACTTACTGGGATTGAGTCAGTCTGTTACCAGGCTCTGTACGAGTCAGGACTATTCTGTGAGAGTGGACTGTGGACTCCAGGGGTTTACTCAGGCCCTATTTGAGGATTGCTGCTGCCAGAACTGGATTGAGAAGGGGAAAGAGAGGAAGGAGATTGAACTGTGATTCTGATTCCCAAGGTGCTTGTTGCAGGACTGAATTGTGAAGGGGAAAGAAGGAAAGAGACTGAACAGTGAACCTGTTTTCTCCAGGTAATGAGAAGTTGCTTTGATATTGTTGTGAGAAAACTAAATGCTGCAGAAACCCTGCACTGGGAAGCTGAACTGGCCAAGAAGATTGTGTGAATTATCAGAGTGTTACAATTATTGCTGAGAGGTCATTTGCTTGTGTGGGACTGTAATTGAAATCCTGAAGAGGCAGAGCATCTCTGGTCATCAGGGTACTAGCTAGGGGCTGTTTGTGTGTTCTGAGTGAACTGGTGAAAGTGGCTAAGAGCTGAGGCCCAGCTGCAGCTGAAGAAAAGGTTGTGGATACTGTTTAATTGGAAAGTGTGAACTAGTCTGCAGGGGGCTCTTGTTCCTGGGTTCCCCCCATTGGATTGCACCTGTGCTTACTGGAACAGAAGCTAGCACTCAATAAAATTGACATTGGACTTTATTAGAGTGACTGCCTGCAAACCTTTCTTGCTGAGAACTCAGTGCCAGGACTGCAGCAGGACCCCACCATTAGGGAGTCCTCGCCCAGAGCCCGTGAGGGAACTTTCTAACCCCTCCCAAGTGTGAATCACTGTCTCAGGAGGTCACCTGCACTCGCTGGGGTGCTAGGGCATCTGTGACCCATCGGGGGAGCTGAGCTGTGGAGCCACTCCCAGGTCTGGGCCTTCTGGGGCTGGTGCTGTCCTGCCACAGTGCTCTGCAATGGGCCAGAAGTGGCTGAAGGTGACAAGTGGCAAGAAATATAATCAAGGTGACCAGCTGCAAGATCCTCGAGCAAGTTCCATCCAGTCAGAGGGATCCTGGCTGGCCTGTTTCTATTTTGCTGCACTAAACCAAGGAGCTCCATTTTCTCCAGTGCTAAGATCGACAGACCGTGAGTACCCAGGACCTGGCTCCTGGGAGGGAAAAGGAGAATTTGTCTGTTTTTCAAAATCTATATTTTCCACAATATTTCAAGACCCCAACAGCCAGTCAACATGCGGCACTGATCAGGCCTGCACCTAGTGGGTACCCCTAGAGACAATTTGGGACACTGGTACCAGTGGGGGTGGACTTGGCCTGTAGGCCCAACTGTTCATCATTGTTGCCTATTTCACTAACTTTTTCCTCTTTTCACAGCCACCCTATGTCCCAGTATCCCTTTCCTAGTCTTTGCCCCTGAATACAGCTGTGAATTTGTTTATTGAAACTGCTGTGTTAGTGAAGTTCATTGCATGTGCTTACTGCTGAGATGTATGGTTTATGGTGGAACAAGGTATTTGGGGACACAGTGTGCAGATGGTTGGTTGGAGAGGTACAGTATCCCAGGGGGCTGTACCGAGCAAAAAACTGGCCTACTAGTACTTTACTCTGGGTGGAGGCACTGCGCTGTTATCAATATTTCTGGGAATGAACCCCTAATCGTCACCATAGCAGGACCCAGACCCCTTGCCTGGAATCAGGGACAGCTGGCAAGGGGGGTTAGCCCACTGGCATACGGTGCCGGGGCTACACTTTGATTTCTGACAGGACTGTGCCAGCCTCTGGGCCTGCCATTTTGCCACCAACAGAATCAGTCTAAGGAATAGGTTCAGGGAGAAGTATCTACACAATCCAGCTGCCGATTTGTACCCCGGTTACATCAGGATGTGCTTTGAGGTAAAGATTTCTCGGTGAAGGACAAATTCTGAAGGTAGGTGCTTAGCAAGGATGACATCAGATTACTGTAGAGGGTTAAGAGAACTTCTGAGGTAAGCTGCCATCTTGTGGGTGCCCAGTCATGCCCCCCCACCCGTTCAGTGGTTTTAAAGTTATTTTACTCGTGAAGCCCAGCTCGTAACTTCCTGATATGAGCCAAGGTGCCACTAAGCACTGCAGACCCACCCCTAAAAAAGGCATAATTATGACGTGAAATAGGGAACGGGGCTGCAGGCACTCTATGGAGAGTGTAATGGAATCGGGGGAGGGGGCTGCCTAAATATACTAAGATTATCTTTGCTGGCATATATACATGTATGGGGCTAATAGAGCCTGCAGTCCCATTCCCTAGTTCACATCATAATTGTGCTATTTTTGAGGGCAGGGCTGCAACACTTGGCAGCTGCTCAGCTCGTACCAGGAGGGTACAAGTCAGGCTTTATGGGTAAAATTACTCTACAACCACTGAACAGAAAATATTGATTTATGGCACAAAAGAGCCCCTAGGGCAGGCAACTGTGTGGTTGCCTGCCTGAAGCATGTCAGCAGCTCTTTAAAAACAAACTAGGGAAATCAATTCTAAAAAAAATTAACATGATGATAATATTATTTAGTTAGTTTTTGTTGACCAGGAGAGGACGGTTAGATGGTACTGCTTAATTTTAGCCTTGTTCCTGGGAGGTGGTATGCAAAGGCAAACTAACTAACATTGAACAAACTAGAGCTGTTGGTGGTATTCTGGTGAATGGGGAAATTTAGCCAGGATACCAGGGGAAATTTCCCAACTCTTCTCAAAAAGTGCTATGGACTCTTCAGCTAAACAATCACCAGAAAAGGCAGATGAGACCATGGTTTAATTTCTTATGCAAAGGACAGCACAACCTAGCTTCCTCCTAGTACTGCACTCGGGTGCCAGTGTTTATGGTATGAGCCAAATCCAGGTGCAGGACTAGAACCCATGATCTTCTGGACAAGAGGCAGATGTGCTACCAATTGAGCCATACTGACACCCAACATAGCTGAGATGCCACCCCACATCTCATTTCCAGTGCAGACCTGCTTCTGCTTAGGACAGCTTGACGTCTTTCAGTACCATTATGACTTTGGTAGATAGGTATTTTGATGTTGAACTGTCTTTCTCCATGTTTTGCTTTTACCTCTGTGCTGTTACTGATTGCTTGTTTTATGTATATGTAAGCCCTCCCCAAACTTGGGGCTTACCTTTTGCTTCCACTGTGCTCCTCTTTAGTCTGCACCCTCTGGTTCACCTGGACCTGTAGTATGAGGAACTGTCAGGGCAACTGCTCTGGACTCCGGCAGCCCTGGCAGGAGTCAAGCCAGAGCTCCACTTAGCACAGTGCAGTTGGAGCCACCAACAGTATCTGTGATCTCGGCCCCAGGACTACTGTGTGATGGCTGAGATCATGTACGGAGAGGTGCCACTGAGCACATTTGGATATTTCCTTGACCACATTGACAGCAGTGGGTCAGAGAATCAGGAGGAACATGGCAGCCATGGTGGGCTGCCATGCATGCACAGTACATGCATCTCAGAGTTGGCACTCCAGCATTTAAACTGGCTGCATGCCCACTTCAGAGAGAGGTCCTGGCTCTGGGAAGGCAGTAAAGCTGGAACCAAAGAGCCAACAGCACCACTGAGTGCACTAAAGAGGTGGTTTCATTTCTTCTAAGCTAATTAAGTTTCTACCATCACAATATGGCTATTGTTGGAGAGGATGTGGTGAACCAAAGGCCACACACACACACACACACACACACACACACACACATATTTTGGTCCTGTCCTGCTTTAGCCCGTTTTTCGACTCAAATTGCTGATGCCCTTCAAATTTTTTTTTCACTGTATCTTTTTATTGAAATTCGAGTATATAAGAAAGCACACATCTAATACAATAGAAGACTATTCTCCATGTAAGGTATAAAATATATATATATTTTTTTTTTATTATTTTATTTCAATCTAGGATTACAAAACCTTTGAGACGAAGCTCTTTTACAAAGGTTCCACGTCAGCGTGTGCAACAGTCATCATTTTTAGTTACAAACATATAGTCATTGACTTACAGACATGTAATAACCAGTACAAAGACTTGAGCTATGAGCAAGACAAGGGAAGGGGGTGGGTGGTGGGGAAGTGAGGTAGGAGATTGAGGGGGGAAGGAGGTGCAGGGGGTAAGGAGGAGTACAGGAGGTGGTTGGGGCAGGGGCAGGAGTGGAGATACGGGAGGGAGGTGGGCAAGGGTGGGAGACAGTGCAGCCAGGGGGCCTTGTCGAGGGAATATGACAGGTAAGGTGCTAGGGGTGCAAAGACTGATTGTAAGTGCTGGGTGCTGGGGCATTTGCAGTTGGAATGGTGGAAATGTTAAGATGGGCAATTGCAGGATACAAGCAGTGTAACAAAACACAGTATTTAGGGTAAACATATTGGAGAAGCCTTATTTACATGTATTGATAATAAAAACACAAACCTAGACAGGATGTAAGTGGACAGCAGAAGGGTTACAATCAATAGGATATTATAGGATCAGAAATAGCAACCATGAATGAAATACATGTTAGGGCAGGCTATGGCAAGGCATTCAGTAAATAGCAAAAAGTGATAAATGTGGTAATATGAACAATGCTCAGTAATGAAGAGGCGAAGATAAGAGAAAAGTGTGCAAGGAAAGAGAGAAGAGAAAAAAGTAAGGAAGAAGGGAAGGAGAGAGGGAGAAAACAGGGAAGAAGGGAAAAAAGAGGAGAAATCTGTGCACAGAAGTTTCAAGAAAACCTAATCTAAGAGCAAAATAAGAAGGAGGGCTAAATAGCGTTAAGAATTAGGGTCTAGAAGAACTGGGTTCGATGTACTTGAAGTAATCCTGCCAACATCTGTCGTATACAGTGAGTCGGTTATGAGTAACATGAGATAATCGGTCTAGGGAGGCATACTGAGAGAGGCTTTGAAGGACATCTGAAAGAGAAGGCACCAGAGTTGATTTCCATTTCATAAGAATCAGACGTTTGACCAGAAGAGAAAGTATGTTTAGCCATCTAAAATGTGCATGTGAGAGGAGAGAGCTATTGGGGATAAGGATGCCTAGAAGGAATAGCTTGGGGTCAAAAGGTAGCTTTTGTCCTGCTACTTTGGAGGCAAGCGCAAGACCATAAGATATGAAGTAGATTCCCGTTGGCCAAATTGCAGTATAAGCAATTATTATTATTTAATAGGCCCATTCGTTGAAGCACAGAGGGGGTTCTATAACAAAGATGTAGGATTTTAGTTTGTATTAAAGAATTACGGGCATCTTTAAAGGTATTATGTGCAATATGCCAACAATTACTCCATTGTGCATCTGAAATATTGTAGTTAAGAAGAGTACTCCATTTATTTTTGCCCTGTATAGACTGATCAGGTAGATTATCAATAATGTCTTTGTAAATGGAGCTATTTAATTTTACTGATAAATTAGTCCAGTGTAAGATGTATGGGTTTAGAAGAGTATGCCTATACACTAAACTAGAGAGAGAGTTATAAGCTGCCCGAATTTGTAAATGCCCTTTGAATTTTAATAAACCAATCTATAGTTTTATCCCCTGAATTAGTTCTATTATCTATACCCCCAGTGGGTGTTAAACTATCCCCTAGAGATATGTTACATACTTACCTTTTAACAGCAAAATAGGCTATTACTCACTTTTGGCATCAGCCCACACCCCCGATGTTTGTTTCTTGGCATAATATTGTGAGTGACATGTACCATCTAGAACGTCTGATAGCAGGCTGCAAGGGAATAACGTCTCAATTTGATCTTCATTGGTGACTATGGGTCCTGCACATTATGGAAAGCGATCCCTCTTTTGTACCCTGACTTCTCTATTGGAATCATTTTATGTAGTAGATTCTGTGGGAAATTGATCTTGGGAAATAGAAAGTAAATGTGGTTGAGCTGTTGACTTAATGATGATGGTTCCCCTCTGGTTTCTCCTCCTATTAATGAAATGCAGTATACCCTGCCTATTTCTTTTTTTTAACTCTATTTTTACTCCAGCCAACTGAGGCATCTCTCAGAGGCACCCTCACGACACAACCCTTTCTACTCCCCTCCATGGCAGGCTTACCTCCGGATCTCCCTTCACTCGAGGACCTTCCCAGCACCCCGGATCACCTCCCCGGGGCAGGGCCGCCCTTCTGTGGTGACAGCTATCTGAAATTAGAGGGTCCAATCCTCTCGTGAAGTCAGCCTGGATCCCCGGAGTGGCCTGCCCAAAACTGGGGATGTGAGGGAGGTCCCTGGGGTCCTTGTCACCTCATCGGTTGGCCAGGGATTTTTCTTGTAGTTTTTCTCCCTCCCCAGCCCCTGCCCCCCGAGGTAGAGCTTGGACGTACAGTGACATCCAGCATCTGCCAAGCTCCACCCTTGCCTTATGGCTGAGATGCATTGTGGCTACCTCTGGCCATCGCCAGAGGATGCGCAAGAGTGACACATTGCCATACAACCTCCCGGGAAAGAAGAGCTGTCCTCCAGATGCTTGATCCCTTCCCGCCCCTGCTGACCCCCTGGCATCCCCAGCTAGTTCCAGAACCCAGGTCACCGGTGTAACACGAGGTAAGGAAGACTAGTGCCTTAACCCACAGCACCACCAGGCTGGCTGCCTATTTCTTTAGGGTATTAATAATACTGAGTTTATGTTTTTGCTCCTGATAGCAGAAATACGATAATGTCAGTTTTGTTAATTTAAATTTTTAAGAACAGCTTGATTGCTTTGTAATCTGATTACATTATATCTGTAATATATAGTAATGTAAAGTATGAGATATCCTGAGAAGAAAATAAATATTATAAAAAAAAAAAAGAGGTTGTTTCCCAGCCCTAGGGCAGGCAGCATTGCCAGGAAGGTAAATGCATGTCATGCCCATGTGCACCAGCTGGGAGAGCGTCTCCAATGGCTGCCTCCCACTACAGAGCCACTAATCTGAAAATGGGGCAGGTGGCAACTGAAACAAGTGTAACCCCCCCCAATTTGTGGGTTTCCCTTAATGTCTTCCTGGGCTCCCCAATACCCATTGTCTGGGTAGTGTCCTGTCTTTAAGTAGTTTGTTCAATTGTATGAGAGTGCCATATTGATCCTCTGCACCTGTCCCTTTAAAAGAATAGCTAATCTGTGTTAAGTAAATAAATGGTTTAGAGCTGGGTCCAGGTGATTTAGGGTTTGTAACTGGCCAGACAATACTCTGTTTTGCTTCAATCTGCAGTCGCTATTTATGCAGATGGAGCCTGTGTAGCAACTATGCTTATTTACTGTTTGTGCATTGTTATATTTGAAATAGAGACATTTGTCTAACCTGCTTTATTTGCAGCTCATTCATTTGGATGGGAGCCACCATGTTAAGTTTGGGACTTCCAGTAATTGGACCAGTAGAACCACTGTGGACCTAAAATGGATCTGAACCCCAATGTTCTGTGGGAAGGAAATTCTGTAGTTTTGTAGTTTTTCAGTTGGTGCCAAATTGGTCTGGGGGGGCCCTAACTGTGACTGACAGCTCCTTCAGCCAACCGAACCCCTGAATTTACAAGGAACATGCCCAATGTGCCAGGAGATAGTGGATCACTTAGAGTTAGAGGTTGAAGTGTGAACAGCTCGCACTTTCGAGCAGCTGCTCCCAGAACGAGCGTAGGGGAATCAGCATAAAGAGACCCAGCTTGCTTCCCTGTCACGTTCTTCTGCTTGAGACTGCCTATAGCAGAAGTCAGACTTGTCTGATTCCAGCCTGTAACTGCGGCAGAAGAGAAAGAAGAAGTTTATCAGTGCTACTTGCGATTTGGACTGAAGACTTGCTCCTGAAGTGATCAGTCCAGCTAGTATGTAAGACATGCTCGGATCAGAAGGTTTGCTCAGTAAAGCTGCTGAATTGTGACCCGAACCATATTACTAGGTTTACTATTTTTTTTTTTTTTTTTTTTAAAAGAAGGCCGAGGCCCATCGGGATTTCCCCCCACATTTGAGTGGGCTAATTAATAAAGTTAGGATGAGAAATCAACCAAGTATCTAATCTATTTTTAAATGTATTAAAACTATTGCAATCTATTAATTCTTGTGGTAAGATGTTCCATAATATTGGGGCACGCAATGAAAAAAAAATATGTCTTAGATTTGTTTTTTCCTTATTAATCACAATTTGTTTGTTATGATGTCTGGGAATGATTCCGTTTGTTGAAAACGTAAGACCGCAATGTTCCATTAATTGAGGAGATTTTAGTACCTTATAAAGAAATAAAATGTCCCCCCCATGTCTCCTAAATTGCAGGCCATGTAGCCCAGTGACTTTTAATCTATCCTGATAGGTCTTAGAAGATAGTCTAGTAATCATTTTAGTTGTACGTCTCTGGATTTGTTCAATTCATATTATATCCCTTTTAATTTATGGACTCCAGAAAGGGGACCCATAGTCAATATATGGTCTGAAGTAAGATCTATACAGTGGTATAAGACACTGCTCTGTTCTAGTCACAAAAGTGCATTTTGTTTGTCTAAGCAATGTGTTTGTTGTATTTGCCACTTTTACGCAAAGATCATAAGAAGTGAGCCTGTTCTTTACCAAAACACCCAGGTTTCTTTCCCTACATGATGCTTTTAGTGGAATTTTGGTAATATGGTAGGTGTTCTTATGGTTCTTCGAACCAAAGTAAAGAACTACACATTTTTGCACATTAAATTCCATATTATTAACCTGAGCCCATTGTTCAATGGAGTTAAGGTCAGAAATAAGATTTTGTAAGTTTTCAGTGGTGTCCACATTCCCTCCCAATTTTGAGTTGTCAGCGAATTTTGAAAGCCAATTTTGAGAGGTGACTTGCATGTCACTAATATAAAGGTTAAAGAGTATGGGCCCCAGGACTGAGCCCTGGGGCACGCTGCTGGTAACCAAACATTGGTCTGATAATGAGTTATTAATGCTTACCCTCTGAGTCTATTTTTTAAGCCAGAGGTTAATCCAATTTGTCAAACAGGGAGAAAACCCCCGAGTTTCTAATTTAGTTATGGGTTTGCCATGTGGGACTTTATCGAATGCCTTACTGTAGTCCAACAATATGACATCCATTGAAGTGTTGTCATCCATGCCCTTACTAATGTTATTATAAAAATAAATGTTTTAACATTCTCACCCCCAATAGGTTCATGGCTATTGCAGAAGATGCAGGTCAGGTTAACGTGAATAAGCAGACTAATCAAGTCAACCATCCATCTCCCAGTAGTAATGCTGTAGTTACTCAGGAGGAAGTTGTTAGTCATGAACAAGCCCAAGGGTTGATACCATCTTCTGGGGGGACTGAGACCTAAGCTTTTTGGTGGTGGGGATTCAATGCTGTGATATACATATCATAAGCTATGCAGGGATTGTAATAACTACACCACAGTTAGTCTCATGCCTGGGGCTGGGATCAGTGATGTTACGACATTATTGCCTGGCCTACTTTCAAATACTGTTAAACCAGTCACTTTACTGCATTTGGGGGTGAAAGATATGGGTAGGAGATGTATCACTGATATCCAAAGAGATTTTGAGCACATAGGGAAGGCCCTTAAATAAGGAAAAAGGATATGTCCTACCGATTTAAGGGATTCTCCCAGTCCCCAGATTCAGCCCAGCAAAAAACAAGGACATAATAAAAATGAATGGATGGCTAAAAACATGGTGCTTCAGAGATTGCCACACTTTTATAGATCATGGGACTGTTATCAGGATTGGAGAATGTTTGCCAGGTTGGATTACACCTTGACAATAAGGGGAAGAGAACTCTGGCAAATAAGCTAAAGCAAGAAATTGAGAAACATTTAAACTTTACAAGAGGGGGCATGAGGGCAAAGTTAAACAATTTGGGACACCCTAAGGTAGGAGGACCCAAAAGTCTGGAACTGTTTATTGAATAATGCAATAAGTTTGGTTAATAAGCAGGATGAACTTCTGTATATCCTTAAAGAGTTAAAAATTCATATATGTGCCATAACAGAAATGTGGTGGAGAAGTGAGGATGCATGCAACCGGTATATCACAGGATATAATTTGTTCAGTAGAGAGAGGGTACATTCAAAGGAGGGGGGGAGTGGCAGTATATATTGCCGACAACATCATTATGGAAAACATAGAGACCTCTTGTTGGGATTCTGCAGAGATACTGTGGATCAAAATTACACCACCGCATAGTGCAAAAATCAGTACAGGGGTTGTCTATAGGCCACCATCTAACTCCCTAGTTGAGGATACATTACTTCTGGATTTTATCAATAAATTATCTACAGCAGGGAATGCTACTGTATTTTATTAGGGGATTTTAACCTTCCAGAGATAGACTGGGTTGACCAAAAGGCAAATACTTCTCCAGAACAATCTTTAGCTTGGCAGGGTTGGACCAGTTAGTGATTGAACACACTTGAGGCCATAATGTTTTGGATCTAGTCCTGAGCAATATGACTGATAACATCCTGGACTGTAAAGTATTAGTACCCCTAGGCTCAAGCGATCATTCTGTGGTCAGTTTTTGTTATAAGGGCAACCTAGGAAAAACTACAGGTAACACTGTTCTCTATAATTATGGAAAGGCAGATTTTCCCAGTATGAGAAGGGCTTTGGTATTGTGGAGTTGGAAGGAGGATTTTAAAAACTGGACATTGCATCAAATGTGGGAAATTTTATTAAATAAAATTACAAACTTAGTTCAAACCTATATACCTTCTAGAAATAAGTATAGTAGGGCATCAAATATTTTGCCACCCTGGTTTACACCTAAGATTATGAAATCAATCAAAAGGAAAAATAAAGCTTTTGTTAAAGCTAAAAAGAGTAAACATCAAGCATGCTGGGAAATTTACAAGGGGGCTTTAAAAGAGACTAAAGATCTTATTAATCAAGCAAAGAAAGCTCATGGGTTTAGATTAGCTTGCACAGATAAGGATAATTACAAATCATTTTATTCTTACATCAACAATAAAAAGGGGGTCAGCAAGGTAATATGTCCATTAAGGAATCTGGATGAGACCCTCATCACAGAAAATCAGAAGATGGCGGAACATTACAACAACTATTTTACTTCAGCGTTTAACACTAAGACACACAGAGCTAAGGCACATCTGCACAACACTGATTGCAAGCTGGTACTAAATGTGGCTGATATTATTGAAAAACTCCAGAAGTTAAACCAGAATAAATCACAGAACCTGGACGGGTTACACCCAAAAGTTATTAAAGAGCTTGCTGTAGCTCTGGCACCTCCGTTGACATCTTTATTTCAGAGATCCATATATCAGGGTGAGGTTCTTGAAGCATGGCGGATAGCTGAGGCACTGCCAATACACAAAAAGGGTTCTAGGCAGGAGGCGGGTAACTAGAGACCAGTCAGCTTGACAACAGTACTGGGAAACATTGTGGAGGGTTCAATCAAGGACCACATTATGTAATTTCTGCAATTGACGGGGGTGGTGGACCCAACACAACATAGGTTTACAAGGGGAAGATTGTGCCAAACAAACCTTTTAGAGTTCTATAGCAAAGTTAGCAAGGCATTGGATGACAGAAACTCTGGTGTAATTTTTTTGGGCATCGCTAAAGCGTTTGACAAGGTCCCACATGGGGAATTGGTTGATGCCTTAATAGATCAGGGGATCCATGGAAATCTGTCCCAATGGGTTGAGTTATGGATTTCCAATAGAAAGCGGAGGGTGGGAGTTATGGGCATATATTCAGAGTGGACTGAAGTGACCAGTGGAGCGCCTCAGGGCTCTGTCCTGGGCCCATGTTTATTTAACATCTATATATCATTCATGAGCACTAGTACATGAGTCTAGCATTCAAAATTTGCAGACAACACCAGAATTGGGACTGTAATTAACAATATGGAGGATGCATGTATATTGCAGTCTGCATTATGTGAATTGGAACATTGGGCCGACCTAAAAAAACTGAGTTTTAACACGGACAAATGTACCATAATGCATGTGGGCAAGCACAACCAGAATTTTGATTACTTACTGGGAGGGGTAGCCTTGAAGATAGTATCAGATGAAAGGGATCTGGGAATTAGAATAAGTAATGATCTTAACTTTCAGATGTAGTGCAATCAGGCAATTAAGAAGGTTAGCGGCATGTTGCATTGCAATGCGCAATGCATTGCAATGCAACATGCTGCTAACCTTCTTAATTGCAGGCACATCAAAAGCAAGGCTAAGGAGGTGCAACTCCCACTTTACATATCACTGGTGAGGCCACATGTTGAGTACTGCGCCCAGTTTTGGGCACCTGGTGGGAAGGGTGAAATTAAAGCTCTTGAGAGGATCCAGAGAAAAGCTACATGCCACATTAGAGAAGCATCAGGCAAACCATACGAGGAGAGATTAGAGGTACTGCGGTTATACTCTTTGGAGTTCCATAGGCTCAGGAGGGATATGTGCCTCATCTTTAAAGCATTATCAGACACTACTCTCTGAGATCAATTAGGTCTGGTCTTTAGGGATCAAGTATACACCACAAGGGCTCGTCCTTTACAGATATGTGAGGAGAGATTAAACACAAATAGTGTTGGTTCAATATAAGGGTGGCCAGGGTTTGGAATGGATTACCAGTGGAAGTGGTTGCAAGTAAAAATATGACTGAATTTAAAACAGGATTAGATAGTCATTTAATTAAAAATAACATTACAGGGTACAACTAGTGCAAAACCAAGCTGTAATTGACCATTGGTCTTCAGAAAGCTTTGTATAAATCTATGTAATCTATGTAAATTAAATTAGAGGTACAAGAGCGCCCTGTGGTAAAGCCATGTTGTGTATTGTCATTAAGATGGAGTTCTCCCATTTCTTTCTCCAAGTATGTTTTAATAATTTTTTCCATTGTTTTGCATAGGATGGAAGTTAGGCTGATAGGGCGGTAATTTTGTACGTTGGACTTACTACCCTTTTTTAATATTGGAGTTACTGTTGCTGATAGCCAAACCAAAGGAATTTGAGAATTATTGAGTGACTTATTAAAGATAATTTTTAAAGGGGTGGTTATTGATTCGGCAGTTTTGATCAGAAATCTGGGGCTTATTTTGTCTGGACCTGGACTAGTTGATTTTTTTTAAGGTTTTCAAAATTGAAATTATTTCTGTTTCAGAGTTATTGTAGGTGTGTGGAGCATTATTTAGTAGGGAGTTAGAGGGTATATAAGTTTTTTTTTTAAATACAGAGCAAAAATAAGAATTAAATATATTAGCGGTATCTATAACAGAGTGTATAGTGGTGCTATTGTGTAACATGGACCAACCTTTCTGGTATTGCCCTTTTTATTGTTCTAGTATGAAAACAAGGATTTTAAGAATTCTTGGATGAGCTAATTTAAATTCCAGTTTTGCTTTTGATTGTTTAATCATGTGCTTTAGGGTGCGTAAAGCTATCTGATAATTAAGATATGCTGTAGTCCTATTGTTAGACTGAGCAATTCTGAGTTTTTTAAGTAGTTTGCGCTTGAGTTTAATTTGAGATTTTATTTTCTTGTTAAGCCACCTTGGAATTCTACCATTGTTATATTTCTTTTTGATTGGCACATACGATCTTTCAAGATGATGAATAATGTTTTTGAGTGTGGTCCAGGCATCCTCGGTTGATGAGTGATACATGATCCTTGCCCATGGTGTTGAGTTTAAGATACTGTTGATTGCAGTAAAGTTTGCTTTGTCGTAATTGTTAAAAGTGGTCTGTTTTTTTAAGCTGATGTGCCCCCCCGCTAGATCGAACAGAATAGGGGAGTGATCACTGCTGCCTAGAGGATCCCCTATTTGAATATTAGAGATTTTGTCCCTTATGTTAGTGATGAGAAGATCTAAGGTATTCATGCCTCTAGTTGGCAGTGTAACAAACTGTGTGAGGCTATTATAGATAAAGAATGATAAAAAAAGTTTTTCATGCTGACTGCAGCCAGTTAATGATGTCCAGTTTATATTAAGCATATTTAAGTCTCCCAATATTATGACATCACCCTTGTCAGATAAGTTAGAGATATCATGTAGTAACTTAGATGTGTAGTCTAAGTCTGATGCTGGAGGCCTATAACAGTTTCCAATTATTGTTTGTGGCTGACCTTTAAATTGGATATTATACAATGGCAAGAAAAAATTCTGGACTCTGATTGGTCAGTCTTGGGCTGGACCCGTGATGTTATCCCAGCATAACATCATGGGTCTAGTCTCAGCCTCACTGTGAACCTGCAGATGAGCATTTTATGGATCCTTCCATTGATTGTTTTATGGATCCTTCCATTGATTGTTTCATCTTCTCTTAAAAACAAAATATTTTTCCACACAAAACATCTTTAAAATTATTTTTTATTCTGTATAACAATGAGCCATTGTATAATAGAATAATGCACTCCAGGGTGTGTGTGGTGCTGGGATAACATCACTTCTGGGGTGATTAGTCAATACCCGCCCGCGCCTGCAATGCGCCTAATCACCCCAGGCATGACGCTATCCCAGCACGACACACACCCTGTCATGCATTATTCCTTTAATAACCCAGATACTTTCGATGTCAGTTTGATAGCAGGTTTCATATGAAAGGATGTCTTCTCTTATGTAGATGCAAACCCCACCACCCTGTCTGCCTACTCTATCCTCATGATATAATTCTTAACCTTGCATTTCCTTTATCCAGGAAGAAGAAGAATCCCACCAGGTTTCAGTGATTGCTATTATCCCCAGGTTTACTATCTTACATCTTCCTTCTAGTTCTGCCATTTTGGATAGATTCAGTGATCTTGCATGGGCTGGCAGTATAGCCTAGAGCTTAGGGTAATGAGCTGTGAATGAGCTTGGTACATCCAGCAGACTAGACCTGGGTTTGATTCTTACAACCTCCACTTGCATACTGTGTGACTCTGAGCAAGTCACTTAACTGCCCAGTGCTCCTAGGTTGCCCCTAAAAACAGGCACTTGTGCCTAGTGGGCCTAACCCGGTTACCAAAGACTTAAAAAAAAAAAAAGAATTTTGCATGAAGGTGTGAGGCGAGAGTTGAGTGAACTTTTTAGAGACTTGGGACAAATCCCATTCTCCCCCTTTGTATTTAGTTTAAAATATTGTTGATTATGGTTGTAAAGGATTTCCCCAGTAAAGTACTACCCCTCCTGCAGGGGTACAGCCCGTCCCAGCAGAACAAGGGGGTTTTGTCCAGAAAATTCTCCCAGTGGGTAATACATGGGATTCCTTGTCTGAGGCACCATTTCCTTGGCCATTCATTTAAATGTTTGATGTTATGGGTAATAGTTTCAGTGGCTCTAGGAATGGGTAGTATTTCTGAATAACATATTGTGCATCCCCTTTCAACAAGAAGGTTATTAAGTGCTACATAGTCTTGTTTCATTTGGTCAGTATTGTTGTACTTAATGTTATTGTTACCAGTATGAACTATTACAGTGGGGTTGGTTCCTGCATTATACAAGATCTCTGGAATCATGGTGGTGATATCTGATATTTTAGCCCCTCTAAAGCTAGAACAAGTGCAATGTAGTTTATCAGGATTACAGATTGTTCTGTCAATGTGTTTAATGTTGGAATCGCCCAAGACATACATTTGTCTTGCCTGTGGATAGGAGTCACTCTGAGCTTGGGAACTAGCATCATGTTGTAGGGAAACAGGTGAGATAGGAGGTAGTAGTGCAGGGGAAGTGAAAGGAGGGGAGGGTTTTAGTTTTCTCTAGTGGTCTACAGGATTCAGAGCAATCAGGTTCACATATGCAGGATGATAATGTAACTGAATTTGGGGAACAGATTTCTTCTTATAGAATATCCTCTGAAGCCCAGGGCTGGATTAAGGCATAGGCAACATAGGCACAGGCCTAGGGACCCTGCCTGCCAGGGGGCCCCCAGCAATCCCCAACATATATTTACTATATATCCTTTTCTTTCTGCTTGAGCTGCATGTTTTTTGTAAAGGACTAAGTCAATGGTTGAACTGTAACATGATTCTCACCTCCCTGATTAGGTGTTAAGTGCAGCTGACAGCTTCAGGGTCCCCAGCCAGGATGACCTTTATGGTGTGAACAAGTCCATTTCCTTTGCTTTGTCTCCCACACCCATTTAGAATCCCAGCTTAGAATCTTGCTCTTAACTATAAAAGATTAACAGTGCAGTGTGTATGCTTTAAATTTTATCTTAAGTTTCTATTTTATTGGATTAGGAAACCTTGTATCATCCTTGAAATTTGAATGCAAGCAATAGCTCAATTTGCTTGAAACCTTTGTACCATGTTTGACTGTGGGTTGTTTTACCCTCCGCAATCCACATTCAGATGAAATACCTGTCAATGTTTTGCTTGTTGCCATTGTATCATACTTGGCTCTGGGTTGTTTTACCCTCCGCATTCATTTGTAATACCTTTCATTGTAGTGTCCATTTCTCTTGTTTTGTACTTCCATGACATGGAACCTTTGCAAAGGAGTCTCTCACTCAGAGGTTTGTAATTCTGATATCTCAATAAATAAAAAATAAATATTGAATCTCACTCCTAAAATAAAGAAATCTACAATAAGTTTCCGTGGTACAATTAAAAATCATACTCTTTTTAATTCTTTCATCTTGCTCATACTGAAGTTCTGACCTTGATACAGCTCTGTTTTCAGGGTGAACAAATGAATGTATTTCAAGATTCCCATCAGTAAATCTTGCCATTTATGGATCCTGGCTTACTTATCAATAACAGAAATGTTTGATTCTGGGAATGATTTCAAATTCTTCAATACTCACTCACTTTGCAGTATAATCTCTAACATTCATAACTCTCCTAGTAAATCACAAACTTAACTCCTACACCACCCAGGACCTAGCCTCTTTTAGAGAACGTCCCTACCCAACCCAACAAAACTCCCACATCCTGGTTCATACTACCCAACTGGACAATATAATAACACCCAGACTGCATGTGCACACATGTGTGTTTGGGGGGGGGTTTGGAGAAGTGCAAATCATGACATTTCGCATAAAAAAAATTATTGTTACCAGGCCTATTATTATTTTCTCTAACCTATCAAAACTCAGGCTATTGTTGTTTTTCCATACTGATAGTATTAGTTTCATTAATTTTGAAGCATTTTATGCCACTTTTTAGGGACAGTACATAGATACATAGATACATAGACAGTGTCGGCAGAGAAGGGCCTATGGCCCACCCAGTCTGCCCATTTGAGCTCGTAAGTTCAGTTTATGTTTTCCTAGAAGTCTGTTGCCCTTACCCGTGGCCTCCAGAATTCCTTTATGTCTATCCCATGCATTCTTAAATCCCGTGATTGTTTCAGCCCCACACTTTCTCTGGCAGGGTGTTCCCTTGTCCACCACCCGTTCTGTGAAGAAATTCTTCCTCATGTTTCTTCTGAATCGTCCTCCTCCAACTTCATCACATGCCCTCTAGTCCTGGAACATCTTTTCACTTAAAATAGTGTATTCCTGCACCCTGTTCCTCCCTGTAAGATACTTGTATGTCTCTATCATATCCCCTCTCTCTCCCTCCTCTCCTCCAGGGAGTACATGTTCAGTTCCTTCAACCTGTCTTCATACGACTTGTGATGCAATCCATGCACCATCTTTGTTGCCCTCCTCTGAACCTTCTCTACCCTGTCTATGTCCTTACGTAGGTATGGTCTCCAGAACTGTACACTGTACTCCAGGTGGGGCCTCACTAGTGTCTTGTATAGCGGAATTATGACTTCCCTTTTCCTGCTGGTGATGCCCCTGCCTATACATCCCAGTAAGAGCATTGCTTTCATGTGTCAGTAACTGATAAGCAATTGCCAAGAGATGCGGTCATGGTGAAGGGGCATGATTACAGTGAGGGGCGGCCCTGCATTTCTCTTGGGCCTAGGGCCCCAGGTTGCCTTAATCTGGCCCTGCTGAAGCCAGGGGGTTGAACTTATTATGTAGTGGTACTGTGGTATTGTTATAAATCTGAACACCTCTGTGTTTCTTTTTTGTTTTTGTCACTAATGCCCACTCTTCTATGTTTGTTTGAGTTTGGCTAGTAAACTCGGCTTGTGATCCCAAATTTACCATAGTTTTGTTTGAGGTGGGTGGGGTTTCTGTTTTTCTGACCATGCTGTAAATATATTTTTCCAAGGACTCGATCTCCTCATTAACTGGCTCTTTGAGTAGGAGTCCGTAAATTTCTTCTTGTAGAGTGAATACCAAAAGACATTTATCACACATAAATTCACAGGAAGATCTCCAGGACAAAACAAATGGCACTGTATACATGTTTTAAAAGGGCCTTCCATTTTGTCAGGCAGCACAGTACACATAGAGAGCTCAGTAATTCTAGCTAAGAAACTTACTATGCTGCATGAGGCAGAGATTGATGTCCTCACTCCCCAGTCTCCCCAGCGGCATCTCCATGTGTGGCCTCAAGCACGCTTGCCCCGCTCACTAGTGCAAGTGTTTTAGAGCTGCTAAACCGGAAGTTCACTTCCGGTTTTGGCACTAGCACAGAATTAGCACTAAACTTGTTTAAAAATAGTAAAAATGCTGCTAAACAGCAAATGAGAACAGTTAAAACTGCAGTAGTGCTCCTATGTTGCAAAAAACTGCACACAAACAAAAGCTGAGCTACCAGAGTTGCCACAGGGATACAGGGGACTGCGGTGTATCTCCACAGTCCCAGAATGCACAGCAAATGTCAGTGACAGGTTTCCTCCAACTAGATGGATATCAGGAAGTAAACACAAGAAATAGTACAAAGTAAATATTTATAGTCAAACACAGTTTCAGTTCACAGATACAAGTTTCATTTGGTACACCTCTCTCCAGAGGTTCACCTTACTCCAGCAGAATGCACACTGAGCCCTGATCGCTAGTGTGTTTTAGAGCCGCTAAACTAGAAATAAGATGGCCGTTCACTTCCGAACTTACCCTATAATAAGGTGTTATCTGACACCATCAACTCCCTCGCACCTATCCGTGTACGACCCAGAACTTTGTATCTGAGGTCTCCTTGGTATGATGGATATCTTAGGGAAATGAAGAAGATGGATCGGAGATTAGAGCGCTGCTGGAGGAAGTCCCGTCTGGAGATGGACAAACTGGTCCTGCGTGCACATTATTGCGCATATCAGGAGGCAATCAACCGAAAGATGACAGTATTTCTGTCTAGGGAAATTGCTGCTGGGAGAAACCTACCAGCCTCACTCTTCCGGACTGTTGATAGACTTCTCCATCCTGTCTGTCTGCAGTCCGGAAGGGTTTCCTCAAATGAGGATTGTGAGGATTTTGCTCGTTTTTTCCCGGACAGGGTGTCTTTGATCCGGTGGGAGGTTTCTTCAGCCAGCAATACCATTGCTGACAGTGGTCACCAGTTGTGTTCTGACTGCACTCCGCCTAGTTGGGGAGAGTTTAGGCCAGTGGAGGTTCATGAGGTTATTGAGGTGGCAGTCAATCTGAAGCATACCTTTTGTGAACTGGACCCAGTGCCAACGCATTTCTTAATGAGATGCATTGACTCTGTTGGCCCGGTGTTTGCCCTGATTGTTCGGTGCTCCTTGGGTCAGGGTGTCTTTCCAGATGCCTTGAAGGAGGCTCTGGTAAGACCCCTTTTAAAGAAATCTTCTTTGAACCTGGAGATCAGGGCAAATTACCATCCCATCTCCAATCTCCCATTTTTGGGGAAGATTGTCAAGAAGGTGGTATCGCTTCAGTTGGAGGAACATCTCATGACTCACGAGTTGTACGATCCCTTCCAGTCAGCTTTTCAGGCCAGACATAGCACTGAAACTGCATTAGTTAGGGTGCAGAATGACCTCCTCAGGGCTAGAGACCGAGGGGACAGGACAATTCTCATTCTCCTTGATCTCTCTTCAGCATTTGATACTGTAGACCACTGTGCATTGCTTCTCTGCCTGAGGGAGTTTTGTGGACTCACTGGTATTGTCATCAATTGGTTTGAGTCCTTTCTCACCAATAGGAGCCAACGGGTTGTGATGGGAAATTTCTCATCTACACCCTGCCTCCTTTTGTGTGGAGTCCCTCAGGGTTCGGTATTGGCCCCAATGTTGTTCACAGTATATATGCTGCCCTTGGGGGGGATCATTAGGAAGTATGGTCTGAGTTTTCATTGCTATGCTGATGATACTCAGCTATACTTGTCCTTTGCCCCAGGAACATCAAACGCAGTGGATGTGTTAAATATCTGTCTGGCTGAGATTAATGACTGGATGGACTCCAGCTGGCTACGACTGAACCCTGACAAGACTGAGGTATTGGTAGTGGAGTCGAACAGAGTTTGTGATGGGATGGCCTCTGACTCTGCAACTGGACTTGTGCTAGGAGCTGCGTCATTGATGGCCTCCCCTTGGGTGCGAAATCTTGGTGTGATTCTTGACAGGAACCTGTCCATGGAGGTTCAGATATCTTCCGTGGTTCGCTCCTGTTTTTTTCCATCTTAGAAATATTGCCAGGATTAAGCCCCTTGTTCCGTCTCTGGACCTCCCTACCTTGATACATGCCTTAGTCACTTCTAGGCTTGACTACTGTAATGCCCTCTATCTCGGGGTCTCTTGGGGTTCTCTTCATAGACTGCAGCTAGTGCAAAATGCTGCTGCCCGGCTTTTGACCGGGCAAAGTAAATTTTGTCATATTACACCTGTATTGCGAGAATTGCACTGGCTGCCTGTCAGATAGAGAATACTCTTCAAGGTGGGTTTTCTCACCTATAAGGCCCTACACACGGGCAGGGCCCTGGTTACCTGTCAGTACTCCTGGTACCTTCTTCTTCTACCTGTAATCTCTGCTGTTCTAGTGGCGGCTTCCTAACTGTTCCAAGAGCGAGATTAAAATCTGCAGGTGACCGAGCTTTCAGTGTTGTCGCTCCCGCTCTTTGGAACTCCTTACCAACTGCAGTCAGGGAGGCCCCCACTATAACTGCCTTTAAGGCCCGCCTGAAGACTTTCCTATTTTTGCAAGTGTTTGGAGTGTAATGCTGACTATCTGTATGTATCAACTTTAACTCACATATTTTTGCGGTATGAAATGCTGTAAAGTTTTGTGCGGCACCCAGAGCCTCTGGGATTGGTGTCTTTTTAAATAAATTTGCCTTTGCCTTTACCTTTACCCTGAAATAACTGTTTATTTTGAATGTGTTATGTGGGTCAAGACCTGCCTGCCCATGGCCAAATCTGTTACACCAGCTGGAGGATTCACCTGCAGAAGATTATGAACTTTGCTAGACTGCTCATCCTTGCCTGGGCCTTGCCAATTCAGCCTAGGTCACTTCTCCTGCGCTACAGACTGTTTCAGTGAGAGACCAGCTTGGGTATCTAGCCCCGGCATGGCAACAACAAGCAGGTTGTGGCCACCTGGAGGGAAGGCCATGAAGAGGAGGTGTATCATGTTGGCTCTGTTTCCCTATGCCCATCGGTCATCACCATGAGGCCTCCATATCACCTACCTTGCAGCAGATTCCTGGTAGCGTGAGTACAATCAGAGTAGCTCCCTGCAACAAGCGTTTCAATCATCTGTGGTACCACCTAATTGTTTCAATTTCTTGGGTTTACAAAGGACTGAGCCAATTGGCTCAGATTACAAATAATCTGGCTGTTTTGTGTGTTAACTGCCTTTCTTTCCACCCATGGCCCCAACATCAGCTGCAACACTGGCCACCTCCGGGCAATGCCTCTGGCTAGCCAGACTTACCATCCTGGGTACCCCATGTTGTGTGACTGTCAGTTTGGGACAAAAAGTGCATGCAATCACTGAACAAAGTCAGATTTCAAATTGTTTGACTAGATTCACTCCCCTTCCTCGTTTACTGCCCCAAAATAAACCTGATTGTCTTTCTTTACATTTAAGCTGGCTAGTGTGCATATTATTAGTTGGGTTGCAGTGTTAATAGTGTGCTATTGTATTATTAACCTTACTTTACAGGGGGTCTCCAGGGAAACTGCTGCAAATCTAACCCTGGTGGTAAGTGTGAAGGGTGTGTTCATATTATTACTGTTCCATACTACCTGTGAATTTACTACTGTATCAGGTACTAGGTCACTAGGAGGGCTGGAAGGGGGTTATAGCTTCCCAGAGGGCTATAGCAGAATAGATAAACATCTCATCTCCAATACCATTACTCTGGGTGGAGGCACCTTATTAGTGAATCCAGGCTCCTCAACCTGTGTATAGCCATACAGGCAGGGGTAGCAGCCCTTGGAATAGTGCTGCCTAGGGGTTACACAAGTATCTCCCTGACCCCCAGACAGACAGCAGGGCCAGGACATTATAAATAAAGGTACCAACTTTCTGAGGCCTAAAACTGGGATGGTCCATCCTGACCATGACCCCCCCCCACCATGTCACTCCCATGGGCACTGCCGCAGACAACGCTGCACACATTCAATTAAATTTTGCTGCTTGCTCTGGCCATGCTGCCCCACAGGAACACCAGTAGCAAACATCCAGATTAAAACAATACATCATTCTGCTGCAGTAAGTTTCAAATCATGATGTACAGAAAGTTCACGAGGCGCAAACCTGCTTTAAATTGTGCTCAGACATTCGAGCTGCATGAATTGCTCCTCTTGACAGTCCCATCCAACCCACTTACAGTCACCTCATTTGCTGAGCAGACTTCACTTCAGTGAGTCCCACCACCACAACAGATTGTTTTCACACACTTCCCTACAGCCGATTAGGTTCAGGTACCTTAGTTCACTACTGCCAGTCTCTTCTCTGTCTGGAGTCCCTCTCAGCTGCTGGCAGACAGTCATCCTTATGCGCTTGTTTGCACTACTACCCAGTCTAATCTAACAGGAAGGAACATGCTTTACTGTGCTCCTACTGACATGCTTGTGGTGCAACACAGGCGCAGGGGTTGAAGTTGCAAACTGCTGTCCAGCCCGAGCAGTGCCACAGTGGTGCCGAAATAACTGTCACTCACGGATTAGCAGTCAGCAAAAAAAAAGGGACCAAATTGGGACAAGGAAGCAAAAACCAGGACAAAAGTGACATTTTGCAAAACTTGTGTGGACACTGGGACAAGCTGTCTAAAATTGGGACTGTCCAGGGAAAATAGGGACTGTTGGTAGCTTTAATTATAAATGTAGCATGGTGGGACTTGAAGCTGCAGGAAGCTGTTGAAAACAAGTCAGTCACTGCAAAGATATGAAAACAATGATGGCGGACTCCATGACTCCACAGACGTCTGGGAGATAAAAGACTTCTAGGAAGAGGGTCAGAGGTTGGCCCAAGATTTGGCAGTGAATCAATCAAGATCCTGCGATGTGAGAAAGCCTGCATGCAAGCCCAGCATGGCTGGGAGAATGTTCCAAAGATTGTTTGACAGGGAACAAGTCTGACCAATCAGGTGCCAAGTTTCATACCATATAAAAGGTGCTGTTCCTAGGGATAGAGCCAGTTTGGCTAAACTGCCAAGTGAGTGACTGTGTATTGAAGCTGAACCGGTGTGCCACTGTATGCCCAGGCACTGCAGGCCTGGCAGACCTGAAGAGTCTGGGATTCCAGTGAAAGTGTCTGTGTAAAGAAAAGGTGCAGTTTTAAACAAAATTGCAGAGTGAAGAGCTGGGGTTGTCCTGCCCTACTACAGACTTTCCACTCTGTGGGATGAGCTCCTGCAATGTCGACAACCCAAGAAGGCCACTGCCCTTTTCCAAGTCCCAAGTTTCAGAACACAGAGAGAAGGGACAGTGATGAAAGACCACCAGTGAGCCTGGAGAAGCCTGCATACCAGTTGGGAGCAACTCCAACCATCCTGCCTATCTGAGCAGTCAACACAAGAGGTATCATTTGAGACATCAAACCATGAGTAAACACCAGGGTTTTAGCCCTGCAGCTGGGAAGAAAGTGTACTGTGCCAGAGACTGTGGGAGAAGTAATAAGCAGGACATTACCAATGTAAGAGTTCCAGGCAGAAGACCTGTGGCGGCCACCCGGTCACCCATCCTCTGCAGATTACAAATAGGGGCCCGTTTGCAAACAATTAACGTTCATGGTTCTGCAAAAGTTGTGTCTGTGTGTTTTACCTTCAACCTTTTAAAGCATGCCACCGAGCTACACCTTGCTAGCAGCATGTGTCCCTATTGTTGTGCCCACTGCCCCCCTAGCTAATACAGAGATCCCGTGCCCATAGCCTTTAGTGGGGGGGGATTAGGACAGTTACACCTACACTGGGGGGTTGAGACCTGCCATGGGGTAGGCAGATTCTGTGGGGATAGTGTTGAAATTGTTTTGTTACCTGCCTAAAGCTTAAATATTACTGCTACCCATTTGCTCCCATTTTACCTTTTTGCCCCATGTTCATTATGTACTCTCCTTTTTAAGTAAATTATTTGTTGAATTGCACTTTGTTTTGGTTATGTATTGCTGTACTGCTTCATTTGTTTTGGGAGTGGGACTGTGTGGGCAGATTAGGCACTGTTTCCTGGGGGTAATAGCCTTGTGTGTTAGCATCCAGGTACCCCATATTGCCACCCCAGGTGACGGCACCATGCCACGTTTAGCCCATGTACCCAGTGTAGCACATCTTTACGTAACCCAGGCCGGCCCCCTTGGAGAGTTGAGAGAAGTGAACTCTGAAGACCCCAGGTGGTCTGATTCATATTTATCAATAAAATTGGGAAAAAGATGAACAAGCTGTAATTTGATACCTTTTATTGGACCAACAAGAAATTTTCAGAACACACGCTTTGAGGTTTACACCTTCTTCTTCAGGTGATGGCAGTGTACAAAAAGCCTACCATCACCTGAATAGGGGCTTGGTGTAAGTCTGAAAACTTGTAGAAACTGCCACTGCCTAAAGAAAGTGTAAGCTGAAAGCTTGTGTACTGAGAATTTCTTGTTGGTCCAATAAAATGCATCAAATCACCTACTATTACCTGTTTGTACAAGGACTACTGTGGCTACAGTTTTCATGAAACCCCTGATAATCGTGCTCCGGACCTGGTGCTGTCAGATGGTAAGCAAGTCCAAGACATAGTAGTGGATGACCCCCTAGCAGGCAGTGACCACCGCAAGGTGTGGTTTTTCTTCAATTTGGACAAGGAAGCAGCCAGGTCTAAGACAAGGGTGGTAGACTTCAGGAGGGTGGACTTTGGTAGGATAGGTGACATCCTAGTAGGACTCCTTGCCAAAAACAGCCCAGAGATGGATACAGACCAGAAATGGTCCATTATCAAGTTGGGTCTGAAGGAGCCGCTCTGCCTCTTTCTCAAGAAGTGCATACGTTCTGAAAACTGATGTTTTAAATAGCAAGCACAAGTCACGTGATTCATTATCACCTAGTCCAGGACCAAAAGACCAAGCTGGTTCAGAAAGAAGGTGGCAGAGAAAGTGAGAGAAAAGAGAGCAGCCTTCCATAGGTACAAGCATATTATGAGAGAGGTAGACAGGGAGGAGTACTCGAGGAAATCCAGAGAGGCAATTCAAATGGTCCGGGCAGCAAAAGCAACAAGAGATCTAAGGCTGGCACAGGGGATCAGAGAAGGAGAAAAGGGCTTATTCAGGTATATAAGAGAGAGAAAAAGCTGTAAAGGTGGGATCACCAGGATTAAGGGGGTGGGTGGGTGGAAAGTGGTGTGGTTCATGCAAAAGCTGGTCTCAAACACTCAGCCTAAAAAACAGAAGTGCTGATTCTTCTCTGCATATCCATCATTTAGTCAAGTTGAACACATGAAAATAAAACAACACACCAAAACGTACACCCACAGTACTACCTCTACATTTCAAGCCGCTCTGGCTCTTTCTCAAGAAGTGCATAAGTTCAGAAAACTGGTGTTTTAAATAGTAAGCACAAGTCACGTGATTCATTAACACCTAGTTGATTTCCTCTCGAGTGCTCTTTAGGATAGAAGGTACCAACAAAATACAAATAACACTCACATGTTAATGTAACCCTGCTGTTGTGTCTAGAGAGGGCTACTACCCCTGCCTGGGTGACCACTAACCAGGCTGAAGGGCCTGGGCTCTATTTGGAATGCTCTGGGAGTTTGTTTCTAAATTATTTCACAAAAAACACGGTGCCTCCACCCAGAGTAAAATATAAAGCGGATCAGATAATTTGAACATAGAAACACAGAATTTGATGGCAGATAAGGACCGCTTGGCCCATCTAGTCTGCCCATTTCCCTACCTAATGGATATGCTGCAGATCCTTGTTAACCAACAGCCTACTTCCTCCTACCCCCACTAGAATTTTCAGTGGTACAACACCCTGGGATGATGTACCTACCCACCTACCCTCAGTCATCCCACACGTGGAATACCTGAAACGCAAACCACATTTTCAATAACTTGTAATTATTGATTCAAGCTAATAATATATTCATGAGACATTTGTAAATATAAATGAACTATATATTTACATTGGGGGCTAGGAAAAGGAAAAAATGGATACAAGGATAAAACAGCATGTTTAGCCCTTGGCATTCGGTAAACAATCACTTTGCTGGTAAAATCAAACACATTTCCAGTGCCTGCCTCCCATCAGCATTTTACTTTAGACAGCAGGTTTTAGCCCACAGGTTGCAACACATTTCCCAACTCCCCAAATGGTACCGGTTTAAACCCCTACGAGTCCTTGTGACAACCCACCTCTCTCTCTCTGGGCTGAAACAGCTTTTAGAGAGGTGTCTGTCCTCAGGTATTAGCAGCCACCAGCCGGACTTTCCTTCCGGCACCTCTTTCAAGTGTACAAACTTGAATAATCAAACGTGCAATTGCACAAGTTAAAGTCTGGTAGTGTGTCTCTCTTGGGTGGTGGATGCTACACAGAGTTTACCTCAGCCAGTGGAAACCAAATATTACCTTAGAAAAATGACATCACAGTCACAACTGTTGAGCAAATAAATAGCTTTTACTTAACAGAAAATGCACT
This sequence comes from Neoceratodus forsteri, assembly GCA_016271365.2. NCBI lineage: Eukaryota > Metazoa > Chordata > Ceratodontiformes > Ceratodontidae > Neoceratodus > Neoceratodus forsteri. The sequence continues at coordinate 122,251,856 of JADMNL010000023.1, read as the reverse complement.
GAGCATTTACAGGATATATATTTACAACACAAGAGAATAACACTCATACAGGAAAAGTAAACAAATGTTTTTAAATAATAGATGGCAAAAGAAGAAAACTATTACTGAAATATGCTATCACTAAACTTATCCTTCCCTGTCCTTACAAGAGACACTGGATCCTGTTCTAACTGCCAGCTCCCACGGACATAGCTACAAGATAGGCTCCAAGCTTATGTTTCCCTTCCCAGCTTCCAAAGAACAAAAGAGCCTTCTCTGTCTTTTAGAAGGTTATGTACTCTGTGGCGAATAGGTCATTCCTATTCTCCCTTTAAATGCACCAACCAACTAACATGTATGTATTTAATTGTCTCAATCAGAGTGAACACCTAACGGTGACCAATTATATTCCCTCTTCACCTTAAGTTTATATTTGAATGATCCAATCCATTCAAACTGCCCTGTGTCCTTGTCTGCAAGTCTGTGTGTGTCTGGAGATGTCGACTCAAGATTTATGACCCAGCTCTTATCTAGCAGCTAGGAATTCCACAAGCTGGATGCTGCTGGACAGAGGATTTCAGCCTGACTGTATTTTTTCCAAACTGCTAAAAAAAATAAGGCACCTACAGAATCCAAACCATTAACTCTTTCCTGCCCATTTCTGTCACATCTCCCCAGATAATGAAGGCGTGTCCCTTGGGCTACCCCAAGTGACACAGCCGTTCATGCAATTACTGAGAAGTGCCCAAAAGTATCCAGTCAGGCCATTAGCCCTGCCTAGATATCCCATCCGCATTTGCATTTTGTTTGCCACTGCAATGCTGGATGGTCATGTTGTATGCCTGTAGTACCAAACTCCAACGTAGTAGTTTACCATTTTGCCCACTGGACCTATGAAGTCAAATCAGGGGATTATGATCTGTGACCACAGTAAATTCTCTCCCATATAGGTATAAGACATATGTCCATTTTTGTAACATGGATATACATATGTCTCTCCGGGTTCGGGGAAGGATAAGGTTACCTGGCACAAGAGACCTAGGTTTGGCTACTCTGCACAGGGGCATCCAAGTAAATCCAACTACAGGAAGCAATAACTGTAATGTCCAGAACCAGAATTGGGATTTTTCAGTGGGGCTTTATTTATTAACTCACTGAACATAAACAAAGCACTGCATGGTCCCCCACAGGGCTACGTAACTGTAATGCAGATTAGAGGTTAAACACAGCGGTCCATTTGGTGAATGAACACAATACAACAATTGTCTGGCTTTGGACCCACCAGGCACTCAGCCCGGACTTTGCATGCGCATTGGATACATAGCCCGACTGGCCCAGCTCCTCTGTCGGACACTTGACTGACGGTCCACTTGGCGAATGAACCCAAACTCCACTTGGAAAGACATCCCATCAAACAAGGAGGCTCCCAAACTGTGGCTCCCCACACCACATGAAGTCTGCGACTCCTAGAGAGATTTTGTTTTTGTACTTCCAATTCGAAACTCCCATCAAACAGGGAGACTCCCATCCAACAAGGAGTAATTTTCCCATCCTGTGGCTCCCCACACCACTTAGAGTCTGCGACTCCTAGAGAGATTTTCAAGTTGCGACCCACGTCTGGGTACCCACCCCATCACTGGCCAAGCGCATGAGGCAAGTAGCAAAAACACAGAAGAACTCCGTAGAGGTGGACCTGGTTACTAAAGATGGGGGGTTTTCCCGCCTCCAGCTCCCACAGCCCACACCCGGCCATTTCTCTGGACACACAGAACTTTAGACTTTAAAATGTAGAGTGACGGTGGATGACCTGAAGCACCCCCTCTACAATGAACTTTAACTCCATTAACACTTTAAACAGATGTCCTAGTTGACATAGTCCTCCCAAATAGCAGTCCCCAATACTTGAAATCCAACTGAAGAAAAGAAGTTGTTTGTCCCTTCCAATGGGGCCAAACACTCACCCATTCGTTGCAGGTGCCCCACAGGCGAAGAAATGTAACCTTTGCTGTTATACATGAACAGACTGAACTTAAATTAAAACAGGCAGCTTTCTTCCCAAGGTGGGAGGAGCGATTGCCCTGGAACCCACAAGAACTTTTCCCACCCCCAGAGGAGGGGGTAAACAGACACTACTGGTGTCCTTCTTGTTTGTAAGGACAAACTGAAGACTGCCTTTGAATTCCCAAGGTTCTAAACTTACTCTGAGCTGAAAGATTCCAAATGTGGCTCATGCAGCTGCAACATTTCTATTATGATGTCAACCTCTAGTCTCAGCTGTGACTGAGGACAGAGTGAGACAGTGTGAAACCCATTTAACTGGAGTTTCACAAGCTGCCTTCCTGCCTACCACTAGGTCTTACTGGGATTCTAGTAACCCGGGTAACAAAGGGTTACCTCACACTTGACCAGGAAAATGACTGTCCCCAGTGTTTCTGCACCCGGCCTTAGGCCATACCACCCTATGTGCTACCTGCGGAGGGGGGTGATCAGGCCCCCTCCTACTGTGTGCGAGCACAGGTAGGCAACACTAAGGGCCTAGAGGCCTATAGCTGACATTTCAGCCTCTATTCTATCCACTTACTATGGACACCTAGTGGCTCTGGTAGAATTGTCCAGAGCATAGCCCTGATAGATCAGCACTGCAGTCCCTATGGCCACTGAGGACCACAGCCTGTCTATCCCCCCAGCCCTCTAGGGAAAACCTATCTGCCTCTTACAACATCCCAAACAAAACAAAACCCGGGGACCTCCCCGACCTTGGGCAGCCTGCAACTACAACATTAGGAACACAAACAGTACTTTAATTTCTACACAAGCACTGAACGAGGAACTCCGATGAGCCCCTCCTCCTCTTCTTGTCTTCTCGTTTGTCCTCCAGGAACACCTGTAAAAAGACAAAAACAAAAACAAAAAAACACACCCTAATCTGCATTTACGATCTACCTAAACAACAACAGTGACAACAACAACCCTTACCAAACAGGAAAAACAGAACACTAAACAATCCCAAAGAGAAAAAATATATATATTTTTTTTTTTAGAAAAGTAGAAAAGACAGTTTATACATTAAGTACAGAAATGACATTGATAACAATACACTTCTTTGGGGAGATGGAATGCCCTAAATGTCCCACTAGTGACTACAAGGCCCGAAGGCCAGTCCATTAAAGAGTCTCTCCTGGGCTGGAGCCCAGTGAACATAGTCTTTTAAGGCCATAATCCCGAAGGGGAGAGTCTTTGCAGACAGTTCACACACTGTTTGAAGTCTGTAGTGTGAGGTGTGTATTGCAATGTCATAAAGATAGAATAAAAATAATTTTTTTTTGTAAATATCTTTTTTATTGATGTTTTAACTTATTTACACACTAGTCAGCCAAACCATCAACAATTAATTTAAAGTACATAAAATCAGAGATCAACCTCAGTGAGAGTGGAACATTCCATGACATTCTAAAACCAAGTTAAAGGATGAAAAGTCCAGGAGTGGGAGCAGTGTCCATGCTAGGGTAGTACTTACTTCGGTTCCTTGGCCTTCCATTCAATCAATTAGATCTTAGGCCCTTCGGTACGTCAGTTCAACCTGTTTTTCCCTAGACTGGGGGTGCCACGCCCTCTCCTACATGAGAGGGTCCAGCCACAGTTATAGATTATGCAAACTGAAGCCTCCCTAACTAGTCATTGCAACTAGTGTTCGGTGAGGGTGCTCCCCAGGCAGGACCAAGGCCCCTTAATCATTGGGCCCCAAACCCTCCCCCATGTCAATAGGCAGGCCCCAAGACCCGGCAAGGAGAGAGAAGAGGGAGGGACCAAAGGCCGTCCCAACCCCTGCCCCTCACGGAACAAAAGTCGGGTCTTTAGCATATAGTACATCTGCCATGGGCCCATCTAGTACTAAATTTCTCTTCCTGATTGTTTTATGTGTTATTTTCTCCATGACATAGATTTGTTTAGTAATAGCCCACCATTCTTGTATGGTGGGTACCTTAGGTGTCAACCAATGTCTCGTAATGGCTTTTTTAGCTGCTGTAAGAAGTATAAGAAGGAGATGCCTAGTTATGGGCCCACGCATGTCCCGGGGAAGGACCAAGAACAGGACCAGCTCCATTGTCAACTGAAACTGCCGTCGGTTTCTCCCCGGAGGTCTCAACAACCTCGAACGTCACCTCGCCCAAATCGACTGGTCCCCACTAGCCAGTGCTCCTGACGTAAATTCTGCCCTTACCTATCTCTCCACGGCCTTCAACCACGCCTGTGACATGTATGCACCCCTAAACACTCACAGGATAAAAAAACAGACTGCTGCATGGATCACTCCAGCGCTGATCCAACAACTAAAAAAGAGAGATAACCTCTGGCACCTAGCTAACGACTCCGGCAGGGTTGCTGACAGGCAAGCCTACCGGGCAGCCCGTAATCAATGCTCCTGGTCAATCAAGCAGGCTAAAGCCAAATTTTACCAGGCCACGTTGACATCCACCTGGGGCTCGTCCAGAGCTTTCTGGGACAACATTAAAGATCTAAATGGTAAGACCCGCTCCCCCCCTCCATCCCAGATTGACATAAATGGGACTGTCTCGACTGACCCCACCCGTATTGCTAACTGCCTCAACCAAACCTTCGCTGACTTAAGTGCCATCCTCCCAGCCCATTTTTCTGACCCAGTTGCCAAACCCTCCCACGTACCCATTTCCAGGCCATGAATTCCACTTCGGTAGATCTCACCCCACGATGCCAAACCTTTCTTAATAAAGGCCTCGCATCTCAGAACCCTACCAATGACCCCCTCGACTCCAGGATTCTTCGCCTCGTGCTGGATGTCATGCTTACCCTGCTGACGCTTATCATTAACAAATCCCTATGCCTCGGCCAATTCCCTAAGGCCTGGAAGCATGCAGAAGTAACCCCCATCCATAAGTCCGGGGACTGCACTCTGCCTAACAACTACAGGCCCATCTCCATCCTTCCCCCCCTATCCAAAGCCCTCGAAAAAATAGTAAACACTCAGCTCTCGGAATACCTTACTAACTACAACCTTCAGTGTCCGGAGCAACACGGTTTTCACCCGGGTCATAGCACAACCACTGCCCTTCTGGAATTCTCCCACCACATTCCTCAGCACTTGACAAGGTCATCTTGCAGGCGGTCTTCATAGACCTGTCCAAGGCCTTCGACACAGTGTGCCACCCCTACTTAACTCCCTCAGCACACTCGGTCTTAACCGGCCCCTTGAAGTGGTTAAACTACCTACCCAACAGGTCCCAAAGAGTCAAACTAAATGGGACCCTCTCCTCCTATCTTCCAGTATTCTCGGTGTCCCCAAGGCTCTATCCTTGGCCCAACCCTTTTCAGCCTATTCCTGAACACCCTCCCAGCTCCTGCTCCAGTAAAATATTACTCTATGCAGATGGCGCCGTTATCCTTGCATCACACCCTGACCCACTCTCACTCCAAAGCATGCTGCAAAGCGCCTTCCTCCAAACCGAAAAGTGGTTCGATAATCACCGCCTAGTCCTGAACCTAAAGAAAACAAAGTCCATGCTTTTTGCCCATCGGCAAAACAATGCCAGAAACTTCCCCCTCCACATCACCACCAGCATGCCCCACCTCCTGGAGCAGGTTGCATCCTATAAGTACCTGGGTATCACCTTCGACTCTGGCCTTACTTTCCATGCCCACCTCAACGCACTGTCATCTGCTATAAACTCCAGGATCGGTCTTCTCTATTGGCATAAAGACTGTCTCCCTGAACCGGCCTTAAAACTAGCCATCACCTCATCGGTATTATCGCTGGCTGACTATGGGCTCCCTGTCTATGCCGCTGCTGATGCCTCTGCCTTATCCAAAGTTCAGACCTCTATTAATAGAGCATGTAGGCTCCTTACCGGTGCCCACAGCAGAACCCACACCTGTTTACTATACTCTGCCGCTAAAATACTCACTCTTGAGGAAAGACTGAATTATCAAACCTGCCTACTGGCCAAAAAATCCCTGTCAGGACTCTGCCCTCCTGGGGTCTCTGGACCATTGCAGCGTGCTGCTAGGTCACTATGCCAACCAGTATGCCGCCAGGCCACTTTCATAGTTCCCAGAGCAAGGACCTCTCGGTGCCAAAGATCCTTCCATCACCAAGCCCCGTCCTGTTTCAACTCCCTTCCCGAAACTATCTCCAAGATCCCTGGTATTGGCCGCTTCAAAATTGCTCTTCGCCAGCATATTATGGACAGCCGATGTTGTAAATGCCTGTAGCTGCCTCTTGCCTGTCCCCTCTGCCCTATGCCGGTCCCTGCTAATCCCCTTTCAAATCCCCAGCCCGCCGGTCTTTATATACCCACATATTAGCCTGACATGCTCACTGTGAATACTGTAACTATTATTGTTTCACCAATGTTACTTACCTACTTAACTTATGACTTGCTGTCGATTTGAATCCCGTGTTGTTTTTACCTATATTAGGACCTTCCACAAATTTAATCCAGCGCAGCCTAGCTGTCTGCTCTCTCCAAGTGTATATTTATTTTTTTATGTATCTAACATGTTTTGTCATTCCACTGTCCTAACCTCTTTTTTTATTGTTGTCTTCCCCCCCCTTATTGTCGAGGTACCTTTGTAAACGAGTCTTTGACTCAAAGGTTGTAAAACTGATTCTCTACAATAAATAAATAAAATAAATAAAACTGGGGGTCAAATATCTCCCGAAGGTGTTGCTGCATGGAGGCCATGAAAGGCCTTAAGGATGAGCAGCTCCACATTACGTGGGTGTGATCAGCCCTTGCATTGCCACACAGGCGCCAGCATCCAGTTCCCTGCCCTGGCTTGTAGTGAGCTGTAATTACAGGAGTTCTAAAATAGCGAATTAAGCATTTCCATGCGAATTCTCTCCAGACATGTGAGCTAGTTACCTTGGCTGAATACCTCCAAGCTCGTTGACAATCCTCGGGGGCTACCCTGTAACCTGTTTCCTGGCTCCAGCAGTTCCGAATGCTGTCTATACAAGTCAGGCTCTGGGCTCTCAAGGAGCCATAACACACCGATATCAGGCGGTTTTGTCTAGAGGTCCTGATCATTATTGTTAGGGTTTGTATTAGCGGTGGAAGCTGCTCCGGGGCCCAGATCTCCCCCCCCCGGGAGATGTTCCGTGTAGTGTCTGAGCTGTAAGTAGCAGAAGAAGTCTTTCCTTGGAATGTTAAATTCGTTTTGGATTTCTGTAAAGGCCCACATTATGCCTTGTCTTATTATCTGGCTTAGGTACCTCAGTCCTCTCCTCTCCCACCGTCGGAAACCGCCGTCGAGGACGTTTGGGGGAAAATCATTCAGAGAGGGGATCGGGCACAAGAGTGGGAGAAACGTGGTCAAATGGTGGCCTCTCCAGATAGTCCACCAACTTCTGACCGAGGCTTCAAGCCAGGGGTTTCCTCCCGGGAATACTATCCCGTCCTCCCTAGCTTGATATAGGATTCTACAAAACATAATGTCATCAATTTTATTTATTTATTTTTATTTATTTAGCTTTTGTTGACCGGGTAAGTGCACTAGACAAATCCTGCCTATTTTCAGGCACGACCCGGGGGAGGGGGATACAGATGAATGCCAACTGACCTTGAACCAGATTAAGCTGTTGGTGGTATTTTTAGTGAATGAGGGAAATTTGGCCAGGACACCGAGGAAATTCCCCTACTCTTTTTTCGATAAGTGCCATGGGATCTTTAACATCCAACTGAGCTACCACCAATCCAGGCAGATGGGACCTCGGTTTAACGTCTCATCTGAAAGACGGCACCTCAGAAATGCAGCACCCCTCTCATGCTGCATTACAGTGTCAGTACTGGGATATTAACCCAAGTGCCAGATGTGGGAACTGAACCCACAGCCCTCTGATCTCCCGGCCTCAGAGGCGAGTGTGCTACCTACTGAGCCACTGAACTGATAATTAGTGTCTGTTCTATATCCAGCCAATGTGGGCTATCGGTTCTGGTTTGCCTGGACATTAAATGTACTACAGTCACCGCCTGCTGATATAGTCTGAGGTCTGGAAGGCCCATGCCCCCCTCATCCCTGGGGAGGGTCAGGGTTTTGAATCTTACCCGAGGCCTTTTGTTGGACCAGATAAATTTGGTAATGTGTTTGTTTATTTCATTAAATGTTTGTAATGGGATCTGGAGTGGTATATTCTGAAACAGATACAGTGCTCTGGGTAGGGTGATCATTTTAATGAGGTCGATCCTGCGCGCCAGCCTCAGAGGGAGGGTCGCCCAAGCAGCCAAATCCGCCTTAAGTTGTGTCACCAGAGGCATGTAATTGCAGCTGTAAAACTCCTGGGGGGACCTAGGCACGTGTATCTCCAGGTATTTTAATTTACCCAGTTCCCACTTCCCTGGAACCGTAGCTTTAGCCCTCTGTGTGGGGGAGTAGTGAAAGGAGAGCATCTCAGTTTTACTGAGGTTTAATTTGTACCCTGATACCTTGCCGAAAGCCTCTAAAATTGACTTAACTGCCGGAAGAGATGGCTCCGGATTACGTAGATACAACAACATGTCGTCTGCGTAAAGGGCTATTCGGTGCTCAACTCCTCCCAGTTCCACCCCAGTTATGTTTTGTGCCTCCCTGATCTTCTGGGCCAAGGGTTCTATAAAGGCTGCAAACATAAGAGGAGAAAAGGGGCAATCCTGCCTCATTCCCCTGTACAGTGGGAAATAACTCGAATGATGCCCGTTCACCTTGACGCAGGCCCGTGGGGCTGAGTATATGTTCTTTAAGGCATTTATTAAAGCAGGGGGAAGCCAAATTTGTGTAGTGTTTCATAAAGAAACTGCCATGATACTCTGTCAAATGCCTTCTCGGCATCTAAGCTGACCAATAAGGATGGGATCCTTTCCGAGTGCATTTGATGCACCACATATAAGGTTCGCCTTATATTGTCTGTGGTGGTGCGAGCTCGAACAAACCCAGTCTGGTCCTTATGTACCAGTAAGGGAAGGACCTGATCCACCCTATGGGTCAGAATTGACATAAAAAGTTTATAGTCTTGGTTAAGTACAGATATGGGCCTATAAGAGGCGCATAACTGTGGGTTCTTATCCTGCTTAGGGATAACAGACACTGTGGCATAGGCCCAGGACGGGGGAGGGGGTCCCCCCTCCAGGACCTCGTTAAACACTGCGCGGAGGTTAGGAAGAACCTGAGCCTTAAATGCCTTGTAGAATTCCGCACCATATCCATCTGGGCCAGGGGATTTCTGAGATTTGGTGTTCCTTATGGCAAGTGTCAGTTCGGTATCCGAGATCAGGGCGACCAGGGCCTCACTTTAGGCCTCCGTGAGTCGCGGTAAAGTGACCGATCGCAGGAATTCCCGCACATCGTGTGTGGGAACCTGCTCCTCTGGGGTATACAGGGACTGATAGTATCGGTGAAAGCTTCTGCAATGTCCTGGGCCTTGGTGAGTTGTATTTTATCTGTGGGTGGATTATTGAGGTGACCGTAGCCATTTTCTTTGCTTCGGACCTGATCGCCAGCATCGCGTAGGCCTAGGCCCAACCTCATAGTATCTCTGGCGTAAGAATGTAAGTGCCATCTCAGTCTGCTGCTGCACCAGCCGGTCTAATTTGAACTTAGTTTGCTGCAGCTGAGGGAGCACCGATGTGTCCCCTTGTTTGTGTGCCATTTGTAAAAAGTGTAGGGAGTCCTCCAGCTCCCGTCTCCGTGCCCTGCGCTGTCTCTCTTGTTCTGCTATGAATTTTATTAAATGACCTCTGAGTACTGTCTTAATCGTGTCCCAGTGTATGGTGGGGGTGGAATCTGAGATCGGGTTATCTTTTTTAATCTCTGAATCTTCTCTATGAAAGTTACAAAACTTCTTGGGCGCAGGTGGAAGGGTTAAGCCTCCACACCGTCCATTTTGGTTGGAGGTCGAAGTCCCATATGGACATCTGAGGGGCATGGTCAGAAATGGCAATGTCTCCGATTTGAACATCATGCAACATCCCGAGATTCTCAACCTGTGTATATACTTGATCGATGCGGGTATAGGTGTGATGGACCGCCGAATAAAAGGTGCAATTCCTCGAATGAGGGTGGATCTTCCTGCATGCATCACACCATCCCGCCTCATTCGCGAATCCTTTAAAAAAATCTTTGGGTAGCTGACAGCCTGGGAGGCTTAGCATTGGTGGAGTCCATATTGGGGTCCATGACAAAATTAAGGTCACCTGCCATCATAAGCACTCCCTTCGTTTTTTGTATGATTTTATCTAATAAAGGCCTGAGCTGCATCACCGACATTCCAGGGGGAAAATATAAGTTCACCAAGGTTACTTGTTTATCATACATGACCCCCTGTACCAAGATCATGCGGCCCTCTGGGTCGGCCCATGAGTCGTTTACCACAAGGGGAATTCCCGAAGAGACCATAATGGCTACTCCTCTGCGTCTACCGGATCTGGCCGATGAGTAGAACATTTGTCCTCTACTAAGCTTGGCTAACTTTTTGTGCTCCACAGTATTCATGTGTGTTTCCTGTAGGAATGTCAGGTCCACTTTTGAACGTCTGATAAAGGTCAGGGCCTTCGACCTCCTGATAGGAGATGCAAGGCCATTAATATTTAAGAAGAGCAGTTTTATTTTAGCTGTACCCATTTATTTTAAGTATTTATTTCCAAATTTACCTCTCCCTGTCCCCGTCGGGCCACTAGGTCCACCATCCCGGAGATCACCCCCACCAAGATAGGTTGTCTGTGGTTGGTGACTAATACAATACAGGTAATAGTACAACAACAAATTGGTTTAGCATCTACATACACTACATGTAATACAATACAACGTTTAAACACGCTAACATTAAACATTAATAATTGGTACTTCCACGAGTCAGGTATCCTGACCCTAGGGCAAGAAAATCTTGCCATGAACCCAGAGTCTCTGGGCTATAGCACTTCGTGCTATTAGGGAATAGGTGTGTGGGTTAGGTGACAAGTATGTGCAGCTTCCATGGTCCCCCCTATGATCCCTGGATTGTTTTATAGGGGGATAGGCTAAGCAGAAGAAATCTCTGCCCTCTTGGGTACCTGCTCATTCTTTATTGCGGCCACGTCACCGAGTGCAGCCATGGGAGGAGGACAGGGACCCCTGACTCCCCATGGCCCCAGCCACGGTGGCAGACCTTGCCTGGATTAGAGTGTATAGTCCAATCATCCAGGTGAGGAGGTGGGGCCGAACAGGCCCCAGCCCCCCCCAGTCATCCCCAAAGTTAACTGTCAGCCACAAGGTGTACATTGGCATCAGCCGGGTTGAGGGTCCCCACCCATCTGGTAACCCGCACGAAGAGCTCCGCCAGGCTACCCCCGCCTCTCCACCCCCCACCCCCCAGTGGGGCCAATCCCGCTACCCACTCTCTTAGGCCTCGCCCCAGGTCTTTAGGATCAGTACCCATCCCTGCTGCACTGAGGACAGGGATGCAGAATGTAACCCGCTCTGGTGCATCTTCGTGGAGATCACCCTCCTCCTCCTCCATTCGGTGCAGCCCAATTCCCTACCAACGGTTCCGCAGGAGTGGGAGGAACTGAAATAGAGGGATTGGACCTCGATGGCATCTGCCTCTGGTGGATCCCCCCCCCGCCGTCACCAGCCGCCCCCCTCGAGTCCCCCATTACAGTTATCCAGGCCATTCCCTATTAGCATAATATCCCTCAGATACTGTCCCGAGAGGAGCGCACAAAGTCTAATCAGGCTGTTCGAGTAGTCCCCTATACAGTTAGTGGATAAAGTTCCAGTTCATGCCATCCTCACGGGGGTCTGAATGTGTGTAATTTGGCCTACAACCGGCTCGGATCCAATTTCGGTCCCACGTCGTCTTTCCTCTCCCTCTCTTCCCCCCCCAGTACCCACTCCCCTATCTATTCATTCTTCATCCCCATGTTCTATTCCTTCAGGGGTAGCCTCTGTTACTAGGACAGCTGTGAGTAGGGGAGCCCTCTGGTTAATCCCATCTCAAAAGTGCTCGGAACCCCCCAAAGCCTCCCTGCCTTTATTCCCTTTTTCCTTATCTTTCCATCTCACCCCCTGCTAACCGCTACTAGTCCATGCACCTTATGTGAATCCGTTATTCCCGCACTATGACCTGGTTTGAACCTCGAGGGAAGGCCCCTACTTATTCCACCCTCGCAGCTACTTCTACTCAGTGCTACTCTCCGGGGCTTCCCGGGTCCAGTTCGAGGTGGTGATTGTCTCCCAGCCGCGTTTAAACCCCTTCGCAGTAATATATTCTAGTCTCATGGCCCCTTACCCCCCTCCCGCTCACCCCAATTCAGCTAACGAATGAACTTCTCTGTCCCAAGTCCGCTCCTGCCTCGTTGGGCCTGTGAATCAGCACCCCCAGAGCCTCCTCTCTTATTTAATGACCCTCCCCTTCGTAAGGCTGCTGTCTGTCCATGGGCTCCTGCTTCTATCTCCCTATCCTAGCCTCTCCCACCCTATTCCCTCATAAAATTAACAAAGCTACTTTACGTCTTTATGTGTCCATAACAGCTCCCGTCTTCTGCCGGTCTTCTGAAGCGGGTTGATCAGCTTGCAGGGTCCCAACTATCTTCCTTATGGCCTCCACACTTTGTCTGCATCTCATGTCTCTCTGCTCTGCACTCCACAGCTTTTGGGCAAGTTTCGTTGCCACAGAAGGATCTTTCTGTAGTCTGGCCTAGGGAATACTAATCTGTCCCCTCCTCAACTCAGCCATAGCCTCTTCCGCCGACTCCACTGTTTTAGCACCTTCGGGAAACTGGATCACCATTCTAGCCGGGAACGGGGTGAATTTAATTCCAGCCGTCTTCAGAGCTCTCATGGTAGTAGGCGTGGCGCCGCTACCATAATCTCTGGGCATAGTCATTATCAAAGTATAGGCGCTGTGAGCCTAAAGCACAGTCCCTTCCTCCAGGCTGCTTTCAACACTGCTTCCTTATCCTGGAATCGTAGGAATTTGACCAGCACAGTGCGCGGGCGAAACCCTGGTGGGGGTCTCGGTCCCAGCTTGCGATGTGCCCGCTCTATTTCCAGTGAGACGTCGCCCGGTATAGTTAGTAATTCCCTGAGGAGTTTCTGGATGTAGTTCATCATATTGGGACCCTCCGAGCCCTCTGGGATACCCGATATCCGAATATTACTTCTTCTATTGCGGCTTTCTGCACCTTCGGCCCTGGCCCTTAAGGCCTTGATTTCTTCATGCAGTTGGGCAACTGTGTGGCCAGTCTCCTCCAGTTTTTCTTCCATCACCGTAATGCGAGTCTCGCTTCTCTCCTGTCTTTGTTCCAGTTTCCCGATATCGGTGCGGAGAGCCGTTGCCGTGGATTTCATCTCCCGGCGAAAATCTCTCAATTCTGCCAGCATTTGCATCATCTGCCTCTGGAGTATTACATGGGAAGCCTGCTCGTCCACCGTGCCACCACGATGCGATGAGGATGAGGCCTACGAGTCCTCGCTCTCCGAGCCTTCATCCTGAGATTTTTCTTCATTTAGGTGAGCAAGAACTGAAAACTTGTCCCCCTTCTTTCTTGGCATTTTAGGGTTCCCTCCTGTTGGTCTGGTGTCAGGATGTCACTGGATTAGGCGTATTTGGAGGGTTTTTGTAGGATCAATCAGGGAGCCCCCTCGATTATGCTGCCATCGGTTCTATGACGTCACCGGAAGTCCGAATAAAAAGAATTTTGATGACTCACCAGCCTCTTGAAGTATTCGTACATCACCAACCTGGTCCCTGCTGAAGACTCTCCCTGGCAGCATTTCTTCTGATACAGCTGGGTGGACATCTTCTGGGAACCCACAGGAGTGCACATCTGGAAACAGCTGGGCTGATGTCATAACTGGAGAAGGAACCTTAGAACAGGAACAAAAAGAGAAACAGCTGGTCTGGCTTCATCCGATTACCAGGCAATGAACAGGCAAACAGCTGGGCTGGTGTCCTCTCTGGATCTGAAGTCATCTGGTGGTACCAGTAGATGGTTGCTGAATAGGGCAGTACACTGTGGACTGAAGAATATGGGGCACCTGAGTTCTTGTTTATTTATATTGGCAGTTCAATAAGGTTACTTCACAGTGTAGATGTATTGACTACCACTGCTCGGCTCTCCATTTTGTAGGCACGGGCTTAATTACTGGGAGGTCCTTGCACTGAGGCCAATAGTAGAGGGGGTCAGGGGCTTGAATTATTACTCCATCTGGATGCACATAATTCACACAGTGGGAGACTTCGCATCCCTCTCCGTCCACTATTCTCACTCTGTCCATAAACAGTGTCCTGCCTCTCTTCCACTGTGTATACTTTTTGTGGAACAGTCTATTCTTTACATGCTGGTTAGCCCCAGGATGCACATGTTTCATTACTTCATCCCCAGATCCAGGATTTCCTGCAGTTCTCAATCTCCTCCCAGACTCTCCGAGGAAAGGTAGGAAAGGTCATACCAAAGATTTCATTGGCCTTTCTATGAACCAGTCTCTCCTCTTTACTTGCTTTGGTCAATTTGAGACCGCTGGCCTGGCTTGGAGGTGGCCAGTCCTGGTTCTTCCAGCTTCACATCCTCAATGAAATTAAAAACGGATCCCTGACTTCTTCTTCTTCTGGTGAAGCTAGGGCAGTGGCATCACCACCTTCTTGAACACATTCCTCCGAGGCAAGATCTTGAGGCTGTGTACCCGTTCCTTTCTCACAAGGCCACATAGGATCCCCCTCATCTTCCTCTTCACTGAGGATCTGAGCCCAGAAGTGAGCAGTAGTTCTCACCCGAGGACTATCCATTCATCACTAGGAGGAGGTCAACACCTCCCATTCAACGCCTCCCGCATCTCATCTTCACCTTAGGACTTGGGCTAGGCCCCCAGGGTCTATTGATGCTTTATCTGAACTTGCCTTCTGAGATCCAGCATCCAAAACTTCAACTTCAGATTCAGTCTCTAATTCTGCACTCTCTAACTTTGTGCCACACTCCCCAGGGACCTTCCTCCACAGGCTCCGCTGATGCTGTGTGCTGCCAGCTGATTCTTGAAGTTGTGTCCATGTGGGAGCCAAAGCAATTTGAGGCGCTTTATACAAGCCATATTTTTGTAGACAACCAGCACAGTGAGGAATCATGAAGACATCCCTTCCAGCACTAAAGCACATCTGGCATACATGCACTGGATAATTAGGAATTGCCACATCGGGAGGGAGTTGCCCTCTATAGCACCAATTTTCAATATCTCTCAATCTATTTACTGCTGCTGTTACTGCAACCCGGGCATGATCTGGGTAACGAGCTGGTCCTGAGGCCATAACTGCAGAAAAACAAACAAAAGTTCACTGTAACTGAAAGGTCCACTTTAAATGAACACACTCTGTAGCTTTAAAATGGCTCCTCTGCTGCTGTGTTTACTTTACTACCCCACCCTGTAATGGCGGCGGCAGTACTCCTGTGCATCAACATTCAGACTCTGGGTCAAGCCACTGCGCACCCGATTTACATCAGCTACTAATAACTTTTATTTAAACTGCACAACTTGCTCTGTTCTGGCTGTTCTCACATTTACAGGATTTTCCTTGGACTTTTCACATGCTGGCAACATTTGTTTAATCACAGTCCCTTTTAAAACTTCAGGTTTCAGCACAGGATTGCCTGCTTTTACTAGTGTTGCACTTATTTTACAACCCACAGTCTCTCTCTGGCTGCAAACTTTAAACTGAGACTACTTTCATTGCTATGCACACATTTAATGGCTTTACAGACTTGCACTTGCCAGCAGGATATCACACAATCGCTACTTGCAAACCGACTATACAGCTGCACTCACATTTTATATGGCATTATCTAAAAATCACTGATTGGAGCAGTTTTAAATCATTTACTCACTGTTATTGAAGCAGATTGCTGCGATGGAGGAAAACGGCCTGCAGCCAGATTTTTGAAGGCCTCAGATTTCAAACGGTCGGGCAGTCTCCACGATCGTAGTATTAATCACACAATTCACTGATCCCACGACTGATAAGCGGGTTGAGCCCGATTTTGAACTAGAAAAGTCACTTTTCACTGTTTACAGCGCTTTTGAACACTTGACGCTCCTCCACTGCCAGTACCACGCTTCTCTCTGTCTCTCTCAAATGCTGAAGCAGACTCTGAAGAGCTGGCTGAGGGCGGGACTAATGGCAAACTGACCAACCACCGACGCCATGCAAATGAGCCTCTTCTTCCTCACAGGGCTCCTCTCCTCACGGTGATCGTCGAGCAGGCAAATTTAAACTGAAAGATGCACACTTTTTTTCAACTGACTCCATGGCAGCCATTTCAACCATGTAACATTGCCATTAACTCTGCAGTCTCCAGCATTGCACAGAAAGCATTTCCAACATCCAGGGCATAATTTCTCTGTTACCCCTAGTTTTCCACACTTTCCTTCACAGAACTTTATTTTAAAACTGACAAACGCTGTAAACTATGTTGATGCAGGACAAGGACACACACTTTGGCTTTACAGCTCCTTGGTAAACAGTTGGCATTTTTTAAACAGCAGCACAAGATTCACAGCACACAGCACACACTAGGGAAATTGCTTCAACTTTTTTGGGCTACCAACTACCAGATAGCCAAAACGCTAGCCTACTTGCCCAAGCACCTTCCTCCCAAACAAATCCAAAGCGGTGCCTCCATTTTGTAAGGCATATGTCCATTTTGTAACATGGATATACATATGTCTCTCACGGGTTCGGGAAGGATAAGGTTACCTGGCACAAGAGACCTAGGTTTGGCTACTCTGCACAGGGGCACCAAGTAAATCCAACTACAGGAAGCAATAACTGTAATGTCCAGAACCAGAGTGGGATTTTTCAGTGGGCTTTATTTATTAACTCACTGAACATAAACAAAGCACTGCATGGTCCCCCACAGGGCTACGTAACTGTAATGCAGATTAGAGGTTAAACACAGCGGTCCATTTGGCGAATGAACACAATACAACAGTTGTCTGGCTTTGGGCCCACCAGGCACTCAGCCCGGACTTTGCATGCGCATTGGATACATAGCCCAACTGGCCCAGCTCCCCTGCTGGCCACTCGACTGACGGTCCACTTGGCGAATGAACCCAAACTCCACTTGGAAAGACATCCCATCAAACAAGGAGGCTCCCAAACTGTGGCTCCCCACACCACTTGAAGTCTGCGACTCCTAGAGAGATTTTGTTTTCGTACTTCCAATTCGAAACTCCCATCAAACAGGGAGACTCCCATCCAACGAAGAGTAATTTTCCCATCCTGTGGCTCCCCACACCACTTAGAGTCTGTGACTCCTAGAGAGATTTTCAAGTTGCGACCAACGTCTGGGTACCCACCCCATCACTGGCCAAGCGCACGAGGCAAGTAGCAAAAACACAGAAGAAATCCGTAGAGGTGGACCTGGTTACTAAAGATGGGGGGTTTTCCCACCTCCAGCTCCCACAGCCCATACCTGGCCATTTCTCTGGACACACAGAACTTTAGACTTTAAAATGTAGATTGACGGTGGATGACCAGAAGCACCCCCTCTACAATAAACTTTAACTCCATAACACTTTAAACAGATGACTGCTCTATTTGTTTGTCCTAGTTGACACAGTCCTCCCAAATAGCAGTCCCCAATACTTGAAATCCAACTGAAGAAAAGAAGTTGTTTGCCCCTTCCAATGGGGCCAAACACTCACCCATTCGTTGCAGGTGCCCCACAGGTGAAGAAATGTAACCTTTGCTGTTATACATGAACAGACTGAACTTAAATTAAAACAGGCAGCTTTCTTCCCAAGGTGGGAGAGGGATTGCCCCTGGAACCCACAAAGAACTTTTCCTCACCCCCAGAGGGAGGGTAAACAGACACTACTGGTGTCCTTCTTGTTTGCTTAAGGACAAACTGAAGACTGCCTTTGAATTCCCAAGGTTCTAAACTTACTCTGAGCTGAAGATTCCAAATGTGGCTCATGCAGCTGCGACAGTTCTATTATGATGTCATCCCTCTAGTCTCAGCTGTGACTGAGGACAGAGTGAGACAGTGTGAAACCCATTTAACTGGAGTTTCACAAGCTGCCTTCCCTGCCTACCACTAGGTCTTACTGGGATTCTAGGAACCCCGGGTAACAAAGGGGCTACATAGGCAAGCCTGCAGCTTCTGGAGGGCCCCCACTATTCCCAAACATTCCTTCTCAATTGTGGCGTATGCCTCCTCTCTGGGCAAAAGCCTCAGGCTGAGGTACACAACCGGGTGCTCCTCCTCCTGCTGGGTAACATGCGTCAGCACAGCCCCCAGCCCTTGATCTGAGGCATCCACGTGAACCATAAACTTTAAACTATAATTAGGGCTAGCCAATACAGCTGGGCCACTCAAGGCCTTTTTCAGCTCCTGAAAAGCGTCCTCACAGCCTTCTGACCACTTTGCTGTATTTGGCTTTCCTTTCTTGGTTAAGTCTGTCAGGGGCTTAGCCAGATCGCTATAGCGGGGAACAAACCTTCAGTCATACCCTGCTGTCCTTAGAAATGCCCTGACCTGTTTCTTTGTGGTAGGAGTAGGCCAGGCCAGGATGGCATCAAGCTTGGCAGGCTCCGGACGGATGTGTCCACTACCACCCCACTGTGCCCAGGTAGGATACTTCTGCATACCTATCTGGCACTTCTCTGCCTTGACTGTCAGATCTGCCTTCTTTAACCTGTGGAACACATCCCGCACATTCTT
This sequence comes from Neoceratodus forsteri, assembly GCA_016271365.2. NCBI lineage: Eukaryota > Metazoa > Chordata > Ceratodontiformes > Ceratodontidae > Neoceratodus > Neoceratodus forsteri. The sequence goes on along the minus strand of JADMNL010000023.1, from coordinate 122,233,179 downwards.
GATGTGCTTATCCCAGGTCTGGCTGTATATGGCTATATCATCCATATAAGCCAATGCAAACTCACCTACCCCAGACAGAATACCATCTACAAGCCGTTGAAAGGTTGCAGGTGCATTCTTCATTCCAAATGGCATTACCTTAAATTCATATAAACCAAATGGAGTAACAAAAGCTGATCTTTCCCTGGCCACAGGGGTCAGAGGTACCTGCCAATATCCCTTTGTTAGGTCTATTGTGGTAAATATTAGGCTCCCCCCAGTCGCTCCAGGGTCTCATCTTTTCTGGGCATGGGATAGGCGTCAGACTCCATGCAGCTATTAAGCTTCCGGTAGTCCATGCAGAATCATGTGGTGCCATCCCTTTTGGGGATCAGTACCACGGGTGAGGCCCAGGGGCTACTGGATTCCTGGATTACCCTCAGTTCCAGCATCTCTTTGAGCTCCTCTTTCGCAGTCTGCTTAACATGCTCAGGTACCCTGTAGGGGGACTGTTTCAGGGGAACCTGGGTCCCTGTATCCACATGGTGCTCTGCCATCGTGGTGTACCCCGGTTTCCCTGTAAACATGTCCTCAAATCCTCTCAGCACACCCCTCATTTCTTGCACCTGGGCTGGTGTCAGCTGTTCTGAGAGGGTAAGGTTGTCCACAGAGGATGCAACCCTGGCCTCCCCAAGTAGGACCACCAGTGGATCTACCTCCGTTTCCTCCTCTGGGACACTGCATACAGCGAGGACCATTTCCTCCCTGTCATGGTAGAGCTTCAGCATGTTGACATGATACACCTTTCGTTTGCATCTCCTGTCCGGTAGCTCTACCATGTAATTGACATCACTAACCTTTTGGACAATGGAGAATGGCCCTTCCCATGTTGCCTGTAATTTATTCTGTCGGACAGGGATGAGTGCCATCACTTGCTGTCCCACCTCATATTCTCTGGCTCGGGCCTCACAGTCATACCAGACTTTCTGCTGCTGTTGTGCAGTGGCCAGGTGCTCCTTAGCAAACCCCATGAGCTCCCTAAGGCGGGTCCTGAAGTTCAGGACATACTCCACAAGAGACTCCCCTTGGGAGGCCCGGTCACCCTCCCATTCATCCCGAATCAAATCTAAGGGCCCCCTCACCCTATGACCAAACAGGAGTTCGAAAGGTGAGAATCCTGTGGACTCCTGGGGGACTTCCCTGTATGCAAATAGGAGATGAGGCAAATATTTGTTCCAGTCTCTCTTATGCTGGTCAGCAGAAGTCCTTAGCATGGTCTTAAGGGTTGAATTAAATCGCTCCACTAGACCATTAGCTTGGGGATGGTATGGGGATGTTTTGAGCTGCTTCACCCCACACTTCTCCCACAAATTACTCATTAACCCTGACATAAAATTGACACCCTGGTCTGACAGTATCTCCTGGGGAAAGCCCACCCGGCTAAATATTCTCAACAGTGCATCTGCCACTGGTTCTGCCTCAGAGGATGTTAGGGCCACTGCCTCTGGGTATCTGGTGGCATAGTCTACAACTACCAGGATATACCGCTTGCCAGTGCAACTTGGGGTGCTCAATGGCCCCACTATGTCCACCGCCACCCTCTTGAAGGGTTCGTCAATAATGGGCAGAGGCACCAAAGCTGCCTTCACCTTGTCCCCCATTTTCCCCACCCGCTGGCACTGTGGACAAGTCCTGCAATAATTTGCCACATCCTTGCCAATACCAGGCCAGATGAAGTTGTTGGTTAGATGCTTTTTCGTGCACCTCACCCCCAAGTGCCCTGAAAAAGGGATATCATGGGCAAGGGCCAAAAGCTGCTAACCTGCTTCACACCTTAGGGACTACCAGCTGCTGGAGTACCTCACCATCTAGCCCTTCCTCTGTTGTACATTCTCTGTACAACAGCCCATTGTCCCAGTAAATGGACTCTTTACCCCCTGAGGACGCTCAGCCCTATGAGCTATTTCCCTCAGTTTTTCCAGGGTAGGGTCAGTTGCTAGCAGCACTCAGCTGCCTCATCTGACCCTTCCCAGTGCTCCTTCTGAAGGAAACCTGTGGGCCCTCTATTGGTGACTGGGGGTTCTGGACTGCTGCTTCTAACCAGCCCCTCCCTGTGCTACACACTTCCTCAGCTGCTGAGGTGTGGCTGGACCACCAGAGTCAACCCCTTCACCCTCAGAAGCTTGCCTTGTGTCTGACTATGAGTTACACACACAGTTTTTACTGGGGTCCAAATCCTTCCCACAATCATACTTACACGGTTCTTTACAACTCCCACCTCCTTTCTCCACTTGCCCAGCTCAGGAAGACTCTAGCCATTGGTAATGGGACTGGTGGCCCTGTGAATGCCCAGACCTTGGAGTATTTCCCAGGCACCATCTGCTCTGCCCGAATGAGATCCTGCCTTACCAGGGAGATGTTAGCGCCTGTGTCCCACAGTCTCTGTGTTACTATTCCATTAACTGTAATGGGACGCAGATTCTCATCAGAGGAGAGTGGTTCTTCAGACTGGACACACCCTACAAACACACCAGTGCTCTTTTGATCACCCCTGCCCCACATATCTCTGCCCCTTAACCAGTTTCTGAGAATAGTTATATCTCAAGTGTCCCACTTGATTGCAAATATAAATTTCTTGAGACCTATTTTTGGTCCCTTAGAACCAGAGGCTCTACTTTGGGCTCAGGTGCAGGTAGTTCCTTTGGGCTTTGCCCCATGAGATCCTCTTTATAACCATGTGCTGCCCCCCCCCACCATAAGACTTACTGCCTGTGTGTATGGTCGGCCAGACAGATACTCGCTAGCGCTTTCTGCCACCTCTGTGGAAGAGGCACATGCCCTGTCTATGAGCCATACACGCATGTCGCCAGGTACAATTTTAAGGAATTGTTCTCTCACCAATACATCTTAATCAGTTCCAGTAGTTGATTTAGCCCTCCATCCACCTATCAAGGTAAGTATACAGTTTAACCTGCAGTTCTGCATAACTGTCTTCTGGGCTTTTCTTTAACTCCCTAAATTTCCTTCTCTAAGCCTCAGGAGTTAATTCAAAACATTTCAACAACACTGTTTTCCTTTATCATAATCAGCATAGTTTTCGTTACTCATTTTAGTCAAATGCAGAACTCTTCGCCCGTCAGCAAGGGTGTGAGATAAGCTGACCAGGAAGCCTTAGTCAATTTTAATTGGTCGCATACTCTCTCAAGTGACCTTAAAAATAAATCAAGGTAATCTCCCTCTTTAAACTGAGGGAACAATTTAGAATTCATTTTGGCTTCATGAGATAAACTCAATCCACCATTACTCACGGTTTGCTGACTGCGAAGGGTCATCATCTCCTTCTCGTGCTGTTGTCTCTGGAGTTCATACTGTCGTTCTTTCTCTCTGTCTTCACGTTCCTTCTCTTTGTCTTGGCATTCTTTCTATCTGTCCGCCAGTATCTTTTCTTCAAGTTCTTTCTCTGCTTCCAACCTTCTTCCTTCTGCTTCAGTGTCCAGTCTTTTCGCCTCCAACACCCATTCTTGCAGTACCAGCTGCAGTCACAGCGCCTCAAGCTGGTGTGGGGGGTCTGCTGCCTCAGTTCCTGACTCACCCCCAGCGACTGTCTGCTTCAGATCATGTGCCAAGAGAGTAGCTATGAGGTCTGCCTTTTTCTTCTGCTTTAGACTTTCAGGCTGAATCCCCTTTTCCTGGCACCTTTCAAAAAGCTGTGGCACAGTAAGTGAGTCATACTCTGTGGAGCTCATTCTCTATTGCTACACTTTGCTGTGCCAACTAAAAACAAATAAAACTGTTGTACAACTGTATCCTCTTATATATCCTGTTTTGCAATGCTAAGGTAACTGTTCCACTGGCAAACTCTGTATCTCAGTGTGCTACACAGTCCACTATCATCACCCCACCACTGCCAACCAATATGTGACAACCCACCTCTCCCTCTGGGCTGAAACAGCTTTTAGAGAGGTGTCTGTCCTCGGGTATTCACTGCCACCAGCTGGACTTTCCTTCTGGCACCTCTTTCAAGTATACAAACTTGAATAATCAAATGTGCAATTGCACAAGTTAAAGTCTGGTAGTTTGTGTCTCTCTCTGGTGGCGGATGCTACACAGAGTTTACCTCAGCCAGTGAAAACCAAACATTACCTTAGAAAAATGACATCACAGTCACAACTGTTGAGCAAATAAATAGCTTTCACTTAACAGAAAGTGCACTGAGCATTTGCAGGATATATATTTACAACACAACAGAATAACACTCATACAGGAAAAGTAAACAAATGTTTTTAAATAACAGATTGCAAACGAAGAAGGCTATTACTGAAATATGCTATCACTAAACTTACCCTTCCCTGTCCTTACAAGAGACACTGGACCCTGTTCTAACTGCCAGCTCCCACGGACATAGCTACAAGATAGGCTCCAAGCTTATGTTTCCCCTCCCAGCTTCCAAAGCACAAGAGAGCCTTCTCTGTCTTTTAGAAGGTTACATACTCTGTGGAGAATAGGTCATTCCTATTCTCCCTTTAAATGCACCAACCAACTAACATGTATGTATTTAATTGTCCCAATAAGAGTGAACACCTATCAGTGACCAATTATTCATCCTTTTAACCTTAAGTTTATATTTGAATGATCCAATCCATTCAAACTGCCCTGTGTCCGTGTCTGCAGGTCTGTGTGTGTCTGGAGATGTCCACTCGAGATTTATGACCCAGCTCTTATCTAGCAGCTCGGAATTCCACAAGCTAGATGCTGCTGGACAGAGGATTTCAGCCTGACTGTATTTTTTCCAAACTGCTAAAAAAATAAGGCACCTACAGAATCCAAACCATTAACTCTTTCCTGCCCATTTCTGTCACAGTCTTATCTGGGTACCCATGGCCTAGTTGCAGGCCTGTATTATGCAGCTGGTTGGCCAGCGTTGGTGCACTTTTCATAAATATTTCAAACCCACAAACGCCACAGGCCATGTAATTGTGAAAATGGCTTTTAAAGATGTAACCCGCACCCAGGTATGCTATTTCCATCTTCACAGCACTACCTGGTGGGCTGGGTTCAGGGAGAAATATGTCACTTGGCACATTTGCTAGGTTTGGCTACTCTGTAACAGGGGCACCCAAGTAACTCCAGACACAGGAAGCAATAACTGTAATGTCCAATACCAGAAGTGGGATTCTAAAGTGTGGCTTTTATTCACATCCAACAGAATAACAAAGCATAGATAGACCCCCACGGGGCTACACTCCTGGTAATGCAGATTTATGGAGATCAGAACACATTCACTTTCACTTTATTCCTCAGGCTTTGAAACACACTGGGCACACGACCCAAACTGGTACTCTGCTCTGGGTTTCTTTGGCTTGGCTCCCTTGCCAGCCACTTGGACTACCTTCCTTCCTTCCATGGCTCGGCTATCATGCCAGCTCTTTGGATACTTTCCATATAGCATGGAAACATTTACTGGTGGCTCCCTAAACCACCTATGAGCACTTCTGGCTCCATCAGGGAATCTTCCTCATCAATCCCACGTCTGGGTACTTTCCTCAGGCACTGGCCAAGTACCTGAGAGAAAGCAACAGGTGTCCCAAAGCAAACCCGTAGAGGTGAATCTGGTTACTACTGAAGGGGGGTGTCCCACCTCTCGCTCCCATAATTCATACCCAGCCATTACTCTGGACTGTTACACCTCATCCTTGAAAACACTTTGCTGTGTAGATTCTCTTTAAATGTATTCACATTCAATCTTCTGTCTTTACATCCCATTTGTGCTGAACTTGAACATACTTAATAAGTGGCTGTGTCCATTATTCTAGACCCCCCACAGAGTTAAGCAGTCCAATCCCCACATCTTCCAAACTGTACTTGGCTGTCTTTTCCTGACCCCACAGTGACAGTCACTTTAGTTTCATCTTGTTTCAGGTGAAAACACATTGGCCCTTTAGCAGAGCAAACTCCCCCCTTGGTTGCAGGTGCCCCACAGGCGTTTTCTCTTCAAAGAAATTTCGTCTAGAACTTCTGGTGCCTCAGCATGAACTTAACTCAGGCAGCTTCTTTTTCCCTAGACAGACCAGGGGAGTTGCCCCTGGAAGCAGGCTGATTCCTTCCCCCCCATTCCCGCAGGGATGGGGCCCTGAACCACTGAAAGCGGTCTCTACCACTTCACTGGCCTCTTCTTGTGTTCCTCTTCAGGTGAGAACACACCTTTACAAAAAAATAGCCCTTTGACAGAGCTTAGGACTCTGACGGCCTGCTTACAGCAGAGCACCTCCTTCCTCTACTACAGACTGCAACAGACTGACTTCAAATTCCCCAACGTTCTACTCTAACCTCCAACTGCAACATTCCAGTGTGGCTAATGCAGCTGCAACAGTTCTAAAATGATGTCATCCCTCAGTCTCAGCTGAGACTGAGAACAGAGTGAGACAGTGTGAAATCCATTTAACTGGAGTTTCACAAGCTGCCTTCCCTGCCTACCACTAGGTCTAACTGGGATTCTTGTAACCCCGGGTAACAGGGGGGTTACCAAGAGATATACCAGCCTCAGCATTTGCACCAGAGATATCGGTGCCTTACCTCACAGGATGAATGCTGATGAGCAGATATCCCTTAAAAGCGCCACAGTTTAGAAGTAAAAACGCTTGTAATTTTACTTTCACTGGGTCCTGAGAACTTCTCAATGTTAAGAGCCACCCCACACTCCACCCCCGCGCTCAGCAAAGTTGTGACATGATGCTAGGGAGAGAGCGGGGGCGCGCTGCATTCTAGTCTACAGGGAGCACCTTTCGGATCTTTTTTTTTATATTGTAACGGTCAGTTTGTGATGAAACGTGGGCACTGGTCGACCAACAAGGCCCTTGTCAGTTGACCAGTGCCCTATTTGAAAAAGGACATCAACCTACTGGAGGGGGTGCAATGAAAAGGGTGACCAAGATGATCCTAGGCCTGGGGGCAAACCCTATGAAGAGAGACTGAGGGAGCTCAACATGTATTCCCTGAAGGATCAGAGGAAGGGGGCAAACCCTCCAACTGTACCAGTTTTGCCGGTACAATACCGTTTTTTAAACAATGGTACCGTACCCTGAGTCATTTGTACCATGTACCGCATTTGCAGCAAAAGCCTCCAAGCTCCCCCTGAAGTAAAGGGGAACTTGAAGGCTTTTGCTGCAAATTTGTTTTTTTGGAGCCAAGCGCTGACTGCCGCTAAGCAGCACAGTCCCAGTCGTGGAGCATCCCATCCTCGCTCGTAGTCCCATTGTAACCACCAGAGAGAGAGTGGTTTGCTGGCGCATTACTAGGTGTCCTGCAGAGGGCGCCTTACAATCGCAGGACAGTTTCTGACCGGGACCGAAGTCTGCTGCTGACAGATGATCTCCTCAGCTCACTGCTGACCGCGCTAGTGCTAATGACAGAGTCACTGGTGGGAGAACGAACAGCCCTGAGTGGTTACTTGCCTTGCGTGAAGGCATGAAGGCCGAGTGCAGCCCTGAGGTGTCAGTGACTAGAGGATCAGCACACAGAGTAGACAAGTCATGGTAAAGTAAGTCCTGCAGAATTTGGGAAAGTTTTAATTTGGCAGGCTGGTGTTTAATTTCAGTCAGGAGTGTGACAGAAAAAGCAAATAAGCAACAGAGCTCACTGCAGGCCAGAACTGTGCTCGGAGGGACAGAGAGAAGCCGAGGACTGGACTGATATATATAACTCAGTAAGTACTGCCTAAAAATTAGCAAATACTAAAATCTGAACCGGCTTCTTGTGTGCTGTGCCCTGACTCATTCCACCACATCATCCAGGGCACACAACATTCTTGGGGGGGGGTGACCAGAGATGGTCACAGCACTGCTGGTGGTCATTGTTGCTTGCAAGTGGTGGGGGGCACTGCAGTCAGGACAGGCACTCCTCCTGCCTGGTGGGTTCAGAGCCTGAGGGCTGGAAATGGTGATAAAGTGTTCTGCAGTCTCTAATCTGCATTACCTGGAAATGTAGCCCCATGGGGGTCCGTCTATGCTTTGTCGTTCAGCTAGTATGTGAATAAAAGCCACACTGAAGAATCCCATTCCTGGTTCTGGACATTACAGTTATTGCTTCCTGTGTTCGGATTTACTTGGGTGCCCCTGTGCAGAGTAGCCAAACCTAGGTCCCCCTGTGCCAAGTAACCTCATCTTCCCCGAACCCAGGTCCCCACCAGGTACTGCTGTCAGCTTCAACAGCATGCCACCTGTCATTTTGGCAAAAAGGCAGGGGTGAGGGAGTTACACAAGGCTAGCCAGAGAGACATCAACATCCCTAACTCCAGTGGAAAACAATAATTATCCCCCTGGAGTCATGAGTAGGGAACACATAAAATAGCATATTGTACCTTCAACAAAATAGCCATAAAACTCACCACAGATCAAACTAAAACCTACAGCATCAAAAGTGTGTTTTACCTTCAGTAAAAGCCCCAAAACTCACCACAGAGCATCTAAACACCCAGAGCTTCTGGGGCCGCCACGACTGTAATATAGCCCCCAACTCACTGAAACACAGAAGTGTACCTATTTTGACTAACGAAATGTTGGAGGGTCTGAGCCTGAGGTGGGATATGATAGAAACCTTGAAGTACCTAAAGGTACATTTTCAACTAGAAGGGGAGAGATCCACAAGGCGACATAGTCTAAAATGAGACTGTGTGTGTGTGTGTGTGTGGGGGGGGGGGGTTGAAAGGGAAATGACAAGGCACTATTTCACAGAAAGAGAGGTGTCATAATAGAACAAATTGCCGGAAAGGGGTGATCTCACTGAAAACTGTTTGCAGTTTTAAAGAGTGGGCAGGGTAAGATTAAAGGAAGGGCCACATCTGCTGGGAGCTGCGGGAAGGAGAGATAACTGGGGTGGAAATAGGCTCCAGTATGACGTGCACACTCGCGCAGACTTACACCGTTCAGGCCTGTTTTTGCTGGCGTTTTTTTCGCATGTTAGTAATACAGCTCCGGTACAGCAGAGGGCACTAGAAGCGGAGACGCGTATAGTCTGTGAGTTTTATGTCCTCTCTCACTTGTCTCTCCTTTTCCTTTCGTCACTGTAGCACAACAATACTTGCTGTAGTTCGTTCCAACTGGAAACACAAACTTTACTGCAATGGCTGATTCGGAGGTTGAATCGCGCCAGAGCTTCCTGCAGGAGATTTTCACGTCTCCCCTCAACCTCAGCCTCCTGTGCCTCTGTATGTTTCTAATGTACAAGATAATCCGAGGAGACCAGCCTCCGAGCAGAGACGAGGGGGAGGAAGAGCAGTTACCCAAGATGAAGAAGAAAGATTTTACTTTAGCAGAGCTCCGCGAGTACGATGGCGAGAAAAACCCCAGGATCCTCATCGCCGTGAAAGGCAAAGTGTTTGACGTGACGAGGGGAAAGAAGTTTTATGGACCCGGTAAGAAGCGGGCTGGCTTTTTTTCTTTCTTCAAGGTGGTTTTCTTCCTCTCAGTGGAATACACGGTTCAATAGTACTGTGCTTTCTAAAAAATAAACGAACCCCTTGTTGCCGCTTGTATTTGATTTACAACAGTGTACTACTTTAATTAAAAAAAAAACTATCTGTGGGCAGTTCCTGATCTGTTCCTAGAAAAAGATAGTTTTCTGCAAAATGCAAAGCCAAGACACTTTGAAAATTAAACTAAAAGTCATTTTTTTATCCGATCCAGCGATGTCCAGAGAGATTAGTAAAGACGAATAAAGCAGTCTTGCTATGTCATTCACGTTTTACTTTGTTGTGCTGTGTTTGACAATAACATAATGTGATTTTTAAAGCTGCTTTATCAGCCAGCGTTAGGGGGAACCTAACAAAATAAGCAGCTGGCTTATACAAAACGCACACACGCTGCTCCTCCTCTAGTGTTCATTTCAGAGTCGGGGGAGTGTGACACACACATAGTGACACATAGCTGTAACATTTGTCTCACCGGCTTTTTCTCCCTTGTGGACTGTGGCACACTGTTCTAATGGTTGTACACTGCTGCTGCTAGAATCTGAGCTTGGTTGGACATTATGAACCTTTTTTTCCCTATTCAAGGCCCAACTTTGTATACCCAGTGAGTCAGTGTCCCACACGGGCAGAGGGCTCACCAACCTTTTCGTACTCGGCATTGGGGCTGTCACTGCGGCTGTCCTGATGGCCGTCTAAGGCCCTTGGGGGTCACACCTCTCCTCCCTTCTATTCCAAGGGGACCGGCTTGGGGACTTTCAATAGCAGGACACAAACAGGTTAATGCAGTAGTGGTCAGGTGCCTCCATCTGGGGTAGCGGTGAAACCGGGTACTGACTTTAACCTCCCAAAAAAAATAGTGTAAACCTTCTGCACACAGGTTGATAACCTTCAAACAATAACACAGTTCCAAATAGCAGTACCCAACACACCAAAAATAAAACTGACAGTTTATTTAACAGGGAGGGGTAAGGAAAGCACAAGGAAACGTCTGAGAAAAATACATGCGGGGGGTTTCTTATGCACTAACAGTTTAAGTCCAGCAATCCTCTGGCAGTCCCAGTCCCAAAAGCTGGTGCACCAGGCTTGTTCCCCACCCCCACGAGGTGGTACAGAGAGCTCGCCATGTTGCGGTGAGTACCTGCCCTTGGTTGCTGGTAGCTAACCAGGGTGATGATGACTTGGCATGCTTGCAGGAATTTAAGCAGAACTTAAAGGGCCTCTATTTGTTATCTAAACAGTCTTGTTCCTGGCTGAGCCTGTCTAGAAGATGTCACAGTCCTGACCAGGGCTTCTGCTCCCTCCTTCATGTAACCCCCCTACAAATGGGGCATTCCCGAAAAGTCTTCCTTGAGCTTGCCTAAATGCTCACTGCCAGGCTGGTGTCCTGCGTTTTAGCAGTTTAAATGTGATTGCCAGAGAGTGCCTGTATAGTCTCTGTGTGCTGTCTCTTTAAGAGCTGCCTGGATTGCAGTCATAAGTAATCTGAGCGGGAGCTCTGTTGAAAGATGTAACTGTTTGCTAAAAATCATTTAGAATGATAATGTAGCTTGTTTAACCTGCCTTCTTTGCAGCAAGGACTGTTTTATGTCCACTATCTTGGTCCTGGACTGCGAATTGCACCAATCATTTCTGGTGGGACCTAAAATGGAGCTGGACTACAGGAGCTGTCTGGAGCCAGAATCTGTAGGAATTGTAGTTTGGGTTTTTTGGCTTTGCACCTGAAAAGGGGGGGGGGGCCTTTGTTGACACTGACAAACAGATAAGCCAACCAAGCCTTTTGGATTCTGGGGAAAGTCCCTGGCTTGCTGGCAGTTGAGTCAGATCTCGTTTGGGAGCTGAAGAAGCAAAAGCTGGAGACAGTCAAGCAGCCGTCTGAGTAGTTTTGCACGGGAGAACTGTGGAAACGCCTGAGTTGTGGCCTGCATTTCTGCCTGCTGCCCTTGAAAGGCAGAGAAGAGAATTATTTCAGACTAAATCCAAGTTTGTGAGAATGAAGTAAGCCACTGATTTTTTTTTTTTTTTTTTAACCAGGCTCATACCTGAAGAAGACCAAACATTTTGCTGAATGCAATGGGTCAGTCAGGATTTCCAGCTGCTTTTGAATCCCCGGTTTGTGCAGAGACTTTGCGATTGTGACCGGAGAGCGGTTTGCCTAGTACAGTAGAATTTCCTTACAGTAAATGTGCTGTGTATTGAAAGTGGGTCGTGATTTGGTTCCACACTATGTGAACTGTGTTCTGCTTGTTGGTACCGTAGAATCTTTTACATGTAAATGTGCTGTGTACTGAAAGTGGGTCGTGATTTGGTTCCCCACTGTGTAAACTGTGTTCTGCTTGCTGGAAGCTTTAGCCAGCCTAATTGGACTGAATCCATGTTCATCTCCACTCGGCCTGGGCCATGCCACGCTGGCCCTGCCAGACTACCCCACCGCACAGAAAAAGCCACCAGTGAGAGACCTGCCTGGGGATCTGCTCCCTGCTCCATGCTTGAACAGGAATGACTCCTCAGTGAATCGTGTGGGCCCTGCTTCTCCTGGCACTCCAGATTAACCACCTACTGTATCGATTTTCGTCCAGCCTTGGGTATCGTGAGTAATCATCAGGGTAGCTCCCTGCAACAACAGCCTAATCTAAAAGTGTGTCATCTGATTGTCTTGTTGTTTTCTTTTCATGAACTGAGCCCTCCAGCTCCGGATTACAAATAGTGTGTGTTGTGCATGTGTTCCCCCCATCACAGCGCCCCAACCAGCTGCAGCGTTCCTGGCTAGCCTGCCATTCTCCATCTGGGTACCCAGAGTGTGTGACTGTTTATGGACCCTGAAGTGAATGCATAACTGCTTGATTGATAGTGCCTTTAAGCAAATTAACCTGATTACGCCCCTCCCTTGTTCAAGTCCATTAAACAAATCAGATCTAACTCTTTTTTGCATTTACCCTGACTGTGGCTCCAGTTTGTGCAAGAGTACTGTACTGCTGTTATTTGCTGTGTATAACTTTGTTTTACTGGGGTCCCCAGGGCCGGGCCAAAGGAAACCCTGGTGGTAAGTGCAAACAGTGTGGTACTGTGTGGTGTATCAGGGATATTGTGAAAGTGATTATTGTGTATTGTTCTGGCCACTAGTAAGGAAAGAAGGGGGTTACAGTGTCCCGGAGGGCTGTGCCCAGGTTAGCTTGACCACTGCCAACCCTGACCTCTGAGTGGAGGCACCCGTTTCAGAACTCAGGCCCCTTAACCTGCTAGTAGCCAAGCAGGCAGGGGAAGTAGCCCTTGGGATAGCACCACCTAGGGGTTACATTCATATTTAACTAAGTGCCCCAAGGAAACTCCATGGAAGCACAGCTCTGGGGTACTTGCAGTTCAAACGTTTGGTAGTAGTTCGATATCCTTGCTGCACTTTGGTGCTGGACTGGAACTTGCTGACTTGCCAGCTTTGGCTGGCACAGAAGTGATTCGCGGAGTCACCCTCTCAAGGGCCTTTGACTAGATGTGCTGTGGTCGCCTTCACCTTTCAGGCCTTTTGTTGTTTTCGTCTCCAAGGTCTGAACATATTTGCCTCTAAGGTCTTTTGTTTCACCTCTCAGGAGTGTGGCTATGGCAACACACAGCAGTGGCTCTTCAGACTCCCGCATCTGGACATTAGATGAGAGATGATGATCTGTGTTGTGGCTGTCTCCTTTGCAGGGGGTCACCTCAGGCTGTAGTTCCCCTTTACTTCTCCTCATCTGTGAGGGTTCTTCTGGAATAGTTGGTGGCTTGGGTCCTGCTAAGATCGATGCCTGGAGCATTGGATATGATCCCAGCTGGGAATGCTGTGAGGGAAGATTACTCCCTTCCAACAGAAATTTCCATTTCTCTTATGGTGTTACCCTAAAACACCCTCCTCCTTTGATTCTCTGGCTGAAGTATACTTTCAGTTCACAGATTACTGAAAGCTTGGCTGAGACAGTCCCTAGGGTGGCTGTGAGCTCCACAGCTCACCTTGTCACTCTCTCAGCTATGACTGACCAAGAGAGCCAGTCTCTCTCCCCCAAAAAAAATCTCCTCAGGGAATTAACTTGACGTTGGATTGGATGTTTCCCTGTTGCTGGCCACTGGTGTTTGGTTGTGGCAATTGCCCAGCCAATCAGGGCACTCACTAGACTTATCCTATAATGCATGACAGCCCTGTAGATCACTTGAACCATGTTTGCTTTAATTTTTGTGAAAGTCTCCCCTCTTTTTTTTTTATTCTACAGCTTTCTATCTAACCACACTTGGTGTCTTGCCGAATCTCCTGATCCTGATGTTAGTCCTGGGGCCAGAACAGAGGTGACTGGGTCATTTGCACCCCTCGTTTCATGTGGGGTGCTTCAGCTCTGAGTTTGGGCCTCCCATGCATGCACAGAGGCCCACTGAGGCTGCAAGTGTGCTTTTGGGTTTTCCCAGCCCAACTGTCTGTTCTGGGGGCCAGGAAGTACTTTTTCTTGTAAAACTGCACTGCCACAGTTACTTGCCGTCTCCCAGCTCCGCTTTTTGTCTGGGAGCTCGGACCATTGATCTCGAGTGAGTGTATGGCCCGCTTTCATATAAGGAGCTCATGTTCCGCTACGCATGTGCGCACTTCAAGATGCCAAGTCACAACCGGCCCTCTGATGCAAGCGTTGGCACTACCAATTGCAACACGGACAAGCCAGGTTTCGGAATGAAACTGGAGAGTTGAAGGGTCGGGTGGGGGGAGAAAGATGAGCTGCTCATCTCTTCCAGGTGGGTGGGGTGGGATTGTCGAAAATTGGCCCGCTCTTGATTGTGGCTAAGAGTCTGTGCGCCTGACACTTCTGCACATGCGGGTCAGGGACTTTGTGGATGTTGGCATGTTTGTGCGTGGGTGCATGTGTGACAGGCCTCTGATACCATTGCATGTTGCGACTTGGGGGAGAGATTACCAGAAGAAATCCCTTCAACAGACACAGATTGAAGCCACAGGAACCACAAGATGATACTCCTCGACGTAAGTCCCGGCTAAGGTCCCAGGGTGTTGTAAGTCTCATCTGAGAAACCCAGCATGAAGGACAAGTCACGGTCCTCCTGGACCAGGTATCTGGGAGGGAAGTGCTGGGGTGGAGGATGGTTCGAGGAGACCTGGCCTGATAGGGGTATATCCCCACCCTGGCCGGAGAGCAAGAAAAAGTTGATTTAAAAAAAAAAAAAAAAAAGCATCACCACACTTTCACTCCCCGACCCCGCTTTGGCTCTCAGGGGTCATGGAACGTGGTACAGGCACTCAGTGGCATGGTTATCCTTGTCTCGGTCCCACCCTCGCTTGCAAGTCCAGGGGCCTGGATCATGGGACACTCACGCGACTGCAGCTGCCTTTGCTGTGGTGGGGAGCACTAGTGAAACGCCAGAGCCATTGCTGAATAGCAGCCTGCCCTGCCAGTCCCTGCTTTGCAGTTAAAGAGGACAGGACGGTGAAGACTACAAGAGCTGGCTGTGAGGGAGCTGCAAGGGGATAGACGGACCAAAGACAAGGCCTCAAATGTGGGAGTCTTACACAAGTAATAAGTGTAAAACTGCAGCTTTGTTTTTAAAGTAGTTTTGCAGAAACCATGTGACAAAAGCAAATAGAGCAGCTGAGTCCCTTATTCAGGACTTTACTGAAAATACTACTGTCCTGGGCACAGAATGGGCATACGCGTTTGTGAACAGGGCTATAGTATTGCTAAATAAAATGTGGCAGCTCTTGTGATTCCAAAAATGTTTTTTTTTTTTTTTTTATAAAATTCTAGGTGAGGGTCAGACACCTGAGTCACCTAGAATTAGGTTTTTGTGTCAGTACAGGAATCTTGTGCAACTGCTATGGCAGCATAAGAGTAATGTTAATACTAACATACTAAATAGCCAGCAGATTAGGCTCTGTGGTCTACTGAGTCTGCTCTGTGATCAGTGCCTACCCAGGGCACAGTTATAGCCCCCCACATCCTCCCTACAAGATCCCCTACCCCCAGCACGGCTGTGGGATGAACTCTTCCCCCATACCTATCCCAGCTCTTCTTGAATCCCTCCACAGTTGTAACAGCCACCAGCTCCTCAGGGCAGCGCATTCCAGGGCTCCACCACCCTCTCAGTGAAGTAGCGTCTACTTGTTTCCCCCTTTAGCCTCCCCCCGACCAGCCTCAATGAATGTCACCTAGTGGTCCCCTCCTCCCTCAGCTGAAGCACCCCCTCCAGGTTTACCCTGTTCCATTTCCTTGAGATATTTGAAGACTTTGATCACATCCCCGCTGTTCCTCCTATCCTCCAACGAGTGCAGGTTGAGCTCCTCCAATCTCTCCCCATAGGACTTTTCCCCTAAACCAAATATCGTCCTGATCGCCCTCCTCTGGACCCTTTGCAGAAGAGCAGTATCCCTCTTTTTAAGCAAGGATGCCAAAACTGCACACAGTATTCAAGGCGTGGTTTAGGTTTAAATACTGATTTAGGGTTTTGGATATTTCTCAACACTTAATGACCAGCATGTGCACTGTCCAGCTACCTGCAGGGTTTGTGAACATAATTTGAGTGCATATTCTTTGATATGTGTTCTGTAAGGAATAAGACACGATTGGGTATGTGTGCTGTCACAGTGCACACCCTGGGGTGTTATGAGGCATGATGCCGCAGGTGGAGTGCCTTATGCCCCTGGGTGTGCATTGTGACCAGTGGTTCAGATTATTTTTAGGATTGGGAAGTATTTACTACTACCTTCTTACACCTGGTAGTATTTTCATCGAAATGGTAGCACTGTCATCCACTGACCCACCTTCCACCCCCACATCTAAACCAAGTCTCAGTCCCGCTGGACGCCTGCAGTCACTTACTAATACTGCTGTGGAGTCATACTGTGACCTTATTTTTAACATTGTCATGTTGCAACAGTTCTTCTAACCAGCTAATGAGCAACTTCTGTCCCCACCCCTACAGGTTCCACTGTAGTGCCATGGCTGCTAGCATTTCATGGTACTGCCAACTTTGTACATGTATACCACATACTGTAAATTTGCAGGGTGGGAAGCAAATTCCTAAAATCAGAAAGTGGGAGTATTTCAGTCATAAATGGTAGTAAAATACTCCTTTACTCTCCTTATCTGTTCCCCTGATTGTGGCAGCACAATGCACAAATCCCAGAGTGCCTTGTTGCACTTATGAAATTGTTTAAAAAAAAAAAAAAAAAAAAAAATACTATGTTACACAAAACAGATCCTGTATTAAACAAAAAAAAATGCTGTATTTCAGTTTGTAACATGGCAAAAATCAGAACAGGCCAAACAAGGAAGACAATTGGCTGAATTACGTCAGCTGTCACAGTAGCAACATGGCATTATGGCACGATCATACCTCTTAACTGTCCCTGATTTTTCCTCAGAATTTTCCTCTGTCCCTCATAAAATTTGTGTTATTGTAGCAGAACAGTGGGGATTAAAAGCACAAAATAATGTCAAACATTAAAGTAACAGACTTGTTATTCTTCAGAAAATACATCTTAACACAAATCCCTTTATTCTATCAGCTTTCTGAGTGAATAGTATCAGATTTTAAGATGTGTCCCTGATTTGGGGTCTTTGTCCCTATTTTTTTTTTTTTTTTTAAGCTTTGTCCCTGATTCATGAGACAAGAGGTTGAGAGGTATGGGCGCGATAATGCTGTGTTTGTAACGGGAGCGTGCACAGCTAAACATTTCAGCATCCTTGGCGGTGTGCATGAGCCGGTAAAATGTGGAATGCGCTCGTCGTTGGAGCATAGTAAAGTGGTGAAATGTAATGGATAGGGCAATGTGGAGCAATAGGTGGAGCGCGGAACACAGCATACAATAGAACACATAGGAGCGAGAGAGGCAGTGGACCGCTATGCCTTGCGCCGCCGCAAGTGTCAATTAGTGCAGACAGGGAAGACGAAAATGTACTGTCTGCCAGGCACAGACCGAGTGGAAAGTGTTTCAGTCATAGCACAGTAAAAGAGATGACTGCAAGAACAACATTTAAAAAAAAAAAAAAAAAATCGGCTGCAAGTAAAAGAAAATTGTGGTCGAGAAAACAATCAAGCGGCTTGCTAAAATGCGAAAGCATTGCGCAGAATGTAGATGACAGAAGTATATATTGCAATCAGAAAACATTTGCTTTACATGCACCATCAAACCAAGTGAGAGAATATTAGGGTGATCATATTTGCACACCAAAAGTAGCAGCGCACCTGTAGCATTGTGGAACAAATTACAGTTAGTAAATGATCACTTACAGAGACTTAGAAAGGAGACGAACGGAAACGAGACTGATGGAAGAATTTAATGATTATAACAATAATCACAGCGAGAGATTACAAGTGGTACATTCTTCAAAATAACAGTGTGTGCTGGCTTGCTTATATAGTGAAAGACAGCATCATCATCTCCTATGGTTTTCTATGATTGGTTTAAAACAAGCACAAATGTCAACTTATAAGGTAATACTCTTTGTTTGGTATATGTATGAGATCATCCTTGGTCAGCACAAGTATAGATAGTGTACATTCTATTATCATATATGGCTAGCAACAGCTGTTACTACCAGTTACCAAGGTTCAGGGGGAAGAAATAGGTTTGGACTTAGGAATGTGCATACAAGCATTTTGGCCTGTCCACATAAGGACAAACACTAGAGATAGTCAAGAGGG
This sequence comes from Neoceratodus forsteri, assembly GCA_016271365.2. Classification (NCBI taxonomy): domain Eukaryota; kingdom Metazoa; phylum Chordata; order Ceratodontiformes; family Ceratodontidae; genus Neoceratodus; species Neoceratodus forsteri. The sequence goes on along the minus strand of JADMNL010000023.1, from coordinate 122,215,073 downwards.
TAATTTGGACACTATCCTGTGTTCCTGCTTGCAATCACATAGGCCAAATGTTTGCTGTTACTTACATGGTCAGCACAAATGTCAAAAGGCACTGTAACATTGCAACTGTGGCTTAATGTGTCTTGTGGCTTCACAGGCTTTATATGATCCAATTATATATGCCACCATTTGTTACACAGACACATGATATTTCAGACCAAAATGAGGTTAGGCTGCAATATGGGGACAAACTTCTTTATCCCTTGTTACAAGCCCCCCTTGGCCCTATATTGCCTAATTATTATTTGTGCAACAGTGCAGCTCCTCGGAGCATGTACATCTCACTATGTACTTTACGAATAGTAAGTCTTAAGCGACACAGGCCTATAATTACCAAGAACACTAAGACCACTTGCAGCACAAGTAAAGCTTTAAAGGACAGGACTCCTAAGGGCCCCCCTGCATAGCTATAAATCAAGTGCTCATTATCACTCTCACTGAGCAATTCATTTACAACTGCTTGTGCCTTATGGGCAGTATTTTGGATTTGTATCAAATGAGTATCTTTTCGATTTAAAAGTGACTGCACGTTAAGAGACAGGGGAGGTATCACAGCTCCAAATGATGGCGCATATTTGTTGATATCATATGCCTGGTGTGGGGTATCGAATGTCACATTATAACTCTTATCCTCCAGGTTGGTAATAGGGTGCAACACCTTGTCACCAATATATACGTTATGTTTGGGAATAATACAAAAGTGTGGGTTGTAAATGGTACACATTTGTCCTTCATAAAATAAGATGGGTGTATTTGTAACAGCACAGTATTGGTTAGTACCATTATAGGTTACAACTACTTTTTGGGATGTACCATCGTTTTAATTGGATAGGGCACCAGGCAGTATTGTTTTCAGCTTGACCCATGGGAATTTCCCCACAGATGGGTTGCGTTTGTGACATGACGTGTCACTGGCATATCCATTGACTATTTATTTCTTCACAGCAATGTAAGTTTGGTGTCACCCAAGACCCATCATCAAGGCCACTGTTTTTCGTTTTTTACCGGAAAACCTGGTAAAATTCCGGAATTAGGGCTGCTGGAACACCGTTAAAAACAAAGATTTCATGGAATCTGCCATTTTATACTAGATCAGTAATTCTACAAAACTTGTATTTTTTTTATAATTGCTTCATGAACTATTTTCAATTTGCTTTATTTAATGCTCTGTTTATTAAGCCGCCTTTTATTCTAATTATTTATACACATACTAGAAGAATGACAGCAGAATCCCGGTAAAATACGGAAATTTAACAATCACTGGTGCAATTCCGGAATCTGAAGTATTGAAAATGGAATTTAAATGTTTTAATCCCTGTAAATCAGTGGCCTTGCCCATCATTACTATGCACCAGGATCTCTGGGGCCGAGACTCGATATGCATAATACTGGCCTTGTAAATACTCTACGGAGTGTACTTTTACTATTTGGGAGTACACCTCCTTGTTATACTCAACTTGAGGTAGTCTTACCACGAGGGACACCCCCATGGTGCAACTAAGCGTACTGTTGGGTCTAAACACTTGTGGTTTAACATATACTTTGGTTACCTTGCGAATCCACCACATAGGTGGGGCTCAAGCTTTAATACAAAAAGTTATACATTTACTATCATTAACATTAAGGCAATCTGGACAATACCACAATTTAAGCTGTGCGTCAGAAATTTGATTAGGCAATTGATTATTAGTAATTTCCTGTAACAATTGACTAACTTGAGTTAAAACATAAGATCCATAAGCACTACACACTATAGCTTTATTTATGGTGGTATTAAAAACTTCATTATGTTCAACCACAACTTCATTAATTTTGTGTTCCACCTCTTTAAACAGGCAGCCCACCTCATGTATATTATACACAGATAAACGCTCTTCCATTGCCAAACCTTGCTGGCCTAATGTAAGTGGTAGCAAGACCCTTTCTCCTGTGTTAGTATTAAACTGGTCTTGGTACCCCTTAATGACCTCAAGGTCTGCCCTATTCCATATGCTCATTCCTGATCCAAAAGCTCCAGCCAGGTCTCCCCACAAATCTCATTTTTTTGCTAGTATTACTAACCCTTTCTTTACTAATGAGAGGGGCCATCATACTCCCTGTTTTAGCATGGAAGGCGCTTAACATGTCAATTAACATGGTGGCATAAAACTTTGACACACCAGTGTCTACACAACTACTGTTAGCATTTATAGTCCTGCCTGAGAAATCTAGATTTATATGCACTCTATTGTACTTTACATTATTTACAAGCATTTGATCAATAGGTGTTGATGTAAGTCCACTCTCTGGCCCTGTTGTCACATTTGGGCATTCGGTTGGTGTTACAGTTAAGTGTATGGCATCTGAGACTGCAAAACGTAATGAGTTGTTTACACTAGCATAGTTGCAAACACTATTATTACCCCAAAGTCAGTAGGACAGAGTTAACACATAAACACCATTGTCCTTTGGTGTGGCCCTGTCTATGACAAGAGACCCATTTTTCTGTTTCCAATCCATGTAACTTTGCTGTGATCCAGTCTTGAGCTCTGATGCACAGCTGGACCAGCTATTTAAAAATATCCCCACACCAATTTGTAGATATGAAAGTATGGTTGTTTTAAGTCCAGGTGGCTTTCCATGCTCGTGTCGTGTAGGCATTTGTATCAACAGGGTCCCAGTTCCAACTGATTAACAAAGTAGTGGACTGTTCATACTCACACTTGACAGTCTGTTCCACATTAATGTATAGGCTGAGGATTATAGAAAATCTTATGGCTGCCACCATGCCCGGTGATAATGATGTCTTGTCTTCATGGCTGTAAACATCAAGTGTAGTATTTTAATTTTTAACCAGCTTTGTTTGACACTTTTTTACACTAATCAACATGTACCCAGAATTCTTGTTTCCTATACCTCTCAGCTTCTTCTGTATGCCCAGTTTTTTCGGTATATTCCCTTTTTAATCTATGTTTTACCTATTTGGAGTCTAACATTAGTAGATACTGCTCTTGTTGATGTCGGGTTGCCGCTGACATGGCTCCCCCAGCTGCGGTCATTCCCCATGTGCTTACAGGTGCCATTTGAATGGTTACTGTCCCACCCCTTTTTTCCAGTAAGGAGCTCATCTAACTCATCTTGCTTTTCCTGTAACTCCTGGATCTTACTTGCAGCATCTTGGAGTTCAGTGTACAAGCACCTAGTCTCACTAGCATGTTCTTGTGACTGTTGGTCTAACTTAATCTGTAAGAGGGCATTATTTTTGTCTAACAGACACAAATCCCCTTGTGCTTTTATTAGCTGTTCCCTAAAATTAATACACTGCTGCTCTAACTCTTGGTGTTGACCTATTGGGATGCTGTCTTTATACTTTGATGTTAATTCTTCTAGTTGTTGCAACTTAGCATTTTGATCCCTTTCATCCCTCAACTGAGCTGCTTCTTTATTTTGGCGACACACAATAGTCTGATTATACTGCCACAGCCCTTGCAATGCATTTGCAAAGATTTCCTTTTCATTTTTTACTCCCTCATTACGAAGGGACACTTGCTGAGTAAAATACAATTGTGCCTGTTGATCATCGGGCACCGGTTCGTATGCTCCCCCCCTTTAGGTGTTTTCCTAGAAAACGACCTATTATTGTTTCCATACTCATTTTTTTTTTTTTTTTTATCTTCTTGCCTGCCTAGCCTCCACAGCCGGGCTCACCTGCACTGGTGCCCTGGTCCGCTTGCATAATCGCTCTTACGGTTGCTCCCCTTGTGAGGTCCGCTTGCAAGTCCCAGCACCTTCACTTACCTACTCTGCCCCATGAGTTCCTACAGAGTTAAGCATTACTTTTTATTTAAAACAATTTGAGAAGCATACAAAGCATACATCACCTGATTGTCAAGTGGCTGTGACTGTCTGTGTGTACCGTCTTCTCTCGCTTTGAGCCAGCAGCACCACGTCTCCGAGCATCATCACCCTGCTATGGGGCTCACAAGCTAACCGACCAGCAGTTAGGCGGCCTCCTCACATGCAGCACCAATGATCCGAGTCACAGCACCAATTGTAGGGTTGAGAAAAAAATACAGTTAGTAAATTACCAATTACAGATACTTAGGAGACGAACGGAGAAGAGACTGATGGCGGAAAAATTTAATAATTATAACAATCACAGCGAGAGATTACAAGTGGTACATTCTTCAAAATAACAGTGTGTGCTGGCTTGCTTATATAGTGAAAGACAGCATCATCATCTCCTATGATTTTCTATGATTGGTTTAAAACGAGCACAAACATCAACTTATAAGGTAATACTCTTTCTTTGGTATATGTATGAGCTCATCCTTGGTCAGCACAAGTATAGATAGTGTACATTCTATTATCATATATGGCTAGCAACAGCTGTTACTACCAGTTACCAAGGTTCAGGGGGAAGAAATAGGTTTGGACTTAGGAATGTGCTTACAAACATTTTGGCCTGTCCACATAAGGACAAACACTAGAGATAGTCAAGAGGGTAATTTGGACACTATCCTGTGTTCCTGCTTGCAATCACATGGGCCAAATGTTTGCTATTACTTACATGGTCAGCACAAATGTCAAAAGACACTGTAATATTGCAACTGTGGCTTAATTTGTCTTGTGGCTTCACAAGCTTTATATGATCCAATAATATAGGCCAACATTTGTTACACAGACACATGATATTTCAGACCAAAATGAGATTAGGCTGCAATATGGGGACAAACTTCTTTATCCCTTGTTACAGCACCAAAGACATAAATGGCATACAGAACAAAAGTTATATCCTATTTTTAAAGCACCATCTATTGATCCTAACAGTTACCGCTGTGGTAGAGACTCTGCTCAGAGAACTGCAGTTAGTTTACTGGGATAGTAAGCTATGCAGGGAATAGAATCTTCCCACAGTGCAGCACGGCATCAGTTGCACCACAAAACGGATGCGCAGCAAGATACCAGCCGCTTAGAACTACAAACTTTTCAGGTCTCATAATTATGTGATGTAAGTGTAATAATGCAAACCAAAGTTGTAACTGTACACAAATCGGTACACACCACATCAGTGCATGTGGGCTGTACAACGTGGACACGCATACTGTACTCACAGCCTCGCAAAGTAAAACAGCTGAAGCAGGAATGTGTAAGTCAAACAAGTAATTCTCGTCTGTGATTCATAGCCAAGAAACCAGTATCTAAGTAATAGTTGCCTTGCAATTGCCATTTTACAAGTGCATTAAGCCACTCCGAAGGTGGCATCTAATAGAGAATTAATGCATGGGTTGGGCTGTTGTGAGTGCCTACAGCGGCCCCGACCATGTATTAATTCCCCATTAGATGCCACCTTCGGAGTGGCTTAATGCTTACTTAGACAGTATGTTGCCAGGGACACCCTGGGCTTATAAAGGGGTGACTATATATAAATAACGAAAAATACAGTGCTCTTACTAATCATTTAATTCATGTTAGTTTATCTGCATGACTCTTTTAAACACTAATCACTCAGATGACGCTTTCAAACACTACATGATATTGTGCTGCATGATACTTTTAAACAGTAAGTGCCCAGACTTATGCAGTCACTACTGGAGTACCTCCTTAGGGATAGCTGGAATAGCGGGGAAGTCTGGAGAGCCCCGCTGGCAGTACAGGTCCATCTGCAGTGTATTAACTCATTGAAGTCCCGCTGCTCTGCATGCTGATGGTAGGTTACTACTGCCCTTTCCAGCATTTGTACTAACCCTTAACTTCATGTGTACGAATTAAATGTTGTTGATTTTTTTTCTCCACCATCTCTCCTCCCCCTTCCCCAAGGATTGCCTTCATCTTCAGTCGAGTGTGTTTAGCAAAGAGGCCTGAATGCCTCCATGGAGATCGTGGGGAGTGTTCCTGGCAGCACACTTCCATCTGTGGTATGGTGAGTTACCCAAATACCACTACAGGGTTTTAAATAATTGATTAGCATTTTTTTTTCTTGGGACAATACTAACTGTACAGAAAGTATTTATATAGGTTTTCTAGAAGTGTTATGTTTGTTAAACACAATGAGGCAAGTGCTGTACATTTTCACAATGTTTTAGCACTTTTATGAGCAAAACGCTAATCAATTTTTAGAGTTTAATAAAACCCTGCACTAGTGTGCATGCTGCCGTCCGAGTCCTCCATTTTTTATTTTTTTATTTTTTACCCGGAGGATGTGAATGTCGGGCAGGTGTGTAACAGAGTAGAATAGACAGGTTATAATAATAATTCTAATACTTACACGCCCTTACTTTCTGATTGTGGGCTTGAGTGGGTGGGAGAATTGACTGGTATTTGGAGGACCTGGTGGCCGAGTGAATGACAGATTCAGCATTTTGAAAAGCAAATGCACATGATAATAACTAAAAGGAGAAAAAAAAATTGGAAATCGCATGTTTTAACTGGGTTTCTAAGTGTTGTGGAAATGTTGATATGAGGTGGCTGTTGCCTTTTGGGGTACCTGATGTGTGGCTAACTAATTTGGGGGAAAAAAAAGGGGCTACCTTTTTGATTTAATGAAAATTCTACAGAGTGGTGCAATGATTTCTGAAACTGCTGCACCCTGGTTGGTGGGACTTGTTTATTTAGGTACAGTTAAATATGGTTCATCTGGAGGCAAGTCTTTCATTTCTCATACTAGGAACACTACTAACTTCTGCCATTTAGCACATATTTCCTGTCCCCTTTAAGACACGAAGCATCCTGGAACCCTCTTCCTTTTTTCTGTCTGGGAGAGGGGGTAGGACCCATAAGTCTTAAATTACAACAGTTATATGAGTCGGGCCATTGTGTGCTTCGTTTGTACCACACATTTTCAAATGTAAGCCTTTCAGGTTAGCTCACTTTAATTTACATTTTATTGAAATTTCAACACACACAGGCAGAGTAAAATGTGGCAAAAATAAGAATACCTCAGCATTACAAATGGCTGTGGCATGGCCTGACTCAGAATATGCCATTTATCTTCCTGAGTGAGTGGAGAAGGCAGGTTCATAACTCATGAGTGAGTTATGTAAGTCCTGCCCCCTCACAACTAATAAGTTCCATATTCTGAGCCAGGCAGTTGTGTCCAATTTGTACAATGTATTTTAAATAGTAACGCTTTTAAATGTGTTCATTTTGTGAAGATTTAACTGTTTCTGATTTCACAGTTCTTTTTTTTTTTTTTTGACTGTTTATCTCCCCAGGAACCGGAACTCTCTGACAATCCACACACATGCCTCTTCTGCCGCCCACTGTGACCGTCTACCCCCTCAAAGATGGCGCTCCCGTGTCCATAGCCACGGCAGGGTTTTAAATAGCCGGTATCGCATCGCATTTTGCGATACAATCCGGCGGGTTATGCGACTCCAAATGTGGAATGGATTGCAAAAAAGTGCAATCCATTTTTTCCATGTTTTTACACCATCAGATGTCATTTTAGGGATGATTTCGCCTCCGTACTATGTATCATGCAAAAATGGGCGTCGCTGTGTCCTTAGCTCTGCCCACCTGTAGTTGTGATTGGCTGCATAATACCGCGCTTCCAAAGAGGGAAAGATGCAAAAACGTGACTCCAGCAGTGTGGCGCAGTTGCTGAGATTGGCAGAGTTGCAGCTGAACACCGTGGTCCGGAGAGAGGAAATCGAATCGGGAGAGGGAAATCGAACAAAAAGGTGGGTTTTCTGAGAAAACACTGTTAATGTGGAGATATTTTGTGGCAGCGCTGGTTTCATTATTCTGTGTGTGGGTGGATTGTCAGGCTGGCAGAAAGTGGTGAACTTGACAGTGGCAGCAAATGTGAGTAGCAAGGGGGGGGGGTCAAGGCCTGTGTTGTAATGTGTTGGGTGGCCAGAGAGTCTGCTGCAGGTTCCCCAATTGTTACCCGCCCTCCTTGTATGGGCTGCTGCTGCTCAGGATCCGATCGGGTCGGTTTGGGCTAAAGGGAGCACGGCTGGTAGATCCGAGAGCGGGGGGGGGTGCTTGCTGTAGGCCTGTGTTTTGGGTGCTCTTAGTGAAGTCCGCATGTCCATTCCTGAAGCGATGTCCTCCTCTCCTGTGCTGTCCAGGATCTCCCAGACAGTGTAAGTGACTGCAGCCCTTGCTCTCCATTAGCGAGATCGCTCAGTGAGTTGCAGCAGCCTACCCTTGGCTTGCCATCCGTTGTCTGCCCACGCGGCCTCACCCTCCTTCATGAGTGCAGTGATGGTGATGCAACTTGCTCTTGCTCCAACGATGATCCAACTTGCTGTCGCTCCGACGAACGATGATGAGTGCTGGGTGAGAGAGAGAGACTGTGTGCCACACCAGCCTACCTAGCTGCAGCTTGACGCCCACATTTGTGACACAGTGTCTCAGGAGTCGGGAGCCTGGGATGGGGAGGTGGTAACTCCTGCTCTGAGGTCAGTGTACTTCTGCGTGCCTATCTAACTTTAGGCTGGGCCTCACATCTGGGGGGGCGGGGGTCTAATCTCACTGGGCACACACATTAAGAATCTATGTGTGCTCAGACACAGGCTAAGTTCTTTGTGGCTCAGATCCCTCTTGGGTAGTGTCTCCGTCCCTTGCCTTGGGTTGAGGGGTGGGAGGCTGCAGTCCATCTCTGCCAATACGTGACGAGTCCACATGCCAGCCACCTGGGAAGGGGGGCACGATTCACTGCTTCATCATGCCAGCAGACAAAAAGTGGTCGGTGCAAGCCAGCAAGAACAGTCTGTACTAGGCTGGTCCTTTCGGGGGGGGGGCTAAGGCACCGGGGACTTTCCCTAGATACCACTCCAGACTGAGGGGGCAACATGTATGGGCACAGGCTTAGGCTACTTTTTTGGCCGAGTCTTGATTCTATTCCTGGATGACCCTCTGGCCTAGGGGGGTCGTGGATGTGGGTTACTTCAGTGAGCATTGGTCGCAGTCTGTCTCTGCCCTGCCAATCAATTGTACATTTCTGTCCCACAGATGAATGAGCTGAATGAGCTCCTGATGACCTAGGCCTGGGGGGGGTAGGGGAGTACTTTGCTGACCGGCAGACGGACATCAGTGGCAGCAACTACCCAGATAGATTGCCCACCAGAATAAAAATGGTTTTTGAACATCACCACCAAATGGGTGCCTGGCTGGGCTGTCAATGGGCTGTGGTGCTCGGAGGGCAAGCCAGCAGTTCGTCTCCCCTGTGGTGGCCCTCAAGCATGCATGATCAATGTGGTCCATGCATGCATTTGATTTGTGCCGGTCACAGCTGCTGGCAGGTACTCCCACTCCTCCCCCCAATGGTCAGGTGGTATTAATTTTGAATCAGGTGGTTTGTGCAGCTGCCCACCAAGCACGCCAATGAGCTACTCTGTTGTAGAGCGCAGTCTTGTGTTCGTCTGTATTTTTGGGGGATTTTTGTGTTGCTGGTGAAGGTTATTATGGGGGGAGGGTGGTCAAATTTATTGAGTCTGATCTTGGTTTAACTTTTTTTTAGGTTGGTGTGACCAGACCCGACTGTGTGAGAACTTTGTTCCGGTGGCACAAGAGAGTGAAAGAGGAGCCCGCCCCAACTGGTAGACCTGCGGTAAGTTACTGTTGTGTTACTGTCCTCCGTGAAAAATGAATTGAATAGCAAACGAGTCTCTGAGTGTAATGTCCTGTTGTTCTGCAGGGGCTCGCTGCCGCAGTGGTTCATCGATTACCAGCCTGGCCAGCCTATGCCAGCAGTTGCATCCAGTTTTCCAGAAAGGTAGGGTAACTTACATTTGGGGCATTTGGCAAGCTAGCTTGGGGATTGTAAAGTTAATCAGATTAGGTGAGTATACAAACACCACAAATTGTCATTGTGTTTGTAGGTTCAAACTGAGCTAGCTGCACGCGGACTGAAGTTGCGCAGCCAAAAGGAGCCACTGGGTGGTGGACTGGAACTCGGGAACAGGAGGAGGAGGGTCGGGAAGAAAAAGTGCCAGGAATAGAAGCTCTGAGGGAGGAAGAATGAAGCCAGGAAAAGCAGGCTGACACACTTTGGACTTAAAAAAAACAATACAGTAATTGTGTGAAACTCTAAAGCCAACAGTTGTACTAGACATTATATTCGAAGTCAGTGGAATGAGGGGTGTTGTTTGGTGAGCCTGTAGGGCTAGCAATCTAACTCTGCCTGAAAACATTTGGGGGGTTTTGGTCGGTGTAGCAAACGGACTTTTACACTTTTGGCATTTGAAACTTGTGATGGTTTTAGTCACTTTGCTGTGCTCAGGGTGCCCATTCTGTGTCTGGCTGCACTGCAACGTTCAGAACCAGCAGCTGTGACAGAGTGAGGCAAGTAGTGTCTCTAGGGCTGGCCATATTGATGACTGGTGCTTAAGTCCAGTCTATTAGTATTTTGTTGTCTGAGCCCCCCCATAAAACCAAGATTTGGTCATCAGCCCTGCAGAGCTGTGCAGACAGCAGCAGATAGCGATTGTCAGTGACCGTTTAAGTTAGAGGCTCTGACCTTTACTAGTACTGTGTGGGTACTGACTGACTGGTCCATTTAAGTTAGAGGGCTCAGTCAATCAAGCTCCAACCCAGATGGTCATCTTTTGCCCTACACAGCTCTGCAGTGTTGTGTAGGAACGGACGGGTTCTGAGACCGTTTAAGTTAGAGGGCTCAGACCCAGCTGCTACTAGGGTAACTACAGATTTGTCCGGCTCCCGTTTAAGTTAGAGGTTAAGTCAGTGAGTCTCTTTCCCCCTCCCGCCGGGGCACCCCACCCCTTGACAACTGTTCAGCTGCAAGTAATCACTCTGATGTTGTCTGTAGGAAAGAAGAGACAGAAGACAGAATTTAGAAGCCTGATGTTTATTGTCAAATGTGTCTCAACAAATTATACACACTGGAAAGAAGCACACACATATTCTTCAAGTTGTTTTAACATACTCAGTGAGTAAGTCAGTGTCACACACGGCTACGAGAACCTAGAGAACAGACAGCAACCATGGCAACCAGCACCAAAAAAGTAAGGAGGCACACTGTAGAAAAATGGAAAAAGGAGATTGATCACCGCTATGAATAGTTAGTGTACGAAACAGACAATAGTGGTGAGTTTGTAGACCGGATAAAATGTTCCCTATGTGAAAAATGGGCAGACCAGTTAAAGTACTGCAGAAATTTTAGTGAAAGTTTCATTGTTGGCATCCAAGGTACAGCTTTGAAAAAGGACAATGTTGCAAAACACGGTCAATGTGATGCTCATAGACGAGGCGTTACACTCAACCGAAAACCAGAATCAATTGCCTCATATACAAAACCACACCAATAGGACGTGCACTACTAGGAGCAGAAGTAAAGACAGAGCTGTAGTTCGGCCTGATTGAAATAGCTTATCTGCTTGCTAAAGAAGAACTTTCGCTTACTAAATTTGAATCATTTGTTAAACTTGAAAAAGACATGATGTTGATCTCGAAGCATATGCAAATATTAATGGTTGTCGTATGTTCACGTCAGTTATTGGTGAATTGTTACAGGAAAATCTACTCACAGCCCTTCAGAAAAGTCTGTATTTTGCAGTTCTTCTAGATGGGGCAACAGATGAAAGTTGTATTTAAAAAGAATTACTGTATATTATGCATTTTAACGAAAGTTCTTGTTTAACGGAGATGACCTTTTTCAGATTAAAAGACGTTCAGCACGCCAGTGCAGAAGGTTTGTTAGAAACACTTCAAGAAGCCTTCTTAGAGTTTGGCATTTTAGACTTGAACAGTCGCGTGGTTGCTATGTGTGCAGATGGTGCTGCAGTAAACCTAGGGAAAAGAAAAGGGCTATCAGCTCTGCTAAAAGTGGAAATGCCATGGTTACTGTCTATTCATTGTCTTAACCATAGACTTGAATTGGCAATTAGAGATGCACTGAAAGGAACATTTTTTGATCAAGTGAATAATAATCTCATGACATTGTACTACCTTTACGAAGTCCAAAGAAACTTTGCGAGCTCAGAGAATTGGCTAAAATAATAGGCGGTGAAGTCAGCAAACCAGAAAGAGCATTTGGAACAAGGTGGGTAGATCACAAACTTCGTGCCGCTCAGACACTGGTAAAATCCTACACAGTTACGATTCATCATCTTGAAAATCTCACAGAAACTGCCACTACACCACCAACAGAGAAAAGCAGAGTTAAAGGCATTTTGACCAAACTGAAAACTGCCAAATTTGTCACTCATTTGCTGTTCTATATTGACCTTCTAAGGTCACCGTCACGACTCTCTCTCAGTTTACAGGGTTCTTCTGCTGACTTGATCTTAGCTTTGGCTTGTGTTGATGCAGCCTTACAGCAACTACAGCATCTCGCAGATAATCTTCTCTGAACATGCAACTCTGAACTTAAGACAGTGTTACAGCAACATGACCATGACGTTACTGACAATGATGAGTCTGACGATTCTGAACCAGTCGTGTTTAAAGATGTTACGGTCTCGAATGCTAACAGCATCAGGCACCTTATAACACAGGTACCTAATTACGTCAGTAGTGTACAACAGTGCATTTATGATTTTTGGATATCACTGACTGTGACTCTCAGGACTAACACGCAATTTTTAGGACTTTAAAACTGTTAGATGTGAAACAGTAGCCTAGGAGTGCTGATGAGCTAGAAATATTTGGGAACGTAGACTTGGACGGATTTGTTAATTAGTATGGACAGATACTCACAAAACATAATGTTGACCTTGCTGCTTTGCCAGGAGAATGGTCCGAACTTAAAACTTAATACAATAATTTTTTAAGTCGCTTAAACAGGGAAGACTTTTGGAACTGTATTCTGAAGTCCTACAGAGAACAGTTCTCAAACTTCTACCACATTGTTGTTATTTGTAAGCTCATTCCAGTGTCCAATGCAAAGCTGGAAAGGTCATTTTCAATAATGCAGCGTGTCAAAACTGACTGGAGAAACAGACTGAGTGAAGTAATGTTGGAACACCTGGTTAGAATTTCAGTTGAGGCGACAGTCCAGAGACATTTGATCCTTTTCCAGTTGTAGATAGATTCTTCAGCACTCCTAGAAGAGTTTGTGCGAAACAAAGGCAGTCAGAAGCAAAAAAGGTCAGATTCATCCCACACCACAAATGTAACTAGTTCAGAAGGTGCAGCAAGTAGTACTAGCATTATGTCTTACAGTACTTCCGAGTCAGACAGTGACAACATAATCATTCAGTAGCAAGCCCCTGTAAACTGAGGGAAGTTACTTTTGGCTTATAAGTTTTAGCCTAAATGGCAGTAAGTGCTGTGGGGAAAAATTTCAGATACTCAGTCGGTAGTTGGTCACTGACTGGAGGGAAGTGGGTCAGTTGAGAATCCACGCCAGTCAGCCGAGCACCTCTCTTCATGTCTGCCTGCCAGTCCCTCCCCATGCTTAGACGTCCAGATAGATCTCCAAGCAGGCGGAGTGCACTGGCAATTATGGGGGGTGCCCTGCACTCTCCCTACTTGGCAGTCTAGATCTCAGTGATTCCGGGGGTTGGCACAGGCAGGCAGATGTGGAGGTGGACACTCGGAATCCCAGCTGGCCATGGGAACTTCGTTTACCAATCCACACAACACAGGTCAGGACTTTGCTCACTTCAGCAAATGAGCTGCACCTGTCTTGAGTTCAGCAATGTGCACCTGTACATCATCATGCCGGGGCACCAACCATGCTATGAGATGTCTGAGTAGACCTTGTTTAAAATGACATTTTTTTTTCTTGTGCTGACTTCATCACAAGTTTACTAATTGCACTGAGCTCTCAGAAGCCTGTGTGGTATTTGGGACACCACTAGTCTCATGTTAAAATTTAGCACTGACTAAAGTGCTGCTTATGGTAACAAGTAGTTTTAAGGAATTAGTTTTCCATGCAGTTAAACTTTTTATAGGGCATTAAGTCCTCAGGTTCATTGGCTGGTGGAGACACTCACTGCCGTATGTGTTTTTTTTCAGTGGCTCAAGTTGAAGACCACAGTTGTTAAATTTCTTCATTGTTGATGAGAATGATATTAGTGGCTAGAAGTGTTTATAATAAGTCTTTCACTGTCACTGTGGCTAAACAAATCAAAAATCCCGTCTCGCTCAACTGTGGGGTTGGTGGGGAGAGACTCATGAGCAGGCTTCTCAGGTGGGTACACAAAAGCCGCCATCAACATCTTTTGTGCTGAGCTCTCTGGCTGGTCCTGGAAATAAGTCAAAAGAGAAGTTAAATGCCTGAGTGAGTAGTCTGACAGTGTATGCTGCTTGCAGCCTTAAACTGGTGCTTTATGTTCTTATCTAAACTGTAAATCCATCTTATACAGAAAAACTAGTGGGATCTGGCCACGGGGAACTGGGTCTACAGGCCTGAGTAGACAACTCTGACTGACTTCCAAACCACCCATCCATTTAAAATTGACCGTTTAAGTTAGAGGCCAGTGCAAATGGATGGGAGGTTGGGAACACTAGTCAGTTGTACTTGTGTCTGTTGTTAAATTACTTTTAGGGTGCAGCTGCAGCTGCTTATTCTCAGTTATCCTACTGATTGCTTCCCAGCCACCACAATTAAATTTCCGTGCCAGCACAAGTCATGACTGCACCACAGGCTTTAGGCTCGTCTGATAATGTTCGGTACTGAACATAACTTTAAATTTTGTTTGAGACACTAGGAGTCCCGACTACTGTTCCCAACCACCCATCCATTTAAAATTGACCGTTTAAGTTGGAGGCTCAGTGCAAATGGATGGGAGGTTGGGAACACTAGTTAGTTGTACTTGTGTCTGTTGTTAAATTACTTTTAGGGTGCAGCTGCTTACTCTGTTACCCTACTAGCTGTTTTCACTGTTGGGTCTGCAAAAGTAGTCACGCTTGGAAAGGTTGGCAAGTGGAAACTTATTTAAGGTTAGAAAATGTTCAGTACTGCATACTAACTGAACTTTACATTTTGTTCAGACACAGTGAATCCCCAGACTACTGTTTCTAACCACTCACATCCATTTAAAATTGACCATTTAAGTTAGAGGCTCAGTGCAAATGGATGGGAGGCTGGGAACACTAGTCAGTTGTACAGTAGTGTCTGTGTAATAATAAATTAGTTGGGTGCAGCTACAGCTGCTTATTCTACTGCTACTTTTGGGTCACATAAGTAGTCATGCTTAGGAAGGTTGGCAAGTGGAAACTACATTTAACAAGGCTGGTAGTCAGAAAATGTTCGATACTGAACTCTTTAAATTTTGTTTCACTAGACTCCCCCAACAACTGACTGCTGTTCCACCGTCCCATTACTTTTCTGACCTTTTAAGTTAGAGGCTCAGTGCAAATGGATGGGAGGTTGAGAATACTAGTCAGTTGTAACTTGTGCCTGTTTTATTACTTTTATGGTGCAGCAGCTGCAGCTTATTCTGAAATTTGTAGCTGACTGTTCCCTATGTAGTCAGGCTTGGGAAGGTTGGCAAGTAGAAACTGCATTACTGAAGAACAATCAAATCTGTTTTTAATACTAGTAACTCATGTCAAAGTTATTATGAATTCTGTGAATTTCACACAGACACTGATTAAAAAAAAAAAAAAAAAAAAAATTGATAAAGTGACTCAGTGACTGCACACACTCCTGTACCAGAGTCTTTTTTTTCCCCTTTTGCTCCATACATGAAAGGAAATCAAAAAAGTGTTTATCAGGTGAGAAATAACACCAATCATACTGTTTCTAGTAAATATGACATTTTTTTTATTTTGCTAATCAGTTCGATCCAACTGCTACACGTTTGCAACATTGATTAGCACTTTTCCGTGCGAAAGTGCTAATCAATTTAAATTCCTTATTTAAAACCCTGCCATGGGGAGATCAAGGGGCAGAGGCCCAGTGTTGGGCGTGTGGTGGTCGAGGCACCAGGATGCTGTCGCCTATCCGGCCCTCGGGGAGTTCTCCTTGTTGCTGTGGTTTCCTCTGCAAGGCCCCGACAGCTTCTGGCACTCTGCAATCCAGCCAGCGCCTGCCACGCCAATACCTGCATGCCTGGCTTGCTACAGTAACATAGAAACATAGACTTTGACGGCAGATAAGGACCGCTTGGCCCATCTAGTCTGCCCATTTCCCTACCTACAGGATAGGCCGCAGATCCTAGTTAACCAACAGCAGTACCTCTAGTCTCCACTGGGGTCACTGGGACGCCAGGCTACCGCATCCCCTGTAAGCCGGGGAGGAGAGCTCCACACAGGAGCTCAGTCCTTAACCATTCCCCTGCCGACCCCCTGACTCCAGAGTCCGTTCCCGAACCCGGGTTGCTGGCGCCGCACGAGATGTTGCGTCTAGCGCCTCAACCCTCGGCGCCACCGGGCCGGCTATTTCACAGCTCTTTTGAGCGCAGCAGAGGCCATTGTGGTAACATTGGGCATTGTGCAAGCTACTCTCCCATTGGTTAACAGTTCCTTTGTAACCTGCCTAATGTGGAAATAAATAGCTACAATGAAGATAATGATTTATGTTCATTTAGAATGCTCCACTGGCTAAAAGTAAATCATTTATCTGTGTGATTTGATGCTTGCCTACATTGTATAAAATGAATTATTTATCAGTAATGATGCAGCAGCAGTGATACTTGGTACAGTAACTGCCAAATTTAAAAGCATATATACAGAGTATGTTAAGTGTAAATATGCAGTGCAACTGCTTAAAACGGACTAGTGCGTGAATCACTTGTCCATTATAAACGGATATCCATGATAACGAGAGAGGCATTTTTTGGCTGATCAGTTGTTGCATTGCAGTACTGTGACTAGTAAAACAGATGAGGCAGTTCTGTATGGGTGTACTGTCAATCATTTTTACATATCAAATGTGAGTAACATGTAGCTTTGTAACCAAGAGAAAAAGAATGTTTTGTCTGCTTTACTTTTGTGCATATTTGCTCCACTGGAGCTCAGTGTTTGCCGTTAAAGCCAGTTCTCCCACTCTTCTCAGTGTGTGAAGGTCTCGGGTGGCCTCATCCTCTTCTGATTCAGGGTCTTCTTGGCTAACCAAGCTGGACAGTGCAACTTCAGTGATATTGTCACATTCCTGTTCCTCCTGCACATGATCGCCAAGGTTGCAGAGCTGTTTGAACTTGGCTCCCGTGAGCTCTGTCAGTGGGTCGTTCACATCAGCTGCTTCATCTGGTATATGAACGCGGGCAGTTCGGTTTCTGGTAGTGTCTGTAAATCCAGCTTTGATGAAGCGGCGGTGGATGGTCTCGGCACTAATCACATTCCGGGCCTGCTTCATCATTCTAATAGTGCCTAATAAATTCACCTTTTTGATGCTGACCAGAGCTAATTTAATCGTAGTTTAATTTGTTTTTATAGTATTTATTTTAATATATATGTATATTATCTGCATATCATACGTTTGTATTTGTTTTTCTCTATCTGCTTTCATGCATGGCGCCCAGAGCCTCTGGGATTAGGCGCCATAGAAATAAAATTGCCTTGCCTTTTTGACACAAGGGCTGCTGTGATGTCCTCTTGCTCATCTAGGAGCTCAGTTACCCACTGGCGCATCATGCATGCATAGTGCATTAGAATGTGTATGTGATGCCCGTTTCTAAGTGTTGTGTCAGTAATTTTTTGTGTTTGGGGGGGTAAGAAATTGTACTTTGTAAACTACATGAGTAAGCAGTCAGATATGCGTAAAAACTAAGTACAGGTACCTTGTATACTAGGCAGTATAGCCTAGAGGTTAGTGCCCAGTCATGAAGCTGGAACCCCAGCAAATTTACATAGAAACATAGACTTTGATGGCAGATAAGGACCACTTGGCCCACCCAGTCTGCCCATTTCCCTACCTTCTGGATAAGCTGCAGATTTTAACCAACAGCCTACTTCCTGCCACCCCCCACTATAATTGCCTTATGTCTGTCCCATGCACGTTTGAATTCCTCCACTGTTTTAGACCCCACAGCCCCTCCAGGAAGGTGGTTCCATGTGTCCACCACTCTCTCCGTGGAAAAAAAAAATTCCTCATATTACCCCTGAACCATCCCCCTTCTATCTTTAAATTGTGCCCCCTTGTTCTTACACATCTCTTTTTCTGAAAGATGCTACCCTCCTGGACTTTGTTGATTCCCTTGAGGTACTTGAACATTTTTGTCATGTCCCTCCTTTCATCAAGGGTATACATATTAAGCTCTCTGTCTCTCTTCATATGGTTTCTGATGCAGACCTTGCACCATTTTAGTTGCCCTCCTCTGGACTGCTTCCATCCTGTCTATGTCCTTGCATAGATGAGGTCTCCAAAACTGCACACAGTACTCCAGATGGGGTCTCACCAACTGTCTGTACAGAGGGATAACCACTTCCCTTTTTCTACTTGTGATACTCCTTCCTATGCATCCCAGTATCCCCTGGCTCTCCTTACTGACTTCTCACATTGCTTACCCACCTTTAGATCATCTGATATGACTACCCCTAGGTCCTTTCCATTTTTGTTGTTGTTAGTACCTCCCCTGCTATTGTGTACTCTTCTCCTGGGTTTTTGTTTCCCAGGTGCATTACTTTGCACTTCTTTGCATTGAATCTAAGTTGCCATATGTCTGACCATTCCTCCAACCTTGCCAAGTCCCTTCTCATCCTTTCTACCCCTCCTTGTGTATCAACTCTGTTACAGATCTTTGTGTCATCTGCAAAGAGGCTTACCTTTCCCTCCAGACCCTTTGCAATGTCACCTATAAAGATGTTAAAGAGGACTGGACCTAGTACTGAGCCCTGAGGTACTCCACTAGTGACCCCCTTCTTCGGAATGTGTTCCATTCACTATTACCTTCTGTGTCCTGTTGTACAGTCAGTTTGCTACCCAGGCTACCACCCTGGGACCCACTCCCAGGCTGGCTAACTTGATTATCAATCTTTTGTGCGGGACTGTGTCAAATGCCTTGCTAAAGTCTAGGTAGGCCATATCCACGGCCCCTCCCTGGTCTATTACTTTGGTCACCCAGTCAAAGAAATCTATTAGATTTGTCTGACATGACCTTCCTGCTGTAAATCCATGCTGCTTTTGGTCCTGTGCCCCGCTGGCCTCTAGGTACTCAACAATTCTTTCTTTCAGAAGTGATTCCATCATTTTCCCTGCCATGGAGGTCAAACTTACAGGTCTGTAGTTTTCTGCTTCTGCCTTGCTCCCACTTTTGTGAAGGGGAATCACATGTGCCCTCCTCCAGTCCTCAGGTACCACCCCATCCTCCCATGATTTGTTAAAAAGTGTGGTCAGTGGTGTCACTAGGTCCTCTCTTAGTTCCTTTAGGATTCTGGGGTGAATCCTGTTGGGCCCCATTGCTTTGTCCGCCTTGAGTTTTAGGAGCTCTTTCAGGACTCTTTTCTTCTGTAAATGGACTCGTGTCAACCCCGCTACCCAGAGTGCTTCTATTGTCTGGTTTAGGTAACTCCTCCTTATCATCTTTTGTGAACACTGAGCAAAAGTATTCATTCAGTAACTCTGCCTTTTCACTGTCTCCCTCTGCCCACCTCCCCTCTTCTTTATTAATCTTCACTATTCTTCCCTTAACCTTTCTATGCTCCCTAATGTACCTATAAAAGGTTTTATCCCCTTCTTAACTGAATTGGCTATTTTTTCCTCGGTTTGGGCTTTTGCTATTCTGATTGCCTTCCCCACTTCTTTCTGCTTTAATTGATATAGTTCCCTGTCGTGCTCCTTCTGTGATTCCTTATACTTTTTGAATGCAGCCTTTTTCTCCTTAACCTTCCCTGCCACCTCTTTTGAGAACCATAGTGGTTTTTTACTCTGCTTTGTTTTCTTTATCTGTTTCGTACAAAGGCTTGTTGCCTCTATGATGGCAGTTTTGATTTTTCTCCATTTGGGTTTTAATCCCACAGTCTTCACTTATATACTGTGTGACCCTGAGCAAAGTCTCTTGACCTCCCTGTGCTCCGGAGAGGTGGCTGGAAACAAACTTTTTTCCCCCTCCGGTCAAAATAAAAGAAAAACAAATACACACCAGATAGAATACGAACACTTCTCAATCATCTCAACTAGTACACCCCATCTTTTATGGATGACTGACAGCTTAGTATGTATACTTGCCAAAAGCTTCTAACGTACTAAAACCCAGCAGAATGGGCCTCCTGGTCTGTCTAGTCTGCTCGGTAGCCATCCCCTAGTGGGAGCTCGCTTTACCACTTCCCAGTCACCAAGATGGTCTTCCCCAGCTTCAGTATCCCCCGCACCTGTCCCAGCCCTTCTTGAAACCCTCCACTGTGCTCTCTTCCACCAACCTTCTAGGCAGGGCGTTCCATGGCTCCACCGCCCTCTCAGTGAAGTAATGTCTCCTACGCTGTCCTGTGTAATCCCCCCCCCCCCAGCTTCCACTGTGCTCCCTGGTTGTCCCGCCCTCCTTAGCCATAACGCCTCATCGGCTCCCCTTGTTTATCCCCTTAGCATACTTGAAGACCTCTATCATGTCCCCCCGTCTCTCCTCTCCTCCAGTGCGTACAGCTGAAGCTCCTCCAGTCTCTCCTCATAGGGCCTCCCCCCCCCATGCCCTGAATCATTCTGGTCACCCTCCTCTGGACCCTCTCCAGTAGCACTATGTTTCTTAAGGTGGGGTCTTCAGAACTGGACACAATACTCAAGATGTGGCCTAACCAGGGCATTATACAGAGGGAGGATCACCTCCCTCCTCCTGGATGTAATCCCCCTGGTTATGAAGCCCAGAATCCTGTTTGTTTTTGCTGCTGCTCTTCGACAGTTCTCAGTGTTACTCATTTTGCTGTCCACCACTACCCCTAGATTCTTCTCACCCAATGTGACTTGCAGTGTAACCCCACCCCGGGGTGTATGCATGGCCCAGGTTTCTGACCCCCAGATGCAGCACCCTACATTTCCCTGCATTGAACTTCAATCCCCACTTTCTTGACCACCTCTCCAGGGTATCCAGAACCCCCTGGAGGGCACCTCTCCCTCCTCACCATCTGCCAGGGCTCCAAGTTTTGAGTCATCCGCAAAGAGGCTCCGTCTACTCCTAATATCTCTCCCTGTGTCCGAGACATAGGAATTGAACAGGAGTGGCCCCAGGACTGAACCCTGGGGGACCCCATTGATGACCCTTCTGGGGGAGGAGACTATCCCTCCAACCACCACTCTCTGTTTTTGCCCTGTAAGCCAATTTCCCACCCACCTGAGCAACTGCTCCCCACCCCCCCAGCTTTGTTAGCAGGCCATTATGGGGTACTGAATCGAACGCCTTACTGAAATCCAGATGGAGGACGTCCACCAGCCTGTGTCAGTCCAGGGCACCCGTCACCTAGTCATAAAATTCCACCAGGTTGGTCTGGCACGACCTCCCCGTGACAAACCATACTGCCTGTCATACAGGTGCCCCAACCTTTCCAGCTGCCCCCAAGCCTCTCCTTGATAAAGCCCTCCATAATCTTGTCTACAGACGTTGGGCTAACAGGCCTGTAATTCCCCATCTCCTCCCTGGACCCCCCTTTGTGGATAGGCACCATATGAGCCACCTTCCAATCATGAGGCACCCACTCTGTCATCTGAGAGATGTTGAAAAGTGAGGCCAATGGTGCTGCCAACACATCGGCCAGTTCCTTCAGTACCCTTGTATGCAGCCCATCTGGCCCTGGCACCATCTCAGTCTTTAGCGACCAGAGGGCCTCTTTCACCCTATCCACTGTGATTTCACCCACCCATACCTTGCCCTAGCCTCTTCCAGACCTTCAGTCACTAACTGACCTCCCGGATCTGTGGACTCCCCTATCCTCCCATCGAGATGGAAGGATCCCCTGCCTCCCCCAGTAAAGACCGAGGCAAAGTACTCATTTAGTACCTTTGCTTGTTCCCCTGCTTCCTGCGCCCATCCCCCCCAGTCCTAATCCTGCTGATCTGTGCTCTCGTTTTTCTTTTCTCTCCTATGTATCTATAGCATCCCTCCCCACCGATGGATGTCTCTGGCCAGGTTTTGCTCCCTCCTTGCCTTGGACCCCCTTACCACCCTGGTGACCCTCCTAGTCAGTAGCTCATACACTCCCCTCTCCTTTACCCTCTTGAGTTCATTAACCGTGCATAGGCAGCCTTTTTCTCTCACCACCTCCTGCACCTTGGGTCCACCAACATGGCTTTCTGGCCCTACGTTGCTCGCGTCTTACCTTTGCGCGGGCCCTCGTAGCCTCTTGCACCCCCTTCTTTATGGTCTCCCACCAGCTACCAGCGTCCATGTCTGGCCTTAACTCGTCCAGGCACCCACTAAGAATCCTTCCCATGCCCTCAAAATCCGCCCCCCTGAAATCTATTACTACTATGCTAGTGCGATTTTCCTCTCCCCCAGGTACAGAAGAAACCAGACCGTGGCATGGTCACTGCCTGCCAACGGGCTGTGCACCTCCAGACTCCATATCTGGTTATTGTCCGCTAGGACAATGTCCAGTATCCGGTCCTCCCTAGTGTGCTGTCCCACATGCTGGACTTGGAAGGCATCCTGGAAGACATCCATCAACTTTTGCTCCCTAGCCACCGAGGATGTCATAGTGCTTCAGTCTTCCCCCGGCATGTTCAGGTCGCCCATGACCACCACCCTGTCCTTTCCGAAGCCACAGTGACCCC